>CANTUS010000011.1:1436960-2873920 GCA_947683365.1 Euphorbia pulcherrima
GATTGGTTTAATATGTTAAAATCGTTTATAACATATATTGATTTATTTGTTAACTTAAGATGTTTGGGTGTTAATAAATGTCCTATACTGGTTAACAAAAACGAGATTCATGAGTTTATAAATATGGACAATATCTTTAATGGTATGAAGCATTTATTGTAAAGCTTAAGAGCAAATCTATGAGAGTCTAGGCTCAAAGTGAACAATATCATACTATATGTGAAGATATATATATCCAAATACTTCTACAAATCGCCATAAGCCTTATTATAATATTGGATCATCTGTAAATATTTGTTACGTGCTCTAAATGAGCCCTTATATGAGGGTGGTCATCATCACATAACAATACAAAAATTTCACACAAATAATTGAAATCAAACAATATTTATCAAATTGATTTATTTGGCAATGACGAATTAATATGGTCAACGACTTTTTTAAATATACAAACATAAATTTTATGGTTATTTTATTTTTTATAAAGTATTTATTATTTTGCACTTTTTCACTATAGAATGAGTGGTGGTTATTTTGATCCAATGATTAAAAAGACAAAGTAATGATTAAATAAAGTAACCATAGAATATGCCATATATGAAATACATTTATTATTTTACATATTTCCCGTGGTTTAAAATTGTCTTACTGTATTAATTGCAGTTAGTCTAAGTGTTAAGCAGCTAGGTATCACGTAAGCAAGGTTTCAGGTTCGAACCTTGTAAATGTAGGAAATTTCGAATAGGAGACTCACCCACACAAGTGCGCAACCCATATCAAATCTAAATGTAGTCAGAACAAAACTCCACTGAACCAGATGTAAAAAAAACAATTGTCTTTCTATCAAGAAGAAAATAACACTAATCAATAAGGGTGTCGAGCCTCTCATTATTAGGAGAATATTTTCAATTTCATGTTGTAATTATTTTCCTCCCTAAATTTAGCAATCATGTTATAAAATAAAATAGACGGTGATAAAGATTTGGTTTAGTAAGCTTTGAAACTGTAATAATACAAGTCGCAAATTTGAGTTTACACATTCGAGCGAAGTGAGATAAAATTTTTATCATTATTGTTATAAGTACATATGAGGTAAAACTTTTTTTAAAAAAATGTTATAAAATAGATGAATAAAAAAACAGAAGAAAAGAAAAGAAAAGGAACGTAATGTAAGGTAGTGAAGAAGAAGATAGAATTGTGAACCGACATTAAGAAAATATACTACTAAATAAAGAACAATTATGAATCAAATATCTCCACCTGCCCTAAAACTAGATATACTTGTTGACCCTTCTGATCCTCAATCCTCATGGTTTAACATTTTGAATCAAAGTAGAATAATCTCGTGTATCTGTTTAAGAATTATGATTGTGTGAATATTACGTGCAACTTTTTAATTAGTTTTTGGGGTGTCCAAGGGACACTTCTAAAAAATTTTACAAATTTGGGGTGTAAAAAGTAGAACAAAGATTATGCAGCCATGTTGTGAAATTGTCCTCAATCGAATTTTAAAAGTTTTTCTATGTTATCTTTAGCTACTTTTGACGTCAAACTAATCTTCCTAACTGTTTTGTCAATTACACCCTTTTTCAATTCTTTCGAAAATAAAAAATTATCAATAATAATAAAACTGTCGACAACTGTAATAATAATCAATAGCAGATACATCAAACTAGACCTAAACGTATAATATTTAATTTAGGTTACGTTCTTTTTAACTTTTGAAAGTTGAATTATATTGAATTAAAGTTAGTTAAAATAAATATAGCTGAATTGAATTGAACTGAACTTATTTTAATTTAAATTTATAACTACATATAGCTAAACTGAACTGAATTGAATAGCAGTGGACTGAATTAAACTAAAGTGATTTGAATTGAATTGAATTGTAATCCAATAGAATAAGGCCTTAATAAAGTCTATTATGGATTTGGATTCTCTAAAGTTATAAATGAATAAAGTTATATATTTTAATCAATCTTAATCATTCATTAAATCTTAGTGGTTGAGATTCAGTATAATTAAATCTCAATAATTAAAATTTAATATTTAATTAATATTATCCAAGATGTATAATTTTATCATTCATAATTTTAGGAAATTATAATCCATTATATATAACATGTAAATCACATGATAATGATTCATCTCGTCAAAAAAATGATAATTAAAGCATAATAATTAACTGGTTTTGTACATATTATAAAAGAAAATAAATAAAAAAAAAAAAGGAAAGATTATGTATTGATGGTCCAAAGCAAAAAAAAAAGGAAAGACATGGTGGGGACCCACAAAATTGGGTTATTAAGTACGACCACACCATTCTCTTCTTCTCCGCTTACCACCATTAATGGTGCACTCACTTAACTCTACCTTTCATTTTAAATAAAAGCCCCCTTTTATTCTCACTTACATAACCTACCTCCTTTCTATTTCATTCACCCCAATTCAATACAATTCAATACTTCATATATAGTCTCGTAGGGTAGAGATGAAAGCAGCGAGTAATATGGACATTGAAGGCTATGAAAATGGTGGACTTAGCAAGAATTTCGACGACGATGGCCGGCCTAAAAGAACCGGTAATAATAATTACTTTTATTGTGAAGTGACGGATAGCTGTTTCAATTATAATTTAAGGTCAATTGAAAACAACTTGTCTGTAATTATCGGGTTAAGAATGTGTACACACGAGCCCGTTACCCGCTTGTGCGGCACTGGGGTGATGTTGTTGCTGTTAACTCTATATTTTTAGGACACGACAGGATCATTAGTGACTGGTTATTTGTACAGGAACATGGTTAACTGCAAGTGCTCATATAATAACGGCGGTGATTGGGTCGGGAGTGCTGTCCTTGGCATGGGCAATAGCACAGTTAGGTTGGCTGGCTGGTCCGCTAATTCTTATGGCCTTTTCTTTCATTACTTTCTTCACTTCTACTCTTCTCGCCGACGCTTACCGCTCCCCTGATCCCGTCTCCGGCAACAGGAACTACACCTACATGGATGCCGTCCGAGCCAACTTAGGCGGCTGGAAAGTTGTGTTCTGTGGAGTGGCTCAGTATTTGAATCTTGTTGGGATCACCATTGGTTACACTATTACAGCTTCTATTAGTATGGTGTAAGTTCATTAAAAGAATTTATTCGGAAAAATTCACCAACCTTTCATCTCATATTACCTTAACTTTCAAAAGTTTCAATTATCCTTTTAAACTTGGTAAGAATACACCTGTTAGCTCTTGAATATCATGTGTCAACTTCTAGTTGGTTTGAGTTTTCAAATATGTCATTTTCTTTTGGAAATTATGCAAAGGTCCGGGACCAAAGGACCCTTCTCCCTGTATGAACATGTGTAAAATAATAAAAAGTAATAGCATAAAGTTGTTTCCGGGACACATGTTACTCATGCAGGGAGAAGGGTCCTTTGGTCTCGGACCATTGTATAATTTCTCTATTTTCCTGATCATCATTTCTCCAAACAAAAAGTTGACACATGGAATTGAGGTGACAAAACAGTGCATTTTTGCCACGTTTAAGGAGGTGACTGAACTTTGAAACTTCGAGATGATATCCAGCGAAAGTTGCCAAGTTTAAGGATTTATGGATGCATTTAGCCAATTGATATTTGATTGATTAATGCATTTTAGTTGGAATTAATTTGGATGATAATAATATGTTGTAATTGTGATTATCAGGGCTGTAAAGAGGTCAAATTGTTTCCACAGAGTAGGGCATGACCCTAGCAAGTGCCATACATCAAATAATCCATACATGATCATATTTGCTTGCATTCAAATTGTACTTAGCCAGATACCCAATTTCCACAAGCTCTCATGGCTCTCAATTCTGGCTGCAATTATGTCTTTTGCCTATTCTCTGATTGGCCTTGGTCTTTCCCTAGCTAAAGTAATAGGTAAATTTATTAATATTGAAAATTGTAGCTATTATTATACTGTGAATGGTATTAATTGAAATAAGAATGAAGGTGGGACAAATGCAAGAACAAGCCTAACAGGAACAACAGTAGGGGTAGATGTGACAGCATCACAGAAGATATGGAAAGCTTTCCAAGCTATTGGGGACATTGCTTTTGCTTATGCTTACTCCACTGTTCTTATCGAGATGCAGGTAACTCTCATCAATAAAATTGGATTTGGATTCTCTGTATATATCAATTTCATTCATTCATTCATTGAGTTTTAATAGTCCATTGAGACTGAAATGTATAACTTTAGAATCTGAACCATTAAAACCCGATGAATGATTGAAATTCCAATTTTAGATAACCTAAATCCAATTAAATTTGATCCTAAATTTTTAGTATATTTGACTGGATGGAACAAACATAATTAATTGCAAGCTTAATTATAAGAAAAGCATAGAGATGTGTGCCGGATTTAATCAGGAGAAATATAGAGATGGTGTAGTTTAATTTGAAAACTGCAGATTGATTGGTTTGGTTAGTTGGTAGGAGTCAGTCAGAGTCAGAGTTCGTAAAACAGCTTCCTTAAAAGATATCACTGCAACTGTTTTAGTATTTTATATAAGCTGCTGCTGCCTCGTAAGAGAAATGCATTTACTCCAAATATAAAACATTCACCAACTATTTTAGTTGCATTGCATTCTTAGTATACATGTTTGTCGAATCGGGTTTCGATTGGGCTTTATCGGTCTTTGTAAAAAATGAGCATTCTAGTCCGGCTCATTTGAGTGGGTTAGACCGGTACCTTGACCTCTGAAGAGGTCTAATTCTTAGTATTAAAAGGTGGTTACAGAGAAACAATATAGTAGTTCTGTATAACCAATAAGCTAAGGGTTTGAACCATGAAATTAGCCATTGATTTGTGTATCGAGATAGATTGCCTACAATTTATCCTTTGGAGTATGACTCTTCTTCAAACCCTGTGTGAATACTGAATGATTCATGTACCATTATTGGATTATTGCATTATTTATATTCATTATTCCCAAAATATATTAAGGTGTACATTATTATTAGAATTATCATCAAAATACTATAAGACTAACCGAAAATAGATTGGACATACATTACAAATTTAATCAAGAAATTGCATATTTGCATTAATTATTAGTTTGGAGAGTTGACTTATCTTCTTGCAAATGGACTCTATAGCTCACCTTAATTTGAGTGTTTTTGTGACCATGGTATGGTAAAGCTCGTGGACAAAAACATAAGGTCCTGATGGTCCCAAAAGGGCCCGTGATTTAACTGGCAAGTTGCCTATTTTATGTTCTATACAATTTTCTAATGCTCTCATTATCATTAAACAACTCATTTTATCACATCCTTAGTAACTTAGTGATGAATTTGATGGGTTATTGGGTTATAGTAGAGATGGACCAAATATTACTCAAAAAAAAAAGTGATGGACCAAATTCAAAAGGAGAAAAAAAGGACCACAATCCAAAATTTTGGCCAAAAATGCTTTTTGAGGATGAGATTAAAATACCCACAATGTATTTTTACTATTAATGTCATAATCATCAATGTATTTTTACTATTAATGTCATAATCATGCATCAGTGATGCCCATTCCATATTACGCCCTCCGGTTTTAAAAACTAGTTGCTTTAGATAAATTCACAGATTTTAAATAGCAATCAATGGAGGGTATAAAATTACTTGTTTATCCTTAAATTAGTATTAATTAAGTAATATGTGTATTAAGATTGAGCTACAATTAATAAGGGTATAATAGGGAGAAAGGGGTAAAAATTTGCATTGAAAATAGATAACGACAAGTAAAAGGAGTATAGGAAAAATATGTAAAATGACTAATTTTCGAAACCGGAGTACAATTTTATCTCATTTATTACTCACTAAAGATGCCAATTTTGTCTCTCTTTTGGTTTTGTTGCTTTATTAGATAGCAACACTTTTGTTGTATAGCTTTGCAGTCTTTCACATGTACCGTATTTGGATTGTTAATGCTGTTTGGCATTATTTGTAGTATTATTATATAGGGTAACCTTTTCTGAGATTATACCAAATACAATTATAAATAGGTGTTTGTGTCTGAAAGTAGTTCAACTTAGTAGTGTATTTACATGGTTAAAGGGATTAATTCAACACATTATCAAAAGCATATCATTCACCAATGGACAGTTAAAACAAACAAATTATTTTATTTACCATTACAAAAATAATATAAAATAAATATGCAAAATTCGATGCAGGATACAATCAGATCAGGTCCGCCTTCAGAAAACAAAGCAATGAAGAGAGCATCCTTCGTCGGCATCTTAACGACAACCATGTTCTATGTGATGTGTGGTTGTCTTGGATATGCAGCATTTGGCAACAATGCACCAGGCAATTTCCTCACTGGTTTTGGATTCTATGACCCCTTTTGGCTCATTGACATTGCCAATATTTGCATAGCCATCCACCTTGTTGGAGCCTATCAAGTAAGTACTACTACGTAACTCTAATACAACAACACATCATTAGCTTCTCTAGTCACTAACAATTCAATCACTTGCAGGTCTTTTGCCAACCTATCTACAATTTCGTCGAGAAGAATTGCCACCAAAGATGGCCAGATAACAAGTTCATAACAAGCGAACACGCGGTTAGAATCCCATTCTATGGTATATACTATGTCAACTTGTTTCGGTTTGTGTGGAGGACTATATATGTTATAGTGACGGCAGTTATAGCTATGATCTTCCCTTTCTTCAATGACTTCTTGGCACTTCTTGGAGCGGTGGCGTTCTGGCCATTGACGGTCTACTTTCCAATAGAGATGTACATTGCACGAACCAAAATGCCAAAATTCTCATTCACATGGACATGGCTTAAAATATTGAGCATGGCTTGTTTGGTAGTGTCACTTGTTGCGGGAGCTGGGTCAATTGAAGGTCTCTTTAATTCTCTCAAGGCTTACAAGCCGTTCCAGTCCGAGTCATAACTCACCACCATACTTGTTGCATTCAACAAGGCGAAGCTCTCAGAAGCAGATAGTTCATTAAGTTTGTAATCTTATAATTTACTATATCCGAACGGTTGTACTAACCTATAAAGAGGTATATTGTGGTCAAATCTTCTCAATTTTGAGCTAAGATCACTGAACAGTTTCACAATTACAAAAGCCACTGGATGTCACTGCCTTGATGGATTCCTAATTCATATAGTTTTGCCACACCTATCAAATGAAATTCTTTAACAATACATGTATCTTTCACAAGTTAGAATAAAATAGCACGAGCACTAGGTAAAGATTGTGACATGGCTTGCTCTGAGACAACTAATTTAAGAAGCTTAATGAACAGTAGTTCAATAATATTACAAGTCAGTCTAACTATGAAGAGTGCAGTGTATGCATAAACTGAACTAGTAATGAAAGAAAAAGTCAGCACACTAGATATACATATGCATATGATATGATGAGCCATCAAAAGATACCCTTGCAGTCTACTAAAAATTCATTCTACTAATAATTTCACATGAATTTCACCGTACTCACAAAACTGTCAGCAGAGGCTTGTGGCAAACTCCAATCTTCACTAGTTGGAATATAAGCCCGAATGCTTAACACTATCCTAAGGACTGTAAAATTAGAAGATAAATTTAATCAATAAAAAATTGCGATTTAGACATTCACTTTATAAGGAGGGCAGGCTTTCACTTGAAGTACCTTATGCAAATGACGAAGTGGCTTCTCTTTCACTCATTACAAATGCTTGAACAAGGCTCTGAGCTGCATGAGTCTGTTCGGGTGTCCCGGATATTATAATAACAGTTTCTGGTGCTCCAGGCTTTGGCTCGCTAACAGTAACTTGAGCATCTGAAATCTAAAACAAGACCAACCGTATTTAGAATTTTTAAGCCATTCTTCTTCATAACGTATCAATCTTTCTAAGTTTTTCATACATCCTTATTTATAAAGATGAAAAAGATCACTGGAAGAACTAAAAAACTACCCATAACTGAATATTGGTCAGAAAGCAAAGCAGCTGTCATCTGACTTATGTGAAAACACATGTATTTAAAGGGCATTAGACACCCATGGGTTGGCCAGATTTGCAAACAATTATTCATCAGAAACACTAAGATAGTTGCAATACTCAGTTGGGAGACATAAAAAACAAGATATAGAAGAGTCACATTCTTGACTAAGAAATACTGTAGGTTTCCAATCAAAATAAATAGTGGATAGGTCTTCTATATTCATAAATAGTTCAAAGTTCAATGGATTCTTAAACAAATTAATTAAGACATGATAACCGATATAAATATCCACAAAAAGAGTCTATTTTGATCCCACATGCATGCTTAACGTTGCATCCCTCAGATGCATCTACAACTTAATAACTTAATACGCCTACAACTAGCAGATTCCTAATTCCACACAACCTATTCCCAAAAGCTACCTTGACTTGAATGTCAAGCACAACTAAAATAAAATCTGCGTAATGTTTAAACTTTAAATGACATTCAACGCACAACTTTGGACGCTTGTAAGGTTGACCTTCAAATATAGAGGGTCTTCAGACTTGTCTTTACAAGTTTAGGGGCCAATTTATGTGATAGAGCATGTCAAGTCAATAAGAAAATTAGCAAAATGACAAAGATTCTGGCATGTATGCATACAGAAAAATACAATAAAATCCAATCCCAACTCAGTTCAAATGGAAAAATATTCCCTGGCTGTACATATGGTATGATGTGATTTGTTAAGGCAACATGCAATCACTCTTCAAGAATATGATTGTTGATGACTGCTTTCACAAACCTAACATAGTTTTGACCAAAGACACTAGATTCCTAAAATGACAAATGAAATGAGATATTAATTCAAGACCGGCTCTCTGACACGTCTGATGCTGCCTAAATAAATTACATAAAGGTGTGAATTATTTGATCAAACATTGCGCTGGTATACAGTTGTTGTAGCAGGTTGAATGAAAACTCGTGTTTCACAAGTACAAAGAAACAAACAGACAAAGGGTTATCATGATTTGCCACAAATACAATAAATACTCCGAATTCCCTCATACTCATGCTTTACAGCCATTAATGTAATGTACACTCAACAAGTACACCATGAGAAAATCACTTTGCGTTAAAGTTGTAACTTAAGGGCCCAGCCAAGAACATACCTGACAAATTTCTCTTATACAAGCACCATCTTCTCCGTATATCGCAGGGACTACTGAACGAGGAACAACAACTTCAACAGTAGTGTTTGTGATAACAGCAGGATGATTGAACCTACAAGGTACACAAGAGGTTATCAATTCAAGCAATAACCCCTGCTCCCAATGAATGTAGCTTCTTGAGATATACATGCATACCCTCCATAACCCAACATCCTTCTTTGATGAGATCCTCCATAGTCAGGCATGCCCACAGGGCCACCACCATCCATTATTCCCTGCAAGGCAATTCGGGAAAAGAAAGAGATGTCACAGCTTGCATAAAATTCTCTTTTAAAAGTGTTGAAGATTGACTTCAAAGTTGTAGTTAGTTAAAATATTATGCAAATCTATTTATGACAATAATTGTTAGATTTGATTTAAGTTGATAAAATTAGATTTAGAATTTGAATTATTTATCTTTTATTGAATTTATGCGATGCATATCTTGTAAGCCTATATATAGGCTTCCATATGAATAATAAAAGTGTGCTCATAAATGCCATATGCTTATGTGTTCCAGGATACTGCATCTGTAGTATTGCTTTACTATAACCTATGTTCATATGCTTAGTTCATGCACAATCTACAAAGAGCACATACTAGACCTGGAAGCAAAGAAGGTTCTAGCTTACCTGAGGGCCCCACGGTTTTCTTTCAGGTGGATGTAGGGGCATGCCTGGTCTGTGGATAGTTTGCATGAAAGGAGGATGATCGTCATGGGGATGGAAACCTGCGTGTGGAGGTGGACCACCCATGCGATCAAAGTTGTGGTATGCATGGAATGGCGGTGACATTTCCCTTCTTCCCATGTATGGAGGAAATGGAGGCATTTGATCCAAAAAAGCGGGATTGGAAGGATGGTCCATAGAAGGAAATACATCACGGAAGAAATGATTGCGCAACCTGCTGGTTATCCGCAGGAGGGCTTCTTGAACTATTTCATGATCCCCGTGTATCTGCTCATAAAGAAATATGTACTCGTGAGTAACAATTTAAGATATTATAGTCTAAGTCTGGTGATTAACAAACCCTAAAGTCTGCTATTCCTTCCCAAATCTCATCCAGCTCATTAGTATTGAGATAATTAATAATTTAAGCCTAGTACATAGCCCTAATAGGACTCGAAGGAAAATAAAAGTGAAACAAAGAGTAGGCTTCTCTTGGTAATTAGGTGATTATAAAAGTAAAATGCGAAAGGGGCAGACTTGTGGACCAACACTACACAGATTTGAGATCTGTCAAGCTAAAGAAAACAGAAAATAAAGCAGGCACCTGAACCACTTCCTCATTTTCTGAAGCACATTTAGGAACTTGATCCTTCCCCAAGATACGAATATATGCCCCAGTTGACTTCCTCATTTCTGCCATGATTGCACCACCCTTGCCAAGGAGACAACCAATTTGATTAGAGGGCACAAGAAGCCTTGCAAGCATAGTCTTCTCCTTTCCTTCAGTTAGGGGCAAAGCCCGATCAATTCTGGTTTGTACACGAAGTACTGCATCCTGTACAACTGATATCCTATCTTCTGGATGCTGCAACAGTTTGTTTGTTGTCAGCAAATAGTTGTATGAGCCACATAAGGCCAAAATACAAAACTTATCACTGCAAGCATAAAAAACCATACCGCTGGACCAGACACTATGATAATGCGATCTTCTGAATCGGGAATCCCTTCTAAAACTTTGATCTCACAGCCCGTTTCTTGCTGAAGGCCTTTTATTATTGATCCTCCTTTTCCAATAACACCTCCTACCTTGGCATCCAGGCACAACAAGCGGAAGGTTATGAGATCTGGAGGAGGCCTCATTCGACCGGGCATACCACCTTCATGAAAATCCCGAGGTCCAGCTACGTGAGATGCACCACGAGCATTAAAAGAATGATGTGGCGGTGGATATGCTTCTGGCGTAGAAATAGAATGACCAAATGAATGAGATGAAGGCCCTGTAGCATTGGCAGCAAAAGGGTCATGATCCTTGGGTGGATTTTCCAAGAGCTGCTGAGCAACTGATAGAAGAGCTTTCCTAACTTGATCCACATCACCAGTTATCTGCAGCAAACAACAGAATACAAAGACAATTTTGATTGGAAAAAAAAGAGATTTAGGAACAATGACTCGTAAAAAAAAGATATATACTCATATCATTTGTCAAGGAAGGACACTGATCATGACTGACTTCTGTTGAGCCAAAAGTCGTCCTTATAAACCACCTAAATATCGAGTAAAAAAGGCCCAGACAGACTATAGCCGTACAGGATGATATATAAGATTCAGCTGCAATTTTAGAACAGCTGAAATGACTAGTGCGAGAAAGTAAAGCCCTGCCTGATAGTAATAAAGTTAATTACTGCACAATTACAAATTATATAACGCTTGCAAAAAAAAGTTGTGCTCCAGAATACACATCAGGTGGGAGTTCACGTGTGGGGGAATGAAGCACCAGTCTCTTGATGTAAATGAAAATTTGAAGTACGATCCAATGGTTTTTATACAATAAAAGTATAAAGACATTATACAATTGTCTGTCAACACAAGCTGCAGACAATAAAAAAAAGTTGTGCTCCAGAATACACATCAGGTGGGAGTTCACGTGTGGGGGAATGAAGCACCAGTCTCTAGATGTAAATGAAAATTTGAAGTACGATGCAATGGTTTTTAGGCCCTAATCTTTTCAACTTTTGAAAGCTGATCTGAACTGAACTAAAGTTGGCTGAACTGAACTGAAGTGAGCTGAGCTGAACTTATTTTGTGTAAATTTATAACTGTGTATGGCTGAACTGAACTGAATTGAATTGTAGTCCAAGAGAACAAGGCCTTAGTTTCTTATTCCAGTGGCAAATTCCACATTCTCATAGATAATACATGAATAATATGACTGTAACATCCTTACGAAAACATAAACTGAAATATCTACACTGATTTCCTAAACCAACAAATGAGCAGCAGGTAGAATTTCAATATTTAGTTACCTGAACTAGTTCATCAGAAGGTAAAGCACATGGAGGAGCTTTATCCCTGGGAAGAACCCGAATCTGTGCCCCACTTTCAGATGACATTTGCTTAATTACACTACCACCCTTCCCCAAAAGGCAGCCAACTTGACTGGAAAGCACTAGTAACCTCAGGTTAAAACTAGAAGGCTTGTTATTTTCCTCTTCCTCCCCATCTTTGCCCGTGTCTGTTTCAAGCATTCTTTCAAAAACAAGTACCAAAGCTTTCTCCAGGGATGAGAACTCCTTCTCAGATTTTGATGTGTCTTCTGCAGGAACATTATCTTTCTTTTCATCATCCTCTGTAGAATCCTTTTGCTCATTACATTTTTCAATCTCATTAGCCTCTATGTCACCATCCCCTCGCTTAGTTTCGTTTATAACTTCCGAATCCTTATCAGAACCCCCCAAAACGACAACTACTCTTTCATCACAGCCAGGGACACTTTCTTCAACTCTGACTTTAACACCAGTCTCTTGACGGATTTGTGATATGATGGAGCCACCTTTACCAATAATGCCTCCTGCTTTGGAAGCAGGACAGAGAATCCGGAAAACTACACCAGGCGAGGATTTCAAGGGTTGGCTAGGGGAACTACGGCCAGCAGTCTTTTGCCACTTCCCTTTTCCATTTGTCTCTGTAAAGCTCTGATCATGTGGCCTCTTAGAAGGTGTCGATGCAGTATACATAACCGCAGAAACTTCACTGCAAACACGTAATATTAATAGGGCAACTAAATGAAAATTTGAAAAAGTATATGAAACTAACATGATCAATATCAAGAACCAGACACACAAAAAAGTCTAGAAACCAATACGGACTTGCAAAATAAGTTGATAATCCAACCTTAAATGTGAGTCTTCTCCCAATTATTTTATATAAACTTAAGGGCTAAACATCTGTTTTCTTTTAGCATAGTCAAGATGATTATAGTACTCTGTTTCTTCGCTTAAATCTGGGGCTTCAACTAGCAAGAAAGAAAAAAAATCTTAACATACTGATAATAGGACTTGCATAAAGAGTTAGCTCCACTGTCCTAAACTAGGCTAAACCATCTCAAAGATTTTCATGCGCAGGTAATGCTTTTATCTTTCTGAAGGAGGAGTAATAACCAAAGTCTCAGAATATTTCAGTTACAAAATTGGGAGATGAACATAAACAACGAAAGCAACACGTTAACACTAAATCAACAAATAAAAGGCCCGTGCCATATGATTCTCCTATAATTGCCGCCATTGTTTACGCCGATTTTCCCAACAAACCATGCCGAGCAATGTTTATGTAAACTACTAGTACCAAAACCAAAATAAACAGTTCACTCATTAAATGCAGTTCTGTAAGCTAACCGAGAAATGAAGAATCACTTCAATGTACCGAAACTACGAAAACATAAACATTTCAGAACACATAACGAAAGCAACGAAAGAGGTATAAAAGCGATCAAACACTCTTACGTGGTTTGCGAATTTGCAGAAAATTAATTTGCCGCCTCCTCAAACAATATTATGCCAAAATTAGGTCTTGGAACAGATGGTGCGATGAGATAATAGACTGTGGAAGTGGAAGAGAGGAAGATCACATAAAGCACAGTATTCTCTATTCAACTAAGCCCCAATTACCCCTACCATGGATAATTATCAATTTAGCCCTTTCAGTTTACTTTTTCTGGATGTTACCCTGACAAATGTGGTTGCAATCTGGTACCTCGATTGGTATTGGGATTACATTTGTTCAAGAGTTGGAGTACTCGCATTTTCCGTGGACTGCACTTGGATCCTGTTTTTTAAAACAAAATTCATGTATAGGCTCTATGGTTTTTGAAATTTTATGAGTTTGATTTAATTTTTATATAAATATCTCAGTTCACTTCAATAAATAATATATTTATTTATTATATATTTATATATTATATTTAATTATGATTTTGAATTTTTTCACTTTTAGTGTATGAAACTTTTAAATTTTATTATTATATGCAAATAGGGTAAACAATCAAATATTCTTACATACAAAAATGGCTAATTACATTTTGAGGTTTTATTGCAAGCTTGGAAAAATAATTTCAAACATATTCTTAAAACTCTAATCATCGGGTATATGAATCTACATGGTATGTGTTTGGACTTTAAAAACTCAAATTCAACTATCATTAAATACATTTATAGGATGAAGTGAATAGCTTTAAATATAATAAGTCTAGAAAAAAAATATTCTCCATGAAGATACATGCCCCTTGTAGAAAAAATTCTTGGGTAAAATATAGGTGAGTTTGAGGGTAACGCCTCTCCATCTAGGTCTGGCCCTAGCCCCTAATCATGATTGGATTCAATTATTGAGCATGTACCCTATTATCAACTTTTCCAACATTACTACTGCTACTTCATTCAACCCATTTATTCATTGACTCTCAAGATTTCCTACAAATGCATCATTAGCTCCATTATTATTTCTCCATTGATTGGTCTTCAAATATTTGTTTTTTACTTTATATAAATCCAATGAAGTGGACATATAGTAATACCCCTCAAGTTCTTGTGCCAATTGCTAATGGCACCGAGGAAATAGAAGCCGTTATGATCATAGATATGCTGCATCGAGCTAAAGTAAATGTTATGGTGGCTTCTGTTAAGGACAAGTTGGAAATTCTAGCTTCTCGTAAAGTTAAAATCGAGGCAGATGTTCTCCTTGATGAGGCTGCTAAACTGTCATATGACCTAGTTGTCTTACCAGGTGGGCTGGGCGGTGCCCAGGCATTCGCAAAGTCAGAACAGCTGGCGAACATTCTAAAGAAGCAGAATGAGTCAAATAGACCATATGGAGCTATTTGTGCATCTCCAGCTATAGTCTTAGAGCCTCATGGCCTACTTGTCAGGATCCGGGAGCTTTCGGTCCGGGGAACAATGAGCATCCAAGTGAATGATATACGTCACAGGCTTGACACCATATCTAACCCAAAACCCTAAAATGATGGGTTAATGGGTCATTCCAAATTATATATCATTCACTTGACTCATCAACTTTCCATGTGGGATAACCCAACTCCACACTTGCCTCAACAATCTCCCCCTCAAGTGTAAGTTTATCACCACATCCGGGCTAAGACCGTGCTCCCCCTTGAGCGCAACACAATGCTCAAACAAGCCACACCGGCTCTGATACCAATTGTAGCAGCTCGTGGAAGCACATGGACACCCCATATCCCCACACATGGTATGATATTGTCCACTTTGGGCCTAAGCCCTCATGGTTTTGCTCTTGGACTTTACCCCAAAAGGCCTCATACCAATGGGGATATATGGTCCACACTTATAAACCATTCACTCTCCAACTTTATCAGCAATGTGGGATATTTGTTAGCCCAACATTCCTCCCCTCGAACAAATATCCATAGAGCCTCCCCTTGACCGATCAACCATCCGGACATTCTCGACAAATCGATATTTTTCATCTCTAATGCGATGGAGGACACGCCTTACACTACCGGATTCACGGACATTGGTGATCAAACTGGGCGTCCCCCCTTTTGTTCGATTCTTCGAGGATTCATCCACACGGCCAACGTCGGAGCATGGCTCTGATACCAATTGTCAGGAACCGGGAGCTTTCGGTCCGGGGAACAACGAGCATCCAAGTGAATGATATACGTCATGAGCTTGACACCATATCTAACCCAAAACCCTAAGGTAATGGGTTAATGGGTCATTCCAAATTATATATCATTCACTTGACTATTAACTTTCCATGTGGGATAATCCAACTCCACACTTGCCCTAACATTTTACCATTTTTGTTGGTGGATAGGATAATATGTAATTAATAGTAGTGGCCACTAAAGGAGTTAGTTGATGATGAAGATCATATCAGAATGAAAGCACGTTTTTTTAAGAAGTGAAAACACGTTTATTGCCCCCACAAAAGTTGGAATGTTGTCTCTGTTCATTTAATATTTAGCATTGTTGCGTGATAACTATTTTTATCTATCACAGCTTCTCTGGTTGTTTAGCTACCAAATGGGCACTGCTATCTAGACATCATGGACAACCGATTTTTACCATTTCTATATCTCTTTTATTCTACAAATGTATGAATTGCGTCAAGCGTTGATTGGGGCAGACTCGCACAGGCATCAGCCTCTTCAACCATCATCGCTAAATTTCTTATAGATTATTAGAATTATATTTGCAGTTGTTCAAAAAATGTAGTGAAAATCAATAGGGGTTGGTTCAAGTGGTAAGCGGTTTGGTATCACTTAAGTAATGTCTCGAGTTCAAGTTCTAGTGAATACAAAAATTCCTTTTTTCGGAGACTCACCCACAACAGTCAGGTGTGCGGCCCGGGTTGAATCTGGATGTAGTCGAAGCAAAACTCCGGTAAATCAAATAAGCAACAAAAAAAATGCAGTGAAAAACATTTTCAATGAATTTTGCTCTTTTACAGCGATTTGATTCGAAAATTTCTACATAATAACTATAATAGCATTTCCTTACTAGTGTAAAATAGTTACCTATCATGATATGCTTCTGAAAGAAAATTTGCGAAAAGTATTCTATAGGAGTAGACCTGTTTGTCGGGTGAGTTAGGCCAACTGATCAGCCTACCCAAGCCAGCCCAATCCGTACTTATAATCTACGGGCTTGGGTCGGGCTTTTGAAACCATTTTCAAGCCCAGCCCATGACCCATTCATTAATTTTTTAAGTTTTTTTATTATTAAAAGCTTAAAATAGATATAAAAAATACAAATTCTATAATAAATAACTCAACAATATTCATTTGATACAAAACTTAATCGAAAAATAAGAAGCTGCTACATCTTTGAATAAGAAAACAGCGGGCCATTTTGTGAATAAAAAGAATTGATATGCTGATATGTACTACATTAGCCTTTTCTTTGTAATGAAGCCCGACGGGAAAGTAAAATATAGTAACATAATTATGTTATACATTAGCACAACTGGTTTTACGCATCAAACTACAAGAAAATATTAACTAAATCTTGTAATTATTAGTCCAGACTCGGGCTTCTGTATAAAAACCAAAGTCCATCAAGTTTTGAGCTTTATGGAGCTCAAGCTCGAACCTAATTTAATTAAAAAAAGAATGTTCAAACTTAAATCATGAGAGCAGATTTGAATTGGAACTAATATACTACTTACAGCAGATGGAACCCTCCATATCACATATGCTACTCCAATTATGGCAACAAAATTTGAAGCAAAATGGAAATAGCATATGTGTCACTTCCTTACAATTGAGCGTAATTTTATTATGCATAAAAGGGGAATTCAAGATCTACTTTTAAGGATATAAATTTATTTATTGAAGCCATAAAATATTGTTTCAAGTCTTCATCCGCTAATTTGTTCCGGAGAAAGAATGTTATAGCAGGATTTTTTCTTTCAAAAAAATTAGGGTTATTACAATATCTTACATAAAAGTTATTTTTCTATGTCACCTTAGGTTTAAATTTTGATTTTTGTCCGAATCCTTATTTTATACATGTTTTCTACGTACTTGCTTCATTGTGCTTTTTTATACGAACAATTTTAAATATCTAGTAAAAATGTAAACCGTGAATTTTACATGGATTAAAAAATGTCATTAGTCTTAGAATTGAATGGGATGGTTAATTAACAAATAATACCAGTTCAATTGATAGTGATGCAATATTAAAATGAAGTGTGACCCACTTCAAAATATTATACAAAAATGAAATAAATGGTGAAGTTGATCCATGATTCGTTTCCCAAGCATATCATTTTCAATCCTAATCCACCAACTAAACCACTTTTTTCCTTACAAATTCTATAACGCAACTTGCATTTAATTTATTATTATTATTATTGTTATTATACGAGAGTATTATAAATGAAAAACTTTTTTAATTTATTTTTTTAAGAAAGAAAAATTAGGTTTTATTTTTTTAATTTATAAATATTAATGCTGAATTAAATTAAATTTAATATTTATTTTAATATAAATTTATATATATATAATATTAATAAATATTAAATAATATTAAATTAAATTAAATATAAGTTAAAAATAACGTGCCCTTAATTTCATAAATTCATTACTAATAATTTAATGAAATTTGGAGCACTCTTTTGAATTTATATTATTTATTTTGTTGTAAACTGCAACAAGTTTTCACCATATATTAATTCAGATTCTCTCTCTTTTTTTTATTAATACTAGTACAGTAGTATTTATTTTAATAAGAAATCTGGTTAGCTCTCTAAGTTCCAACAACAAACATGCTCCAAGTTCCAACTTTCAAGCATAAAATGGCAACACTTGGTTTATCTAAGAGTCACAAAGTATCCCACTGGTTCTTAACAAAATATTGTTACGTCCCGTAAATTAATTCGGTAGCAAGGTGATATGTATTAATTAAAATAGATGTTGCAACAATGAGTATAAAAATAAATAAAGCAATAAAGAAACACAAAGATTTATGTGAAAACCCTTTAAAAGGGAAAATCACGGGGCACCAAAATAAATCACTAATAAATAATGAGAATACAAAATAGATCCTCTCAAGTATACCCAAACCCGAGGTAAACAACAATTTTTAGGACAGTTGGAAATAACCCGATTTTACTCACAAAATAAAATCACTCAACTCCCCCACTCTAAAAAACTTTCGGTCTCTTGTAGGAATAATGCTCTACAAGAGGAATTAACTCTTAATATTTTTTTTTATGAAATTTGGATTGTTGGGAGTGCCTTTTATAGGAAAAAAGCTTCACCTAAAATGCAGAAATAATAGGTGAGGAATCACTAATTGAGTTGGCAAGAAATGACAACACAGAATTGTAAAATTGGACTCATTTCTTTTGAAAAATGAGCAGACAAATTGCCACCCCTATTTGTCTCCTTCTTAATTGATATGTGCCACCCAATTAATTGTGTCTCGAGCCATCATTTCTCCCCCCTCCAGACTCAAGGGGCACCGAGTCGGCTCCTAATTGGAGCTTATCTCGAGGAATCACTTTGGTAAGCATATCCGAAGGGTTCTATTTTGTTGGACTTTTCTCCGGATGAAAAACTCCTTTTTTTAGTTGTGCTCGTATCCAATGATATCGGATATCAATGTGCTTGGTTCGAGAATGATATATAGTATTCTTTCTCAAGTCTATAGCACTTTGACTATCGCAATATACTGTGCAGTCAACTTATTTTTTACCCAACTCTTCAAAGAATCTCTTTAACCAAATCATCTCTTTTCCTGCTTCAACCGCTGAAATGTACTCCGCTTCGTAGAAAGTGCAACACATTTCTGTAATTTAGATTGCCAAGAAATTGCTCCTCCGGAAAATGTAAACACGTATCCTGAAGTTGACTTTCTATGATCGAGATCTCCTGCCATATCAGCATCAATGAAGCCTTCTAGGATTGATTTAGAACATCCATAACATAAGCACTTCTTTGAACTTCCCTTCAAATATCTGAGAATCCGCTTTACAACTTCTTAGTGTTGTCTTCCCAGATTCTCTAAGAATTCGCTTACAACTCCAACAACATCTGCAATGTCTGGCCTTGTGGAAACCATCGCATACATCAAACTCCCACTATGGAGGAATATGGAATCTTTCTCATGTCTTCCTTCTCTTCTTTAGTTGTAGAACAAGATTCCTTACTCACCTTCGAATGTCCAACAAGAGGAATGCTAACTGGTTTAGCATTTAACATGTTAAAATGTTGTAGCATACGTTCAACATATTTTTCTTGTGACAACCACAACCTGTTATTGCTTCGATGATAAATAATCCTCATGCCTAAATCTTTTGTGCTGGACATAAGTCCTTCATGTCAAAGGACTTTGCTAATTGCTCTTTCAATTTACGAATCAAAGAAACATCTTATCCCACTATCAACATATAACAACATATAACAACAATATGATGAAGCTTTTATCAGAGAATCTCTTGAAATAGACACATGGATCCACTTGAGTCTTCTTGTAGCCATGACTACTCATGAAATAATCGAACTTCTTTTACCATTGCCTGGGTGCTTGTTTCAATCCATACAGACTCTTTTGCAGCTTGCAAACCATATGCTCTTTCCCTTTTACTTCGAAGCCTTCTGGTTGCACCATGTAGATTTCTTCCTCTAAGTCGCCATGAAGGAAGGCAGTTTTGACATCTAACTGCTCAAGCTCAAGATTCAAACTTGCTACCAAGCTTAAAACTGCTCGAATAGAGGTCAATTTAACCACCAGAGAAAATTTTTCATCGAAACCAATTCCCTTTTACTGTTGAAATCCTTTCATTACTAGACAAGCTTTATACTTCACTAGCTTTCCATTGCCATCTCTTTTGAGCTTGAAAACCCACTTATTCTTCAAGGCTTTTCATCTTCTAGGACGACTAACTCATATGTGTTGTTTTTCTGCAAGGATTTCATTTCATCTTACATCGCCTCCAGCCAAGATTCTTTATCTGCATGAGTTAGAACCTCCTAAAAATTCTCTGGCTCCCCCTTATCAGTAAGGAGAATATACTCAGAACTAGGATACTTTGATGTTGGTTGGCGATCCCTAGTAGATCTTCTAAGCTGTTGTTCAGCTTCAGCTTGCTGGGTGGGTTGCTCCCCCTACTTATCAACATCTTCTTGCTCGTGATTTTCCATTAGCTCTGGAATTTCATCATTGTTCTGAACTTGTTCCTCATCTCCACCAATGGCACTATTTAACGACGAAGTAACATGCCTAGGAATGACGTCATCCACAAGTCCCGACTTACCATTCTTCTTAAAGCTTTCTATAGTCTCATTTTCTCGAAAGACTACATCTCTGCTTCTAATTGTCTTCTTCTTCTCTGGGTCCCACAGTTTGTACTCGAACTCTTCATCTCCATATCCAAGGAAGATACATGGACTTGATTTATCATCAAGCTTTGACCGTTGCTCCTTAGGCACATGCGCAAATGCCTTGCAGCTAAACACCTTCAAATGAGAGTACTGAACATCTTTTCCAGTCTATACTCTTTCTGGAATATCAAAATCTAGGGCAGCAGATGATGACCTGTTTATGAAATAGCAGGTTGTGTGTGCTGCTTCACCCCAAAATGACTTTGGCAAGCTAGCCATTTTGAGCATACATCTGACCTTCTCCACAATAGTGTGATTCATCATTTCTGCTACACCATTGTACCGTGGGGTTCTAGGTGCAGTCTTTTTATGTCGAATTCCATGTTTAGAATAGTAGTTCTCAAACTCGTGTGATGTGTATTCACTTCATTGTCGGATCAGAGACATTTTAATTTTTTATTTGTCTCTCTTTCCACTATAACATGAAATTTCTGGAATGATTGGAATACCTGATCTTTTGTTCTTAGAAAATACATCCACAGCTTTCGCGATGCATCGTCAATGAAAGTAACAAAATATTTGTTACCTCCCAAGGTCTCATATTCAAAGGGGCGACAAACATCTGAATGCACCAATTCGAGAACACTTGACTTTCTACTTGATGACTTATTGAATGACACTCTATGTTGCTTGTTGAACATGCAGTAATCACATAAAGATAATGGTATACCATTAGCCGAAGGTACGAGCGCCTTCTTGGCTATAATCTGCAACCCTTTCTCACTGATGTAAGCCAATCTTCTATGCCATAAATCTGGTGAAGACTCTTCTTCAACAGCATGTAATCCATCTTTATAAATGACTGCATTGTTTTGTATAATGTACAACACATGGCACCTTTCGCAATCACCAAGGAATTTTTGGTAAGCTTCCATTTCCTACTCCCGAAGAAATTCTTAAAGCCTTCACGATCTAGACATCAGAAGATATTAAGTTGAGCCTCAAATAAGGAACATGTCTAACTTCTTTGAGGATGAGTGTGCAGCCAGTGTTTGTCTTGATATGAATATCGCCAATTCCAATGATTTTGGAATGGCCATTATTGCCCATCTTCACCACACCAAAATTTCATGCTTTGTATGTGGTGAAGAACTCTTTGTTGGGAGTGGCATGATAAGATGACTCAGTGTCGATCACCCGTTTCATCTCATCTTGACTTGAGACTTGCAGACATTGTTCTTCATGACTGAAAAGAACAACAATCTCCTCAGTTGCTGCAGTGGTGTTCTTGTCTTCCTCTTGGTTATTGCCATCCTTCTATTCTCTCTTCAGCTTTCGATAACTCCTCTTCAAATGGCCTTCTAGTCCACAATGGTAGCATTTGACTCTACCCCTGAACTTAGAACTGCCTCTAAATTTTTCTCCTCCTTTGGATTTGTCAGGATTATTGGGACCTCTATTTTTACTCCGGCCTCTGTGTTTTGTGAGAAGAGCTTGCCTGCTTTCAGTAATTAAAACTTTCCTCCTTGTTTCCTCACTAAGCAAAGTGCTAACAACATGGTTCAAGGAAACTTTTCCATCAGGAGCGAAATTGGTCACAGATACCACCAAGGTTTCCCAACTCTCCGGTAAAGAGTTGAGCAACAATAAGGATTGGACCTCATCTTCAAGTGTGATTTTCATAGAAGATAACTGATTAATAACACTTCAAAATTCATTTGGAAATTTGGCAATAGGAGTTCCCTCCTTATATTTCATGTTGACAAGTTTCCTTATCATGAACGACTTGTTTCCAGCAGTTTTCTGATCATAAAGATCTTACAGCTTCTTCCATAGTTCATGGGCAGACGTTTCTTCCGAGACATGGCCGAACACGTTAAAATCTAGCCACTGACGAATGGTACCAATGGCATTTCTATTCAACTTGCTCCAATCTGGATCTTTCATATATTTCAGTTTTGCGGTGTCTCCTTCAATTGTCTCATGCATATCTTTGCAGTACAATATATACTCCATTCAATTTGACTAGTTTGAACCGTTCAATTTGATCATGGATGTTGAAGAACCTTCCATTATAATTAATAAAACCACCTTTATGGAACCAACAACTCTGATACCACTTGTTAGGTCCTGTAAATTAATTCAGTAGCAAGGTGATATGTATTAACTAAAATAGATGTTGTAACAACGAGTATAAGAATAAACAAAGCAATAAAGAGACACAAAGATTTACGTGAAAACCCTTTAAAAGGGAAAAACCACGGGGCGCCAAAATAACTCCACTAATAAATAATGGGAATACAAAATAGATCTTCTCAAGTATACCCAAACCCGAGGTAAACAACAATTTTTAAGACAGTTAGAAATAACCCAATTTTTCTAACAAGATAAAATCACTCAACTTCCTCTCTCTAAAACTCTCACTCTCTTGTAGGAATAATGCTCTACAACAAGAATTAACTATCAATATTTTTTGATGAAATTTGGATTGCAGAGAGTGCCTTTTATTGGCAAAAAGCTTCACCTAAAATGCAAAAATAATAGGTAAGGAATCATTAATTGCGTGGGCAAGAAATGGCAACATGGAATTGTAAAACTCGACTCATTTCTTTTGAAAAATGAGCATACAAATTGCCACCCCTATTTGTCTCCTTCTTAATTGATATCTGCCACCCAATTAATTGTGTCTGGACCCATCAAATACTCCCTCGATTTTTTAATAAGTGTCGCTTTTGAAGGGTAAATATTTTTTAAAATAAGTGTTACTTTACAAATTATATGTATATTTTCCTACCTCTTTTCCTTTCTGCCCTTATTTAAATAATAAAAAGAAAATGAAGAATCGTCTTATGTATTAAAAAGAAGAGTTGTCTTAGGACTATATTGATATTTTTATTGCCCCATTTAATATAGCATTAGCATATGAGAACCAATCCAAAATAACACTTATTAAAAAATGAAGGGATTAAAAAAATTAGTTACTCGAGAAATATCACCACATCTGTTGCATACCCCAAATTAATTTTGAGTTTTTCACGTTAAATCTTGAAAAAAAAAATTAAAAAATATTTCACACTAAAAAATAATTTTTTTTTTGGTTAAATTCATTAAAATAAACGATTGAATAAAGTTGTAACAATGAACGCATGTGTATTATTTACCTAGTAAATTTGAGAAAATATGCAAAACTCCTGAAATGTGGATTTTTGAGGTATGTATTCAACTTTGACATTTGAAATTTTCTTTTATATTTTTCAAATAAATTGTCATCAATACAATCATTTGTGGTGATTGAGCTTCTAGAGCAAATACCTATTTATTGTGGTTTATCTTCTATTTCACATACTTACAAAAAGAAAATAATTTTGGAACACGTACGACATTAAAGCTTAAACTTAGATTTGATTGTGACAAATATGATAAGCTACCCAATTTTTTTTCCACAAGTACGAAGATTTTAGTTGGTCCTTATTGGAAAGGTATTAGTGTTGTCAATTGATTGATGAATAATACAGAAAAGAACTTTAATGTTGCTAGAGTGTACTGAACCGATCGGACGTCTATTCTAAAGTTATGTGGATGATGATGTTAGAGGTTGTGTTTGGAACACTAATTTTAAAAAAAAATTAATTTGAATTATTTTATATAAAAAATTAATAAATATTCAATATAAATGAAATGATTTAAGTTGGATTTTTAAAAAATGCTGATTCCAAACAGGATGGTGATGGTGTGGCAAGTGCATGAATTATACCAGAATATATATATAGTAGGATGAATGTATGCTCAGAACGGATTAACTTAATAAATATTGACATTCCAATCAACCTTGTTTTAGATAATTTGTTTGCCTCTCGTAGATTTGTTCGCTACCCTTTTTATGGGGTAAGTTTAGACACCTATTTTTTTTATTAAATTTGACTCAAACCTGTTAAATTTTAAAATTTTATGAGTCGATTTTAATTTTTGTATAAATATTCAAGTCCGTCCCGATGAATAATAATTTAATTTTTTTATACATTATATATTTTATATTAAATAATTATTTACAACTTTTATATTTTATAATAATAAATTTTTGAATCTAAATAAAATATAATGTATGATATATAAAGAACTTTAAATAAATAATTTAGTTATACATATCTTTTTAAATTTATTTTTTTAAAATTCAAAAAAAAATTACAAAAAAATTATCTATGGGCCTTGGGTCGGGTTTGGGATTAACCGTGTAAACCCGACCCGAGCCTAGCCCAAGCCCGAAGTTTTAAAGTGTGGGCCGGGTCGAGTTTGGGTTAATGCTTTTAATCAAAAGCTCGATGAAGCCCGATCCGAACCCGGCCCGGCCCACCGACAAACAGGTCTACTCGTGAGTGTTAGGTTTAATAGCATAAATGGGTACATAAGTAGGGTTGAACCTATCTAATACATAACTAATTGGCTTGTGTTAGAATCTACACCACTTACATATATAACATTCTTTAATCTTGTTTATTTTCAATGTACGATTCTCCACATATTCCTACACTCTTCCTTAAGTGTAATTAGGCCTATACCAGTTACTACTTATCAAATATTTCTTGGCCCAAAGTCAATAGCGGTTTAGTATTTTCTGCTAGCTCAAACTCCATCAAAACTTTATGGACCCGAAATTTCTCCAACTATCAAACCTTTTTTCTGCTATGTGTCCATATAAATAATTCGTAAGTCTCAAAATTATTGAATTTAATAATATGAGAAGGCATATAAATAAAATTAAATCAATCTACCACAAAATTAATTTATTTATTTTAAGATTCAATCTAAAATCACTTATACATCAGTCAGTCGTTCTATTTATTTTCAATACCGGAACCTCGAGATATGTCCAATACTTTTAAGGAGAAGGTGCTCTTGAATCAACTAACCTTGATAAGACAATTATGTCCACCCCAACTATTAATATAAACCTTTTCACGTATCTTTCCCAATAATATATACATAAAATTGTTCAAACAAGTCCTTAGTTCAACATAAGCTTATTATTTCAATTTTATACTAATTAACATAAAAATATAAAATAACTAGTCACAATGTCACACTATATCAAAATAACGTTTATAACCTTAAGCTTTTAGTATTTGACAAAAAAAAAACAAAAATGAAAAACATTTTGGGATTTAAGACAAAAAAAAATGCAAAGTAACAAAAAAATACATATAAGGTATATGGTTTAATAATATATACAAATCAGACACAATTTTAATTCGAATGACTTTATTTGTGTCAGAAAATGTTTTTGTCTGAAAACGGACTTACTAAGCCAGTTTTCAGACACGCCTGTAGCTGACGAGATGTCAGCTACGGTGATCGTCTGAAAACGGGCTTACTAAGCCCGTTTTCAGACGGCGCTGAGATCGATTTTTCAACCGATCTCATTTTCCATCCACCCCTTTAATACTTTACACTGTAAAATTTGTTTTCAGTTGCCATTCAATTTTTTTCTTTCAATCTCACATTCATTTCTCTTAAATTCTTCATTTTCATTTCAAAAAACTCAATCCACTTTCACTTCTAAACTACAAAATTTTACTTCTAGAAGATAAATTCAAGGCAATAATGGTTGTTAAATTTATTTATAATTTTTTGTTTAATAAAGCAATATATGTTAATATATGAAACAAAAAATTTTAACTTAGACTAACACTATAATTAAAATATTAATATGTTTATATTTTTTATTTTCACTAAAACTATAGCTAATTTCCTTTTTTTTGCAAAAGTAAAAGTAAAAGTAAAACTAAAATCATACTAAATAAAAAACTAAACTTAGACTAAGACTAAAACTAGAGCATTGTTATGTTCATATTTGGGATTTCACTAAAACTAGTGCTAATTTCTTTTTATTCTTACTCTAAAAATAAAACTACATCTAAAATCATACTAAAACTAAAACTAAAACTAAAGCAAAATGTGTCAATATATGAAACAAAAAATTTAACTTATACTAACACTAAAGCAATAATATGTTCATGTTTTAAATCTTATTTCTCTTTTTTGTAAAAATAAAGATAGAATTAAGAGTAGAGCAAAAATATGTTCATATATGCATATAACTACAATTTTTACTGTAAGACTAAAATTTTCATAGTAAATTTAGAGGATTAGATTGCATACCTCGATTTTTAAGTTGCCCTGTACAAGTTTAACATTCTCATTTATAGCATTAAATTCATTGAACAAAAAATTATAAAAAAATTTAACAACCATTATTACCTTGAATTTATCTTCTAGAAGAAAAATTTTGTAGGTTAGAAGTGAAAGTGGATTGAGCTTTTTAAAATGAAAATGAAGAATTTAAGAGAAATGAATGTGAGATTGAAAGAAAAAAATTGAATGTGAAAACAAATTTTACAGTGTAAAGTATTAAAGGGGTGGATTGAAAGTGAGCCCGATTGAAAAATCGGTCTCTTTACTTCATGCGGAAGTCGAGGCTATAGCCTCGCAGACTGAAAACGGGCTTACTAAGCCCGTTTTCAGATGATCACTGTAGCTGACATATCGTCAGCTAAAGCCGTGTCTGAAAACCGACTTAATAACGAAGATGGACTTACTAAAGCCCATTTTCTAACACAAACAAAGCTATCCGAATTGAAATTGTGCCTGATTTATATATATTACTCAACCATGTGCTAATTTTTTTTTTACTTTGCATTTTTTTTATGACTTAAGTCCAAATATTTTCCAAATTGATAAAAAAAAGGAAATTAAGAAAAATAAACGTGTCCCAAGCCTAGTAAAGACAGGAAAGGGGGTTGTATATAAATAAACAGAGTCCATCCCTCAAATGTTCTCTCTTTGGCTGTATTGTGTTGATATACTAAGCACACAAATTTCGTGATCCCACTTGTGCGTTATCGTTTTCTCTCTCAAAATAACACCGCCTTTTCTTTCTTCTTCTTCTTCCTTCTGATTCATTCCTTCAATTCAAATTCAAATTTCTGTTTCATCCTTCTTGCTCGCCCGCATTTTTCATTCTCTCTTATTAGGGTTTCTAAGACCATGAGGTTGCACGACGAGATTGTTCCTTTCGATAAAGACGCGGAAATTTCAGGAGAAATCGACGAGGATGAAGACGCCCAAATCATCTCCTCCATTGAAGTTGGCTTTTCTTCTCTTCCTCCTCTCAGTCTCCAAAGGAAATTTGTCGTTGTCGGTTACGCGCTTACCTCCAAGAAAATTAAGAGTTTTTTGCAGCCCAAGCTTGAAGGATTAGCTAGGTATTAATTTTTAAATCCTTATCAATTAGAAGAAGACTGTATTTGCTTATCAATTCTCTCTGTGAGTTTTGAGTTGTCCGCAGCCATAGATTTGTTTGTGATAGTGTTTTCCGCGTTTTTTGTTAATTTTTTTCCCTGGGTTCTGGATTGGTTTCATTTGATTTCCAAAGTTACTGGGCGCAGGAAATTCTGATTTGCTTTGCATTTCCTTTTCCTTGTGCTGGCGAGATAGCGATCAAATCAAATTTTTTTAATCTGATGGAATTGTCGAAATGGCCGCTTCATCGCCTTATAAGTCAAAATAGTTTTAATTTACTTTGAAATATCCCTGTCCATCAATTTCTGTGTAAATCTGTGCAATTACTTTCATGTCCAAATTCATACCATGTTTGGTGTGGACTCACGAATTTTGAGGCATATGCTTAATTTCGTTATACATATAGTGATAAGTGACTGCATAACGGAATTTTTTCTGCACTTGTTTCAGTTCTTTTGGTAATTTTTTAGCTGAGTAGGAATACTGTTCATGTATTGTGGAACCCTAAATGCTTGAGCAATCTTGATTTTTTTATCTACATATATTTCATGTAAGATTTGTAAAATCATGTAATTGTCCTTATTTTACTAATCCATCGCAGGAACAAAGGGATCTTATTTGTTGCAATTGATCAAAACAGGCCCCTTTCAGACCAAGGTCCTTTTGACATTGTGTTGCATAAGGTTTGCGGTTCTTTGTTGTTATTAGTATTGAATACAGTGTTCTAGTTTGAAATTGCATAATTTTTCTCTCTGGGTTTTGTAAGGGAGCTTGTTGAGATCTCCATGATGTCTGGCTTAATTGTTAATGACTTAATGAATACTATAATCTTAAGAGGTGGCATCTTTGTGGGTTCACAAATCGGCAGGGAATTTTTCCTTACAGGATGCGCGTAAAAGCAGTTTTTGAATTATAACGTCTCTGAACTAACCCCTGTCATTTCTCTTTCAATGTAGCTTACTGGAAAAGAGTGGCGGCAGATTCTTGAGGTTTGTCCCTTATTTTTATCTCCTTTAGCTTCTCTCCATGAACACTAGAATTTCAAATAACATGTTTGAGGATGATATCATGTTTGGTGCATCACTTGCCTTATTTGTGCCATGCAATATCTATCAAAGCAGGGATCAAGCATCATCTGTTTCTGAATGCTTAATTTTATTACTGTCTGAAATAATTTGCAGAGTGCTTGCTTCTTCCTCCATGCATCTTGACTTAGTTGAGGTCGAGGCAGAAAGTGCGGATATTTTGTACTTCCTTGAAGCTGATTGCTTCAGGTTTTTTTGGCATTATTTCAAAACATTTTTTATTTTGCTGCTCAACCCTTTTACCAGCTAAATGTGAGATCACTGTTGTTTTTACCCTCTTATATGGGTTGATTGGAAAGCCAACTTATTAAACCCCAATAAATTTTTTTCTTTTACATGTGTTTTTGTCGCGCATTTAAGTGTCTGCTGTTTCTTCATGGTCAATTGGAAACAGCCTAACGTAATTACAGGGGTAAGGTCACATACACCCAACCCCACCTTATCCCGCTTGTGCGGGAGCCTTGTTAGGCATTGGGGTAATGTTGTTGTTGTTGTAAGTGTCTGCTGTTTAGGATCAAGCTATCTGAAAAGCTCTTTTTAATGTACATGGAACTATAGAAGAAATTGGTAGTCATAACCTTGAAAATCTTGAATTTTGAGATCTGAATTACATGATAACTTGGAAATGAGATTCCATTGCATTTAGTTTGGACATGAAATCTTAATAAATGAATTTACATTCTTATGCATAATTTTTTCTTCAGGTTCTATTTTTGTCTTGTATCCACCGATGCAGTAGTCTGCATTATTTCTTTCATGAATGCTGAAGATAAGTGTTCATCTTTATGCACTATTATTTATTCTGCGTTATATTTTCATGGTTATGCAGGACTGTGTATACCTTGCCACTAAAATTGTGTAAGGTGGTGAAAAGTTCCCCTTGAGGGAAAATGACAAAGGATTGTTTACTTTATTAATCGTTTGGCTTATTCCTGTTTAGTTGATTGTTTTCGAAGGAAGTGGTTCTCTGTTCATTATTTTCCTGTAACTAGCTATTTTCTTCGACCTCTCTTTCTCATAGTAGTTTTCTTGTTATGTGGCTGGATTGATGGATATGAATAGTAATATATGGAGAGAGACATAGTCTGTGTTTTGCTTGAATGATTGTACATGATGTAAACATAACATGAATGACCATTTATTAATAGTACCAATAATAATCAGCATGAAAAAGCTGTCACGATAGCAATACGGGTGATGATTAAAGTCACAATGGTGAGAAATCTGTATTCTACGTCCATTATATTTAACAAGGCCACATTTTTGTGTGGTAATGTCATCATTTTGATATGGGGTCCTCTCATTTTCTCTGTTGCTGTTGTTACTTACTGTCTCTATTTTGGTTCATTAGTGATGTAAAATTTTTAATTCACATTTACCATGCGTATAATCATAAAAATGTTAAATTCGATTGAGATGCTAAAATCATCTTTGATAGGCTTAAGAGGACTTGGAGCGGAAAAGATCATGCTACTGTATGTTATCTTTTCTACAAGAGTATCAATTTCATCGAGCATTCCGTTTCTCTAGTGACTTTGCATATAATTCAAAACCATGATCCTGCTCTATCATTTGGTGGTGCCCACTCCCTCCCCAATTTTTTCCGGTACAATATTGAGCCTAACCTTTTATCTGACTGACCTTGTAGGACTATAGAAGGACACATCCTGAAGTCACTGTTCTAGATCCTCCAGATGCTATTCAACATTTACACAATCGCCAGTCCATGCTCCAGTGTGTTGCTGATATGAATTTGTCAAACTCTTATGGTAATTCTCATGACTCATTGGGTAAATGCTAGATTACAGAAGTGTAACAGTTTCTGGTTAAGGTGCCTTTTGGTTTTCTAATAGGCCAAATACATCTTCAGCCGCCTGTACTTGGCACAATTCTATTGCCCCTGAACATTTAAAAGTTTCTCTCACCCCCCTAAACTTGGCAGAAGTGTATTATGTTTGCCCCCTGAACTTGGCAAAAGTGTATTAGTTTGCCCCCTGAATGCCGCGTGTCAGGTTCTGATTGGTTTGACTTTTCTTTTTCTCTTTCAAATCAAAAGCTGACAAGTGGCATTTAAGGGGCAAAATGATATACTTTTGCCAAGTTCAGGGGGCAAACTAATACACTTATGCCAAGTTCAAGGGGCTGAGAGAAACTTTTAAAAGTTTAGGGGGGCAGTAGGCTTTTCTTGCCAAGTTTAGGCTTGTAAAGATGCATTTTTCCTTTCTAATATATCCCATCCCTTTCTTCTTTTTCCCTCTCTTACTTTCTGTTTGCTTTCATTGTTTTGAGAAGCAGAACACTTTTGTCCTGTATGATGCAGGAAAAGTTGATGTTCCCAGGCAACTAGTTGTCAAAAAAGATGCTTCATCGATCCCTGATGCAGTGACAAAAGCTGGGCTGATGCTGCCAATTGGTGTGTGTTTTTGTTGTAGTGACATTGTTTTCCCCAACTTAGATATATGGATTTTGTCTGAGGTTCCTTATGCTTTGGCAATTCACATAGAAGTTCTCCTTAGAAATCATTGTCATTGATTTTAATCCTGATGAATGTTTCAGTTGCCAAACCTCTAGTTGCTGATGGTAGCGCAAAGTCACATGAACTGTCACTTGCATATGACCCACACTCGCTTCGAAAACTTGAACCTCCTCTTGTTCTTCAAGAGTTTGTTAATCACGGTACTTAAGTAACTGACATTGTGCCTTGTTAATCTAAGACACCAAAACGCATGGAATATAACGAATATGTGACCCATTTTACTTGATCGCAGGTGGTGTTATGTTCAAAGTGTATATAGTTGGAGAGACCATAAAGGTGGTGAGGCGGTTCTCTTTGCCTGATGTTTGTAAACGGGAACTGTCCAAAACGGCAGGTGTGTTTCGTTTTCCTAGAGTTTCTTGTGCGGCAGCTTCTGCAGACAATGCTGATCTGGATCCTGGTATTGCTGGTGAGTTTTACTGTCTTCTTGTTCCTTCACATTTTTCGTTACCAGTGGCTGGAAAGTAGCATGTATAGGTTTTATCAGAGATGTTTTGGTTTAATCGGTTTCCTGTAAAGATAAGATCCTTTTAGGCTGCTCTAACATAAATCTATCCTGTTGTAGAGCTTCCTCCTCAACCTTTGCTCGAGAAACTTGCAAAGGAACTTCGCCGTCGTCTGGTAGCTTTTATGCCTCTGTTTTCTTTTGAATTTCTACATCATTTGTCTATAATTTCTGATGTCTTTTATAATTATATCATATGCAGGGTCTTAGGCTGTTCAATTTAGATATAATTAGAGAGCATGGGACCCGAGATCAGTTTTATGTCATAGACATTAACTACTTCCCAGGTTAGTGAATTTAAATTTTCGAAAACAAAGAAAGGTTATATCATTCCTTATACTCGTTGCTAAAATGAAATATCTTAATATGGCAGGGTATGGGAAGATGCCAGAATATGAACATATATTTACAGACTTCCTTCTGAGCCTGAGCCAAAGCCAGAGCCAATACAAGAAAAGATCGTCTTAGAAACTGATGGGAGGATATCTTAGCTAAAAAAACAAGTGCACTGATTCTGAATTTACCGTATCACGTGAATAAAGTAATTGCAGGATCAATTATGCTGTGCTTGAAAAACATATAGCATAGCATAATAATGTAATCCTGCTGGCAGCTGAAGGAGGACGTGTAGAAAATATGCAAATGGTTCCGGCCTTCAACTGGTGTATTTATACTGACTTGCTGGTTAGGTCTGAAGGGTTGGTGATGCTCTCGAAGTTCCCTTACACCACTATTTAGAGTTGGTCCAAATTTTTTATATCATTTATGAGCAGTTGGTGAATGATGAGCTCATATTTGTCTGTATAGACATTTTTGTTTGGGAGAGAGAGAGAGAGCGAGGATCATCTTTGCTTGTATTTACAATTTGTGCATCTCACATGTTCCTTCTATTTCCTAACATGTCATGTTTTGGTCTTGCCCAAATTGCATTTTGTTGCTTGTTACATCAGCTCAACAGATAGTTGCTATGTCTTCCCTATTTATGAATTGCAAAATGAACCATCTGATGAACTTGGCAAATTCCAAAGGTGCCTAAAAAGAGCAACTTCAAGTCTTCAACCATGAGTATTCCCTGGAATGGTTATTGTATTCTTCAAAATGGGGGAACGGTTATTTTAATATTATTGTTTTTATTTTTTAAATTATTTTATTAATTTTTATTAATAGATATGATTATAAAAATATTAATATAATAATAATAAATTATTATTATTTTAAAAAAATCTAATATGAGGAATGAAATATAAAAAAAATGATTGGACCAAAGCATCCTAGACTTTGTAAAATGAGAAATTTGGTTCCACTTGAGTTAATAATCAAACGGGGTTATGATGACTTGACTTTTTTTTTACTTTTTAGATTTGACTTTTTATAAATCTCTGTGTTGAGGTATTATCCATTGGGTGAAATGTACAGCATTGACCTGATACGAACTGAAGAATCCAATACTAATAGTGTCAGCTGTACTATGTGTCGCCTAACCAAACAAATGAACACTTTTATTTTCACAACATTCTCATATATGAATAGTTTTTTTTTTCATTTAATTTATCGGAGTTTTGCTCCAATTACATTCAGATCTGACCTGAATCGCATACCTAACTGTAGTAGGTGAGTCGCCCAGTAAAGATTTTCTGCGTCTCATATGTGAATAGTTTACATTGTCATTCTGTGTATGCCTACTTTCTCAAGTGAACTCTAGCTATTCCATTTTGACTTAACTATTGTACTTGTAATTTTCTTGGATAATATTGTACCTTCACCTAAGTAGAACTGTTAACCATGACCTATGCTCTTTATTAACTTGTTTGATAGAAAACATAAGAATTTTTCTCGGGTAATACTATGCGTCACATAATTTTACTTTGTGTCGCCCCCATAAAAAGATAAATTCATCCTTTAATACATTTTTAATTTGAATTTCAGATTTCAATTTTTTTCTCTAACCCTAAACTTAAGCTAATTTAAATTTCAAAGTTAATTTTTTTAAAATTATAATTTTTCAGCACTGGCAGGCTGGATTTTTCGGTCGGCCAGTCCCAATATATTCCGGGCGTCCACTGTGGATGTCGACCATTTTTTAGGCGGCCGTCTACGATGGACGACCACCGTAGGTGGCTGGCGTCCACTGTAGACGCCCACCATTTCATGGTAGGCGTCCACGGTGGACTCCTATCGTTTCATATGGGCATCCCAAGTGGACACCTGCATGCCATTCAAACAATAGCATGCGACGTCCACTTGGGACTCCCACATGAAATGGTGGGCGTCCACCGTGGACGCCTACCATGATATGGTGGGCGTCCACCGTGGACGCCTGCCATATATGGTGGCCGTCTGCCGTAGACGGCCACTGTGAAACCGCAGACGTCCCAGTAGGATGCCCATATGTATTTTCAGGAAAAAAAATTCTCAAAAAATTGAAAACTAGTTATCCGAATTGATGATTTATCACGTTGTCTGTCCATTGAACTCGATTGCATCAGAAAGTGAAATTTATAAGATGTTATGTAGAATTTTTGGAATTTAGAAGTTGAAATTTTTGAATCAATGTATTTATTGATGAGTTACTAAGATGAGTTGAGATAAATTGAAATTTAGAAGTTGAATTTTGAAATGAGTTAATGAGATGAGTTGGGATAATTTAAAATTTAAAAATTTAATTTTGCATTAATAATGTTTGAGAGTTAATGGGGTAGTTTGGTGATTTTGAAAATATCGTACATGGATCCGATATTTCAGAATTAAATTGTTATGAACTTTCTTGAATCTATGAATGAATTCCTGCAAAACAACACACAAACTTGGGGGCGATCGGTGTTACTCCGTGGGGGACTCTCCGATGCCTAAGTCAGTAAAGGATTATGAGGAATATTGTGGAAGTAAGTATGAGAATGTTGAGATACTTGTTGAACTGACCTAGGGACCTATTTATAGGTGCATGAGCTCCCTATTTCCAGTGGAATATAGAGTCCGAATTGAGATAAGTTTGGAACTCTTCGCGCTTATCTGATCCTTGAACCCCAAGTTGATTAGGATAAAGTCACAGGAGAGAATATAGGGACTAGAGTCAGACCTGGATTCTTCTTACTTGTAGGGCACGGAGATGCCTTCGAGCCGGTCATGAACCATCTCGAGCCTATGACCGATCAAGGCTTTTCATGGCCTCCGGTTTTGTATGCTCTCCGGTTGGAGTGAGATCCAGCAAACTTCATGGGTCAGGTTTTCCTAACCTTGACAATGAAATGAGCCATACGGCTCTTTGTTGACCTGGTCTCTATGACAAGACGGGCAAATTATATGTAGTAAGTTGTCAGAAGCCCCCCCACAAGTGTGAAAAGTTCTTTAGGGCTTCTGGCGGCATGAATCGGCTCGAATTCTGAGCGGCCTAATGCTTAGGGCTACGTGGCCAGTTTTAGCCTAAGCATTCTCGAAGCTTCCTTGAGAAGCTCAAGTCCTTACATATTCTTTGGTGGCAGTCTAAATTTTTTTGAATTTCGAACCTGCATGTGAATGATGGCCACGTGGCAAATAGCAATGATGAGAGACTCTTCATTTTCTTGTTCTTCTATACTTAAATGCAATACGAGCTCATTTTGCCACATTTCCTCTTTTGCAAAATTTTTCTCCGGCGATTCTTGGCGAGTTACCTTCAATTTCAACAAGCTTTTACTTTCTGCGACTTTTCCTTCCACATTTGCTCAACAAGTAAGCACCTCACTACCTTTCTTGCTTTTGATTTATTAAGTGTTTTGTGAATGATATATTGCCATGAACTACTGTTCATCTTTTGTAAATGCTGGTATGCTTTTACTGTGTTGTGGTTTTGGTTTTCCTCCCTTCATTAAAATGCGCTTGAAGTATGACTTGAGGGGCAGCCTGTCTTTGATTCTATTGTCTTATATATGCCGGAATTTAAGTTTTTTGATGCTCGGCGGAATCTGGGTTCTTGGATGAATTTTGATGAATATAGGACCTTTTAGATTTTGATGTTTTCCCTCCAGGCTGAAAAAGTGTTTAGATCCTTTAGGGTAGATTTTCTTTGAATCTAACTTGTTCTAGGCGGCTTTATTTTCTAGGCGACCATGTCTTCTACTACCTCTATAAGTACCAGCTCGGCCGATAGCTTGATTGATGAATATTGTGCTGAGTTTCCTGACTCGGTGTTAAGGTGCTACGTTAGTATCGACCAAACTAACCTTCATTCTAACATTAGGGAACAGTCGGGAGGATGGATCGGGTAGGAAAGAGTGCTGATGATGAGAGGAGGGCATCCCATGAGGTGTCCTCGAAATCGCAAATACATTCATCTGACTCGGATTGGGTTGGGGATGAAGAAGAGCAAGAGATTCAGCAGCAGGCCCAACAAGGCACTAACGCTTCAATCCCTAAAGGTTTTAGGGCCAAGAGGGCAGCAAACAAGGGGAAGGCAAAAGCCAATGCTGGGGAATCGACTGAGGAAGGACCTCTTAAGACAAAAAATATGACCTCTAGGATAGAGGCTATGATATCCATCATCCACCCGATGGACATTGAGTTCGAAAAGGCGACCTTTCCTTGGATGAGAAGGTGTAGAATCATGCTTCCGTCTGAAGATCAGCGCGTTCATAAGCCACCTCTTGGGTAGTTTAGTATCTATTTAGAGCAAATTTGGTCAGGATTCCTCTACACACTACCCCCGGGTATCCGCGACGTGCTGAACCATTGGAATATATTCCTGGCTCAAATACACCCAAATGCTTGGGGCGACCTTGCCGGTTATAAAATTTGTATAAACCTAGGGCTTAGCTTTGATGCTAATTTCTTCAAGCGGGTGGCATCCTGCAAGTTGAACAAAGGCGAGGACCACTTGCATTTCTCTTACAAGAAGGGATTCTACTCTTTCTCTGGAAAATCCGACTCGGTGAAAAACTTCAAATAATTTTATATATTCATCAAGTTGTAAGAGGGGTTTCCCACCTTCCAGACTCAATGGTTGTTCAAAATACAGCTTGCCTTCTCCATCCCTAAAAACAACATAAACATTTAGGTCGGATTACTCGAACTGTTAAAGAGGGGGATTTGAACTTTGGGCAATATTTCCTATGCCCTAGTTCATAGGCATAGGGTGATAGACTATGCCCTAGAGTTGGATAATGGCTTCGAATATTATCCAGGTCCCCAGCTACCCGGTGAGTTATCTTAACTTCTCTTCTTGTTTTATATTTTCAGCTATGTCTGGAGTTAGAGCTAAAATTTATGGTGCCGTAGCCAAGCGGGTCAAAAACTTGCAGTAAGAGAATACTCGATCGGCTCTGGTTGAGTTGGCAGATCAATCTAATGAAGCCTTTGATCCAGTTTTTCTAGGAAAGAATGCCGCCTCAGAGGCTGTTAAAGGGAAGCATGCTAGCACCCAAGATCCAGAGCAGACGAACAAGAAGCAGAAGAAAGCCAAAGGGGCTAGTGAGGTATGTTTTCCTGAACTTTATACTTTGTGTTTTTGCTATTTGTTAGTAATAATTATTTATCAGGCTGCTCTCGATTCGGCCGTTGCACCGGGATTAGATACTGATGCGGACTCGGCTACTCCTCCAGTCCTGCTTGTGAGGGAGGCTTTGCAGAAAGTGACGGGGGATAGGCCAGCTATCACTCTTTCTGGAGTGCAAGAGTCTCTTCGCGAGGCTTTTCCTTTGGAGCTGGAGGCCTAACATTATGAGAAGGAAGACTTTCTTACCCTTTTGGGTCTACTTTTCCAATCCATCAGCTAGGTTTTCTTCTATGTTTCTTAATTAGTATTTATGCTTGTGTCAATCGATATTTTGAACAATGTTTCATCAGTCTTTATCTCGAGGAGCCGAGCTTTACTGTCGAATAGAGGCTAAGGAGGCCAATGCTGAGAAACTTTCCAAGATGATTGACATGTGCAAGAGCCTAAAAAGCTGGTTGAAGGAGTCGGATGAGGCCAACAAGAAGCTGGAGGGTGAGCTCACGAAGTTGAAGGGAGTGCACAAGTTTCTCCAATTGGCCCATGAGACTACCTCCAACTAACTTATGAAAGCCCAGATGGACCTTACCTCTAGCCGGCTGGAGTATCAGTCCATTCAAAATTCCAAGGAGAAGGATAAAGCCGAATTTATTCGATCCATAGAGGGCATGGTGGATGATGGCTATCAGTTCAACCAGATGGTTTTGGATTCCTGCTGGCTCCTTCATCCAGATATTCCCGAGACTCTCCTGCAAACGCTTAAGTATCCACGATCCGATGTGTAGGAGGTGGTTGAAAAGGACCCGGAGGGCTAGTTGAAGATGTACAGATTGAGTTGGGGGGAAGAGTTGAAAATGTATCTCAAGACTCAAACCCTATAGCTTAGTTTGATTTTAATTATAACTTAGCTTTATTTTGTAAGTACAATTTGCTTTAATTTAAGCCTACTTTCGAGGCATTTCTTAAGGTCTTATTTCTGTGCCTTTGTTTTTTATCTGAATCGATCTTACATTTTGTTGCCAATTAGATGATTGCTTAGGTCTTACTCATAGCCTTTTTCATCAAGCATTTTATTTTGTGCCGATCTTATTTGCATTCTAGGGGTGTGACCGCCTAAAAACTGTTTGCCGTAGTTTTAACTAGGTCTTATGCAAGCGAGATATTTAAACCGATCTTATGTTGTGCCGGGGATATGCCATAAAGTGTGATCAGTACTTATTGAGGCGAATGTATGAATAAAAGAATGCTTTTATCAATAATAATTTGAGTACAAGTCCGGGAATTCTACGCATCCGGATTTCTACTTGAGGGGAGCTGCCTCGTTAAAAACTTCCTAAAGGGAAAACCCAATGGGAAAAAATCCTTAAGGAAGGAAAAAGAGTATGACTGCTAGAGTCCCTAAGTATCTATTGTGTAGTAGGGCCTAAGATTAGCAATGTTCCATGTACGAGGAAGCTCTTTGCCCTTTCATAGTCCCTAGCTTGCAGGAGGCCGGCCCGATGACTTTGGTGATCTTGTAGGGGCCATCCCAGTTGACGCCCATTTTCCCTTTGCCTTCTTGGGTCTATGAGGTGACCGAATCTTTGAGAACTAGGTCTCCTTCTTTGACGCGGAATTCTCATACGAGCCTGTCGTGGTATCTAGCAATTTTTGCTTTATAAGCCGCCATTAGAATCCAATCTCGCTCTCTTCTTTCATCCAAGTTATCCAAGTGGTCCTTCATGTTTATGTTGTTCTCTTCTTTTGTGTAGTATACCACCCGGTCTGATGGGGCTCCAATCTTGATAGGACTAACCGCTTTGACTCCATATACTAAAGAGCAAGGGGTTTGGATGATCGTTCCGCAAGGAGTGGTCCTGTAGGACCACCAGTCTTTGATTAATTCATTCGGCCATTATCCTTTTCGATCTAGCACTCTCTTCTTCAACCCTTCTTCTAGGGTTCTATTGGTGACTTCCGTCTGACCATTCGTCTGTGGGTGCGCTACATAGGAAAAGTGATTCTTTATCTTTCATTGTCTGCAGAAATCTTTAAACTTTTCCGAGATAAACTGCGAGCCGTAGTCTGCTATTATTCTCTTTAGTACTCCAAATCGAGTGATTATCTGCTTCCAGATGAAGTCAATTATCCTCCTGGCTATGATCAAGCTAAGTGCTTCCACCTCAACCCACTTAGAAAAATTATTGATTGCACTAATATCCACTTCCTTTGGTCGGACGCTTCTGGTGTTGGTCCTGCGATATCAATGCCCCGGGATGTGAATGGCCAGCCAATCGTTATTAGCTTTTGATTGGCTTTTAGAATGTGTGTCTTCCTTGCATGTATTTGACATTGGTGGCAAGTCCTCACATATTCTTTCGAGTCGGCTTTGACAGATTCCTAATAGTATCCGGCTATGGCGATTCTCCTAATTAGTGTCTCTGCCACCTGATAGGATCCATAGCTTCCTTCGTGGATTTCTTCTATAATGAGCTTTCCTAGCTCAGGGGTGACACATTTAAGCCATACGTCCGAGTAGGACTTTCTGTATAATTCTTTCTATATAATTCATCTCCCACTAATGCAAATCATATAGACTTTCGGGTTATTTAATTTTGTCCTTGGGCAACTTATCACAAGCCAAGTCATCGTACAGAGGTTGCATCCACCCACGTATTTCTTTTGGATCCATAGGCTTTCACCCTTGTGAGTGGACGACGTTTCATGTGGCGGCTGCAGGGGCCGAGATGGTTGGGCCGACCTCTAAAAAAGCGACGGGGATGTCGAGTGATGTGATTGAAAAATGGTTTTGCACATTTTAATGCTTAAACTATATGAGATCAAAATCCCGTACTTAAAATAGAGTCGCCACCCAGTTCAGCTCAACGGGGAAATTTTTGGTACAATTTTCCCAACGGGTGGTTGGACCATACCTTAAGTAGAGATTCCGAGTTCGGATGATGTTATCTATTTTTCATTAGGCCAAGTTAAGATACTTCATTCTTTCTTAATCGATTTAATCCATCCTATTTATTTGTCTTTTCAGTTATTTTATTATTTTCGCATTTATCAAGCAATTGAAGGGATGAATAAAATATTTACAGTCGTTCAAAAATAAATGCAAAAAATAAAATTATTACAAGGCTTCCGAGTCCTGTACATTTTTCTGTGCAATAAATAAAATACCCGAATGTCTGATATACATCTACCACAGAAGATGGTTAGCACGGATATGGCATGTTTTATTTACAATATTACAAAGCCCTGTTGGATGGCTAAAATGAGATTTGAACGGTGTTTGCAGAGAAATTCCGTTTTAACCAAATTTTAGATTCGATCGTTGCTTTAACCGGATTATAAGTGAAAATGCCACATGTTATGGGGTGGGGTCTATTTTCAGGGGGTTTTGAACCTCCATCGTTGCATTATATGTTCTAGGTTCGGAAAATAAGTTAGTCCATGAACAAATGAAAAATAAACTGCTGTCCAAAAAGTCATGCCGCCGATGATGTAACTGATGCCACTGGCAACATGGTTGATATCGCTAGCGACATGGTTGATGCTGCCGACGCCATCGATTATGTCACTGGCGACATCAGTATATAGGCAGGCTACAAGGCTTTCTGAGTACCATAAAGAAAGGGTCCCACAAGAAAGTGAAGTCTCTGGGGAATGTGATGCCACCGAAGGTATCAGTGATGTCTCTAGCGATATAGTGATATCGCCGGTGACATCATATGTCCCCAGCGACCTCAATTTCTTGCAGTAGCAGCGGGCAGCAGTAAAAAATGATCGAAAACTAAAAAATGAATACGAATCAACAAGAATCAGCATAAATCAGTAATATTAATGCCCAAGAGCTATGAGACTCAGAATTTTCACCTCAGGGTCGTGAATCCAACTCTTCATAAATTGAACAGAAACACCTCCGGGGAGCTTATAACGATGATTTAGCAGTTAATTTAAAAGTTTTAGGTCTTTAAATCCTATAAAGTTGATTTTAACTTAAAGACCCACTGATTTTAAGCTCACAATCAGAGAGTTCGAAGAAGAAAAACCAGGAAAAATGGATTAGAATCCTTTTTCCTACCTTTTCTAATTCTTATCTCACTAAAATCTATTTTCTCTCTCAATTTCAGCCTTATTTCCTCTAGTTGCAGCCTCTCAATTGCCCAATTTCCGCTCCTAATTCCCCCTCTTTCAATTCAGCCTAAGGTGTGTTTTTATAGGCAAATTGGGGTGGTTTTCACGACCTTTTTGAGTAATTCTGCCAAAAGTGGCTGAAAGGCTATCTGTGCAGGGACCCGCTTTGAGTCATGCCGCCGGCGATATGATGATGTCGCCAGCGGCATGGCCGATGCTGATGGTGGCATGGCTGATGCCGCTGGTGGCATCAGCCTCCGGCATACCGCCCAAGAGCCTAAAAAGTCATGAAAAGCGATTAAAAGGGGTTTAAAAGTGGGTCCAAAGGCATCTTTTTAAATTTTAATTATATTTTAATGGCTATTTTTAATTTGGGTGTAAATCATCGGTTCAAGCTCCTACCGGACGCGTTATCGACCACGCTGAACTGGATTCTACCAAGTATAAAATTCACAAGGAATATTATTTTGGTAATAAAAATTCTAAATAGAACTTTTATTTCGAGGCATTAAAATCGGGTACACATCATAATCATCTCGCGAGAGGGACTGCAAAATCCCGTGCTCACAGGCTGCCCCTCGGGGGATCACTACTGGCACATGTTAGTATGATCGTACGAAAAGAGCAAAGGATAGGAATGATACCTGATGGATGACTGGTTTGCCCCTCGGTCGGACTTATGCTTTATAGATTGGTTGCCCCTTGGTCGGACTTACGCTTTGTGGAGAGTTTGTCCTTTGGTCGGACTTATGCTTTGTGGGTTGGTTGTCCCTTGGTCGGACTCATGCTTTGTAAAGATATTATCCTTTAGTCGGACATATGCTTTGTGGATTGATTGCCCCTTAGTTGGACTCATGCTTTGTAGAGAGATTGTCCTTTGGTTGGACTTATATTTTTTGGAGTGGTTGTCCTTTGGTCGGACTTGAGTTTTGTGTGAGATTGTCCTTTGGTCGGACTTGAGCATTATGGATTGGTTGCCCCTTGGTCGAACTTATGCTTTATGGAGAGATTATCCCTTAGTCGGACTTATGCTTTGCGGAGAAATTGCCCCTTGGTCGGGCTTGAGCTTTGTAGAGAAATTGCCCCTTGGTCGGGCTTGAGCTTTGTAGAGAGGTTTGCCCCTTGGTCGAGCTTATGCTTTGCGGAGAAATTATCCCTTGGTCGGCCTTGAGCTTTGTGGAGAAATTACCCCTTAGTCGGGCTTGAGCTTTGTAGAGAGGTTTGCCCCTTGGTCGGGCTTATGCTTCGTGGAGAAATTGCCCCTTGGTCAGGCTTATGTTTTGCAGAGAAATTGCCCCTTGGTCGGGCTTGAGCTTTGTAGAGAAATTGCCTCTTAGTCGGGCTTGAGCTTAGTAGAGAGGTTTGCCCCTTGGTCGGGCTTATGCTTTACGGAGAAATTGCCCCTTGGTCGGGCTTGAGCTTTGTGGAGAAATTACCCCTTAGTCGGGCTTGAGCTTTGTAGAGAGGTTTGCCCCTTGGTCGGGCTTATGCTTCGTGGAGAAATTGCCCCTTGGTCAGGCTTATGTTTTGCAGAGAAATTGCCCCTTGGTCGGGCTTGAGCTTTGTAGAGAAATTGCCTCTTGGTCGGGCTTGAGCTTTGTAGAGAGGTTTGCCCCTTGGTCGGGCTTATGCTTTACGGAGAAATTGCCCCTTGGTCAGGCTTGAGTTTTGTGGAGAAATTGCCCCTTGGTCAGGCTTGAGCTTTGTAGAGAGATTTGCCCCTTGGTCGGGCTTATGCTTCACGGAGAAATTGCCCCTTGGTCGGGCTTATGCTTCGTGGAGAAATTGACCCTTGGTTGTGCTTGAGCTTTGCAGATAAATTGCCCCTTAGTCGGGCTTGAGCTTTGTAGAGAGGTTTGCCCCTTGGTTTGGCTTATGCTTAACGGAGAAATTGCCCCTTGGTCGGGCTTAAGCTTTATGGAGAAATTGCCCTTTGGTCGGGCTTGAGCTTTGTAGAGAGGTTTGCCCCTTGGTCGGGCATATGCTTCGCGGAAAAATTGCCCATTGGTCGGGCTTGAGCTTTTTAGAGAGGTTTGCCCCTTGGTCAGGCTTATGCTTTACGGAGAAATTGCCCCTTGGTTGGGCTTGAGCTTTATGGAGAAATTGCCCTTCAGTCAGGCTTATGCTTTGTGGAGTGATTGCCCCTTGGTCGGGCTCACACTTTGTGGAGAGATTATCCTTTGGTCGGATTCATGCTTTGTAAAGAGATTGTCCTTTGCTTGGACTCATGTTTTTTGGATTGGTTGTCCCTTGGTCGGACTCATGCTTTGTAGAGAGATTGTCCCTTAGTCAGACTCATGCTTTGTAGAGAGATTGTCCTTTGGTCGGACTTATGTTTTGCGGAGTGGGTTGTCCTTTGGTCGGACTTGTGCTTTGTGAAAATTGTCCCTTAATCGGACTTGTGCTTTGCGGAGAGATTATCCTTTGGTCAGACTTATGCTTTGCGGAGAGGTTGTCCTTTGGTCAGACTTATGCTTTGTGTGAGATTGCCCTTTGGTCGGACTTATGCTTTGTGGAGAGATTGTCCTTTGGTCTGACTTATGCTTTATAGAGAGGTTTGCCCTTTGGTCGGGCTTTTATTTTATGGATAGGTTGTCCTTTGGTCAGACTTATGCTTCAAGGAGTGATTGGCCCTTGGTCGGGGCTTATGCTTTATGGAGAGTCTATCCCTTGGTCGGACTTATGCTTCGAGGAGTGATTGCCCCTTGGTCAGGCTTATGAGTTTGTGGAGAGTTTATCCCTTGGTCAGACTTATGCTTCGAGGAGTGATTGCCCCTTGGTCGGGCTTATGCTTTATGGAGAGTTTATCCCTTGGTCGGACTTAAGCTTTGTGCAGTGATTGCCCCTTGGTCGGGCTTACACTTTATGGAGTGATTGCTCTTCGGTCAGGCTTACACTTTGTGGAGAGATTGCCCTTCGGTCGGGCTTATGCTTTGTGGAGTGATTGCCCCTCGGTCGGGCTTATACTTTGTGAAGAGATTGCCCTTCAGTCAGGCTTATGCTTTATAGAGTGATTGCCCTTCGATCGGGCTTACACTTTATGGAGAAATTGCCCCTTGGTCGGGCTTATGCTTTATGGAGAGATTGTCCCTTCGGTCGGGCTTGTGCTTCGTGGCTTTGTGCAAGTTCTGGAATGTCAGGGCTAGAGTCGAGATTTTACCGAGGATGACTGAAAAGGCATGGAGAGATCTGATGTCGCCGATGACACTAATGATGTCGCCGGCGGCATGAGTGCCATATGGAAGGTTTGACTGGTGTTTAACTTTAAAATTGAATTTAAAGGAGGTGATGTCGCTGGCGGCATGAGTGATGTCGCCGGCGGTATGAAGTGATGCCACCGGCGGTGTGAGTGCTATGTGGCAGCTTTGACTGGCCAGATAAGTTCAAAATTCAAATTAAAGGTGTGATGCCACCGGCGGCATGAATGATGTCGCTGGCAGTATGAAACGATGCCGCCGGCGGTATAAGTGCTACGTGACAGCTTTGACTGGTCTGACAAGTTTAAAATTCAAATTAAAGGGGTGATGCCACCTGCGGCATGCCGGCGGCGGCATGAATGAGCAGTTTCAGATAAATTAAAACTCCTCAAATTCCGGGCGGCAGTTTAAAAGGGAGGAAAACTCCTTTCTCTTCCTCATTCTGCAGATACAGAAACCGTACCCACTTCATCCCATTCTCCAAATCTTTCAATTTTCTCCGTTATTCCAATTATGAATAGAATTGCCAAGGCTTTTAGGGGAAAATCTGCTAAGGGTAGGGAGAATCTGCCTGATTCCTCCATCGAGGGGCTGAAAATTCTCTCAGTTCCTCCTGCTTATGGCCTGAAGGAGACAACCAAGATGTATGGCTATAGGATCAATTCTCCCATCACTAATCTGACCCCAGAGAAGGAAAAGCACCTCTGCTATGTCCAGGTAATCCCGTAAAACCCGAATCTCTTCTTTTTGGGTTGAGTTTTGATTCGGCCTTAGGCTTGAAATTGTGCCGTGATAGGAGTTTATAAGCGTGAAATAGTTGATCACAACATAATATTGCATGCTTTAGGTTTGATTTTCACTATTTTTTAGGCTTATTGTTTGATCGATTGTGATTTTTTATGGTTTTAGCACGATGGGTGCGACTTTGGGGAAAACAGGTTCTGCCCGCAGGTAGTGATGTTGTCGGCGACATGAGTGATGTTGCCAGTGGCATCAGGCCTTGCAAAAAGGCTTAGCTAGGCCTAATGTCAATTTGCTTAAGGTGATGCCACCGGCGGCATCGTCCATGCCGCCAGCGGTATGGAGTGATGCTGCCGGCGACATCGCTTCTAGCAGAAGCGACATCTACAGCCTTTCATCAGGTTCAAGTGATAAGAAAATAAAAAAGGACTTATCTATTTTGTTTCTAATTTTTACAGCCACACAAACTAACTTATACCGGAGGGATGGGCACCATCGGCTAGTGGTGGCACCATATTTCTGAGAAGGACCCTGAGCTTGCGCTCGCCATTAATAAGACGGATTTCGGGGACTTGGCCCGAATTATGCCAATGCTAATGCCCAAGATTTCTCATTCAACCGTGACAACCCTTATCGAGAGGTGGTCTGAAACCACCTACACTTTTTACTTCTCATTTGGGGAAGCGATAATTACACCCTCTGATGTCGTAGCTATGACCGGGCTTCCCTGGATGAATGAGGTCATTCACTTTGATGCTTATATGGATAAATACCATATCGAGAGGCCCGTGGTGAGGCGGGTGAAGGTGTTGTTCGGTTTAAAGCCCGTCTTAGGGCGGCTATCTTATAGTGAGTTGCACAAATATTGGACCCGGGTAGATGTAGTGCCTGAGGATGAGAGAGAGGCTTGCATCCGCTCCTTCGTGATTTCCTTACTTACAGTGCTATTTTTTTATCTCGGGGAGCAAGATTAATTACGGGCTGATATCCGCCATGGAGGACATGGCGGGCATTAGGAAGAAGAATTGGCCAAGGGCCATCTTAGCACAGATATACCATGGGCTGGATGTGGGAGCCCGTAAGAAGGTGAAAGCCCTTCGCCTCTGCCATCTTCTACTCCAGGTATATCTTCTAGAAAGCATTTTTCTTGATTATGCAAGTCTCATTTATTGTTGAAGCTTTTTGAACTGATCGATTTTTATTTGTGCAGGCTTGGGCCTTTGAGCACCAGATTCTCCCGCCGGTCGAGTTTAAGAAGACCGTGCCGCCAGGCTCCCATTTTCTTGCCCACTAGTGCGGGGGCATTGGCGAGAAGGCTAAGTATCCAACCAAGTTTAGGGAGGTCCTGAGGAGTGCACGATTGAGCTCGGTACGCAATCTTTGATTTAGTCCTTTGTCTTTACACTTAGAACAAAAAAATGTTTATGAATTTATACCGGTTGTTTTGGTTGATTATTGGTGCAGATTGCTTTGGACCCATTTGATGGGGTGGAGAACCTGACGGAGGTTGTGAGGGTTAAGAGGGAGATGGATGACCGTCAGTTCATCATGGAGTGTCCTTTGTCCCAGTAGTGGTATTTGGGTGAGCGCGTCTAGGGCTGGAGGTTCATCTCGGTTGCCGATAGAATGGTGCCCGTCGATCCTCCCAGAGGCTTATGGTGGCCCCATCTAGTGATTACATCCAAGGCTGACCAAGCTGACTATATCGACGGGAACGACCGAGTGATCCCTAGCATCCCCGGTCTATATGAGTAGCACCAGCAACGCCTTCTCCCCTTGTGTCCCCGCATCCATAGGAATGATACGATTGAGTATCACAATGAGCAAAGGCTGGAGGAGGAGAGAAGGTGCCTTAAAGGTACTGTGGATGCCTTAAAGGTACTGTGGATGTCAAGGAGGAAGACGATGAAGAGCAAGAGGAGGAGCTTGAAGGTAATGTTGGGATCGAGCCCGAGGGGGAGGATGAGGCGGGCGCGGATGCCGCTGGCGGGAGTGCGCCAATGTCCCAAGGGGGGCATCGCTCTTTTGAGGTATGATTGCGTTTATGTGCATGACTTGCAATCATTTGAATTTAGGAATGTCGCTTATATGCATCTTTCGTGCTTTTTAGGAACCCGCGAGGAAGCGTGGTCGAGATAATCAGAGTGGGATGCGGTATTATGGTGTACCGGAGGGTATAAATTTTGTGGAGGGGCATTTGGTCAACCCGTTGGAGACCCAGTTCCTGCTGATGAATTCTTGGGGTGAGTTCCACCGTAGGAACATAGGCTCGAGCCGGCTTGCTCTGATCTTTATGCCAAAGGGCACTACCTATGTAAGGCCCGATAATTGCTTTCTAGTTTACCCTTGGATGCGTGTGTTTATTGATTTGCCTTTTGGATTTTACAAGTGGCGCAGAGCCATGTAGAGCAGCTTGTAGAGAATAATTTTGCTCTTCAGGATACGCTTATCGGGAAATCGCTGCTTGTTCAGGTACATTCCCCATTATTGCATACTAAAAATGCATGTATGAATGATATGAATGAAGTGTATTATTGATGTTTTCCTTGGCTTGCAGGATTTCTTAGCCCTTTCCTTGTCAGATGCCAATGTAGCCCTGGGGAGATACGAGGAGGAGACTGCAGACCTTCGGGGTCGTGTGAGTGACCTTGAGGGTTAGCTGGAGGCTACTGCTCAGGAGCAGAGGAGTAAGCATAATCTGGATTGCTCGCACTCCGGTAGCACCAATCGCTGGGGAGTGAAGATGTCCGCTGGCCATCGTGCGTTTGTTGTGGTTGAGGAGTCCAGCAGTGTTCTGATGATATAAGGCAAGGAGGAAGATGAGGATGAGGTTGGTGATTGGCTTGTAAGCCCCGAGGACATTTCATCCCGCCCGCCCGGCAGTGGCGGGCATGCCTAGCTTTATTTTTTTTCATTTTGCTTTTTATTTCAGATTTTAGCTTAATACCATTGATACATTAGGGTTTGAATAATTTGGATTTGTTGTTAGGTTCTGATTTGGTAGGCTAGATGTTTGGGATATTTGACCGGTTTATGCCCTCGGGCTTTTTTACTTTGAATAAAATGGATTGAAGTTGAACAGGTATTGGAAATGGATTATAGGATTGTTTACAGGTTTTGTACAGGTCTGAAACGATGATATTGCTTCTAATGCCGCCCAGAAAATTAACTCCATGCCGCTGGCGGCATGATTCATATCGTCAGGTGCATCGCCTAAAAAACACCTACATCCATGTCGCTAGCGGCATCAACTGATATCGCCCAAAATAATCCATGTCGCTAGCGACATTGCTCATATCACTGGCGGTATCAACTTTCTAATGACTCAGATTCGGCCATTTCTTCAAATTCTGCTACGTCGAGCCATACTTAACAGTTATAGGGCTTCTTATGCAGCCTGGGGAACGCAGATTGGAGGGAACTGGAGAAATTCGGGCTCCATCTTGACTCTAATGTTTCATAGACCGTCCTTTCGAGTTTTTGACCTAACAAACTTATTCCGAATTTTGCATAGACCTAGATGTTTTTAGTCTATCTGGATTTTTTTTACGAGTTCAGAGCCTCTTCGGTGAAGCTTACTTGCGATGTTTCCATCTCTCGACTGCAGACATTCATACAATCACAAATATAGAGGTTTCAGTATAAAAGGCACTTTTATCGAGTGAATCTAATTTGGGTACAAGATGTTGGCAATCATTTCCATTAATGGAACCCCTGGTGTTAACCAACCTTTACAAGTTTTCAAGTTAACATCTCACCATTTTTCTCTCGTGCCCTAATTTTTGTCTGAATTGCCCTTTTCGGGTTTTCAGTTCAGCAGGCGATATTGACTTATCCCCTAATTTTTGTACAGCCGGTTTGCAGGATATCGACCGTCGGGTCACCCTAATTTTTGTCTGATCAGTAGAAGACCGAAAGGCTGGCGATTATTATATATATATATATATTGATGTCCCGCTTTTCTGATTTATTTCTTTTATTTTAGACCTGATAATGCTTAAGCCTGTCCTGGTCGACTAGATCGATGAACTTGCTCTTGCCTATGCTCATGACTTTAATAGCCCCGCTTATTTGGTACTATCTTCGATCACATGACGGCCTCCTTAATTTGATCTAAACTTAACATCGGTATCCGAAGGTCTCAGACCCTTCAGTGCCGAGTCTATGACCCTTGGTTAGGGCGTTGGGTATCTGACTTGCTGTTGTGTGCTTGGTTGTGCCTTTACAGATTCTCCAAGTTCCTTAGTGTCCGTTTGGTTTTTGCCTGGATTACCCGATTTATTCTGACCTTCAAAGTTACATCGGGTAACCTTGTTTTAATTTTGGTGGTCCACATTGCAAGGAGTTTAGTTTGTAGGGGTTTTAGTGCTTATAGAGAGCCTTTTTGATTGGTTCGATTGCTGCTCTGATTGCTATTCTGATTGCTCCTTCAGTCTATGGTTCATACATGCTTTCTTGTTTAGGTCTGAATTTGCCCCTTGTACAGGTGGTGAAGGGTTTTGACCAAGTGATATTTGGTTTGGGGGCCTTTTACTTGGTGCCTTTAAAAGGTGAAGTGATAGTTTGTTTTGTTGGTTTATTTGGCAAGCTGATCGTGACATTGGCTGCGCGATCACCTTTGTGGCTTGTGGGATAAAGGTGTTTGCCCTTAGACTTGGTGTTCTAAGAGGTGGTTGCCCCCTAACCTTTGTTGGTCGAGGGGTTTGATGTGGGTTAATTTATGTTGGGTGAAGATGTGTTTTTCTGTGAATTTGGTCATTTCCTTGGCGGTGACATTGGTCTGAGATTTGGCTATGATGTTTATCTTGATGGAGGTTGGGCTTTATCAGTTATCGGTGGGTGTATGCCTCAATTTTCCATTTTAGAGGACCAATTGATACTTCTTTGGTAGCTTGAAGGTATACCATTGCGGGGTTGCTGAGTTAATTCTGGAAGAGACCCGTGGTGTTCAACGATCTGGTTATTGATTTGGGGACCAAGGGAAAGCATTATTGCGGTCTTTAAGCACTTTATTATCTCACATGTATGTGACAGTTAGATTATTGGATTTGATTACCACACGAGAGCCTACATCTGTACTCAGCTTAATTTCATTCAACAGAATATCTTGAATACTGGAAGCATCGTGTGTATGCTCATATGAAAGTGTGGATCAAATGATAGAGACATGACATAAGTAAGAAAAATGGAAGTTACTTATGGAGCTCAAAGTTTGGTACTTAAAAAGTCTAAACTCTAAGGATTGCAAATCAAGATTCTTTGTCCTTGCTGTCGGAGCGAGACTTTCCCCTACCATTGGAATAGATGGCCTTGATGAGATCTTGCGGCGCATTCCCTTATTTAGGAAAGCCGAGATTAATTATTCGTGTCTAGTCACCAAACTCTGGTAAGGGGCTGGATTCTCTTTCAGGGTCGATAATCTTCTTATCCTTCACCAGACGTTGGATCGTGCGAACCAAAGCTTTGCATTGATTGGTGTGGTGACCTGATAGCATGTGATATCTAAAAGCCTTTTCCTTTTTCTCTCATAATAGGATTGTATCCGCGAAGAGGTTTGAGAATGCCAGCTTCCCTTAATCCGGTGAAGATTATATTAAGCGGCAGTTTCCACAGATTTGTGCTACACTTGAGACCATCGCTTGGCTGCTTAGTGGCAGCTGGTGCCAATTTCTGAGAGGTCTCTTGGTCTACCATGATTTGAGGTAGGGATATGGGTGAGTCAGTGTTTTGAAAGACCTGGTTCCCCTTTGGTTGGACCCTTCCCTCTCTCTGATTGCAGCCTGCTATCACCAGTTGACGCGAGAAGGCTTCAACTTTATGTTGCATGACCTGGTCATACTGAGGAGGCGTCGTGGTAGCAAGGATCTTAAACTGTGATAGAGTGACCAATGTCGGGGGTAAGGTATTAAAGAATGATGAAAGAATTGGACTCTGGGCTCCTTCTCTTTGTCCGAGGTTAGCTATTGGTGGTGATTGCCAGAGTGTATTATTATCGGGTGTCATACTCGGAGATCGCATGACCTGGTCGAGGTTCTGACCTCCTAGGGCTTTCTTGACGGATATACGTACTAGTTCCTGAATGATGTTTTGGAATTGATCTGAGTTCAGAAACTAGATGATAGCGGCGGTGATCTCTGATCCAAGAGATGGAGGGTGAACTACTGCTCCTGAGGTAGGGAGAAGACTAGTCTATTTTCTGGGTGAGGCAGAGTTGTCATTTCAAGGAAGAGACATGGCTGGTTGTGAAGGTGTGGGTTCAGGAGGAAGATTGTTTATGATCATGAACCGTGGGTCAGACCATGAATGGGTTGTAAATGGTATGTATTTTTTTTAAAGCGGTGCGTGATATGTATGGCTGCACGTAGGTGTGGTTAGAGATGATGTGATGGCTTATCCCTCCAATATACGTGGGATGTTTGTATCTCACGTCATACATAGCGATACGTGGTGATGCAACAGAGGCATAAGAGAAGTCCTACGTGTGTTGCTAAACTTCTTCCACGGGTGGAAGTGGTAAAGGTAAGTTGATTCATTTTCGGCTTTAAAGCTAATGGATGGGGGTGCATGATCATGGAGCACATAGCACGCAAATCGTCCCTCTTCCAACCTTATAACTCCCATGTAACGGCTCTTTGGAAGGATGGAGTTTGGGCTTCTTCACCGATAACGGTGAAAGAAGCGCATCCCAATTATTTTATTTGTTCTGGTGACCCTAAGGGAATGATGTGCTAAGGCTTTTTTCTAGCGCGGCTTTGGTATAGGGTTATTGATGTAGAAGGTTCTCGTTTACCTTGATTCCACGTTACTCAACCACTCCTAAATAGGTGTGATCGTAGGAGTTTATGTGTTGGTTAAAACGAGTGATCCACCCACTAGGCATCCTCAATTCTAACAGGGCATGAGTGATACTTCGTGAGCTTCTCGGGTAAAATGGGGCACCTAAAAATTACTGAACTATCTACACGCGTAAGGATATAACATTATAAAAAAGAATGGAGTTTTAATCTGGCCAATGATTTCAATACATCATTAAAATCTTTTAAACTTTATGACAAGATATGTTCAAGAGATTATCCCCAGCGGAGTCACCACTGTGAGCGGACGACGTTTCGCACGCTGGCTGCAGGGCCGGGCCGGATGGGCCGACCTCTAAAAAAGTGATGGGGGATGCCGAGTGATGTGATTGGAAAATGGTTTTGCACATTTTAATGCTCAAAAGATATGAGATCGAAATCCCATACTTAAAACAAAGCCGCCACCCAGTTCAGCTCAACCGGGAAATTTTTGGTAGGATTTTCCCACCGGGTGGTTGGACCATACCTTAAGTAGAGATTCCGAGTTCGGATGATGTTATCTATTTTTCATTAGGCCAAGTTAAGATACTTCATTCTTTCTTAATCGGTTTAATCCATCCTATTTATTTGTGTTTTCAGTTATTTTATTGTTTTTGCATTTATCAAGCAATTGAAGCGATGAATAAAATATTTACAGTCGTTCAAAAATAAATACGGAAAATAAAATTATTACAAGGCTTCCAAGTCCTGTACATTTTTCTGTCCAATAAATAAATTACCCGAATATCTGATATACATCTACCGTAGAAGATGGTTAGCACAGATATAGCATGTTTTATTTACAATATTATAAAGCCCGATTGGATGGCTAAAATTAGATTTGAACGGCGTTTGTAGAGAAATTCTGTTTTTAACCAAATTTTAAATTCGATCTTTGCTTTAACTGGATTATAAGTGAAAATGCCACATGTTATGGGGTGGGGTCCGTTTTCAGGGGGTTTTGAACCTCCATCATTGCATTATATGTTCTAGCTTCAGAAAATAAGTTAGTCCAGAACAAACGAAAAATAAAACTGCTGTCCAAAAAGTCATGCCGCTGTCGATGCAACTGATGCCGCCGGCGACATGGTTGATGCCACCGGCGGCATCAATTATATCGCTGGCGACAGCAGTATGCAGACAGGCTACAAGTCTTTCTATGTACCATAAAGAAAGGGTCCCACAAGAAAGTGAAGTCTCTAGGGAATGTGATGCCACCGACGGTATCAGTGATGTCTCTGGCGACATGGGTGATACCGCCGGCGGCATCATATGTCCCCGGCGACCTCAATTTCTTGCAGTAGCAGTAAAAAATGATCGAAAACCCAAAAATGAATACGAATCAACAAGAATCAGCACAAATCAGTAATATTAATGCCCAAGAGCTATGAGACTCAGAATTTTCACCTCAAGGTCGTGGATCCAACTCTTCGTGAACTGAACGGAAACACCTCTGGGGAGCTTGTATCGATGATTTAGTAGTTAATTTAAGAGTTTTAGGTCTCTAAATCCTATCAAGTTGATTTTAACTTAAAGACCCACTGATTTTAAGCTCACAATCAGAGAGTTCAAAGAAGAAAAACTAGGAAAAATAGATTAGAATCCTCTTTCCTACCTTTTCTAATTCTTATCTCACTAAAATCTATTTTCTCTCTCAATTTCAGCCTTATTTCCACTAATTGCAGCCTCTCGATTGCCCAATTTCAGCTCCTAATTTCCCCCATTTGAATTCAGCCTAAGGTGTGTTTTTATAGGCAAATTGGGGTGGTTTTCGAGACCTTTTTGACTAATTCCGCCGAAAGTGGCTGAAAGGCTGTCTGTGCAGGGATCCGCTTCGGGTCATGCCGTCGGCGACATGGTGATGCCACCGGCGGCACCGGCATACCAACAACCAACAGGCCCAAGAGCCTAAAAAGTCATGAAAAGCGGTCAAAAGTGGTTTAAAAGTGGGTCCAAAGGCATCTTTTTGAATTTTAATTATATTTTAATGGCTATTTTTAATTTAGGTGTAAATCATTGGTTCAAGCTCTTACCGGACGCGTTATCGGCCACGCCGAACTGGATTCTACCAAGTATAAAATTCATAAGGAATATTATTTTGGTAATAAAAATTCTAAAGAGAACTTTTATTTTGAGGCATTAAAATCGGGTACACGTCATCATCATCTCGCGAGAGAGACTGCAAAATCCCGTGCTCACAACCCTGCTCTTCACATGTTGGCCGAGTTAAGACTTTATAAGGGCAGCTTAGCTCTTTCCATGAGTCTTTTCCTGCAGCCGCTATGGCTAATTCATCTGCTCTCTCATTTTGAGTCCGAGAAATATACTCAATCTTCCACTCAGTTCCTTTGGCCTCAAGTTTTTCCAATAACTTTCCTACTTTAGCTAGGTATTTAACCATTTTGGCTCGTTTGATTCCATACGTCTAATTGATCTGATTCGCTACTAGCCTGGAGTCACTTTTAAACTCAACTATATCGGGTGCAATCTCATTGGCTAGCTCCATTCCTTTGATCACTGCTTCATACTCAGCCGCATTGTTGGTAGATGGGAAAGCCAACTTGGCAGCATACAATAATCTAATCCTTTCGAGCCCTTGAACATGAACTCCTATGTCGGCTCCTTTTGCGCAAGAGGAACCATCTACAAATATTGTCCAGGTTTTAGAGGGGATGGTTTGTTCCGACTTAATGCCTGCAAATTCCACCACAAAGTTAGCTAACGCTTGAGCCTTTAAAGCCTTCCTTGTCTTAAATCATATGTAATATTATCCAAGCCTGATAGCCCACTCGGTCAGGCGACCAGAAGTTTCAGGTCGTTGCAACACTTTTTTGAGAGGAACACTGGTTCTTACTACGATGGTGTGAGCTTGAAAGTAAGGTATGAGTCTCTCAGCCGAGTGAACGAGGGTCAAGGCTAGCTTTTCTATCTTTGGATATCTTAGTTCCGTGTTTCTCAACACTTTACTGGTATAATAGACGGGATATTGCTCTTCTTGATCTTCTTGAATCAGGACGGTTCCTACAGCCTCATATGTTGCTGCTATGTAGAGATAAAGTGTGTCCCCAATGTTGGGGCAGCTCATGAGAGGAGGTTTGGCTAAGAAATCCTTCATTCTATTAAAGGCCTCTTGACAATCTCTATCCCACTTGAAATCCCAATCCTTTTTTATCGCTTTGTAAAAAGGCATGCACCTTTTTGCTGAGAAAGAGATAAAGCGTCCTAAGGCATTGATCCTTCCGTTGAGATGTTGAACTTCATTTATGGTGTGAGGCAGCTCCATCCGGATAATAACTTCTATTTTTTCAGGGTTCACCTCGATGCCTCTCTCTGAAATCATAAAGCCTAAAAATTTTCCACTCTTAACCCCAAAGACACATTTCTCCGAGTTGAGCTTTAGTCGGTAGGCCTGCAATGCTTTAAAAACTTTCTCTAAATCATTTATATGTGATTCTTCATTTTTGCTCTTCACTATCATACCATCCACATAAACCTCGACTGTCTCACCGATCATGTCTTTGAACATTTTGTTTACCAGCCTTTGGTAAGTTGCTCCAGCGTTTTTTAATCCAAATAACATGACCGTGTAACAATACAACCCTTTGTGAGTAACATATGACGCCTTTTCTTCATCTACTGGGTCCATGGGAATTTGGTGGTATCCGGCCTTTATGTCTAAAAAGGAGTAGACGGCATAACCGACTGCAGAATCTATCGACTGGTCAATACTTGGCAAAGGATAACTGTCTTTTGGGGTTGCCTTGTTCAAGTCTATGAAATCTACACACATGCGATAATTTTCATTTGGTTTATTAACCAACACGACATTTGCTAGCCATCTAGGGTAATTTACTTCCTTAATGTGCTTGGCTTTTAGCAATTTATCTATCTCTTCTTCTATGGCTTTCTGTCTTTTAGGGGCATGCTTTCTTCTCTTCTGTATCACTAGGGTCGCCTCCGGGTCGAGGTTGAGGCTATGCTGTGTTATTTCTGGCCGGACTCTCAACAAGTCATCGTGACTCCATGAAAATAAGTGTTGTTGTCCAACTAGGACCGTGTTGATGCTAGCTTTTATGTCTACTTTTAAGTCTTTAGCAACTTTTAAAGCTTTACCCTATCCTACCATCAGTACTTATTCGCCCACCGACTCGACTATCAAACTGTTACCATCCCAGCTAGTATCTTCTTAGTCTTCCTCCGATCTTTAATGTTGAGGCGGCTATTTGTCTCCTTTCAGCAAGGCTGTATATGTTTTATGAGCCACCGTAGGGTTTCCTATTGCCAATGTCATCCCCTTTTTAGTTGGTGTTTGTAAGACCAGGTAAGCGGGAGATATTGAAGTAAATGATTTGCACAAGAAGGGCGTCTCGATAAGATGTTGAATCCGACTAAAATTTTGGCAGTGGTAAAGTCTACCTCCGCTTGGTATACATGCTCTCTGTCACCTATCTCCACATTTAACTTAACTTCTCATAAGGAAACATTGGTGTGTCCTCTTAAATCAGACATTGTGGTATAACCGGGCTGAACCCTACAATTATTTACTTTAAACTATTTAAACGCCGATCTAGCGATCAAATTTATAGAGCTTCCAGTGTCAACAAGCACCCAGTATACTATATAATTTTCTACCATGGCTTCGATGACAAGTGGGGGTCTGATTGGGGCTTGGTTACCCTGGTTGCATTCCTATAGGATTTATTTACTTCCGAGCCGTCGCTTAGCGTAAGCGGATGGCCAGAAGAATGTCTTTCTTTCTTGGAAGGTGGCTCTCTATCTCCGCCGCCGTGTATCACCATTACCTTAATTCCCTTATCATCACCAGCCTTCTTTGTTTCTTTGGGCTTTTCCTTAGAATCGTCTGAGTCGTTATGCCTATCTGCCCTTTCCGTCACCCCTTTAATGAATTGGCTGAACTTTCCTGCCCTAATCAGGGCGTGTACTTCCTTAGCTAGGACTCTACAGTCGTCTGTATGATGTCCTCCAGCCTTATAAAATTCATAATACTTATCATAATCTGTTCCCAAGGTTTTACTTTCTAGGACGCTTGGGAACTGGGCGCTCTTTCTTTCTGGCCCATTTTTTATGGCTACCAAAATTCCACTCAACGATGTATTTAATTTCGGCTTGTCTTCCTCTCGATCATACCGGCTGGACCCACGACTACCGCCTCGGCTTCAGTCCCTCTTTCTCTTCCCCTTCTTTTCATCCCACCTGGGATGATCATTGTCATTAGAGTTGCATTTGCCAGAGCAGCTTACTTTATCCACCTCTACTAAGTTTTTAGTCCATGCCAATCATCTGGGGGAAGTGAGTCGGTTTCATAGTAATGATTTCTTGCTTGAGGCGGTCGTTACGGGTTCCTTTTATCAAGGCCTTCTTGGCCCAAAGTCCAAATCAACAATGCCTACACAAGCTTCGTTAAACCTTTTTAGATAATCCTGCAAGGATATATCCGATCTTTGTACTATGTTATGAAGGTTACGGCTAACATTATTGGTTGAGCCAATCCCAAAAAGTGCTTTTGGAATTTTCCTCTTAGCATCTCAAAATCTTTTATCGAGTTAGGCGTCAAGCGGAAGAACTAGTGTTTGGCTGCCCCGGTTAAAGTAGTGGGAAAATACCTCCACCGGAAGGCCTCTGGAGCGTTTATCAAATCCCTCCGGTCGATATAATCTGTCATATGTAACTTTGGGTCATCCTTCCCACTGTATTTATCCAAGACTGGCGGGAAGACGTATTTGGGCAGTTTTTGACTTAGAATGTTCTTCTTCAATGGGGAGAGAGTCTTCTCGTTGATCGACAGTTAGAACGAAATAACATACTTCTTCAACCGTCTCTTAAATTTGGTATCAAAATCTTCTGAACTTCCCGACTCGGATTGAGAGGAAAGTGAGGAAGATTCAGAAGGAGAGGTAGTGGGGGACCTATGCTTTTTCCCTTTTCCTTTCTTCACTCTCGACTTGCGCTGGGACCTGGTTTTGTCCACCCTATCTTGCTCCGTGGTTACAACCGTTGAGTCTGTAGCTACTCCTTTAAGTTTAGGAGTTCTATGCTATAAAGATATTCCAATCGAGATTTCTTTTCCTTCTTGTGCCATCATGAGAATTCCTCACAGTGTTGCGAGATCTGAATCTGTAAAACCACCCGGAGGTGTCTGAGTTGAAACCGATCCTCTTGCTATTGGAATGGCCTGCTGGATAGATACCGGCTAGGATATCGTCATCTACCTAAACCCTTCCGTTATCTAGGACACGGGTGTCAGTGCTCTAGTGACCGAGTCGAATTGTGGGAGGAGGTTCCGGTTGACAGCTATTTCTGGCGAAACCACCGTGTCTTCATGTAGTTTTCCTCCTAGATGACCTACTGATACAAAGTGACTGTAAGTCAATCGCATCATTAGCTCTTGCTGCTCCTACATAAGTGCCGCTTGGCGAGCAATCTCTATGAATGGGTCTAGTTCCTCCGGAGGATGGGAGGAGCGTTCCTCCACCTCTTTAGTTCCTGAACTTCTTGCTGCTAACGGCGTGTTTGCCATGGGATCTGCTATAATCGGTGCTTTTCTAATTGGGTTGGCATTTCCAGCACCACCTTCGTGTTTTTCACACAGGAGTTGATGATTGGATCAGAGTTTTCGTGCAACATAGCCACGACGGGAGCTCTTAAAAATCTGAATTGCTGTGTTTCTTCCGATGAACAATAATTCTTGCTTGAGCAAGTAAACGAAGTCCACGCTCACCGCACCACTGAAAATATCGTACCTGGATCCGATATTTCAGAATTGAATTGTTATGAACTATCTTGAATCTATGAATGAATTCCTACAAAACAACATACAAACATGGGGGCGATCGGTGTTACCCCGTGGGGGATCCTCCGATGCCTAAGTCAATAAAGGATTCTGAGGAATATTGTGGATGTAAGTATGAGAATGTTAAGATACCTAATGAACTGACCTATGTGCCTATTTATAGGCGCAGGAGCTCCCTATTCCCAGTGGAATATGGAGTCCGAATTGAAATAAGTTTGGAACTCTTCGCGCTTATCTGATTGTTGAACCCCAAGTTAATTAGGATAAGGTCAGAAGAGAGAATATAGGGACTAGAGTCATACCTAGATTCTTCTTACTTGTAGGGCATGGAGATGCCTTCGAGCCGGTCATAAACCGTCTCGAGCCTATGACCTGTCAAGGCTTTTCATGGCCTTCGGTTTTGTATGCTCTCCGACTGGAGTGAGATCCAGCCGGCTTAATGGGTCAGGTTTTCCTAACCTTGACAGTGAAATGAGCCACACGGCTCTTTGTTGACCCGGTCTCTAGAATGAGACGGACGAAGTATATGCAGTAAGTTATCAATGGGGTAGTTTAGTGATTTTTAATGAAATTAGTAAAAAGGTAAAATTTGAGGTTAACGCGAAGTAAAATAGGATGACACGTAACAATTCAGTTTTTCTTTTACTAATTTGTGCATAAAGATTAGTAACGTTATAAATTAGATGAATCAATTCAATTTATCTCGCTGCGGTTAAAAAAACATGGGTAACAAATGGGAGTTTAATTCGAGCTATCCCCCCAATCCTTCCATTGATGAAATAGTAAACTACTTTTTCTAGTGCAACATTATTACATAAAAAAAGTCAACCTTTATATTATTGAAATCAAATTACAATATCAAATCAAATTTGTATTACTCGAAGTTAGATAATAATGAAAAGTTCAGCAAAAAAAATAATAATGGAAAGTAAAAATATTAACAAAAAAGCTACACAGTTAGAAGAACCTCTTTTACATGTTACCAGATTAACAAATAACTTCAAAATGATAAGTTGATAACCACCTATCATTAGCTCACCTCTTTGGTAAACCGCAAAAAAAAAAGTGTAGGGTTATAGGTTCAATTTCTACAATCTAAATAATTGATAAACATACTACATATTTCTCAAAAATTAACTTTAAATTGATAGTGGCGGTTATTTTATTTTCAAGTTAATTTCAATTTATGATTATAAAAGTAGGATTAAATTCAGTTAAAAGAACAATTTATAAAGGAAATTACATGATAAAAAAAATTAAATTGTTCAATACCCCCGCATCATTATTAGTTTACCTTTAATGAAACCCATCCCTCAATTGCTTTTACCTACTTGATTTTTTGGTAGATACTGGTTTCACTCAATTAATTCCATTCTAAATTGCTTTTTTAATTTTTCAATTAAGTTGATTTCCTGTTCTCATTTGTGACCAGAGTCGTGATTGTTTCTGCTTTCTTAATTTGTTAAAGAATACAAAAAGCTATATTGCTTTTTTGAATCCCTAACTTTTTTTCCTTTTCTTTTTAATTGATATGCAGTTTGTTGTTTTGCATTTTTTTCTTTTTAAATCATACTCTTGTCGAGACTAAATCTAGGGTCGATTGCTTTTGGAAAGGATTTTGGCGGTGGCTGCCGGTGTTTTAGCGGTGGCGAGAACAATAGGTTGGAGAGGGTTAGGTTACAAATTGAAGAGTAAACTTAAAAAAAAATACCTTGATTTCACTCATTTTATAAAATGAGGTTAGGAGAATTTTTTTTATAAAATGATGTCTGTGGTTTTAAAAAATTTATAAAAGATGGCCAATGGATTCAGAATACAGTGTTACATTGAATATTGGGAAATTATCATTTATGCCTCATTTGGGTAAAATAATTTCATCTCAAGTTTAGCTCAATTACCTAAAGGTCCTAACATGTGTTTTCAATATCCTTCATACGCCCTCCATAACTTTTTTACGCTCCAGATTGTATTAGGTTTGTAACAGATACATAACAGCTTTGTAACAGACAAGTATTAGACTTGTATTAGGTTTGTAACAGATATCTAATAGACTTGCAACAAATTAAAGACTGACAAATAATGTCAAACACTTCAATAAGAATCCAGTGTAAATCAAAACTAATGAAAATTTACTATTTTATTCATCAAACACCAGTAACAGATATATAATAGTCTTGTAACAGACTTTATAACGGGTCTGGATTAGATATGTAACAAATTCAAGGAAATACTTCATTTATATTTCCTATCTGATACAATACTGATACAAGTCTGTTACATCCCCATTGTATTAGACTTAAAGCATATATATAAGCTATTACTTAGGAGAAATTCACAAAACACAACATTCGAAGACCACATATTCTTTCAGATTTCTCTTAAATATCTATCAGAATGATTCTGGAATTATGTTTCAAATTCATTATAAACTTTCAAGCTATTTATTACATATGTCATTGATCTATAAAAAGAATGATCATCAATCCATAATCCCTCGACATTAGGAGTTGAAGGATCGTATTCTTTTTAGAGTGGATTATCTCTCTCGGGGTTGCTGCTCCCTTCTTGTACTGCAGAAAGTAAATGAAACATTTTTTTGTGAGTTATATGAGATATGTAAAAGATCTATAACAGATATATAACAAGTAGGCTAAAGAACATATGAAACTCTTTAATAATGATCAAAATAATTTAGATATGCATTTTTTACATTTAAAACAATCCAATGGGTCACATGGTGTTTAAATTCATGTGCACATATCCTTTTTTTACCTTTCATTCAAAAAAAGAAGACATATATCAGATATATACTAGGTATATAGCAGCTATGTAGCAAGTAGGCGGGAATAACATAAATAAAACTTATCTTATTTATAAATTCTATTGTATTAACATACTGACATTCAAAACACTTTTTGAACACAAAAATGGATGATATGGATTCAGGCATGTTCTTATTTCACATCTATTCCAATAAAATTTCACATGTAACAGGTATGTAGGAGGTTTGTACTATATGCGTAACAGGTACAAATGGCAATCAGTTACGAAACAAAAAAGGGCAAGAGTATTACCTTTGTAAACATTCATGAATGGTTGCTCATTTTCAAATTTGAAAAATCAATTTAAAATCTGTATCGCAGTAGAGGAAAAAAATCATGAACGAGGAACAGAGAAAACGACGATTAGAAAAGCTAGAGAGCGGTGACACATCTAAGCCTCTTCTTTTTCCCCTATTGCAAGAAAAACTCCGGCTCTGCTGTCTTCATTGCTCTCTCATCTTTATCCATATCTGCACCACTATAAACAACACTAAGGAAACAATAATCGCACAAGTAGAGATCGGACAACTATCAGCAATTTCCGGTTGAAAAAACAAATGAGCATCGGAAAATCCGAGAAACAAACAGTAAATGCATCGATTGAGTCATTAGGCATTCCATTAGCTGGTTTAGAGGTAAACAAGTGGAAATGGACCTTTGAAAGAAGATCCAATAAACAAATATGGTGAATATGAAGAGTTGAATCAAGCCGAGAAAATTTCCCGATTAGATTCAAAGATCTAAGAGTCGATAAGGAAATCCCTCAAATTGAACAAAATAAGAAGAAGATTTAGAAATCTTACATAAGATAATTGCACGAAAGAATAAATAAGAATCGCTCTTTAACATAAGAAGTAAGGAGAAATCCAAGATTGTTAAACACCAACCATCTATTTCTCCATCAAAATTTTTGATCGGTGGGGGTGTGGCGTTGTTCAAAGTCTGAGATGTGTGAATGAAAGAGGGTACAGCTTGGGTTTTATATAGAGCGTATTTAGGTTATCAAATGTTCAAAAAATTCTAGAAGAGTAGGTCGCTGCTTTTTAGGTCATAATGGTAATTATTTTATAAACCTTGAACAATTAGGTGCTTTACCCTTGAATATTTTTAACAATTCAACATTCTAATAATTTAACCTTATTATTTAAAAATTATACATCATGATTTGAGTAATTTTCGGAATTTTTTTTATTTTTTATGATTTTTTAAGTTTATTATCATAATTTAATTAAAAAATATTTGCACTATTCAAAAAATTTCATCGTATTATTTTTTATGACCATTCCACAAAAATTCATATAAAAACAAATAAGATTATCCATTTTTGTGACATGATTTAATATTGAAGATACTTTATTTATAAATTTTTTGAAACCACAGACCATGTTTTGTAAAAAAATTCCTCAAACCTTATTTTACAAATGAGTAAAATTATAAGGTGTTTTTTTAAAGTTAACCCTAAATTAAATTAACAGACAATAAACGTAAATGAAGGATGAGTTTCATAAAGGGTAAAACCAACAAGGACGAGACCGTTTATAGGTAAATGCGGGCGGCATTTAACAAGAAAAAAATTGCTTTTTCTTCGAGAATCTCTCCCATGATCCCATCATTGGGGTAAGTTGGCATTTGGTGAAAGACGCCAACTCATATGCCTTCCAAATTGGTCTCTCAATTCAATAATTCAGCATCTTAATGATGATCACTACTACTAAATAACACACCATTAATATTAATCGTGTTCCCCTTATCTAATTGCATAAGATGTATGTGTTCTCTGCTCAACAATCCATCTTTTCAATTCCAAAGCCTAATCACAATTACATGGTTTTCCAGTGCTAATAATTTTCGAATCAATTTATTTCTGGATTGATTTCACAAAGTACAAATCCGCACAAAAACCAGATTCCTTTATAGCAATTCTCTCTCAGTCATTTCAACAAACAGATAGCAAGCAGTACAAATACAAAGCCAATTCCAGGTTCAAGATCCAAAATATGGAATCAAAACTACATAAATCGAAAACAACCCAGTAACAAACTCAAACACAAGCGAAATACAAGACAAGAGCACAAATTGCCAACTACCCACTCGCAATTGGAGCCTGTAAATCGGCAATTGAAGGCAAAGCAATTTGAGAAACAGAAAAAGAAACAGCATCGCTATCGGCATCAGGAACAAGAGTCCAATCAGGAGGAATAAGAGGAAGAGGAGGATAAACAGTGGGTTTTCTCCTTATATCCCATGGCCGAGATTTCTTCGGCCTTGTTTTCATGTGATGTGCAGTTGCCTTCTTCTTAGGCCTTGATGAGCATTCAATCAATAAACCACCATAGCCGCCATTAGCTCTGTCATGAAATTGAGCAGGTACTGGTTTAGATGTTGACGATTTGGGTAACGCGACAGGAATTGGAGACCCAATTAGAGATGAGATTGACATCTTTTCTCCGTCACTTTGATGTTGAATTTTTTTTTATTGTTAACAATTTTGATTTGATTAAAAAAACAGGATCTTTTCTATGCCAGTAGAGATGGTTTGTTTTTTTCTTCCTCTTGATTGACATGCGATTAATCTGTCGTAGATGGGCAAAATAAATATTAAAATAAGTCAAAAAAAATATTAAAATAATTATCTTTTCTTTTGCTAAAATATAATAGAAAAATGGTATAAACTTAATTATTTTTTCTTTTATCTTTATGCGTTTATACGATTTAGAAAGTTTTTTAAAATTTATTTTATTTGTTTTACATTTATCTTTCAAATCGTTCATTTTTTTAACATGTCGCTTTAAAATTTTTTATTCGTATCATTTTTATCTTCAAAACACCATCCATTGTGATATATTTTTTTTCACTTTTTCGACTTGTTACAAACCTATTATAAGTCTAATAAGACTTATAACCGACTTATATAAGATGTATAGTTGATATATAACAGTTCAATGGACATTGCAAAACACAAATACAAAGAGACTTATATTAAACTTATGACAGATTTATAACAGATATACTGTAGATATATAACAGTTAAATGAGAATTACAAATTCAAACAGACTTGTATTAGCCTTATATATATAAACAGTTTAATAAGCATTGTAAATACAAAGAGACTTATAATAAATATATAATAGATATATAGTAGATGTGTAATAGGTTTGTAACAGATATGTAATAGGTTTAACAGATCAAAATTTTTTTGGAAAAAATATATCACAATGGATGGCGTTTCAAATATAAAAATGAGACAAATAAAAAACTCTACAGCGACATATCAAAAAAATAAACGGTTTGAGAGATTAAACAAAATAAGCAAAAAACATTTAAAATTTTTTTTCCCAATCGCATGGGATATGTAACGGGCTTATAAAGGTAAAAAAGGGTAATGAAGTTTATATCATTTTACTTAAAGGTATTTTGATAATTTGATAAAAATTTACAAGTAATTATTTTAATAAAATTAGTCCATTTTAATATTTTTCCCTAAATTTTATGATCCAATTATCTTATTTCACTATATATCTTAAATACTATGGAACCGGTGCAATGTATTTTAAAAAGCTCACATCAATCACAAGACCATAATTAAAACTCTCATTGTTTGTTTAGCATAAATATATAAAGCCAACAAAGACAAATGCTGAATTTTTTTCTCTCTTAATAATTAAAAAATTTAAACATACAAAAAATAAAAACAGATGTAAAATTACTTCTTCATAGAAATCTAAAAAAAGAAAGAAAAAGACATTAAAGAAATTGAAATTTGATATTGCAACTCATAAAACTTGCCCATTGTTTATTAGTTTAAGAAGATTACACACTAGTAGGTTCCTTTTTAATCTTGACATCAGAGTTGCTACTTGGAACTTCACCATTCACGTTCTCAGATACTTCACTTACATAAGAGTTTGTTTCACTGTCATTTCCATTCCTTGCCCTTCCTCGATTCCTATTTCTGTACTTGTTTTCTCGTCTTCTTCTGGTCTCTTCCTTACTTTCGTTCTTGTAATGAGCGGTCATATGAGCAACAAACTTCTGAGATGTGTCGAAGATTGCATTGCACTTGGGGCACGTATAAGGACCATGTTTGTAATGTGGAAGGCTATGAGTCATTCCATCGCCTTCTGTTCGGACATTGTTCTCATTGATTGGTGGAATAGAACGAATAGGTCTCGCATCAATTGGATTAGGACTAACTGGTGACATAGTTATGAGTGTAAAGCGGTTAGAGTTTTGGAATCTGCGAGAAGGTTCTAACCTTGTAATTGTACTCGGTATTGGGGTTGAGCGAGCCTCATTTGGTGTGAATAGGCAAGACTCTGTCATTGGAGTAGTTGAGGTACTCACAAAACATGATTTGGCATGGTGAGTGGACGAGAATTTGGGACGAAGGGACGAGGAACCCTTATTGGCGAAATATCATAAACATCGTATAGATTCTCCAATACCCGAGTAGTTGAGGTATTCCCAAAAATAATATTTTGAGACTGAGGTGAAGGCTCCAGCGCGGTAATGAATCGGGTTGTTCTCACAATCTCTGTCACAATCACTCCATTTGAAAATGGAGTCGACAATGCCATGTTATTTGTGGGCATATATTCAATTGCCCTTCGAACATCCACATTATCGAATGCGATGTTAGGATTCCTCGAAACCCTACTTTGGTTGAAGCCTAAGCAAACCATTCTCATTCTCATGATCTTGAACTTGACTATTTAGAGGAGCAGTTTCACTCGTGGAACCAAATGAATAAGAGTTGTTTTGTCTAGCCATTTCAAATTAAAGCTATTGAAACTAATAGACAAAAATACCACAATACTAGTGAAATGCTTTTGAATTGAGTGATGAAACTTCATGTTTTTAAGTCAATTTATAATGGTGCGGTATGAGATACATTGACTCTAGACAACGAATATATTTATAATTTTCAGATACGTTAGGATCTATACATATTTTAATAAAAGGTAAATAAATTAGCATCAAACACATAACTAATTAATACTTGTGGCCTCATTTGATATTGTAAGATTATATAATATGTTATATATGTCATTTTATGGTAAAGACTTAAGTGTGTCCTGTATAGAAATTTTTTTATCATTTTTTATTTAGGTGATATGACATTACAGTCATTTGAAATTATTTAAAATTTCATTATATTTGGCATTACAAATGTAATTTCAATACTTATCATATTGTTATCATATTGTTGACGTCGCTTCGTATTTTTGATCGTATTTATGATTTCATTAGATAGTTTAGAACTTACAATTTTAGTATTTGTTCTTTTGTGGTTAAAAATGTTGTATTTGGTAATCTATTATAGATAAGTAGATGTTCAACTACACATGATTATTTATAGATTTCAAAGGAATACAAATTATATTCTTTAAATTCATGTAAGAAAAAAATTACCATTGGTTCAATATTTAAATAAAATCATTATAACAACTTTTCCTTTGTAGATATGTATTTTAGTTTACTATTGTCATTGAAATAAACATTTTATTACTTGTAAAATTCAACATATTCAATTATTTTTTTCAAATGATATACACTTTTTTGTTTGATAATAGATAAAGTTAGTTCTAGCATAATTCATTATTTCTCAATTCAGTAAAACTGCAATAGGACATTTTAGTAAGTTAACATTAAAACATATGCATCTCTATTTGGTGTTTGGTATAAGTGAATATTCATGCATTCAATTTTACATCTAGAGTCTCTTTCTTTTGAATTTCCCTTCAATTTATCTACCAACCACTATCACTTCACATTAACTAATAAATCAATTAATCATATGGAAAGTAGTTTTCTTGATTTCCATGTTTATTTTTAATTTGTTGAATTTATTTAGGTACTTTGTATCTAAGGACAATTAAAAAAATTTGTTGGTCCCAAAAGAATACTCCATAGTCATGTGAACTAGTTTGGTCAAAATTATTATTTGTAAATTTTTTTTATCAAAATACCAAAATACCTTCCAATAAAATGACAAACTTAATTACTTTTTCTTTTACCTTCATACTCTCAATGTATATCCCGTGCGATTAGGAAACTTTTCTCTTTTTTTTTTAATTTTTTTTACCTTATTTTACATTTATTTTTTAAACCGTTCATTTTTTTGACATGCCGCTTTAAAGTTTGTTTTTGTCTCATTTTTATCTTTGAAACGCATCCATTATGATATATTTATTCCAAATTATTTCGACCTATTAAACCTATTACAAATTTGTTGCGAATATAATGTATATCTAATATATATTTGTTACAAACCTGATACAAACCTATTACAAATCTACTATATATCTATTATATATATGTTATAAGTCTGATATAAGTTGCTTTATATTGGTAATGCTCATTGAACGATTATATATATATATATATATATATATATATATTATAAGTCTAATATAAGGCTAATATAAGTCTCTTTGTATTTACAATGCTCATTGAACTGTTATATATCTACTGTAAATCTAATATATATTTTAGAAGTCTATTATAAGTCTAATATAAGTATCTTTGTATTTTCAATGTCCATTGAACTGTTATACATTTACTATAAATCTAATATAAGTATATTATAAGTCTTATATTAGACTTGTAACAAAATGGTAATAGGTCAAAAAAATTAGAAAAAAATAAATCACAATGAATTGCGTTTTGAAGATAAAAATTATACTAACAAAAAATTTTCAAGCGATATGTCGAAAAAATGAACGGTTTAAGAGATAAATGCAAAACAAGCCAAAATAATTAGAAAAAATTTTGTCGCAATCGCATGGGCATATAAAGGTAAAAGATAAGATAATTAAGTTTGGTAACATTTTTATAAAAGGTATTATGATAATTTTTTTCTATGTAGGTTGTTTTGGTATATATTTTGCCCAAATGAATATTTCCCTTATAAATGTGGTTCAAGTGCTGGTTGGGCTTATCCATTGAAACCTGTTCTGCTCACTAAGGCCTAACATTAATGACGACCGTGAACGATAAGGAAACTTTTGTCTTCTTAGCACAAGATATCAACTTGGAAAAATGACTCTTAATATATATATTAAGACATGTGTACTAGTATGGTCCAAAATGTTATAAATTTGAGTTCATTTAAACATATGTCTATATTGAGAGTTAGTTTTAATATCAAAAGATTGTAAAACTCAGTCAGCTTTCACACGAAAAACATGACACATATCAACAAAAGGTTAGACACCTTGAAAGTAAAACTCATTTGTGTAACACTCATTTACTTCTTTTCATTAAGGTAATTTCATTGCTTATAAGGCCATGTTCTTTTCAACTTATTTTCAGTTCAGGTTAGCTCCATTCAGTTCAGTACCATTTAGTTTATTTTAGTTTCAGTATTCAACATTCAGTAATCAATATTCAACATTTAATATTAAGTTTTAGTTTATCCATTATATCAATATTATTAATTTATATTAATATTCATAAATAATAAAAAAAATGGACATTAATGATAAATTCACTTCAGTTCATTTCTATTTATACATTATATGAACATTATAAATTAATATTAGTAATCACAAATAATAACAATAAAAAGTAACCAATAATAATATTTTTAAAATTATTAATTATTATTTTTATGATAAAAAATTTTTATATAACAAATTAATAAATAAATAAAAGTACTAATATTTTATAAATCAATAATCAAAATAATAAGGTAATCTTCGTAAGAATAATTGTAATAAAATAAAATATATAATAATAATAATTTATAATGATGTTTTTCTTCTCTCCCATCGCACTCTCCTTTATGGCCAGGCGAGGACTTCCAAAGCGGAAACCATATGAATCTAATACGATTATTTCGGGGACGATTACCGGTGAGGCTTCTTTGAGCTCCTCTCAAGGTGCCCCTGGTTCTGTTCTGAAGGCTTCGACAACGGTTATTGGTGAGGCTTCTTTTAGCTCATCTCAAGTTGCTCCCAGTTTGAAGTTGAAGGCCTCGATAGATCCCCCTGTGATTGAGGTCCTGACAACTGAAGATGTTCCTGATCTGTGAGAAAAAAATGAGATAAGTTTGGGCGGAATTCAAAGAGAAGAGATCAGAATTTTCAGGTCATAAACTTTACTTTGTTCCTCCGGTAATCAAAGAAGGGAAGAAGGTCTGTATTATTGATCCTCGGGATGTTATCAATGAGTTTATTAATTGGAATGGATCAGTAATTTATGTTGTTTTAGGGTCTAAACCCCCGCTTCATGTTTTTAAAGGGTTTGTTAAGAGAATTTGGGCAGATTTTGGTGTTGAGAAAGTTCTCCGCCTTGAAACTGGCCATTTCATTGTTAAATTCACTCTTGAGAATGCTAGGGAGTCTATCATTGAGAATGGGTTTTGGTTCTTCAATAAGAAGCCCTTAGTGGTTCGTCCTTGGTCTGGAGAGATTGATACTCTAGCTGGCATTTCCTATGTGCCTATTTGGGTAAGATTTCTCAGTTTATCAGTCAGATATTAGAGTGAAAAAACCTTGAGTGCAATCAGTAGTTTGGTTGGTAAGCCGGTTATGACTGATAAAATTACAAAGGAGAGAACCTGGCTAAATTTTGTGAGAGTTCTCATAGAGGTTGAACTAGGGAAGGAGGTGTTGGAAGAGATCCATTTTGTAATTGAATATGGCCAATTGATTGATCAAAAGGTTGAGGATGACTGGTTTCTGGCTAAATGCAATTGATGCAAGGGTTTTGGTCATTTGGAGAAAGATTGTAAGAGAAGAGAGGTGGTGTGGAAAGCTAAATCCCTTGTTGTGACTCCAATTCCTATTTCACCTGTTGATAAGACTATTGAGCCCCTTCCAGATCCAGTAGTGGCCCTTGTGACTACTGATATTTCTACTACTAGTTCTGGTGTGAAGATTGTTAATGAAAACCCATGGTTAACTCCCAGAAAAAGAAGAGGGAATTCAAAAAATGTGATACTTGAAAGTGACAAGGGTAAAAAAACCGCATCCACTAATCAGATTTCTAATGGGTTGTCTTCTCATATGGAATGTAAGAGGCCTGAATTGGGCGCTTAAACAAAGAAGCATTAGGGAGCTTTGCTCCTTGCACAAGGTGGAGATATGTATCTTCCTTGAAACTAAGTTGAGTGTGAAGAATATGGAATTGTTTGTAGATAAATGGTTGTCTGGTTGGAGTTTTTTTTCTCTATTTTGGATTTTCACCCAGGGGGCAGAATTCTTGTTCTCTGGAGGAGAGATTTGTTTAATGTTTCTATCAAATTTGCGATTGATCAACTGATTCATTGTAGAGTTGATATTATGGGTGTTCCAGCTCCATTTGATTTGAATGTGGTCTATAGATTACACACTGTGGGTCATAGGAAGAACCTCTCGAATCAATTGGGTAATTGTCGGGTGTCCTCCCCATGGTTGGTGGGTGGGGACTTTAATACTATTTTTTCAATGAATGCAGATTGGTGGGAACCCTCTCGACTAATGACATTGTGGATGGTATTGAATGGCTGTAACGTTGCACTTAGAAGAAATTAGAAATATGGGACGTAAATTCTCCTGGTCTAATAGGCAATATGGTGATACGAGGGTGTACTCGAAACTTGATTGGATATTTTCAATATGTAGTATCATTTAAAGTATTATTAAATATTTATGTTAATATATATATATATTAATATTTTAAAATATTATTATTTATATTATTAATTATTTTTAGTATTGTGCAGTTTTAATTTACTTCTTTACAGCTACTCATAAGTTGAAAAGAACATAGCCTTAATAGAGTTAGGATATAATATGTTTATTGATGTTTGAAATATTTCTTATTTACATCACTTTATCAACGGTCATTTTTCAATTTGTTGAAACATGTTACATTAGTTGGTGGAGACACGTATTGATATTTAGTAGCATGTCAAATACAAACAAGATATTTTTATGGCATATATGATATAAAAATTAATATTGAATCTTCTGTCAAACTCATATCTATCAAAGTAACGACACAAATCAATTTTATAAATAAAGAAGCTTTTGAGAGTCACCACTCACCAAACACTTTCATCTCAATCCTCACTAATTTCATATCTTCCTTATCAAATAGCGAGTCAATCTACCATGAGTTGGGATGCAATTCTTCTTCAGCATCTAGATCAAGCAATTTACTTAATCGGAGTAGTGATTTACCAGAATATATAAGGTTTATATTCCAATCCTTCATCTATTTTTTTTCTTTTTCTATAATTTACAATTTTTTAATTATGAATTCAAAACCATAGCAAATATCAATTCAACCTATAAGAAAATGCAAAATTCTAAATAAAAGCATATAGAAAAACATCTTTGATCGTACAATCCCTAATTCTGCTCATTCTCCTTATATCCCATGGCCAAGATTTCTTCGGCCTTGTTTTCATGTGATGTGCAGTCGCCTTCTTCTTAGGCCTTGATGAACATCTAATCAATAAACCAATTCAAAGATATATATTAGATATATAAGAGACTTATATTAGACTTATGAAAGTATTATATATATATATATATATATATATATATATATTAGATATACAATAGATATATAACAGTTCAATGAGCATTGCAAATTCAAAGAGACTTGTATTAACCTTATATTAGACTTATAACAGATATGTAATAGATATATAGTAGATTTGTAATAGGTTTGTAACAAATATGTAATAGGTTTAACAGGTTGAAATTTTTTTGGAAAACATATATCACAATGGATGGCGTTTCAAAGATAAAAATTAGACGAACAAAAAACTCTAAAGCGGCATGTCGAAAAAATAAACGGTTTGAGAGAAAGCAAAATAAGCCTAAAAAAATTTTAAAACTTTTATTTCTAATTGCATGGGATATGCAATAGGCGAATAAAGGTAAAAAAAAAGTAATTAAGTTTAAGTCATATTGCTGAAAGCTATTTTGATAATTTGATAAAAGTTTACAAATAATTATTTTGATAAAACTAGTCCATTTTAGTATATTCCCCCAAATTTTATGATCCAAGTATCCTATTTCACTATATATCTTAAATACAATAGAATCTCACTTATGCCGCTACCACTTGCATGGTATTTTAAAAAGCACATCAACTATAAAACCATAATTAAAACTCTCATTATTTGTTTAGCACAAATATATAAAGCCAACAAAGACAAATGTTGAAACTTTTTTTTCTCTTAATATTTCAAAAATTTAAACAAAGAAAAAATAAAAATAAAAATAAAATTACTTCTTCATAGAAATGTAAAAAAAAGAAAAAGACATTAAAGAAATTGAAATTTCTTATTGCAACTCATAAAACTTGCATGATGTTTATTAGTTTAAGAAGATTACTTAGTAATACGTTCCTTCTTAATCTTGAAATCAGTGTGAGAGTTGCTGCTTGAAGCTTCACCATTCACATTCTCAGATCCTTCACTTACATTAGAGTTTGTCTCACTGCCATTTGCATTCCTTGCGACTCCTCGATTCCTATTTCTGTACTTATTTTCCCGTCTTCTTCTGGTCTCTTCCTTACTTTCGTTCTTGTAATGACAGGTCATATGAGCAGCAAACTTATGAGATGTGTCGAAGATTGCATTGCACTTGGGGCATGTATAAGGACCATATTTGTTATATGGAAGGCTATGAGATCCATTCCATCGCCTTCTGTTTGGACATTGTTCTCATTGATTGGTGGAACAGAACGGATAGGTCTTGCATCAATTGGTGTAGGACTGACTGGTGAATCAGATATGAGTATAGATCGGTTAAAGTTTTAGAATTTGCGAAAAGGTTATAACCTTGTAATTGTACTCGATATTGGGGTTGAGCAAGCCTAATTTGGTGTGAATATGCGAGGCTCTATTATTAGAGTAGTCGAGGTACTCACGAAAACATGATTTGGTATGGTGAGTGGACGATAATTTGGAACAAATGGACGGGGACCCCTTATTGGAGAAGTCTTGTAAACATATGTTAGATTCTCCATTATCGGAGTAGTTAAGGTATTCCCAAAAATAATATTCTGAGACTGAGGCTGAGGCTCCAGCGCGGTAATAAATTGGGTTTTTCTCACAATCTCTATCACAATCACTCCATTCGAAAATGGAGTCGACAATGCCATGTTATTCGTGGGCATATATTCAATTGTCCATCGAACATCCACACTATCCAACGTGATGTTAGGGTTTCTAGAAACCCTAAGCAAGCTAGTTCAAGCCACCATTTGTTGTATTTGGGTCAAAACCAAAGTAGTGTCTACTTTCGTTCACATTATTTTGACCATGAAGTCTAAGCAAACCATTCTCATTCTCATGATCTTGAACTTGACTATTGAGTGGAGCATTTCCATTGGTGGAACCAAATGAATAAGAGTTGTTTTGTCTAGCAATTTCAAATTAAAGCTATTGAAATAAATAGAGAAAAATACAAGAGTACTAGTGAAATGCTTTACAATTGAGTGATGAAACATCATGTTTTAAGTCAATTTATAATGATGCGGTATGAGATACATTTTTGATCTATACATATTGTAATAAAAGGTAAATAAATTACCACCAAACACATAACTAATTAATACTTGTGCCTCGTTTGATATTGTAAGATTATGTAATCTCTCATATATATCATTTATGGTAAAAACTTAAGTGTGTTTTATATGGAAACTTTTTATCATTTTTTATTTAGGTGATATGACATTACGGTCCTTTGAAAATATTTAAAATTTCATTATATTTGGCATTATAAATATAACTTCAATAGTTATCATATTGTTGATGTCGCTTTGTACTTTTGATCGTATTTATGATACCCCTAAATAGTTTAGAACTTACAATATTTAGTATTTGTTCTTTTGTAGTTAAAAATGTTGTATTTGGTAATCTATAGATAAACAGATGTTTAACTACACATGACTATTTATAAATTTCAAAGTAATACAAATTATGTTATTTAAATTCATGTAAGAAATACAATTACCATTCCTTCAATATTTAAATAAAATCATTATAACAACTTTTCCTTTGTAGACATGTATTTTAGTTATTGAAAAACACATTTTATTACTTGTAAAATTCAACATAGTCAATTATTTTTTCAAATGATATACACCTTTTTGTTTGTTAAAAGATGAAGTTAGTTATAGTATAATTCAATAATTCTCAATTCAGTAAAACTCCAATAGGACATTTTAGTAAATTAACTTAAAACATAAGTATCTCTATTTGGTGTTTTGCAAAGTGGTCAATCGAAGAAATATCCACGGATCCAATTTTACAGTTAAAGTCTCTTTCTTTTGAATTTCCCCTCAGTTTGTCTACCAACCACTATTACTTCATATTAAAAAATTAATCATATGGAAAGTAGTTTTCTTGATATTATTCCCATGTTTATTTTTAATTTGTTGAATTTATTTAGGTACTTTGTATCTAAGGACAATTAAAAAATTTTGTACGTCCAAAAGGAGAAGAAGAGCACAAACCCGATCATTGGGATTAGCGGTGACAACGTCCATATGCATACCAACAAAAGATAAGATTTTTCCAGGCTCGTTGCCTGGATATTCCACAATAAGATTCCCTCGGCCGGGGAATAAGAGACATGATTGACGATCAAGGGACCCCGCCGGAGGTGGTACTATAAGGTAAAAGGGAATCGAGTACATGCTTGACCAACCCATCTTCCTCCGGGATCAACTCCGGCGGGTTGTTTTGGACATATTTCGATTCTCCTATTATCTTCCTAAGGAGACAAACAAACGATTCCTTGTTCAGCTCCCCGATAGTTTCCTCACTTGCGGCAGCCATTGATAGATAGATCTGTGTGTTGAGTTGAGAGTAAGGTATAATCCATAAGATATTGGGTGAAATGTACAGCCTGTGTTCAAGGATAGCATTGACCTGATACTAAATGAAGTTTCCAATACTAATATTGTCGGCAGAATAATAAGTATAAATTATAAAGAGAACGTTAACACCGATAAGCTGAGTCATGTCGAACGACGTTATTCTTAAAGGATACTTGTAGTCCTTCCAGGATTAAACAGTCCTTTCAACCAGTAGGTTGAATCAAGAACAAAAATATGTAGCATATATCCAGAATATAAGAACCGTTGGCCAAGGACTAAATGGAGGAATTGTTTGTCAATAATCTTCCAAACTGCTTGCCCAAAATGGACGAGCAAAAGGCCATTTTATAGGAGAAAAGGATTCGTTAATTAACGGTGACAAGCACCAAATCAGGAAAACAATGGCAGATTATATGGGATATAAAATCTCATAATTACTAAAGAAATAGATATATAATCTGTTTTTACTCGGTCAATATAATAGCCGTTAATTTGAAGAATTAGTCAAAACACATAAAGTATAATATCTAATTATATGGTTGTTTCCATTCTAAAAAAACCTTGCAATAAACAGTATATTACAAAGTAAATAAAATAATCTTATTTATAAATATTTAAGCACCAAGTAACAATGATATAAAGCTCTTTTAAATAATATACATTTTTCCAACAATTCCCACTTATTTCAAAAGAAGTTTTGAAAATCGAAAAAATATTCTGGATATCTCAAGTTTGACATATAATGCATAGTATTAGTGTCTTTTGGACTATGAACCAATACTTGATAGATAAAATTTATCTTACGGAATATTTGGTGAAACGTATAGTTTCTATGAACCAAATAAACGCTACTGTAAGATAGAGATTGTATCAAACCACATTATACCGATATACATTTCTGTTCAACGCCATGGTGCGCCATAATAGGCCATGCACGCGTCTGGTCTCTCATAAGTGCTCTAGAGATAGTGCCAATATCCCATAGAAGCGGCCCCACTTCACACTTAAGTAGGTGATTTCATCAAGTGTATATTGCACTTTATACACCACTCATAAGAGCTATGAAATTCATTAAGAGTTTCTAACTCAACCTCTCAAAATATGTAACATAGCACTTACATCTAGGATTGAGACATTATTTATTGTGCTAGCAGAACTAACAAAGGCTTGTTATTACCCATATGAACCTATTCTGTGGGATCTCCACTCGTATAGGTTGGGTTCCCACCTTTGTTAATTTCAAATGGCTTAAGTCTCATCCTCTCTGATGTTTTCGAAGTAAATTTCTAAAAGAAACCAATCAGATGATTTAATCAGAATTATTCTTGACTCACATGGATAATGGATAGAATTCTATCTTTAAGTTGCAACTTCACAATATTATGTCTCAAGCAAAATTGTTTCTCATTTTAGAGATATACAATATCACTTGGCAATCACAAACCATTATCACCAAAGGTGATGGTTTTATTCCACAAGAAATATCTACTAAGAAATTATTCATAGACTTAGCCTCAATTTATGTCAACTCTCAAGAAACTATATTATAATTTACTTAGTTGACATCCATATTATTAATCCACCACAAAGAGTGAACATAATCCCAAGAAAGTTGTCTCATCTAGATCACAGATCCAGATAGCACCATTGTACAGTTTTAGTACAACGGATATCCATAATATAAAATACCATAGTTCATGGTAACTCGCAAGCATTTCACAAGTCTTAGAATAATCCAAATATTATTATTTTCCTTGTAATGGAATATTGTAAATCATAAGGGACATACACGAACTTCTTAAGAAATTTCTCTATATAGTGTTCTTGTGTTAGCAAGACATCCTCATTCATCCTTATGATTCTCAAACCAACAACAAAAATCATATAATCCTTTAGTTTATTATTGTGATCATAAGGGATAGTCACATCATAAAATTCAAACTTCATATCAAGTTTCTCAATACACTAAAGAAATCAAGCAATTTGTTACTACAAATATCGTCACATCAAAAAGTTGTCACAAAAAACTATATGTGACAATAAAAAGTTGTCACAGGTCGTCATATATAACTCCGTAACAAAAGGTTTTTACAATTGTCACAAGAAATTTGTCATTGCAATGTTTCGTGACAATTATTTTATTGTCACATTATCTTTATTTGTTACAACTTTTGTTGTAACTGAAAAGAAAACTAATTGTCACAAATAAGTTTATATCACTTATAATACAACAAATTAAACTAAATCCATGTGACAACTTCTTTATGTCGTCACCAAAATAATACTGGTTACAATAAAAGTTGTCACAAAAAACATAAAAAGTTGTCACATAAATTCACATGTGAAAATAATAGTCGTCACAAAAAGGTCGTCACGTATAACTCTGTAACAGAAAGTTTTTACAATTGTGGCAGTAAAATGTTGTCACAAAGATTGCAATGATTTGTCACAATTATTTTCTTGTCACATTATCTTCATTTGTTACAACTTTTGTTGTAATTGAAAAGAAAATTAGTTGTCATAAATAAGCTTATTATCAAGTATAATACAGCAAATTGAGCTCAATCAATGTGACAACTTCTGTAAGTCGTCACCAAAATAATATTTGTTACGATAAAAGATGTCACAAAAAACATAAGTTGTCACATAAATTTTGTAACAATAATAGCAGTCACAAAGAGTTTGTAATGTATAACTCCGTAACAAAAAAAAATTTCCAATCATAACAAGAAAAGGTTGTCACACAATTACTATCTTTTGTTACAACATACTTCTTGTCACATTATCTTAATTTGTTACAACAATAGTTCTAAAGAAAAAAATAATTGTCACGTGTTATATGACAAACTGACATAAACCACATGACAACAATAATAAGTTGTCACACCAAATAAATTTGTAGAAATTTATATTGTCACATAATACGTTCAGTGACAACATATTTTTCTTGTAACCATCTATTTGTTACAATATTATCTTGTTACATCTCATTACATGATTTGGATTGAAGGAACTCAAATTAATAGAACCAATAATATACAAAAATATCAAAGAACATTAAATAGAAAGACATAAAAATAGGGTATTAGCTAGATGCAAGACTACAACAACGTTATCCCGATGCCCCCAATGCCTAACAAGGCTCCCGCATAAGCCGGGTAAGTGAGGTCGGGTATTAGCTAGACGCAAGACTATCTTTGAAAAAACCTTTCATACTAACACAAGAAGCAAAATATATGTTTTACAGTTTTAACATACAAATTGCATAATAAAAATAAATATTGATAAAAAGATCACATCAAACAGAATAAAAAGATCACTTCAAGCAAATTGAGGAGCATATGATCAATAAATACTAGTAATTCGAATAGCTGTTAAAATCTAATTTTAGCACCTTCTGCTACAAGGCATGAATTTTGTTCTCAACAATGAATGAAGGATGACTGCAGCGGCCATAATCATGGTAGATTCAAAGCTCTTTCAAACGAATATCCCTAACAACAGCTACTTCAGTATTGAAGTCAACCTGAATATGAGAAACCCACCAGCATTCAAAAACATTTTATAGGTCGAATAATAGTGAACATAAAAAAAAAATTGGTGCAGTAGAGTCGATGGCAATCAAGTGTATGCCATGTTTCCTTCGGAAAAAATCTTGAAATCAAGGTTAAAATGCAGTTGAACATCAGTCCTGTGGAATCCAAAGAAGAAAATTAACAGGTCAAGCAACTGATAAAAACTTGGACAAAGTTGATGCCAGCAGTAAAAAAACTTAACTCAGCATGTAAGACATTGTCTCTAGTTTGCATAGCCATATCATATCATGATGTAAAAAACAATTCCCAACTCAAAGTTAACACGAATTAGTACTCAATAACTAGAGTTAACACTAAAAAATGGCATATGCATTTAATAAAGATGGAAGATAATATACCTGGACAATATTGTTCTTGTTCTTCCTACCTCTGAACTCTAAAGAATTATTCTTTAGGTAAGCAAAAGCGGTAAATCCACAATGCTCGCAGACATGGACCCTGTCAGTATCACTCTGGTCAAACGACCTCTCTTTAAGGAAATGTGCAGTCTTTTTCCATCTCCCCGAATCGAATGCCACCATCACGTGAGCACCCTTCAGCTGGTTGCCTAGTGAGGATCTGCATAGGTCCCCTTTGAAGTGAATGGATCTTGTCACCAACCATATGTTTCAAACTCTGGTAATACATGGGACCAAGGAAAATCATATCATTAATGCCACCAGAGTGACCATTGTACCTGGTCTGAAATCCACGCATCTATTTGTGAAGTGCCTTGCTAATGTTGTCCACCTACAAATTCAAATAAACAGTCAATGTGATGCCACTCCAACCAAACAGTGAATAAAACAGATAACCACATTCAACGACATATGATTAGAGAACAGAAACTAAGAGGCAACATAGCACTCAACAATTAAGTGTCAAAAAATGACGGCAAAATTAGGACAAAAAGCATTATCAATCCCCTTCAATTTTTTAACTGCTGCATCAGGCAGGCTGATTTGTTGTATTGACCAACTATTCTTCTACTCGTGACCATTTGGTTATATAAGACCTGTTTGCAGGCCGGGCTACCCATCGGGCCCGGCTTGAGCCCGCTCAAATGGGACGGGCTTGTACACTCATTTTATTACAAAGCCCGGGCTTGGTTTTTATATAAATATCCAAGCCAAGCCCGGCCTGAGCCCGACGAAAAGAATTATATTTGTTTTTATATTTTTATATTATGTTTAATAGGTTTTTACAGATTTTCATATTTTAATCCACTAGATTTTTTACTATATATATAGAAGAATTTTACTAAAAAATGTAATTGTATGCAAAATTTAGACATTTTGTATAGAAATTGTAATTTTTTTCGATTTAGTTTACAAAATATTAAATGGGCCGGGCTTGGAAATGCTTAGTAAGCTCGACCCGAGCCCGAAATTCTAAATCATGGGATTGGGCTGGGCTTGGATTAATTTTTTTATTTATGTATCCTAAAGTTTATAGTAACATAAGGAAATTAAAATTTGTTTACGCTAATGAAAAATTCCAAAACATTGAAAACATAGAAGCCAAATATTAATAAAACATCTATAGAACTGCTATAACACTTTCAGTCACAAGTCAAACAAATAAAATACACTACACGTGAAAAGGGTAGCTAATGATTATGTCAGGTTCTTGACCTGACTGAACTGAAATTGAGAATTAGATTGAGAGAAATAGAGAGTAGAGAAGAGAGAGAGAGAAGTGAGAGAGAAACAAGAGAGGGAAATATTCTAATTGTATTTCATTCATTCAATGATTTGTTCCTTTACAGTTACAACTTATTTATACATTTGATTACAGTCCACATGGCACTAGATTCAACCACATGTAACAAACTATGAACTAACTAGCTAACAGACTACGGACTACCCTTAGTACCTGACAATACCCTCCCCTTCAAGTCATTCTTGTCCCCAAGAATGAGAAACAAGAGCTGCTTTACTAGGAGAAGAGTCATCGAGTTGGAGTTTTCCTTTCCTCTATCAAACGGGTACAAAATTTGATCACAATCAACCGAATGCCACAGACAAGCTTTGTTTTTCAGGACAGCGAATTCTTTATTTAAGCTATGAAGAGGTACTACCATTGACAACTGAAGTGCATACAAACTTTTAGAATTGACAAGAAGAAGATAGTCACCACCATTTGCTGCCTCATGCTCACTTCTGCAAGGAATTTCAATCCTGATATGTCCACTAGCAAACCCTACCGAGTTGTCTTCTATTTCACAACTGTAGTGGCCGTCAATCACACCCCAACCTCGGAATTTGTCTTTGTATATTGGCACTGCAGATTTCAGAAACTCGCCAAACTCATATGATTTGTCTGATAATGTTATCAAAATTTTCATTGAAAAGCTTTAAACGAGACCATGAACACCAAGCAACATGGTTACCGCCCCAATTCTCAATCAACACGTAGTTCTTTCGATAGCTCCTAACAGCATATTTTGTTGCCTCCAGTGGAACATAAATCCTTCCAACCCACCCCCAATTATTATTTCTGCTAGTCCACAGTTGATATTTTCCGAGTAGCCCTTGTTAACACTGAGAATTCGATCAACTATAGCAATTGCACTTATTGGTACATTTTCAGTTTTACCTCTATCAAGAGCATAAGCCCTTGCCCCTGTTGGGTAACCCCATTCCAACACTCCATAACCTTCTAAAGACAGCCCAAAATCTTGATCAAGTACTGCAGATTCCACTCCATGAAATTTTTTAACAATAAGAGTACTTCTCTTGTCCTTATCAGCACCATATCGATGATATTTGGCAAACAGGTCCATGGGTATTGAAACCCAGTCTACACCCTCTCTACATTCATGGATCACTTGAAAATTGTTGTCATCTTGAAGCATCAAGATACCATTATTCCTAGACTTTGATGTGAAAAGATTTTGAGTATCTTGTTTTGGATTCCTTGCTGATGAACTCATTTCAGTTTCCTGAATAACGATGTTAGGCTTAGGTGGAATCGGAATCGAATTATGGCCAAGATTATATAAGGTGAGAATGGTGTTTTGTGGTGTATAGGTCTTACTGATGTTAATCTTTTCCGGAAAGATTGCTTCCATCCTGATAATTGCCAAGTCAGACTTTCTTGATGCCTTCTCCAGTGCTTTTTCCTCCGGATTCTCTTCTGCTACGCGCTCTCGATTGATGGTTTGACCCATGTCAACAGGAATGACGTTTGGCTTCTTATCAGTAGGTCCATCACCCAGATCTGTGAACTTTTGGTACACCAATTTGTTCTCAAACCTTTCATCAAACAGGTTGCGTGCAATTGGAAGATGAATAGTCTGTTGTATTTTCTCAAACCTTTTGTCAAACAAGTTGTGTTCAACTGAGGAATGCACTAAATTCTCTTGAAATTCTTGCATCTGAGCAACTTCCACAACCTTGTTCTTCATCATTTGAGTTTTCGAAGCCTTCTTGACCTCTGTAATTTCTGTTTCCGCTGTCGGCAGCTCATCGACAATACATTTGGATATCAACGTTAAAGATTGGGATCCAGATCTTAAAACTGAAGCAGAATTATCACCGAGAAAACCATTAGAGGAATGTTCTTCCTTTGATTTCTTCTCGGAACTTTCATCAAACAGTTGGACTGCATCTACTGGAGCTGCTATCTCTTGAAATTTCAGATCCATATCCAAAGCCTTCGTTTCAACAGCAAAAACATCCAGGGGCTTCTTTGGCTTTTTGTCGAACACCTTGTGTGCATCTGCTGTCTCCAATTGTAAAGCACAATTAATATCATTTTCTTTATCACATTTACCATTCTCTGCAGTTAATGGCTGCTCAAAGGAAACTAATTCTTTGTACTCTACTGGCACAAACTGGATTTGCATCCTACAACAATAGTCATAGATGCAGCGATCTTAAAGAGCAAACATGGCAGGTATAGCGCTTGAACTGGAATAGAAGTGAATCTGTGCTTGAAAGACAGTGGAAGATTGAATAATCTCAATCTTCTTCAGCAACCCGTACGTAGAAAAAATCTGATCTAGGACCTCTTCTGTGATTGGGTACACCATATGGGTAATCGTGACTTGCAAAACTCGGAACTCCGTTGAAATTACGCCGAGAATCTAACCGCTTGGATACCAATTGTCAGGTTCTTGACCTGACTGAACTGAAATTGAGAATTAGATTGAGAGAAATAGAGAGTAGAGAAGAGAGAGAGAAGTGAGAGAGAAACAAGAGAGGGAAATATTCTAATTGTATTTCATTCATTCAATGATTTGTTCCTTTACAATTACAGCTTATTTATACATCTGATTACAGTCCACATGGCACTAGATTCAACCACATGTAACTAACTATGAACTAACTAGCTAACAGACTACGGACTACCCTTAGTACCTGACAGATTATAAAATAAATAAACCTTCAGAAGTTCAATATGCGATCATCATGATTCATATCAAATGGAATATATGTTCAATAAATAGTAAAATTTGAACCATAAACCATTACTAATATGAAAAACCAAAAACTGGTGGTGGAAATTCAGAAAGCGATACACATCTACAAACTTTAACCACAATCATAACAAGAAATTGATGAAAGTTTAACGAAATTTCCAAGTTTATAGGCAAAATTCATCAGACATCACAAGTAAAAAGGCCACGTTTCGAACAATCGGAGATCCGTAACTAATCAGATAACAAATCAAATTTAATATGCGATACACATCTATAACAAATCAAATTTGAAATAAAGTTTAATAGCGGTCATGTGGACATTTAGATGTATCAAGACCAGTCATCAATTCTACAACTACAGGCCATCAATAGAATTTTCAAGTAACTAACTATATAACAGAGAAACTTACAGTGACATCAGCAAATGGAGTAGCATATCCTTCCTTTCCCATGTGAGCTGCAACCTTCCCCATAATACGTTCAATAAGCTGACCAATTGTCATTCGAGAAGGAATAGCATGTGGGTTCACAATGATGTCAGGAGTAATGTCTTCCACAGTCCAAGGCATGCCCTCTTGAGTGTAAGTCATGCCCACAGTCCCCTTTTGACCGTGCCTAATACTGAACTTGTCTCCAATCTGAGGCATGCCAACTGTTCTCACCCTTTCTTTAACAAACCTCAATCTGCAGGCTTTGGTTGTCAAAAGAACTTACAAAATTCAATCAAATAAGAAGGTTTTAGGTTGTCTGAAGATATCTTCAGCATTGTAGAAAGGTACAACTAAAGCTCTCTCAATACCGAAAATTATGACACCGAGTTTCAATAAGAAAAAGTGCAGTGAAAATGGGCCTACTTGATCAACCATCCCAGTTTCAATGTGCTGTAAGCTTATACTGTGATCACGCCAGGTGTACCATGTGCAGTGCCCCTGAGATTCTTCCTGAGTGATAGGAGTCGTCTTACCAGTGCTCACATACTCCCCGAAATTCTCATGCCCTAAAAATTACCTGACTGTGTTATTAGAGAGTAGGACAACTAACTAACAAAATGCCAATGACGAAGTTTATGCTTGAACTTACTGGAGGAGCGACACTCATCATCCAACTTGTCATAGGACCCATGCCGCATTATCATAGGATCCATGCCGCATGCCTTGTAAAACAAATTCCAAGTACAATGAGCAAAGCATCTTACATTGCAAAGAACCAAAGCCATATAAAAACAAGTCTTCAGCATTGTATTATTTCTATCCGGATGATCAAAATCCTCTTTCACGAATTCCCATCTTTTTATCCTCATCCCTACAATTGGAGTTGGTGAATGAAACAGTTATTAGACACCAAAAGGCACCACATAAGCCATACAAAGAAAGTCAATAGTTTCTCACCTCTATGAATGGGAAAAAAAGTGATCTGAAAAATTCACGGTCAATTGAAGATTAGTTCATAACGACATAATCTTCTTCGTTGGATCCTGAACATTGTCAACAAGGTAGCCAAAGAAGAGAAAAAAAGAAATATATTTCCTTACAATTCCAGCTGGTAGCTACCTAAAGTGAAGGTGCTCCATTCTGGTAGTAAAAAGTGACTTTTAAGGATAACAGCGAATGTAAAAGTCAGTGTCTTCTGCCACATGCCATTGAACAACAAAAATCAGCACACCATATCACACATGTACATACACAGAAACACAGAACTAAGAAGTGAACAATACATATAGCTTGTAAGCCCAACACTCTGTCAAATTTAATCAAAATGTTTAGGCCATACCTTAGTGTCCGAGAGAATAAGTAGAGTCCAACCAACCAACCAACCAAGCCTTAAATCCCACGCTAGATGGGGTCGGCTATATGGATCTTCCGACGCCATGAAGTTCTATCAAAAGCCAAACTTTCATCTATACCTAGCCCATAAAGAAAAAATGACATGACTATAAACAAGTTATAGCCGTTTTACACTTTGGCTGTCAACCTACCACGCAACCTTCCTCCTTTACCCGGGCTTAGGACCGACAATGCGCAAATACGCACAGGCGCAGTTAGAATAAGTAGAATCCAACTGACAAAAATCAGATCAATAACTTCGCAATCATTTGCTTGCAAAAATGAAAAAAGTGAACGCAATGCTACTAGGTACCGATTTTTAGTTCCCAAAATTGGACTGATGATACAGATGAATTAACAGAAATAAGTAAAACATAAAATACGAAAGGCTGAAAGCAAAGCCAAGTATTGCATTCACTTATGATTGATTCACACTTTTCCTTATGGAAAAAAATAAATCGGAAGACTTTTCGTCTTTATAAGTTGTGAGCACCATTAAGCAATAAATCAAAAGATAAGGAAAAGAAAGTCAATCCATTAAGCAAGAAAACGCATACATTTTGATTACCTGAGTAGAATTGAATCAATAACGAGCTTCTCTATATATTTTCTACATTCAATTATTTAGGTTTCTGATATCATGTAAGACCAAGGTTTCTCAATAAATATTTTCAACATCTCTATCATGAATCTCTGGACATATATCAATTTTTGACTTCAACATACATTATTACTGATCAATAATAGAATATAAATAACGACTGAAACCTTGAATAAATAACAGTAGTAAAACAGATATGGATACAAACCTTTAATACAGCCTGAGCGATAAGCTTCTCGCTCTCGATATCCTGCCTTTGACTACACAATCCTCGACGAGCAAGCGAGATTATGGGGGAAGAGATGAACATTTGGGTTATTGGGTCTTTTGAGAATCCATTCGTGAAATTAGGTTTAGAATCGAAGGCTTTGATGGCGGAGTGGTGATGACGGAGAAGCGCTGGCGAAGCGGTGAGGACATAGCCACAACGGAGGACGGAGCGCTGAAGACGGAGGCCGGACGACCGAGCGCCGAAGACGGAGGCCGGATGACTGAGCGACTAACAGGGTTTCTTTTATAAGAGTTTTTAATCTATAATAAGTCATGTATTCTTTGTTTTAATTTTAATTTATAAATTAAAATTATCTTTAATTTTTATTTATTTTAAATTAAAAATTAATAAATATAGGTTTTGAAAGACGGCTCCCAAGATGAGATCAACAATAAAGAAATTCCAGTGAGGAGAGCCGTAACCCTAATGACAGCACATGCCAGGAGTTGAGGCCAACAAAAAGATGAGGTCAAAGTTGTCATTTCCTTCCAAATTTTTTAATTTTTGAAAATTTAAGTTTTTAAAAGATGTATATCATATGCTTTTTTTAATTTAACTTGTAACTTTTATTAAATTATATATCAATTTAGTTTATTATTAACTTGTAACTTGTAACTTGTAACTTTTGTTGTCATTCCACATTGCAAAATAAGTTAGAGAGAGGAAGAATGATAGGCATTTAGGCTATGTTCTCTTAAATTATAGTTCAGTTCAGTTTAATGCAGTTTACTTTAGTTTAATTCAACTTTTAAAAGTTAAAAATAACAGGCCTTAGTAAGTTTTTAATTTTAGTTTGAATAATTAAATATCAAAATAATTTTATATAACTTATAGAGAGAAATCATTTCATTTTTTATAAAAATAATATATTGATTATAATAATAAATTAAACTTTCCCAACATTATATATTTTTTAGGGTTTAGGGTTTAGGGTTTGGAGTATAGGATTCACGGTTTATGATAATTTTCTTAACACTTTTACATAATTTTTAAATAATTCATAACTTTACTACGACTTTTTATGCCTTTCCTGTACCTTTTAAAATAACTTATACATTTCTTATACATTTTTATATTTTTTTTAAATCTATAACTTTTTATGCCTTTCATATACTTTTTACATAACCTTTTCAATAACATATAACATTTTTATACCTTTCATTTACATTTTTTAAATAAGAACAAAATATATATAAAAATAATATTATTAATTATTAATGTTATATTTAATTATTTAAACTTTATAATATATACTTCTTTTGTTTCAAGTTGAACTTATTGTCACAAAAATAATATATATTTTGCAACAAACATTTTATGTTGTCACGCACATAGATACTATATATGATGATAAAAAAATTATTGTCACATCTTACATAGTTTTAGTTACAACTTTTACTTATAACTGAAATACTTTTTGTTCCAAGTTATTATTATTGTAACAAAAATAATAATTTTTTTACAACAAGTTTCTTATGATGTCACATATATAGTTTTTATGACAATGAAGAATTTGTTGTCACGTATTGAATAGTTTAAGCTACAACCATTACTTGTACTTGAAGTACCTTTCATTTCAAGTTGAACTTACTGTCACAAAAGTAATACATGTTTTGCAACAAAAGCTTTGTATGTAGTTATACATATAGATTTTGTGACGATAAAATATTAATGTCACATATCGAATAGTTTTAGTTACAACTTTTACTTGTGACTAAAGTATTTTTTTTTCAAGTTAATATTATAGTAACAAAAATAATAATTTTTTACAACAAATTTTTAATATTGTCACACATATAATTTGTGACAATAAGAATTTGTTGTCACGTATTAAATAGTTTTAGTTACAACCATCACTTTGTAACTGAAGTATTTTTTGTTTCAAGTTAAAATTATTGTCACCAAAATAATACATTTTCTGCAACAAGCTTTTTATGTTGTCACGCAGTAACAAGCTTTCTATGTTGTCATAAATATTGTTTTGTTACGATAAAAAATTTCTTGTCACATATCAAGTAATTTTAGCTACAAGTCTTACTTGTAACATAATTCTTTTTGTTTCAAGTTTAACTTATTGTCACAAAACTAATTAATTATTTGCAACAAATTTTTTATGTTGTCACATATATTGTTTTTGTGCAATAAAAAGTTGTAGTCACATGTTGAATATTTTTAGGTACGATTGTTACTTTTAATCGAAGTATTTTTTTATTTTAAGTTAAATTTGTTGTCACAAAACTAATAGATTATATGTAACAAATTTTTATGTTGTCACATAAATAGTTTTTGTGACAGTAAATTTTTTATTGTAACAAATTCTAAATTATATGTTACAACTTAAGTTATAACAGAAAAACTTAGTTACGATCTTAAAAAATTGTTACAAAAATATTGTGACAATTTTAAAAAACTTCAAAAATTAATTTTTATGACGATAAAAATTTTATTGTAATAAATAATAGTCTTTTTGTGACAATAATTTTAGTAACAGATAAATTATTGTCACATATTAATTGATTTGTTGTAGTGATATAGTGCTCAAGACATTATCTTTCATGTGACAATAATATCGATTATCGATGAAGCAACTGTTGGAAAAATTATTTTATTTTATTTCAAAAGAAAATGTTTTAATTATATCATATGTTACAATTTTATTATTAAGTTATTTTTAAAGAGTTCTAATACTCATAAATTTAAAAACGTTTATTTTCTATAACAGTTCTTTTTCTACTTTACTGTTTTATGAGTTAACAGCCGTATATATGTTAATGCTTATTACCAACAGCTTTATGGTATTAATTAGATTTATTATATTATTATGTATTATAATTTTCTTTAATGGATTTTAATTATATCAACAGCATCATTATATGGGTTTTTACTAAACGGCTATTATTTTAATTACTCAATAGCGATTACATTTATCCTATAAATGGCGCTTGTGTTTTTGAGTTTGAGCACAATTCCTTCCCTTTATTCTATATATACACATTATTGATCAATTTTGTTCGACATTCCCAATGTTTGAGTTATGGATATAATATTGCATTTTTATTCATGATCCAATCAATCGATTGAAGAAGCAGTTTAATTCTGAGAGGAACTACATGTAACTTTTAAGGACAATATCGTTCGACATGACTCAGCTTATCGGTGTTTATGTTTCCTTAACTTGTTTATAAATCTCTACAATATTATTTCTACATATTATATCTATTGATTATTTATATTTGTTTGGTTGGTTAAAGGTAAGGACCGGAACTCTATAAGATGCTCATATCAACTAAGTGGAGGTGAAATAGCTCTATGAGGCGAACATTCCAACTAGTTTAGCACTCCCACATTCAAGAGAGAAAAACAAGGATCAAATATATATTTATATTTATTTAATTTTATAATTGTTATCTAACAATTTTAAAGGATATTTACTGTTTTTCGTCATAATGAATTTATTCTTTGTATGACAGATTGAATTTAGGGACAACAGTTTTGTTCCAATTGATGAGCGATGATTCTGGTGATAAAGTGAGAGTATAACACACTCTACTACACATAATCGATATATCTGAAAATGTGGGGTATTGTAATAAAGTTAAAAAACCTTAGCTTGTATGTTCATAGTTTGAATTGAACATATATAATGTTGTGTGTGTGTATATATATATCACATGTTTAATGTGATTTTGGGAATGCGAATCATAAGGATGAATGACGATATCTTAGAACACATACGTTGAAAATTTTTTTTAAGAAGTTTGTATATATCGCTTATGATTATAATATTCAATGAAAGAGAACTGGTAGTCATTGACCAACCATGATAAAGGTAGTAAATATTTGAGAGATACCATGGATTGTGGTATTCATGTTGTGAATATCTGTTATACTAATTGAACATTTGATTCATATGAAACACCATATAAGTTATGAGCTATGGAAAGGTTGTTTTCATAATTCTTGAAAGTGTAAGGGTGTTTTGATAAATGAATTCTATTTTGAAAAGTAGGAAAGTTTTCAATTATTTGTGTTCATATTTTTTTAAGCCTTATCATAAGGTTTTAGTACACTATATTGAGAAATTTTTAATAAGTTTATGTATACCCCTTATGGTTTCAAATATTCAATTAAATGAATTATGTTGAGAGTACCATATCTATGGTATTTAATTTTGTGGGTATCCATTGTACAAGAAGGGTACAATAATGATAACTTCATATGAGATAAACTTCACTTTTGGTGGTGGAATAATATGAACGTCAAACAAGCAAAGTTTGTTGCTTGAGAATTGACCTATACTTGAGGCTGAGTTTTTAAATAAATTTCTTAGCATGTATTCCTTTGGGAATAATATCTTCATCCTTGATGACGATGGTTTATGATACCTAACTGTAATGTCTATCTCTAAAATAAGATAGATAATCTTGTTGGAAATAATATATTATCCATTAACTAATGTGAGTCAATAGTGATTTTGGCCAAATCATCTGACTAAATTTTGAGATATACCGGGAACATCAGAGAAGATGAGACTTAAGCCATTTGAAATTAGCAAAGGTGGGAACCCAACCTACATGAGTGAAGATCCCATGGAATAGGTTCATGTGGGTAATAATAAGCCTTTGTTAGTTAGGCTAGCACTAAAAATAATGTCTCAATCCTGGATGTGAGAAAGTGCTATGTTGCATATTTTGAGAGGTTGAGTTAAAAAACTCTTAATGAATTTCATAGCTCTTATAAGTGGTGTATAAAGTGCAATATACACTTGATGAAATCACCTACGCAAGTGTGAAGTGGGGCTACTTCTATGAGATATTGGCACTATCTCTAGAGCACTTATGAGAGACCAGACACGCGCATGGCCTATTGTAGCGCACCACGGCTTTGTTCAGAAATGTACTTGGTATAATGCAATATGTAAAATCCCTATATTACAGTAGCGCTTATTTGGTTCATAGAAACTATATGTTTCACCAAATATTCCGTAAGTTAAAATTTACCTATCAAGTATTGGTTCATAGTCCAAAAGATACCAATACCATGCATTATATGTCAAACCTGAGATATCCATAATATTTTTTTAAAATTTCTTTTGAAATAAGTAGGGGATTGTTTGAAAAATTATTTTATTTTATTTTAATTATATCATATGTTACAATATTATTATTAAGTTATTTTTAAAGAGTTCTAATACTCATAAATTTAAAAACGTTTATATTCTGTAACAGCAGTTCTTTTTCTACTTTACTGTTTTATGAGTTAACAGCCGTATATATGTTAATGCTTATTACCAACAGCTTTATGGTATTAATTAGATTTATTATATTATTATGTATTATAATTATCTTTGATGGCTTTTAATTATATCAACAACATCATTATATGGGTTTCACTAAACGGCTATTATTTTAATTACTCAATGAGTATTATATTTATCCTATAAATGGTGCTTGTGTTTTTGAGTTTGAGCACAATTCCTTCCCTTTATTCTATATAAACAGATTATTATTGATCAATTTTGTTCAACCTTCCCAATGTTTGAGTTATGGATATAATATTGTATTTCTGTTCCTGATCCAATCAACCTATTGAAGAAGCTGTTTAATTCTGAGAGGAACTATAAGTATAGTTTAAGGACAATGTTATTCAACATAACTCAGCTTATCGGTGTTTACATTTCCTTAACTTATTTATAAATCTCTACAATATTTTTTTTGATAAATCTCTACCATATTATTTCTACATATTATATCTATTGATTATAATTATTTATTTGGTTGGTTGAAGGTAAGGACCACAACTCTATAAGATGCTCATATCAACTAAGTGAAGGTGAAATAACTCTATGAGGCGAATATTTCAACTAGCTTGACACCGCCACATTCAAGAGAGAAAAACAAGGATCAAAATATAGTTACATTTATTTAATTTTATAATTGTTATCCAACAGCAACCATCATCACCGACTCCCATCACTACAAGTCATTCAATTGTATAATTGAGCTGCATTACCCTCGTAAACCTGTCATCCATACACTAATAATTTAATACCCATGTATAATACTTTACAAGAATCAAAACAAATGAGTCATGACCGTTATAGATCATTTATGTCGTCTTGTTCCCTTCAATGTACAACAAATCATTTTAATTCTCAACTATCATACAATTATGCAATAAACATTACATTATTGCTCATATGATGTAACAATCATTTCATTGTTACTAAATACAAATAACCATAAAGTTATCACACTTAAATAAGCTTTAATGTACAACTATAATATGGATAACAACTAAATATGTAAAAATAACATTTATCGAGTACTACCAAAATATCGTTACAATCATATTAAGCCAAAATTTTATTGTCCGCACATATAAATAATAGTGCTAAAAATTTCTTCTATGATACCCATAATCTGTTTATGGCCTATAAACTTTGAGGGCAGCAAACCTTACGTTAGCATATACATACCTTTATAGTCGATTCTAATATATTCCGATATGCTCAATAAACACTTTGCGTTTTTGCACTTCTTCTTTTATATCAAGTACTTTACATTAATGTGCTTCACACCCTTAAAATATTTGTCATTCTTTCAAAAGAAGACCGTTATAGAATTATCATAAAAAAGTCTCAACCATTTAACTATAATATCGACGAATACTTTACTTGAGACAAGTACCACAACCATAGTCCTTAAACCATGGCCTTAAAGCACGCTATAATATCAACATCAGCGGTGGGAGTAACAATGACAACTTGCACCCACTTTTCAGTTATACTGCTTCATTTTCTTTATTGGATAGTAAAGTCTTTACATGTATAGAGTCAAAATATAGGACCAACTCCCACTGAGCTCCATGTAATCACAAAACCATAACGGTATTGTTTAGCTTAAGACACCTTTTTAGGGAAGTTTATTTCAGTCCATATATTAACCTTATTTTACTTACATAAATATTTTCTTTAATGCTTTGACTTTCATTTTATGTATGTAACATCACCTTTGGAAAAAAAAATTAAATACATAATCTTAAACTGTCATTGATGCTATAACTTGAACATTTGATTAAATTTTATTTCATTACATTCTGATTAACACGTAAAACACCTTTGGGCAGAATATACATATTAACCATACATAAACAATAAAATCCTATAATATCATTAACCATAAGCAATGATCTACCTTTGGGTATTCTCCTAGCGTTGTGATTAATGATCTCAATTATCTAGTGTAAACATTTAATGTCATTGAGCATCCCTCTCACTAAGATCATTGACTATACATATTTTAAACATATATTTATACCGAACAAAGCCACTTTGGTGACTAGTATTTTCACTATTCAATAGATGTTTAAATATATACATCCCTTTATCAAATGTTAATAAATTAAGCAAGGCCACTTTAGTGACTAACATGCCCTCCATACACTAAACATTTATAAACTTAAATCTTTCATTGTAATTTGTCATATAGCCTTAATTAAATCTTTTATACTTGATTATTGATATGCATAAATAAATATCTAAATAAATCAATCAATGCCACTTTGGTGACTAAAATGCTTAATATACAATAAATATTTAATTTATGTAACATAAACGCTTATGAGATAATAAAAAAACTTGGCTTTTAACATGCTAAATCAACACTTAAAGATCATGCCATTATATTTTACTCAATCATAATTCATTCCATCAACCATTGAACTTTAAATCATATTGCATAAAGGGCAACACAAGCATAAGCAATTGAAAGGAATGGGAAAAAAAAAAAATCAATCCAATAAATTAAGAAAATTGAAACCAATTTCTTCACTACTGTCCATGCCTTCACTTTTCACTTAATACGTAAACTCAATATCAATTGCATCAACCTTAACCTTTAATTCATGTAATTGATTCCATGATACACATCATAAATTACATGTCATTAAGTAATTACACATTAATTTATACACAAACATTCCATGACCATAACCTTAAATTGTGATTTTCCATACCTGTATATAACTTTTAATATTTCATAAGAAAATCTTAAATGGGACACAATAAGGTAAAACCTTAATCAAGGAAAATAGAAACCATTACTTTTCAATTTTGTTTCATGTTCTCTACCATGTGTTCTTTAAAAAACAAAATTAAAACACTTTAATGAATTAAGGAAAACATTCCACTGTGCATTTTTTTTAATTGTAACAAAAACACAGAAAAAAATTGTCATTTGAAAAGAAACAGAAAAAAATTTTCTTTTATTGTTCTTAATTATAACAAAGCCACAGAAAACAATTCTTTTAATTACTAATAATAATACTTTCACGTTTTCTGTTCTTCAACTAAATAAGAAACAAAACTTTTCTATTCTATTTTCACAATCTTCAATTTTGTCCTTATTAATTGACATTCAATTAAATTCATAATGGTTGTCACACGGAAAACAAATTAAGGCCCTATTTACATAAACAAACATTCGTACTTAACAGAATCCCACTGCAACAGGGAACATTAATTTCTTTAAATTTTAATCCCATAATTCAAAAAAACCACAAATCGGTTTGCAGGGTTTTAAATATATAACTTTAAGTTCATGTGAATTACTAATATAATTTGGGAAAACCCAAATCCTTACGTGAACCCTTACTCCATTAAACTTTCGTACAAACAATTCTAAAATAAGATTGTTCTGCTACCTCTTATAAGCACTTTTCAATTATACTACTTTATTTTCTTTATTGGATAGTAAAGTCTTTACACGTATAGAGTCAAAACAATGATGGATTACATGGGATATAAAATCTCATAATTACTAAAGAAATAGATATAAAACCTGCTTTTACTAGGTCAATATAATAGCCGATGATTTGAAGAATTAGTCAAAACACATAAAGTATAATATCTAATTATATGGTTGTTTCCATTCTAAAAAACCTTGCAATAAACAGTATATTACAAAGTAAATAAAATAATCTTATTTATAAATATTTAAACACCAAGTAATAAGATGGTGTGATATAAAACTCTTTTGAAATAATACAAATTTTTTCAACATAGTTAACATTTTGATTTTGTGTATTTATCATTTATTTGGATAATATTTATATGGGAAATTGTAAGGAATGTAAGGGTTAGGTAAAATATTTACCTCTTTACCATCTACTTTTATAAATAATTTTTTTAGAACTTTTTAAACTTTCTCTTTTCAACATTTACTTTTCTCGTTCTTGTTCCCCAAAACACAACTCCTTCTTTATCTATGTATTTTATTACTTTGTTTTGCATTTATCTCGCAAACCGTTGATTTTTTCGATATGCCGCTTTAGAGTTTTTTGTTCGTCTCATTTTTATTTTCGAAAGTAGATACATGATGATATACTTTTTTCGAGTTTTTATTTTTGAAAATATGTAACAGATGATAAGCATTATACCGGCATTATACCAGCATTATACAAGGTGTGAAAAACAACATTATACTAGCATTATATCAAGTGTGAAAAACCAGCTTTATATCATCATTATACCAGCATTATACAAGCATTATACAAGGTGCGAAGAACTCAAACATAAGCATATATTTTATGAAAGAAATCAAAGAAAAACCACTTTATACCAGCATTTTACCACGTGTTAAAAACTAAACTAAACATAAGCATCTATTTTATGAAAGAACCAAACAAAAACCACTTTATATCATTATTATACAAGCATTATACAAGGTGTGAAGAATCCAAACACAAGCATCTATTTTATGAAAGAAATCATAGATAACCACTTTATACTAATATTTTACCAGCATTTTATAAGGTATGAAAAATTAAACTAAACATGAGCATCTATTTTATGAAAGAAACCAAACAAAACCCACTTTATATCATCATTATATCATCATTATACAAGCATTATACAAGGTGTGAAGAACCCAAACATAAACATCTATTTTATGAAAGAAATAAAATAAAAATCACTTTATACCAGCATTTTACCAAGTCTGAAAAATTAAGCTAAACATAAATATCTATTTTATGAAAGAAACCAAATAAAAACCACTTTATATCATCATTATACAGGCATTATACAAGGTGTGAAGAACCCAAACATAAGCATCTATTTTATGAAAGAAATCAAACAAAAACCACTTTATACCAGCATTTTACCTTCATTTTACCATGCGTGAAAAATTAAACTAAACATAAGCATGTATTTTATGAAAGAAACCAAATAAAAGTCATTTTATATCATCATTATACAAGCATTATACAATGTGTGAAGAACCTAAACATAAACATCTATTTTATGAAAGAAATCAAACAAAATCACTTTATACCAGCATTTTACCAAGAGTGAAAAATTAAACTAAAAATAAGCATATATTTTATAAAAGAAACCAAACAAAAGCCACTTTATATCATCATTATACAAGCATTATACAAGGTGTGAAGAACCCAAACATAAACATCTATTTTATAAAAGAAATCAAACAAAAACCACTTTATACCAGTATTTTACCATGTGTTAAAAATTAAACTAAACATAAGCATCTATTTTATGAAAAAAATCAAATAAAAACCACTTTATATCATCATTCTACCAGCATTATACAAGTATTATACAAGGTGTGAAGAACCCAAATATAAGCATCTATTTTATGAAAGAAATCAAATAAAAACCACCTCATTCCAGCAAAATACCAGCATTTTACTAGGTGACGGAAAGTTTGGAAAAAAATATATCACAATAGATGGCGTTTCGAAGATAAAAATGAGACGAACAAAAAAGTCTAAAGCGGCATGTCAAAAAATAAATGATTTGAGAGATAAATGCAAAATAAGAAAATAAAATAAAAAACATGACTTGTGCATGAGTTATTGGAGGGGAATGTATTTATATTGTTTGAGGCTTGTAAAACGTATTTATGTTGTTAAAACTTATAAAATTAGACATTTATGTTGTTAACAAAACTTTTAATAAAAATTATTATTGGACTTTAATACAATTATTTACTTTTTCCTATCTGTATCTTCACCTAATCAGAATTGTTAAACATGACCTACACTATTCATCAACTTGTTTGACAGAAAACAAAAGAATTTTACTAATTTGTGCATAAAAATTAATAATGTCATAAGTTAAAATCAATTCAATTTAATTCATCCGACTTTATTCTCATAATAATAATAATAATAATAATAATAATAATAATAATAATAATAGATGGGATTCTAATCCAAGTCTCAACAAAATTTAGAGCTATCCTCCCAATTCTTCCATTGATGAAATAATAAACTACTTTTTCTAGTGCAACATTATTATATAAATAAGTCAACCAACATAAAAAAAGTGTGCTGTTACATAATCGACAAAACTGACATATATTTTTCAAAAAATAACTCAAAAGTGATTATTCTTATTTTATTTCCAATTTAACTTCAATTTATAATTATTAATAAGAATTATTTTAGATGATAAGTATCGTTTAAATAAGATTGTGATTGAGTCTGAATTTTAGTTAATATAAAAAATTATTATTAAAAGTATGCGATCCAGATAAAAAAAAACTTCAGTTCATAATTATAAAATTACGATTGAATTCAGTTAAAAAGAATAATTTAAAAAGGGAACTACATGATACAAAAATATGGAATCAAAACTACATAAATCGAAAGCAACCCAGTGATAATACAAGACAAGAGCGCAAATTGCCAGCTACCCACTCGCAATTGGAGCCTGTAAATCGGCAATTGAAGGCAAAGCAACTTGAGAAACAGAAAAAGAAACAGCATCGCTATCGGCATCAGAAACAAGAGTCCAATCAGGAGGAAGAAGAGGAAGAGGAGGATAAACAGTGGGTTCTCTCCTTATATTATATCCCATGGCTGAGATTTCTTCGGCCTTGTTTTCATGTGATGTGCAGTTGCCTTCTTCTAAGGCCTTGATGAACATTCAATCAATGACCCACCATAGCCGCCGCCATTAGCACCGTAATGAAATTGAGCAGGTACTGCTTTAGATGTTGACGATTTGGGCAACGCAACAGGAAATGGTGACCCAATTAGAGATGAGATCCACATCTTTTCTCCATCACTTTGATGTTGAATTTTTTTTATTGTTAACAACTTCGATTTGATTAAAAAAATAGGAACTTTTCTATGCCAGTACAGATGGGCAGAGTATAAATGAGTCGAGCCGAGCCGAGTTATGACTTGTTCGTGTTTAACTCATTTAATTTTTACTCGAACATAAGTCGAGTCGAGCTAGAATCGAGCTCAAAATCTTGTTTGTGTTCAGCTCGTGAAACGAGCTGTCTATGAACGACTCATTTATTTTATCTGTGAACAGTTCATTAATTTATTCGTGAACAAACTCATTTATTTTTTGTTCACCAATTATAACAAAATATAAAAGATAAACTCTTAATATCATAATATCTCAATAACTAATATAATATTCATGAACAAAACACAAAATATAGAACCTTAATTTAAGCATGGACCATTAATTAATCCTTTGGGTATGTGCCAACAAGTATATTATTAATATGAGCCATAAATTGAATTATGAACTATCTGATTATATTATAAATATAAGTTATTTCATCAACTATTTTAACCATATGTTTTACTATAGTTTTATAAATATTTTATTATGTAAAAATTATAATAGGATTTGTTCACGAGCTTTTATCGAGCATGCTCATTAATTTGTTCACAAGCCTCTAAACGAGTTTGTTCACGAGTTTTCAAGTCAAGCTAAGACTTGTTCATGTTCAACTCATTTATTATTCGAGCTCAAAATTATGTTCACGAACTGTTCATTTATAAATCGAATAGAGCCAAACTTTTATCAAGCCAAATACCAAATTAATTATGAACGAATCGTCACATTTACATCCCTAAGGATGGGTTTTTTTTACCTCAATTTGGCCCTGGGCAAAATAAATATCAAACTAAACCGAGAAAAAATACTAAAATATCTAATAGAAAAATACAACAAACTTAATACCTTTTCTTTCACCTCTATGTGTCCATACCATTTGGAAAGTTTTTCTAAAATATTTTGGCTTGTTTTGTATTTATTTCTCAAACTGTTATTTTTTTGACATATCGTTATAGAGTTTTCTGCTCGCCTCATTTTTATCTTCAAAACGCCATCCATTTTAATTTATTTTTTTCATTTTTTTCAACTTGTTACAAATCTATTACAAGTCTAATAAGACTTATAACAAATACTATATAAGATATTTAGTAGATTTATAACAGTTCAATGGACATTGCAAAATGCAAATATAAAGAGACTTATATTAGACTTATAACAGATATACAGTATATATATAACAGTTCAATAAGCATTACAAATATAAAGAGACTTGTATTAGCCTTATATATATATATATATATATATATATATATATATATATATATATATATATATATATATATATATATATATATATATATATAAAGTATGTTTAATAAGTATTGCAAATACAAAGAGACTTATTATAAATATATAATAAATATATAGAAGATTTGTAATAGGTTTGTAACAGATATTTAATAATTTTAACCAGTTGAAAATTTTTTAGAAAAAATATATCACAATGGATGGTATTTCAAAGATAAAAATGAGATGAATAAAAACTCTAAAGCGGCATGTCGAAAAAATGAATGATTGAGAGATTAAGAAAAATAAGCCAAAAAACCTTTTTTTAAAAAAATTTATGGGATATGTAATAGAGGTATAAAGGTGAAAAAAGGGAATGAAGTTTATGTCATTCGGTTTAAAGGTATTTTGGTAATTTAATAAAAGTTTATTATTTGTTTAGCATGAATATATAAAGCCAACAAAGACAGATGCTGGATTTTTTTTCTCTTAATAATTCAAAAAATTTTAAAAAAATAAAAATAGATATAAAATTACTTCTTCATAGAAATGTAAAAAAGAAAAAGAAAAAGACATATAAAAATTAAAATTTAATATTACAACTCATAAAACTTGCCTGATGTTTATTAGTTTACGAAGATTACATAGTAGTAGGTTCCTTCTTAATCTTGACTTCAGTGTGAGAGTTGCTGCTTGAAGCTTCACCATTCACATTCTCAGATCCTTCACATACACTAGAGTTTGTCTCACTGCCATTTCCATTCCTTGCCACTCCTCGATTCCTATTTCTATACTTGTTTTCCCGTCTTCTTCTGGTCTCTTCCTTACTTTCGTACTTGTAATGAGAGGTCATATGAGCAACAAACTTCTGAGATGTGTCGAAGATTGTATTGCACTTGGGGCACGTATAAGGACCATGTTTGTTATGTGGAAGGCTATGAGTCATTCCATAGCCTTCTGTTTGGACATTGTTCTCATTGAGTGGGGGAACAAAATGGATAGGTCTTGCATTAACTGGTGTAGGACTGATTGGTGAATTAGATATGAGTATAGATCGGTTAGTGTTTTAAAATCTGCGAGAAGGTTCTAACCTTGTAATTGTCCTCGGTATTAGGGTTGAGAGTAGTCGAGGTACTCACGAAAACATGATTTAGCATGGTGAGTGGACGAGAATTCCGGACGAAGGGACGGGGACCCCTTATTGGAGAAGTCTCGTAAACATCGTTTAGATTCTCCAATATTGGAGTAGTTAAGGTATTCCCAAAAATAATATTCTGAGTGAAGCTGAGGCTCCAACGGGGTAATAAATCGGATTTTTCTCACAATCATTGTCACAATCACTCCATTCGAAAATGGAGTCGATAATGCCATGTTATTCGTAGGCATATATTCAATTTGTTGGATATGATGTATGCCCTTAAGGCATGTAGGGCGATATATCTTAATTATGTAATAGTACGAATAATTTGTTTAATCAATAAAGACATTTGTTCTTTTGTTTATATCAATGTGTTTTTATACATATATATTATAGCTGGTTAAAATATATTCATTGATGTATGTATACAAAAGTCCTTGACATATTATAGCATGAAGTCAGAGGAATTATAGTTGGACTATATTTGGTGGAACCTACTTCATGTGCAATTATGATTATGTCTAAACTATCCCTAGTCACAGTGTCATCAAGAAAGGATATTGATGAAACGGAAAGACTAGCATGTGGTCAACTTTCTTAGAAAGGGTCCAAGCAGTTAATCTCCTAAATACTGAAGGTGGTGCCTTAAGCTTGACACATGGATATATCTAGGAGATATATTGGAGACCGCAGCAAGATAAACACTTGGTATAAATATCAATGTGTTAGTGTTTATCTTCATGCAATAAGCTTTGGGTCATTGCTTAAGATGCTAGTTGCCTTGTGTGGTACTATTGCTATACTTTGGGTCATTGCTATGCACTCATTAATTTAGGGTGCTACGGGTGATTACGGGTATAGTGATAACAACACGTTGGTAGACTGAGTAGTCGGAAAGAATCCATCACTCCGGATATATTAAGGACTTGTACCTGGCCACTTGTTGAAGTGATGATTGCCATAAACCTCTGATCAGAGTATGTGCTTGATAGAAATGGTTTCTAGTCAAACACACTATGGTAAAAGGCAATATACTTTGGTAACAAGTAAATAACTGGGATAGCTTGGAGGACCCTTGCTATTAGTGGGTTAACACTTTAACCGAACCCAATAAACCAGATGGTACTAATATTAAAGAATGGAAGGAATTTATCGCACTGGATAACTATTGCATTAACCGGGATTAAGTCATAAGCATAAATGACGTTCCAAGTAATGGGGGATGGTAGACCCTTGCTAGAGGCGTACTACAGTCGTTTAAGGTAATCGAGTTCTATTTACGGTCTAGAGCATCGAGCCAATGGTTCCATTAGAACAAGGGTTGGTTAAGCCTTAACAGCTCAATACTTCAGGATCCTATAAGGTCACACACATTGGACCTTCATCGGACTAAGTAAAGAACTAATAGATTTATTCTATTACAAGAATATAACATAAATAATAGTTGGATTATTATTTGATTGGTTAAAATTGATTAAATCAATTTTTGATAGACCAAGGAATTTATTTTGACCGGTAACTAATTAATTAGAGTCATAAATAAATTATAATTGATTAGATCAATTTTGGTTGGACCAAGAAATTTATTTTGACTCATAACTAATTTATTAGAGTCAAAAATAAATATTTATTTGAAAGGATTTAAAGGGGATTTTGCATTGGCGAGTTAAAACCGAAAAGTATAAAATATTTTGTACAAATATTCGGTTGCGCGAAATACACCAAAAGGTGCACGAACATTGCTGGGCGGTGTTCGCGGTGGCCCATATTCATGGGCTGCACAAAGGCAGCCCATGAATACCACATGCAGCACGTGCATGTGGTATGTGTGGGATGGGAGTTTTACTCCCATCCCACATCGTTAATCAAGCCTATATATAGGCTGTCCCTTCTCCTTTCAAAATGTACCAAGCTCAAAGCATAAATCCTAAGTGAGATAATTAATCTCTCGGGTACTTGAGCAAGTTATTTTTGTGGAGCCTGAATTTATTCGGGCACCGCTAGTTTATATTTTTGAGTGAGGCTTCTAGAGTGGTCTAGCAACTACTCGAGGCTTCTTAGTTCTTCCTCCTGGGGAGGTTTTGGTTGGTGGGGTTCGAGTGGATACTGATAGAGGCTATCCTACGACTGGAGGCTTGTGCAAGAAGGTCCTGCAAAAGCACGCTTCAACTGGTAAGTTCTTTTTCTTTCTCTTTTAATTATTAAGTCTTTTTCTTTAAGTATTTTTAGACTTAATAATTATGCTTAGGTTATTTTTGCATGCTTAGTTTATTTTATGCTTAGGTTATAACTTAGAGTTATAACATGCTTAGTATAAAATAAATATGCTAGGATATAATTTAGAATTATGGTATGCCTAGTCCTTTAGCATGCTAACCTAGGTAGAGAATTATTTAGTTAAGGCTATATTTAATTTATATGCAACTAATAGGAGTTTCTGGGACAGGGACAAAATTTTGAATTTCCGTCATGCCTCTTATGCATGTTCAATTTGACTGTCAGTTCCCAACAGTGGTATCAGAGCCTGCCTATTTAGTGCATAATTAAGTTAGAAGCAAACTAAATATTATTTTCTAAATGAAATGATTTGTTTATTTAATTGTTTGGAACAATATATATAAACTTCTGTCTTTCATTTCAAGGTTAGAAATTAGTTATGAATAATTTTGAATAAACTTGCTCAACTTACTCAAATTATACAAGTGTCAATAATTTATTTAAATTACATGGGTTATAGATGCTCCCAATTTACATGAATTGGAAGAACGAAATTTATTAGTTCAAGAGAATCCATTGGTCTTCAAGTTTGTGCCCGTATTTGTTCTGGCTAAGGATTGGACTTGGTGTCTACTCCTCATAGGGCACCTCTCCTACCTGGGAACCTATATCGGTGCAATTTGAATTGACCAATCGGGGGATTAATATGAACTAATTTATTTCTAGTATATAAGATGGTGCTTATATGTGTTTCTATAACAAAGTAAAAAATTAAAATTATTGAATAAAAGCTTAAAGGAAATGCAATATAAATATAACAAATTAAAGCGTTAATTATTTTGTATATAATCTAGGTTGATGGAATAATTATAATAAAGAGCTGAACCCACCTAAGGTTAGACCTTATAAATTAATTCTAAAATTCCCTGAATTAATACAAGTAATTATAATTTTGTCCATCTGATAAAATCCTAGATTGGGTGAGACGTTTAACACCAATAAAATCCCAAAGTAAATATATTAAGGCAAGTTATAGTCTTCCTTACTCAAATTTATAATACGGTCTTTTTGGGCTATCAAAGTGCTACGCAAAGCGTTCCTTCTAGTCCACATTGATTGGTTGTAAAGTTTGAGATAGGGTCTGCCTTAACAGAGCTGGGGTAGTCCACCATAAAATTGGGGGCTAGGCCCAGATCTGAGACATATTCAAGGAGATGCTAATATAAGAGCACACGTCCCTTGGGATTAGGGAACTTGAATGAATTAGCAATTGCATGCGATGCAAATGGAATTGGATTCCAACTATGACTGACTATTATGACTTGACTCATAAAATTGGGGGTTGTAATAGACTAGTTATAGATGCTACCTACTAGGAAATTTAGCTGGGCTAAAATTCACGAATTCAATAGAATGGGCTATTGTAAATTTTGAAGAAAATAGTAGGAAAATGTATTTAATTAAAAGTCCTCATATTAAATACATGTGCTTAAACTAATATCTAAACACTTTTCTTTTCTTATGTCTTAGGTTGAAAATGGCTTCCAATTTTAATCTCCGTATGTTACTTGACACCAAATTGAATGGCTCGAACTTTTCTGATTGGTTCCGAGCAGTGAGAATAGTTCTCAGATCTGAGGGAATTGCCTATGTCCTAAGTGAAATTTTCCCTGTAGAACCTGATGTTGAGGATCATGGGGAACATGATGCCTGGTTGAAGTATAGGAAAGATCGTGAGACTGCCATGTGTATTATGTTGGGGTCCATGAATTCTGAGCTTCAGAAACAACATGAGAACATGCCCTTGGAGGATATGGTTCTCCATCTAGAAGAACTCTTTTCGGAGAGGGAGAGGATAGAGAGGTATGAGACCTCTAAGCTCCTTTTCGGGACCAAGATGCACGCTGGCACCTCTGCCTCTCAGCATGTACTAAAACTCTTGGGATACCTTGAGAAGCTGAATCGATTGGGATTCGAGATGAATCATGACTTGAGCATTGACCTTGTGTTGATGTCCTTGACAGATAGTTACCCAGGCTTCGTAACTAACTATTACATGAACAGGATTAATTCAACTATCCCTGAATTAATTAACATGCTGAAAACAGTAGAACCTTAGATCAAGAAAGATCAGAAACCTCTACTATTGGTTGAAAAAGGCAAGGCTTCTAAGAAGAAGAAGCAGGCACTGGGTGCCAAGAAAAGAATCAGTAAGAAGAAGAATGAAAAGAAGGCATCTAAGTATGTCTGCTTCCAATGTGGGAAACCGGGACATTGGAAGAGGGATTGCAAAGCTCCTGCTTCTGAGCATTTGAAGAAGAAGCCTACAGAGGCATCTACTTCAGGTATATTTGTAATTGAAAACTTTGCTACTTTTCCGCAAGAATCCACTTGGGTATTAGATACTGGTTGTGGTTCTCATATCTGTACTTCTGTGCAGGGACTAAGGAACTGTAGAAAACTTGCAAAAGGGGAGATGGACCTACGCGTGGGAAATGGAGCCAGAGTTGCTGCATTAGCCGTAGGGAGCTTTAGTCTTGTTTTGCCAAGTGGACTTATTTTAGTTTTGAATAATTGTTATTACATTCCAAGTGTTACTAAGAATATTGTAACTGTTGCGTGTTTAGCAACAGAGGGATTTGAAATTTTATTTTCGAATAATAATTGTCAGATTCGTTTGAATAATATTCTTTATGGTTATGGAATGTTGAAAGGTGGCATTTATATTCTTGATACTAAAACAGAAGTTTTCAATATAAATAATGTGAAGAAAGTTAAATTAGGTAATGAGAATTCCTTCTACTTATGGCATTGCCGTTTAGGCCACATAAATAAAGATCGCTTAACCAAGTTGCATAAGCATGGAGACTTGGGCCCAATAGACTTGGAGTCTTATGGTGATTGCGAACCTTATTTAAAAGGAAAAATGACAAAGTTACCATTTAAAGGAAAGGGTGAACGAGCCACGAGTACATTGGAACTTATACACACTGATGTGTGTGGTCCAATGAGTGTTCAGGCACTAGGAGGATACTCCTACTTCATAACCTTTATTGATGATTACTCACGATACGGTTATTTGTACTTGATGAAGCACAAGTCTGAAAGTTTTGAAAAATTCAAACTATTTAGAGCTGAAGTAGAGAAACAGCTTGAGAAAAGTATTAAAACACTTCGATCGGATCGAGGTGGAGAATACTTAAGTCAGGAGTTTCAGGATTATCTAAAGGAAAATGGGATAGTTCCCCAGTGGACCCCTCCTTATACACCCCAACACAATGGAGTGTCAGAAAGGAGGAATCAGACTTTATTAGATATGGTCAGGTCCATGATGAGCCATGCAGTTCTTAGTAAATCCTTTTGGGGATATGCACTTGAGAGCGCGGTTTATGTCTTAAACAGAGTGCCCTCTAAATCAGTTGATTTTACACCTTATGAAAGATAGTGTAATAAAAAGCCATCTCTAAATCACTTAAGAGTATGGGGTTGTCCTGCTATGGTGAAGAGGATAGCGTCAGATAAGCTAAATGCCAAGGCTGATAAATGTCTGTTCATTGGATATCCAAAGGAAACAATTGGATATCTGTTTTACCAACCCGAAGCACAAAAGGTATTTGTGTCTCGGAATGCTCACTTTTTAGAAAAGGAACACTTACTTGAAAAGGTCAGTGGGAGCAATATTGAACTGGAAGTTCAAGAGGAAGAAACAGACGATCAATTGATTGACCCCGTTCTAGATACACAAGAGAGTGTGATCCAAGAACAAACTGTCAAAACACAATCATTGCGAAGATCAAGTCGTGTTCATAAGGGTCCCGATAGATATGGGTTTATTATCACTAATGATAAGGAACTATATCTTGTGGAGGATGATGAACCAAGGACATATGATAAGGCAATAAAAGGCTCAGATTCTGATAAATGGCAAAAGGCCATGAAATCAGAAATGGATTCCATGTACGAGAACCAAGTTTGGAATTTGGTTGATGCACCGCAAGAGGTTAGACCAATTGGGTGCAAATGGGTCTTCAAGAAGAAGACAGACATGGATGGTAATGTAATTACCTATAAAGCAAGGTTGGTTGCGAAAGGTTATAGTCAACGGGAAGGTATTGACTATGATGAAACCTTATCACCGGTAGCCATGCTCAAATCCATAAGGATACTCCTCGCCATTGCTGCTTATTACGATTATGAGATCTGGCAGATGGATGTAAAAACAGCATTCCTCAATGGGGATTTAGACCGGGATGTGTATATGACACAACCTGAGGGTTTTACATCTCAGAATGGCTCGAAGGTATGCAAGCTACAAAGATCCATTTATGGACTTAAGCAGGCATCAAGGAGTTGGAATATAAGGTTTGATCAGACAATCCGGGAATTGGATTTCTGCCCAAATGCAAATGAGCCTTGTGTTTATAAGAAGGTTAGTGGGAGTGCAGTCGTTTTTCTAGTATTGTATGTTGATGACATTCTGCTAATAGGAAATGACATTTCTCTTCTTCAAAACGTTAAAGTATGGTTGTTAAGAAAGTTCTCCATGAAAGACCTTGGTGAAGCAGTATTTATACTAGGTATAAAGATCTACAGGGATAGATCTAAGAGGCTGTTAGGTCTTTCTCAAAGTACATATATAGACAAGGTGTTGAATAGGTTCAACCTTGAGCATTCTAAGAAAGGTTATCTCCCAATGACAAAGGGGATTAACCTATCTAAAGCTGAGTGTCCGAAGACAGCTCAAGAGAGAATGCGCATGAAGGATATACCCTATGCATCCGCGATAGGATCCATCATGTATGCTATGATATGTACTAGGCCGGATGTCTCTCAAGCTTTGAGCTTACGAGCAGATATTAGTCAGATCCAGGTGAAAAGCACTGGATGGCCGTCAAGGCAATCCTTAAGTACTTGAGAAGGACTAAGGATGAGTTCTTGATTTATGGAGAAGGTGATCTCACTATTAAAGGTTACACTGACACAAGCTTTAAATCTGACAAGGATGACTTTAAGTCTCAGTCAGGTTTTGTGTATGTATTAAATGGAGGGGCATTATGCTGGAAGAGTTCCAAGCAAGAAACTACTGCTGATTCAACCACGGAATCTGAATACATTGCTGCATGTGAAGTAGCAAAAGAAGCTGTCTGGTTAAAGGGATTTATTGGTGATCTCGGTGTGGTGCCTGAGGCTATTGATCCAATTACTTTATATTGTGATAACAATGGTGCCATAGCTCAGGCAAAGGAACCACGGTCTCATCAAAAAAACAGACATATATCCAGAAAGTATCATATAATCAGGGAGATTGTTGATGCTAAGATAATAAGATTAGAATATGTACCCACTGATCAGAACCTCGCGGATGGTCTGACAAAACCATTGACTCAAGTCAAACATGACCAGCATGTTAAAGCATATGGATTAAAACATATGGCTAATTGGCCTTAGTGCAAGTGGGAGTTTGTTGGATATGATGTATGCCCTTAAGGCAATTAGGGCGATATATCTTAATTATGTAATAGTACGAATAATTTGTTTAATCAATAAAGGCATTTGTTCTTTTGTTTATATCAATGTGTTTTTATACGTATATTATAGCTGGTTAAAATATATTCATTGATGTATGTATACAAAAGTCCTTGACATATCATATCATGAAGTCAGAGGAATTATAGTTGGACTATATTTGGTGGAACCTACTTCATGTGCAATTATGATTATGTCTAAACTATCCCTAGTCACAGTGTCATCAAGAAAGGATATTGATGAAACGGAAAGACTAGCATGTGGTCAACTTTCTTGGAAAGGGTCCAAGCAGTTAATCTCCTAAATACTGAAGGTGGTGCCTTAAGCTTGACACATGGATATATCTAGGAGATATATTGGAGACCGCAGCAAGATAAACACTTGGTATAAATATCAATGTGTTAGTGTTTATCTTCATGCAATAAGCTTTGCGAATGTCCTCATACTTAAGATGCTAGTTGCCTTGTGTGGTACTATTGCTATACTTTGGGTCATTGCTATGCACTCATTAATTTAGGGTGCTACGGGTGATTACGGGTATAGTGATAACAACATGTTGGTAGACTGAGTAGTCGGAAAGAATCCATCGCTCCGGATATATTAAGGACTTGTACCTGGCCACTTGTTGAAGTGATGATTGCCATAAACCTCTGATCAGAGTATGTGTTTGATAGAAATGGTTTCTAGTCAAACACACTATGGTAAAAGGCAATATACTTCGGTAACAAGTAAATAACTGGGATAGCTTGGAGCAACCTTGCTATTAGTGGGTTAACACTTTAACCGAACCCAATAAACCAGATGGTACTAATATTAAAGAATGGAAGGAATTTATCGCACTGGATAACTATTGCATTAACCGGGATTAAGTCATAAGCATAAATGACGTTCCAAGTAATGGGGGATGGTAGACCTTTGCTAGAGGCGTACTACAGTCGTTTAAGGTAATCGAGTTCTATTTACGGTCTAGAGCATCGAGCCAATGGTTCCATTAGAACAAGGGTTGGTTAAGCCTTAACAGCTCAATACTTCGGGATCCTATAAGGTCACACACATTGGACCTTCATCGGACTAAGTAAAGAACTAATAGATTTATTCTATTACAAGAATATAACATAAATAATAGTTGGATTATTATTTGATTAGTTAAAATTGATTAAATCAATTTTTGATAGACCAAGGAATTTATTTTGACCGGTAACTAATTAATTAGAGTCATAAATAAATTATAATTGATTAGATCAATTTTGGTTGGACCAAGAAATTTATTTTGACTCATAACTAATTTATTAGAGTCAAAAATAAATATTTATTTGAAATGATTTAAAGGGGATTTTGCATTGGCGAGTTAAAACCGAAAAGTATAAAATATTTTGTACAAATATTCGGTTGTGCGAAATACACCAAAAGATGCGCGAATATTGCTGGGCGGTGTTCGCGGTGACCCATATTCATGGGCTGCACAAAGGCAGCCCATGAATACCACATGCAGCACGTGCATGTGGTATGTGTGGGATGGGAGTTTTACTCCCATCCCACATCGTTAATTGGGGAGCAAATTTTTGGACCCCAAGCCTATATATAGGCTGTCCCTTCTCCTTTCAAAATGTACCAAGCTCAAAGCATAAATCCTAAGCGAGATAATTAATCTCTCGGGTACTTGAGCAAGTTATTTTTGTGGAGCCTGAATTTATTCGGGCACCGCTAGTTTATATTTTTGGGTGAGGCTTCTAGAGTGGTCTAGCAACTAATCGAGGCTTCTTAGTTCTTCCTCATGGGGAGGTTTTGGTTGGTGGGGTTCGTGTGGATACTGATAGAGGCTATCCTACGACTGGAGGCTTGTGCAAGAAGGTCCTGCAAAAGCACGCTTCAACTGGTAAGTTCTTTTTCTTTCTCTTTTAATTATTAAGTCTTTTTCTTTAAGTGTTTTTAGACTTAATAATTATGCTTAAGTTATTTTTGCATGCTTAGTTTATTTTATGCTTAGGTTATAACTTAGAGTTATAACATGCTTAGTATAAAATAAATATGCTAGGATATAATTTGGAATTATGGTATGTCTAGTCCTTTAGCATGCTAACCTAGGTAGAGAATTATTTAGTTAAGGCTTTATTTAATTTATATGCAACTAATAGGAGTTCCTGGAACAGGGATAAAATTTTGAATTTCCGTCATGCCTCTTATGCATATTCAATTTGACTGTCAGTTCCCAACACAATTATCCTTCGAACATCCACACTATCCAACGTGATGTGATGGGTTTCTGGGAACCTTACTTTGGTTGAAAGTAAACTGGTTCAAGCCACCATTTGTTGCATTTGGGTCAAAACCAAAGTAGTGTCTACTTTTGTTCACATTATTTTGACCATGAAGCCTAAGCAAACCATTCTCATTCTCATGATCTTGAACTTGACTATTGAGTGGAGCATTTCCATTGGTGGAACCAAATGAATAAGAGTTGTTTTGTCTAGCCATTTTAAATAGAAAAAAATACAAGAGTACTGCTAAAATGCTTTACAATTGAGTGATGAAACATCATGTTTTTAGGTTAATTTATAATGGTGCGGTATGAGATACATTTTTAGATATGTTAGGATCTATACATATTGCAATAAAAGTAAATAAATTGCCACCAAACACATAACTAATTAATACTTGTGGCCTCGTTTATTATTGTAGGATTATGTAATCTCTCATATATGTCATTTATACTAAAAACTTAAATGTGTTTTATATGGAAACTTTTTATCATTTTTTATTTAGGTGATATGACACTACAATCCTCTGAAAATATTTAAAATTTTATTATATTTGGCATTACAAATGTAATTTCAATACTTATCATATTATTGATGTCGCTTCGTACTTTTCATCGTATTTATGATGTCTCTTGATAGTTTAGAACTTACAATATTTAATATTTGTTCTTTTGTGATTAAAAATGTTGTATTTGGCAATCTTTAGATAAAGAGATGCTTAACTACACATGGTTATTTCAAAGTTATATAAATTATGTTCTTTAAATTCATGTAAGAAAAACAATTACCATTCATTCACTATTTAAATAAAATCATTATAACAACTTTTCCTTTGTAGATATGTATTTTAGTTTACCATTGTTATTGAAATACACATTTTATTACTTGTAAAATTCAATATATTCAATGATTTTTTTCAAATGATATACACTTTTTTGTTTGATAAAAGATAAAGTTTAGTTCTAGTTTAATAATTCTCAATTCAGTAAAACTCCAATAGGACATTTTAGTAAATTCACTTAAAACATATGTATCTTTATTTGGTGTTTGGCGTTCAATTTTACTTCATAATAAATAATAAATTAATTAATCATATGAAAGTAGTTTTCTTAATTTTATTTCCATGTTTATTTTTAATTTGTTGAATTTATATAGGTGCTTTGTATCCAAGGACAATTAAAAATTTTTGTTAGTCCCAAAAGAATACCCCATAATTTTATTGGGAAAAAAATAGATTAATTTGGTCAAAATAATTACATATAAATTTTTATTAAATTACTAAAATATCTTCTGTTAAAATGACAAACTCAATTACCTTTTCTTTTACCTTCATACTCTCATTGTATATCCCATGCGAGGAAACTTTTCTTTTTAAATTTTTTTTTGCTTATTTTACTTTTATTTCTTAAACTGTCATTTTTTCGATATCTCGCTTTAAAGTTTTTTCCTTCTCATTTTTATCTTCAAAATGCCATCCATTGTGATATATTTTTTCCGAATTATTTCGACCCGTTAAACGTATTACATATATATCTGTTACAAATATAATATATATTTATTATATATTTGTTACAAACTTGTTACAAACCTATTACAAATCTATTACAAGTATGTTACAAACCTATTGTAAATCAGTTACAAATCTACTATATATATGTTAGAAGTCCAATATAAGTCTGATATAAGTCGCTTTGTACTTGTAATGCTCATTGTACTGTTATATACCTACTATACATATATGTTATAAGTCTAATATAAGGCTAATATAAGTCTCTTTGTATTTTCTATGCTCATTGAACTGTTGTATATCTACTATATATCTAATAAATATATGTTAGAAATCTGTTATAAGTCTAATATAAGCCTCTTTGTATTTTCAATGTCCATTGAAGTGTTATATATCTAATATATATCTAATATAAGTCTTATATTAGACTTGTAACAAAGTTTTAACAGGTCAAAAAAATTGGATAAAATATATCACAAGAAATGACGTTTCGAAGATAAAAATGAGACGAATAAAAACTTTTAAAGCGACATATCAAAAAAATAAATGATTTAAGAGATAAATGTAAAACAATCGAAAAATATTTAAAAAAAAACTTTCCCAATCGCATAAACGTATAAAGGTAAAAAAGGATAATTAAGTTTGGTGACATTTTTATAGAAGGTATTATGATATATATTTTTTATGTTGGGTTGTTCTGGTATTTATGTTGCCCAAATGAATCAAATTGAATAATTTCCCTTACATATGTTGTTCACGTGCTAGTTGGGCTTATCTATTGAAACCTATTCTGCTCACCAAGGCCCAACATTAATGAGGACCGTAAATGGAAAGGAAAATTTGTCTGTGTAAGACATTAACTTGGAAAAATGACTCTTAATATATATTAAGACACGTATACTGATATGGTCCAAAATGTTAAAAATTTGAGTTCATTTAAACATATGTTTACAATGTGTATTGATTGTTATTTTTAATATAAAAAGATTGTAAAACTCAACCAGCTTTGACATGAAAAATAATGACACATATCAATAAAAGGCTGGACACCTTGAAAGAAAAATTTATTTGTGTAACACTCATTTATTTATTTTCATTAAGGTAATTTCATTACTTTTCAGGCCTTATTCTTTTCAACTTATTTTTTGTTCAGTACCATTCAGTTTAGTTCAGTTTAGTTTCAGTATTCAACATTCAGTAATCAGTATTTAACATTCAATATTAAGTTTCAGTTTATGCATTATATCAATATTATTAATTTATATTAATATTCAATAAGAAATATAATGAATATTAATGATAATATCATTTCAATTTCAGTTCATTTCTATTTATATATTATATGAATATTATTAATTAATATTAGTAATCACCATTAACAACTGTTGGAAATACCCGATCCGTCCGTGAGCGGGTCAATTGCGTCAAAGGACCCGACCCAATTTAGGTAATTGGATTCAATTAAAGAATTAAATAGGTGTAGGGGCTTAATTGAAAAGTTATTAAATTTTAAGGATTTAATTGTAAATAATTAAAAATTTAAGGACTTAAAGGCAATTAATGAAAAATCTCATTTCCTACAAATAGGAACAGATGTGCATATGCACAATAAGTTTTTTGAAAAATTAGTCTTTCATATTTTTTGTTTCTAATTATTCTCTCTCCCGAAAATGCTTCTGGGACTCGTTTGTTGATCGATTCTTCACCGAATTTTGAAGAAGTTATGAACAACGACTTAATCCCGATATATCGTGGGTTAGTCAACGACTTAGCATTCAAACATTTTCAACGCGGCGTTCTTCGATCTCGAGCAGAAAAAAGGTACGAATTCGATCCGTTCTCTTTCGATTTCCGTCATTGGTATCAGAGCGGGTATTTTTTCAATGCTTTTATGTGTTATTTGTGTTTATATGATGTGTTCTTCTTCTTATTATTCTGATTTTCTTGGATTCATTGTATGATAATTCATTCTCGTGAAATTTGAGTCTATTTCATGAATAAATATGAATTTGGTGAAACGTTGATAGTTCGGCTTGGATTTGGTCGTTACTTCATGATTTTGGATGGAGTGTAGACTGTATTGTATAGTGTTTTCGTCCATAAAATGACCATTTGAGTTTTGGTTGTTAATGGTGCGAAAAACATTGCTTTTCTACTGAAAAAGTTTGAGTTTAAGCATCATTTTATGTAAACGACGAGTTTAGGTTCGTTATTTCATAAAACGGGGCATCACCATTGGACTCGGGACGTAAAAAAACTTTAAGAGGAGTCTGGTCAGAGGCCGAAATTATTCTCGAAACGTTTTGAAAAATGGAAGTCAACTTTCTGCATCGTGCAAGGGATTCTGTGTCAGTCGCAGATTCCGTCGCAAAACAAAAAAGTCACGACCATTTGTTTAGTGACAACCATTGCGACGGTTCATGAACTGTGGTGACGGTTTGAGAAGCAGTTTTGGCAACGCTTTAAAACAATGTTGCCATAATTAAAAAAACAAGATGATAGATGCTTAAAGTGATCTGTTGCGAAGCTTAACGTAACTATCGCTAAAAGTTTTGTTTCCTGTACTTCCTCCACGTGGCACAATTTGGTTTGACTGTGGTCTATGCCACGTGGGATATGATGTGACATTGGTTTAACTTTTGTAATTAACCGGTCAATGGTTGGCTGCTACGTGTCAGTCAAAAGTCAAAGTTTACAAGTCAACAGAATGCCACATGGTGCGTCCCTAATGGTCCAATATGTATTTTTGCGATTTAAGGCCCTAAACAATGTCATTATGCTCCAAAATTTTTCCTACGCCATCATTTTCATATATTTTGGATTTTCTAATAATTGTTTTAGAATTTTTTAAGGTCCAGAAAAGTGCGTTTTTGATTTATTTTGTGTAAATAAATTCATAAAAATTATAGAAAATAATTTATGAGTTTTATAAGAATTTCTAATACATTAGAAATTATTTTTAGGACCTAATGGTGAATCTTTCTAAAATTTTTCATTTGTTTATTAATTTAGAAAATCAAATTCACATGATTATTTATAAGTTACATATATTCATTAATTTGGAAAATACCATTAAATTCCCTACGTTAATTATTAATATGCGTTGACTATGATTATACTATAGTTGTATTATTTAATAAATATATTTTGATAATATATATGCGAGTTATTAATTATCTTTGTGATAATTCATGTGAAATTTATATTTATGTAACATAAATTTGATATTAAATATATTTTAGTTGCATATTTAATATACTCAATTATTTATTGAAAAATTAACTTACTTTATATATGGGTGTATATATATTATTTTAATATATTTTGAGTTAATTATTTGTGTGATAATTATATAATTTATATTTATGTAATATAAATATATGGTAAATATATTTCTGTAATATTTAAGTTAATGATTTGTGCAATTATTAACATGGACTTATGACATATGTTGTAGATGGTCATAATGGTGCAAACCCCACATCATCAAGGTCAGCTTTTCAAAGGATAAGGGTCACGGATACGATGAAAAGTTTGAGAAGAATAAGTTCTTCATAATATAGTTGTACATTAAATATTGATTCTTTGTATATCATGTATTTATATTGCATATATAAATGCAAAAGTGTGTAGATATTGATTGCTTTATTGGAAAGCATTTTAGATTGTATAAATACATCTTCTTCGAGCTACACAAGCTTACATAACTTATTATTCAATATGTTTGAATTGTTATTTGACAATTATTAAAGAACAATTCGTTTTTTAATATGTTATTTGATTAATTACCATCTTGTTCGATCAAAGGAATCAACATTGACCTATTGAGCTGGTCTATGGTAATTCAAAAGGAGTAATGTCATTGAGAATAATATTTGTTTTTTGAATTTGAGATACTCAGTGTTCGTCTCACTTCTAAAAGGCGTATAAATATATTTATACACATAGAGTACATTATGTGGTGGTTAACAGTATAAGACTGTTATTTGTTTAACATCATTTCCAAGTGTTTGTTTGTTATTGTTTATTTGGATAAAAAAGTTTATTGCATGTTATTAATTGAATACTTTTGGGATTATATTTTATTTTAAAATCTATGTGATTTTTTATGTATTTAATTATTGCTTATTTATATTCTATATATTTGTTTAAAGAATTTAAAATAACATAATTTATTTAAGCCACAATAAAACACTTAGGATTAAAGTGTCCATTTTAAATCCCAAATAGTTTTAATAATAATGCATAATAAATTTGTCCAATACATCATCTTAAATGTCGTTTATTAAGTAAACTAATTTAAGACAATAGGTCCAAACTGTATTTAAAAATATACCTTATAGTTAAAGAGAACTATGATAAACAAACACGTATAATTAACATTTCATAGCGGAATGAACTGAGTAAATATGAGTATTATCACCTGGTTAATGATTGGGTATACGTACTTCTTTCGAAATTAGGGTTAATGCTTATATTTCTCAGATAGTTTATTTTTAAGTGAATAGTAATTAACACACAATTGCTCATAATAATTGACCTAAATCTTTAAATTCATGTTTAGTCTCACCATTACTGATAAAGAAGATCAGTAATGGTTACTGCTTCAAAATTGTTTGTAGCAGACTTAAAAACTTAACGGTAATTATTAGCAAATCTAGAATTTGTAAATTGGGTTTGTATGGATGAACAAGGAGTCCTTTTATGTTTTGGGAACTATTATGTTTGAGTTCAAAGAAAGCAACACAAACAAACTCAAACATGACAAGAATATGTTTCTTGCATGGGGGAGTAAGAATTCACTAACCCGAATCATTTTGCTAAGTGCTATTAATAATTATAATGCTAACGGATTACATGTGTGTGAGACATGTATTTTTTTATTTCCAATATGAAAAAAATTTCTAATTAGTGATATGTCCTTTGCTTCGAGTGAGAGCATATGTGATGCATCTTATAGATTAGCTTCTTTTGACGATGTCACCAGCTCTTTGGATCTGGAAGAATGTCATCCTCTACCAGCTAAATTTTGTCTTAAATGCATTTGGCATATAGACAACTTAAAAAGGAAGTGTGCTGATAATTTTTGGCTGGTGTGAAGCATCTATGTAAAGCTAAAAGAACAAGTAAAATGGGTCTTAACCATACTAATATAAATTAAGAGGTCCAAAGGCAATAGACAGTCAACATCACATAGGTGATTTACTAAAATTGTCAAAATAAATGAAACTATGCTATAGAGCATTAAGTACAAACTTGTATAAGTATTAAATTCTAATGTGAATTATACTTTCGTATCAAGCTCTACAATATGAACAAGGATCGAAGTATCTTTATGAACTTTCAACTACTAATACGAGAGACTAGGTATCTATATAGAAAACAACCATCGGGTTGGAGTTGTATAGATTGACACATGTAAATTAGATTTGCAATAAGGGCAGATCAAATATCTATATGATGTTTGTACTCTCCTATTATTTATCAAAATTTAATTTATGATATAGTTTTACGATTGATCAGTTTATTCGTGAATTTTTCCAATTTTTTAGTTTCTACATTCCTAAAAGTAGATTCTATGTGTCTAGTTCTTATAAGATTGATGTTATTGTGATGAGTGTAGATTACTAATTATCAAGTGGATAGTGTTTGTCTTTCCATTGATTGACTCGTCTTTAAAAGGATAATGTTAGTATATCGCATAGGCGATTATGTCACAAAAGCTAAGAAAAATGAGTTCTCTAGGCATATTATGATGGATAATTTAAAAATGGTAAATTATCACTGTGTGATGGGTTCCACAAAAGGAAAACAAACAACAAAATCATTCTTAGAACTGAACTAGAACATAATATATGTTTGCAGCTTATTCACTAAGACATTTGTGGTTTAATAGTCGTGAGTGTAATATATAGACCTACAATTTCATCACATTGATTGATGATCATACTCGGTATGACATCAAGTACTTGATTTTCCATAAATCGAAAGCTTTTAGCTGTTAAAAGATTTTGAATCTTGCAGCAAATCAATTGGATTTGGTTGTAAAGCATTGCAATTGAAGTGGTAAAGAGTTATTTTCAGTTATGCTTACAGCTTTATATGATGGATAAAGGACTAAACATTAGTTGTTTATTCCTTATACTCCGTAGTATAATGGGGTTTATGAAAGAAGAATAAGCTTCTTCTGGAAATGGTTAGATACATGTATCAACCAAATACCCTCGAACGTCTATTTCTTCCATCCTATATAAGATGTGAATTGGAAGAATTTCGAGTTTATCCTATTTACAACTTTATAGTTGTACCGCTTACACCCACACACCTTTGATAAATTGGGCTCACAAGGTAGAAAGAGCGTCTTTACAAGATACTCTGACATATCAAAAGGATATGTTTTTGTGAGGGAGAATGTGGAAGGATATAAGACATAAATTGAATTACAAGATGTCAAATTCTTAGAAAATGAGTTTCAAATAGTGTATATTAGGCAAAAACATTTCCTATAAATAAGATTATTGAACCTGATAGTTTGGTTGTATCTTCAAGTGGGAGTAGTTCAAATGAAGTGGCTTATAATGATCATTTTAATCAAAGGGAACTTGTTCCATGGGGGAGCCGAGAACCCAACAATGTCATTGATTCAAGTGGGAGTCAATTTTTTTTAGCTCAAGTGGGACTTAGATCATTATAGAACTTCTTATCCAAGTGGGAGTAAAGAAATGAGCTTAAAGGAAAGAATTTCGAGTTACGATAAATATATGAGATATATTTATGAAGACTCGAAGCCTAAGTGATCAAAATGAAAAATGTTCCACCTTGAAAATTAAGTGTTTAAAGGGAGATGAATAGTTGCATGCGATGGAAGAAGAATTAAATTGACATACATGAAGGACATAAAGTTATTGAGAGCACATGGATTCTCAAAATAAAGTCAAAGCACTCGGCTTACAATTAAGGAATACGAATACTCAAATTGATAAGAATATATTATGAGAATATTTTATTTTCAGTTTCAAGATTCACATATATAAGAATTGTATAGCTTTGGTAGTTATACTTTACCTTAGACTTACATTAAATCAATGTTCAAACTTATTTTCTTAATGGAGAATTGTCATGAGATATCTATATGGTACAATTAAGGCATTTTGTACAAATTGTTTGCGAACATGGGGTTTGCATAATTGAATAAGTCAATTTATGATCTCATGTGGTCTTAAGGTTATGGTATTCAATGGTGTAAATGAGGACCATTGTATATATACCATTGAGTGAAATATTGGTTATCGCGTAACTTCGATATGTAAGACATGGGGGAGTTTGCATATATCCTAGGGATTAATATCTCAATGGATAGAAAGACAAATGAGTATCTTTGCCTCCAGAATCTTGCACAAAAAGTGTTTAACAAAGATTCTTTATGCATAACTATAAACCCATAAGTATTTCTTTGACTAAGAGTATAGTTTCTTAGCTTAAACATTTTTCCTAAAACTCCTAAAAAGTGTGAGGATATGGAAATAGTTCCATCTGATGGAAACATTATATAATTTATGTCTCACTCTAGACCTGATATTTCTTATGTTATGGGCATTGCAAGTAAATATTGATCTATTCCAGTAATAGAGAACTAGAACACCATTAAGAAATTGTAAGATACTTGTAAAGGACTGTTGATTTTGCTATGATGTATCAGTCTAAGGAAGTAGACCTTATAGGATACTCAGATGCATATTGGCTAAGGCCAAAGCTGAATTTTGTGTTTTTTCAGCCATGGTCCAACATGTTGTTTAGCTAGAGAGACTAGTGAGTCTTTACATGCTAAGTACTCCAAACAACAATTGGCTATTAATAAGTAATAGCCAAACATTGATAGCTTATACGATAGACTCGAAATATCATTTAAGGTATAAGCATATCGAAATCAAGTATCATTTAGTTATAGACTTAAGTGCATGAGGAGAGGTCAACGTGAGGTATTTGTCTATGTATTATATCCTTGCAAATTTGTTTACAAAGCATGTCCCTAAAGATGTATATGTGAAATATATTAAAGGGTTAAATATACTTATATAGTGCTTATTCAGGTTACCTCATTTATTATACCTTTTAAATTGTGAATGATATTGTGTTGAAATAAATAAGTTTTATTGTATGAGCAATATATATGTTTGTGGGTCTAACCACCCTTTTTATCCCTGTCGTATAGTCGGTTTATCCTTTTGGTCCTTCTGCTATACAAGTTACCCTTTTGATCCTCGTGGTATCTATTCCGTTACTCAAATAATCCCTTTATTAACGGAGTTGCAATTTCCAAGCCATGTAGGATCCACATGACTTTAAAATTAATTAGATAATTAGGTTAATGGTCTTAATTAGCAATAAACGTAAAAAAGAATCGCATCTATGTAGCCTCCTCCTTCACTGATCTCTTTTCAAACCAAACCCTAAATATCTTAACGTGTAAAATTTTCCAAAATCTTTAACCAAAAAAAGTAGAGATAAAAAATTCAATTAAAACAAAGAAAGAGCACCATGTCAATTGATAACAAGTGGGTTAATCCTCACTGTCAGTTGAATATTCATTTTAACCTAATCTTCTTCCTATCACTGCACTCCAAATCATAGGATTGTTGCTTCTTCTTTCACCAACAATTCTATATCTTCTGCATCTTTTTCAAGCTGCAGACAGTCATTTTAGCATAGAAAGAAGATCGTCAAAATTGATGGCTAAATTGAGCTTAGATACTGTTGGATCTTAGTGGCCAAGTTATAAAAAAGTAATTAATTTCCATTAACATTTGTTGAATTTGTGATGCTACGGAAAATAGGCCTAAATTCAGGAACTGAAATTGCTTTCAATATGAGGACAATGATCCAAATGATTAGAATGAATTCATCAATTTTGTTTGAATTCTTTGGTACAAAGGAGTTTATCAAACAAAGAAAATGAATTGAATTATAGACTGAATTGAGTTCTCCAAAAGCCTTTCAATTCTTTTCTTAGAGAAGAAGTCGATGAAGAGAAAAATCTCGAGCACAGGTGGATAGATGAGATTTTATTTCCTATTTAATATGAAAATGCTTGTTATTAATTTATTCCATTCAAAATTTTTCCGTTTAAAATGACTCAATTAATTTTTTGCTACTTAGATCTTACGTGGCATGAAAATTGTAGCTCCGTTAAAAAATGACTATTTGGATAACGGAATAAATACCACAGGGATCAAATAGGTAACATGTATAGCAGAAGGACAAAAAGGATAAATTGATTATAGCACAGGGCCCAAAAAGGTGGTTGGGCCTATGTTTGTGTGTAATTATGTTTTGTACATACATTGTTTTTGTTCATAGCATGTCGGACAGAGAAGTAGCCTACTCACATGGGTGTTTACCCTAGTGTTACCTCGAGGGTACAGATTAGGATGAGATTGATTTTGAACAAACTGTAATTCGGGAACCTGTTCAAAATCGTGAATCAACATTGTATGGAGCGATGTGTACTGAATCCAAGAAGGAATTAGGTAAGAACTGTGTAGTTCATATGACAATAGGTCATGTTCTGTCTGAATAGCTAAAGGTAGTTCTTGAAGTAGAACAAGGTTAAATGTTAAGGTGCATTGTAACTGAAACCTTTACATGGTGTTAGTTCATATTATTGAGAATAGGCATGCGCTCCTTTATAAGGGTAAAAGGAAAGAACACCATGACACATTGTCAAAGTGGGAGAGGAATGAGCCCTTGGGGTAATGTGTGCTTAGCGACCATGAGATGAGAAGTTTGTACAGATCTCAACTTCTCTAATGTGAGACTCAGTCCATTAACAGTGAGTTATTGGACCTTACCCTTATTAATATTGTGTTATCTTGAGAAGTAAGGACTAGCAAGGACAATTTGATCAATCACCGAGAGATTATGATTTGATTCGATCTAGGAGAGATTGGTTGGTGGTCCGAACTAGTTCTGTATGGAATGGATAACTCAAAAGGAAGATGTGGCCAATGAACATTCACTAGAGCTCTGTTAGTTCACTGGCTAGCCTATCATTACATTTGATGTAAGATAGTGAACAACAGATTAAGGCTTCCGAGATCCCTAATGATGTGGAAGTGGGTGATTGTCGACCAATCTAGGGTAAAGCATACGCGCAATATATCAATATGATATTATTAATAATACTATAATTTAATCTATGTGGTTAAGTACTAATCAGAATCATCATGGCAGACCCTAACGGGTGCAAGATATTCTGAATACAAGATATTAATCTACTTGGTTAAGTACCATTGAGGATAGTCTTAGCAGACCCTAACGGGTGCAAGATAAAGTGTTCCTAATAGTATGCAGGTTGTGCGACTTCGCAAGATAAAGAAGATATGATGACCTTGTACGAAACGTGACCCGTCAAGTGCGAGTGGGAGATGTTGGAAATACCCGGTCCGTCCGTGAGCGGATCAATTGGATTAAAGGATCCGACCCAATTTAAGTAATTGAATTTAATTAGAGAATTAAATAAGTTTAGGGACTTAATTAAAAAGTTATTGAACTTTAAAAATTTAATTTTAAATAATTAAGAGCTTAAGGACTTAAAAGGTAATTATTGAAAAGTCTCATTTTCTATAAGTAGGAACACACGTGCATATGCACAATAAGTTTTTAAAAAAATTAGTTTTTCATATTTTTGATTTCTAATTATTCTCTGTCCCGAAAATACTTTCGGGACTCGTTTATTGATCGATTCTTCATCGAATTCTGAAGAACTTATGAATAACGACTTAATCCTGATATACCGTGGGTTAGTCAACGACTTAGCATTCAAACATTTTCAATGCGGCTTTCTTCAATCTCGGACACGGAAAAAAGGTACGAATTCGATCCGTTCTCTTTCGATTCCATCAACAATAAAAAAATTAACCAATAATAATATTTTTAAAATTATTAATTATAATTTTTATGATAGATAATTTTATAAGACAAATAAATAAATAAATAAATATAATAATATTTTATAAATATTGATAACAATTAAAATAATAAGATAATATTCATAACAATAATTATAGTAAAATAAAATATATAAAAATAATTTATAATGATATATTTAATTTTTGTTATTATTATTATTTTATTATATGTAACAATTAATAAACTTTATTAGAATATATCGTATTTTAAAGTGTTATTAATTATTTTGTTAATAAATTTTAATATTTTAAAATATTATTTATATTATTAATTATAATCTCAGTATTGTTCAGTTTTATTATTTTCAGCTTTAGTATCATTCAGTTCAGTGCAGTAATATTTAGTTCAGTATAATTATTTATCAGTTAAAAAAAATATGACCTAAACTAACTGATTGAAACATTTTTTTTATTTTTAAGACAAATTTAAAAAATACTTCAATTTCTTATTTTAATTTTTTTATATAAATTATAAATAGTTTATAAACAATAATTCAGATGGAATACCAATGAGAAACACTCTTATAATACATGATAGCAATAAAAAGATATGTGCCTTAACCGAGATTTAGCCCACTTTCCTAGACAAAAAAACTTATAATACTTCGCCCAGAGCTCAGCCAACAAGCATCATATTTATAACATATATGCGAGTTTTATAATGCTACATATTACATTTTTTTTAAAATAAAAATATTTAATTTTTAAAGAATTTAAAATTTAAATTTAAAAGTTTTAATTTCTTTCTTTACTTTAGGAAAAAGCTATGACCATACTTTCATTCAATTACTTGATTAATTAACGAAATTTTAACATGGTCAATGATATCATTATCGTGTCTTTATTTTAACATGACATAAATCTAGTGAGAACTTCTATGTAAATGGCCAGTAAAGATTCTCTTTTGTTTGAAAATGATTCTTTCATTCCTATGATATTACATAAACAATTAAATAGAAATTCAATTGACATAAATATGAGATAAATTTGGCCTAACGTATATATAGCTACCTGAATTTATTCTAAAAAATTTACTGTCCTTCTAAACTTTCAAAGCGATCCCGTAGTTCCCTCAATTTTTAAAAAGTGTTCCACTTATGCCACGTGTCAGATTCTAATTGGAGAGAAAAACATCAGAAAAATGACATCTTTGAAAAGTCAAATCTATACGTGTCATTCAGGAGCTAAGTGGAGCATTTTTTAAAAATTGAGGGAGCTACGAGGTCACTTTAAAAATTTAAGGGACAGTAAATTTTTTTGGGATAAATTTAGATAGTTAGAAATGCATTAAGCAGATAAATTAATTTGTGATTTGGAATTGGAAAAGCATACAAAAGTTGGCACCATTTTTTCAAGAATGCAATTGAGCTGGATAGGCTAAAATAGAGACCCTTCATCTCGATTTGCAATTGAGTTTTTTTTTAACGCTTAGGAACATAAAAAAACCATTAGTTGGGCCAATCAATTTCTTTTTTTACAAAAAAAAAGGTAAAGCACGCAACTAGTCATTGTTTGTAAAATAAGTACTTTTTTACCTAAAAAAATGCATATAACTATAACATAATTTTTTGATTTTCTGCTAACCTTTATACGCTCTCCACTCTATTTTCATAAGATCGCGTTATTCAGTAACCATTCTCCATCTCTTCTCAATCCTCTCAAGAGTTTCAATCTCAAATCTGTTGTTCTTTTCGATTTCATCAAGCCATCCGCCTTCTTCGTTATTGATTACATTATGTTTTTCGTTCAAATCAACGATCTCAATTCTTTTCTATTTCAAATCAACGATTTCTGATTAGATTCTGTTCTACGTTCCAGATTTCAAAATTGCAGTTTTGATTTTATTTTCTTTTTCGATTTTATCTGTGTTCTTCGTAATCAATTTCAGATTTGATTTCTGATACGAATCTGTCCTTCATTCGCGATTTCTTTGTCCTCCTGCGATCTGGGTTACAAATCAAGTTTTGGAATTCAAAGATGAGCACCACTCCTGTTTTGCTTCATGAAAACGGATCATGGACTGATGATCATTGGATTCAATGTAGACCGAGTTTGGCAAACTGATTTGCATGTTTTTTCTTCCTGTTACGCATATAATATAGACCTGCTACATATCTGTTACATATCTGTTATCTATCAACTATAAGTCTAATATAAGTGTCTGGTAATGATATAACAGACTTGTAACGATGTTGTATCATATAGGAAAATATGAATGAAGTGTTTCTTTAAATCTGTTGCATATTTAATCCAGACCTACTATATATCTGTTGTATATATGCTATAAGTCTAAAAAAAGTGTTTGATGAATATAAAACATGAATATAACAATATTGAATTAGATAGAATTACTAATGAATTGTTTAGCATAATCTTTATGACTTTTATCTGATACAATTCTACTACAAACCTGTTAAAAAGTTAGTTACAATACTGTTATATATCTATTACTAGTATTTGATGAATAAAATAGTAAATTTTTATTATATTTAATTTATATTGGATTATTATTTGTCAGTGATTAATCTTTTACAACTCTATTATATATCTGTTACAAACCTAATACAAGTCTAATCACTAGCACAAAAATGGCCTTTAAGGACGCACTTTTCCTGTCGGTTGAGGCAAAAACCGTCTGAAAAAGAGTTTTAAAAAACGCGGAGCAACCATTACGGACGGTTCTTATTTAAGAACTGTCCGTAATAGTGCCTTTGAGCAATTCGGACGGTTCTTAAACTCATAACCATCCGTATTTCTCTAAAGTAAATTTATTATAATTTCTTATTTTTTAGAGCAATACGGACGGGTATGAGTTAATGACCATCCATATTGCTCAATATTAATTTTATATAGTTTATACGGGCGGGTATTAACTCATACCCGTCCGTATTGGTCTAAAATTTAACCTAGATCTCAAACCCGCCCCTCACTCTCACTACTCTCACTCGTTTTCAAATTCGTAAAACCCATCGTTGCCAAAACCTCTCCATCGTTTTATCTCCGCCACCGCTCCTGTCTCCCGCCGCCTCTTTATTCTTCCTCGTCGCTGCCGTCTCCCGCCGTTGTTGTCTTTCTCTACTTCAGAAACCTCTCTGCCGTCGCTTCTATCTCCGCAAGACCTCTCCAGTGCCGATTCTGTCTCCGCCGGGTTTCCGTCTCCTCCGCTTGGCGATTGAGGTTGGTATTGGAAAACTCTGTTAATAAGCTATAAGTATCATATAATTTGTTGAATGGAATTGGCTCATTAAGCTTATAAATAATTCTGAAAAGCTTGTATGTACAGTGAGTATTTGATGATCTTATCAATAATTAGATTTGGTTGATTCATTGTGCATAGTTGATTTAGTTTGAGAATTGGTAATACTGCTCTCGAGTTTGATGATTTGTTCATTTGTATTCTAGATACTGAGTTGTTAACTTGTTTGTTTGAATGAATTGGATTTAAACATTAAGGGCAGTTTTAGTTTTGTGGGTTTTGTTTATCTGAAACTCTAAGATATTATTGAATTGATTTACAATTCTATGGTGGAAAGTATCTTGAGGGAACTTGTCAAGGCAGCAACTTCAGCCTAGAAAGTTAGAATCTTTAAATTTGTTTATTTTAATGGAAGATTTCTAGCTGATGATTCTGCTACTTTTCTACTGACTGTTGTTTATTAACATCCATTTGACGGGTTTCATGTTGTATGATTTCAGATTTTTTTTTCCAAATATCTTGTTTTGTTTGTAGAAAATTTGAGAATTTAGTTTGTTTGAATTGCGATACCCCTTTCGAAATCAATTTCTGTCGCCTTAAGAGCAACCGCAAGACCTCGAACCCCAAGACGTATGTAAGTAATTTTGTTAAATAGAAACTCTCTGCCTCTTGATAGTACTCAGATTGGGTTGCTATGGCATGTTGTTATTAGTGGTTCTTTAGATTAGCTCTGTAGTTAAAAGTATAATGATTAAATTGTTAGTTTTCTGATGTGCTTGTACTAGATTGCAGTTAAATACACAAATGGTTTGAATGAACAAATTGTTTTCTTTTCCGGCTTATAGAGAGTGTGAGATTAAATAGATATATTCTCTGTTATGCCTTTTCTAATTGTGTTTGACACAAGTAAATGTCTTACATTAAGTTGTTTCACCCTAATTTGGATTTGGCAGGAGAGGTTTATCGGAATCTGAAATAACTTTTCTGAAGGAGGTATATTCTGTGTAATGTATATTTATGCCCATTCTTTTTTAATTTTACTTTATATGAAAATCAATTATAATTTATCATTTACAATAGATTTAGTTAATTTAGATAAATTTTCTTGTTTAATGGAACTCTTTGGAGATTTATTTGTGTTGCTATTACACTGTTCACACCATTTCCAATATTCATATAGCTGGCTCTACAATTATGATGTTTAATCCTCTCAAAGGTGTTTGAAAATCAGAGTTAGCAGGGAAAAATTCTTCATGCAGGAAGGATTCTTGATAGTGCTCTCGGTACATATGAGCACCCGGATGCATATGTTTTTTCCTTTCTTTGAAAGGCTTACAGTTAGAATTTATCTATGTCACTCCTTTTTATATATGTAAATGTTCTGAATAAATTTGCAGAACTTGAAAAGCTTAAGAGACCTTTGTACTAAAAGCTTAAGAAACTTAGTATTAATTAATAACTAGCATAGGACAGCTCCCTTCAATCCAAATTATATGAATTATGAATATGCAAAAAGAAAAAGAGTTAATTAATGTTATCAAATGTTGAGCATTACAGACGGTTCTTTCTAAGAACCGTCCGTAATGCTCCTTATTTCGAATGGTTCAAAATCGTCCACAATAAGGCTTGGTCAATCGCGTCGCGGGCTTTGCGGACGGTTTAGAACCGTCCGGAAAAGCCCAAAATAACCGTCCTAAAAGCCCAAGTTTGTACTAGTGAATACATGTCTGTTACAAGTCTGTTACAAAGTTATTATATATCTGTTACAAATCTGCTACAAACCTTATACATTTCGGAATCCTGCAGGAGCGTAAGAAAGTTATGAACAACGTATGAAAGATATGTAGGACGTATGAAAGTTATTAATAAAACATGTAAGGACTTTTAGGTAATTATGCTAAACTCTAACTGAAATTATTTTACCCAAATGAAGTGAATATGACAATTTCCCGAAAAACAATTTCATAAATATTAAAATTTGGAGTACATGTATACTAGAAACCAAATAAATTAAACAAACTAATGAAAAAAGTAACCTCACTATAATGAAAATAAAAAAAAATATAGTCAATCAATTGTCACCTTAAAGATCAGTGGATTATAACTTTTAAAACTCAACCAGTGAACAAAGCCTTTGCCACAATATACACCGTGCTCACTATATTATTATAAATTGCAACAAAATATAATTATGCATTCTTTCACTTTCAATTTGAATAATATTATGTTTATCCTTATTTTCCTTCTCTTTCATTTATTAAATTAATTGTATTTTTATCTTTTTAATATCATATAATAATAATTTTAATTACTTGAATAACAACTTGAAAGTAAACGCTAACAATAACAATCACAACAAAATGTAACAATTAAAATTAAGCAAATTCTATGTGCATTTAGTTTTGTCATTAAAATGTAATAAACATTTTCATTCGTAACATAAGAACTAAGGTCAAATTAATATCATAAGCTGTTTTTACTAATAAGTGAATGACTAATTTTTTGATTAAGGATAAGTATGTTTTGGATTAAAATTATAGTTAAGAATGAATAAATTCCAAATTGATCTGATAGAAACAAGTTTAAAATTTCAAAAACCATATAATTCGATTTTTGCTTGATATGATAAGGTTACATCAAATGTAAACGCATGTATTAAGCTATTTCATTTAGATTTACAATTGTACTTGTAATTTTTTTTGGATAATCTAACTGTTAAGCATGACCTATACTGGTTAACTTGTTTGATAGAAAAAGAATGAATTATATTTTATAAATTTGTTCATTGAAGATTAACAATGTTATAAGTTAGATGCCATTGCCAACAGATTGATTTATTAAAAGAATTTAGAACAAGCAAATGGATTATTATACGTCTCCCCTAATAATGATTTTGATATATGAGGATGACTAAAATATCATTTAGAAAGAAAAGTCTTAAAAATTCTGGCTGGGAATGCTAAAAAATGCCCAACTATGATGGGTGTTCGTCGCAAAGCCTACGCATTTGCGACCGCCGCTTGTCTCAAAAGCTATGGTTTTTTTAATTGGTTTTTTTGCGGGTTGTGACAAATCGCTGGTTGCTTATCATGAATATTCACTATAAAGTACAAATAAATCTGTGACCATTTCTGAGGTATCCTTGGTTGTTTTTCGCGAATGCTCGGCCACAAAAGAAAATTCTCTTCTTTTGCAACTGATGTTATTTTAGTCATTTTCAGGAGCACGAGTAGCGTGTATCAATTCAGATTAATATCGATGTGTATTTACAAGGTCGATTTAGGACTTTGTAATTTATTTTGGAAGTATTGCAATTTGTGTTGGTATTTTAGTGTAATTAGATTAACTAGTTGACCAACGCGATTGCGATATTTCATCGAACAATTCGGGAGAGTACGGAGTGCATGCTTGTTCGAGCTCTATCGCGATACTTAGCTTTCGGGAGTAGGGGACAACCTTTCGCAACGCTTCTTTTTTGAACCGTCGCATGTTCTGGAATGAACATAACCTTTTGCAACGCCTCTCTTTCAAACCGTCGCCACTGCTGGAACGGTTACAACCTTTAGCAACGCTTATATTTTGAATCGTCGCGGATGCTGGAATGAATATAACCTTTTGCAACGCTTCTATTTTATACCGTTACGACTGCTCGAATGGACATGACTTTTTGCGACGGTTTCATTATAGCATTGCAACCGCTCGTTTCAGGCTTATAGAAGCTTGGCATTGGCAACGTTTTCTGGAGGCTGGTTCACATTTTTTGACAATGAAAATTCATTCTAAGTTCTTGATTTTTACTCTGATTTTATCCGATTGAATTATTTAAGAGAACCGCCAAATTATTTTCAATCTGAAAGTGTTATGACGACTTTAGAGATTATCCAAGTTATTTTCACTAATTCCCCAACAAAGATTGAAACTAATTTTCTGAAAATAACGAAAGAAGAATCTGCAAAGGAAATGACAATCAAGTTCGCGAAACTGGACAAATTTAAAGGTCAAGATTTTTTAAGATGGCAAAAGAAGATGCATTTTCTGCTGACTAAACTGAAGTTTGTGTATGTTTTAAGTACCCCGTGCCAAAAGTTGTTGAAAATGAAATAGTAAAGCAGACTAGGAAATGCTACAAATGGGAGAACGATGACTACATCTGTCGCGGTCACATCTTGAACGGTATGGCTTATCCACTATTTGATATTTGTCAAAATGTTGAGTCTGGCATCAAAAGTTTGATGATGTGATGTTGTCTAATGGTTTTGAAATCAACCAAGCAGACAAATGTGTATATACCAAGTTTGGTACTTCTAGCAAATGAGGTATGATTTGTTTATTTATGGATGACATGTTGATTTTTGGTACTGACCAAAGTCAAGTTGATAAAATCAAGAATTTTTTGTCATCTAGTTTTAAGATGAAGGATTTGGGGGAGGCTGAAGTAATTCTTGGTATAAGTATCAAGCAGAAGAACAATGTTTGTTCAATTTTTCAATCTCAATATATTGAGAAGATTTTGAATAAATTTAACTTCAAGGATTGTTCTCCAGTCAACACTTCTATGGATCCATGTATTAAGCTTCTACCTGATAAAGGTGTTGTGATATCTCCACTTGAATACTCAAGAGCTATTGGTAGTATTATGTATGCCATGATTAACACTAGCCCGGATATAACTTAGTAGGTGTACTAGTAATCCTAGTACACATCATTAACAAGCTTTGAATTGAGTATTCAAGTACTTAGAAGGAACCAAGAATTATGGTTTGACTTATATAGTATTTCCTTTAGTTTTTTGAAGGTTATTCGGATGCAAGTTATATTTCTAATAAAGAAGCTAGTTCTTCCATAAGTGGGTGGGTATGCCTTCTTGGGAGAGGTGCTATCTCTTGGGCGTCAAAGAAATAGACTTGTATGACTGACTCAACAATGGAATCTAAATTTGTTGCTTTAGCTACTGCTAGTAAAGAAGTTGAATGGCTGAGAGATCGAATTTATGAAATTCCATTGTGGCCTAAACCAATATCACCTAAATCTATTTGATGTGATACTGAAGCTGCCTTGGCCAATGCTTATAGACCAGTGTACAAAGGCAAGTCTAGACATTTAGGTGTGAGACATAGCATGATTCGGGAATGCATCATGCATGGTGTTATATCATTGGAGTTTGTAAGAATTGAACATAATTGAGCCGATCATTTAACCAAAGAGTTAAGAAGAGATCTTGTCCACAAGTCATCTATGGGAATGGGATTAAAGTCCATCTAAAATTTCTCATGTTGAGATAACAAATTCCCACCTAGTCAGCTATGTTAAAATTCCCGCCTAATATGACATTAGTTATTGAATTCAATGAGAAAAGCTTAACATCTAGAGATTGAAACACATGAATAATAACATCTCAAGGTTTATGTTCAGACCTGCAAGATAAAGGAGGATGAAATTTAACTTATTAATAGCTCTTTTAAAAAATTGCATATGCAGGTGCAAGAGTAAAAGAGCTACCTATATGAGCATAAAGTTTAGCCGCTTCAATAAGTTTTTGGACTTGACTTTGATATGCTTGTGAATGATAGAGACACAAGGCTAGTAAAAGATAGTGTCAAGTAAGAACATGTTAGAATGTTAACTTATGTGTATATTATCTTCATGTATTCAAGATGGATAACAAAGGTTCAATCCATAGTGACACCTTTAGTTATTTGAATATTTGGAATGTGTAATATACTAAGATGAAATTCAATCATCACGATATTTCATTTATGCATAAGTTTGTTGTTATTTTGTTTAGTTAATCATGGATTACGCTAAAATGGGGGAGGATTGTTGGTATTTTAGTGTAATTAGATCAACTAGTTGACCAATGCGATCGTGATATTTCATCGAATAATTTGGGAGAGTGCGGAGTGCACGCTTGTTCGAGCCCTATCACGATACTTAGCTTTCGGGGGTCTGGGGGCAACCTTTCGCAACGCTTCTATTTTAAACCATCGCGATAACTGGAATGGATACAACCTTTTGCAATGCTTCTGTTTTGAACAGTCGTGAATACTGGAATGAACATAAAATTTTGCAACAGTGAGCACGGGCTTTTTGGTGACCCTCGGAACTATGATGACTTTTTGCTCTAACCTGTTACGGTCTAGTTGTTCCATTATTTTAGAATCGAATCGCATTTGGCAAGTTCTTTGTTAACGATTTTAAGATCTTTGACCCCTTTTATAATAATAATTGGATCGCTTTTAAGATGTTAACCGCTTCCTTTCCCCTCGCGCGTAGTAATCTGTTTCACGATTTTTCCTTAAAATCCGGACATTTTTAGCGATTCTCGTTTGCATCGTTGGATTCTTCGCTCTCCGGGCTTTCCGGAATGTCAAGAATTACCCCGATCGGATGCCCTGTGTTGGTTGTTCGCAATTCAGGCCTTACGGCTAGGCCACTCTTTGCTTCCCCCCTGGGTGTCCCCGGTCCGGCGGCGGCGGCGGCGGATGCCACCACTTAAGCACGGGGCCGCATGGTCCATGCGCTGGCTCACGCGGCCTCCTAGGCTGTGTCGCTTGACGCGGCCTAGATCTGGCTGCATCATGTGAAGCGGCCTGGACTAGGCCGCCTCACGTGATGCGACCCACAGTGTCGCTGATGTGGCCTTCGCGCAGGGAATCTGCAAACTGATCTTTTTCGGGTTTTCTTGGCCACCAAGTCTGGTTTTGCGATTTTCCATCAAATATTGACATTTGGGGGATTAATTCTAGAATTTTACACTTAGGGGGTCTATATATACCCATCAAAAATCAGTTTTGAGGGATTCTTTTGGCTGATTTTCAAGAGGATCAAATTCTTAGAATTCTAAGGCTTTAGGGAGAAAAAGTTTAATAAGATTGGGAAGATCTAAGCCAATATACTTAGTTCTTGATTTCTAAATCTTATTAGACTTAATCTTTTAGGTTAAATCATTAAAATCTACTAGAAATCTTAGGTAAAAATTGGTTTAAATAGGATTTAGGGACTTTTTCCTCAAAAATCACTAAATCCCTTGCTAAATCGTTGTTTCGTCGGGTTTTCATCTCAAATCCGTCGCAAAGCTTGCCAAATGTTCGGTTCGAGTCTCGAGAGTGGATTCACGGCCTTTAGGTAACTTTCTGAGTTCCAATCTATTTCTTTTATCATTTATTTCTGTTATTGCATTTTTTGTTATTTTTTCCGAGCGTTTGGCCCCTTTATTCTTCCTTTTTGTGATTTTCTGTCAAAAATTCGGCTGACTGTTCTGGCGAACGTTAGGTCGACTGAATGTCACCTAGGCTGCCTCACTGAGTAGGCCTACCACTTCATTCAGTCGGCCTACGGGTCGCTCAAGCGGCCAACCGTTGTTTTGTCAGATTTTCTGGGTTCTTTTCCCCAAGGCTGGAAAACCAAAGTTATTTAAGCATTTTAAGTCCGAATCTACGGTAACAGTGCAGGAAACGATTTAAAATTTTAGTAATCTTGGATTTTCAGGCACAAAAAGGTCTATTCAGATTTGTTTAGACACTTTTTCCGGCAAGCCACTTCAGTGGGACGAAGGCCGACTGAGCGTCATCTAGGCCACCTCGTTGAGTCGGCCTACCATGTCGCTGAGTCGGCCTACCACCTCACTGAGTCGGTCTACTGGCAAAAATATCCAAATGGCCACTGTTTGCCTTATTCTGTGGTTTTTGGCCCGTTTCTCTCGTTTTTGACCCGGTTTTGATCATTTTAATGCGTTTTCAGCCTCGATTTCAACCCAAAAATTTCCAAAAAATTATGAATAATCCAAAAATATTTTTATTTTATTTTATTTTGTTCTATTTTTATTTGATTTAACATGCATTTTAATGGCTTAAAAATAGTATTTTTACTAAATAAATCTAAATAAATAGTTTTCCATCAACTAAAAATTCCAAAAATAATCTGAATATGTTAAATATTATTTTAGGATGTTTAGTTAATGTATGTCACCCTTCTTAGGTTGTTAAATAATAATTAATGCCCGAAAATTACGTTTTTATCCCGCAAAATCCAAAAATATATTTTCTTCATGCTATGTGTTTATTTTCCGCATTTATTTATTCTTGCTTTATTCATGATTATTCCCCTTTATCTATTGCCTCGTTTGGAGCCGGGTCCGAGTCGGTAAGCTCGGTTAAAACTCGGTTTCGCCCGTTTATTTATTTATCGCTTTTATTTGCTTTCTCGCATTAGAAAAATATATAGGTATTCGTAAAGCCTTGTAATAATTTTATTTCCTTGCTTTGTTTATTTATCACTTTCCATGTGATGTATGGCATATAAATCGAAAACACCAAATAATAATCGGATTAAAATCGCATAAGAACTAATGTCACGTTTATTAAAATATAGTCGGCTTGATTTAAAAACTGAAAAGTAAGCAACATCGTCCGAACCTAGAATCTCTGTTCTAAGGTACGGTCCAACCACCCGGTGGGAATATCGTACCTAAATTTTCGGTGGAGTTTAACCGGGTGGCGTCTCTATCTTAAAATACGGGATTCTAAGTCTCGTATCCATTAATACATAAATCGGACTAAATTTCAACATTAACATCATTTTCCATTATTCATTTTCATCACGCTGAAATAAGGATCATCCCTTAGCATGCTTCACAGTGCTCGTTGTTTCTCCGCCCCATGTGAAGAGCATTAAAGCTTACCGTACGGCCAGGGGGATTGGGGGTCGTCCACTCACAGTGGCGACTCTGCTGGGGAATTTTCGTTTAACTTAAAATTGGACAAATCGCTCTCATTTTCAATCTTTGGTTAAAGGATTTTGATGATGTGCCTAAATCATTTTTAAATCAACGCTTTATTTCTTATGCCTTTTTCTCCAATGCTTAGTTAGATTCTAAGTTTTAAGGTGCCATCTTTATCACCCCCGTGAAGCTCACTTGTATACCTCGTGGCCGCCAGGAATTGGGGATATTTGTGGATGGAACACTCGTTTCAACCAACGTGTATTTCCCGCGATCGCACACATTTGAGCAGTGGTTGAGTTACATGAAATTAAGGTAAACGAGACCCTTCTACAGTGTCGTTCACGACACCAACAGTTTGAGACTATGAACCGTGATAAAATTAACCATAGCAACTTCCCGTAGATTCACCAAAACAAATCTAGATTTAGGTTGCATACTCTCTTGCCGTTTCCTGGCGCTAGAGTTACCCCCATACTACAAATTGGCGTTACACGGGAGCCATAAGGTTGGAAGAGGTTTATTTGCTTTTGTGTGCTACTTATGTTATGCTCATGCATACGCACCTCACGCATAGGCCGCCTGTGGTCGATCTTTATTTTCAGTTTTTGCTTACCCCTATTCTCCCTCGCTTAAAGGGGGAATTTAACAAAATGTCTGAGATCGTTTGAATCCCGACAGCCCGTACCTAGTTCGCCAGGAATAGCGAGGAATTTGATGTCTCACGTATTTTGGGGCTAAGCTTCACATCATAAGCTCTTCTACTCTCTACCTCTCTAAACCACCCCCAATATATATGGCATTCATCACTTGAATTATTATATGATCATTCATTTCATTCATGGCATGATTCGGGCAGATCATCTTTAAATTTCTCAGCAAGACCAGGACATCCCCGTCATTACAGTATTCTCTGGTTGCGTCTAGATCGTCATTAAATCCATCGGCAGTAAGTTCAGTATCAGAATCTGCTCTTCCAACCATGAGTGATCCGCGTTTGAATGATGCGCCTCGTGAGAGCACTCCTTCCCCTCCTCCCTCTCCCCCTCATCGAGCCCAAGGTCAAGAGAAATCTCAGTTAGGATCCGAATTGGATAATGCTATGGCTATGTTCCTACAATCAGATATATTTTGGGCCACTATTTAAGAGTAAGTTAGATCCGCTCTTAGGGAGGAAAGAGAGTCTCAGAGGCCAGCGGGGCCTATTTTTCAAGCTCTAGGAGAGATAGTTCATCCTCCGCTAGTTCAGAATCAGTTTCTAGTACCGCCGTTCCCTCATGTTTGCCCTATCCAGCAAAGCTAATTTTAGTTTGGACAAAGCTCTTCTCAGCTACCCTTATCATCAGCTCCGCCAACCTTCGATTTTTATCCCCCTGTACACTCGAGGCCTATTCCCTAATCTCCTGTTCTCCCCGCTTTCTCAGGGGGATTTACTCCTCAAATGACAATCCCATCGAGTGGCTTTGTCGTTCCTCCTGTACAGCCGACTATTTTCACAACCTCTCCCTCTAGCTTTGTGGTCACTCCCCGTGAGACCACTTACCCTCAAAATCTTTTTTCTCACCCCCAGATCAAAACCTCGGCTCTTCTGCCCTTTTTGTTGGGGTCATCTCCATACGACCAAGTCAAGCAGCCTCCGGGTGTGACGCCCGAAATGGCGGCTTTCTTCAGGCAATTTTTGAACAGGAGCGAGGATAGGGAAGAAGTAAGTGGTGATGATTGGGAGCCTGAAAATTTCTCAATGCCCTAAATGGATGCTTATTTAGGTGTAGGCCCCCCTAAGTCCCATATAGTTATGTATGAGCGAATCATGCGTGTCCAAAAGATTGGGGATAAGGTGTTGGCCAAGTTGTTCCCGTGTACCCTTTCAGGCCCCTCTCTCGAGTGGTACAATACTCTTCCGGAGTCTACAATCCTGGATTGGAAACTCTTATCTAAAGCTTTGGTTGCCCACTATGGATTTAATTCCATAATGGAGACTACCATTCAGCATCTTGAGGGAGTCAATCAAAAGCCCGATGAAGCTTTCAAATCTTATTTCAATCGATGGATGGCCACTCAGGTCCTCTTAAAGCAAAAGCTTAGCCTTAAAGAAATGATCCTAAAATTGCTTGATGGGGCTCTCTCGCTCCTTCAGAAAGAGATGGAGACCAATTCTTTCGAGTCTTATCAAAAGGGTTTTGAAAAAGCTGAAAAGATCGAGCGCCGGGAAGAAAAGGAAAGGGCTAGCAAGCCAAGTGGCAAACCCTAGTTCAAGAAAAACAACTCTCAATCCTTCGAGGTTGCTTCGGCCCTAACTGGGGAGAAGACACCCGCAGTTTAAGTTATTGATCAAGAGTGTGTTTCTGTAGTGCAAACCATACCCGCTCGGGCCCCAAGTCAGAAGGAATTTGTGTCTCTATAGAAGCTCCCTCTTCATATCATATTTGCTAAATTGCGAGAGAAAGGTCTGCTTAGCCCTCTTCATGAGTACTGTTCTCCTACGCCTGAAGAGAAAGGAACTTTTATCGCTATCACGTTCAAAAAGGACACACAACATATCAATGTAAGCCTTTAGGTATGGCTATTTGGTGCTTGGTAAGAGAAAGAAAAATGGATGAGCCTGCGAGGAAGACCGACGCTGAGGAGAAGCCATCGCCGAGCTCTGATGACGGAGTTAGCCCCATCAATTTCGGTCTCTCTGAGGGTTTTATGTTGGCAATGGCCTTTTCTGATTCACCCAACTTCGTTATGGAAGCCAATTTTACCGCTGAATCTGACAACTGTGAGGTCTCTAGTGGATGAAGGAGACAGGTCATCAGCCGAGCAAGTGAAGGACACCAATGAAAGCTACCGAGGATGATTAGTCTACCGGCTCTACCAATCAAGACCCTCCGCCAATGGAGGATGTTTTTCTTCTATAATGTAATTTTCTTTCTTTATGTGAACAATTTGTCTTTAAGACACTTTAATTTAATGAAAGACTCTCTTTTTGCATAACTGTTTGATGTTTCGCCCAAGGGGTCCATACATTCATTTCATCACAAGCATAATGTGTTCTGTATTCATGACGTTTCTTTAACTGAAATAAGTTTGAGTGCGAATGATAATCTAAAATGGTAACCATTTTCTAATGACCTAACCTTCGAAAGAAAATGAGAGATAAAGAGTGCTTAAAGATCGATAACACTTTGGCCTGGCCATACCTAAACACCCAGGGTTCATCATCGGACTCCCGAACATTTCATCTCCATGACTGAAATAGCAAAAGAAGCTCAGTCATTCCCTGGATAGATCCAATATGTCAATCGGTCCATCGTCGGTCTCGCGACTATATGCAAACCGATTTTGAAGCTACCGAAGGAATGTCAGCCTATGATGGAGAAAGAGCATCGCCGGATCATCTTCGATAGAGTTGTGACTTATCTTTTCTTCACCCATCCATTCTCAAAATTCTAACCCCCATGCAACATTGCCTGTTCCTAATCCACTATCTCTTCCACCTTTCCAAACCTTCCTTGTTTCTCTCCTCCTTGGCCATTCTCGGTGAGGGGGACACATATGATCAACAAGATTTGACCCTCACTAGTATAGGGGGAAGCCGACCCTTTTCACCGACATTACCATCAAGAAGATGGCCAAGTTTATCGAGAAACACATCTTCCCTCGGTACAGCCTACCTCATCATATCATTTCGAACAATGGATTTTAATCCTAAGGGGCACTCCCTGATTGATCAAAAATTTAGGTCTGAGCCCTACAAATCTTCACTGCACTGCCCAATAGCTAGTGGGATAACTGAAATTGAGATTCGTATTGAACCCAGCATCAAAGAGACCCCCATGGAATAAGACGCAACCTGAGCAGCTTAAGCGGTCTTCAGATATATCAAAAGTGCATAGCGAGGCTGAACAACAACCGTATCAAGCATTGAGTATCTGTCAAAGGCCAATGATTTGATTCTAAAGTAGGCAAAGCCCACCAACACTGACCCAAGGGGGAAGTTTCGACTGAATTGGGAAAGACCTTATGTAGTCAGAAAGATACCCAATTCCAGGGGCATGAAGATTTTAGATGTTACCAAGTTCGTAAACCCTATCAATCAAAACAGGTCAAAGCATTATCATATCTAACCAAAAAAGAATCAAATTCAGAAAAGTGCACATAAAAGAATATATCAATCACCTGATGAGTGGTCCTCTACTACTCTGGCAAAAATTAGGGTGTATCCCGCTGAATGGTATTCTACAAACTGGTCAGGCAAGAGTTAGGGTGCAAAATGACCTGCTAGGCTGAAAACCCGAAAAGGGCGGCCTAGGCAAAAGCCAGGGTAAAGTGAGCCATGAGAGTATGTTGACTAGAAAACCTTTATAAGCTAGTTAACTTCATAGTTTGAGTCGGTAGGAGTGGTTATCATCATCATGTACTCAAACTTACTTCATTTAACGGAAATGTCACTTTTACTGAATTCTCTACGTTTGTGCTTGAATGAATATAGTGGGCCCTAAAGGCAAAATGTTGCAAGTAAGTCAAAAGTAAGGTTTCGTGCAGTCAACTCAATCCCTCGAAAGAAACAAAAGCAAAGATAAAAGGCAAAAATCCTGATAGACTGAAAAGAATCGAGATCTATACAAAAGCCGGGAAAGTCTGCTAGATTGAAAACCCAAAAAGGGTAGTCCAGGTAAAAATTAGGACGTAAAAGCAATATGAACAAGTCTGATGAGCCCGACACAATGTCCAGGTCTATGCAAAAAAATTAAGACAATTAGAATAAAGATTGTCGACTGCCATTGATCACATTGAGATATCTGCATCATCGCCATCAGCATCAAAATGCATGAATATGTCCGTCGGTCTAATCTATTCAAAGGACTTAAATTCGTCCTCCGCCCATGTCTGCTCCAATCTCGACCGTGACCGAGCATCTCGAGTTTGTAATGTCCTAATCTTTTGAACCCATCCTTGGTAGAATTCATTGGTAGTGATAGCGCCCGGTCATTCGTTATCCAGAATCTTGAGCTTTGCTTCGTGCACCCCCCTTGTCTCCGTCATGCCTGATCCCGCAATCAACTTGCAGATAACTCACCACAACATCCCTAATCCTCCTCCAGGGGCATTCTTGTCTTATCCGTACCGCAAAGCAATTCTATATATCCTCCCTTTTCAAGCCAGTTAATCTTTCCTTGGATTGAGCAAAGTCGAACAAGCAAGTTAATCAGTCAGCTTAAAGATGACTAGTCCGAGTATCTCATGCATTCATACATTCATGTGTAATATTCATGTCTATTATTCTATGCTGAATTCCACAGGAAATAAAGGAAGGAAAAATATCCTCAGGTTATGGCTCGACCTCCAAGTAAGAGCCTATATTAAGGGGCATCTCAGAATTGTTCTCCATCCTATATTCTAGATCATGCCCAAGAGGCATATCAGCTAATGCCTTTGAGCTCTACATTCAACCTCAGTAGTTCCCCCGGACTCCCGAAAATCCTAACTCTATTTGTATTTTATTCTCCAGTTTCTATTGCTAAATTGAAAGGGGAAAATTTTTATCTCGGTAAAATTAATTAAGCAACAAAAGCGTAACTCATGTCTCTCTCTAATATCTTAAAATTTCTATGGCAGGCGCAACGCGTACTCCTCAGGCGCTTTTCAACAAATCCCAGTCCGACCTCGTTAGAAGTGCTTGGCACCTTCCAGTTAAGTTCTTGGTATGTGTTCTAGTCCAGGGGTGTCATTTGATATTCCCGGCATGTGATTGAAGCCAAGCATATCCCAGTCCGACCTCGTTAGAAGTGCTCGACACCTTTTAATTAAGTTCTTAGTATGCATTCCAGTTTAGGGGTCTCATTTAATATTCCCGGCATGTGATTCAAGGCAAGCATATCCTAATCCGACCTTATTAGAAGTGCTCAATACCTTTTAGTTAAGTTCTTGGTATGCGTTCTAGTCCAGGGATCTCGTCTGATATTCCCGGCATGCGATTCAAGCCAAGCATATCCCAGTCTGACCTCGTTAGAAGTGCTCGACACCTTCTAGTTAAGTTCTTGGTATGCGTTCCAATCTAGGGGTCTCGTTTGATGTTCCCTGCATGCGATTCAAGCCAAGCATATCCCAGTCCGACCTCGTTAGAAGTGCTTGGCACCTTCTAGTTAAGTTCTTGGTATGTGTTCCAGTCCAGGGATCTGGTCTGATATTCCCAGCATGCGATTCAAGCCAAGCATATCCCAGTCCGACCTCGTTAGAAGTGCTCGGCACCTTCCAATTAAGTTCTTGGTATGCGTTCTAGTCCAGGGGTCATGTTTAATATTCCTGATATGCGATTCAAGCCAAGCATATCCCAGTTCGAACTCGTTAGAAGTGCTCTGCACCTTCCAGTTAAGTTCTTGGTATGCGTTCCAATCCAGGGGTCTTGTTTGATATTCCTGGCATGCGATTCAAGCCAAGCATATCCCAGTCCGACCTCATTAGAAGTGCTCGGCACCTTCCAATTAAGTTCTTGGTATGTGTTCCAGTCAAGGGATCTGGTCTGATACTTTCATCATGCGATTCAAGCCAAGCATATCCCAGTCCGACCTTGTTAGAAGTGCTCGACACCTTCCAGTTAAGCTCTTGGTATGCGTTCCAGTCTAAGGGGTCTTGTTTGATATTCCCGGCATGCCATTCAAGCTAAGCATATCCCAATCCGACCTCGTTAGAAGTGCTCGGCACCTTCGAGTTAAGTTCTTGCTATGCGTTCCAATTCAGGGGTCTCGTTTGATGTTCCCGGCGTGCGATTCAAGCCAAGCATATCCCAGTTCGACCTCGTTAGAAGTGCTTAGCACCTTCCAGTTAAGTTCTTGGTATGCGTTCTAGTCTAGGGGTCTCATTTGATATTTCCGGCATGTGATTCAAGCCAAGCATATCCTAGTCCGAACTCGTTAGAAGTGCTCAGCATTCCCCTTATCTCCGACTTGCCCGATTCAATCTCTAATCCTCTGATAGGTTCGTTGATGGTGCATTCCCAAACCACTAGTAGACAACCAATTCAGCCTCACCTTCTTGATAGGTCAGTTGATGGTGCGTTCCTAAACCACCAATAGATAACCGATTTAACTTCTACCTCTCGATAGGTCCATTGATGATGCGTCCCATGACCATTCGTAGACAACCACCCCAAGAAATCCCTACTCCTCTATATCCTGAAGCAACCAACCAATATATCCTAAAACCGCTTGGGGTAATGAAGGCAATACTTAATCAATCTTTGAGTCAAATTTGTTCTTGATAGGTCTGTTTATGGCAATCCCAGAAGACAACCGGTTCAAGAATCCGCAAGTCAGGTATAACCTCCTATCCCTCGCTCTTTCGTAAGATCACATTTGACCCATTAAATAATGATCTTACAAGGGACAGCCTGTGAGCACGGGCTCTCGGTGACCCTGGGAACAATGATGACTTTTTGCTCTAACCTGTTACGGTCTAGTTATTCCATTATTTTAGAATCGAAACCCGTTTGGCAAGTTCTTTGTTAATGATTTTAAGATCTTTGACCCCATTTTTAATAATAATTGGATCGCTTTTAAGATGTTAACCGCTTCCTTTCCCCTCGCGTGTAGTAATCTATTTCGCGATTTTCCTTAAAATCCGGACATTTTCAGCGATTCTCGTTTGCATCGCTGGATTCTTCGCTCTTTGGGCTTTCCAGAATGTCAAGAACCGCCCCGGTCGGATGCCCCGTGTTGGTTGTTTGCATTTCAAGACCTACGGCTGGGCCCCTCTTTGCTTTCCCCCCCTCCCCCGGTGTCCCCGGTCCAGCGGCTGCGTGGACCACATCATGTGATGCAGCCTGGACTGGGCCGCGTCACGTAATGCGGCCTACCGCGTCGCGTAGGGAATTTTTAGACTGATCTTTTTTGGGTTTTCTTGGCCACCAAGTCGGATTTTGGGATTTTTCATCAAATATTGACATTTGGGGGATTAATTCCAGAATTTTACACTTAGGGGGTCTAAATATACCCATCAAAAATCAGTTTTGAGGGATTCTTTTGGCTGATTTTCAAGAGGGTCAAATTCTTAGAATTCTAAGGCTTTACGGAGAAAAAGTTTAATAAGATTAGGAAGATCTAAGCCAATATACTTGGTTTTTTATTTTTAAATCTTATTAAACTTAATCTCTTAGGTTTAATCATTAAAATTTACTAGATATCTTAGGTAAAAATTGGTTTAAATAGGATTTAGGGACTTTTTCCTCAAAAATCACTAAATTTCTTGTTAAATCGTTGTTTCGTCGGGTTTTCATTTCAAATCCATCGCAAAGCTTGCCAAACGTCCAGTTCGAGTCTCGAGAGTGGATTCACGGCCTTTAGGTAACTTTCTGAGTTCCAATCTATCTCTTTTATTATTTATTTCTGTTTTTTGTTATTTTTTCGGGGCGTTTGGCCCCTTTATTCGTCCTTTTTGTGATTTTTTGTCAAAAATTCGGCTGACCATTTTGGCGAATATCAGGCCGACTGAACGTTACCTAGGCCGCCTCGCTGAGTCGGCCTACCACTTCGTTCAGTCGGCCTACGGGTTGCTCAAGCGGCCAACCGTTGTTTTGTCAGATTTTCTGGGTTCTTTTCCCCAAGGCTGGAAAACCAAAGTTGTTTAAGTATTTTAAGTCTGAATCTACTGTAACAGTGTAGGAAACGACTTGAAATTTTAGTAATCTTGGGTTTTCAGGCACAAAAAGGTCGATTCCGACTTGTTTAGACACTTTTTCCGGCAAGCCACTTCAGTGGGATGAAGGCCGACTGAGCATCATCTAGGTCACCTCGTTGAGTCGGCCTACCATATTGCTGAGTCGGCCTACCACCTCACTGAGTCGGCCTACTGGCAAAAATATCCAAATGGCCCATGTTTGCCTTATTCTGTGGTTTTTGGCCCGATTTTGATCATTTTAATGCTTTTCCAGCCCTGATTTCAACCCAAAAAATTTTCAAAAAATTATGAATACTCTGAAACTGTTTTTATTTAATTTTATTTTATTTTTATTTGATTTAACATGCATTTTAATGGCTTAAAATAGTATTTTTACTAAATAAATCTAAATAAACCGTTTTTTACCAACTAAAAATTTCAAAAATATTCTGAATATGTTAAATAATATTTTAGGATCTTTAGTTAATTTATTTCTCCCTTCTTAGGTTGTTAAATAATTAATTAATGCTCAAAAATTATGTTTTCGTCGTGAAAAATTTAAAAATATGTTTTCCTCATGCTATGTGTTTATTTTCCGCTTTTATTTATTCTTTCTTTATTTGTGATTATTTCCGTATATCTATTGCCTCGTTTGGAGCCGGGTCGGAGTTGGTAAGCTCGGTTAAAACCTGGTTTCGCCCGTTTATTTATTTATCGCTTTTATTTGCTTTCTCGCATTAGAAAAATGTATAGGTATTCGTAAAGCCTTGTAATAATTTTATTTCCTTGCTTTGTTTATTTATCGCTTTCCATGTAATGTATGGCATATAAATCGAAAACACAAACAATAATCGGATTAAATCGCATAAGAACTAAGGTCACGTTTATTAAAATATAATCGGCTTGATTTAAAAACTGAAAAGTAAGCAACATCATCCGAACCTAGAATCTCTGTTCTAAGGTACGGTCCAACCACCCGGTGGGAACATCATACCCAAATTCCCGGTGGAGCTTAACCGGGTGGCGACTCTATCTTAAAATACGAGATTCTAAGTCTCGTATCCCTTAACACATAAATTGGACTAAATTTCAACATTAACATCATTTTTCATTATTCATTTTCATCACGCTAAAATAAGGATCATCCCTTAGCACGCTTCACAGCGCTCATTGTTTCTCCACCCCACGTGAAGAGCATTAAAGCTTACCGTGCGGGCGGGGGGATCAGGGGTCGTCGGCTCACAGCAACGCTTCTGTTTTAGACCATTGCAATTGCTCGAATGGACATGACTTTTCGCGACACTTTTCTTTGAAGTGTTGCAATTGCTCGTTTTAGGCTTATAGAAGCCTGGCATTGTCGGCGTTTTCTGTAGGCTGGTTCACATTTTTTCACAACAAAAATTCATTCTAAGTTTTTTATTGTTACTCTGATTTTATCCGATTGATATATTTAGGAGAACCACCAAATTAGTTTCAATCCGAAAGTGTTATCACGACTTCAGAGATTATCCAAGTTATTTTCAGTAATTTCCCAACAATTTGTCGGTTTTGAAAAGTTTTATATGGTAATTGGAAAATTTTATTTGAGTCAATTTTAGGGTGGAAAAGTATCACTCCATACAACAATTGACACATGTCTCATTATGTATAAAAAAAGTGGATATAGTGGGACAAGTGTTAACTAATATGGAGTGACACTATTCCATGTTAAAATATTGTAAATTTAGTAACAAAAGAAAGGTAAAAACCGTAGGAATTAAAAGCAAAAAGCAGATACGTGTCTAAACACTCATTAAAGGATTTCGGTATTCTTCCAAAATTTAACTGCCTTTTCAATCGGGATAATTGGATCAAACGTAAAGTATATATCAAGAATAGTTGAACAAAGAAATAAAAATGATTAAGAGAAACAAAAGCAACGGTTTCGTGTGTGTCTGAAATGTAAATCAGGAAAAGTGATTTTGTTCTAATTAACAAAAATGGGAACAATCTGCCTTATATAGGGCAATTTCTTCCCGTCATGCAACATTAACAAATCACAACAAATCAGAGATTTTTGGATAAAGTCACAAGTTAATTGATCAGCCAAAAACAGATTAGATCAAACAGAATCAACAGTTAAATTGACCTTATTTACAAATTAGTCTCATCCTCTCTGATATTTACAAAAATAATTTCTTAAATATTTAGTCAGATGATTTAACTAAAATCACTTTTGACTCACATTATTTATAACTTCCACCTTTTAGCATGCTTCACAAAATTTGTCTCAAATAAAATTATCTATCTTATTTTAAAGATAGATATTATCATTTGACGATCACAAACCATTGCCACCAAAGGTGATATATATATATATATATATATATATATATATATATATATATATATATATATATATATATGCTAAGAATTTCCTTCAAATACTTAGCCTCAACATACATCAACTCTCAAGAAACTAATTATCTTATAGTTCGATTAGTTGACATCAAAACTATTAATCCACCACCAATAATTAACATAATCACTAATAAATTTTAACTCACATGAATTAAAGATTATGTTATCATCATTGTACCATTTGAGTACAACGGTTATCCACATTATAGAATACCATAATTTACGGTATCTCTCAACATTATTTCTATAATTGAATATTATAATCATAAGGGATATACACAAACTTCTCAAGGAGTTTTTCAACATAGTATTCTAAGACACTCTCATCCATCCTTATGATTCTCATACCAAAAGATATTATATATTCTTCTGCGCTTCAAATTCATTTCATCTATCCAACACACATAGTGAGCAAGCTTTATCTCTACATGCATATATAAGTATAGTTGTTGGAAACTCATTAAATAGTCTTATACCAAAAATCTATATTTTCTCTACTTCAAGAAAATATAAATCATTTTTCTCTTCTTGTATTTTTTTTGAAAACAAAAGTGTTAGGGGTACAACACGAGGACTTTCTAAGAGGTCACCCATCTTAGTACTACTCTCGCCCAAGCACGTTTAACTTCCAAGTTCTGATGGGATCCGGTGCATTAGTGCTAGTATGATCGCACCCTTTTCTCTTCTTGTATAAAAACAAATAATAGTAAACTTTAGAAAATATAGAATATATAGTAGAAAGTTTTGCATTTCTCAAAACCGAAAATTAAAAATTACTTAATACATCCCCACACTTTCAAAAATTTAGATTATGAAAAAAAATATCTCTCATGTGGTGTCTTATAAAAGACCACATTATCAACACATAAAATAAAAAAAGAAGTATATTTAAAATATCTTTAAAGCACAAATGAACTCCTTCATAAACCCAGATAATAATACCATTCTCACCAATTTAAAAGGTAACGGTTGGGTGAGCAAATGAGTGTTAGTTTAATAAAATTATACCCCTTTTGAACCAAATTTAGAAACACATAGAACTCGCCAAAAAATTTCAATAATAGTATTCTTTTAATTAAATATATAACTGTAAAGCAAACCACGTGAAAACTCAATTAATTTTTATGAATACTGTTTCCAAAAAGAACTCTACTATTAATTGAAAACAATATTGAGATTTTACACTACATAAATATTATTGATTGGATATATAGTAAAATATACTTGATAAACTTTATAAAAGTTATGTAACTAGAATACGGAAATATTTTTCCTTCATTGAAATCATAAAAATGAATCTCATAAGACAATTGCACTATGTGAAAAAAGTAATTACTAATCAGTACTAGCATAGCACTATTAGACATAACTTCAGATACATTAAGTACAAAGAAACCATGGTTTATATATCCCTTTCCGATAAACGCATTATTTTTGGTCAAAACGATCTTGTTGGACTCAAAGACTACCTTCACACCGTTCTTGCCTAATAGTTCCACATAAACTAAATTGGTTCTTATATGAGGAACATGAAGCACCTCATTAAGTGTCAATATTTTACCAAATGTGAGCTTGAGAAGAACTTTTTCTTTTTCTAGAACTTGAGTAGTTCTAGAATCACCGACATAAATAGTTTCTTCTCCACTTTCAACTTGGGTGTAAGACTTAAAAGCATTTTTATTTGCACAAATATGCCTCGTAGCTCCAGAGTCAATCACTCATTCATTCACATCCGACACCATGTTTACTTGTGAAATGACCGCAGCCATTGTGTCATCTGTTTCAACCAGATTAGCTCTAGGTTTGGCAGGATTGTTATTTTTCACAACTTTTTTCCTACATTGAGGAGCATGGTGACCGGGTTTTCCACCTACAAAACAGTTCCCTCTTTTCTTGAAGGTTTTATCATATTTGGGTTTAAAACCATGGTGAGATTCATACTTTTTTCCTTGATGAGGATTGGTTTGCACAATATTTGCATTTGAGACAATCTCATTTCCTTTAGCCGTTTTGATTTCATTTCAATTGGTGTCTTCAATGATGATGTGAGTGATCAATTCAGAGAGTGTAAGTGTCTTTTGTTTATGTTTCAATTGATGCTTCTAGACATTTCAAGAAGAAGGTAATTTCTCAATAAGAAGATCTGCCACGAACTCTTCGGGAAGAAGGATATTTTCAGCTTTCAAAATTTCGACCAATTTGTCATATTCATTTATTTGACTTTTGATGTCCTTGTCTTCAACCATCTCCCATTTGTAGAACTTTTCAATCACGAACTTCTGCTTTCCAGCTTCTTTAGCAGTGTATTTGATAATCAAAGATTCTCAAATATTCTCTGCTTCATTATAAGAACATTAGACATCAAAAAGTTCATTAGATAAAGTACTAAGAATGGTATGTCGGCAAACCTTGTAGCATGAGTCCATTAGTTGACGTCAATAGCGGGCTCGGTTGGAGCCTTAGCAATTCCATGCATGTCGAGAATTGAGTGAATCCTTTCTTGCCATTGTTTGAAATTTTCGCCATTAAAAATTTCAATTTTAGAAATGTCGGGAAATGGTTTGGCATAGGAAGGAGCATGAATAGTAATAGTAACATTTTCGGCAGTACCATTTTGAGTACCGTTGGAGGTAGTACCATTATTACCATTTTCAGTAGACATTTTCACCAAATTCCTTTAAGATTGTTGTAAATTTAGTAACAAAAGAAAGGTAGAAACCGGAGGAATTAAAAGCAAAAAGCAGAGACGTATGTAAACACAATCCTTAAAGAATTTCAGTATCCTTCCAAGATTTAACTGCCTCTTCAATCGGAATAATTGAATTAGGAACATAAACATAAAGTATATATCCAGAAATAAAAATGATTAAGAGAAGCAGAAGCAAAGGCTTTGTCTGTGTATGAAATGTAAATGAGCAAAAGTGATTTCGTTCTAATTAACGAAAATGGGAACAATCAATAATGGTAATTTCTTCCTTTCATGCAACGTTAACAAATCACAAGAAGTCAGAGATTTTTGGGTAAAATCACAAGTTAATTGATCAACCAAAAATAAATTAGATCAAACAGAATCAACGCTTAAATTGACTTTATCAAATGCAAAGACCGTTTGACAATTAAGATGGAGATGGTTTTTATTTTATAAAATTAATTAACAGACAAATATGTTCACATTGGTTAAATAAAACAGGGTTGACATCCCTGTTTATATTATTTGGAATAGCCAGCATACCTAATAATTTGGGGCCTACATAAATTAATATTATTTTCTCTAATTTTTTTTATTAATTATTTTAGAGTTTTGATTTTAAATTTTTTATTTATTATTTTAGATTATTAATATAACTTTAAGTATTGATGGAATTATAAGTGAGTAATTATGAAGAAAGAGAATTTATTCTTAAAATATGAAAGATAAATTAGTCATTTGAATACTATAATAAATATTTTATTGATTTTGATAAAAACTCTAGGATGACTAGTAAAAAAACTAGAGGGAGTAAAAGTTTTAACACGGGGCCCTCAATAAAAAAAATAATGAAATAAAATATACTTTTTTTTTATAAAAACTAGACATTGAACTCTTACCCTCTCACAACTTTAATAAGCACCTTACCGATTCTACTAATACTAATTTATGTTTACTTTTATCTTTTAAATATTAACAACAAAATCTTTAAGTAAAAAAATATTTTTGGGCCACTTACGATTATGGGCCCTAAGCGATGACACCCGTTGCCCCCTCCTCAGGGGCGAGCCTGAGCCAACATATATATCATAATATAATATATGATATAAAATATTTGTTTTTCTATTTAAAACATAGTGATAAAATTCTTTTGAAATAATTCATATTTTTCAATAAAAAAGTCGGATAATTTCACACATTATCCTCCCGAGATTTTATAGAAAACTCTTGACATTTTGTATCATTCTCTCATTCAATGGTTGAGAATTGATGAGAGCTTAATTAAATATTCTCTCATATTAATTAAATCCTCTCTCAACAATTCTCAATCATTAAAGGAGAAAAGGATAAAAAATCAGGAGCTTTCTATAAATTCTCTTTCCTGTTAATATGGAAAATGTCATGGTTAATGTCAAGCAAGTTCATTTTTCAATGCTAAAATCTTCACCTTAATATTTAATTTCATCCATAGTCCTTTTGGTCGGAAGTTACCAAATCCATTCAACGGAAACTACATCATTGGATTGTATCATTTCCAACTTAATTTCATTTCAACATTATTATAAAATTATGTTGAATTCAATTCAAAAGAATGGCCCTTCCAATAGGAATCTTGTAAATTTATCCATTAAAAAGGGAATTGCACGATAAATATTGGTTTTTCATTGAGAATCTCTCCCATAGTCCCACCATTGGGGTAAGTTGGCATTTGGTTAAAGACGCCAGCTCATATGCCTCCCAAATTGGTCTCTCAATTTAATTTTTCTTTTTTTTATAAGATCTCAATTTAATATTTCAGCATATTCAGATTATCAGAAATAACAACATTTACAGTAACATACCATTAATATTTAATATCAATTATCCTGAATTAGGGATAAAAATGAAGCGGATTTAGATAAATTTGGCCTAAATTTAATTCTATTTTGAGAAATTTAAATTCGCTTCAAATCTGTTGATAAATTCAAAAATGGATTTTTCCTATTATTTATTTTATGTGAAAATACGCTTCGGGGTCCGATTTCGTAAAAAATTGAAAACTCTAAAAAAATTATGAAAAATTTGAAAAATGAAGAAAATAAAAATGGTGTAAAAGGTTTTTAGAAAATATTTTTAGAAGGGCCCGAAAATATGAAAATACGTTTCGGAGCCGGATTTCGTAAAAATTCAAAAACTCTAAAATAATATGAAAAATTCAGAAAATAAAGGAAATAAATTTAGTGAAGAAATTTTCAGATAATATTTTTTGGTGTGCTCAAAAATATGAAAATACATTTTGAAACTCGATTTTGTAAAAATTTGTTAGATCCATATTTAAATCTAAATCTAATTTATATCCATATTATTATATCTAAATCAAGTCCATAGACAATGTACGATAGAAAAGTCTGGATAAAAATTCTATAAAATAGATATAAATGCACGGATTTAGATAGTACATCCAGCGTTATCCCTATCCTGAATAATTATATTTCCCTTATCTAACGGATAGGATGTAATGTGCTCAATGATCCATCTTTCCAATTTCAGAGCTAAATCAAAATTACATGGTTTTCCAGCGCTATTAATTATTCTATCATTTTGATTCTGGATTAATGTTACAAATATGCACTAAAACCAGAATTCTGATAGCCATTCTCTCTCGGCCATTTCAACAAACAGATAGCAAGCATTAAAAAAACATACACTGAAAAAACAAATAAAAGCCAATTTCAAGTTCGAGATCCAAAATATGGAATCAAAACTACATAAATCGAAAGCAACCCAGTAACAAGCTCAAACACGAGCGAAATAAAAGCAAGAGCACAAATTGCCAACTACCCACTTGCAATTGGAGCCTGTAAATCGGCAATTGAAGGCAAAGCAACTTGAGAAACAGAAGAATAAACAACATCGCTATCGGCATCAGAAGCACAAGAAACAAGAGTCTAATCAGGAGGAAGAAGAGGAAGAGGAGAATAAACAATGGGTTTTCTCCTTATATCCCATGGCTGAGATTTCTTCGGCCTTGTTTTCATGTGATGTGGAAGTTGCCTTCTTCTTAGGCCTTGATGAATATTCAATCAATAACCCACCATAGCCGGCATTAGCACTGTAATGAAATTGAGCTTTAGATGTTGACGATTTGGGCAACGCAACAGGAATTGGAGACCCAATTAGAGATGAGATCGACATCTTTTCTCCGTATCTTTGATGTTGAGTTTTTTTATTGTTAATAGTTTTGATTTATTTAAAAAATTGGATCTTTTCTAAGCCACCTTTAAAAAATTTTATTCGTTTATTTTTTATCTCTCAAATTTATTTATTATAATATATTTTTTTTCAATTTTTTATTGATCTGTTACAAATCTATTATAAGTTTAATATAAAGCTTATAACATACTTATATTAGATATATAGTAGAGATATAATAATTCAATGGACATTATAAAATGCAAATATAAATAGACTTATATTCGATCTATGACAGACTTATAAAAAAATATATATTAGATATGCAGCGGATATATAACAGTTTAATGAGCATTCTAAATTCAAAGAGACTTGTATTAGTTTTATATGAGACTTATAACAGATATATTAGATTTATAATAGATATATATCAGTTCGATAAGTATTGCAAATACAAAAAAAGTATAACAGATGTATAATAGATATGTAGTAGATTAGTAATAGGTTTGTAATAAATATGTAATAGGTTTGTAATAAATATGTAATAGGTTTAACAGGTCGAAAATTTTGTCGGAAAAAATTTATCACAATGGATGACGTTTCAAAGATAAAAATGAGACGAATAAAAAACTCTAAAGCGGCAAGTCGAAAAAATGAACAGTTTGAGAGATCAAGCAAAATAAGTCAAAAAACTTTTTAAAAAATTTTTCCTAATTGCATGAGATATGCGTATAAAGGTAATGAAGTTTATGTCATTTTGTTAGAAGGTATTTTAGTAATTTGATAAAAGTTTACAACTCGTCCATTTTAGTATTTCCCCCAAATTTTATGATCCAATTGTCCTGTCTCACTATATATCTTAAATACCATAGAATCTCACTTATACCGCTACCATTGCACTGTATTTTAAAAAGCTCATTTCAATCCCAAGACGATAATTAAAACTCTCATTATTTGTTTAGCATAAATATATAAAGCCAACATTGATAAAAAATATATATATAAAGCCAACAAAAAGAAATATTAAAATATTTTTTCTCTTAATAATTCAAAAATGTAAACAAAGAAAAAATAAATATAAATAAAAAATTACTTCTTCATAGAAATGTAAAAAAAAGAAAGAAAAAGACATTAAAGAAATTGAAATTTGATATTGTAACTCATAAAACTTGCACGATGTTTATTAGTTTAAAAAGATTACTTAGTAGTAAGTTCCTTCTTAATTTTAACATCAGTGTGAGAGTTACTGCTTGAAGCTACACCATTCACATTCTCAGATCCTTCACTTACATTAGAGTTTGTCTCACTCCCATTTCTATTCCTTGCCACTCCTCGATTTCTATTTCTGTACTTGTTTTCCCGTCTTCTTATGGTCTCTTCCTTACTTTCGTTCTTGTAGTGAGAGGTCATATGAGCAGCAAACTTCTAAGATGTGTCAAAGATTGCATTGCACTTAGGGCACGTATAAGGACCATGTTTGTTATGTGGAAGGCTATGAGTCATTCCATCGCCTTCTGCCTGGACATTATTCTCATTGATTGGTGGAACATAACGAATAGGTCTCGCATCAATTGGTGTAGGACTAACTGGTGAATTAGATATGAGTATAGAGCGGTTAGAGTTTTAGAACCTGCGAGAAGGTTCTAACCTTGTGATTGTCCTCGGTATTGGGGTTAAGCGAGCCTCATTAGGTGTGAACTGGCGGGGCTCTGTTATTGGAGTAGATGAGGTACTCACAAAAACATGATTTAGCATGGTGAGTGGATCAGAATTCGGGACTAAGGGACAAGGACCCCTTCTTAGAGAAATCTCATAAACATTGTTTAGATTCTCCAATATCAGAGTAGTTGAGGTATTCCCAAAAATAATATTCTGAGACTGAGGTTGAGGCTCCAGCGCTGTAATAAATCGAGTTGTTCTCACAATCTCTGTCATAATCACTCCATTAGAAAATGGAGTCGACAATGCCATGTTATTCGTGGGCACAAATTCAATTGCCCTTTGAACATCAACATTATCCAATGTGATGTTAGGGTTTCTCGAAACCCTACTTTGGTTGAAAGCAAATTGGTTCAAGCCACCATTTGTTGTATTTGGGTCAAAACCAAAGAAGTGTCTACTTTCATTCACAATGTTTTGACCAAGAAGCCTAAGCAAACCACTCTCATCCTCATTCTCATGATCTTGAACTTGACTATTGAGTGGAGCATTTTCACTGGTGGAACCAAATGAATAAGTGTTGTTTTGTCTAGCCATTTCAAATTAAAGCTATTGAAATTAATATAGAAAAATACAAGAGTACTAGTGAAATGCTTTAGAATTGAGTGATGAAACTTCATATTTTAAATTCAATTTATAATGGTGCGGTACGAGGTACATTGGCCTTAGACAACAGATATATTTATAATTTTCAGATACGTTAGGATCTATACATATTACAATAAAAGGTAAATAAATTGCCATCAAACACATAATTAATTAATACTTGGGGCCTCATTTAATATTGTAAGATTATATAATCTATCATATATGTCATTTTATGGTAAAAACTTAAGTGTATTTTATATGAAAACTTTTTATCATTTTTTATTTAGGTGATAAGACATTATAGTCCTTTGAAATTATTTAAAATTTCATTATATTTTGCATTACAAATGTAATTTCAATACTTATCATATTGTTGATGTCGCTTCATACTTTTGATCATATTTATGATGTCACTTGATAGCTTAGAACTTACGATATATAGAATTTTTTCTTTTATGGTTAAAAATGTTATAGTAGGTAATCCATAGATGAGCAAATGTTTAACTACACATGGTTATTTATAATTTTCAAAGTAATACAAATTATGCTCTCTAATTTCATGTAAGAAAAAACTACTATTCATTCAATATCTAAATAAAAACATTATAACAACTTTTCCTTTGTAGATATGTATTTTAGTTTACTATTGTTATCGAAACAAACATTTTATTACTTGTAAAATTCAACATATTCAATTATGTTTTCAAAAGATATACACTTTTTTATTTGATAAAAGATAAAGTTAGTTCGAGCATAATTCAATAATTCTCAATTCGTAAAACTCTAATAGACATTTTAGTTAATTAACTTAAAACATATGTATCTCTCTTTGGTGTTTGGCATAAGTGTCAATGAAAGAAATATTCACGCATTCAATTTTACATCTACACTCTCTTTCTTTTGAATTTCCATTCAATTTGTCTACCAACCACTATTACTTCATACTAAATAATAAATTACTTAATCATATGGAAAGTAGTTTTCGTGATTTTATTTCCATGTTTATTCTTAATTTGTTCAATTTATTTAGGTACTTTGTATATAAGGAGAATTAAAAAAATTTTGTTCTTCCCAAAAGAATACTCATAATTTTAGGGGGGAAAACACTAAGATAGACTAGTTTGGTCAAAATAATTACACGTAAGATTTCATCAAATTACCAAAATACCTTTCCATAAAATAACAAACTTAATAACTTTTCTTTTACCTTTATACGCTCATTATATATTTCATGCGATTAGGAAACTTTTCTTTTTTTTCTTTTTAATTATTTTAACTTATTTTTTATTTATTTCTGAAACCGTTTATTTTTTTGACATTACACTTTAAAGTTTTTTTTTCGTCTCATTTTTATCTATGAACGCCATCCATTATGATATATTTTTTCTAAATTTTTTCGACATATTAAACATAATATATATATATATATATATATATATATATTTGTTACAAACCCATTACAAATATGTTGAAAACCTATTACAAATCTGTTTTGAACCTGTTACAAACCTATTACATATCTACTATATATCTAATATAAGTCTATTATAAGTCTTATTAGACTTGTAACAAATTTGTAACAGGTCGAAAAAAATTGGAAAAAATAAATTACAATGAATGGTGTTTTGAAGATTAAAATGAGACGAACAAAAAATTTTAAAACGATATATTAAAAAAATAAACGAATTAAGGGATAAATGCAAAATAAGCTAAAATAATTAGAATTTTTTTTTTTCGCAATCACATGGGCTTATAAAAGGTAAAATATAAGATAATTAAGTTTGGTGACATTTTTATAGGAGGTATTATGATATTTTTTTCTATGTTGACTATTTTGGTATTTATTTTATCCAAATAAATTAAATTGGACAATTTCCCTTATAAATGTAGTTCAAGTGCTAGTTGGGCTTATGTATTGAAACTTGTTCTGCTTACTATGGCCCAACATTAATAAGGACTATGAATGAAACGGAAACTTTTATCAACCTGGAAAAATGACTCTTAATATATGTTATGATATGGTCCAAAATGTTAAAAATTTGAGTTCATTTAAACATATGTCTACAATGTGTACTAAGAATTATTTTTAATATCAAAAGATTATAAAACTCGGTCAGATTTCATATGAAAAATAATGACACAAATCAACAAAAGGTTGGACACCTTGAAAGTAAACTAATTTGTGTAACACTCATTTACTTATTTTCATTAAGGTAATTTCGTTGCTTATAAGGTCATGTTCTTTTTAACTTATTTTTTATTCAGTTTAGTTCAACACTATTTAATTTAATTCAGTATCATTTAGTTTAGTTTCAGTATTCAAATCACTTTATACATTATATCAATATTATCAATTTATATTAATATTTATAAATAATAAAAAAATAATTATTATTAATGATAATATTATTTCAATTTCAGTTAATTTCTATTTATACATTATATGTACATTATTAATTAATGTTAGTAATTACAAATAACAATAAAAAAATATCAATAATAATATTTTTAAAATTATTAATTATTATTTTTATATCTAATGCTCTCCCATACCTCTAACTTAAACAAAACAACTTTCATATCGCTCAACTTTCAAAAGATCATCCAAACTATCCAATTTAAAAAAAAATGTGTCTGCATACTACTTAATCGGATATGGCATATGATGTGTCGCGGGTTGACTAGAGCGGCGCGTTCTTTGACTATTTATGTGTAGAAAAAAAAAATAGAAGATAATCCCCTTTCTGAAATCGTGTGTATTTTTCCGTCGCGGCAAAATCGCCGACACAACTCTGCAGAACCATAATCCGACGCTTCAATCAACGTTTGAACAACGATTGATTCCTTATCTGAGCAAAATCTCTCTTTCTCTTCCCCTTGTTTAATTTATTTCCGTTCAATCTTCTTCGTCGGAGCTTCAAACGAAATCGCAACCGCCGTTAATTTGGCGGCGTCGGAGGTCGGGTTACTCTGAAGTAGGGCTAATTAGATCTTCAAGGCTTTGAAACTCGTCGAGAGTGGCTCTATCACCGTCGCCGAAAGCGTCTCCGATCTATTATCTTCTTTCCGAATGGCTTTATCTGAGGTCAGTGTTTAATTCAATTCTGCAAGTTTTCCCCCTTTTTATTCCATATTTACTTTGTTTTCCGAGAAAAATGAGAGATCTAAAATATTCGCATCCAAATTAGGAATTAGTTGTTTTCAGTGTTCTAACTGACAAAGCTCCCCCTCTCTACTTCATAGTCTTCTTATTCTGTATATAATTCCTTGCAATTGGATTTAACTTAATGCCAACTGAAAGTTATGGAGATCCTTTTAGATTTCAACTTCTATTAGATAAATGAATCCTTGCAATTGGATTTCTATGCAATTGTTTTCTTTATGATCATGATCACTACTTTTATTCCAATTTTGAAGTTAGCAGAAATGATGTTAATTTTTGTTCATGTTGTTAGTACTCATCAGAATTCGACTTGAAATGGCTATGGGTTTTGGATCAATTTTTTGCTGGTTTATTGTTTTGTTTCTTATTTTAATTGAATACAACAATAGTTTATACAGATTGTTTGAATTGTTAATCCTTCTACCAGTTCTTAGTTTAAATTGTAGAAGATGAGTTTTTAGGGTTTGTTATTGGGAATTACTGAATTGAAGACTAGATAATCTGATATCTGGGCTTAATTCATTGTCAGATTCCGGCCACCGGCCGTTTTTTCCCAGATTCCGACCACCGGCCGTTTTTTCTCAGATTTCATCATCGGTTGTTTACTTGTTTTTGGGAATTTTGGATACAAGGGTATAAGATGGTATTATTGTAAAAGAAAAAATTGATAGGGATTTTAATGAAATTTTTTCGAGGGTTTTTTGAAAATTTTACAGTATATGACACGTGTCAATTGAGGATTGGTTTGACCTTTTCAAACTGACACACGCGCGTATTACACACACTGGGTTGCGACTGGTCAAGTGGTTTTGAGGTAGCACGGAGGTGCACTTTTTACAAGTTGAGGTATTTCGGAGGACCTTTTAAAAGTTAGGGGTATAAAAGGTGTTTCCGCTCAAGTTGAAGGGCATGGAAGAGCATTAAGCCTTATTTTTGTGATGAAATAATTTTGTATGACAAATAAATAAATAAATAAAAATAATAATATCTTATAAATATTGATAATAATTAAAATAATAAGGTAATATTCATAAGAATAATTATAATAAAATAAAATATCTAATAATAATTTATAATTATTTTTTTTTCTCTCCCATCGCGCTCTCCTCTATGGCCAGGCGAGGGCGTCCAAAGCAGAAACCATATGGGTCTAATGTGACTATTTCGGTGACGATTACTGGTAAGGCTTCTTTGTGCTCCTCTCAAGTTGCTCCTAGTTCGAATTTGAAGGCCTCGACAGATCCCCCTGTGATTGAGGACCTGACAACTAAAGATGTTCCTGGTCTACGAGAAAAATCGAGACAAGTTTGGGCGGAATTCAAAGAGAAGAGATCATAATTTTTAGGTGAGAAACTTTACTTTGTTCCTCCGATAATCAAAGAAAGGAAGAAGGTCTATATTATTGATCCTTAGGATGTTATCAATGAGTCTACTAATTGGAATGGATCAGTAATTTGTGTTGTTTTAGGGTCTAAACCTTTGCTGCATGTTTTTGAAGGGTTTGTTAAGAGAATTTGGGCAAATTTCGGTGTTGAGAAAGTTCTCCACCTTGAAACTGGCCATTTCATTGTTAAATTCACTCTTGAGAATGCTAGGGAATCAATCATTGAGTATGGGTTCTGGTTCTTCGATAAGAAGCCCCTAGTGGTCCGTCCTTGGTTTGGAAAGGTTGATGCTCTAGCTGGCATTTCCTTTGTGCCTGTTTGGGTAAGATTTCCCACTTTACCAGTTAGATATTGGAGTGAAAAAACCTTGAGTGCAATCAGTAGTTTGGTTGATAAGTCAGTTATGATTGAAAAAAATTACAAAGGAGAGAACCTGGTTAAATTTTGTGAGAGTTCTCATAGAGGTTGAACTAGGGTACGAGGTGTTAGAAGAGATCCATTTTGTAAATGAATATGGCCAATTGAGTGATCAAAAGGTTGAGTATGGCTGGTTTCTGGCTAAATGCAATTGTTGCAAGGGTTTTGGTCATTTGAAGAAAGATTGTAAGAGAAGAGAGGTCGTGTGGAAAGCTAAATCCCCTGCTGTGACTCCAGTTCCTATTCCACTTGTTGGTAAGACTACTGAGCCCCATCCGGATCCAGTAGTGGCCCATGTGGCTGCTGATATTGCTACTACTACTTCTGGTGTGAAGATTGTTAATGAAAAGACATGGTTAACTCCTAGGAAAAGAAGAGGGAATTCAAAAAATGTGATACTTAAAAGTGAAAAGGGTAAAAAAGCTGCATCCACTAATCATATTTCTAATGGGTTGTCTTCTCGTATGGAATGTAAGAGGCCTGAATCGGGCGCTCAAACAAAGAAGCATTAGGGAGCCTTGCTCCTTGCACAAGGTGGAGATGTGTATCCTCCTTGAAACTAAGCTGAGCGTGAAGCATATGGAATTGTTTGTAGATAAATGGTTCTCTGGTTGGAGTTTTTTTTTCTCTAATTTGGATTTTCTCCCAGGGGGCAGAATTCTTGTTCCGTGGAGGAGAGATTTGTTTAATGTTTCTATCAAATTTGCGAATGATCAATTGATTCATTGTAGAGTTGATATTATGGGTGTTCCAGCTCCATTTGTGGTTTATGCATTACACACTTTGGAACACAGGAAGAACCTCTGGAATCAATTAGATAATTGTGCGGTGTCCTCTCCATGGATGGTAGGTGGGGACTTTAATACTATTTTTCCGATGAATGCATATTGGTGGGAACCTTTTCTCGACTAATGACATTGTGGATTATATTGAATGGTTGCAACGTTCACACTTAGAAGAGATTAGAAATATGGGACCTAAATTCTCCTGGTCTAATAGGCAATATGGTGATGCGAGGGTGTACTCGAAACTTGATTGGATATGTTGGATAAATTTTATTACAATATGTGGTATTATTTAAAGTATTATTAAATATTTTTATTAATATATTATGGCCACAGCCAACAGACATTTCTTCCATGACAGCTACGGGTAAGGACCTTCGAGTACAAAACTTTATCTATTACTTCAACAACTGGAAAAAACATGGCGATTTATATGAGTCGCCATTCAGTGAATATAAACAATCAATAAACTTATTAATCACGCATTCATAATAAACATATAGTCCTTCAATACACGAGTAGGGTCTGACCGATACTTCCTTAACATGCTAACATGAAAGACATTGTGAATTTGAGTTAACTCTGGTGGTAATGTCAATTTATAAGCAAGTGGACCAATTCTTTCAAGAATTTTATAAGGCCCTATGTACCGCGAACTTAGCTTTCCTTTCTTCTTAAACCGTAACACGCCTTTCCAAGGTGATACTCGAAGAAATACTTTGTCCCCTACTTCATATTCCATTTCCCTTCTATGTTGATTGGCATAACTTTTCTATCCATCCTATGCTGCTTTGAGTCTTTCTCTTACTATCTTCACCTTTTCAACTGTTTCCTGTACTGTTTCAAGACCCTCTAAAACTTGCATCGCTTCTTCATCCCAACAAATAGGGCTTCTGCATTTTCTTTCATAGAGGGCCTCATACGGTGCCATTCCAATACTACTATGATAATGATTATTGTAAGCAAATTCCATTAAAGTAACATGTTCGTCCCACGCACCTTTGAATTCCATAGCACAAGCTCGAAGCATTTCTTCCAAAGTCTGAATTGTTCTTTTTGATTGACCATCTGTTTGAGGATGAAAAGCAGTACTAAAGTTCAATTTCGTGCCCAATGCCTGCTGTAAACTTCTCCTAAATCGAGATGTAAATCGAGAATCTCTATCTGACACAATAGACACCGGTACTCCGTGTAACCTGACAATCTCATTCACATATTTCTTTGCCGAATTCTCCAATGAACAACCGCACTGCATAGGTAAAAAGTGAGCTGACTTCGTCAATCTATCAACAATAGCCTAGATAGCATCATTCTTTCTTGGAGTTTTCGGAACCCCGTACACAAAATCCATAGTAACCATCTCCCATTTCCAAACTGGTATAGGCAATGATTGTAATTTTCTTGCTGGAGCTTGATATTCAATCTTTATTTGTTAACATGTCTAACACGTTGAAATGTATTCAACAATATCCTTTTTCATTCCAAACCACCAAAAATGAGAGCGCAAGTATGATACATTTTTGTCATTCCCGGATGCAAAGCATAAGGAGCATTATAAGCTTCTTCTAAAATTTCCCTCTGTAAATTCTCAACATCAAGCACACAAATTCTTTGTTCTAGCATCTAAGTATCATTTTCTATTGTGAAATCAATACTCTTTCCCTGCTTAACATTTCCATAATCTCTTTTACCTGCGAATCTCGGACTCGAGCTTCCTTAATTCTATCATGTAACACTGGTCTCACCTTGAAGTTAGCTAATAATGCTCCAATTTTGTCGAGTTTTAAGTCAACATTCATTGCCCGCAACTGAACTAAGTATGGGAATTTAGAAACTTGCATATTAGCCATCACACTGCTAGATTTTCTACTTAAAGCATCGGCTGCAACATTTACTTTTCCTAGATGATATTCTATCGCAAAATCATAATCTTTCAACAATTCTAGCCATCTCCTCTGTCTCATTTTCAATTCTTTTTGACTCAGCAAATATTTCAAACTCTTATGATCAGTGAAAATCTGGAAAGTTTCTCCATACAAATAATGTCTCCAAATTAAGCAAAGACAACAGCAACAAGTTCTAAATCATGCACAGGATAAGATAATTCATATGGTTTTAACTAACTAGATGCGTATGCAATTACCTTTCCGTGCTGCATTAGAAAGCAACCCAAACCTTGGTGAGAAGCGTCACTATAAACAACAAATCCTCCGGTATCAGTTGGAATTGCCAAATTCGGAGCTGTAGTCAATCGTCTTTTTAATTCATCAAAACTTTTCTGGCAATCATTTGTCTACTGAAATTGTACATTCTTTCGTAGTACTTTTGTCACTGGAGCAGCAATAGGAGAAAACCAATCAACAAATCGTCGATAATATCCTGCTAATCCTAAAAAACATCTTAACTCTGCTACATTTTTCGGAGCTTCCCATTTAACCACTGCTTTAACATTTTTAGGATCTACCTGAATGCCTTGACCAGAAACCACATGCCCCAAAAATAAAACATGATCCAACTAGAATTCACATTTACTAAACTTTGCATACAACTATTTTTCTCTCAAAATCTGAAGCACAATCCTCAAATGTTGCTCGTGTTCTTTATTGCTTTTCAAGTACACAAGTTTGTCATCAATGAAAACAATAACAAACTTGTCAAGATATTGTTGAAATATCTTGTTCATCAAAGCCATGAAAGCTGCAGGTGCATTCATCAAACCAAACGGCATCACCAGAAATTCATAATGTCCATATCGAGTTCTGAAAGCTGTGTTTTGAACATCTTGCGTTGAAATTCTGAGTTGATAATACCCCGACCTCAAATCAATTTTAGAAAATACACGTGCTCCTTGCAATTGATAGAATAAATCATCAATACGAGGTAAAGGATATTTATTCTTCACAGTGACCCGATTCAACTGCTTGTAATCAATGCAGAGTTGCATAGTATCATTCTTTTTCTTGACAAATAACACCGGAGCGCCCCAAGGAGACATACTAGGTCTTATAAATCCCTTGTCGAGTAACTCTTGTATCTGAATATTCAACTCTTTTAATTCAACTAGAGCCATTCTATATGGAGAAATAGAAATCGGTGCAGTTCCTAGAACTAAATCAATGGTAAATTCTGCTTCTCTATCAGGTGGCAATCCCTGGTAAGTCCGCAGGAAATACATCTGGAAATTCTATAACAATAGAATATCATCAAGTGATACATCTGATACTTTGATGTCAACAACATGTGCTAAATATGCCTCATATCCACCCTTGATTAAGGGAAAAGTACTAACTGCAGAAATTAAACAAGTCGGCACTATCTGACGTTCACCCTGAAAAATGACTTTTAGCTTTTCTAGTGTCTCTAAAATAACTTCTTTTGTGAAATAATTTACTACCGCATGATGTTTTTCCAACCAATCCATACCCAATATCACAGCAAACTCTCTAATAGTCAATCTAATCAAATCCGCACTAAATATAGCTTTGTCAATTTGAATCAAACAGTTTCGGTACACATGATTTGCAATCACCAATTCACCTAAAGGAGTTCCTACATTTAGATCAAATCCCAAAGGTTCACAAGCCATATGCAATTCTGATGCCAAGTTTTGATCAAGGATCAATTAATGTACAAACATGCATGTTGCAAATAGAAATCTTACCGGTAATAACTTCTGGTGCGTCAATAGCTTCTTGTCGAGTCATGGCAAAAAAGCGAGCCTGTGTTGGAGGCCTAGAACTCTGAGCCTCTGATCTACCAATATTGCTTGTTGTTGTTCCTCTACCACTACCTCTACCTGCTACTACACCAGCTCCACTACCTCTAGTATTCTGAACTATAGCCTCTGATTGAGCTCTTTCAGTTGCTTCTATTCGTTTTGGACAATCACCTATTAAATGTTCAAAATAGCCACGTAAGTAACAGGGTCCAGTCAGTTTCTTGCATTTGGCTTCATGCAATTTACCACATAGCATACACTGAGGTTTTTGTCCTAAGCTTTGTCCCTGGCTTTGTCTCGAATGAGTTTGTGTATTCGTTCTTCCTCCTCTATTCCTAGAATATCCTCCTCTAGCTGTAAACTGCGACGGAGAAGAATTTGTTTGATGTTTAGCAGACTTTTTACTTTGGTCACCATCAAAATCACTGTAACCTCTTCTAGCTTTATAATCTACTTTCTCTTTTTCTAGTCTTTCAGCTCTAACTGTAGCATTTTTCAACTTTAGGTAACTTTCAAGTTCAAATGATGATATCTTGGTTTGAATTTCATATCTAAGCCCATCCTCAAACTTCCTTCATCTGTCTTTTTTAGTCGCCACTAATGTTGGTATATAATTGGATAGCTGATTGAATTTAACTTTATACTCGGCCACTGTCATCCTCCCCTGTCTCAAGTTCAAAAATTGTCTTCTTTCAAAAGAGAAAGAAGGTTCAATAAATTGAAGAAACAAGGTGCAGAAGAATTCAAGGGAACTACAGATCCTACAATAACGGAAAGATGGTTAAAAAGGCTGGAAAGAGTTTTCAATATGATGCATTGTAATACTGATGAATAGTTTAACTATGCAGTATTTTTACTTCAAGATGATGCTTATGACTGGTGAGAGACTATCCCGGGCAGTACTGTTCAGCCTCCTATCTTGACTTGGGATGATTTTGTTTAGGTGTTCAAAAGTAATTATATGCCAGATGTGTACATTGATGATAAAAGAAGACAATTTTTGAACTTAGACAAGAGAGGATGACAGTGGCTGAGTATGAAGTTAAATTCAATCGGCTATCCAACTATGTACAAACATTAGTGGCGACTGAAAAAGATAGATGCAGGAAGTTTGAGGATGGGCTTAGATATGAAATTCGAACCAAGATATCATCATTTGAACTTGAAAGTTATCTAAAGTTGAAAAATGTTGCAGTTAGAGCTTAAAGTTATAAAGCTAGAAGAGGTTGCAGTGATTTTGGTGGTGACCAAAGTGAAAAGCCTGCTAAACATCAAATAAATTCTTCTCTGTCACAATTTACAGCTAGAGGAGGATATTCGGGGAATAGACATGGAAGAACAAATACGCAAAGTCATTCGAGACAAAGTCAGGGACAAAGCTCAGAACAAAAACCTTAGTGTATGCTATGTGGTAAATTGCATGAAGGCGAATGCAGGAAACTGACTAGAGCCTGTTACTTATGTGGCTCTTTTTAACATTTAATACATGATTGTCCAAAATGAATAGATGCAATTGAAAGAGCTCAATCAGAGGCTACAATTCATAATACTAAAGGTAGTGGAGCTGGTGTAGTAGCAGGTAGAGGTAGGGGTAGAGGAACACCAAGCAATATTGGTAGATCAGAGGCTCAGAGTTCTAGGACTCCAACACAAGCTCGTGTTTTTGCCATGACTCGACAAGAGGCTATTGACGCACCAGAAGTTGTTACCGGTAAGATTTCTATTTGCAACATGGATGTTTGTGCATTAATTGATCCTGGATCAAAACATGGCATCACAATTGCATATGGCTTGTGAACCTTTGGGATTTGATCTAAATGTGGGAATTACTTTGGGTGAATTGGTGATTGCAAATCATGTGTTCCGAAGCTGTTTGATTCAAATTGACAAAGCTATATTTAGTGCGGATTTGATTAGATTGACTATTAGAGAGTTTGCTGTGATTTGGGTATGGATTGGTTGGAAAAACATCATGCAGTAGTAAATTTTTTCACAAAAGAAGTTATTTTAGAGACACCAGATAAGCTAAAAGTCATTTTTTAGGGTGAACGTCAGATAGTGCCGACTTGTTTAATTTCTGCAATTAGTACTTTTCGGTTAATCAAGGGTGGATATGAGGCATATTTAGCACATGTTGTTGACATCAAAGTATCAGATGTATCACTTGATGATATTCTGTTGTTATAGAATTTCCAGATGTATTTTCTGCGGACTTACCAGGGATTGTCACCTGATAGAGAAGCAGAATTTACCATTGATTTAGTTCTAGGAACTGCACCGATTTCTATTTCTCCATATAGAATGGCTCCAGTGGAATTAAAAGAGTTGAAAAAGCATATACAAGAGTTACTTGACAAGGGATTTATTAGACCTAGTGTGTCTCCTTGGGGCGCTCCGGTGTTATTTGTCAAGAAAAAGGATGGTACTATGCAACTCTACATTGATTACAGGCAGTTGAATCGGGTCACTGTGAAGAATAAATATCCTTTACCTCGTATTGATGATTTATTCGATCAATTTCAAGGATCACGTGTATATTCTAAAATTGATTTGAGGTCAGGGTATTATCAACTCGGAATTTCAATGCAAGATGTTCCAAAAAAAGCTTTCAGAACTCCATATGGACATTATGAATTTCTAGTGATGCCGTTTGGTTTGACGAATGCACCTGTAGCTTTCATGGCTTTGATGAATAAGATATTTCAACAGTATCTTGACAAGTTTGTTATTGTTTTCATTTACGACATACTTGTGTACTCGAAAAGCAATGAAGAACACTAGCAACATTTGAGAAATGTGCTTCAGATTTTCAGAGAAAAACAGTTGTATGCAAAGTTTAGTAAATGTGAATTCTGGTTGGATCATGTTTTATTTTTAGGGCATGTAGTTTCTGTTCAAGGCATTCAGGTAGATCCTAAAAAAATTGACGCAGTGGTTAAATGGGAAGCTATAAAAAATGTAGTAGAGGTAAGAAGTTTTCTGGGATTAGCAGGATATTATCGACGATTTGTTGATGGGTTTTCTCTTATTGTTGCTCCAATGACAAAAGTATTACAAAAGAATGTACAATTTTAGTGGATAAATGACTGCCAGAAAAGTTTTGATGAATTAAAAAGACGATTGACGACAACTCCAATTTTGACAATTCCAACTGGTACCGGAGGATTTATTGTTTATAGTGATGCTTCTCACCAAGGTTTGGGTTGTGTTCTAATGCAGCACGGAAAGGTAATTGCATATGCATCTAGATAGTTAAAACCATATGAATTATCGTATCCTGTGCATGATTTAGAACTTGTTGCTGTTGTCTTTGCTTTGAAAATTTGTAGACATTATTTGTATAGAGAAACTTTCCAGAGTTTGAAATATTTACTAAGTTAGAAAGAATTGAATATGAGGCATAGGAGATAGCTAGAATTGTTGAAAGAATATGATTTTACGATAGAATCTCATCCACGAAAAGCAAATGTTGTAGCTGATACTTTAAGTAGAAAATCTAGTAGTGTGATGGCTAATATGCAAGTTTCTAAACTCCCATACTTAGTTCAGTTGCGGGCAATGAATGTTGACTTAAAACTCGACGAAAATGGCGCATTATTAGCTAACTGCAAGGTGAGATCGGTGTTGCATGATATAATTAAGGAAGCTCAGGTCCGAGATTCGTAGTTAAAAGAGATTATGGAATGGTATTTCTTTGTTTCTGAGTTCGCTACTGGTTTCTCTAAATAACTCAAATTATCAGCAATCTCTATTTCTTGATCCTTCAATACATGAGTAGGGTCTGACAGATACTTCCTTAACATGCTATCATGAAAGACATTGTTAATTTGAGTTGACTCTGGTGGTAATGCCAATTTATAAGCAAGCGGACTAAGTCTTTCAAGAATTTCATAAGGCCTTATGTACCGCGGACTTAGCTTTCCTTTCTTTCTAGTCAGCAGAATAACCTTTCTACTTTAAGATAGGGCAGAAGGTATTTTAGGGTCGCTATGCTCGCATTCCCCGACTCAAAATCGAAGTGGTCTCGTGCGATCTCATGCGAATATTGAGACTTTGGCCCCTTCTATGCTCGGGGTCTCGCGAACAAAAAAGCGGGAATAAAAATAAAAAAATGTACATGGTTAATTGGATAGGTCAAGCTAGTTTGGTCTCTTCCAATGATTACGACAGAAGAAAAAGCTAAGCGCCTAAACCAGGAATGGAGGAAAGCATCCGGTCAAGCAGCACGCAGGAAGACCCTAATCCCGGAATCTTTTTAAAAGCAGAGATAGCCTCCTTTTGCACATCAATCTATAGGCTGTCTCAAAAGCTAGATCGAGTAAAAGTGGGATAATAAGTATAACTCCCCCAACTCCAGGATCATATGAATGGGACTATTACTCCTCCGAGAGAAGCTGATAAAGGGTTAAACCTCGATGGGTCTTTCATCTCTAAAAGAGGGGAATAAAAGGAAGTTGAACTCTTAGGATCCCACCAATCCAAGACTATTCATCCTTTACTCGTTTAGAATTCTGAGTGTTCGAGAAGGGTTCAAGAAAGCTAGTCGTCCCCCGACAGTTAGTGCTTTCACCTTAGGGTCAAAGAGAATAGGTCTCATTCGTAAAGTTAAACTCTTGATTCAATCCTGACCCCGACCTTATATGCCGGTCAACCAGAAGGGGAGGAACAAGAAGTAGAAGCGAGAGGGAATAGTAAAAAAGCAAGTAATAAGTAGCCCACCTATCCATATATGATGTTCCCACCCCCTTGAAAAATCCTAAACTATTTTGCAAGAAAGAGAAGACTAAATATTGATTAATCCAACTACTGTCGGGGCTAGCTTCCCCTAACCCTAATCCTAAGATTCATTCTTTATGAATCAAGTACCATTCAAAGAGTGCATTGTCTTTTTTTTATTAATGAAGAAGGGAAGGGCTTTGTGTAGACACCCTTGAGCCATGTTATGTTCGTCGCCCTAGGCTCACCCATTATTTCCAGTTACACTCACTCAATGGAAATGTTCGCCTTTGGAATGAAGATGGATGAGCAGGCACTTGAGCCTGGAACTGATTAAATTCAGGGGAAACATTTCAATCGAATGAGGAAAACTCATCATAAAGGTGGTGATCACTAATGCTTTTAGTTGGAGATGGCTTTCGAGGTGTCCGATTAAGAAGATGATACCGAATCCTCAAGGCATCCCTACTTCGTGTGGCTAGTCACTCTTGGCCAATTCCCTCCGGTCGAGTGGAACAACGGCATTCTATTGTACTACTAACAAAGACTAGATGTACTACACTACAACTACAGTAGTTTAGTAGCGCCTTTTGAATCAAATAGGCGAAACCTTTCCGAAAGGCGAACAACTGGCATTGCAAGCAAATAGAGAGCCTCCGCCCATTTGAAGTGTGTTATTTTTTTTAATAAATAAATAAATATAATATAATATACAATCATAAAGTTGAAAGTACCAGAGATTCCTAGAGGTATACCATCAGGAAAGCTTCCTTGACCAATTGGATAGATCAAGAAAACAGCAGTAGCAGCTGCAATAGGAGCTGAATATGCAACAACAATCCACGGGCGCATGCCTAGACAGAAACTAAGTTCCCACTCACGACCCATGTAACAAGCTACACCAAGTAAGAAGTGTAGAACAATTAGCTCATAAGGACCGCCATTGTATAACCATTCATCAATAGATGCCGCTTGCTATTGACTATATAAAATCTTTCTATCAATTCTAGGATATAGAAACCTCAACCGAAAGCAGCTCTTCCACTCATCTCATTATAAAAAAAACCTCTTCCCTGCGATGCCTTGTCAACCCCATACCCTATATTTTACCTAAAAAAAACTAGGGGGCTATGTCTTCAATGTCGACTTTACGAGTGCTAGAAAGACCTTACCTTATAGTGAAAATTTTAACTATTAATGGTAAATCAATTGACTTCTGACTGCACTCTACACTGACGCTTTCTTTAATTCTGTTGGATTGCTTTGGATGCTTCCTGCTTTAAAAGGCCCTTACCTTAGCCAATCAATCCTATATCATAATGCCCCAAGATCAGATCTCAAAGTCGACGTGATACACTATTCCCATCAACTGGCAATGAAGGCCGGTGCCTTGATCGAGACCCAGCGTGGCGTGAGTTGCTTAGTGTTAAGTGTATAGCCACAAAGAAATTAATTACATAAGGCATTTCACACTCTCTTTTCGAAAGGAATAAAAAAAACCAGGCTGTTCGCAGAACGAATAGAAAGTCTTTCATAAATGCTTTCTGGAAAGAGTCATGTTTACAAGCTCGAGGAATCTAAGGGGCGTAAGCGTTAAGTATTAAGGAATCTTTCTTTCAATTCAAACCTTTTCTTTATAGGTAAGAGGTGAGACCGGGAATTTGCTTACAATAATCATTATCATAGCAGTATCGGAATGGCACCGTATGAGGCCCTCAATGGAAGAAAATGCAGAAGCCCTATTTGTTGGGATGAAGAAGGGATGCAAGTTTTAGAAGGTCCAGAAACAGTACAGGAAATAATTGAAAAGGTGAAGATAGTAAGAGAAAGACTCAAAGCAGCACATGATAGACAGAAAGGTTATGCCGATCAACATAGAAGGGAAATAATTTTCAGTATTGTTCAGTTTTAATTTACTTCTTTACAACTACTTGTAAGTTGAAAAGAATAGAACCTTAGGAGAGTTAAGATATTATATGGTTGTTGATGTTTGAAATATTTCTTATTTATAGAAAATCAATGTGCATCACTTTATCAACGGTCGTTTTTCAATTTGTTGAAACACATTACATTAGTTGGTGGAGACACGTATTGATAAGATTAATATTTAGTAGCATGCCAAATACAAACAAGATATTTTAGTGGCATATATGATATAAAAATTAATATCGAATCTTTTGTCAAGCTCATATCTGTCAAAGTAACAGACACAAATCAATTTTATAAATAAAGAAGCTTTCGAGAGTCACCACTCACCAAACACATTCATATCAATCCTCGGTAATTTCATATCTTCCTTATCAAATAGCGAGTCAATCTACCATGAGTTGGGATGCAATTCTTCAGAATCTAGATCAAGCAGTTTACTTAATTGGACTAGTGATTTACCAGAATATATAAGGTTTATATTCCAATCCTTGATCTATTTTTTTTCTTTTTCTGTAACATTTTCTAATTATGAATTCAAAACCATAGCAAATATCAATTCAACAACAAGAAAATGCAAAATTCTAAATAAAAGCATATAGAAAAGCATCTTTGATCGTAGAATCCCTAATTCTTCTCATTCTCCTTAAATCCCATGGCCGAGATTTCTTCGGCCTTATTTTCATGTGATGTGCAGTTGCCTTCTTCTTAGGCCATGATGAACATTCAATAAATAATCCAGTTCAAAGATGTGTATTAGATATATAAGAGACTTATATTAAACTTATGACAGACTTATAACAGATATATATTAGATATATAATAGACATATAATAGTTCAATAAACATTGCAAATACAGAGACTTATTACAGATATATAATAGATATATAGTAGATTTGTAATAGGCTTGTAACAGATATGTAATAGGTGTAATAGGTTGAAAATTTTTGGGAAAAAATATATCACAATGAATGACGTTTCAAAGATAAAAATTAGACGAACAAAGAACTCTCAAGCAGCATGTCGAAAAAATGAACGGTTTGAGAGATAAAGTAAAATAAGCCAAAAAAATTTTAAATTTTTTTTTCTAATCGCTTGGGATATGCAATGAGCGTATAAAGGTAAAAAAATGTAATTAAGTTATGTCATTTTGTTGGAAGGTATTTTAATAATTTAATAAAAGTTTACAAGTAATTATTTTGACCAAACTAGTCTATTTTAGTATTTTCCCCCCCAAATTTTATGATCCAATTGTCCTGTTTCACTATATATCTTAAATACAATAGAATCTCACTTATACCGGTACCACTTGCATCATATTTTAAAAAGCTCACATCAATCATAAGACCATAATTAAAACTCATTATTTGTTTAGCGTAAATATATAAAGCTAACAAAGACAAATGTTAAAAAAAATTTCTGTTAATATTTCCAAATTTTAAACAAAGAAAAAATAAATATAAATATAAAATTACTTCGTCATAGAAATGTAAAAAAAAAAAGAAAAAAACATTAAAGAAATTGAAATTTGTTATTGCAACTCATAAAACTTGCACGATGTTTATTAGTTTAAGAAGATTACTTTGTAGTAGGTTCCTTCTTAATCTTGACATCAATGTGAGAGTTGTTGCTTTAAGCTTCACCATTCACATTCTCAGATATTTCACTTACATTAGAGTTTGTCTCACTACCATTTCCATTCCTTACCACTCCTCGATTCCTATTTCTGTACTTGTTTTCCTGTCTTCTTCAAGTCTCGTCCTTACTTTCGTTCTTGTGATGCGAGGTCATATGAGCAGCAAACTTCTGCGATGTGTCAAAGATTGCATTGCACTTGGGGCACGTTTAAGGACCATGTTTGTTATGTGGAAGGCTATGAGTCATTCCATCACCTATTGTTTGGACATTGTTCTCATTGATTGGTGGAACAAAATGGATATGTCTCGCATCAATTGGTGTAAGACTGACTGGTGAATTAGTTATGAGTATAGAGCAGTTAGAGTTTTGGAATCGCGAGAAGGTTCTAACCTTGTAATTGTCCTCGGTATTGGGGTTGAGCCAGCCTCATTTGGTGTGAATAGGCGAGGCTCTGTTATTGGAGTAGTCAAGGTACTCATGAAAACATGATTTGGCATGGTGAGTGGACGAGAATTAGGGACGAAGGGATGGGGACCCTTTATTGAAGAAGTCTCGTAAACATCGTTTAGATTCTCCAATATTAGAGTAGTTAAGGTATTCCCAAAAATAATATTCTGAGGCTGAGGCTCCAGCGCGGTAATAAATCGGGTTGTTTTCACAATCTCTGTCACAATCACCCATTTCGAAAATGGAGTCAACAATGCCATGTTATTCATGGGCATATATTCAATTGCCCGTCGAACATCCACATTATCCAACGTGATGTTAGGGTTTCTAGTTCCCCTACTTTGGTTGAAAGCAAATTGGTTCAAGCCACCATTTGTTGTGTTTGGGTCAAAACCAAAGTAGTGTCTACTTTCATTCACATTATTTTGACCATGAAGCCAGTGGCGGATCTAGGTCGATTTAGTATGGGGGGTCAAGCTTATCATTCCATCGTATAAGCGAAAATATAAAGGTAAATTACAACAACCTACCTTCCATTTTTTTCCCTTTGAAATCTTTTATGAACAAAAATAAATATAAAATTTTTATTTGTTTCGCAATTTAAGGGTTATTCAAGAGACCAAATTGAAAGAAGAAACATGAAACCTTAATTAGAATAATAAAATTGAATGCAACTAGAACGTAAATTAGTCTATATGAACAAAAATAATATTGAATAGTTAACAGGGTACCAAAAAGAATGAAATCGTCGTAAATTAGGCTCGCACATTTAAATTAGGGAAATAGAAGGAAATATCTTTTTTATTGGATTTTTTTTATATACTAACTCTTTTTTTTAAGTTGACTATCACTTTTAAGGTTATTATTTTTTTCTTTATCACAGTCTTTTTTCTCATATTTAATTTAATTTTCACAGCTTAAAACGACTATATCTCATAAATCGTTAATTTTTTCGACATGAGCCTTTAGAATATTTTGTTCGTCTTATTTTTATCTTTAAAATGAAATCCATATTGAATATTTTTTGAGAAAAAAAATTTCGCAGTCTTATACCAGTTTTTTACTACCTTTATACCATGTATAAAAGTTTTTTTTGCTTTAAATAGAACAATGTTGCTAATGTTTTATGTTATCTACTTAGAAATAAATGAAAACTGGTGCTATAAAGACATTATACCACTCTTATTCCATGTATAAGAATTTACGAAACATTGGTAAAATTGATTTAAGATGCGAAAAAAAAATTCTCAAAAAATATTCAATATAGATTTTATTTTAAAGATAAAAATAAGACGAGAAATATTAGAAAGGTTAGTGTCGAAAAAATTAACGGTCTATGAGATATAGTCGTTTTTAAGTTGTAAAATCAAATTAATTGGGAGAGGGAGAGTTGTTACAATGAGGGTTCTTGTATTCATGTAAAAGCGAAATTCAAAAGTTAAAATATTATAATTGAGAAAGAGTTTAGGTAATTAAATGAAATAAGTTTTTATGATGGGATTTAAAAAATGTTAGGTTAGTATTTATAAATTTAAAAGCTTAAAATCTTATATTTAACTAAGTTGTCCATATTTTAAAGTTGCCAATATAGCAATTTAAGATAATAAAGCCCAAAGGCTTGGGCTTTAAAATTTTTTAAGTTACTTCATCTTCTTCCCCTAGGTTTCTGTAGTATATTCCATCTCTTTCTTTTCTTAACTCTTTCTTCCATGGCAGATTTTCAATAATACAGCGGGTTTCATGTTTTACCAGAAATTTGGGGGGTCAGTTGACCCCCCTGGATCCGCCCCTGCATGAAGTCTAAGTAAACCATTCTCATTCTCATGATCTTGAACTTGACTATTGAGTGGAGCATTTTCACCGGTGGAACCAAATGAATAAGAGTTGTTTTGTCTAGCCATTTCAAATTATAGCTATTGAAATTAATAGAGAAAAATACAAGAGTACTAGTGAAATGCTTTACAATTGAGTGATGAAACATCATGTTTTTAATTCAATTTATAATGTTGCGGTATGACATACATTGACCCTAGACAACGAATATATTTATAATTTTCAGATATGTTGGGATTTATACATATTGCAATAAAAGGTAAATAAATTGCCACCGAACACATAATCAATTAATTCTTGTGGCTTCATTTGATATTGTAAGATTATGTAATCTATCGTATATGTCACTTTATAGTAAAAACTTAAGTGTGTTTTATATGAAAACTTTTCATCATTTTTTATTTAGGTAATATGACATCACGGTCATTTGAAAATATTTAAAATTTCATTATATTTGGCATTACAAATGTAATTTCAATACTTATCATATTGTTGATGTCGTTTCGTACTTTTGATCGTATTTATGATGTTCCTTGGTAGTTTAGAAATTACGATATTTAGTATTTGTTCTTTTGTGGTTAAAAATGTTGTACTTGGTATTCTATAGATAAGCAGATATTTAACTACACATGGTTATGTGTAAATTTTAAAGTATTACAAATTTTATTCTTTAAATTCATATAGGAAAAACAATTACCATTCATTCAATATTTAAATAAAATCATTATAGCAACTTTTCCTTTGTAGACATGTATTTTCGTTATTGAAATACACATTTTATTACTTGTAAAATTCAACATATTCAATTATTTTTTCAAATGATATACACCTTTTTGTTTGTTTAAAGATAAAGTTAGTTCTAGTATAATTCAATAATTCTCAGTTAAGTAAAACCCCAATAGGACGTTTTAGTAAATTAACTTAAAACATAAGTATCTCTATTTGGTGTTTGGCGTAAGTGGTCAATGGAAGAAATGTTCACGCATCCAATTTTTCATCTAAAGTCTCTTTCTTTTGAATTTCCCTTCAATTTGTCTACCAACCACTATTACTTCGTATTAAAAAATAAATTAATTAATTAATCATATGGAAAGTAGTTTTCTTGATATTATTCCCATGTTTATTTTTAATTTGTTGAATTTATTTAGGTACTTTGTATCTAAGGACAATTAAAAAAATTTATTCGTCCCAAAAGAATACTCCATAATTTTATGAGGAAAATACCAAAATAAATTATTTTGATCAAAATAATTACATATAAATTTTTATCAAATTATCAAAATACTGTTTAATAAAATGGCAAACTTAATTACCTTTTCTTTTATCTTCATACGCTAATTGTATATTCCATGTGACTAGGAAACTTTTAAAAAAAATTTGACTTATTTTACATTTATCTCTTAAACCGTTCATTTTTCCGATATCCATCTTTAGAATTTTTTGAGTCATATTTATCTTCCAGATTTTTTTTGACCTCCTAAACCTATTACAAATCTGTTACAATTATATATATATATATATAAACTGTTACAAATCTGTTACAGACCTATTACAAATCAACTATATATCTATTATATATATGTTATAAGTCTAATATAAGTCATTTTTTATTTGCAATGCTCATTAAACTATTATACATCTACTATATATCTAATATATATGTTATAAGTCTAATATAAGGCTAATATAAGTCTCCTTATATTTGCAATATTCATTGAACTGTTATATATATATATATATATATATATATATATATATATATATATATGTTAGAAGTCTATTATAAGTCTAATATAAGTTGTTGGGAAACAATGATCCGGATAACAATCTAAAAACAAATCCGGATCAAGTTTGAAAGAAACAAAAACAATGTATGTAATACTCCCAAATCCAAATGGAAATATCCGGACAAAGATCAAGATACAAGTCATCCATTGAAGAAATTAAATACCTAAGCACTAGAGGAAATCATCCGACAAAGTTTGGCAAGGAAACAAACTTCTGTCCTTCAAGACTAGCATCCGGAAGAACTGATTGAAGCTATCTCCGAAAGAAGATAGATCCAGAGAATATAGGTCTCAAAGACATCCGGAAGACCTATATTTCAAACATAGGGAAAGATACAAAATATAACTTTCCCTTCATCCTTTTGGTCTCCAAGTCAAAGATCTTTTCCCCTCTACAAAGACAAAAAAATTGACAGCTCACATTTTCAGAGAAAGGACAAAAAGAACGATACCGGACAGAAAAAGGAAACTACCTTTTTTACCTAGACCAATAAGGACGCGCGTGGAGCTCACACCAAAAAGCAAACGGTATAAAAGTTGGTGCATCACAAAATGACAAGCAAAACGATCATTGCAACTTCCTAGCCTCAATCCCAAGATTTCAAACGGGTTAAAATATAGTCTAATGGATTGATTAATGGCTCCGAAAGCTCCACATGAAGACTTGATCAAGGGTGAAGAGTGATTGAAAGCTCACCAACCACAACGGCTACATTTATGATCAAAGCCTATAAAAGGAGCTCTTCACTAAATGAGCAGGTCAACTAGTTGACTTACAAAAAGCGAGTAACAAAGAATACTCATTCAATCAGTTGATATAATCCCTCCAAGAACCTTATGATTTAAAATATGTTTGTAAGGATTCCCAAGTGAAACTATAAACTTGAGGTACTCCAAAAACCAACCCTTTGTTAAAAACCAAAGAGCAAGAATCTCTAACTTGAGTGAGTTGAGAGATTGGGATATAGCTTGAAGTAGGTGCTTTGAGTGAGATCTCCCTGTAGGACTCAGCTTAGATTCAAGTGAGAAGGCTAAGTGTTATATCCTACTAAAGATAAGAGGACTCAACTAGGAGTTGGTGCTTCTAGTGATATATCCTACTTCCGGAAGGGGTTACCATCTGGAGACAAACCTATAAGGCTTGATTCCTGCTAGTTGGAAAGGAATCCACTAGTGGATAAGCACGGAGGAAGGAAACTCCGGGGACTGGACGTAGACGGGGCCGAACTAGTATAAAATACTTGTGTTTGATTTTCTTTCTCTTTTACTTTATTACATATTATTGTCATATTTGCATCATCCGAATCTATCCTCTGGATCATAATCAAACATACTACACTAAGACTTTTCTAAGTTTTTAAATTTCGCAAAAAAGGGCCATTCACCCCCTTCTGCCCTTATAAACACTCTTACAGAGACCAACAAGTGGTATCAGAGCAAGTGCTTAAACTAGAGATCTAACAATCTCGAGCTAAAGGTCCATATATTTTGATTCACATATCAAAATGAGTTTCCAAAACTCACAACTCCTTCCTGAGGGTATGTCTGTTACCCGTCCTCCACTCTTCACCGGCGAACACTACACATTTTGGAAAAATCGGATGAAGAACTTCATCCGGTCACAGAGTATGCAAGCTTGGTTAGTTATTAAATATGGTCCATATGAGCCTACTTATGAAGTAGAGGGTATGACTACCCCAAAGCTATCAAGTATGTGGGATGAGAATGATTTTAAAAAGTTGCGTGAAAACGCAAATGCTATTAACATGCATCATTGTGCTCTTAGTGCAGCTGAATTCAATAGAATATCCGAATGTGAGATTGCAAAAGAGATTTGGGAGAAGTTGAAGGTAACCTATGAAGGAACCACCAAAGTAAGAGAGACTAAGCTTGATCTACTCCAAAAAAAGTTTGAATCCTTCAAGATGGAGCCTAAAGAATCAATCAGCAGCATGAACACTAGATACACCAATCTAGTGAATGAAATGAAAAGGCTAGGGAAGGAGATTCCAGAAGTAGAAATGGTCAAGAAAGTACTCCGGAGTCTCACCAAGGAATGGGATAATAAAAAGACTGCCATTGAGAAAGCTCATGACTTAAACTTTTATAGTTATGATGAACTCATTGGTAATCTTCTAACCCAAGAATTATCCTTGGAGAGATATAACCAACTTGAAAAGAAGCCTGAGGAGAAAATAAGGCCATTGCACTTAAGGCAGAATCCATCGGATCAACTTCATCTAGAGAGGAAGAGCAAATCATTGAATAAATGAGAACCAAAGATCAACTTGTTGTACTAACCAGAAGGCTAAATCGATTCATACAAAAGAAAGATAGAAGGAAATCAAAAAGGTATGAATCCCGGAAACCAAGAGAAGGGACTTCGAGAAGAGACAAGCCCAGAAGGAATCCGGAAGAAAAGAAGGATCCAGAGAAAGAAGCTGCATATTTCGAATGTGGTGAGAAAGGCCACTTCAAGACAAAGTGCCCCAAGCTCAAAAGAACCAAAAAATTCAAAAAGAAGGCAATGGTGGCCACCTGGAGCAATAGTGAAGAAAGTAGCAGCTTATCTTCAACAAAAGAAGAAGAGGCTGCAAATTGTGTGTTCATGGCTCTAACTGATCCAGAAGCAGTGCAATCCGAAAGGAATGCCTCCAAGCAAGAAATAGTACAAATCGAAGAATCAGAATCAGATACAGTAAACAAAGAGGTAAATTCTTGCTCTAATTCTGCTTCTAACCTTGACCTTGAAAAAGCTCTTTCTATTGTTATCAAGGGTGTAAAGAAGAATGCAAAAGCCATCAAGTCTCTTAAAAGAGCAGTACTGGAGTTGGCAGAAGATGCTGAAGTAATGGCACACGACATCAATCTGGTTAGAGCAACCAAGCATATTGATGTTGTAGAGGAAAACTTCCTGAGGAACAAGTCCAGATCTTAAATGCGAATGTAATGGGACTGGATAGAGAAATCAATCTATTAAAGGGAGCATCCAGGAAGAGGCAAGAAATAAAGGCTCCACGAAGAGATAATCCTCCTCCTGCTCAGTACAGATTTAAAAGGACCCCCAATCAAAAGATGAAGGGAGCTAGCAGGCAACCACAAGCTCAAAAATATACCACTGCTCAAAAGGGAAAGGCTAAGGTAGCTTACAACCAACAGCCTATCAAACAAAGAAAAAACCATGGAGCAGAAGTTGCACCTGCAACCAGCTTCCGGATTAACACCGAACCATCCACCAATGTGCAAAAAGCTGAGTATATAGTTACTATAGGAAAAAGGATCTGGAGAAGATCAGCGAGAAGCAAAAGCAAAACACACCTATTTTAGGGTGCAGGTTTTGTGGGAAAAATAATCATATTACTAAATCATATAGATTAAAAAATTGTTATTATGATAGTTACCCTTGGCCTGAGATGGTTATTAACCCGAGAGGACCCAAATCTGATTGGGCACCCAAACCCACTTGATTTATTTTGCAGGTATGCCTTAGATCCACATTAGATCAACACACATCGTATATTGATAGCGGATTCTCAAGGCACATGACAGGTGATGAGAAGGCCTACATCACATTAACCTAGAAGAAGGGAGGCAAAGTAAGCTTTGGAGACAATCAAAAGGGACAGATCATTGGTCATGGAGCCATTGGGTCTGAATTTAAGATTGAAGATGTCTCACTAGTTGATGGACTGAAGTTCAACTTGCTAAGTGTGGCCCAATTATGTGACAAAGGAAGGAAAGCCACATTTGACTCCGGAGGCTGCTCAATCTATAACAGTAAGTCCAATCAACTTATTCTTCATGCACCTAGAGTAAATAATGTCTATTCTGTAAACATTAAAAATGATAAGAAGAATATATGCTTGGTGTCTAAAGAAGAAGAATCATGGCTATGGCACCGGAGGTTGGGACATGTAAGCATGAACCTCCTGTCCAAACTAGCCAAAAAGGAATTAGTTGTGGGATTGCCTAAGGTTGCTTTTAATAAGGATCATTTGTGCACTGCATGCCAACTAGGTAAACAACATAAGAAAAGTTTCCCTTCCATCTCATACATTCTTTCCAAAAGAGTACTTGAACTCTTACATATTGATCTCTTTGGTCCAGTCAAGCCATTGAGTTTAGGTAGAAGAGAATATACCATGGTCATTGTGGATGACTATTCTCAATATACTAGGGTTCTCCTGCTAACAAGCAAGGATGAAGCTTTTAACCAATTTTCCAAAACATTCATCCGAATAGAAATAGAACAGGGCATAAGCATTGCATGCATCCGGAGTGATAATGGTGGAGAATTCAAAAATAAGCATTTTGCTGATTTTTGTGACTCTAAGGGCATTGAACACAACCTCTCTGCCTCTTACACTCCTCAATAGAATGGAGTTGTTGAGAGAAAGAACAAGACCATAGTTGAGATAGCTAGAACAATAATTAGTGAAAATTGTTTACCAAAATATTTTTAGGGTGAGGCCGTAAATACAACATGATATATATTGAATAGAGCTCTCATTAGAAAGACCAGAGAAAAGACCCCATAAGAAATCTAGAAGGGAAGAAAACTCAAAATTTGGTATTTCGAAGCATTCGGATGTAAATGCTAAATCCTTAATAATAGAGAGCAACTAGAAAAATTTGATCCTAAATCGGATGAAGCAATTTTCCTTGGCTATTCAACACGTAGTAAGGCTTACAGAGTCTTCAATAAATGAACCCAAACTATGGTAGAGTCAATACATGTAGATTTCGATGAGGCTAACACTGCCGGAAAGAAAAGCTACACTCCGGAAGATCAAGTTCTAGAAGCTAAAAAATCTGGCGAAAAGGAGGAAGCTGGAATTCCTGATTCACTTCAAATCAAGAAGTACAAAGAGGAAGATGAAGGAATATCCTTTGATCAAGAGGTATAACAAGTTAATCTCAACCTACAGGAGATTGACTTTAATGAAGGCCAAGAAGGAATGGTTGAAGCTGAAATGGAGCAAGTCCTAGTTCAACAGGAAGGCCTACAAAGAGAGATCCGGACCCACAAAGATCATTCTATCAAAAATATTCTAGATGATGTTCAAAATCCAGTTAGAATCAGAGGTTAGCTCAATCAGATGATGAGCCATGCTGCCTTTGTCTTTCTCATAGAGCCAAAGAAATTTCAAGATGCTGAAGGCGATGAAAGCTAGAAGATGGCGATGCAGGAAGAGCTAGATCAATTCACTAGGAATGATGTATGGGATCTAGTGCCCTCACCTAAAGGTAATTCAATCATTGGCACCAAATAGGTGTTCCGGAACAAGCTTGATGAATCTGGAGTAGTGGTGAGAAACAAGGCAAGATTGGTTGCTCATGGCTACAACCAGCAAGAAGGGATTGACTTTAAAGAAACCTTTACTCCTGTAGCAAGGTTAGAAGCGATCCAGTTTCTATGTGGTTTTGCATCATTCATGGGGTTCACACTATACCAAATGGATATCAAAAGTGCATTCCTAAATGGGGTTATTCAAGAAGAAGTATATGTCAAGCAACCACCTGGATTTGATGATCCAAAGCACCCAGATCATGTATTCAGGTTGAAGAAGGCTCTCTATGAACTAGAGCAAGCACCAAGAGCCTAGTATGAGAGATTAATCTTTTTTCTTATATCTAAAGGATATACTAGATGCAAGGCAGATACCACACTCTTCATCAAGAAAAAGAAGAATGATATTATTCTAGTCTAGATCTATGTGGATGATATCATTTTTGGAGCCACTGATGAAAGGATGTGTGCAGAATTTAGCTCTCAAATGCAGAGGGAATTTGAGATGTTCTTGATGGGAGAGCTTAACTTCTTCCATGGTCTATAGATCAAGCAAAGTCCGGATGGGGTTTTCATTAATGAATCAAAGTATACCAAGGAGATCCTGAAGAAGGTTGAAATGGACAAAAGAAAACCAATGTCCACACTAATGGGATCAGACACAATCTTATCCAGGGACTGTGAAGGAGAAGATGTTAATCAGAAGCTCTATAGAGGAATGATTGGTTCACTACTATACTTGACATCTAGCAGACTTGACATACACTATACAGTTTGCTACTGTGCAAGGTATCGAGCCCATCCTAAGGATTCCCATCTAAGGCAGTTAAAAGAATCCTTAGATACCTCTTAGGAACCACTGAGGTTGGGTTATGGTATCCTAGTAATGGAGATTTCACACTCCAAGGGTTCACTGATGTAGATTATAGTAGAGATACTCTTGAGAGAAAGAGTACATCCGGAGGCTGCCATTTCCTTGGAGATTGCTAAGTATCATGGTATAGCAAGAAGCAAACTTCAGTTGCCTTATCCACTATAGAAGCAGAGTATATAGCAGCTGGAAGTTGTGTTACTCAACTCCTATGGGTCAAACAATAACTTGAAGATTATGGAGTGCAATCCGAATGTGTGGATGTTATGTGTGACAACAAAAGTGCTATTTATGTGTCAAAAAATCCGGTGCTCTATAGTAGGATGAAGCATATCAATATAAGGCATCATTTCATCCGGGATCACATGATGAAGAAGGATATTTCATTGGTATATATTCCAACTAATGAGCAAAGAGCAGATATCTTTACTAAGCCCTTAAGTAAAGATCAATTTGGGAAGTTAAGGGAGGCCATTGGTATGTCAAATCCAATTTGATAAAAAATCCGAAAGAGAATCCATGGTCAATTAAGACTCCTGTCAAACTGGATCATCCGAAATAGAGGTAATTGCCAATACAAGCCTAATTCGGAGGAAAGTATGCCACGTCAGCAAACAGGAAGGACAGATGGCAGAAAAAGCGCTTTAAAGGTAACTGTTACTTTTTGAATTTTAAAAGTCTATTAGTGGTTACACGCTCGGTAAAGTGGACAGTTATTTTCAAAATAAACCGTCCACATTCTCTGGTTAAACTGAACTTACCTCTCTCTTAAATTTCTGACTGCCATGTCATCAATCTAGTCAAAACTGCTGGAATCAAGATTACCAAAATACCCTTACCTTGAAAAATCTATAAATACCCCTAAAATTCATCTTCTTCCTCATGTGAGCAACTACTCTACTGTTACTCTGCCAAAATTCAAACCCAGAACCCTAGCTTTTTAAAAACCTCTAAAATGGCAGCCATAAACACCTCAAACACCCTCGAGATCTTACCTAGCAAAAATTTCTTTCAAGTTTCTGACTTGAAGGATACTGATTTTGAACCCCTGGATTTCAAGACCTCCGAATCCGTTATTCCCACTGATCACTTAGGTGATAATTACTTATTCAAAACCCCTCCTTTCTTCGCCCTAATCGAAGATCAAAATCTGGATGACTTCCTGACGATAAATTGCCCTACATCCCCAGAGCTGGTGAAGGAATTCTACGAAAATCTCTACGCTCATAACCATTTTGATGCACTGCACACTGAAGTCTAAGGGAAGGTGATAACAATTACTCCTCAACTTTTCGAGAAGCATCTGAACATGAAAAACTCTAGCGTGTTACTGAGAAAGGATGGAGATGAGAAAGATGTTGACTACACCTCAAAGCTTTGGCTACACCAAAATTATTTTGGAGATAGATTCTCAACATACTTCCCAAGAACGCCAAGGTTCCTGCAGCAAGTTCTGGCAAAACACATCCTGATAAAGAAGGATCATTGACTACAGTTTCTTTCTTTTAGTACTGCATCTTGCAGCATTGGGTTGGAAGTGTGAAAGTAAACTGGCCAGTCTTGATCATTCATAATTTTAAGACGCATGTGAACTCCTATGGTGCCCTAATCACTAGAATCCTATAAGCAGCGGAAGTAGATCTGACTGGGCTTGAAGGCGTCTATGGCAAGCCTATTCTTAAGAAGAATTTCCTCAATCTTCGATATGATGAGGAGTGGGGTGAAGAAAAAGCCAAACAGAAAAGGGAAGAGAAAAGAAGCAAGTCCCGGAAGATGGTTGATCCGGAAGAGCAAGCACATGTCCCTAAGAAGGCCAGAACAATTAAGAGTAAGGCATAAAAGAAGCCGGAAGCAATTCCTAAAGAGACAGTTAATGACGATGCCCTAACAATTAGCCAGATCATGAAAGCTAGTCCTAAAAAACCCAAGGGAAAGGGAAAGCTAATAAAAAAAGCGACCAAGAAAGCAATTGCAGCTGATTTACCTCCATTTGCTGTAAAAGCAATTGAGGCTAGAAGGAGGAAAGCTAAGAGAAGCTTAGCTAAAATGGAAGAGGATGAAGATGATGAGAAGATGGAGGATGAGGCTCCTGAATAAAAGAAGCTCAGAATAAAGGGGCTAACTTATGATGAAGCCGTTGCTACCCAAGAGAAGAAGGCCAATGAAGGAAGGAGACTAGCTAGAATAGTGATGAATGAAGAAGCAAAGAAGTATAGGGAGAAAGCTGCTTTGGAAAAAGCAAAACCAAGTAAAGGGAAAAATGTGCCCGGAGCAACAGAGATTGTGGGGAGAGATGATGCGCAATATAAGATTATACAAGTTGTGATAAAGGACAACGTCAAAATAAATCGGGAGAGAACTGAAGGACCCGGAGACTTATCTTATGTACCTCCAATTCTTATTGACCCACGGGATATGGATACACTGTCAAAGTTTTCAGAAGTGGATCAATTCATCTTTGCTGACAGACTAGGAGCTCTTCCAGAAAATCTGCTTAGATCCAGCACTCCAGTAATCAACCTAGCAAGTCCTGGCAAGGCATTGGAGAAGGGTGTTGAGGAAAATGCCAACACGCCTAGGGGAGAGAGAATAAGTCTTGTAAAGGCAAAGAAAGGGGTGATTGAGGACAGTTCCAATCATCCAAAGGAAAGGTTGGAAGAAAAGCAGGAAGTTAAAGATAGGGGGTATTCCGAGAACCCTCAGACGCTACAAACCAATGAGGTAACCCCTACTCTACTTCATCTTGATTCTGATCTTGATGCTATTCAGGATGAAAATGGGCACAACTTAGCTACAGACTCTCACAATGTCACTAAGGATATAGTGCTAAACTCGGATGATATAACTCCAGAGGAGGGAGTGAGTCTGAGTTCTAAAGGGCACACTTCTGAAGTGGACCCTACGGGCGAGGCTCATCCAGAGGAACGGATGGCGGAGGATAAGGATGAAGAAGAAAGTGATGATAAGGAGGAAGAAGAAGAGAGCTCTAGCTCAAAAGAAACTAAAAAGGAAGAGCAAAATCCGTCCTTCAGAAGTAGTTCAAGCTCCGAAGATTAATCCACCTCATTCGGAGAAAAGCGATCCCTCATCGCCAATCCAATCAAGATTCCCACTCCCAACACCAAAAGTGCTAAAGTTATGGCTGCACTCAAGCTACTTCAAGAAGCATCACAGGAGAAACAAGAGGAAGGGTATGCCAAGCAGAGCCTTTAAAGCATCTGTACACACTCAAAATCTATTGAAGCAGTGCTTTATGAAGAGTTCCAGCCCTTGGCGATTCAGAAGGAGTTTGCTAAAATTAAGGAGAATTTGAAAAGCCTTCCTCGAATTGAGAAGCAAGTTATGGAATTTCCCACTCTTAGCGCTATAGCTGAAGCCTCTCTATCTCAAATCCAGCGAATTTTAAATGAGCTTAAAGAAAGCGCCACTACAGCAAATCAGACTACTAGTCAACCTAATACCTTGGCCTCTGATAACTATGCAACTGTTCTCAAAAGAATGTCCTCATCCGCCACTGACCTATCCACTGAAATAAAGGACTACATTGATTCTAAGTTTGAAAGCTTAACAAAATTCATTGAAAAAAGAGACCTGATACCTGATCTCTCCAACCTGGAAATTGATCAATAAGTGACCCAAGGCATGCTTGCTCACTTCATAGATGACACAGTTCCCAAACTCAAAGAAAAGATCCTTGATGATATGGGTGATGAGATGCAGTCCAGAAATTCCGGGATCGAACAATTGATCAATGAATGGAAGAAGTCAATTTCCAAAGAAATAAAGGATCAAACTGAATCACTTCACAATATCCAAAAGGGGGTCTCAGAGGAAATAACTTTACTCCAAACTGGAATCAACAATCTGTCTATCTCTAGACCCTCTTCCCCTCCGGCTGTTCCGGAAAGCCAACTCATTCCGGTACTACACAATCTTGTCCAAGCCATAGGGGACTCCGGATTCATGAGCCTGAAAGGTGCGACTACTCTTATCAAGGCCATGTTCCCCTATTTTAATCGCAAAGACCATGACCATATTCTGTGAATTCTTCCCCAGGTCTCACAATCCTATGATCAACTCCGGAGATCTCTTCACCCTTATTATTTGACTCCGCCTATAGTTGATCACATCATTGATGAGCGGGCAAAAGTCAAAAAGGATTACTCTATCTACTCCCCTGCTTGGCAGCAGTCTTAGGACAAGCGAACCTACATGGTTATTGATCCCTTTGATGGAAGCAAAAAGGGGGAGGAAGATCCGAGTCATCAAGAGGAAGAAAGTGGGAACGGCAAAGGTAAAACGATACAAGTCAGAAGGAGCGGACCTTCCGGAGAGGTAGTTTAGCTAGCTAGATGATATTGTAATACTTATGTAATAGCTAGATTCTCTTTATATGTATTTCTGTAAATTGTAATTCTGAACTTTATGATGTTAACCATTGTTAACAGCACTAAAGTACAATCTATAATTATACTAAAAAAAACATATAAGCTAGAATCATAAAATAATGGGGGAGTTAGGATACTAGAATTATGGGGGAGCATTGTAAATGACTAAGTATCAAGAATCATACTTTAGATCATAAAACCCTCTCTTCTTTATGCTTAGTTGACTCAGTTTTTTGTTTCCATCAAATGGGGGAGATTGTTGGGAAACAATGATCCGGATAACAATCTAAAAACAAATCTGGATCAAGTTTGAAAGAAATAAAAACAATGTATGTAATACTCCTAAATCCAAATGGAAATATCCGGACAAAGATCAAGATACAAGTCATCCATTAAAGAAATTAAATACCTAAACACTAAAGGAAATCATCCGGATAAAGTTTGAAAACGAAACAAACTTCTGTCGTTCAAGACTAGCATCTGGAAGAACTAATTGAAGGTATCTCCGGAAGAAGATAGATCTGGAGAATATAGGTCTAAAAGACATCAGGAAGACCTATATTTCAAACATAGGGAAAGATACGAAATATAACTTTCCCTCCATCCTTTTGGTCTCCAAGTCAAAGATCCTTTCCCCTTTAGAAAGACAAAAAAATCGACAGCTCACATTTTCAGAGAAAGGACAAAAGAACTGACATCGGACAGAAAAAGGAAACTACCTTTTTACCTAGACCAATAAGGACGCGCGTGGAGCTCACACCAAAAAGCAAACGGTATAAGAGTTGGTGTATCACACAATGATAAGCAAAATAATCACGGACAACTTTCTAGCCTCAATCCTAAGATTTCAAATGGGTTAAAATATAGTCTAACGGATTGATCAATAGCTTCGAAAGCTCCACATCACGACCTGATCAAGGGTGGAGAGTGAATGAAAGCTCATCAACCACAACGGCTATATTTACGATCAAAGCCTATAAAAGAAGCTCTTCACCAAATGATTAGGTCAACTGGTTCACTTATAAAAAGCAAGTAACAAAGAATACTCATTCAATCAGTTGATATAATCCCTCCAAGAACCTTTTGATTCAAAATCTGTTTGTAAGGATTCACAGGTGAAAGTATAAACTTGACGAACTCCAAAAACCAACCTTTGTTGAAAACCAAAGAGTAAGAATCTCCAACTTGAGTGAGTTGAGAGATTGGGATATAGCTTGAAGTAGGTGCTTTGAGTGGGATCTCTCTATTGGACTCAGCTTAGATTCAAGGTAGAAGGCTAAGTGGTATATCCTACTAAAGATAAAAGGACTCAGCTAGGAGCTGGTGCTTCTAGTGGTATATCCTACTTTCGGAAGGGGTTACCATCTGGAGACAAACCTGTAAGGCTTGATTCCTACCAATTGGAAAGGAATCCACTAGTGGATAAGCACGGAGGAAGGAAACTCCGGGCACTGGATGTAGGCGGGGCCGAACCAGTATAAAATACTTGTGTTTGATTTCCTTTCCCTTTTACTTTATTGCATATTATTGTCATATTTGCATCATCCGAATCCATCCTCTGAATCATAATCAAACAAGCTACACTAAGACTTTTCTAAGTCTATAAATTCCGCGAAAAAGGGCCATTCACCCCCCTCTGCCCTTATAAATACTCTCACAGAGACCAACAAGTGGTATCAGAGTAAGTGCTCAAACTAGAGATCTAACAATCTCGTGCTAAAGGTTCATATATTTTGATTCACATATCAAAATGAGTTTCCAGAACTCAGAACACCTTCCCGAGGGTATGTCTGTTACCCATCCTTCACTCTTCACCAGTGAACACTACATATTCTAGAAAAATCGAATGAAGAACTTTATCCAGTCATAAAGTATGTAAGAATGGTTAGTTATTAAAGTTGGTCCATATGAGCTTACTTATGAAGTAGAGGTTATGACTACCCGAAAGCCATCAAGTATGTGGGATGAGAATGATTTTAAAAAGTTGCTTGAAAATGTAAATGTTATTAACATGCTTCATTATGCTCTTAGTGCAGCTAAATTCAACAGAATATCCAAATACGAGACTGCAAAAGAGATTTGGGAGAAGCTGGAGGTAACCTATAAAGGAACCACTAAAGTAAGAGAGGCTAAGCTTGATCTACTCCAACAAAAGTTTGAATCCTTCAAGATGGAGCCTAAAGAATCAATCCGCAGCATGAACACTAGATACACCAATCGAATGAATGAAATGAAAAGGCTAGGTAAGGAGATTCTAGTAGTAAAAATGGTCAAAAAAATACTCTGAAGTCTCACCAAGGAATGGGATAATAAAAAGACTGCCATTGAGGAAGCTCATGACTTAAACTTTTACAGTTATGATGAACTCATTGGTAATCTTCTAACCCAAAAATTATCCTCAGAGAGATATAGCCAACAAGAAAAGAAGCCTAAGGAGAAAAAGAAGGCCATTGCACTTAAGGCAAAATCCACCGGATCAGCTTCATCCAGAGAGGAAGAGCAAATCAATGAATCAATGAGCACCAAAGATCAACTTGCTCTACTAACCAAAAGGCTAATCGATTCATACAAAAGAAAGATAGAAGGAAATCAAAAAGGTATGAATCCCGAAAATCAAGAGAAGGGACTTCCAGAAGAGATAAGCCCAGAAGGAATTCGGAAGAAAAGAAGGATTTAGAGAAAGAAGCTGCATGTTTTGAATGTGGTGAGAAAGGCCACTTTAGGACAAAGTGCCCCAAGCTTAAAAGAACTAAGAAATTTAAAAAGAAGGCAATGGTGGCCACTTAGAGCAATAGTTAAGAAAGTAGCAGCTCATCTTCAACAGAAGAAGAAGAAGAGACTGCAAATTATGTGTTGATGGCTTTGACTGATCCAAAAGTAGAGCAATCCGAAAGGAATGCCTCCAAGTAAGAAACAGTGCAAATTGAAGAATCAGAATCAGATACAGCAAACACTGAGGTAAATTCTAGCTATAATTCTGCTTTTAACCTTGACTTTGCAAAAGCTCTTTCTATTGTTATCAAGGGTGTAAAGAAGAATGCAAAAGCTATCAAGTCTCTTAAAAGAGCAGTAGTGGAGTTGGCAGAAGATGATAAAGTAATGGCACAAGAAAACAATCTTGTTAGAGCAACCAAGCATATTGATGTTGTGGAGGAAAACTTCCTGAGGAATCTAGTCCAGATCCTAAATGCAAATGTAATGGGACTAGATAGAGAAATCAATATGTTAAAGGAAGCATCTAGGAAGAGGCCAGAAATAAAGGCTCCAAGAAGAGATAATCCTCCTCCTGCTCAGAACAGATTTCAAAGGACCCCCAATCAAAAGATGAATGGAGCTAGCAGGCAACCACAAGCTCAAAAATATACCGCTGCTCAAAAGGGAAAGGCTAAGGTAGCTTACAACTAACAGCCTATCAAACAAATAAAAAACCATAGAGCAGAAGCTGCACCTCCAACCAGCTTCCAGATTAACACTGGACCTTTCACTAGTGTGCAAAAAGCTGGGTATAAAGGCAACTATAGGAAAAAGGATCTGGAGAAGATCAGTGAGAAGCAAAAGCAAAACATACCTATTTCAGGGTGCTGGTTTTGTGGGAAAAATAATCATATTACTAAATCATGTAGATTAAAAAATGGTTATTATGATATTTACCCTTGGCCTGAGATGGTTATTAACCCGAGAGCACCCAAATCTGATTGGGTACCCAAACCCACTTGATTTATTTTATAGGTATGCCTTAGATCCACAGTATATCAACACAGATGGTATATTGATAGTGGATGCTCAAGGCACATGACAGGTGATGAGAAGGCCCTCATCATATTAACCTAGAAGAAGAGAGGCAAAGTAAGCTTTGAAGACAATCAAAAGGGACAGATCATTGGCCATGGAACCATTGCATCTGAATTAAAGATTAAAGATGTCTCGCCGGTTGATGGATTGAAGTTCAACTTGCTAAGTGTGGCCCAATTATGTGACAAAGGAAGGAAAGTCACATTTGACTCCGGAGGCTGCTCAATCTATGACAGTAAGTCCAATCAACTTATTCTTCATGCACCTAGAGTAGATAATGTCTATTCTGTAAACATTAAAAATGATAAGAAGAATATATGCTTGGTGTCTAAAGAAGAAGAATCATGGCTATGGCACCAGAGGTTGGGACATATAAGCATGAACCTCCTGTCCAAACTAGCCAAAAAGGAATTAGTTGTGGGATTGCCTAAGGTTGCTTTTAATAAGGATCATTTGTGCACTGCATGCCAACTAGGTAAACAACATAAGAAAAGTTTCCCTTCCATCTCATACATTCCTTCCAAAAGAGTACTTGAACTCTTACATATTGATCTCTTTGGTCCAGTCAAGCCATTGAGTTTAGGTAGAAGAGAATATACCATGGTCATTGTGGATGACTATTCTCAATATACCTGGGTTATCCTGCTAGAAAAAGCAAGGATGAAGCTTTTGACCAATTCCCCAAAACATTCATCCGGATAGAAGTAGAACAGGGCATAAGCATTGCACGCATCCGGAGTGATAATGGTGGAGAATTCAAAAATAAGCATTTTACTGATTTTTGTGACTCCAAGGGCATTGAACACAACTTCTCTGCCCCTCACACTCCTCAACAAAATGGAGTTGTTGAGAGAAAGAACAGGACCATAGTTGAGATGGCTAGAACAATGCTTAGTGAAAATTGTTTGCCAAAACATTTTTGGGGTGAGGCCGTAAATACAACATGCTATATATTGAATACTCATTAGAAAGACCGTCGAAAAGACCCAATATGAAATCTAGAAGGGAGGAAAACCCAAAATTTGGTATTTTAAAGCATTCGGATGTAAATGCTACATCCTTGATGATAGAGAGCAACTAGGAAAATTTGATCCTAAATCTGATGAAGCAATTTTCCTTAGCTACTCAACACATAGTAAGGCTTACAAAGTCTTCAATAAACGAACCCAAACTATGGTGGAGACAATACATATAGATTTTGATGAGATTAACACTGCAGGAAAGAAAAGCTACACTTCGGAAGATCAAGTTCCGGAAGCTGAAAAATCTAGAGAAAAGGAGGAAGCAGGAATTCCTGATTCACTTCATATCAAGAAGTACGAAGAGGAAGATGAAGGAATATCCTTTGATCAAGAGGTACAACAAGTTAATCTCAACCCACAAAAGATTGACTTTAATGAAGGCCAAGAAGGAATGGTTGAAGCTAAAATGGAGCAAGTCCCAGTTCAACATGAAGGCCTATAAAGAGAGATCCGGACCCACAGATATCATTCTATCAAAAATATTTTGGATGATGTTCAGAATCCAGTTAGAACCAGAGGTCAGCTTAACCGGATGATGAGCCATGCTGCCTTTATCTCTCTCATAGAGCTAAAGAAATTTTAAGATGATGGACGTAATGAAAGCTGGATGATGGCGATGCAGGAAGAGCTAGATCAATTCACCAGAAATGATGTATGGGATCTAGTGCCCTCTCCTGAAGAGAAATCAATCACTGGCACCAAGTGGGTGTTCTGAAACAAGCTTGATGAATCTGGGGTAGTGGTGAGAAATAAGGCAAGATTGGTTGCTCAAGGCTACAACCAGCAAGAAATGATTGACTTTGAAGAAACCTATGCTCCTGTAGCAAGGTTGGAAGCGATCTGGATTCTATGTGCTTTTGCATCATTCATAGGGTTCACACTATACCAAATGGATATGAAAAGTGCATTCCTAAATGAGGTTATTCAAGAAGAAGTATATGTCAAGCAACCACCTGGATTTGAATATCTAAAGCACCCGGATCATGTATTCAGGTTGAAGAAGGCTCTCTATGGACTAAAGCAAGCACCAAGAGCCTGGTATGAGAGATTAACCTCTTTTCTTATATCCAAAGGATATACTAGAGGCAAGACAGATACCACACTCTTCATCAAGAAAAAGAAGAATGATATTATTCTAGTCCAGATCTATATGGATGATATCATTTTTGGAGCCACTAATGAAAGGATGTGTGCAGAATTTAGCTCTCAAATGCAGAGGAAATTTGAGATGTCCATGATGGGAGAGCTTAACTTCTTCTGTGGTCTACAGATCGAGCAAAGTCCGGATAGGATTTTCATTAATCAATCAAAGTATACCAAGGAGATCCTGAAAAAGTTTGAAATGGACAAAAGCAAACATATGTCCACTCCAATGGGATCCGACACAATCTTATCCAGGGATTTTGAAGGAGAAGATTTTGATTAGAAGCTCTACAGAGGAATGATTGGTTCACTACTATACTTGACATCTAGTAGACCTGACATATACTATGCAGTTTGCTACTGTGCAAAGTATCAAGCCAATCCCAAGGATTCCCATTCAAGGCAGTTAAAAGAATCCTTAGATACCTTCTACAAACCACTGAGGTTGGGTTATGGTATCATAGTAATGGAGATTTCACACTCCAATGGTTCACTGATGCAGATTATGGTAGAGATGCTTTTAAGAGAAAGAGTACATCCGGAGGCTGCCATTTCCTTGGAGATTGCTTAGTATCATGGTATAGTAAGAAGCAAACTTCAGTTGCCTTATCCACTACAGAAGGAGAGTATATGGCAGCTGGAAGTTGTGTTGATCAACTCCTATGGATCAAACAATAACTTGAAGAATATGGAAGCAATTCGGATGTGTGGATGTTATGTGTGACAACAAACGTGCTATTGATGTGTTAAAAAATTCAATGCTCCATAGTAGGATGAAGCATGTCAATATAAGGCATCATTTCATCTGGGATCACGTGATGAAGAAGGATGTTGCATTGGTATATATTCCAACCAATGAGCAAAGAGCAGATATCTTTACTAAGCCCTTAAGTAAAGATCAATTTGGGAAATTAAGGGAGGCCATTGGTATGTCAAATCCAATTTGATGAAAATCCGGAAGAGAATCCATGGTCAATTAAGACTCTTGTCAAACTGGATCATCCGGAATAGAGGTAATTACCAATACAAGCCTAATGCGAAGGAAAGTATTCCACTTCAGTAAACAGGAAGGACAAATGGCACGAAAAGCGCTTTAAAAATACCCTTACCTTGAAAAATCTATAAATAACCCCAAAATTCATCTTCTTCCTCAAGCAAGCAACTACTCTACTGTTACTCTACAAAAATTCAAACTTCGAACCCTAGTTTTCTAAAAACCTCTAAAATGGCAGCCACAAACACCTCAAACAACCTCGAGATCTTACCTAGCAAAAAATTCTTTCAAGTATCTGACTTGAAGGATACTGATTTTGAACCCCTGAATTTCAAGACCTTTGAATCCATTATTCCCACTGATCACTTAGGTGATGATCACTTATTCAAAACCCCTCCTTTCTTTACCCTAATCGAAGATCCAAATCTAGATGACTTCCTGAAGATAAATTGCCCTACATACCCAGAGCTGGTGAAGGAATTTTATGAAAATCTTTGCGCTCATAACCATTTTGATGCACTGCGCATTGAAATCCAAGGGAAGGTGATAACAACTACTCCTGAATTTTTTGAGAAGCATCTGAACATGAAAACTCCGGAGTTTTACTGAGAAAGGATGTGCGTGGAGCTCACACAAAAAAGTAAACGGTATAAAAGTTGGTGCAACACAAAATGACAAGCAAAATGATCACTGACAACATTCTAGCCTCAATCCTAAGATTTCAAACGGGTCAAAATACAGTCTAACGGATTGATCAATGGCTCCGAAAGCTCCACATCATGACCTGATCAAGGGTGAAGAGTGAATGAAAGCTCACCAACAACAATGGCTACATTTATTATCAAAGCCTATAAAAGAAGCTCTTCACCAAATGAGCAGGTAACTGGTTCACTTACAAAAAGCAAGTAACAAAGAATACTCATTCAATCAGTTGATATGAACCCTCCAAGAACCTTTTGATTCAAAATATGCTTGTAAGGATTCACAGGTGAAACTATAAACTTGAGGAACTCTAAAAACCAACCTTTGTTAAAAACCAAAGAGTAAGAATCTCCAACTTGAGTGAGTTGAGAGATTGGGATATAGCTTGAAGTAGGTGCTTTGAGTGGGATCTCCCTGTAGGACTCAGCTTAGATTCAAGGTAGAAGGCTAAGTGGTATATCCTACTAAAGATAAGAGGACTCAGCTAGGAGTTGGTGCTTCTAGAGGTATATCCTACTTTCGGAAGGGGTTACCATCCGGAGACAAACCTGTAACGCTTGATTCCTGCTAGTTGGAAAGGAATCCACTAGTGGATAAGCTCGGAGGAGGGAAACTCCGGGGACTAGACGTAGGCGGGGCTGAACCAGTATAAAATACTTGTGTTTGATTTTCTTTCTCTTTTACTTTATTGCATATTATTGTCGTATTTACATCATCCGGATCCATCCTCCGGATCATAATCAAACACGCTACACTAAGACTTTTCTAAGTCTGTAAATTCCACGAAAAAGGGCCATTCACCCCCTCTACGCTTATAGATACTCTCAATGGGACCAACATAAGTCTCTTTGTATTTTCAATGTCCGTTAAACTGTTATATATCTACTATATATCTAATATAAGTCTGTTATAAGTCTTATAGTAGACTTGTAACAAATTTGTAACAGGTCGAAAAATATTGAAAAAAATATATCACAATGAATGGCGTTTCAAAAAATATATCACCCCCCCTCTACCCTTATAAATACTCTCAATAGGACCAACATAAGTCTCTTTGTATTTTCAATGTCCATTAAACTGTTATATATCTACTATATATCTAATATAAATTTGTTATAAGTCTTATAGTAGACTTGTAACAAATTTGTAACAGGTCGAAAAATATTGGAAAAAATATATCGGAATGAATGGCGTTTCAAACATAAATTGAGACGAACAAAAATTTTTTGAAGCGACATGTCGAAAAAATGAACGGTTTAAGAGATAAACGCAAAACAAGTCAAAAAAATTAAAAAAAAATCTTTCCCAATCGCATGGGCGTATAAAGGTAAAAGAAAAGATAATTAAGTTTGGTGACATTTTTATAGAAGGTATTATGATAGTTTTTTTCTATGTTGGGTTGTTTTGGTATTTATTTTGCCCAAATGAATTAAATTGGACAATTTCCGTTACAAATATAGTTCAAGTGCTAGTTGGGCTTATCCATTGAAACCTGTTCTGCTCACTAAGGTCCAAAATTAAGGTGGATTGTGAATGAAAAAGAAAATTTTACCTTCTTAGCATAAGATATCAACTTGGAAAAATGACTCTTAATATTATTAAGACATGTATATTGGTATGGTCCAAAATGTTAAAAATTTGAGTTCATTTAAACATATGTCTGTATGAAGAGTTAATTTTAATATCAAAAGATTGTAAAACTCAGTCAGCTTTCACATGAAAAATAATGACACATATCAACAAAAGGTTAGACGCCGTGAAATTAAAACTCATCTATGTAACACTCATTTATTTATTTTCATTATGGTAATTTCATTGCTTATAAGGCCCTGTTCTTTTTAATTTATTTTATGTTAAGTTTAGTTCAGTTTAGTACCATTCAGTTCAGTTTAGTACCATTTAGTTCAGTTCAATACCATTCAGTTCAGTTCAGTATCATTTAGTTTAGTTCAGGTTCAGTATTCAGTAATCAGCATTCAACATTCAATATTAAATTTCAGTTTATATATTATATCAATATTATTAATTTATATTAATATTTATAAATAATAAAAAATAATAAATATTAATGATAATATCATTTCAAGTTCAGTTCATATGAATATTATTAATTAATACTAATACTCACAAATAACAACAAAGAAAAAGTTACCAATAATAATATTTTTAAAATTATTAATTATTATTTTTATGATGGATAAATGTGTAAGACAAGTAAATAAATAAATAAATAAAAATAATAATATAATATATTATAAATATTAATAAAAATTAAAATAATAAAGTAATATTCATAACAATAATTATAATAAAATAAAATATATGATAATAATTTATAACCATATATTTAATTTTTGTTATTATTATTATTATATGTAACCATTAATAAATTTGATTAAAGTGTTATTAATTAATTTTTATATTTTAAAATACTATTTATATCATAATTATAATTTAGTATCAGTATTTTTGACTTCAGTATCATTTAGTTCAGTTCAGTAGTATTCAGTTAGTTCAGTTCAGTATAACTACTAATCAGTTAAAAAGAATATGACCTAAACTGACTGATTAAAACACTTTTTTTTATTTACAATACAAATTTAAGAAATACTTTAAGTGCTTATTTTTTAATTTTTTTATATAAATTATAAATAGTTTTTTTTAAATAGTTTACTAACAACAGGTAAAGTGGAATACCTTAGCTATATTTATAAGAGATTAAGAGTTCAAATTTTAGTTTTATGACAAATGCTTGGTATAATGGTTGAGCCAAAAAGTTGTGATCTTAGAAATTGCAGGTTTGAGTTTACACTCGAATGGGGTGAGATAAAGTTTTTGTTTATTATTATTGTAAACTCATATGAAAAAAAAAAAGTTAAGTGAAATACCAACGAGAAACACTCTTATAATACACGATAACAACAAAAACATATGTGCCTTAACCGAGATTTAGCCCACTTTACTAGACAACCAACTTATAATACTTCGCCAGGAGCTCATCCAATAGGCATCATATTGATAACATATGTGCAGGTTTTTATAATGCTACAGATTGCACTTTCATTTAATTACTTGATTAATTAACGAAATTTTCAACATGGTCATTGGCATCGCTATCGTGCCTTTATTTTACGCCTAATATATTCAAACTTCTTTGAACTTATTTTTAATGGTCTCTCGCTTTTTAAACTTTCATGGAAAGTCGTAGAAAATGTATATGAAGTACTTAAATTACCAGCTAATCCAACAGTGGCTCAGCTCAAAGTTCATAAAGAAAAGAAGTTACGAAAATTCAAATGCAGGTCAATCTTATTCACTGCCGTCTCCTCTATCATTTTCAATCGAATAATGACACTGAAAACAGCTCATGAGATATGGAAATATTTGAAAGAAGAGTACGAGGGAAGTGAGAGGAGCAAGGGGATGCAAGTGCTCAACCTTGCTCGAGAATTCGAAATACAAAAAATGAAGGAAGCAGATTCCATCAAAGATTATGCAGATAAACTTCTCGGCATTCCAAATAAAATAAGACTTCTTGGTGGTGAATTCTCTGATTTGAGGATTGTTTAAAAAATTCTTGTTACTATTCCTAAGAGGTTTGAAGCAACAATTATTTCTCTCGAAAATTCAAGAGATATGTGAAGCATTAATTTGGCATAGTTATTAAATGCATTGCAGGCTCAAGAACAAAGAAGGCTCATGAGAGAAGAAGGCACAGTGGAAGGTGCGTTTCAAGCAAAATTAGTTGGTGAAAATCACAAGGCTTGTCCACATTGTAAGAAGACAAATCATCCACAGTACAAGTGTTCGTGGAGACCGGATATCAAATGCAGACGATGTGGAGAAGTTGGTCATATCGAGAGAGTTTGCAAAAAATAAATTGAAGCCAAAGTTGCCATGAATAACCAAGAAGAGGAGTTATCTTAACTTCATGACTGATGTCCATGACCCATGCCCATGACATATGCTTATGACCCATGCCAATGACCTATAATATGAACCATAACTATGACCCATAAATTTATTTTATAGCTTTAGAGCTAAGGAGGAGTGTTGGAATTAACTCTAAATCTGAAATTGCATTTGATTTAGTCAAATAAAATTTGTTTAGTGGGTCACTTTGTTACCTAGTCTTTAGGAGAAGTTGCATATTTTATGAGCTTTATAGTTGCTTATTTTTAGTTATTTTAGTTTATGTAAAGCTCTATAAAAGAGCTTATTAGTTTGCTCCAAAAACATGTCAACAATTCCATTTACTTTCATCATATTTTATGTGTTTATGCTCCTTATATATCACAATTCTCTTTGCTGATTTTTCTTCTATATTTTCTTCAATGCTTTCATGTTAATAAATACAATATGGTATCAGAGCTATTGTCTTAAGGGACCTAATGTCTAAAAATTACAAAACTCATAACATAAATTTCTTTTCTTTCACAAACCTACAAGCGGCCAAAGATGGAAATTGAATTTTCTTCTACTTTCCCCTCAATTTCAATTCCCATATTTGACGGAACAAATTATCAGATGTGGGCTGTCAAGATGGAAGCCTATCTTGATGCAAATGATTTATGGGAAGCCGTAGAAAATGTATATGAAGTACCTGAATTACCAGCTAATCCAACGGTGGCTCAGCTTAAAGCTCATAAAGAAAAGAAGTTACAAAAATTAAAATTCAGGTCAATCTTATTCACTACCGTCTCCTCTATCATTTTCAATCGAATAATGACACTGGAAACAGCTCATGAGATATGGAAATATTTGAAAGAAGAGTACAAGGGAAGTGAGAGGAGCAAGGGGATGCAAGTGCTCAACCTTGCTCGAGAATTCGAAATACAAAAAATGAAGGAAGCAGATTCCATCAAAGATTATGCAGATAAACTTCTCGGCATTGCAAATAAAGTAAGACTTCTTGGTGGTGAATTCTCTGATTCGAGGATTGTTCAAAAAATTCTTGTTACTATTCCTGAGAGGTTTGAAGCAACAATTATTTCTCTCGAAAATTCAAGAGATATGCAAGCATTAATCTGGCAGAGTTATTAAATGCATTGCAGGCTCAAGAACAAAGAAGGTTCATGAGAGAAGAAGGCACAGTGAAAGGTGCGTTTCAAGCAAAATTAGTTGGTGAAAATCACAAGGTTTGTCCACATTGTAAGAAGACAAATCATCCACAGTACAAGTGTTGGTGGAGACCGGATATCAAATGTAGACGATGTGGAGAAGTTGGTTATATCGAGAGAGTTTGCAAAAAACAAATTGAAGCCAAAGTTGCCATGAATAACCAAGAAGAGGAGGAGTTATTTTAACTTCATGACTTATGCCCATGACCCATGCCTATGACACATGCTTATGACCCATGCCAATGACCTATAATATGAACCATAACTATGATCCATAAATTTATTTTATAGCTTTAGAGCTAAGGAGGAGTGTTAGAATTAACTCTAAATCTGAAATTGCATTTGATTTAGTCAAATAAAATTTGTTTAATGGGGTCACTTTGTTACCTAGTCTTTAGGAGAAGTTCCAGATTTTATGAGCTTCATAGTTACTTATTTTTTGCTATTTTAGTTTATGTAAAGCTCTATAAAAGAGCTTATTAGTTTGCTCCAAAAACATATCAGCAATTCCATTTACTTTCATCATATTTTATGCGTTTATGCTCCTTATATATCACAATTCTCTTTGCTGATTTTTCTTCTATATTTTCTTCAATGCTTTCATACCAATAAACACAACACCTATGCTATCCCGGAATCTAAACAAAAATTTGTCAAAATGAATAAAGCCGCCGCCGTTCACCGCCTAATTAGCAGGCAAATTGTACCAGTTGTGGTTGATTTGAATTCCAACAGCCAAACAACAAAAACAGTGACTTTATTAAAGGTTAGTTTAATCTTGCCAGTATGTATTATCAACAATGATTGATAATATGATATGTGATGGTAAGATTAAGGGTTACGGATTTTGAAATTTGAATTGATTCAAGATAAAATCGAATTGATCGATCCGGAGAAAGGAATTTAAGATTCGAGGGAGAGAGCAAATCTCGGCACCGTCGACGTCGAAGACTGATGAAGAAGAACAATGAATATTTATTTCTTTTTCTTTTACTTTTCTATTTTTCTTAAGCAGTCTAATACTCGCTTGACTTTTTCAAACTTTGTCACATATGCTGCCATATCAGCTACAATGATAAAGTGGTGCATTATTTACATAATTGAGGGGCCGGAGGAACCTTTTGTAAGTTTGAGGGAGTGAGAGGTATCTTTAAAAGTTCAGAGGGGCGAGAGATTATTAGGAATAAGTTTAGGGATTCGGATATATTAGGCCTTTATTTTAACAATTTTTTTATTGTCCATCTGGTTCACCGGAGCTTTGCTTCGACTACGTCCAGATCCGATCCGGATCGCGTACATGGTTATAGTGGGTGAGTCTACCAATACAAATTTTCTGCATTCAATCGAACTCAAACTAAAAATTTTACTTAAATAATACTAAATCACTTACCACTTATATCAACCCTTATTGATGCCTTCATTTCAACGTTACATACGACTAGTGAGAAATTCTATGTAAATGGTCAGTAAAGATTCTCTCTTTTGTTTGAATATGATTCTTTCATTCCTATAATAGAAATAACATAAATAATTAAATAAACAGTTGACATAAATATGTGACAAACTAATCTGTGATTTGGAATTCAAAAAGCATACAAAAGTTGGCACCGTAGTTTTAAGAATTCAATTGAGCTAGATGGACATTTCGGTATCATTTATTTGAATGAAAATATTTCATAAGAGAAAATATTCTTCAGGAAAAAAATTATTTTTCTATATTTGATCAAAATGCTGAAAAATATTTTCTTGTGTTTCGTTACCATGCTTGAAAATATTACAATCATAAATTTAAGTATATTATACGTATATTTTTATACTCAATTTTTTTAACTAAAATATCCTAACATATATGAAAAAAATAAAATTAAGTTTCCAAGGAAATATATGAAAAATTAACAAATTAAGCTTTATAAGTACAAAATGGTCAAGAATTCAATGTACGGAAACATGCCTCCAACAAACAAAATGTATGCTCAATGGCAGTTCGAATGTCTCATATTATATAATTCCTTTTCAGTTTGAGGTAAGTTGTTATATCATATTCCATAAGATGTCTCACTATTTTAGTTCTTTTTCTTTTATTAATGATTCTCTTCCCAACAAACACTACTGTACTAGCAACGCCACTCAATATTGTTTCTTTAATGTGGTTTTGAACCATTTACATATCACCGAAAAAATCCCCAAAATTGATAACAAGTAGAATGTACGCAGAAACTAATTGAACATATACTATTAATGGAGTGTTATTTGAATCAATTAATCGCACAAACCTAATTGACTATAACATGAATTAGATTGATTAAATATTTAATCAATTCATGCCATAAATTAATCAAATCGCAGAAATTTAATGCATAATATGTTAATATTTTAGTGTAATTGGATTAATTAGGTTAATCAATGCAATCGTGATATTTTACCGAATAAGTATGGAGAGTGCGGAGTGCACACTTGTTCGGGTACTGTTTACGATTTGGGGGTCCGGGGGCAGCGCCCTCGGGTGTGGGGTCCAAGGGGCGGCAGCCCCTGGCGGGGTCTAGGGGCAGCGCCCCTGATAGGGTCCTTTGAAAAAATTCATCAGAAAATGAATTTTGTCCGAAACAGTGTGTCTGTTGGACACAACTGAATCTCGGAAAGAAACATGTCTTTTGGACATGGCTGCTACCCCAAACAGCATGTCTGTTGACGTTTTTTGCTATTTAATTCACCAAAACGATGTTGGCCTAACACAGAAAAATTCGGTTGAAATTTCATTGCAAACAAATTCTTGTTCTTGATTCTCTTTCTGATTTTATCCGATTGAAAAATTTGGTAAACCGGCCAAATAAATTTCAATCTGACTGTTTTTCACGACTTCAGAAATATCCAAGTAATCCCATATTTCCAACATAGTATAATGGCATACATCAGTATCTCCAGTAATTGGATGTATCTCAATTGGTATATCACTCAATATTAGTAGTTGAAAGTCCTAGATTTAATACCTAGCCTCTTAAAAAATAATTCTTAAAAAAATGTATCAGTTCCTCCTGGAGGAACTCTATCGCTACATCAATTCATCATAACAAAACCCATCTATCAAGTTAACCGTAATCCAAAACACCAAATTGATAAAATAATTTGATTGATTGACAAAATAGATCGGAAAAAATCAAAACCCCAAAGGACACCATTCAAGAAACCTCAAGAAAACGTGGAAGGTTTTTGAAAACGAAAATCAATTGAAATTGAAAGAGAATTTCCCAGTTGACTGACTTAATATTTTCCTTGAGTTATTTTACAATCCAAACAAATATTAGAAAATTCCGAAAATAATTTTTAGTAAAATATTGTACTCCAAACAAACAAAGCCTTCGTCGCAATTTGCAATTGAGTTTTTTTTTTAATCCTATAGAACAAAAAAACCATTTGTTGGGCCAATCAAGTTTTTACCGACATAAAAAGGGTAAATAATTATAATCTTGGTATGATTGCACTAATATACTATTATTTTCCTAACTTTTATAAATATAATTTAAATCTTCCTATGTTTTAATTCCGTCCAATTAAAACCTCCTTCCGCTAAAATTTATAATTTTTCCATTCGAATAGTTGACATTTAATTTTTATGTTGACAAAACTACCCCTATGTTTTCTTTCTCCATCTACCTTCTTTTATTTTCCACAACCTGTATTAATATAAAACCTTGTCATTCTTGCTTCAGCCTTTCTCTTCCACTAATCACATTTTCTCATTGTAAACCTTACTGTGCCTTCCCTCAATTCTCTTTCATTAATTTAAAACTTTTGCCTCCTTTCATTTTCCTTCCAACAATCACATTTCTCATTGTAAGACATTTCAATTATGATAAAAGTATAAGTAAGGTTTAACTACCATCTCAATAATTCGTTTCAATATCTGAATTTTCAAGATAAAAATATGATCTTGTTTGTGCTAGCATCTGATGCGCTTCGACAAAGTGGAAGATGAATGGCCTTTAGACATGGCAGGTTTGTAAATTCTGGAACATGGGGAAGTCTCTAGAATGAATATGGGGAAGTCTAACCAGATTATTTGTATAAGATTAAAGCTAAGGTGCTCAACTTTATGTGCAACTGCAGCACATGAATTGACACAAGAATTTTTTTTTGAAATAATAGGAGTTTTTGCAGGAGCCAAGAACTGATCCCTGGTCATCCTAACCCATAACTTATGGATCTACCAATGGTACTAAGGCCAATTGGTAATCGACACCAGAAATTGAGAAATGAGAAATGGTGAAAATGGAAGACCAATAAATGAAAGGTGAAGCTAGAAAGACAGTTTTATGGATTTTGTAAATTTTGGATGGAAAGTTTGAAAATTTTAATAGAGGAAGATTTTTTTTGGAAATAATAGAAGCTTTTGTAGGAGTCAAGAATTGATTTATGGTCATCTCCACCCACACTTTATGGATCTATCAATTGCACCAAGTCCAATTATAATAGAAGAAGATTTTAGTTGGACGAAAATAAAATATAAAAAGGTTTAAATTATTTTATAAAAGTTAGGGAGTTGAACCAAATCATTGTTATATGCAATGCATTTATCACTGAAGTTAACAATAATTGGTTATAAAATTCTACTTAAACCCTAAAATATTAATTCAAACTAACATAAAGGTAAATAAAAAAAGTGTGAGCTAAACCACAGAAATTGAGAATCAATTACAATTAACAGCAGAACAAATGAAGAAATTATATAATACAGCAATAAAGTATCACCTATTAAATAATTTATTATATAGATAGGATTGGATGAAGTTTTTCTTTATTATTATAAGTTAACGACTTTATATTTTTTTTCAATTCCCATACTTACTGAAAAATAGAAAATAACTAAATGAAAATTGAATTCAAAATTTTAGGTGTAAGTGGTCCACATTGAAATATTTTTTTATTCCCTGTAGATTTAAATTAGGTATGGTCCATCACTCCAAAATTTCAATACATATTGGCCTACACACTGCAAATTAAGGAAGCAGCATCCCACTTTTGCATTGGCTTCAGCAATCAAAAGCAATAAATTTGATAATAACTATAAAATGACAATAAAATTAAAATTCCTTTTTTATTTACAAATTATGATTGATTATATATGGTATCGTGTGTTAAATGCGCTTCTTTAATCAAATGCTTGAGTATTTATGAGACTATTTATATATTCTTTCATCTTAATTAAATAGTCCATTATAAATACTCAACCGTTGGATTGGAGAAGGGTATTTCACACCCGATACTAGTGGTGAATCCAAATCTTTTTAATCATGGGGTCTGAGTATTAATTTATATAAAATTTAAATTTAAAACACATGTAAATAAATATATACTTCAATAATATTTAAACAATAAACTCATTTATAATCTTTCTCACCAAATAAGAAGTTAGAAATAAGTAAAAGAAATACGAAAAATGAAAAAGTTTAGAAATTAGTTTGGAAATTCATTGGATTTGATTATTGAAAGCCAATATTCCTTAGGCAAACTTTTTGTATATAAGTGTTTTAGTAGAAATTAATAATAATAATGAGGGGTTCAATTACATATTTTTATGGTGTTCATATAATTAATTTCATGTAACATAATATTATTATTCGGATAAAATATGGGGTCCATGAATCCACTAATTTACACTTGAATTCGCCAATGTCCGATACCATATATAAAAACCCATGCATTAGATTGTAATATCTACTTATTTTCAGTTTTATACCTATTTTAAATTGAATGTTAGTAAATTTGAGCTTAACTGTGTATGTCATAAATTTTAGGGGTTAAAATAGATTTTTAGTCGTAAGTTCTTCGTACAACGTGAGATTGAAATGATAAAAGAACATGTAACATAGTATTAATATTAATAATGAAATTTGGAGCACATATTTGTGTAGACCGGTGAAATCAAATATTTTACAAAATCAGATGCATAATCTCACATTGGGAGATGAGATAAAGCTTGACACATGATCAAGAAGATAATATAGAGAAGACTAAAAAGTTATGCAATTTATATTTTGTTAAACTTCATCTTGTATTATTAGAAATCCACAATCGTAAGAATGTCAACGTAATACATAACATCAATAATTTTTATAAATCTATAATAATTTTAGTTAAAAAAGATAGATAAATAAAAGATCGACGTATATTTTTAACTAAAAATAAATGGTATGCAATCTAACAATAGAATAATTAATGAGGTGTTGTGTAGCAGTAGTAATACAATTGAGAAAGTTGATTGCAATTAAAACTCAATCAAAATACCAAATGTATATTATTCTATGCAAAAGTGAAAATAAAAGAACTAGAAAATATGAAAAGAGAAGGAAGGTGTTGGAAGAGGAAGAAGAACACTTAAAATAGTATCTTCTTATTTTTTAATATTGGGCTAATAAATATTTTATGTTGTTGAAAAAGTTGAAGATTAGATAATTTATAAGTGTGGATAATATTTTTAATGGTATGAGGTCTTTTGGAGTAAAGTCTAAGAGTAAAATCATAAGGGTTTAGGTTCAAAGTGGATAATATCATACCATCTGTGGGGATAAGTGGTGTCCAAGCGCCTCCACTGTGCCGTAATAATTGATATCAGAGTCATGCTTCGACGTTAGCCGTGTGGATGGATCCCCGGAGAATCGAACAAAAGTGGGGACGCTCAGTTTGATCACCAAATGTCCGTGAATCCGGCAGTGCTCTATGTAAGGCGTGTCCTCCATCGCATTAGAGATAAAAAAAATCTGTTTGTAGAGAATGTCCGGATGGTTGATCGGCCGAGGGGAGGCTCGATGAATATTTATTTGAGGGGGGCAATATTGGGCTAACAAATATCTTACCTTGCTAAGAAAGTTGGAGATTAGATAATTTATAAGTGTGGACAATATGTCCAGCGATATGAGACCTTTTGAGGTATTACTCAAAAATAAAACCATAAAAATTTAGATCAAAATAAATAATATCATATATAAAAATATATAGTGTGCAAATACTTTTACTATTTCATAACACTCAAAGTTATATCTTATTAAATAAAATATGCGAGAGTAAGAGAGACTGCTAAAACTTTTGAGATAATCTATGATTTCTCAATCTATTATGGTCAAAATTGGATTCCACGCTAATGATTTTTTTTTAATTAAAATAACTTCAACTAATGTTGTCAAAAATAGAAATTTTGTGTCTTTGTTGTGCAAAGTGAGTACAAATTAAGGCAAATTATGCAATAATAACCTATACTTTTCTAATAAATAATTACCATATATTAATAAGCATGCATTTATTTAATGTTTATAGTGATACCAGTAAAAAATTGTTTATTGAACTAATATTAAAAATTATACTAATCCAATTTGAATCATGCCAAATGCCTTATTAGATGTGAAAATGACTTCTTAATTACCCTAAGTAAGAAAGGGACTGCAATAATATAATGGATAAACTTAAAAAACATACCCCGTGGTTTCAGCATTTTGCTAAAAGATGTCTGTGAAATTTTTTTTTTAAAAGGGTGCCTGTGATTTCAAAATTTTGTAAAAAAATGATTTCTAAAATTTTAAAACCACATTTTGAAGGGTAATCTTGTCCATTTTGAAGTGAAATTTTGCAGCTTAGTTAATAAAAATATAATACACATGTGATAAATTTCAGAATTTTTTTAGAAGTATTAATATTTTTTCAATTAAAAGTTGATTATAACTTTAAAAAATCAAAACAAAATGAAAACTTTCCGAATCTTACTCAAATCTTGATATATAATACTTGAATAATATAGTCAAAATATAGGAATATTGAATTTACTGAAATAAATGGTGTAACACTGTAATTCCTAAATCACAGGTACCCTTTTGAAAGCTTTTGAAACTACAGGCACCCTTTTAAAGAAAAAAAATTCCACAGACATCTTTTTATAAAATGCTGAAACCACATGACATTTTTTTAAAGTTTACCCTAACATAATCATTTCTTTCTTTGTTTTCTTCTATTATTTATTTTTGTTCTAATTATAGCATCAAATATATATTTTTACCACTGATTCTTTTATTTAACATTTTAAAAAAATTAAACTATCTGTTGTATATTCTAAAACTCAAAGACAGCTACAAAGATATATATATATATATATATATATATATATTCAGTTATAGCTAAATGTTCTAATTAAACCAGATACTTCAGTCCTAGTTAAGATCACTTTCAGAAAAGTTATTTTGTTTATAACCCAACATACTATTTTACCAACAGAAACTTTATGTAAATTTCTTACTTTAATAAAATTTCTTTAAATAAAGTATATGATTATTTTGTTAATTAGGTTCAGGGAATATAGTCTGTAGCTGATGGGTTTAATGTAGATACTTTTGTGTTTTGGCATGACATAAAGATTATTGAACAGAGTTTTTTAAATTTAGGGAATTTTTATCCAAAAATGTTTGAGCAGAAAAAACCACATAATTGGAATTTTTTTTTGTCATCGTTTAGGGTAGTTTTATTGGTTTCCATTATATGGAATTCTCCGAAATAGAAATAGAAAACATATATGGAGAATGGATGAATTTAACTATTCTCCATTTGTTATGTCTTTAAAATGGAGTTTTTCAAATACGAGGAACCCCATTTTAAGAATTAAATATTTTAATAATTTATTTTTTAATTTTAATTTTTTTAATTATTTTATTATTTGAGTAGAATAAAAACGATATGATCAAATTAATATAATAAAAATAAAATATTATTATTTTTAAAAACCTAACATAAAAAATAAAAAATAAAAAAAGATGATTGAATCAAAAATTTTATAAATTTCATAAAATAAAATTTAAAAAATAAAAAATGAAAAAAATTGTTTGACTTTCTCTTAAACCCAGTCTCTCAAAGTAATTGTAAGTCGGTCGTTAGCACTTTTGTATCATTTATGTTTATTACTAGTATTTTTAAATTTTAGTCATTTATTAAATGTTTGTCCGGAAATGGAAAATTTAGTACTAATACTAGAAGCCACCTAGTTTTGTGATCTTTTAACTTTTTTGAACATTTGAAGTATTAGTATTTATTTATATTCATTTAACACTACATGTTACGAGAATTGTAGATGAGTGTCTTTTATGAATAATTTAATATTTGATTTGATAAAAGTTATGTTTTGTTCGATTTATTAATGAATTGTTCGTAAATATAATTTTTTGAGTCGGATTGTAAATGAATTAAATATTAACAAACCTATGTTCGGCTCGAAAGCTCGTGACAAACTCGATTAACGACCCATAAATAAGTTTACACACTCAATGACGAAGCCAGGAGGTGGCGGAGGTAGGCAGCCGCCCTCTGCCTCCACCGAAAAACTTCATTAATCAATATACTATGTGCCCCACGGTTAAGTATTTCGCCCCTCCTCTTCTTACCATCATTTGGTTTAGATATGAAATTCAACTTCAATTTCCACCATATCTTGTTGTTTCTATTACAAGTTACAAAACAATTTCGAAAAATCAAAACCCAGAAATCAGAATGAAGAAAAATGAGAAGAGAATACGATATTAGATAAATTACACTAGAAAGAGAAATGTAGGAAAAGAAAGGGAAAAGCGTAGTATGTACGGTGATTAAAAATTACACGTGTTTGAAAAGGTAAAATACTTTTTTTTAATAAATGAAAAAGTAGAATATAGAGTTGGGTTCAACTTCTACAACCAGCAACTTCAATTTAAAAAACTTTAACTTATATATTTACTTTGAAATTTAACTATTCATATATATATTGCAAACGAGTTTTTCCTTATAAAAATATGAGTTATTTCAATGAAACTAATTGATAATAATTATTTTTATAAGCTTAAAAATTGAGCTTTTAAAATAAGCAGTTTGAAAAAGTAATTCTAAACTGGCTCTATGGACTAGCTGTTTGCAGGTCGTCTAATAAATTTAGAAGAAACATCTACTATAGACCTCACAATTATACATCAAATTGAAATATTTGTTTGAAAATCCGCCCCCTTTTCTGAGTTTCGGGCTCCGCCACTGCATACACTGGCTCATTGAAAGTTCGTGAACTACATTCATTATCATTTTCACACATTAAAAATAAAAATTTAGTGGCGAGTAAAAATAATTTTAGGCATACTAAAATATTTATAGTTTAAATTTTATCTATATATCATTTTAATTTAAAGTCTCTTGATTTAAGAATTCTTAATAATTTAGTTAAATGTGAGGGGGTCAAAATTTGGGTAAAAAAAATAAGGATGGGAAAATTAAGAGGAAAATTTGAGAAAATGAAAGAAAATTGATATTTTTAGAAAAAAAAGGAAAAAATAATGCAATGATCGGGAATTAATATTGGGACGTCCAACATAGTCCCCCAAGCCTCTAACCAATTGTGCTCCTCTACCTTTTGATTGATAATTACACCTACAATATATTATAGTAAAATCTCAAGGGAGCCCGGACTACTATTCAAATTGTTGTAGGTCCGCCCTGAGTGTGGGGTAAGTAAACGATATTATAAGTATAAAATCTTAATATTATATGTAATAAACTTGATCTTTTTATTTTTATTTATAAATAAAATAAATAAAATTGTTAATGTTCGTGAATAAACGAGTTGTTAAATGAAGTGTTTGCGAACGTGAATTTTGAGCTCGAGCCTAACAAAGCTTGAAGCTAACTCAAGCTCGTTAAAAACTTAGAGAACGAATATGAAGAAGCTGAAGAAGCTAAAACCCGGCTCCTGTACAGCCCTACATACTATTAGTTACAACAACATTAAAGAAGGGTCTTTAGTTTGATCAATTTTTACTTTGGAAACATGTTTTGTGTAAGTTTGTAACACATTTTTTCTTGAAGTAAATATGCTTGTATTCAGTAAGAGGAGATGAGTAACACAAAATGGAAAGACTTGACAGTAAATTTCCGTTACTTCGTCCAAAAACGTAGCATGAGTCAAACGGTGAGCAACGTCGTTATTATCTCTATCGAAAAGAGTAAACATACATAAGCTAAACGATAATTTTTACAAAAGAAAAAATAGTTATTTAAACATATATACAACTTACGAGCAGTTTATAAGCAAATTTTACAACAACTGCTTATGATTTATTGTTAAATCAGTTTATCTTATAAAAATATACAAAGTTATTATTTTTGAGTCATTTATAAGCTATAAATAGTTAATAAACTTTAAGCAACAAGTTAAAAAGTACGGTTAACTTCAAAAACATACTATATGGTTTCAATTATTTATAAGAGGGGCTTATGAATTTTTTTTTTCAAAAGGGCATGAGGTTTCACACCATCAGCAATTGAAAGAATTTTTTATAACACCGTTAAAATGCTGACGTGGCAAAAGGCATTTTGGGAATTTATAGTTTTTTATCTTCTCCTTCGTCGCCCTCTGTGTCTGTAACAACCCAATAATCCAAAACCAAAATTTCACAGCCAATTTTTTTTACCCAATTCAAATTTTGTTTCAAATTCTACTCATTCATCTCTAAATTATTATCAATTTCTTTCAATTTTTCATTCTAATTTGAGTTTCAACTCTATATTCAATGGAAAGAAGTAGAAAGAAAACCATCTATTAACCGGATCTAGATCTGCTTCTCTCTGAATACGCCCACAATTTGTCAAATCCAAGCAAGTTTTCAAGAACTTTGATGTCCATGCAGTGGTAAGATCTCCTCTCCCAAACTCGGTTCCGTTTTATCCAGGCCACGACGCAAACGAAAGTCAGGTGATTATCAAGGTATTCGAATCGCGCGGCAACGGAATCGCAGAAAAAAAAAAGCGAAAGCAAGTTGGAAATTGGTTTTATTTCAAAAGAAATTATATAAGTTTTATTTTAGGTTACAATGAAAGTTTTTTCATAATTTTAGTATTTATATTTAATATTTATTTCTATTAGACCATTATTTATTTTATATTTCTAATAATATTATTTTACTACATATAACTCACGCTTTCATACTTGTTGCATGTTTTAAGCTATTTTATATTTAATTAGATTTATTATGAGTTGTCATTCTATAACAAATTACTTTTCTTTTAATTACCTCTTTAATTTCATTTTAATTGTACAATTTATGGTCATTTTTCTTTAATGATTTCTCATTCCGATTTCCTATATATATACGGCTCTTATGTGAGTTGAGAGATAAGATTGATTCAATTATTTTCTCTACATTCTCGTTTTATTCATGCTCTTGTATTTTGGATATATATCTAAGTTTCTATTCCTGATCCAACCAATCGATTGAAGAAGCTGTTTAATTCTGGAAGAAACTATAAGTATCCTTTAAGGACAATATCTTAGACATAACTCAGCTTATCGGTGTTCCTGTTCCTTTTACATGTTAATAAGTTTCTACGATATTATTTCAACATTATTTTTATTGATTACATTTATCTTTTGATTGAAGCTATTGATGGTGGAGACTAGAAAACTCTATAATGTGATCATACAACAATCTGAAAGGATATTTAGTATCCCTCCAAGGTATGACTAACGTTTTTTCAAAATTTAGTATTTTTGTTGATTCAAAAAACCAAGGTGACAAAATATGAATTTTAAAAGAGCTATTTTCATTCTCAAAAAGTCTATTTTCATCCTAAAAAAGTTTTGAAAGTGTGGGAGTGTTTTCATAAAATTATTCCTTTTTTTTAAAGGGGAACAAATGGAGAATTTTTTTTAGAGTGTTGAAAATACAAAGTCTTCTTAAAGGGATGTTCAAATTTTTCTTTTTGGTTTCGAGAAAAGAAAAAAAAATGTGATTTATTTTAAACCAATTTTGTTGTTACAAATTTTTTGTTTAAATTATTTAATTGTTCCATTAGTTTGTGTGTTGTAAGTTTTGTAACAGCTACTTTATATTATAAAAGGCACTTTCATTATGGAATATGAGTAAAGTGATGGAAGAGAATGAAATAAATAGAATAAGTAAAGAAGATATATAAATTTTTAAATGAGAATCATAAGGATGAATATGTTGGGAAATTTTTAAAGAAGTTTGTATTTTATGAAATTAATCATATGAGTATCCTTTATGATATTAATTCAGACTTTGAAAGACTTGAGATATACCATGAAAATGATATTATATATTGTGGATATCTGTTATACTAAAAGAGTGCAATGATGTTAATTGGATCTTAGATTCAAATGAGACAATACTTATCTCTAAAAGAAGATAGGTGTACATTTATTTGAGACAACATGTTGTGATTACTAAAATGTGGAATTATATTATAACCATGTGAGTCAAGAGTGATTTTGGCCAGATCATCTGACTAAATTTTTGAGATATATTAGAAACATCAGAGAGGATGAGACTAAAGTCATTTGAAATTAATAAAGGTGGGAACTCAACCTACATGAGTGGAGATCTCACGGAATAGGTTTATATGGGTAATAACAAGCCTTTATTAGTTCTGCTAGCACAACAAATACTGTCTTAATCCTAGATGTGAGAAAGTGTTACGTTGCATATTTTTAGAGGTTGAGTTAGAGAACTCTTAAAGAATTTTATAGCTTTAATGAGTGGTGTATGAAGTGCAATATATATTTGATGAAATCACCTATGTAAGTGTTGCTTCTATGAGATATTGGCGCTATCTCTAGAGCACTTATGAAAGACCAGGCGCGCGCTTGGCCTAGTGGCGCACCACGGTGTTGAACAGAAACTTGTCTTGGTATAATGTGATGGCTAAAATCTCTATCCTACAGTAGCGCTTATTTGGTTCATAAAAACTATATGTTTCACCAAATATTCCGTAAGTTAAGTTTTATCTATCAAGTATTGATTCATAGTCCAAAAGACACCAATACCATATATTATATATCAAACCTGAGATATGCAGAAAAAAATTTATTTTCAAAATTTGTTTTGAAATAAGTCGGAGATTGTTGGAAATTTATTTGATTTTTTTTCAAAAGAAATGATATAAGTTTTATTTTATGTTACAATGAAAGTTTTGTCATAATTTTAGTATTTATATTTAATATTTGTTTTTATTAGAAACATATACCATTATTTGTGTTATATTACTAATAATATTGTTTTACTATATATAACTCACGTTGCCATACTTGTTGAACGTTTTAAGATATTTTATATTTAATTAGATTTATTATGAGTTGTTGACTCATTCTATAACAGATTGCTTTCCTTTTAATTAGCTCTTTAATTTCATTTTAATTGCACAATTTATGGTTATTTTTCTTTAATGATTTCTCATCACAATTTTCTATATATATACGGGTGTTTTGTGAGTTGAGAGATAGATTGATTCAATTGTTTTTCCTACATTCTCATTTTATTCATGCTCTTGTATTTTGGATATATATTTGAGTTTCTGTTCATGATCCAATCAATCGGTTGAAGAAGCTGTTTAATCCTGAAAAGAATTGTAAGTATCCTTTAAGGACAATGTCTTAAACATGACTCAGCTTATCGGTGTTTCCGTTCCTTTTACATGTTAATAAGTTTCTACGATATTATTTCAACATTATTTCTATTAATTACATTTATCTTTTGATTAAAGGTATTGATGGTGGAGACTAGAAAACTCTATAATGTTATCATACAACAGAACAACACAAGGAACTTGAAATGCCCAGAAATTGATGGCGTTAAAGAGCACTTACGCCGATATCATACTGCTCGACAACTAGGTGTCCGTGTTCTGCTTATGCTTAAACATATGTTGGATTCTAAGGGTTTTTTTATTTTACCAGTTTGTTTTCATTTGGTTTTTGTTCCAAGTAGGTTTCCTTTGATTATGTTCTTCCCTTTAATTTTTATTTAGTGTTGGGTGATTCTATTTTGGAAGAAATTGTTTCAGAACAAAATAAATTAGTTTTTCGAATGAGAATAATGAAGTTTCAGGGTTTGATTTACGGATTGGTAGGGATTGGGGTAGAGATGCACGATCTGTTGATGAAGATGAATGGACAGAAAAAAAATAAGGAATAAAAACAAATTGTGGTTTCCCATATTACCCCTTGACACATCATCATAATTAATGGAGTTAATGAAAAATCCTTGATTTGTTAACGGTTGCAAACCCTAGACTCTTTTTGAAAAGAAATTTTATGAGCCCTTTTTAAAAACGCGTGAAACCACAAAGTATTTTTTTAAAGTCAACCCTAAAAAATAAGTATTTTATACCGAGAAACACCACTCGAACTCAATTTAAATCCAATTCAATTCTAATTAATTCAACATAAATGATTCATCTCAATGTAGTACAAATTTAGTTCTAGAGGATATCCAAATTTGGAATTGAAAACTGAAGTACTAGTAGCATTGATTTTGGTAATTTGAATGTGAAGTGCATAATAGATGAGGGATGACAATAAGGAAATTGTTACCCTATAGCTTTGCTTCGACTACGTTTAGATTTGACCTGGGTCGCGCATATGACTGTGGTGAGTGAGTCTCTCAATAAAGATTTTCTACATTCACTAGATTTCGAAGTTGAAATCTTACTTAAGCGATACCAAATCACTTACCACTTGAACCAACCGCATGGCTAGCCCCCAACCTATACCTGCCAATAGGTACAACACCACCAATATGAGCACCTTCCACCCCAGAAGAAAAAAAACAAATAAACTGACATATTTTTGAAACAAAGGACATGAACAACGTGACTCGGAATTTCAGAAATACAACCCCACAATTCAAAGTGTGAGCTGGTTTTTTTTATATATTGAACAAATATTTAATACTTGGAGTTATAAGGTTATTAGCAGCAATTATCCCATGTCCTCTATGTCACATGCATTTCATACTATTTTGACCGCACCACATTTGTTTTAGACCTTTCTTTGTTCCTCTTTCTTCTTCATCACATTAAACTTGCCCTAAAACTAATGTTCACCTGGTCCCCATTTCCTTACGCACGCATAACTAACCCTATCCACTCCTCCCCTTCCCACCCCATCATCTATGTGAGAAATTATATAATGGATTAAATCATTTGATTTCTTCTGTCTGTATGAATGACATGTGTTTCAGAAATGAATAAAATAATAACATAAATAGTTTCTAGAATGTATGTCATTCATGTGAGGAGAAGGGATCAGACCCAATCCACTGTATATTTTCCCCCCTTCTGCATTATGCCACCTATTTCTGCTTCATTTTTCCATTTACATGCAACATACCGGTTTTCTAAATTCTTCAATTTATCCTAAAGCGACAATTCTCTAATTAATTTAAAGTGATTAGTTTTTAGAATAAAGAAGAGTATTATTTACTTAATAAATTGTTTGGTGGTATTTTTTATTCAATTTTGAGATTAAGCTCTTTTTAAATGTGGAACTTGGGCACTTTACCTAAATATAAAATACAATCAAAATTACCAAGTCGTACCAACTCATATTCTATGCCAATTGCCAAGTCAGTGCATTCCAGCTATCCTCAACATTTAATTATTTCATTTTCTTTTCTTTAATAGTCAAGTCTCGGTAATCAGTCGTTACGTGAACGCTCAGCTTCTCCGGTACCCAATCCCCAACTGCCACCTGTATTTTTTAAATTTATAAACCCCATTTATTTAAAATTATGAGGGACTCGAAATCTTTCTATCACCAGAAACGAAAAACATGCAATTTGGCCATATGGTTGAAAAAGGGACCATTCCAATTTATAATCAAATTGGTTCCCAACTAACTAATATGACAATAGTTCCACCTCATTATAATATACAAAGGATAATATCAAATTAATAAAAAGAACACACATCTTAATTAAAAAATAATAAAACAAGCCACACGAGTAAAAACAAAGCGTGCCTGTCTAATCTAACCTCTCACTCTTTCACTATACAGACTTATTTCTCTAGTTAGCACTAAAAACTAAAAAAGTCACTGTGATGGAATTCAGAAATTAACTAAAACACAAACGTTTCAGCCACTTAAATCCTGGTCAGGACAAAGCTCCTTTCTGAGCCGTTGAGAGAAGAGCATGCAGGCATCCATACTTAAATCAACGGCAGCTGCTAATGCCACGTAAGCAGCTGCATCCTCCGTGCAGGTCACGTGCTGCACACCAACTTCCACCCTAGGCTTACTGCACTTGCCTTCTCCGTCCACCGTCCCCGACATCACAAACCCTCTGTACATACACCACGGCCACAGCCCGTAATCTCCGCTGCCCCTCGGGCTACACGCCGGCGACGCCGAATTCGCCGGAGTTGACCGTCCGTTACAGCTCGCGCCTAAATCGATTACGAATTTACCGCCTTTATTTGAGCTCAGAGTAGACTCCGATAACACAATGCCGGCGGCGCTCATGCCGCCGTTTGTGTCAGGCATTAGCTCGAAACGGTAGCCTAGTCCATCTGAAGAGCCACGCTCGCGCCAAGCCTCAAGACGGCCCCAAGGCTTCCAGGTTCCATCTCCTGGCCGCAGAATTAGCCATGAGCCGGGGTTGGATCGGCTCACTCTATCTGAACCGGGAGAAGCCACAAACGGGGTTACCATTGAAGCGGCGGCAACAGGTGACCCTGAGAGGTCGTGTACTGTTATTGACCATCCCTTCCGTTCCTTGCCTGGCCGTTCCCGTTCGCTCCCAAATGAGCTCAGCCAGCTTCTAGCACTGTTTTGCTCCGATTGCAATGACCTATAAAAGGAGTTATTACAGTTCCAATGAGGAAAATTGATCTAGTGCCTTTAAAGCTGATAACAAAAATTAGAAATGTCGCATTTGCTTTATACTAGGAATTAAACAAGGAGAATCGCTTTACCCTAAAATTGAGGCGAAAAACGCTAACCTGGATCTTTGATTCCGGTCGCCGGTGCTTCTGAAACTGAATTTACAAGTAAAAACAGGCTGCCTAATGTTTCCCTGGATCTGAAACACCTGAGGACTACATTCCGGCTCACCATCGAACTGAAACACGAATCTCGGGTCCGGCTCTGCTTTCACATTCAAATGAAACTGTGCAGAAGATCCCTTATCAGTCTTCTTACCAACAGAAATCCAGCCATTGTGGAAAACACAAACCCGAGACTCAGTACCGGCAAGATCCAACGGAACGGAAACTTTCCCCAAAAGCCTTCCGGAATTACCACCGCAATTAGTACCACGCCGTCCAGTATAAATAGATATTTTCAAACAGAGTTTGCCGGCAAAAATAGACTTAGCAACCAATCGTTCAATATCAGCCTTACTGAGATGGAAAGTAGCAGCAAGCGGATGCGCTTGACCGTCGGGAAACTGATTGTTCTCCGCCGCAATATAGGGGACAACCGCCGTCTGAATCGGACAATTCTTCAGCTTAATCTTACAGAAACAAGGAGAAGAAGACGGGTGAACAACAGAACGAGCAGGTTTAGTAGCAAGAGGAATTTTAAGAGCGAGATTGCCCACAGTGAGGCGAACGAAAGGACAGGGATCCATTAACAGCGATAGATGATTCAGCCCCTTGGTATCTTAAATCGACGGAAAAATGCTAAAATTCGTTAAGAGGCATTGAGATCCGTGCAAACGAGAATGGGACGAAGAACCAATTGTGGCTACATTAACAAAAACTACTTCCATTGATATCATCAACTTCATCTTCTTCTAAAAGTAGAATTCTGAATTCTGATAAAAACCTTATAAACTTTGTAGAGAGAGAAACGGTTTTGGATTACAGCTGTGCACAGGCTGGCGACTATTTTTCCAGTCGGATCGAAGTTGACGCTATCTGAAATTTAACTACATTGTAGGCAGTAATTAGTCAGTTACCAAGTTGCCCTCCATATTCTATCTGCCTTGCAGGGAATCTCTGCTCTCTATGTTTATTATACTTTCTTTTCGTTCTGATCGGTCGATGTTTTCCTTGAATCGTTTTGAGTCGTTGGATGCGGAATCTGTTTCAGAGGATGGGATGTGAAGACACGTGGCATCATGGGAGGGTTTTTTTATGCCCGTGAGAGAGATGGAAGATTTTGCCTTCATTGTGTCATACTGATGTAACCTTATCATATCAAGCAAAATCAAATATATTGAAATTTAAAAAAAATTCACCTTTGCCTTCATTATAATGAAATTGTTTCTATCAGATCAATTTGAAATTTATTCATTCTTAACTAAAATTTAATCTAAAACATACTTATCTTTTTATTGAAAAAATAGTAATTCACTTATTAGTAAAAACAGCTGATGATATTAATTTGACCTTAGTTTTTATGTTACCAAAGAAAGTTTTTAGTGCATCTGTTATTTTATGACAAAACTAAATGCACATAGGATTTGTTTAATTTAATTTAATTGTTGTATTTTATTGTTGCGATTGTAATTGTTAACGTTGTTTTACTTTATGTATTTGAATTTTAAAACAACTAAAGATAATTACTTTGCAGTTGTTATTCAATAATTAAAATCATTAGTATTTGACATTAAAAAGATGAAAATGCAATTAGTTTAATAAATGAAAAATGAGGAAAAGGATAAATATAATATTATTTAAATTGAAAGTGAAAGAATGCAAAATTATCGTTTGTTGCAATTTGTAATAATATAGTAAGCGCGAAGTATTGTGTTGCCTGCTTTACTTCAAATTGAAAAATACTTGACAATTGATTACGTATTTGTGGCAAGTTTTTATTTATCATCGTTACCGGAAGACTACTTTTCCGATTCGGTACGGTGTTTTGTTTAATTTAATTTTAATATTTATAATATTTATTTATTAGTCAATAAAAATTTGATTGACCAAACAAATGGTTATTTCATGAGAAAGTATCTAATTGAGTAAAATAATTACTAATATACCACAAACAAGGGCTCTCCACCTTTTTGGAATTTTTCAAAAATTAAACAATGAATTTAGTGGTGGTTTCAGGATGTAATCACCATCGGGGTGAAAAATTTACAAAAAAATTATAATTGGCGTAAATTATTTCATCATATCAATAATCATAATACCGCAACTATCTATCATTATATTAAGTCATGTTAGAAAAAAATTATCAAATAATAACTGATTTAAGCTATGTATCTTTAAGGATAAATTACGGAGCAAAAATGTCCACAAACTATTTGAGTTTTTAGTTGATTAATTAATATTTCTTTTATAAGTAATTAATTAATAAGTTAAAAAAATTATTTGCTTTCTTGGGACGAAAAAACAAAGGGGCATGTGCTGCAATGTGAGGCAGGCTTGGGCCTTATTTGTTTCAAACCCAGTACAAAATTTTTAAAACAAACGTTGTCGTTTAGGTAAATTAATTAAGATGGTCATTGTCTTCTTCAACACTAAAACCTAAACTTACAGATCTGAAATTTCGCCGCAGCTTCCATTGAGTCTCAAGGGCGGTAGTTTTTCTTGCAGAGGCAAGATCACCTAATATCCATGTGATTTCCGGTGACTGCAAAGGCACATGCCTCTGCGTGCCAACCCCCAGCTCCGCCCCTGAATGAATTGATCGACTATTCAAGAAAAATGCAGTTAGTCTCTACGAAATTCTCTCTCGTTTTCTCTTAACACAGTTCGTCTTTCTTGAATCTTGATTCATTCTTGCGTTTTTTCATCTCAAATCCTTTATCCATTACCGATTTCATACATTAATCTGCTTTCTGCATAAACAATCACAAACCGAACTTTGATCTGCGTTTCGGTGAGCATTGGATTTTAACGATCTTGTTGAACCCAACACAAGTTGAACTGACTCAGTGGCTGACTCAATAGTGCTTAAAGTTTTGATCATGTCAACTTAGTTCAGTTTGAGTTAACTAAATAAAAAATGAAGTCGTGACAAGCCAAACTATTCGTATGAGTATTTTAACTTAAGGGTAAAGTTAAGGATCTTGGTTGACCTAGTTCTATCATCGAACTCTAAGCTGTTTTGAGCTGAGCTGTTTCCTTAGACCGCTGACTAAGAACTGTTCACTCAGCGATCGTTATTTAGATTTTGTTTCAACTGTGCTTGTTAGTTCATATCTCTGTTGAGTTATCTTGCTTATTCAATTGTGCTAACCTTTCCATTTAAGGAATAATGAAATCTTGCTTTTTGGTCTAACACTTTTACAGACATTAATGAAAGACGTCAAACAAAAGACAAAAAGTGCAGCGCTGATCAAGTCAAAGACTATCCGGAGAAAAGCTGCAACAAGACAAAGTCAAATCAGATTGCTGCAACGCGTATCTCCTACATTTGCACGCCTATGACAGTTCGTCAGATTACTAGAAAGAATGAGAAGATGCCTAGGGTTGTAAACGAGTTGAATCGAGCCGAGTTATGGCTTGTTCGTGTTCAGCTCATTTAATTTTTAATCAAACACGAGTCAAGCCGAGCTAGAATCGAACTCAAAATCTTGTTCGTGTTCTGCTCTTACGAGCTCGTTTGTTCACGAGTTACTCACGAATGACTCATTTAGTTTGTTGGTGAACATTTTGTTAATTTATTCGTGAACAAACTTGTTAATTTGTTCACCAATTATAACAAAATATGAAAAAAATAAATTCTTAATATTATAATATTTCAATAACTAACATAATATTCTTGCGCAAAATATGGAACCTTAATTAAAGTATTCACCATTAATTTATTCTTTAGGTACCGGGCCAACAAGTATTAGTAATATGAGCCATAAATTGAATTATAGACTATGTGATTATATTACAAATATAAGTTATTTCATCAACTATTTTAAGCATATATAGAAATTTTTATTATGTGAAAATTATAACAGGATTAGTTCATGAGCTTTTATCAAGTATGTTCATGAACTTGTTCACGAGCCTGTAAACGAGTTTGTTCACGAGTTTTCGAGCCGAGCTAAGACTTGTTCATGTTCAGCTCATTTATTTTTTAAGCTCAAGATCATGTTTACGAACTATTCATTTATAAATCAAGTCGAGTCGAGCTCTTATCAAGCCAAACACCGAGTTGTTCATGAACGACTCGTCTCATTTACAGCCTAAAGATGACACGTAGCAGGGCAGCGGAGTTCTCTCTAACGGATTTCTGGCATCAAACAAACAAGAATTCAAATTTGAAGCTCTGATTTCAATCTATCTCACTACGGCACAACCGTGTGATTCAATCTCCTAATAGATCGAATTGAAGAAGCAATGGGTGGATAGCTGAGCTGTTAAATTGTAGAAGATGTCAAAGCAAGTTCAACGACTTGCTGAATACACCTATAAAAAGCAAAAAGGCAAGCATTGGAACTTGGTGAATACACTTGAATTTCTACCTAGCTGAGTCTCTATCAAAATCACAACACTTAAAGAAATTCAATCAAGAAAGCAACTACTCAACGAGAATCTGCTTTAGTTCAAGAGAGAATAGAATAGATCATTTCAATTGTGAAATCTAATTATTGTAACTAGATCAATGAATCTATAAGTTGAATCCATCTCTTGTTTGAGTTGCCGATAGAAGAGGGTAATTTAGTTAGCGATTGTAATTGAGAAATTTTGTGAAAGGCTTCTCCGCCTAGGGTAAAGGAGTTGATATTAGTTGATTAAAGCTAGTACACTCTCTTGAGACTAGAGGTAGGCATAAGTTGCTGAACCAATATAAATCTCTATGTTCTTTACTTTGAAGTTGAAGTTTTTATGTGTTTCTATATAGCACACACAAAGGATATGAGGTAACCAATTCTTACCTTGCTCATCACTTTCTTACTATTCTCTCATCTTCATTGGAACCTTACTTAGGCATTAGAGAGGCTTCACGGGTACCCCGACCAAGCTATTTTTACCTGTTTTATGTCTTATAGGTAACTCGGATCTCAAAGCCTACAACATCATTGGTGCAGTGAGCATGGAACGAACACACGACCTTCAGATATGGGCCAATGAAGCCCACAGAGCCAAATAGCCCATTCAAGCTCATTACGTAGGCGGTTACAACCAAGGGCAAAATAATAAATAATGCCCAACAAAGTAGAGACACTCGTCATAGTCCGTTAGGATTGGTCCCATAGATTCCATCTATTTAGCACACATAAAGGATATGAGGTAACCAATTTTTACCTTGCTCATCACTCTAACTATTCTCTCATCTTCACCTGAATCTTACTTAGGCATCGAAGAGGCTTCGCCGATACCCTAGGCAAACCTGTTCGACCTCTTTTTCTGTCTTATAGATAATCCGGATCTCAAAGCCTACAACATCAAATATTGTAGGGTTTAAGTAGTATTATAACCAAGGGCAAACTTAAAAAAAGTATGATGTGGTTTCACTCATTTGCAAAACGGGGTATGTGGAATTTTTTTTATAAAACAGGGTATGTGATTTTGAAAAATTTGCAAATAAAATCCTTAATAGTAAATTATGTCACAAATATGGGTAATCTTGTTTGTTTTTATCTGATTTTTTTGCGGGATGGTTATTAAAAATATAATACACGTTAGTGAAAAATTTTGAAATTTTTTTAATTGAGCAAATATTTTTATAAATTAAATTATGATAACAAACTTTCAAAAATCATAAAAATTTCTGAAAATTACTCGAATTCCGACATATAATTTTTAAATAATAAGGTTATATCATTAGAATATTGAATTGTTCAAAATATTCAATGCAACACCAATATTCTGAAACCACAGACCTATTTTTACAAATTTTTTGAAACCAATAACCTCATTTTACAAAAAAAAAATTCCTCACATCTAACTTACAAATAAATGAAATCACGTCATACCTTTTTTAAGTTTGCCCTATAACCAATTAGGTGACGTTTGGTTCGCGAAAATCCTATTCCGTAGAATAGATTTAGAAATGAATTGAAAGACGTCAAATATAATAGAGTATATGTCTAGAATCCGTCAACGCATGGAAAATTTTTTCCTGATTTATATATATCTCACGGAAAAGCCATTCCTTTGTTTCAAAAAGGAATAGTTTTTCCATGAAATGTATATAAATTAGGAAAAACTTTTTCATTCGTCGACGGATTCTAGTTGAATAATGTCTCATATTTGGTATCTTCCCATATATTTTATTTCTATTACACGGAATAGTATTTCCGTGAACCAAACACCACCTTAATATTAACTCAGAGATAAATGCATTTCATATACCGATTAACTTAATTTCAAGAAGCTCGCTCTTCATCATGTAGTGCGGGTTTATATGTTTAGTAGCACAAACAATAAGTTTTGCTAGTTTCGGAAGTTAGAAAGCTCGAATTCATTCATTAAAAAAGGTTCGAATTCAAGCACAAATGTATGTATCACTCATTAATTAAAAACAACACAACAATAATATTTTCAAAGTGATAACACACTATAAAATACTACTAGTTGTTATAGAATACATGTTCATTGGGTGGGCTGAGCTGGGTTTGATCGGACTTTTTAATAAAAATATTAACTCAAGTCTGGTCCAAGTCTATAATTTAAAACTTCGAGTTCAGGCCAGATTTGATAAGCCCAGTCCATGGCTCATAGATAATCTTTTTCTTTTAATAATATGTAAATTAAAGTGAAAAAAACTACAAATTCTAAAAAAAAAATGTCTAAATTTTTCATATAATTATATTTTTTTAGTAAAATTCTTTTATATATAGTTAAAAATTTAGTATGTTAAAATATTAAAATCTGTAAAAACCTATTAAATATATATAATATAAAAACATAAAATAAATATAATTTTTGTTCGTCGGACCGGACTCGGGCCAGACTTGAATATTTTCATAAAAACTAAGTTCAATTCATAAAACTTTTAGCTTTTACGGGATCAAACTCAGGCCGGACTCTATAATAACAATGAGTGTTAAAGTCCGACATATTTAAACTGGCTCGGGCCAATGGGTAGCCCCAAGTCTATGTATAACTATGTTTGATGTATCGAAAGAGATAAGTTGAAATTTTAGTATTGATTATTGATGTAAAACTAGGAATATTATTGAGAAATTTTTATGATTCGGAGAGCATAAACTAAGATTGATTTGTATGTCATTTTATTCAATTGGTACTTCAATTGTTATTTTACATACAATCAGCATCTAGTGAATGACATAAACTGCGTAGTTCAGGCGGAGGGCAGCTGAAAAATTGAAATTTAATTTGAGCGAGTTGGATCGCACTGAAACTCGGCGGTTTCGAAACGTGAAAAATGAAGGCGTTGGGATGGTGGCTGATGGTAGTAGGCTCACTCCGATTGGCCTCTGTATGGTTCGGTTTCTTCGACATTTGGGCTCTCCGACTCGCCGTCTTCTCCAAAACCACCAGTATGCTTCCCCTCTCTCCCTACTTTTCGTTTTTCTCAATCTGAGATCCCTAATTTATTCATTTTCTTGTTTAAGCAAGCCAGCTATCGAATCTAGTGATTTGATACAATTGAAGATTGTTCATTGAATATTTCCTGTATTTGAAACTTCAACAGCATTTGTCCCTGTTTGAATTTGTTTATACCGGTTTCCCTTGTACTTGTTATCGTAGTTACGTTGTTAGGTATTACGCCTTGTTTTCTTGGACTACAATTCAATACAGTTAAGTGAAATAAGTTTAGTTCAGCTATGCTAGTTACAGTGAAATAAGTTTAGTTCAGAACTTCAGTTCAGCTATGCGTAGTTCTAAACTTACACTGAAATAAGTTCAGTTCAACTCATTTCGGTTCAGTTCAGGCAACTTCAGTTCAGTTGCCTTAATTTTCCTTTCCTTGAGCTGGACGGTGAATGATTTTCCTTTTATCTAAATCTTTATTGTCTGAAGTTATTTTATAGTTGAGGTTTCAAAACCAAAGGGATGAATAACTATGCTGATGAACACATGTTAGCATAAAATGTGGATCTCGATTCATAGGGAAAAACATTCAAGTATAACATTGAATTAATCTTATACTAGGAAATTGGGCGGCTGTGCTTGCTGTGTGTTTGTGATTAATGAGTAGAATACAATAGGCAGGAAAATCACTATGATTATGGCTTTTGACATTTGATTAAAAAGGGCAAAACAGCAAATTTGATTGGTTCAATGTTGATTTTTTCACAGGATATCTGGAACTTTTTTAATTGGCATTCATGTATGTGCAATGCCTTACTGAAAAATTGCATAAGTTAATTGTATGGAGGACCTAAAAGTATAACGTGCAACGAGAGGCTTATTACTGCTAAAAAAGATATGGATTGTTATTTGAGGGAAACACTTTATTAGCACAATGTAGATTTGTCCCCAAATGTCTGAGATGTTGTTCTTTAATAGCTGTCGTGTCATTAGAGAAAGATTGTATTCGAAGTAAAGGAAACAATGAGGGGTGATTTGATTTCGAATTTCTGAAGTTTTGACATGTGATCTCTTATCGTTGGTTTATAGCCCTGTGACCTCAGAAAATTATGCTTATTTTATTGCCTTCAATGATGAAGGAATTTGTATTGCTACCAAACAAAACGAAAGTCATTAATTAAATGTATGTGACGATACTAGCGGCTTTCCAATTGAATGCGTTTAACTGATAAAAGAAATGTCTTTCTTGTTTATTGATATTTTAAATTTGCGCTGATTCTGCTTTTTTTTTTTTACGAACGGTGTTCCAGTGACTGAAGTTCATGGGAGGACATTTGGAGTTTGGACACTCTTAACTTGCACACTTTGCTTTCTTTGTGCATTAAACCTTGAGAACAAGCCACTTTATTTGGCAACGTTCTTATCTTTCGTGTATGCTTTTGGACACTTTTTGACTGAATACATAGTTTACGAGACAATGGCCATCGGAAATTTGACAACTGTGGGCATTTTTGCAGGTATATTTCTATTAATGTCACTTCTATTGGATTAGTACTGAAGCTACTAGAGATATTATTATTGTTTTCTAAATTAATTTAGGGTTTTGGTTAATCAGGTACATCAATTGTTTGGATGCTGATCCAATGGAATGCACATCAAAAGGGCCACAACAAGCAGTCTTGAAATGTATGCTATGTTGCCAAAAGTCTACTACGTATTTTGTAATGCTATTCAACTAACTGATTCATGCTGTGCAATTTCATGATTTTTTTGTGAAACTCAAACTCTCCATTTTCGATCTAGAATGCTACATGCTTGTTTGTTATATATTGAATATATTCTGGTGGATTAGATTTGTCCTTGGATTTGAATTCAGGATCCTCGACTCTATGCTCCACATGGGGGGAGGTGTGGCTACTAAGCATGTAATATTAATTTGGTTGTGTGGCTAATTTAGACTCATAATATGTACTATATTGGGTTAGTTAATGGCCAGTTTTGTTTGTACACCATGATGGTATTGTGTTGTATTGGAAGGAAGTTAAAAACGTTGGGCCTAAGCCTTTCCAGACTCTAGAGCCCATAAAATGCCGTGGACTGTAAGACCATTTATATAGACTTGAATCCCACTCAGTTATGGTTCGATTCATAAAATGCAACTTCTAGGCATAGAAATGACTTTAAACTTGAATTGGCGGGTGACCAAATTAATTTGAGTAAAATGTATACAAATTCAATCTCAAATGTACTGTCTTGTGTAAGGCTAGACAGATGCTGATTTGCAGTAATTAACGAAATTTGGTTGCTTGCTTTCACGAAAAAGGAGCACAAAAAGATGAGAAAAGAAAGACAAGTTGTGTTTTAAGGAAGCAAATGTTCATGGCTTGTTTTTGATTCATCATGTGTCCATCATTAATTTAAAAGGAAACATATTGATAATTCAAGATTATGTACAATTGCAGATATGTAAAAAAACAGTAAGATTTGTTAATGGCTTTGAACTCGCCCACACACTTAATACTATCTATTTTAGCTGCCACAAACGCTAGGCTTGGCTCTACTATTTTACATTTTGATTCTGAACTGAACAATTTAGTAAGGAAAAAAAAGCACAATTTCTATCTATCACAGCTGAACCATATTCAATGTCAATGGTGTCAATGCTAAGCTAGCTGTGATTCTCATAATCAATGACTTTCACCAATTTCTTGAGACTTCATTTCAGCCTTATTGCGCGCATACTGATCAAGTAGATTACCCTTGTCTTCACTGTCTTCATTTCCTACATCCTTAATATCTCTATCATCAACATCGATAAGATCTTCGACTTCCTCTAATTCTTCTTCGTCTTTGTCATCCTCTGTATTTTCACCCTTAATCTCGTCTTCCTTAACCCCCAACGCCGTTTTATCGTTCATTCGGGGATAAAGGTGCTTCCTTCCAAGTTTTGGAACTCCCTCAACCGTTATTTGGGAATTCTCCGATAGCTCCCCAGCACTATTGTCCTCAAGGGAAGCCTTCTTAGTAGCATACGAGTGCTTGAGTTGGTTAAAAAGCCAGTAACAAATGGCAATCGATAGACATATCTGAAGAAAATGCTTCACTTTAAAGCCTTTAGACCTCTGGTTTCTACTAGGCAATTGCTTCAACATACTCAAATCAATTCCTACAAAGTTAACCTCCTAGTAAATGCAAGAAAACAGGAAATACCCAGATTGAATTACAAGCAAATTGAAGATAAAACATCAAACAGAACTAAAAACAAAGTGAGTAGAAATGGGTAAATTGAGAAGGGGGAAAAGGGTACCTTTAGAGAGGATCTGTGGGTTGAGTATGACTGAATTGAAGTAAATAATGTTTGATTATTAGAGTATAGTTAAGTACTAGGAGAATGATAAAAGAGAGAAATACAAGTAAAACCAGCAAGAGAAAGAGGAGTATACGCGTTAACTGAGGTTTGGACACAAATGAAGTGTCGGCATTCAATAGTGTGAGTCTCTCATTTAATGCTGTGTTTCTTTGTTAAAACCACCTTGTCTTATCACTTCCCATCTTTTTATTTTATTCATATTTTCAATTTCACCATCAATTTGTTCTTACGTATTAATATTTTTCTTTTAAACAGTTCCTCTATTTAAAAATTATTGTTGTTTCAATGGATTCATATTTTTAAGATAATAATTAATTAAATAATATAATTTATTTTTTTATAAAAAATAATATAATTTCTTAATTTATTCTTTTATTAATATTCTTTATTAGAGTCTCTTCATCTTTTTATTAGATGTTAGAATATGACTATCTTAAAAGTTGTATAAATTAATAAGGATAGGATTAAAAAAATTTAAAAAAATATATTAAAAATAATAAATAATAATAAAAAATAAATAAAAAAATATCTAATGCGACTATATTTAATGGACGGAGGGAGCATATTTTTTTTTTCAATTACATTGAGTTTATGAGAGTGACATGTCAAATTCTCTTAATTAATGCACCTAAAAGAATATTTAAAGACCATTAATGCTTTAATAACAATGCATGAATTCTTAAATCTTGATAATGGAACGTGATGTTGTACAGTGCAGTAAAATAATAAGAATAATAAGAATATAAATTATAGAAATAGTATATAATAAAGATAGAAAAAAAGTGAAATTATATTTATTTTATTTATATGAAAAATGCACATTAAGTTTATACTTATAGGTAAAAAGCTTGAATTTGTAAGAACATAAGTTATAAGATATAAATACAAATAAAGAGAGAATGTTATAAAATAATAATAGTCATCCAATTAATAATATATAATTATATGTTTATAACACTTCTCCCTTTGGATGACTATATAATATGAATATGCCTCATTAAAATCTTGTTAAGAAAAATTCAGTAGGACAAAACCTTAGCGAAAGAAAAAGAGTACAATATTCATATGTAATTTTACTTTTCCTTAAATGTACAATGGTCAAGACAAATCTTTGACCTAACGCATTTAGATATAATGCATTTGCATTTTGAGAGTAGAAGCAGGTGGTGACTTAGTGAAAAGTTTGGCTGAATTGTCACTTGATCTAACTCTATAGATGTTATTTGACCAATCTTCATGAGATCATGATTATATTTGGTTCTATCTCTTTTAATATAACATCTTCAGTTGAGCAATACGAACGATATTATCTTCATAATTATCGTTGGACCTTCTTTGGCTATTGAATCACCACATGACGCCAAATTGTCCGTGCATATATCTTTCAGCTGTATTGAATAATGTTCTTATTTGACATACATTTTCTCCAATTTTAAACTTTCGAAGATTTTTATGTAAATATCATTATCATAATATATGTTAGCTTAACAACATCCATCAAGTGTCTGCAAATTTTCTTGCACTGAAAATTAATAAGATATATAAACGTCATACTTTACCACATAAGAATATTTTCACATAATATAAATATAAAAATAAATAAATAAAAGTACAATAAAAAGATATTGAAAAATAGGTAGTATGAAATTTTCTTCTACTTCAATTGCATCTTAATTTTCAATTTGTCAATCACTTTTGACATTTCTCGAATATTTTATAGTTCATGATCTATAGTAACATTCTCAATATTTATAACCACATATTCAGGTAAAATATGGTATACAACTATTTTATTGGCATTCTATCTTTTACTTGTACTAATATAATTTATTTCAATTTCCTCATTTTTAACAACTTCGGGTGTTTGCACTTCAGGTGCTAATACTTCTGCAAGAAGTGTATTTATAATAGTACACTTATCCTTAATTAGATTATATTTATTATCGATAAAATTTTGTTTCTCTAGGATTTTTATCATTTAAACCAATTGGTCATCCATACTTCAAGCGTGTTATAGCGCTATTTTAATTTATTCTTCAGAAATTTCAATACGAATTGACTTAGGATCCATAAAAATTAAAGATGAAGCATTTTATAAATTTTTCTTTTCTAAAATTGTCTTTCTATATTTTTCCCCTAATTTTGAAAAAATGCTTTCATCAAAATTATAATCTGCAAATCTTGCAGTAGTCATATTATTTTTAAAGGCTCGAGATACTTAATTATTGATGGAGATTCACATCCAATAAAATTTCATAATCTCCTTTAAGGACCTATTTTGGTCTATTTTAATAAAGGCATACGCACATAAACTGCATAATCATAAAACTATTAGATGAGAAAATTTGGATCATGACCATAGCTAATTATAGGGGAAATAACAAAATAACTTATTGGTCATATAAAAAATATTTGCTTGTAATATTAGGCATCTCCACACTTATATTGAAATTTGTTAAATGGTTTTATCCTACCATTTTGAGTATGAACATATACTACATGATATTCAACTTTAATCTTAATTAATATACAAAAACAGACATGTGACCATTCAGTTAAATATCAACTTCAAGTTCTTGTACTTCTTCAGGAATTGACTGCATTAAAAACTAAATGGTTTAATCACGGATGAATTGATCCATATATATATATATATATATATATATATATATATATATATATATATATATATATATATATATATATATATCACTGTGTTTGCATTTAAATGTTAGAGATTCTATTCCGATCTTACTTCTAGAAGGTTTTATTATCAATTTTCCTTGCGAACAAGCAACACAAATTACATTGAACTTCTGATTCTTTTAATAGACGCCCATATATATTTTTACAAATTTTTCTCATCATTATCAAACTAAAATTACATAGTTGATCGTGCCAAATACTCTAAATATCTCAATATATAAACTTTAGATTATAATAAAATTGGCCTATAAATATGTTTGTACCATCGGGACATTCTAATGTCTTCACTCACAATTTTAATATAATATTTATTTTGAGAATATTTTTAACTTTGAATAACCTTTTGTGAGGATTAAAGTGAAATAATGTATTATTTATAATTATCTTTGTCCCATTTGAAATACTCATAGTGGCTCTTCTAGGCCATTCAACTTTTTCCTTTAATACATTATCAATACTTACTCTTTTTGGAACATTCAACAGTTTTTCTCTCTTGGTACATTATGTTGGCCGTTCTGGAGCATTTAAAATTTATTTCCCCTTATTACATTAATATTGGCTATTCTAGAGCATTCAACAATTTTCGTGTTTACCTAATATCATGGTAACATATTTTCATTCATTTTCATATATAAATTTATTTCATTATACAAACTTCAATTTTATAGTTAAACTGGCCAGAAAAAATGCCTACTATGAAGACATTTTTTTAAAACTTCACTCACATTTTCAATAATATTCATTTCTGCGAATATTTTAAAACTCAATAAACATATGTGAGAAGTTGGAAAATATAATGCATTGTTCATAATAATTATCCTATTGGTAGATTAACATTCAGTCTTACAGACCATTCAATAACTTATTTTTTCCCTTAACATATAATATTAATTCTTCCGGAGCATTCAACAATTTTTGTTTCTTTAATACCTCAATACTAGCTCTTCTGGAGCATTGAACTAATTTTTATCCCCTTGGTACAATAATTTTGGCTCTTCTTGAGCATTTACATAATGTGTTTCCCCTTAACACAATATTGGGTAACATTTTATTTCATTCATCATCAAAATATTATATATCGACTCTTGTAGAGCCTTTTCACAATTGCTTCACTAGCCATGACGTCAATCAATATCGGAAAGAATTCATTTCCTTTTATCAAAATATTTCAATTTGATTTTCAACTTTTGGTGGTTATTGGGACTCAATTTTACTTTTTAACTTCCGGGGAAAATTATTCATCCATTTTAATTGTTCACTTTGGATGAAAACTATTTGTAATTTTTCACTTTGGGTGAAAATTATTCATCATTTATAATTTTTCACTTTTGATGTAAATTATTTACCAACTTTACTTTTTCACTTCGGTTGGAAATTATTCACCAATTTTATTTTTCACTTCAGGGAATTCATTAATTTTAATTTCACTTCGGGTGAAATTTCTTATCAATTTTAATTTTTTCACTTCTGGTGAAAATTGCTAGCAAATGGTAATATATTTCCTTTGAATGTTTTCAAAAGATCTACAGGATCTTTAATAGTCGTCTGTCACAATTCTAATACCTTTTAAAATAAACTTACAAAAATCAAATTTAAACAAATGAATAATACCAAAAAAATCATAGTAATATACATAACCGAATCTTGTTGAGTTCGAATGAGTGATTGCAATCCATTCTTGCACGAAATATCGTTCCTATATGCATAAATTTTCAATAAAATTATCAAAAAGAATTAATAAAATAATTTCAACGTTATAATGATAATAACAAGAAGAACAAGAATAACAATAAAAATGTGAGACAAAAAGAAATTCTTCCCCATTTATCAAATTCATATGCCTTTGAAAATCCATCACCCTAACATTTCTTTTCATCACATCAATTGAATAATATTCTTATGTATTGATCGAAAGAGCAATTCGTGCTGATAACTTGTTGTAAATTAATAAGAATAATAAGAATATAAACCATAGAAATAGAGTATAACAAAGATGGAGAGAAAGATGTGAAATCATATTTATCTTATTCATATGAACAATGCACATCAAGCCTATATTTATAGGTAAAGAGCTTGAACTTGTAAGAACACAAGTTACAAGATATAAATATAAATAAAAAGAGGATGTTACAAAGTAGGGTAAACTTAAAAAATAAACCCTATGGTTTGGTCGTTTTGCAAAAAGGTGTTTGTGGAATTTTTTTTTCAAACGGGTTCCTGTGGTTTCAAAAGTTTACAAAAAGAGGATTTCCGAAATTCTAAAACAACATTTTAAAGGGTAATCTTGTCCATTTTAAAGTAAAAGTTTGCAGCTTAGCTAATTGAAAATATAATACACTTTTTGATAAATTTTAAAATTTTTTGACAAGTATATATATTTTTTTAATTAAACTTTGATTATAACTTTTAAAAAATCAAAACAAAAATTTTTTTTAAATCTTACTCAAATCTTGATATATAATTCTAAAATAATATAATTAAAATATAAGAATTTTGAATTCATCGAAATAACTGGCGTAGCACTGTAATTTTCAAACAGTAGACACCCTTTTGAAAGCTTTTGAAACCACATGCACTCTTTTAAAAAATAAATTCCACGAACACCTTTTTACAAAACGCTCAAACCACAGAGCATGTTTTTAAAGTTTATCCTGCAAAGTAATAATAGTTATCCAATTAATAATATATAATTATATATTTATAATATATAGTTCTTTTTCTATTCAATACTAGAGCTGCTATGAAAATGTTTGGCGTTATTTTTTGAACCTGAAATTTATTTATTTATTTATTTAAAAAATATATGGAGCAATTTTGGATATTTAAGGAATCTCCCTTAGAAGATAATTTTAATGTGGTTAATTTACCCTATTTTCAATCAGTTTCATTTTAATACATACAATTTTAACTAGTTATCTATCCTTTTTAAGTGTAATTTCTATGTTATATACTATCGTGCTTAAGGACATATTGGTAAAGTAAATCAATTAAAACTTCTTCCTGAATTATACAAGCTCCTTTCAATGCATAAGGCTATAAGAGCGCGAAAGAAACAAACCCACATCATTGTTTCAATTTTTTCAATATAAATTTAAAATGTATAGTATATTTACATCAGCTTTGAAGCTAAAGCAAAGCACTATATTTGTTTGTATCCTCAGCATATTAAATATATATAAAAAAGCTTGGATGCAAAAAGGTTCACGAAATTTACTGTTTAGAATCTTTAGACAGCCAACCAACCAACAATTATCTTCTTGAAAATTTCAATGTAATTTGTTCCAAATAAAAAAATAAAAAAAACCAACTGCTACAGTAATATAAAATAATTTCGAAGTTGATTTAATAATATTTATCCTAAGAATACTTCGTCTACCCATAAAAAGGTGAATCATATTTTTGATTTGTTTATAAAATATTTCGTTGCTCATTTTTATAGTTAAATGTAGTGTTGTACGGTCTGACCTAATCTGATTAATTGGACTGAAAAATTTAAATTTGGTGATAAAAATAGGTTGAGTAACTCTAAAAATTCACTATTTAGCGGCTCGCTAATTATCCATTCGATTCGATGCTCTGATGATTCGAAATGGATTAGTGGATTAATAATTTATTTTTTTAAATTATTATTTAAATAAAAATATATTAAATTATAGTCTTTAAAATTTAATCGATTTAAAGTTGAGTAAATATAATTTAAATCATTTCTTCAATTTTAATTTCTAAAATTTATTTCATAACTTTGTAATTTTTGTAGTTATATTTATATATATAACCAACAATTTTAATACTTTATTATTTAGTGTTTTGTTGTATTTCTTTGTTTTCCTTTTTGTTTTTACATGTTAATCTTGCTATAGATTAACTTTATTTATTTTTTCACATATAAATATTTTATTTAATTTTTAATATAAAAAATTTAGTTTGCTAGTTAATAGACAGTGAAAAATAATTATGTATAAATAATAAAATATTAAGTAAGTATTTTTATATTAATTTGACCTTAATTTTAGTACAAGAGAATAGTTTGATGTTTATTATATCATATTTAATATTCTTAAATATTAAAAATTATATTTTTAGCATATTTATTTTAAACGGTAGAACCTCGATTAATTCATTTACCTTTAATTAATTCGAGGTACCGGGTCGGTCAGACAATCATACTTAGATGATTAGTGATAACGTTGAAGCAATAACAAAATTACCACATTAAATTCTTGTAGAAAAGCAAGTTTCATTTGTATTTTCGTTATATACATTTTAACAATTCTTAACAAAGAAAAGTCTGGCTAGAGTTGTATGTCAAAGTATAGTGAAGCTAAAGCGGGGGAGTGCAAACTGAAACCGCAAAATGCAGTCACTAAAACTTGAAATTGATAAAAAGAAGCAACAAATATTGATAAGCTGAATATCAATTTTCTATCATACAAACTATAAATAGGATTTTTTTTTATCGATGTGATTGAGGTGAATGTCCATGATTTCGATGTACTAAATGTTGACACGGTATTTTATAGACATCACGTGAAAGCTTTCTAAGACTCCACGTTCCTAGTCGGTCTCACAGCTGGATCATCATCCGATGGGCTGAGTGGAAGGTCACGATCACACCGGCCTAAATAGGAGATAGAATTCCGTCATAACTCCTCTTCCTAAACAGATAAATAGGAAGAATATCATTTCCTAAATAAATAAACGAGAAGAAACCTCTTATACAGAAAATCGCGCCTAACCAGGATCTTTATCTGATAAGGACTCCTCACTGCCAATAGAGGAAACACGCTCGTATAAATATGGGGTTACCCCCACATCTCAGGTATCACATTCAAAACCCTAGCACTCGTTTTACTTACTTGCCTCCTCTTTATTACCGTCGTTGACTTAAGCATCGAGGGGCTACGCCGTTCACACGGTTAGTCACTTTGACGCTATTTTCTGTCTTGCAGCCACCATCTCCAGTGAAGGCAGACTCTCTCTCTCTCTCTCTTTGTGAAGGTTGGCTCAAGGAACCCTATATTTGACCAATCTTTCAGTGGTGCGGTGAGCGTGGACAAATTTACTTGCTCTGGCGAGAATTTTGTCTTCCGACGAACACAAGAATCCAACCAGATGGACGACGGCCAAATTCACGATCAAGCAGGCAATGACAACGCCGATGACTCAAGGACGGCGATCAACTCCCAATCAACTGCAGTGGCATCCCTCTCCTCTACAATCACAGCCATGGACTCCGCCGTAACGCCACCAGTAAACTCCGCATCCGGAATCGCGTTCTTTGTAAGTTTTGCTCAACGCTGTCAGGTTTCCCTTGAAGACCAGAATTAACTGCGAAGGAATCTATTCGGAGTGATGAAGGAGGGAATGGCTGGGCACACAACGAGCGAACCGCTACACCACGCAGAAGTTCTTATCCATCCTGTCACTCACTGGTCGGGCCTTACAACGCTCACCCAGGAGGATCCTTCAACACCAATTAGGGTGAGCCACACAACGCTCTCCCAGAAGGGCCAAATAACACTCACCCGAGTCCTAACATTACAGGAAGCGGCTCCCAACCGGCCCAAAGCAACGCCAACCTTGATACGTCCTTTACGGACAGAAGTATGGAAGTCCCCTCTTGGAGGGATCTGATTGGCATGTCCAAAGCACGACAAGCAAAATGGGTCATGATGAATGAACTTGCATACGGCGCGCATTGCCCGTGAGGACCTACTCCATCAGGCTTCTTCCACCCGGGCGGTCCGTATCAAGGTCCAACTCACTCCACTCGTCTCCCTCCGCCACCACCATTAGGCTCACAATCAAAGCCTAAAAAGTTCAGGTACTGGGATGACCCGGAGTTCCAAAGATGTTCAAGGAAGGTCTCAACGGCTACACTATTTCTCTACAAGAACCCCTGTTGGAAATCTTCGACTCTCCATTCAGTGTGGAGATCCTTGCAAAACAACTTAACTCCAGAGTCAAGCTACCATTCATTGATAACTACAGTGGAGACACAGACCCTCGGACCCATGTACGAACTTATAAGAATAAAATGGACTTAGCATACGCCTCAAAAGCACATGCCTGCAGGAACTTCCCCAACACATTAATCGGTCCAGCCGCCTATTGGTTCAACTCATTGCCAGCCGAGTCCATAGATTCATGGGATGACTTGAGGCAGAAGTTATGTACGCAATTCATCGACTCCATTCCAGTAGGAACCACCACTCGTACCCTCAACGAGATCACTCAAAGGACGGATGAATTACTTCGCTCTTACATAGAGCGGTTCAATAAAGCTTGCCTACAAATACGAGATCTGGATTATAGCACCGCTAGGGAAGCTATGATTAGAGGCACAGGTAATGAAAGACTCTGAGCAGAGCTCATTAAAAGGCAACCAAAGAAGCTGAATCAGATGATCACCATCCCGAAAGACTTGATTGAAGTAGATGAGGTCGATAGGCCGCACAAGACGTCTGAAAGAACTCAGCCTGAAGACCGGAGGGCTAAGAAGAAGGGGGGAACTACCGTGAGCAGCCCTTCATGCAAAGCAGATACCGACCAGAGTTGAACGCTCCTTTGCGAAAAATCTTGCTAGCCATGTAAAAAAAGTGATGACTGGAAATCCAACAAATATCCAAGGGTGACGCCTGAACAGTTCATTGGGAAAGACACGAACAAGTACTATGAGTTCCAGAAGTCTAGAGGCTATGACATGGACGAATGCTGCGTCCTAGAAGATGAAATCCATGCCCTAATCGAATAAGGGAAACTTTCATAATTCGTGAAGGGGCTCACTAAAGAAAGCAGATCTGGATGAAAGAATGGTGATGAAGACAAGTCCTCACAGAAATCAAATGGGCTTATAATGGTAATCATAGGCTGACTAGGCTTCAAAGGGTCCTTCTCAAAAGGGAAGATTTCCAAGCACAAGAGATTAAATACTAAAGATAACTCAGAACTAACGAGACCTTACCAAAAGCAGAGCTTAGTTAAGAACCCACATGCAGACCCCTTTATGTTAGATGCCTTGATAGAAGGGTACACAGTTAGACGGATCATCGTTGGCACCGGCAGCTCCATCAATCTGATTAGAAAAGAGGTGGTTGACAAGCTAGAAGTTCATCACACCCGGATGCTACCAACCCATTCACCACTTGTCGGCTTTAGTGGCCATTCGGTCCCAGCACTCGGCTGGACCACACTGGAAGTTGAGCTCGGTGATCATAAGATAAAATGGAGAGCAAAAATGGACTTTATAATCGTTGATGTGCCAATCGGCTACAATGTCATCTTGGGCAGACCATTCCTAGCTGAGTCAGACGAACTGATCTCAATCAAGCACCTAGTCATGCAGATTCCTACCACAAAGGGAGTCGCGGTAGTTGTAGGCAACCCTCTAGTAGCACAAGAGACTTACTTAGCATCACTGAAGACTGATGAAGCAATCATAGAGCCAGAAGAAATGGAAAATGCTAAGTCAGTTGATCTCATAGAAACACTGACTGTAGAGCCTAACAGCAAGTGCGCATAGCCGCTGAGCTCCTAGAACCTGTAAAAGCTGATGTCAGCTGAGTACTGATAGAAGAGCAACACACCTTCTCTTGGATGAATGAAGATATGACTGGGGTACCACCCAAAGTAATTCAACATAGCTTAAACCTTGACCCAGAAACATCCCCGATAAAATAAAAGAAACATAATCATGTGCCAAATAAGTAGAAGGTAATCGAAGCCGAAATCCTAAAGCTCCTGAAAGCCAATCATATACGAGTCATGCGCTACCCCAAGAGGCTTGTGAATGTGGTTTTAGTGAAGAAGGCGAGCGAAGCTTGGCGAATGTGTGTGGACTTCACAAATCTCAATAAAGCCACACCCAAGGATAGTTATCCGCTCCCAAGCATTGACCAATTGGTAGACTTGACAGCCGACTATGCCATATGCTCCCTATTAGATACAAAAGCGGGGTATCATCAGATTACCATGGATCCGATTGATGAAGAAAAGACATCCTTCATAACATATGAAGGAACGTATTGCTATCGGGTTATACCATTCTACCTGAGGAATGCCGGAGCTAGCTATCAATGCCTGGTAAATAGCATGTTCAAAGGCCAAATAGGAGAAACAGAGGAGGTCTACGTTGATGATATGATCATCAAAAGCAGAAGCCTGGAGGAATACGTGGACGACATTATAGCCATGTTTAAAACCCTACAGCAATATCAGCTTAAATTAAATTTGAAAAAGTGCTTCTTGGAGTAAGAGGTGGCAAGTTCCTCAATTTCCTAATTTCCTAAAGGGGAATCGAGGTAAACCCAGAGAAGATAGAGGCTATCATGAAGATGGAGCCACCCAAGATGCTGAATGAAGTTCAAAAGCTGAATGGAAGGGTAAATGCACTTGGCCGCTTCATATCATTCTCGGCCAAAAGATGTCTCCCCTTTTATAGGGCTATCAAGAAAAACAAAGCATTTAGTTGGGACAAGCACTACTAGGAAGCCTTTGAGAACATCAAAGAGTTCTTAAGTTCATCACCTCTCTTAAGTCGGCCAGAGAAGGATGAAGAATTAATCATGTATCTAGCGGCTACGGACTAAGCAGTAGGATTAGTGTTGATTAGAGAAGCAGACGGGGACCAACACCCGGTCTACTACACAAGCAAAGTATTGAAGAACGCTGAGCTCAAATATCCAAAGATTGCGAAGTTGGCTTTAGCCTTAGTCTCAACAGCGGAAAGACTTTGACCTTACTTCCAAGCCCACACGGTCATCATCAGAACCAATTTCCCTTTGAAAAAAGTACTACAGAGACCAGAGACCTCTGGATGGCTAGCCAAATGGGCCATATGACTAGGAGAGTTTGACATATGGTTTGAAGGAAGGAAGGCATTAGAAGCTCAAATCTTGACAGATTTTGTTACCGAGTTCATAGGGCTCGAACCTTTATACGGCCTCAAGACCAAGTCCTGGCATATATACGTTGATGGGGCATCTTTCCACAAAGGAGCTGGAGTCAGAGTCTGGATAAAAGGGCCAAAGAGAATACGGATGAGCTACGCAGCAAAACTAGCCTTTCCAGTCACCAATAATGCCGCAGAATATGAGGCGATGATTAAAGGCCTGGAACTAGCTAAAGAAATTGCTCCAGATAGAGTAAGCATCAGATGCGATTCAAAGTTGGTTTCCAACCAAGTCAACAAGACTTACGCAATAAAAGAGCAAGGAATGATGAAATGCTTGGCCAAAGTGGAGGCCTTGCTGAAGGAACTCTAGTCAAAAGGAATTGTGTGGGCACTTGAACACATTCCCAGAGAAGAAAATGAGAAAGCAGGTGAGCTGGCTAAAGATGCAGCTAGCACAGATCGATGGAAGAAACTTTGCAACCCATTCGAAGTCATTCATGCCCCAATAATAGAAGAACAGAACCTGATGTTGGTAGAACAAAAAGAGCCCGAGTGGATGCAACCATTGATTGACTACTAGGACATCCTTACAGAGGATAAGGCTGAGGCATCTAGAGTGGTGAAAAAATCATCGAGGTACTTGGTCATCAACGGGACACTGTATAAATGGCCTTACTTAGATGCTTTACTTAAATGCATTACTCCAGAAGAAGGAAAGTACTTAATCATAGAGATACATGGGGGAAACTATGGCTCCCACCAAGCGGCCTCTACCATCGCACGAAAGGCCAAACTCCTGGTGTGAGCATGGGCTTTTCGGTGACCCTCAGAATGATGATGACTTTTTTGCTCTAACCTTTTACGGTCTAGTTATTCCATTATTTTAGAATCGAATCGCATTTGGCAAGTTCTTTGTTGACAATATTGAGATCTTTTGACCCCGATAATAATAATTAGATCGCTTTTAAGATGTTAATCACTTCCTTTCCCCTCACGTGTAGTAAATTGTTCCACAATTTTTTCCTTAAGAATTTGGACATTTTCTGTGAGTCTCGTTTGCATCGTTGGATTCTTGGTTCCCCGAGATTTTCAGAATGTCAAGAATCACCCCATTCGAATGCCTGTAGTGTAATTTGTTCACGTTTCGGGCCCAGCGAGCCAGGCCCAGTTTACTTTTTTTTCCAAGGGTACCCCGATCCGTTGGCGGCGGCCGGTGCCACCGATAGAAGGCCAGGGCACGTAGACCACGCGGCAGGCCGTGATAGCAATGCGGTAGGCCGCATCATGTGACGTGGCCTAGGGCTAGGCCGCGTCAGGTGACGCGGCCTACCGCAGCACCTAACGCGGCCTTGGCCCGAACATGTCTGTGGCGCGACTTCCGGGCAGGGTTCCTTTATTTAGTTTTTTTCGGGGTTTTTCTTGCCCAAAAAAGTCGGGTTTTGGGTCTTTTCCAACAAAAATTGATATTTGGAGGATTAATTTAGGTATTTTACACTTGAAAAGTCTATAAATACCCCTCAAAATCAGTTTTCAAAGGACTTTTGCTGCTTTTTCTTCGGCTGAAATTTTGGAGAGAAAATTCAAGAACAAGAGAGAGAAAGCTCAAGAAAAGCTAGAATCCAGGTTTAAATCCTCTCTAATCTTGATTCTTAGTTGTTCTTAGGCTTAATCTTGTAGCTTAAACACTAACATCTATTAGAAATCTTAGGTAAAAATTGGTTTAAATAGGATTTAGGGACTTTTTCCTCACAAATCACTAAATCCCTAGCTAAATTGGTTGTTTCGTCGGGTTTTCATCTCAAATCCGTCACAAAGCTTGCCAAACGTCCGGTTTGAGTCTCGAGAGTGGATTCACGGCCTTTGGGTAACTTTCTGAGTTCCAATCTATTTCTTTTATTATTTATTTTTGTTACTGCCGCTGTGTTTTTGGTTATTTTTCTGGGTGTTTTGGTCCCCTTTATTCGTCCTTTTTGTGATTCTCTGTCAAAAATCCGGCTGAATGTTCCGACGAACGTCAGGCCGACTGAACATCACCTCGGCCGCTTTGTTGAGTCGGCCTACCGCTTTGTCCAGTCGGCCTACGGGTCGCTCAAGCGGCCAACCGATGTTTTGTCGGACTTTCTGGGTTCTTTTCCCCCAAACTAAAAAACCAAAGCTATTTAAGCATTTTAAGTCCGAATCTACTGTAAAGGGCAGGAAACAACTTGAAATTTTAGTAATCTTGGGTTTTCAAGCACAAATAGGTCAATTCCGGCTTGTTTAGACACTTTTTCCGGCATGCCACTTCAGTGGGACGAAGGTCGACTGAGTGTCATATAGGGCACTTCGTTGAGTCAGCCTACCATGTCGCTGAGTTGGCCTACTGGTAAAAAATCCAAATGGTCCCTGTTTGTTTTATTCTATTGTTTATGGCCTATTTCGGTCATTTTTTACCCTCTTTTTGTCATTTTAAAGCATTTTCAGTCCCGTTTTCAACTCGAAAATTTTCCAAAAATTCACAAATAATCTAAAACTATTTTTTTAATTATTGTATTCTATTTTTAGATTTTATTTTTACTTTTATTTGATTTAATATGTATTTTAATGGCTTAAAATAGTGTTTATGCTAAATAAATCGAAATAAATTATTTTCCATCAACTAAAAATTTCAAAAATATTCTGAATATGCTAAATCTATTTTTAAGATATTTAGTTAATTTATTTCACCATTCTTAGGTTGTTAAATAATTAATTAACGTCTAAAAATTATATTTTTATCCCGAAAAATTTAAAAATATTATTTTCTTCATGCTTTGTATTTATTTTTCACATTTATTTATCCATGCTTTATTTGTGATTATTCTCGTATTAATCTTGCCTCGTTTGGAGCCAGGCCCGAGTCGGTAAGTTCGGTTAGAATCCGGCTTCGCCCGCTTATTTATTTATTGATTTATTTATTTTCTCGCATTAGAGAAATGTATAGGTATTTGTAAAGTCTTGTAATAATTTTATTTTCTTGCTTTATTTATTTCTCTCTTTTTGTGTCATGTATGGCATATAAATCGAAAACACCAAACAATAATCGGATTAAATCGTATAAGAACTAAGGTCACATTTATTAAAATATAATCGGCTTGATTTAAAAATTGAAAAGTAAGCAACATCATCCGAACTTAGAATCTCTGTCTTAAAGTACGGTCCAACCACCCGATGGGAATATCGTATCCAAATTCCCGGTGGAGCTTAACTGGGTGGCGACTCTATCTCAAAACACGGGATTCTAAATCTCGTATCCCTTAACACGTAAATCGGACTAAATTTCAACTTCAACATCACTTTCATTATTCATTTTCATCACGCTAAAATAAGGATCATCCCTTAGCCCGCTTCACAGCGCTCGTTGTTTCTGCGCCCCACGCCAAAGAGCATTAAAGCTTACCGTGTAGGCCGGGGGATCGGGGGTCGTCGGCTCACAGTTGCGACTCTACTGGGGATGTTTTCCTTTAACTTAAAATCTGAAAACCGCTTTCGTTTTTAAATCTTTGTTAAAGGATTTTGATGATGTCCCTAAATCATTTTTAAATTAAGGCTTTATTTCTTATGCCTTTTGATCCATCGCTTTAGTTAGATTCTAAGTTATAAGGTGCCATTTTATCACCCCCGTGAAGCTCACTTGTAAACCTCATGCCCGCCAGGAATTGGGGATATTTGTGGGTGGAACACTCGTTTCAACCAACGTGTAATTCCTGTGGCCGCACTCATTTGAGGAGCGGTTGAGTTACACGGAATTAAGGTAAACGAGACCCTTCTACAGTGTCATCCTTGACACCAGCAGTTTAAGACTATAAACTGTGATAAAACTATTCATAGCAACTTCCCCTTAGGTTCACCGGAATAATCTAGATTTAGGTCGCATACTCTCTTGCCTTTTCTTGGCGCTAGAGTTACCCCCAGACTACAAATCGGTGATATGCGGGAGTCATAAGGTTGGAGGAAGTTTATTTGCTTTCGTATGCTACTTTTGTTATACTCATTCATGCAAAGCTCATGCATAGGCTGCCTGTGGCCGACCTTTATTTTCGGTTTTTGCTTACCTCTACTCCCCCCTCATTTAAAAGGGGGAATTTAACAAAATGCCTGAGATTGTTTGAGTCCCAATGACTTGTACCTAGTTCACTAGGAATAGCAAAGAATTTGACGTCTCACGTATTTTGAGGATAAGCTTTGCATCATAAGATCTTCTGCTCTCTACCTCTCTAAACCACCCATATATGTGGCATTCATCACTCGAATATTTTTGTTATCATCCATCTCATTCATGGTTCGATTTGGGCTAATCATCTTTCGGTTTCTTCAGTCAGACCAAGGCACCGGTCTCTTCAAATTGGATCACCTTCTAGTTCGTTATTCTGTGGGCCCAAGCTCAGTTTCAAGTTCAGCATCAGAATCTGCTCTTCCAACCATGTTTGATCCATGTTTGAATGATGCACCTCATGAGAGCACTCCTTCCCCTTCTCCTTCTCCCCCTCATCAGGGTCAAAGACAAGGCCAATCTCAGTTGGGATCCGAATTGACTAATGCTATGGCTATGTTCCTACAATTGGATATGTTTCGGGCCACTATTAAAGAGCAGGTTAGATCTGCTCTCAGGGAGGAAAGAGAGTCTTAGAGGTCAGCGGGGCCTATTTTTCAAGCTCTGGGGGAGACAGTTCAGCCTGCGCAAGTTCAGAGTCAGTTTTTGGTATCGTCGTTTCCCCCTATTCGTCCTATCCAACAAAGCTAGTTTCAGTTTGGACAAAGCTCTTCTCAGCTACCCTTATCATCAGCTCCACTAACCTTTGGTTTTTATCCCCCTATGCATTTGAGGCCTGTTCCTCAGTCTCCTATTCTCCCCGCTTTCTCAGGGGGATTTACTCCTCAGATGACAGTCCCATCGAGTGGCTTTGTTGTTCCTCCGGCACAGCCGAATGTTTTCACAACCTCACCACGTGACCACTCCCCACGTGACCACTTACCCTCAGAATCCTTTTTCTCGCCCCCAGATCAAAACCCCGTCTCCTCCGCCCTTTCAGTTTGGATCATCTTCATGCGACCAGGTCACGCAGCCTCCGGGCATGACGCCCGAAATGACGGCTTTCTTCAGGTAATTTGTAAGCAGGAATGAGGAGAGGGAAGGGGTAAGACATGATGAATGGGTGCCTGAAAATTTCTCAATGCCCCGAATGGATGCTTATTCAGGTGAAGGCCCCCCTAAGTCCCATATAGTTATGTATGAGCGAATCATGCATGTCCAAAACATTGGGGACAAGGTGCTGGCCAAGTTATTACTATGTACCCTTTCAGGCCTCGCTCTCGAGTGGTACAATACTCTCCCGAAGTCAACAATCCTGGAATGGAAACTCCTATCTGAAGCTTTGGTTGCCCACTATGGATTTAATTCTACAATAGAGATCACAATTCAGCATCTGGAGGCTGTCAAGCAAAAGCCCGATGAAGCTTTCAAATATTATTTCAGTCGTTGGATGGCCACTCAGGTCCTCTTAAAGCAAAATCTCAGCCTTAAAGAAATGATCCCGAAACTGCTTGACGAGGCTCTCCCGTTCCTTCGGAAAGAGATGGAGACCGATTCTTTCGAGTCCTATCAAAAAGTTTTTGAAAAAGCTGAAAAGATCAAGTGCCGAGGGAAAAGGAAAGGGCTACAAGGCCAAATGGCAAACCCTAGTTCAAGGGCAATAACTCTCAATCCTTCGAAGTTGCTTTGGCCCCAACTGGGGAGAAGGCACCCACAGTCCAAGTTATCGATCAAGCGAATGTTTCTGCAGTGCAAACCACACTCGCTAGGGCTCCTGGTTAGAAGGCATTCGTGTCTCCATGGAAGCTCCCTCTTCATATCTTATTTGCCAAATTGCGAGAGAAAGGCCTGGTTAGCCCTCTTTATGAGTAACGTTCTCCTACGCCCAAAGAAAGGAGAACCTTTATCGCTATCATATTTAAAAGGGACACACAACAAATCAATGTAGGCCTTTAGGTATGGCTATTTGGCGCTTTGTAAGAGAAAGAAAAATGGATGAGCCTGCGAGGAAGACTAACACTGAGGAATAGCCATCGCTAGGCTCTAATGATGAAGTGAGCACCATCAATTCTGGTCTCCCTGAGGATTTGGTATTGGCAATGGTCTTTTCTGATTCACCCAACCCGTTATGGAAGCCATTTCTACCGTCGACTTTGACAAGAATCCCGCAAGGTCTCTAGCGGATGAAGGAGAAAAGTTATCAGCCGAGTAGGCAAAGGTTTAGGCATCGTCCTGAGTGACACCCTAATGGAAGCTACCGAGGATGATTAGCCTTCTGGCTCTACCAATCAAGACCCTCCGCCTGTGGAGGATGATTTTTCTATGATGTAATTTTCTTTCTTTATATTTCTAGTGTTTTGATGTGAACAATTCTGCCTCTAAGGCACTTTAATTTAAGATTCTCACTTTCGCTTATCTGTTTGATGTTTCGCCCGATGGGTCCATGCATTCATTTTTTCATAAGCATAATGTATTCAGTATTCATAATGTTTCTTTAACTGAAATAAGTTTGAGTACATATGATAATCTAAAATGGTAACCACTTTCTAATGACCTAACCTTTGGAAGAAAATGAGAGATAACACGTGCTTAAAGATCATGATAACGCTCTCACCTAGTCATGCCTAAACACGTAGGGTTCATTATTGGATTCCCGAGCATCTTATCGCTATAACTGAAATAGTAAAAGAAGCTCAGTCATTCCTTGGATAGATCCAATATGTCAGTCGATCCATCATTGGCCTCGCGACTATGTGCGAACCGATTTTCAAGCTACTGAAGAAAAGCCAGCCTATTTTGGAGAAAGAGCAACGCCGGATCATCTTCGACAAAGTTATTGCTTATCTTTTCTTTGCCCACCCATTCTCGAACTTTCCACCCCCATGCAATATTGTATGTTCCTAATACCCCATTTTTTCCAACTCTCCAACCCTTCCCTATTTCTCTCCTCCTTGGCCATTTTCAGCCAGGGGGACACATATGATCGACAAGATTCAACCCTCATCAGCATAGGGGGGAGTTGACCCTTTTCATCGATATTACCGTCGAGAAGACGGCCAAGTTCATTGAGAAACACGTCTTCCCTCAGTACAGCCTACCTCATCACATCATTTTAGACAATGGATTTCAATCCCAAGGGGCAACCCCTGATCGATCAAGAAAAATGGGTCCGACCACCGCAGACCTTCGCCTTTCCAACCACAAGCCAATAGGACAACTGAAGCCACGAACCAACTTATAAAGAAGTTTATATCTAAAAGCACCACAAAGGTTGGAGTTTAAGCCGATAAACCACCATTTGCTCTTTGTGGGTACTGTGCAAGTATACGAATTCTCCGAATACCTTGTTCCCGTGCCTGAGAAATTGAAACCATGCTACCAACCAAGACCAAGATGAAGTCCTTAAGAGTTTTACTGAATCCAAGTCAAAGGGACCCCCATGGACTAAAGCGCGGTTCAAATGGCTTGAACAGTCTTCAGATGTATCAAAAGATGTATCAAAAGCATGGTGAAGGCGCCCAACAACCGAGGCAAGTGCCAGAGGCACCCAAAGGCCAATAATCTAATTCCTAAGCAAGCAAAGCCTGCCAACATCGACCTAAGGGGGATCCGATCCGATCCTAGGGGGATGATTATCAACGGTAATGAGTTCATAAACCCTATCAATCAAATCAGGTCGAAGCATTATCATAGCTAACCAAAAGAATCAAATCCAGAAAAGCGGCTCATAAAAAGCATATATAAATTAGTCACCCGACGAGTGGTCCTCTACTACTCGGGCAAAAATTATGGTGTATCCCGTTGATCGGTATTCTGCAAACCATTCAGGCAAAAGTTAAGGTACAAGAATAACCCTCTAGTCTGAAAATCCGAAAAGGGCAGCCTAGGCAAAAGTCAGGGTAAAGTGAGCCATGGGAGTATGTTGATTAGAAAACCTTCATAGGCTAGTTAACACCAGAGTTTGGGTTAATAGAAATGGTTATCATCATCATGTACTCAAACTTACTTCATTTAACGGAAATGTCACTTTTACTGAATTCTTTATCTTTGTACTTGAATGAATTTATTGGGCCCAAAAGGCAAAATGTAATAGATGAGCCAAACGTAGGGTTCTGTGCAGTCGACCTTATACCTCAAAAGAAAAAACAAAGATAAAAGGCAAAAATCCTGATAGAATGAAAAGAATCAAGGTCTATGCAAAAGCCGGGATAATTTGCTGGATTGAAAACCCGAAAAGGGCAGTCCAGGCAAAAATTAGAACTTAAAAACAAAATGAGGAAGTTTGATGGGCCCGACACAATGTCTAGGTCTATCCAAAAATTAAGACAATAAGAACAAAGATTACTGACTACCATCGATCACATCGAGATATCTGCATCATCGCCATCAGCATTAGAATGCATTGATATGTTCGCCGATCTAATAGATTCGAAGCACTCAAATATGTCCTCCGCTCGTGTCCGCTCTAATCTCGACCGAGCATCTTGAGTCTGTATCCTCCTAATCTCTCAAAGCCATCCTTGGTAGAATTCATTGGTAGCGATAGCGCCCGGTCATTCATTATCCAGAATCTTGAGCTCCGCTTTGTGCACCCCCTTTGTCTCCTTCATGCCTGATCCAGCAATCAATTTGCAGTTGATTCACCGCGACTTCCCTAGTTCTCCACCAGGGCATTCTTACCTAATCTGCGTAACATCCCTAGTCCTCCTCCAGGGGCATTCTTATCTTGTCCGTACCGCGAGGCAATTCCATGTATCCTTTCTTTTCAAGCAAGTCGATCTTTCCCCGAATTAAGCAAAGTCGATTAAGCAAGTTAATCAGTTAGCTTGAAGATGACTACTCCGAGTATCTCATGCATTCATACATTCATGCATAATGTTCATTTCTATCATTCTATGCTGAATTCCACAGGAAACCAAGTAAGGAAAGTACCCTCGGGTTATGCGCTCAACCCCCAAGTAAGAGCCTGTATAAGGGCATCTCAGAATTATCTTCTGTCCTGCATTCAAAGACAGAATTTCTTTAAGGGGCATAACTGTAATCCTCAATGCTCAACATTGGCAGTTTCTCTGGCCTCCTGGAAATCTCAACTCTTATTTCTTTTTCTCCCGTTTCTATTGCTTAATTGAAGGGGCAAAAATTTTTGTTCCACAAAATCAATTAAGCAATAAAAATGCGATTTATATGGCTTGCTAATGCTTTAAAGCCTTTTTGACAGGCATACCATGGGGCAGTTCAGAAGGACGACCAACTAGATGGATCCTAAAATCAGAATATAGAAGCTTCTCCCAGGGGCACCTTAATGCAAATATCTAGGGGCACCTCAATGCAAATATCCAGGGGCACCTAAATGCAAATACCTAGGGGCACCTTAATGCAAAAACCCAAGGGTATATCAGCCAAACTCAGCGCTCGACCTCGACAATCTCTCTAGACCCCCGAAAATCTCAACTTTATTTCAATTTCATTCTTTCGTCTGTGTTGCCTAATTGAAGGGGCAAAATTTTTTATCACGGCAAAATCAATTAAGCAACAAAAGTGCAGCTCATGTCTCTCTCTAATATCTCAAAATTTTTGTGGCAGGCACAATGCATTTAATCCAACGGTCTCCTCAGGCGCTTTTTTGCAAATCCCAGTCCGACCTCATTAGAAGTGCTCGACACCTTCCAGATAAGTTCTTGATATGCATTCCAGTCCAGGGATCACCTTTGATATTCCTGACTTGCGATTTAAGCCAAGCATATCCCAGTCCGACCTTATTAGAAGTGGTCGACACCTTCCAGATAAGTTCTTGGTATGCGTTTCAGTCCGGGGATCTCGTTTAATATTCCCGGGATGCGATTCAAGCCAAGCAAATCCTAGTTCGACCTCATTAGAAGTGCTCGACACCTTTCAGTTTAGTTCTCGGTGTGCATTTCAGTCTAGGGATCTTGTTTGATATTCTCGGTATGAGATTTAAGCCAAACAAATGCCAGTCCGACCTCGTTAGAAGTTCTTGGCATTTCTCAGTGAAGCCCTCGGTATTCTCGGCATTCTCTTTGTCTCCGATATGACCGATTCAGCCTCACCTCCGATAGGTCCGTTGATGGTGAGTTCTCAAACCACCAGTTAGACAACCAATTCAATCTCTAATCCTCGATAGGTCCATTGATGGCGCGTTCCCAAACCACTAGTAGACAACCAATTCAGTCTCTAATCATCGATAGGTCCGTTGATGGTGCGTTCCCATACCACCAGTAGACAACCAATTCAATCTCTAATCATCGATAGGTCCGTTGATGGTGCGTTCCTAAACCACCAGTAGATAACCAATTCAATCTCTAATCATTGATAGGTCCGTTGATGGTGCATTCCCAAGCCACCTGTAGACAACCGATCCAACCTCTACCTCCGATGGATCAATTGATAATGCGTCCCATGACCATCCGTAGACAACCGTCTCAAGAAATTCTTATTCCTTTTTTTTCGAAGCAACCAACAATCTATCCCAAAACCGTTTGAGGCAACGAAGGTAATACCTAATCAATCTCTAAGTCAATTTTGGTCTTGATAGGTCTGTTTATGGCAATCCCAGAAGACATCTGGTTCAAGAATCCGCAAGTCAGGTATAACCTCCTATCCCTAGCTCTTTCATGAGATCACATTTGATCATTCAAATGATAATCTCACGAGGGGCAGCCGGTGAGCACGGGATTTTTGGTGACCCTCGAAACGATGATGACTTTTTTGCTCTAACCTTTTATGGTCTACTTGTTCCATTATTTTAGAATTGAATCGCGTTTGGCAAGTTCTTTGTTGACAATTTTGAGATCTTTTGACCCCGATTATAGTAATAATTAGATCACTTTTAAGATGTTAATCACTTCCTTTCCCCTCGCGCATAGTAAATTGTTCTGCGATTTTTTCCTCAAGAATCCGGACATTTTCAGTGAGTCTCGTTTGCATGGTTGGATTCTTGGTTCCCCGAGCTTTTCGAAATGTCAAGAATGGCCCCGTTCGAATGCTCGTAGTGTAATTTGTTTGCGTTTCGGGCCCAGCGACCCGGGGCCCATTTACTTTTTTTTCCAATGGTACCCCGATCTATCGACGGCGGCCGGTGCCGCCGACAGAATGCCAGGCCGCGTGGTCCACGCGCCAGGCCGCTTGGACCATATGGTAGGCCGCATCAGCCGTACGGCCTGCCAGGCCGTGTCGCATGATGCGGCCAAGATCTGGCAGCATCATGTAATACGGCCTTAGCCTGAACGCGCCGGTGGCACGACTTTCGGGCGGGGTTCCTTTATTTAGTTTTTTTTGGGGGTTTTCTTGGCCAAAAAAGTAGGGTTTTGGGTCTTTTCCGTCAAAAATTGACATTTGAAGGATTAATTTGGGTATTTTACACTTGAAAAGTCTGTAAATACCCCTCAAAATCAGTTTTCAAAGGACTTTTGCTACTTTTTCTTTGGCCGAATTTTTGGAGAGAAAATTCAAGAATAAGAGAGAGAAAGCTCAAGAAAAGCTAGAATCCGGGTTTAAATCCTCTCTAATCTTGATTCTTAGGTGTTCTTAGGCTTAATCTTGTAGCTTAAACACTAAAATCTATTAGAAATCTTAGGTAAAAATTGGTTTAAATAGGATTTAGGGACTTTTTCCTAACAAATAACTAAATCCCTAGCTAAATCAGTTGTTTCGTCGGGTTTTCATCTCAAATCCGTCACAAAGCTTGCCAAATGTCCAGTTCGAGTCTCGAGAGTGGATTCACGGCCTTTGGGTAACTTTCTGAGTTCCAATGTATTTCTTTTATTATTTATTTTTGTTACTGCTGCTGCGTTTTGGTTATTTTTCTGGGTGTTTTGGTCCCCTTTATTCGTCCTTTTTGTGATTCTCTGTCAAAAATCCGGCTGACTATTTCGGTGAACGTCAGGCCGACTGAACGTCACCTAGGACGCTTCGTTGAGTTGGCCTACAGCTTCGTCCAGTCGGCCTACGGGTCGCTCAAGCGGCCAACCGTTGTTTTGTCGGACTTTCTGGGTTCTTTTCCCCCAAACTGAAAAACCAAAGCTATTTGAGCATTTTAAGTCCGAATCTACGGTAACGGGCAGGAAACGACTTGAAATTTTAGTAATCTTGGGTTTTCAGGCACAAAAAAGGTCGATTTCGGCTCTTTTAGACACTTTTTCCGACAGGCCACTTCAGTGGGACGAAGGCCGACTAAGTGTCATCTAGGCCACTTCATTGAGTCGGTCTACCATGTCGCTGAGTCGGCCTACCACCTCACTGAGTCGGCATACTGGTGAAAATGTCCAAATGGTCCCTGTTTATTTTATTCTGTTATTTACGGCCCGTTTCAGTCGTTTTTGACCCAGTTTTTGTCACTTTAACGCGTTTTCAGTCCCATTTTCAACCCGAAAATTTTTCATAAATTCATAAATAATCTGAAACTATTTTTTTATTATTTTATTTTGTTTTTAGATTTTATTTTTATTTTTATTTGATTTAATATGTATTTTAATGGCTTAAAAATAGTGTTTTTGCTAAATATGCTAAATCTGATTTTAGGATGTTTAGGTAATTTATTTCATCCTTTTTAGGTTGTTAAATAATTAATTAACGCCCGAAAATTATGTTTTTATCCCGAAAAATCCAAAAATATCGTTTTCTTCATACTTTGTATTTATTTTCCACATTTATTTATCCATGCTTTATTTGTGACTATTCCCGTATTAATCTTGCCTCGTTTGGAGCCAAGCACCAGTCGCTAAGTTCGGTTAGAATCCGGCTTCGCCCGCTTATTTATTTATTGCTTTATTTATTTTCTCGCATTAGAAAAATGTATAGGTATTTGTAAAGCCTTGTAATAATTTTATTTTCTTGCTTTGTTTATTTATAGCTTTTCGTGTGATGTATGACATATAAATCAAAAACACCAAACAATAATTGGATTAAATCGCATAAGAACTAAGGTCACGTTTATTAAAATATAATCGGCTTAATTTAAAATTTGAAAAGTAAGCAACATTATCCGGACTTAGAATCTCTGTCTTAAGGTACGGTCCAACCACCCGGTGGGAATATTGTACCTAAATTCCCGGTGGACCTTAACCGGGTGGCGACTCTATCTCAAAATACAGGATTCTAAATCTCGTATCCCTTAACACGTAAATCGGACTAAATTTTAACTTCATCATCGCTTTCATTATTCATTTTCATCACGCTAAAATAAGGATCATCCCTTAGCCTGCTTCACAGCGCTCGTTGTTTCTCCGCCCCACGCCGAAGAGCATTAAAGCTTACTGTGTGGGTGGGGGATCGGGGGTCGTCGGCTCATACCTGGGGTATTACTGGCCAACTATGGAAGCATATTCAACCGAATATGTACAATCTTATCACCAATGTCAGATTCATGTAGAAAACTCACATGTCCCGTATGCGATGCAGAAACCTCTACTTACCGGGTGGCCATTCGCCACCTGAGGAATTGATATTGCTAGACCAGTTCCTGAAGCCATCAGACAGAAGAAGTTCATCATCGTTGCAATCGACCACTTCTCAAAGTGGGTGAAAGCAGTGGCTGTTAACACCATTACTCCTGAGAAAGTAATTGATTTTGTTTGGGAGAACATAGTCATCCGTTTTAGTGTTCCAAATAAAATTGTCTCAGACAATGGGTCGCAGTTCATCTCTGTGAACGTCCGTAAGTTTTATGAAGGTCTAAAGATTCAAAATCGATTTGCATCCATAGCACACCCACAGATAAATGGGCAGATGGAAAGAACCAACAAGACGCTTGGAGAAGGACTGAGGAAGCAGCTAGAGGGAAAGAAAGGTGCATGGCCAGAAGAGTTAAATAATGTCCTCTAATCGTACAGAACGACTCCATGCAGACTGATTGGAGAAACTCCATTTTCCCTAGTCCACGGAGTAGAAGTAGTTATACCCGTAGAGATTGGCGCCCTCTTAGACTGAGTGGTCTACTCTACTGAAAAATAAAATGACATCAAATTGAGGCATCACTTGGATAGTTTGGAAGAGTGCCAAGATAGAGCTGATATCCTAATGGCCAGTTACCAATCCAGAGTTGCCAAATACCATGACAAGAAGGTTAAGGAGGTGAGACTCAAAGAAGGCGATTTAGTTCTCAGAGACGCAGCAGCATCACATAGCAAAGAAGGCAAAGGTAAGCTAGGAGCCAACTGGGAAGGACCTTACAAAGTCACTCAGGTCGTAGAACCCACCACCTACCGACTTAGCTGAATGGACAGAAAAGAACTCCCCATAACCTGGAACATAGATAAAGTGCTATGTAGCAACAAACCCTCAGAGACCAAGTGTCTGTACTCTTTTTCCCTTGCCATAGATTTTTTCCCATTGGGTTTTTTCTATGGCAAGGTTTTTAATGAGGTAGCACTCCCTAAGGGGACTTTTATCCGACATCATACTATAAGCCCGAATGTTATAATCTTTTTATTTTTCTGATAAATAAAGATTCAATTTTTCTTATACATCTATGCATCTTAGAAGTTCTAATCAAACTCTCTTAGCACTTTACCTGACCACAGAGTCGGCATCAGACCGGTTACGCGCACCCGGCTCTGCAAAAAGTCCTAGGCTACTTAAGCCCTCAGGCATGGCTGAAAGTCCTCGACCACACTTGAGCTCTCAGGCATATCAAAAGTCATAGCCTAAACTTATAAGACCACAGGCATAAAAAATGTCTTAGGCCCCAGAAGCTATCAAGCGAATAAAAGTCCTAGGCCATTCGTAAGCCCGCAAGCATATATAGTAAGACCTAGACCACACTTGAGTCCTCAAGTATATCCAAAGACCTAGGCAACTCATAAGCCCTCAGGCACCTAAAGGACCTGAGCAAACAATAAGGCTTACGATACTACAACAAACCTTAAATAGAACCATTATCTACAAGACTGAGTGTCGTATACTTAAGAAAGTTTCAAATCAAAAGTATTCATTGTAGAGAATGGATAAAACATCAAAGCATTCGTCTCTAAGACCGGATGAAGCTTCATCAAGCACTAAAAGAAGACTCCACAATAACCATCCTTATGATTGAATGTAGACATTCATTCATCCTAACTGATCGGGAAAGCAAATGAGTATAACCATTCAGCAAGCATACGAATAAAGAAAGCAAAATGTCATAAACATATGCCACAAAGGGCGATTGTATGAATATTACAAAATTAAAAGCCCAAAGGCAAGAAAAAAGTACAACATATTATCACTCGACGAGAGGAGGAGCATCCTTTGACCTGGCGTCAAGACCCTCATCGGCAGCTTTCTTGTCTGTTTCATTGACACCCTTTGCTAACGGGTCTGCGTCCAGAGCTTTACGCTCCCTCAGACCCTCTTGGCCTAAAGCCTCTTCCCCATCCTTCTCCGCCTCTGCCTGAGCAGCCTTATGAGCAGCTAGGTTATCACAAGAAGGGAAGTCTACATTATCTATATCCAACCAAGAGAGATTTGGGTGGATGTGTTGGCACGCTTGAAAGATCAGCTCACTATAAATGAAGCCACGGTCACCAAGCTAATCGGTTATCATGGCAACTGTCCCTTTTGCTTTTTTTGCCTCCTCTCGGACGATCGCTAGCTCCATCTCCAAATCGGGCCTCCACCTTGCCTTTGACTCTGTCGCTCTCCCTTGGAGCTTCCTCGCCTCATCCCTTTTGCCCTCGAGCTTGAAGATGCTTTTCTGGGCCAATGTCAGCTTCTGCTTGGTATCGGTAAGCTCTTTCTCCTTCAGCTTTAACTTGGTCTCGCTCTTATCTTGAGCCCTCCGGATGAGCTTCGATTCATGGGAAATGGCCTGAGAATGAATGGAAGTACTCAAAAAAAAATTCACAAAGACAAGGAAGCACAGAAAGACAGAAGAATATCTGAGTGAGATCTTGGAAAAAGAGGGAAGAAAGCAAGGCAGTAGGCTCCTCCTTATAGCCATCTACATCAATGCGGAGGGGAAAAGCTCCCTTCAAAGCACCCTCTATGGTCACATCCGTGCAAGGGAGGTTGGGGAAGGATTTCTCAAAAAACTTAGCCAACACTGGTTGAGGAAGAGGGCAAGGAGAGGTGGACCCATCATCCGTCCTCGGGCCTAAATGAAAAGCCTACATAAAAGAATAAATTATCTGAATAGAACAGATCAAAACAAACTTAAATAAAATTCAAGCATACCTCAGGACGATGAGCACGCACATCCGGTGCAGAGGACGTGTCTAGCGGGGTCACAATTGGCCTCTTGCTGGAACCTTGAGGCTGGGTGGACTTCCTCTTGCCCCCGCTTACAGCTACCGCATGAGTGTGGTTATTCTTTCTCTACGACTTCTTCGCCGCTAGAAGAGCATTAGCAGATTCTATGTCAGACATGGCTACCTGAAAATATAAAAAGAAGGAAAAAGTATGAAAGAAAGTATACCAGTGGCAGGAACTGGTTTAGGAAGATATATTATTCCACTCGGCCCCCGTGCCAGCAAGTGATAACCAAAGATAGACGCCTAGGCGACTGAATTAAAGCTCCACTTCCCCTACTCCAATAATCAGAATACTTGCAGCCTTAGGTCAGGGTCATTAGCTTTGACTTTCTTCTTGGGAGGAGTTCAGATTGGCCAGGTTATCGGGAAGGAGGGGTTCTCATCATTAACACGAATATAAAACTAAAACTCCTTGTAATGGTGCACAGAGGAGGGCCAATTGGTGAAGCGATACATACCATTCTTCCACAAGAACTGGTAGTGATCGTCATCCTTATACCACTTGACAGAGCAAATCTTGCGGAAGAAGGTAGCATCAAAAGTCAAACCCAAGTCTAGACATAGCTGGTGGTGGCCTATCATCACCACCCACACATTCGGGTAAAGCTCAGTCAGGCACAAACCCCAGACTTCTAAGAGATCAGGAATGAATGCTGGAAGTGGATACCTGAAGCCACCTCTGATGACATAGAGATATATGCTAAAATAGTGAGCGGGAGGAGCATTCACTCGTTGATCCTCACTCGACAACATGACATGACATTCCTTGAGCCACGGATACATTAAGGCCTCCTTTTCTATATGGTCCTCATGGATGCACGAGATCATGTCATCCACCCGAGGAGTCATATTTCTCTCCTCTCCAACATCCTCCTCTTTACTAACCTCCTCTTGACCACTCGTACCCACTTCCTCGACCGGGTGAGCGCCTTCCTTATCCTTATAATTCTCCACATCCTCCATAACCTTGAAGGAATTCACTTTGAGGCTCACGTCACTCATATGCTCAACATTTACATCATCCGTTAAGTGGACCCCGGCTAGATGCATCTAAATTACTCATTCTCCTCCTAGCGGTACTCTTAACCTTAGGGGTGGGATGGTAATTAGACTTATCAACATTTAAAGGGGGGCACAATCGAGATAGAAGTTCAGCACATTTGTGGCTCAAAATACGAGATTCTTCGCTATTGTAACTACTACCGGATGAGGAAGTCATACACCGTTTCCTCATTTCTAGCAAATTTAAAGATCTAAGGGCGCTAAAATGAAGGAAAGCAGATAAACAAACACGTAAAATTCCCAGGAGATTCTAAGTATACGAAACAAACACATAGCAAGCAAAATTCTGGAAAAGCGATAGGAGAAATCAAAGCCCATTTTGAAACTAAAAGGAAAAAGAAATCAGAGACTTACCGGATTTGAAGAGAAGATGGCGGCAAGAAAAACTTGCTTAAAACTCCACCGAAAGCCGCAGAGCAAAAACAAAAGGATTGAAGAAGAAGGCGAGGTGTAAAAGTTATGAAATGAGTGGAAAGGCACTATTTAAGTCAGTTGCAAAAAGACGCCTCTCCAAATCCAACCGTTGATCATGTACATGTGTCACTTCCTCCATGGCTTGCGCGCTGCTCGAGGAAAAATTAATGATGAGATAGCTGCACAAGCTGACCGTTGTTGAAGTTGAAGAGTTGGAGCCGAATGTTCACTCTGCGTCACCAATCATAACAGAAGATAGAGAGTCTAACCGAGTCCTCACACGGACGAAGAAAATCCTAAAGAATTTAACAACGCACTCAAGGGGGGACTTCTACTGACACGGTATTTTATAGACACTGCGTGGAAGCTCCCTGAGACGCCACGTCGCTAGTCGGCCTCACAACTGGATCATCATCCGGTCAGCCGAGTAGAGGGTCATGATCACACCGGCCTAAATAGGAGATAGAATCCCGCCATAACTCCTCTTCCTAAACAGATAAATAGAAAGAATATCCTTTCCTAAACAGATAAACGAGAAGAAACCTCTTATAGAGAAAATCAAGCCTAATCAGGATCCTTATCTGATAAGGACTCCTCACCGCCTATAAATATGGGGTTACCCCAACATCTCAGGTATCACATTCTAAACCCTATAACTCGTTTTACTTACTTGCCGCCTCTTTATTACCGTCGCTGACTTAAGCATCGAAGAGGCTATGCAGTTCACAAGGCTAGTCACTTTGACGCACTTTTCTGTCTTGCAGCCACCATCTCCAGCGAAGACAGATCCCCTCTCTCTGTGTGAAGGTTGGCTCAAGGAACCCTATATTTGACCAATCTTTTACCAAAGATTCACCATTCTTTGGCTTTAGATTATAATGGATTAAAGTAAAATGACTCATTAAACTGTCTGAACTTCTTTTATTGTGAAGTCACGGATAGCTGTTGCAATTCCACTTTAGGGTCAATTAGAAACAACCACTCTGTAACTACATAGGTAAGGTTACGTATACTTGACCTCCCTTACCCCGCTTGTGTAGGAGCCTTGTTAGATATTGAGGTAATGTTGTTGTTGTTGATGTGATTGAGTTGGATTAATGAACTCCATAGTTGATTTAAGTTAATGGATTAAAAATGTAACAATTCAGTTGGTGTAAGATTGTCAAGAATAGAATATTTCCATAAAGTACATTAACGATAAAAGAATGTCAATTTGGGCAAAATGTGGCAAATATGGAAAATGGAAGAAGATGGGATGCCAACTTTGTCTTTTTTGCGACGAGAATGTAATGCTGGTTGTTAAAGAATACATAAATGTATAATACTATACAAACTAAGCTACTTAACCTCTACTCCTATAATTATCAATTATCCCACTCTACAACTCTATGCACATTTTATGATGTCACATTTCATTTATATTTTGCTCTTTTTGTTCTAGAATACTAAATTACCTAAAATTGTATGCGGCCAACTTTACATATATTTTCATTTCATGAGTAACTCATTTTTGAGAATTTCTCATATTGTCCTAATAATTATAAATAGCAATAACATTGAAGTGTACATCAAAAGTCAATGAGTTCAAAATGCAAGAAGTAGGGTCATCAACCCAAATCCAAGACACATGACAATAACTCAATCAATTGGCCATGCTTCCTTAATATCATTAGAATCCAACTCTCCTTTTCTTATGGGGTTTTAATCATGATTAAGATTATTCATCCCAAAATATGTACTTTGACTATGATTATACAAAAATATGGTTTGAGAGACTTCAATTTCTATACTCAGATTCGATGTTTTACTAATCAAAAATAGTATAGAGCCCCTAAATGTGGATGCTTTTTTATTAATAAATTACGATCTTTGCGGACTTGAGTATTGAAATTAGGACCTTCCGTCTCAATTTAAGAGGTGTACATCAATTGGAATATACCCAATTGATAAATGTGGATGATTTTTTTAAAAGTTCTATCTTGTATTAACATTGATAAATTTGGTTTGGCTTTTTCTTATAAGATGGCCAAATATATATGGAGCCCCCTAAAATTGGCTTAAACCATCCTTGGTCACCCATAACTTTTAAGTGTGACGCTTTACCCCCTTAAAGTTGGTAAAATTGAACACTTTACCCCCTCAATACTACGTCTCCACTTCTAATTGGAGAAAAAATTAGAAAAATGGCATCTTTGAAAAGTCAAACCAACCCATAATCTGACACGTGGCATTGAGGGGGTAAATTGTATCAATTTTACCAACTTTAAGGGACAAAATGCCACATTTAAAAATTAAAAATGGCTAAAAACAATTTAAACCAACTCTAAAGACCTCCATATAAATTTGGCATTATAAGATTCTTCATTTATAATTTTTCTTAAAAAAGCCACCGTCAATAAGTAAACATAGATATTGAAGCTTATGCTTTTTCCATTTTTCAATTTCTGCTATATCTACAAATTTTATTGGCCTTCTTTGACTAAATCAAAATTAGTGTATTCTACAATTTTACTTATTATTTTTAGTATTTATAACATCTATAAGCAAAATGGCAAAAAAAACTAAAGGCCTACTACATGGATTGGGTGATGTAGCTTCTTTGTTGTAATCTTGTGGCTAGTTTGGCTAAATTTCTTTTGCAGGTTTTTTAAAAATTTTATTTTAAAGTTTTTTTTAAAGTAATTAATTTTATTTTAAAAAAATAAATCAAACAGATTCTAATTAATTAGTATGAAGAATTAAAATGTATCAAATAAAAATATATGATTCTATTCAAAATTTATGAGAACAACTTATTTTAACGACTTAAAAAATAATAACAAACTGTTCTTCAAAAGTGTGAGGATCCACTCAAACTATTAAATTAAGTTGAAAACATGAGGTTGTCCTTCAAAATTCAATAATTGTATTTTTCATTTTGGGCGTCAAATTGAAGTTATAAGTGTTAAGTTTCTACACAAATTCTTAAGGTACAACCGAGACAAATAATTTGGAAATATAAAATTCATTTGAATGAATTCCACTTCCAAATGAATACAAGATGTTAAGAAATCGAAATGGGTTTGATTTTATTAATTTTATTCTTTTAAAAGTGGATTTTCAAATTCCATATAATATGGTGGTAAACTGTAAAAGGAATCCGGGAGTTGTGGAATTCCTTTCTTCCATGCTAAATCTTAACTTACATTGGTAATTACTAAAAAAAAATCTTAACTTACATAATTACATATGAATAGAAAAAAACATTAAAAAGCATGAAAGATGATATATAATCACATGTAAATGAGAGACAATGCAGAAAAATGACATTTATAAAATTGTTGTGAGATTAAGGCCCAGTTATCTATACTAATTTAGTTTAGATCACTTCAATTTAATTCAATTCAGTCTTTTATAGTTTTGTTCAATTCAGTTCAATTAATTTTAAATAATTATAAACTTATACTAAAATAAGTTTAGTTCAATTCGACCAACTTAAATTCAATTCAATTTAATTTATTTTAAAAAAAAATATGGCCTACTGACGACAATAAAACAAGGGTCGAAATACTCCGGAATATTAAATTCTTTTCTGTTCTTCGTCTTCATCGTTGGGTAGTCATCCCATATTTAATGAGATATAACACCTCATTTATTATTTGCTTCCCTCCTCTATCTACTTCTCTGCAAAGGCCCACCGTTTCTTCTGCTTAACTCACTTCTCTTTTCTATTTCCCACTTGAAAAAGATGAATATGTTATTGCTTATATATCTTTATTTTTTATATAAATATAACAATTCAAGTTCAAAAAATATGTACATTTTCAGATTTTATACACTGAGAATACTTTAATATACAATTATTTTGTCAATTGACATAACGTTTATGAGTTAAAAAATCAAATATGTTTATTAATACAAAAAAAGCGTTTAAACACAACCTAGATAGAAAGAATCGGATGCATTACCTAGACGAAAATTAGGCGACAATAAATAGGCGAAGATGTTAAAAAAGTAAGTAAAAAAAAATAATAATAATATAAAAGTTTGATAAGAAATGACATATCGCCAATTAATGAAATTGTATTCAACTTTTCAACTAGTTGAATTTTTGGTACATAGCAATGGAAAATTGTTGCACTTTATCTCATCTTGCTATATAAATAGCATGCTTTTGGATGAAATAAGATATATAAGCGAGCAATTCTTCTTGTTATGGCTTTGCTCAAATTCTCATTTTATGTTCCTTAGGTTCTTAGTTATCCGTCCATTGGTGATAATATTCTACACTTGATTGAGTTCGACTAATGTCTTTTGTTGTATTCGAGGAGACAGTTCATCATATACGGGGCAAAATCTGTCTTAAAGAAATCGTTTCGAGCCTCCACAGAACTCTCTCGTTTCAATCAACGGTTAAAGGTTATTTTATATTTAATATTTTGTTCTAATACCTTTATATTTTCGTTTATAATTTATTTGCATATTATTTATAATTCAAGTTACTAATATCTATATTGTTGTCTTTTATCTCTTATAAGGAATTACTCTATTAATCTCTCACCTCTAACAATCTTAAGACCTATTTTTTCTCTATTTGATGGTGTAACTATGTTCCTTTAAAAAGAGACGAACAGATTTTCATAACTTGGAATACCGTGACTTGGATTAACGAAACTTGGAATACCTAAATTTGGACAAATACTTGGACTTTGGACAATAAGGACTTATTTTGGATACTGATATTTAATTTGGATAATATACATATAAAAAAGTGACAAAAAAATTAATTAAATAAAAATTATCATACGGATAATTTTAGTACTTTATTTTATTTATTATTTTAAAACTGTTCTAATTTGGTTTGTTTGAAATTTTTAGAATTTATAATGGCCGATCATAAAGACATTAGTCATGAAATTGCTAACGCCATAATGAAGAAAACCAAAAATGGACAACTTGGTCCTATTGCCTATTAGTTCAACACTAGTTGCTTCTGTACTTGTAGGTGGACCAGTTGCTTTTGGCTATGCAGCTTCTAGGCCAACTGCTTTTAGATCTACGAGTTCTAGCCCTACTCAAGAAAATGGCCCTAAAAATACTTATGGTCAAAATAACCAAAATGGACAAAATGGTCCTAATGGGTTTGGACTTAACCAAAATGGACAACTTGGTCGTAATGGTTTTGGATTAAATGGAAATGGACTTTCGAGTTTTGGGCTTGTTATGCGTTATAGTCATGAGACTTCAGGTTCATACCCTAAACGATACCCGAAAGGCCTGAGAAATTCAATGGTGTGAATTTTAAAGTTTGACAACAAAAAATGTTTTTCTACTTAACTAGTGTGGGACTTCAAAATTTTCTGAAAAAAGATCCTCCTATTATTCCCGATGAAGTAACTGATGCTTCTGTTTAGAAATTTGTTGATGGCTAGAAATTTTCTGATTTTCTTTGCAGAAACCATATTTTAAATGGTTTAGTACCCAATTTATATGAGGTGTATACAGTAAAACGTACTGTAAAAGAATTATGGGAATCCTTAGACAAGAAATATCGAACTGAGGATGCTGGCGCTAAGAAATACTTAGTAGGACAATTTATTGATTTTAAAACGATTGATTCCAAGCCTGTTGTAAGTCAAGTGCAGGAACTCCAGCTACTAATCCATGGGATGGAAGCTAAAAATATGCATACTAGTGAGCCATTCCAAGTGGCTGCAATTACTGAAAAATTACCATCGAGTTGGAATGATTTTAAACATTACTTAAAGCATAAACGAAAAGAAATGTCTGTTGAGGATCTTATTGTCCGACTTCGTATTGAGAAGGACAATAGAAGATGTGAAAAGAAATTTTTTGTTGCTAATCAAGCTATGGCGAAAGCCAATGTGGTGGAGGTCCTTAAAGACTCCAAGAAAGGTAAGCATTATGCTAAATTCAAGTCCAAAATGGGACCAAAATGAGGCACTTCCAAGAAATCTAAGTTCAATGAAAAATGCTTCAACTGCAATAAGATGGGGCATAAGTCCTCTGAATGCAGGCTGCCAGAAAGGGCAAACAAGAATGAGGCAAATGTTGTTGCTAAAATTACTAAAGATGTGTCTGACATCGACTTATGTGCGGTAATTTCTGAGGTCAACCTGGTTGACTCAAACTCAAGAGTGTGGTGGCTTGATACTGGTGCTACCCGTCAAGTATGTTGTGATAAAGAGTCTTTTGTTGGACTGACTCTCATAAATGACAGGGAGAAGCTCTACATGGGTAATTCTGCTACTTCTAAAGTCAAAGGATATGGAACGGTGATTCTGAAAATGACTTCCGACAAAGAAATAAAATTGCAAAATGACTTATATGTATCTGACATAAGGAAGAATCTGGTTTCTGGGAGCCTTTTGAGTGCACACGGCTTTAAAATGGTATTTAAATTCCAGAAATTTATTTTGCCTAAAGGAGGTATGTATGTGGGAAAGGGATATGAAAGTAAAGGAATGTATAAATTTAATTATATCTCTTGTAAGCACGGTTCTATTAATATGAATAAGAACAACGTTTATGCTTATATGGTTGACTCTTCTAATTTATGGTATAGTAGACTTGGACATGTTAATTTTGATCCGTTACGATGTTTAATTAACTTGAATCATATTCCCACATTTCATATTGATAAAACACATAAATGTGAAATATGTGTTGAGATAAAATTGACAAGATCTTCATTTCAATCTGTTGAAAGAAATTCAGAACCACTTAATTTGATACATACAAATATTTTTGACTTGAAATTCATTCAATCAAAGGGAGGAAATAAATATTTTATTACCTTCATTGATGATAGCACAAAATACTGTTATGTATATTTGCTTAAAAGCAAAGATGAAGCTTCAGATAAATTTGTACTCTATAAGCAAAAAGCAAAAAACCAACTTAATAAGAAAATTAAGAAGGTAAGAAGTGATCATGGTGGTGAATACGTTGCACCATTTGGTGAGTTTTGCTCTCAACATGGAATTATTCATGAAGTAACACCACCATATTCCCCCCAATCAAATGGAGCAGTTGAACGCAAAAATCATACTCTAAAAGAGATGATGAAAGCAATGTTAACCAGTTCTGGTTTACCACGAAACATGTGGGGTGATGTTGTTTTGTCAGCAAATTATCTTTTGAATAAGATACCACGTAAGAAACAAAACAAAACCCCTTATGAATTATGGAAGGGCAGAAAACCTTCATATAATTACTTGAAAGTGTGGGGGTGTCTTGTAAAGGTGATGGCTCCATTACCTAAATGAATGAAATAGGTCCAAAAACAGGGGATTGTATTTTTATTGTATTTTGAGAATAGTAATGCATATCGGTTTCTTGTGCATGAATCTAAAAACCCAGAAATACACAAGAATACTTTGATAGAATCAAAGGATGCTTCATTTTTTGAGGACGTGTTTCCATGTAAGGAAATAAATGAAGGGTCGAGATCTGAAGGGTCGAGATCTGAAAGATCTCGTAAACTTATTGAAAGTGAAGGTCAAGCTGATCAACAAGATGCTGATAACAATGACAATCTTCAATCAATGATTGAAGAAGATGATCAATATTTTCAAGAAGAGAATAATGCGGATCATGAGGTGGAACCTAGAAGAAGTAAACGGGCAAAGGTTGAAAAATCCTATGGTCCAGATTTCGTAACGTATATGGTTGAAGCGGAGCCTCAAACATATATAGAAGCTATAAGCTCTACTGAAAGACCTTTATGGAAAGAAGCCATAAGGAGTGAAATTGATTCCATTTTGGAAAATCATACTTGGGAATAGTAGACCTTCCTCCCGGAACTAAGCCACTAAGTTCTAAATGGATTTTCAAGCGTAAGCTAAAAGCTGATGGAACAATTGATAAGTATAAGGCTCGTTTAGTCATAAATGGTTATGGACAAAAAGAAGGCCTTGATTACTTTGATACGTATTCTCCTGTGTCGAGAATAACCTCCATTAGGATGATACTTGCAATTGCTGCTTTGGGAATCTTGAAGTACATCAAATGGATGTGAAAACTGCCTTTCTAAATGAAGATCTTGAAGAAGAAATCTACATGGAGCAACCTAAAGGTTGTGTAGCTCCAGGTCAAGAAAGAAAAGTTTGTAAATTGGAGAAGTCTTTCTATGGGTTAAAGCAAACACCAAAACAATGGCATAAGAAATTTAATGATGTCATGATGGCTAGTGGCTATTGCATAAACGAGTGTGATAAATGTGTTTATGTCAAAACTACAAATGAAGGATATGTCATTTTATGCTTATAGGCTTAACACATCAAGACCTCCCTGAACTTGTCCCAAAAGGCCTATTTGCCCCCTAAACTTTGAAGTTTCTCAATTAACCCCCTAAACTTGTATAAAGTGTACCTCATAACTCCCTGACTCCCACTATACCAGTCACATATAGGAGAGTGTAGCACACTCGCCCCATGTGTCGTAGTTTGAAAAGTCAAATTAATAAAACTTTGACACATGGCATTATTTTTTAAAAAATAATAAAAAGTGAAAAAATGAGTTTTCTTTTCTTCATCTCTACCATGTTCACGCCATTGTTAACAGTTATACTCTCCTCCACTTCATACCCTTATTAGCCATTGTTAGCAGCTCCTATATTAACACAAATCTTTCTATTCTTCGATGGATTTTCAAACTATCACTCCATCCCTTCATCGGCATTGTCTTATGATTTTTTGTTCATCGTCGTTCTATCTTCGTCAACAGTTCCTTTTTGAAATTTGATGATTTTGATCTCTCTCGTTTCCTTGATTTGACGCTCCCTCATATTTATTGCTCAACTGAATTTTTTTGTTATTGTTGATTTAAAGACCGATAGGAAAAACCCTTTGATAACTTACTAAATATATTTCACCCGTCTCGGCCAAGAGACCGAGTCAGCGAAAGGGCCATCTAGCTTATTCTCTTCCTTTGTGTTGGGAAGGCCCGGCTAGATAAACTGGCTGGAATCCCATCCCGGTTGGAGAACCCCTAAAGCGGGGACCATGGAACTCTTGAGCGGTCATAACCCCCAGGCGGCTTATGGCCGGCTCAACGGTCTCTCTATGTCCCACAGAGAAGGAAAGTCCAGGTCTGACTCTAGTTCCTATATTCTCTCCTCTATCCATATCCTCATCTACTTGGGGTGCAAGGATCAGATATACATGAAGAGTCCTAAACTCATCATGATTCGGGCAGCTCCTGCGCCTATAAATAGGCCCCTAGGTCAGTTCAACAGGTATCTAACATTCACTCTTACTTATATTCATTATATTCTTCAGAATCCTTTACTGACTTAGGCATCGGAGGGACCCCCAAGGGGTAAACACCGATCGCCCCCAAGTTGTGCATTGTTTTGCAGGAATTAGCTCGTTGACATACATAAGTTCGTAATAATCAAATTCTGAAATATCGGGTCCAGGTACGATATTTTCAGTGGTGCGGTGAGCGTGGGCTTCGTTTACTTGTTCAGGCAAGAATCGTTGTTCATCAGTAGAAACACATCAATTCAGATTTTTTAGTAGCTCTCACTGTGATCATGTCGTACGAGAAAAACTTTCTCCAAGTCATCTGCATGTGATTCTTCATTTTTGCTTTTTACTATCATATCGTCCACATAGACCTCTACCGTTTCGCCAATCATGTCCTTGAACATTTTATTTACCAGTCTCTGGTATGTTGCTCCAGCTTTTTTCAGTCCAAATGGCATGAGTGTGTAACACCCTTCTTATTTAATTAGGTGTTTGATAATTTTTTATGGCTTCTCTGAGTTTCAAATTCTTGAATATTTGAGATAAGATAAGAAATGGGTACGAAGCATAACCATCGCAGGGTAAGGTGAATCTTTTTTGGGATGATTTAGGATGTGTTCTAAATACGAATCAAAATCTATATTTATGCTTTAACTTGTTTACTTCATTCAATTACATTGGAGTTGTTCACTCAATTCCAAAGCTATAGATCTAACCAAAAGTGGAATTACATGATTCAACGTAATAAAAAAAAGAGCATTCAAATTGAAGATATGTAATTAACCCCAATTTCATGTTATAATGGACAACTGAAAATTGAGAAGCATAACAGTTGTTTACTTTTATCAGAGAAAAAAATTAAGAGAATTTATTTCGGATGATTTTTTGCTGAGCAGCGGGCTTGAAGTAATAAAAGGATTTCACACCAACAAGATTATTTCTATAATTGATTTGGGTTTTGTTGGAATTCTATTTCAATTGAAAAATCTACCAATCAAATAAGAAAATTGTTCAAATGGAGCTCAAGTGAAAATGATGAATTGCCCCAAAGAGTCGGAGACATTGCCATTTGACGTCGAGAACATGGTCGGAGGAGACTGCGAGAGAAGATAAAGAAAGTGACGAGAGGAAAAGAAAATGGAAAAAAATGTACAAGGAAAGGGAAAGAAACAATTTTTCTAATTTTTTTATTAATTAAACGCATACTCACTCTCCTTACTTTTCAACACTTGCCACGTCATCCTCCATGTCAGCATGATGGGATAATGAGATGCACTTAATACAAGTTTAGGGGGTTAACTGAGACATTTTAAAGTTCAAGGGGTAGATAGGCCTTTTAGGACAAGTTTAGAGGGGTTTTGATGGATTAAGCCGTGCTTATATGTTGATGACATACTCATTGTAGGAAGTAATGAAAAGATGGTAAAAAAATACCAAAGATATGTTGAATTCAAGATTTGACATGAAATATATGGGACTAGCGAATGTAATTTTGGACATCCAACTTAAACGTTCACCGCAAGGTCTCATATTAACTCAGTCACACTATGTGGACAAAATACTTAACATGTTTTATAAAGATGATTTTGGCATTGCCAAGAAGCCATTAGACATTAGTAAACACTTGTCTAAAGACAAAGGTGAATGCAAAGATCAAGTGGAATATGCAAGGGTTATAGGCAGTCTAATGTACCTTACAAGTTGTAAAAAGCCTGATATTGCTTATACTATAATTATTTTAATCAAATTTACGAGTAACCCAGGTAAAAGCCATTGGGAAGCAATCATGAGAGTACTACAGTATTTGCGATATATTCGTAATTATGGACTACACTATACAAGAGAGCCCACTGTACTAGAAACATATTCTGATGCCAGTTGGATAGCTGACATTAAGAATTCCAAAGGTACAAGTGGGTATGTATTCACTCTAGGAGGAGGAACAGTGTCATAGAAATCCTCAGAGCAAACAATTATAACCCGTTCCACGATGGAAGCTGAGTTTGTAGCCTTAAATAAAACGGGAGAAGAAGCCGAATGGCTACGTAACTTCTTATAGGATATTCCTGAATGGCCTAAGCCTGTGCCCGCAATTTGTATACATTGTGATAATCAAGTAGCGATTAAAAGAGCACAAAACGTTATGTACAACGGTAAGTCGAGACACATGCGTTGACGACATAATACTGTTAGACAACTGATCTCAACGGGAGTTATCTCTATTGATTTTGTAGGATCAAAGGATAACATAGTGGATCCGCTGACCAAAGGGTTAAATCGAGATCAAGTTGAAAAGTCATCTAAAGGAATGAGACTAAAGCCCATGAATATTTAAGGCTCTATGTGAAGGAAACTCAACCATGTTTGACTGGAGATCCAAAGATCTTGGTTCAATGGGATAACTTAATTGCATAGACCTTGTGAGGTCACTGTGGGGTAACCCCGTGTCCATTCCTATGATGTAAACAGTGACAAAACGTGTTAAGGCTAAGCAATAATGCTTTTAATGATTCATTGTGCATAAAAAAAATGAGCAAAAGAGATCACCTATGTGAGAGTGAAGCGGATTTGCTTCAAAGGAAACTAATGGGGCTTAGTTATCCGAAGCTCTTGCGGAACCATTAGATGTTCACAACCATAATGAACATAACCATGAGAACCAAAAACTGAGTTAGATTAATATTTGTGTGCAGTATATCATCGTTTACACAAACGGTAGAATAGTTTAAGGACATCGCGTCTACTAGTCAGCAGTAAAGTAAATATACTTTCACAAGGGAAGGTTCAAGGACTGTAATCCACCTATCCTATGCATATATTAATGTAGAATATTATCACCGAATCGAGTCTGTCATCTTCTTATTTTCTTTTATGTGGGAGATTATTAAAATAGTAAGTAAAAGAAAATATTATAATAATAATAATAATAATATAAAAGTTTGATAAGAAATGACATACGACCGTTTAATGAAATTGTATTCAACTTTTGAATTAGTTGAATTTTGGGTACATAGCAATTGAAAATTGCTACACCTTGTCTCCTCATCTTGCTATATAAATAGCATGATTTTGAATGAAATAAGATATATAAACGAGCAATTCTTCTTATTAAGCAATTGAAAATTGCTACACCTTGTCTCCTCATCTTGCTATATAAATAGCATGATTTTGAATGAAATAAGATATATAGACGAACAATTCTTCTTGTTATTTCTCTTATCAAATTCTCATTTTCTATTCCTTAGGTTCTTAGCTATCCGTCTATTGGTGATAATATTCTACACTTGGTTGAGTTCGCCTAACGTTTGTTGTTGTATCCTGGGAGATAGTTTACCATATACGGGGCAACAGAACTCTCTCGTTTCAATCAACGGTTAAAGGTTATTTTATATTTAATATTTTGTTCTAATACCTTTATATTTTCGTTTATAATTTATTTGCATATTATTTATAATTCAAGTTACTAATATCTTATGTTGTTGTCTTTTATCTCTTATAAGGAATTATTCTATTAATTTCTCACCTCTAACATAAGAACCTAATACAACCTAGTTGTTTAAAATCGTCGACATAGTAAAATTCCGCTTAAGCTAGCCCTAGATGAAAAGAGGTTAAATAAACGCAAATATATCTCATTTCATTATATTACGTAAATACACGTATTAATTAATAATGTGCATCAGGCCCAATCCTGACATTTTAGAGGCCCTAGACAAATACTACATGAAGCAATATATTAGGTCCTTTAGTAAAAATTAAAAAGTAATTGTTAAATTATAAAATTAATATATATTTAATTAATAGATTAAATTATTACTAACTATATTCAATTGTTTTTTTAGAAAAATAGAACTAAAAGGAAATAAAAGAGTAATTACAAAATTATAATTTTATCCTATGTTCGGTTGCTTATAAATAATATCTTTTTGTTGTTTGAATAAAAAATAAAATAATTTAGGAATTAAAATTAGTTGATCACCTCTAAATAATGTATAGAGGTTGTTTTTTATAAGGATTCAGTTGTTTTTTTAAAAACCAAAAAATAATACCTTTCTAGAGCATTTTATGACTTAATTTATTTATTCTAATTATTTTTTTATAATTGATTTATTATTAATTAAAATATACTAATTTTAGTTATTTTACATCTCTAACCTCCACTACAAATCATATTTATATTCTAAACACTTAGTAAGGATCAATTAGTTATAAACAAACCGTAACAACAATTGTAAATTGTAACAACATCAACAACAAACAATAATAGTTTTATCAAATATAACCTTAATGTAAGTTATTATATTGTCATCTATTAAAAAGGATATTAGAATATTATATCAAAAATAATAAAAACTTTAATTTTTTTCTTTTATATTATTTTTAGTTTTTTTTCATAATTTTAGCCCCTTATTAGTTATTGTTATGGGTCATAGACGGTCACATTCCATGCACATCCATCAAGGCCAGACGTAGATGCATGCTTTTCTTCCTTTGAACAAATCTATGATAAATATGAAATTCAATTTATTAAGACAGCTATAGCCAAGTGACCAAATCCAAGGAAGAAAACACACAAGGATCATATTCAAAATCCAACAAAAAAACAAAATGATGTGGACTACACTACACATTAACAACATATATGTATACTATCCAAATCAACAGATTCTCAAAACCACATTGAACGTAGAGAGTTAATGATAGATTCACACGATTCAAACTAAAGGGATATATGATTGAATTTACGCCTAATAGATCCAAAATTTGTCTCTAAACACCTATTTACTATTTAAACTTTCAAAAGTTTTCAATGACCCCTAAACTTGCAAAAAGTTTTAAATAACTCCTTGAACTTATAAAAAGTGAACTAATATGCCCCCTCAATGCCACATGTCGGCTTTTGATTGAAGAGAGAAAATGACATCTTTGAAAAGTCAAACCAACTAAAATCTGACACATGGCATTTAAGGGGCAATACGGTTCATTTTCTGCAAATTTAGGGGGTTACTTGGATCTATTTTATAAGTTTAAGGGGTTATTTAAAATTTTTAAAAGTTTAAGAGATAAATAAGTGTTTAAGAACAAATTTAAGAGAATTTTAATGTATTCAGCCTTTAATTTATGATGAGCATGACCTCGTTTTTAATTTTTTTTTATCCGATTGAAGAGGCCTGGCTTTTTAAACAAAACAAATATAAATTTATTAAAAAAATACACAATAAAACAAAAGAATGGTCAGGTGTCTGATGATAGGTACAGTAGCATTAACATACATGCATGATGAGTTCTCATGCCCATGGCTTTTATTTTTAAGTTATAAGTAATAGTATTGAACTGAACTAAATTAAAATTAAACTGTAATTAAATAAAAACTGAAAATACTGAAACTAAACTGAGAGATAATTAATAATATAAGTAATAATAATAATCTATAATACTTAAAATACTATCATATTATAATAAAATTAATTATTGAGAAATTTATATGAACCGAATTGGTGATGAATGAGTTGGAAAGAAGGCCTACAGATAACTAGTAAGGATTGAAAATGAGATTGCCACATTTGCATTTCCAGCTCATGGGTTTGTAATTAGAAATATCATCTCCTCTTGATGCACTTGTTTTATAATGGCAACTCACTGGAACTTGAATTGCTTCACAATGACCGCAATAACTGCACTTTCTAACGCATCTCGGCGGCTTTGATCCCATCATCATCTCTTTTGTAATTGGTCTTCCTATATTAACAAAAACAAGAACAATTCACGTATGTAATCTCAATTCAAGAATAAGAAAATAAGTAAATAATTTATGTACCTTCGGCTAGAAATCTCAAAAGAGTGGAGCTTGAAAGCAACAGAAAGAGGAAGAAAAAGATCAAGCGTCGATTTGTGTGGTTGCAATTGCAATTTTGAGGACTGCCCATTTGACAAAAAGAGGAAGAGAGAGAGGGAAAGGGGGGGGGGGGGGGGGGGGGGGGGGGGGGGGGGGGTTCTAAATTGGGAGAATAAGCAGAATACAGAGAGAAGAACAAATTAAAAGAAAAGGTAGGGGAATTGAATTGAATTGAATCTGAATCCTGAAAAAGTGTATACAGAGAAGGGTAGTTGATTGTCACCTTCCACAATGCAAAAAGTGTCTGATTTTAACCTGTTTACACCTTCTTTTTCATTGAAATGAAGAGAATTGCAGACAACCCTTTGAGGTGGAGGACCTCAACCTCGTTTCTTGAGCCACCACAATGCCAGTGTATTGCTCTTCTTCTTCTTCTTCAGCAGCACAACAGTAAAAAAAATTACAAATTCAAAAACAAAATGAAATGAAAACCCAGTTGATGAAATTGAACTGGGTTAATAGTAAAGTTAAAAAATTGCGGGAATATGTCAGACCGACCAAAAGCAGTGTAAATTGGTAGACAGACACAAGCTAAGAATCGCACCAAATCTTGAAATTGGTGTAGAATGAATAGAGAGTTCCCAAGGTGGATACTATTAATCTTCAGAAGGTATATTGAGTATGGGTGGAAAATTTAAAAACATGATTAGAAGTAAAAAAACCTGCAATTTCTGATGAACAGGGTGAAGTGGCCTTTTTAAATAAGTATCCCGTGGTTTTGTTCATTTATAAAAGGGGGTTTGAAGATTTTTTTTTATAAAATGGAGTTTGTGATTTTAAAAAATTTATAAATAAAGGATCTTTAATATTAAATTATGTCACAAAAATAGGTAATCTTGTTTGTTTTTGTCTGAAGTTTTGTAGGGTGGTTATTAAATATACAATACACATCGGTAAAATTTTTTTAATAGTGTAAATATTTTTTTAATTAAATTATGATAATAAATTTTAAAAAAATATAAAAAAAATCTCTGAAAATTACTTAAATTATTACGTATATTTTTTAAATAATAAGATTAAATTATTATAATATTAAATTGTTAAAAATATTTAATATAACATCACTATTTTAAATTCATAAGCCCTCTTTTATAAATTTTTTAAAATTACAGTCTCCATTTTATAATAAATATTTTAAATTCTTTTTTATAAATAAATGAAATCAGGGACTAATTTTTTTAAATTAACTCATTTTTTAATTAACTTGGTGTTACACGTACAAGTGAAGTCACAATGCTTTGGGGGAAGAGAGCCTATTCTTCAATTTTTTACTGTTTTTGTGGTGTACCCTTGTCTGTGCTGTCCATCTCCCATGCCCACCTTCTTCTTCTTCAATATAACTGCAAGCCCCGCTAGCCGGTGTTAATAAAATCGTACTGTACTGACCGATTCGATTGATTTTACTATAAAACAGTTATGGTTACGATATAATTTAATTTTAAAACGGTTTTTGTAAAAACCGGCAATCGGGTTTCGCAACACACAAAAGCGAAAGATTCAGAAATCGTTGGAATAGCTACCAAAACTCTTATATAATATATACTCCCTCCGTTTTTTTTAACTGTCGCTTTGAGTAAGTTGGTACATACCAAGAAAACATTAATTAAGGGAATAAAAGTACTAAAATGCCGATAATACTAATGATTGTTTGAAAAGATGATTAGTCCTTTTTATCTTTTGTCATTTACAATGTGCATTAAATAAGGGCAAAATTAGAAAAATGATCAAACAATTACATTAGAATTTGAAAGTGATACTATTAAAAAAAAATTATTTGGCTCTAAAGTGACGGTTAAAAAAACGGAGGGAGTATTCTTTTTCAAACCTTTGGCAATATGGAGAGCGTTGCAAAAGACTTAAAAATCGTTGCAATAGTCACTATAAACTCTAAATAATATATATTCTTTTAAAAATAAAAAATCGAAAAAACCACTAATAATACCGATTATATTATACCACGTACCATTTACTTCACCAATATAAAATCTGATAAGGTTCGGATAACAATGTTGCTAGCTATCATTTAATAGTTAAAATAAAAAACGGTTCAATTTTTTTTTTAAATGGTAAAGGAGAAGATATTAGAGTCAACATATACTGTTGACAAGGTTGCCATTTGTAACAAATATGCAGCAGAATACGTGGGTGTGCTGTGGTGGTGCAGTTAATTAATGAATGAATATGATCTCTTTGAATTGATTAAAGTAGCAAATACTAAATTCCTGCATTTAATGACATCCTCCAACCTAAATGTCACGGGCCTGCCAGCCAATTTGCATTAAGGAAATTCCTCCCTATTCTATAGTTCCTTTTTTAGTATTCCAATTTCCATCCCACATTATAATGATGGATTATAATTATCTAAATTCTAAAGTGAAGTGGTACAATAAACAACTAAACATGATTTTAATTGTGAATTTGCTGGATGGGTTTGTCACTTGATTAGAAAAAGGCAGGGTTGAGGGTCAGCAGCATAAAACAGTCCAAAAATAGCACAAAAAATGTTGGGTTTTGTGGTGACTAGGAAATGGCATTAGGGGAAGGGACGTGGGAAAGAGATTAGGCATAGAGTATTAGTATTTTAGCGTAATTGGATCTATTAGTTGACTAATGCGATCGTGACATTTCATCGAACATGTCGAGAGAGTGCGGAGTGCACGCTTGTTCGGGTTTCTGTTACGATTTTAAGGGTCCGGGGGGCAACGCCCCCCAGGTCCGGGGTCCAAGGGGCGGCAGCTCCTGGTGGGGTCTATGGGCAGCGCCCCTAGGCAGGGTCCGAGAGGCGGTAGCCTCTGGAGGGGTCCCGGGGCAGAAAGAGCATGTATAAACGCATCCTTTGAAAAATTCATCAGAAAATGAATTTTTGGACCCGAAACAGCATGTCTATAGACAAAGCTGGAACCCAGGAAAGCATGTCTTTTAGACATGGCTGCTATCCGAAATAACATGTTTTTTAGACATGTCTATTGACGTTTTTGGCTATATATATCACCAAAAATGAAATTGGCAGATACAGAAAATTTCGGTTTAGACTTTTCACAACAAATCTAATTCTTGTTCTTGATTCAATTTCCGATTTTATCCGATTGAAAGTTTGGTGAACCGACCAAATAAATTTCAATCTAACAGCGTATTCGCGACTTCAGAAACATCCAAGTAATTCCCGTTTTCCAACAAAGATTGAAATTTATTTTTCTGAAGATGTCAAATGGTGAAACTGTTCAGGAGATGTCCAACAAGTTTGCAAAACTGGAAAAGTTTGAGGGTCAGAATTTTCAAAGATGGCAGAAGAAGATGCATTTTCTATTTACTACACTGAAAGTGCTTTATGTTCTGAGTACTCTCATGCTAGAAATTGTCGAGAATGAAACTGTGGAGCAGATAAGGAAGCGCTGCAAATGAGAGAATGATGATTACATCTGTCGTGGGCACATTCTAAACGGTATGTCTGATTCCCTCTTCGATATATATCAAAACGTTGAGTCTGCAAAATAACTATGGGATTCTCTGAAATCAAAGTATATGGCAGAGATGCTTCTAGCAAGAAGTTTCTAGTCAGTAATTTCATCAATTATAGGATGGTTGATACTAGATCGGTCATGGAACAATATAATAAATTGTTAAGAATTCTGGGACAATTTGTTCAACATGACATGAAGATGGACGAATCCATTTCTTTTTCTAGTATCATTGACAAACTGCGACCATCTTGGAGAGATTTCAAACATACATTGAAACATAATAAAGAAGAGTGAACTCTAGTTCAACTTGGCAGTCATCTTAGGATCGAAGAATCCTTAAGGGCTCAAGAGATTGAAAATAATCCTAAGAGCAAGAACCAAGTTGGTACTGTTTCTGTAAACATGGTTGAAGAAGGTGGATTTTCTAAGAATCGAAATAGTGACAAAGGCAGTACATATAAGTTTAAAGGAAACAACAATAAGTTCTCCAACAAGAAGCCTAAAGTGGCGTGTTGGAAGTATGGCAAACTTTGTCATTTCAAGAAGGATTGTTGAGTTGGTAAAGGGAGGAACAATTCTGGTTCGAGTGGATCTAAGGATCCAGAAAAGCAACAAGGTCAGATTTTAATGGAAAATTGTAATTCTAATTAGAATTATGTGTCTTTAATATCTGAGGCATTTTATGTGCATGATGATGATGTTGCTTGGTGGATTGATTCGGGAGCAATAAGTCATATTTGTAAGGATCTTCATTGGTTCAAAGATTTTCAACCAATCGAAGATGGATCTATATTAAAGATGTGAAATGTTGCGACTGAACCAATCAAAGGACTTGGAAAAGTGGATGTTGTCTTTACTTCTTGAAAATGTATTTGTTTAAGTAATGTATTGTATAATCCTAGGATTCGAAAGAATCTGTTGTTCGATGTTGTATTAAATAATTATGGGTACAAACAAGTGTACAAAAGTGGCAAGTATATCTTGTTGAAATATGGTACTTTTGTAGGATTTTGGATAGTTATGTAATGGAATGTTTATGTTAAATATTAAAGTTTATTTTAGTGATCAATCTTCTTTTATGCTTTCTTCTAGTGATAGTAAACTTTTGAATAAATCATGACATGTACATTATAAAAGATTAAAAGATATGTCTAAAATGAGCCTTATGCCTACCATAGATATAAACCGTGAGAAATGTAAAACTTGCATGTTGACAAAGATAACCAGAAAAGCTTTTAAGAGTGTTAACCGAGTGACTAATGTATTGGATCTAATACATAGCGACTTATGTGATTTTCACTCTAGACCTTTGATAGGAAATAAAAAGTACGTTATTACTTTTATTGATGATGCATCTGGATATTGTTATGTTTATTTGTTGCATGTAAAGGATGAAGCTTTTGATAAATTTAAAATCTATAAACAAGAGGCAAAGCTACATCAAACTAATTTCATATGAAGTTTACGTATTGATAGGGGAGGTGAGTATTATGATCCAGTATATTTTTAATCTACTGATATAATACATCAAACCATAGCTCCATATACACCACAACAAAATGGTGTGGATGAAAGGAAGAATAGAACCTTGAAAGAAATGGTTAATTCTTTGTTGTCCTATTCAGGTTTGAGTGAAGGATTCTGGGGTAAGGCTATGCTAACAACCTGTTATTTATTAAATAAAATTCCTAATAAAAGGAATAAAATTACCCCCTATGAATGTTGGTTTGAAAAGCCACCAATGTTGAGTTTTCTGAGAGTCAGGGGTTGTAGAGCAGTGGTAAGAATCACTGAACCGAAAAGACGAAACTTGGGTGAAAGAGGTATAGATTGTATCTTCATTGGGTATGCAGAGCATTCCCATGCATATAGGTTCTATGTAATAGAATCTATGTAATAGTGTGAACTCGGTTGTAGAGTCAAGAGATGTTGTTTTTTATGAAGATAGATTTACATCTATATCTAGACCAAGAGACATGATTCAGAATTCATGTAGTGAGAACTCAGTTCATTCTGAAGGCTTATCTAGTGGAAATGTTTCCTTGCCTCGACCAACTAGGAAAAGTATTAGAGCTAGAAAAGCTAAATCTTTTGGAGATGACTTTCATATTTTTTTAGTTGAAGGATCAAAGGATGAGGTTGAGTATTAGTATCAATATTATTTTATTATTGAAGAAGATCCAAAAACATTTAATGAAGCTATGGCTTTAAGAGATGTTGAATTCTGAAAAGAAGCAATCCAGGATGAGATGGACTCTATCATGCACAATAATACATGAAAATTGGCTGATTTGCCACCCGATTGTAAACCACTAGGAAATAGGTGGATTTCAAAAGGAAAATGAAGTGGATGGTATCATAGATAAGTATAAAGTCAGATTAGTTATCCAAGGCTTTAGGCAAAAAGAAGGAGTCGACTTCTTTGATACTTATGCTCTTGTTGCGAGGACTTCTATTATTAGGTTACTGATAGCCCTAGCAGCTATACATAACCTTGTAATTCATCAAATGGATGTAAAAACTGCATTCCTAAATGGTGAATTAGATGAGGAAATTCATATGAAACAACCAGAATGGTTTGTTTTGTCAGGTTGTGAAAACAAGATATGCAAGTTGAAGAAATCCGTATATGGACTGAAACAAGCACCGAAAGCTTGGCATAAAAATTTGATGATGTGGTTCTGTCTAACGGTTTTCATATCAACCAAGTGGAAAAATGTGTATATAACAAGTTTGATACTTCTGGTAAAGGAGTTATGATTTTCTTATACGTGGATGACATGTTGATTTTTGGTACTGACCAAAATCAAGTTGATAAAATGAAGAAATTCTTATCATCTGAAGGATTTGAGGGAGGCTGAGGTGATTCTTGGTATAAGAATTAAGCGGAGAACAATGTTATTTCAATTTCTCAATCACAATATATTGAGAAGATTTTGAATAAATTCAACTTCAAGGATTGTTCTCCAGTTAGCACTCCTATGGATCCTTGTCTTAAGCTTCTACCTAATAAAGGTGTTGTAATATCTCAACTTGAATTCTCGAGAGCCATTGCAGTCTTATGTATGCCATGATTAGCACTAGGCCTAATATAGCCTTTGTTGTTCAAAAACTTAGTAGGTATACTAGTAATCCTAGTTCACATCATTGGCAAGCTTTAAGCCGAGTATTCAAGTACTTAAAAGGAACCAAGGATTATGGTTTGACTTATACCAGATTTCCTTTGGTTTTCGAGGGTTATTTATATTTCTAATGAAGAAGATAGTTCTTCCATAAGTGGATGAGTATTCCTTCTTTAGGGAGGCGCTATCTCTTGGGCGTCAAAGAAATAGACTTGCATCGATGATTCAACAATGAAATCTGAGTTTATAGCATCAGCAGCAGCTAGTAAAGAAGTTGAATGGCTGAGAGATCTCGTTTATGATATTCCATTATGGCCTAAACTAATATCATCTATATCTATCAGGTGTGATAGTGAAGCTGCGTTGACCAATGCTTATAGACAACTGTACAAGGGTAGATCTAGACATTTAAGTGTTAGACATAGCATGATTCGAGAAGACATCATGCAAGGTGTCATATCACTAGAGTTTGTAAAAACTGAGTATAATTTAGCCGATCATTTAACTAAAGGGTTAAGAAGAGATCTTGTGCACAAATAAGCTATAGGGATGTGATTAAAGTCCATCTAAAATCTCTCATGTTGAGATACCTAATTCCCATCTAATATGACATTAGATGTAGAATTCAATGAGGAAAGCTTAACATCTGGAGATTAGAACACATTTGTAACATCATCCCAAGGTATGTGTTAAGATCTGCAAGATTATAATGGAGGTTGAAGTTTAACTTCTTAATAGCTCTTTCGAAAAGGTTCAAGAGTAAAAGAGCTACCTATATGAGCATGTAGTTTAGCCGCTTCAAGAAACTAGGACTTGACTTTGATATGCTTATGAAGGATAAGGGCACAAGGCTAGTAAAAGATAGTATGAAGTTAGAACTTTTAGAATTTTGACTTATGTGTATATTATCTTTATGTATTCATAATGAATAACTAAGGTTCAATCCATAGTAACACCTTAGTATTCGAATATTTGGAATGTGTAATATACTAAGATGAAATTCAACCGTCACAATATTTCATTTATGCATGAGTTTGTTATTTGTTGTGATTTTGTTTAGTTAATAAAGGATTACACTAAAATATGGGAGGATAGTTAGTATTTTAGTCTAATCAGATCGACTAGCTAGTTGACCAATGCAATCGTGACATTTAATCGAACAAGTTGAGAGAGTGCGGAGTGCATGCTTATTCGGGTTCTGTTATGATTTGGGGGTCTGAGGGCAACGCCCCGGGTGCGGGGTCCCAGGGCATCGCCCCTGGCTGGGGTTGAAAATTTTTTATTCCTGAATAAACGCATCCTTTGAAAAATTCATCACAAAATGAATTTTTGGACTCAAAACAACATGTCTCTTGGACACAGCTGGACCTGAAAAAGAATGTCTTTTAGACATGGCTGCTACCCGAAATAAGATGTCATTTAGACATGTCTATTGACGTTTTTGGCTATATGTATCACTATAAACGAAATTGCCAGATACACCAAATTTCGGTTTAGACTTTTTACAGCAAATCTAATTCTTGTTATTGATTCATTTTCTGATTTTATCCGATTGAAAGTTTGGTGAACCGACCAAATAAATTTTAATCTGACAGCATATTCGCTACTTCAAAAACATCCACGTAATTCCCATTTTCCAACATAAAGCAAGCACTTTCTCACATGTCATGATGGAGCTTTAGCGAATTTTTATCCACATTGGTGTTCACCCAAAGGCAAACCGAATCAGTGAAACCAACTCGCATCATTCAAATTTGCAACAATATTAGCTATTCGACAATCTGTAATTTCTTTAAAAATTCCTTGAACATATTTACAGATCCATCAAAGAATAAGGCGAAATGTTTTCTAGGTAGATGAGGAGAGGGATTCTAATAATAATGATGATTACAAGGCTTATCCTTAAGATTATCTAATACATGTGAAGTTATTCGATTGTTTATATTACTAAAAATTAATTAGGGTAATATTATTATATATTTTAGATTAAAATATTATCCACTTATCCAATAATAATATAGATAAAGTAAGAGTTATTTCGAATAACTATAAAAAAAAGGGTCCAAGTTAAATATTCCATGAAGTTATTTTAATATACTAAAGTTTGGGTTTATGTATTTATTATTTTAATTATTGTTAATTAGAATCAATTAAACTGGTCATACCATATCCAAATGGGACAACAAAAATTTGTTGAGGTTCACAGTACCTACCCCTTGCTTATTCACTACGCGAAACGGTGTCGTGGAGGAGGAACAGTACGTATACGCCTTTCATCTCTTTCAATCTTAGCAGAAGCCCGTATCTCGGCAATCTACAAATCAGTTACCGGAATTCTGTGTCCCATCGTTCTACACTTCTCACAATCTCTCGCCACCGCCACAGACGTGGTAAGCTTATCACACCCCTGATCCACTAATTTCATTATCTATGGTGTGCTTATTGTTAGTCGATTTTTGTTTCCTTTGTCAGTGTGTTGATTCATTAGATTGTTTGCTTTCAGGAATAAATTCCAGTCCTTTCTCTATCCCAAGCTAAACAAATGGTTTGTTCCTTCATCTTACATCTTTTTCTACTGCTCTGTCGTTATGATTTCGCCATTTTTTTCTTTAAGGGGATTTGCGGTGCTATTTTTATCCTCAAAATAAACCTAGATTCAAAATATTCATTATTTTAATTCTTGATGATTCTGTTGTTAATATCAAAATCTCTAGGAATATGAAGTGGTGTGGTGCCAATGAATGCCTCTAATTATGGATATTGATACTTCAGTGCGTAAAATGCATAGTTTTTTGGAGTCTTTTTTAAAGTGAGGAACTGGTTGGAATGATGTACTTGTTGCTCAACATTCTTGTTGAAGCATTAGTTTTATACTTGTTTATCCAGATTTTTATCAGCCAATTGGCTCCTAACTTTCTTCCTTTGCTCATCTTTTCAGGCGACTCTTGCTGATTCTTTCCTTGCAGACCTTGATGAACTTTCTGATAATGATGCTGAGCTTATTGTGAGTAGTTTTCTCTTGCTTCCCTTCATATCAAGTTCCTCTCTCTCCCCTTATTTATTTATTAATTTATCAGTTAGTAATAGTATGAGCATTTGCAGAACCTCTTTTATTAGTTGGACAGTCTTTTAGTATTTGAATGGACCACTAGTTCCTTTGTTTGTAATTTGAGAAAATAATCTCTCTCTCTTTTATAATCTTTGACATTCCGGATTTATTTCTTTTCCTTTTTCCACAGGAGGAAGAAGATGCTGATGCTGGAAACATGGAGGAAGATGTTGATGGAGACATGGCAGACCTTGAAGCGCTTAATTATGATGACTTGGATAACATTTCTAAGCTGCAGAAAACACAGAGATATAGTGATATTATGCAGGTTAGTATATCTATTATGCAGTGCTCACTATGTCATGATTCACATTCTGGTATGGTTAGGCTCAAACAACTTTCATGTCCACTTTTTCAATTGTCTTTCTCATCTCAAAATCGTCCCTGCATTATTGTACTCACCATACTTACGTCAATGCTTGATTCTTCGCATATTGTGCTTCTTCATTTGCTGCAATTATTCATTATGTTTGTGGTCAGGAACTTGTTATTTAACTTTATCCAATACTTTCTTATATGGCAGAAAGTGGAAGATGCTCTTGAGAAGGGTTCTGATGTATTAGACCAAGGAATGGTATTAGAAGATGATCCAGAATATCAACTTATCGTAGATTGTAACCAACTTTCAGTTGATATTGAGAATGAGATCATTATCATACACAATTTTATCCGTGACAAGTATCGGTTAAAATTTCCAGAGCTTGAATCACTTGTTCATCATCCAATTGATTATGCTCGTGTGGTGAAGAAGATTGGGAACGAGATGGATTTGACTCTTGTTGATTTGGAAGGCCTTATACCGTCAGCTATTATTATGGTCATATCAGTGACAGCATCAACAACAAGTGGAAAACCACTTCCTGATGAAGACCTTCAAAAGACAATTGAGGCATGTGATCGAGCTCTTGCTCTTGATTCAGCAAAGAAAAAAGTGCTTGATTTTGTAGAGAGTAGAATGGGTTATATTGCCCCTAATTTGTCAACTATAGTTGGGAGTGCTGTTGCAGCAAAGCTTATGGGAACAGCTGGTGGTCTCTCTGCATTAGCGAAGATGCCTGCCTGCAATGTTCAACTTCTTGGTGCCAAGAAGAAGAACCTTGCAGGGTTTTCTACTGCAACATCTCAATTTCGTGTAGGTTATATTGAGCAAACAGAGGTATTTCAGACAACTCCACCTTCTTTGAGAATGCGTGCTTGTAGACTATTGGCTGCAAAGTCAACACTTGCAGCACGTGTAGATTCCATCATGGGAGATCCATTGGGAAACACGGGGAGGAAGCTTCGGGAAGAAATTAGTAAGAAAATAGAGAAGTGGCAAGAGCCTCCTCCTGCTAAGCAACCTAAGCCACTTCCTGTTCCTGATTCCGAGCCTAAGAAAAAGAGGGGTGGCCGTCGGCTAAGAAAGATGAAAGAACGGTACTGCCTATTTTGCTAAAAATTTCTCACAGCCTGGTCAAATTCTTCTCTTGAATTCTTGCTAACTTTCATAAATGCATTTTCCAGATATGCCGTGACTGATATGAGGAAACTTGCTAATAGGATGCAATTTGGTGTTCCTGAAGAGAGCTCTTTAGGTAAATTCCGCACTTCAGCTTTTGAAGGTTCTAAGTAAATAGTTTTCACCCTTTATCATCATTGGATGTCATTGCATTTTGGCAAAATATACTGTTAATTCATAATTAGTTGAAGCTCTTTATCTGCAATCAGGCAAATCATATACTAGTTTCTTTTGTTTGTAGAATATAGAGTAAATTTTTTAGTACATTTTTGTGCTGAATGTTATTGATTTTGTCAGTAGGTTTCATCTCTAACAGTTAGTTTGCTTGTCGAGGTTAGGTGATGGATTGGGTGAAGGTTATGGAATGCTTGGTCAAGCAGGGAGTGGCAAGCTACGTGTAGCTATTGGTCAAAACAAACTCGCAGCTAAAGTTGCTAAGAAGTAATTATTTTATCGCTTATGCTTAATTTTCTGCTTTTCTTTAATGTGTGTAAATATGTAGTTGGGATTCTCTACAAAGCTGCAATGTTTATTAGTTGTTTCTTGTTGTTGGTATATCATTAGATTCAAAGAGAAGTCCTATGGAAGCAGTGGTGCTACATCTGGTCTGACCTCAAGTTTGGCATTCACTCCTGTGCAGGTGTCTATCGGTTTTTCACCTTTTCATTAAATTTCTGATGTTAATTTCTCGCTTTTTTTCACCTTTTCTTTGAATTTCTGATGTTAAGAGTTATTTGTAGCATATCACACTGACTGATCATTGTATAGACTTGCTGATTTATGTTTCGGCAAGGTTGTTTCCTTGACTCATGTTGAAATGTTTGCTGGTGACTGATATCAGGGGATCGAGCTCACAAATCCACAAGCGCATGCACACCAGCTTGGCAGTGGAACACAAAGTACCTACTTCTCTGATACTGGGACATTCTCCAAAATCAAGAGGATCTGAAATGCTGAAACGTGCAAAATCATGGCCAGCGGGAACTTGGCAGCTGTGGATTATAGCCCTGAAGTTGAGCTTACATACATATGGTAGTTGTCAAATGATGCACCTTTTGTTGTCATGAGTTATGTCAACAACTTAGTATTTGAATTTTCTTGTAGAATTTTTTGGGATAAAAAAGTAGTAGATATAAGCAGGTTTGTTTGCAAAACTTGGCCCACGAGGTTATTACTGTAAGGAGAAACATACGTGGCACAGATCACATTTTTATCAGACTAAACTCGGGTTCAAGCCATTACTTATGCGTAGGAATATGATGAGAATTTCTGCACTACGCTTTGGTTGAAACTGAATAAGAACTTATCAAGATTCTTGTCATTTTGGAATTTACTGGTACCAAACATTGATTCCAACTCAAAATTAAATGAAGGACGGAATCTGATAATGAGAACAAGATGAACAGGAGCATATGTTGAATGAAGGAGCTGTCATCAAAGTTCTTTCCATCCTCGATTCACGATTTTGTGCCTTTCAAGTGCTATGTTAGTATAATTGTCATGGATACTTTTCCAGAAATAAAAACCATTGTCCTAAATTAGTTAACACCGCTCATTAAAATACTTTTAGCAAATGCCCAACCACTAATTGGGTGGTGTTCAAATTATTTATTCTCAATTCAAACTTTGCAAATATATTATTATTATTATTATTATTATTATTATTATTATTATTATTTCTCTTCTCATATTCTGTAAACACTACTGTAAAAATCAATTCAACAGTGGGTTGGGTACTGATGGATAGGCAATGGCCACAACCGCAGCACTCAGTGACGGTAGTGGAGAAAGTAAGAGTATTTTCAATAGGTAGTCCATTTCAATTATACTCTTGTCACATAGTTAAAAATAGATAATGGATTAAAAAGATGTTTTATGCTAGCTTGTCTATATTTTCTTTCCTATATAATGTAGCACAATAAATATTGGACATTATTTATTTAATCTTCTACATATAAAAAATCAAATAGACAACTAATTTATTAAATTAAATATTATTTTAATATTTAATATTAAAATAAATTTACAATTAAATTTTTTTTATTTTTTAATTATATAATATATATTTTTAAAATTATTGACAGGAATCCACCTTGCAAGGATGTTCTAATACAGCTGTAAAGCAAGAATCTTTACCATTACAGTGAACCAACATGCTTCCATTACCAATTTGCAGCCCACATTTCCACTTTTGAATCTCTACTACCTTCACCTTATGTTCGTCTCGTGACTATCTTTCTTCCCCCAAACTTTGATCACGATTCTCTCGGCTGCTAAACGATAAAAAGATTAATCATTTTCTATACATATTTTTATTTGCTGCTTCCCCTCATTTTATACCCTTCCCAAATGGACTCACGGGCACAGCTTTTGGCATGGAGCAATTGCTTTCCTTTCGTCTCTTTCTGCTTGTGCTTTTCGCAATTTCTGCGGAACTCTACCAGGTAAACCCTTCATTTCTGTATTCTTATGCCATTTTTTCACTTTTATTAGCTGCTTGCTTTCTGTGCTTATGCTACTGGAGTTACTGTCAACTATAATGGAAAACTGTATTGCTTTATAGACAAATATTGCTCTTTCCAATAGCATTTGCTTTCTATACAAGTGTTTTTTTGTTGAGTATTTTCGGGCCAGTTTGGTATCGCTTATTTAGTTGCTGTCAATATAAGTTGCTCTCAGAGATTTTGAATAGAATTACATGTTTTGACTTGTATTTCCAAAATCAAATCTGCTGCTGTTAAGAAAAGCTCGAAAATGGAGCTTTCAGAATAAGCAGCTTGGAAAAGTAATCCCAAACTGATCCTTCATCTGAAACTTTCATTCTTAATCATATATCTTTCTGTGTTCATTTTAACGTCTCTTAAAGACTGCTGGCAAACACCATAGAGAGGATAACATCATATTGAATCCTTGGTTTGAAGATGGTCTTAGTAATTGGTCTGCCAAAGGCTGCAAGATTGAACTGCATGAATCTATTGGAGATGGAAACATTGTACCACAAGTGGGGAAGTTCTTTGCTTCTGCTACTGAACGCACAGAAAACTGGAATGGCATTGAACAGGAGATCACAGGAAGGGTACAGCAGTATGTTGCTTATCAAGTCACTGCATTGGTTCACTTATACGGTGGGAATGTCACAAGTTCTGGAGTACAAGTCACTTTGTGGGTTCAAGAACATGATTTTCGGGAAGAGTACATTGCCATTGTCAAGTTAGTCTCGCTGCTCATCTTATATTCGTAAACTGTTAGTTTCTCTTTTAAATTCTGAACAATCTGTTGGTCCCTGATAGCCTAGAAATGTACTACGATTCAATCAATAGTCGACTAGTAGTTGTCATTATCAAAGTAGGAAAATCTGAATTAAAAGTTGTCTCTTTTAATTTTGGCCTAATGCATTTGCACCTAAACTTTTAAAAGGTCCCGTAACTCCCTCAACTTTGGCAAAAAAAATCCACCAGTTTGCTCCTTAACACCATGTGTCAGTATCTGATTGGAGAGAGAAAAATCAGAAATATGACATTTTTGAAAAGTCAAACCATCCAGAAGTTGACACTTTGTGTTCGGGGGTTGGAGGAGCCACCGATGCATTAAGCCTTTAATTTTGGCTTAATTTTTCAAGTTCTGATATTGAAGTCACTAAAGTGAGATGATTGAATACAGCCTACAGGTACCGGAGACAGAGTGGGTAGAGTTGCAGGGGGAGTTCCTCCTTAATAGTTCCCCATTAAGAGCAATACTGTATTTAGAAGGTCCATCTCCAGGCATTGATATTCTTCTGAATACCTTATTTGTGAAGCATGCTGAGAGGCTTCCTGCTTCTATCCGACCAATTTCCAAGGTTGGTCAGATTTTAATGTCCAAGACACTCATAGTTGTCAAAGGTGCGCCTCACAAAGGGCGAGCGCATGCCTCAGGGACCCTTCTATTTTTCAGGGTTCTAACTTGCTTTAACATGTGTTTTCCATCTATTTTTTAAGAGTTTTAATAATAATTCAAGGTTAGATATTCTTAATTCAATTCCTATTAAGACTTGTATTATTTCAAGGCTAGATATTCTTAATGCGATATATAAATTTTACACATATGTGCATCTAACAATTCTCAAGAATTTTTCTGGCACTGCTATCACATTTTACTTCACTTTTTTGCAAATATTTTGCGCCTTGGACGCCCCCTAGCCTGGCCTCTTTGTGCCTTGCGCCTCTAACAACTATTGTTATGAACATCTCATAATAAGCTTTTTAATTTGTTTTCTTCTTTCTAGGGTGCCCCTTTTGGAGTGAATATAATTGAGAACACCAATCTTCTTGATGGCACCACTGGATGGTTTCCTTTAGGTAACTGTGCTTTGACTGTCCAAACCGGTTCGCCTCGTGTTGTCCCGCCAATGGCAAGAGATTCTCTTGGACCATATGCGTCTTTAAGTGGCCGTTACATTCTGGTAACCAACCGATCAGATTCTTGGATCGGTCCTGCACAAATGATAACTGAGAAATTAAAACTCTATTTGACATATCAAGTGTCTGCTTGGGTACGACTTAGTTCTGTTTCTGGCCCTCATATTTTGAATGTTGCAATTGGTATGGATGGCCAATGGATCAATGGGGGCGAAATTGAGTCCAATGATGACAAGTGGCATGAGATTGGTGGGTCTTTTAGAATTGAAAAGCAGCCATCCAATGCTATGGTTTATGTACAAGGTCCTGCTTCGGGTGTCGATTTTATGGTTGCTGGACTTCATGTCTTCCCAGTAAACAGGAAAGCAAGGTTTAGTTATCTTAAGAAGCAAACAGACAAGGTAAATTCCCCTTTTACTCTACTACTATATCGAAACGCTGGAAAGTTTACGTTTTTACTCTACTACTATAATGAAACGCTGGAAATTTTACGTTTTTACTCTACTACTACATCCAAAATCTGGAAGGTTTACAATTTTACTCTACTGTCATATCGAAACGCTGGAAAGTTTATGTTTTTACTCTACTATTGTATCATAACGCTGGAAAGTTTACGTTTTTACTCTACTAATATATCGAAACACTGGAAAGTTTGTGTTTTTGCTCATTACCACCATTTGTTGCAGGTACGAAAGCGAGATATAATTCTGAAATTTTCAGGACCAGAAAGCAGGAATATACATGGCAGCCCTGTAAGAGTTTCACAGACACACAACAGTTTTCCTTTGGGATCGTGTATAACAAGAACAAGCATCGATAATGAAGAATTTACCAAATTTTTGACCGAAAACTTCAACTGGGTTGTATTTGAAAACGAAATGAAGTGGTCCTGGACTGAACCACAACAAGGCAAATTTAACTTCAAGGAAGCCGATGAATTAGTTGACTGGTGCAAGGCTAACAATATGGAAATCCGAGGCCACTGTGTCTTTTGGGGTTTAGAGTATGCAATTCAATCATGGGTTCGATCCTTGAATGTAAATGACCTTATGACAGCTGTTCAAAACCGTCTAACCGACCTTCTAACACGTTACAAAGGAAAATTCAGGCACTATGATGTGAACAACGAGATGCTACACGGTTCGTTCTATCAAGATAGACTCGGTAACAATATTCGACCAAACATGTTCAAAACTGCCCACCAATTAGATCCATCGACTACCCTTTTTGTTAACGATTACCATATCGAAGATGGAGTTGACTTCAGGTCAACACCTGGTAAATACATACAGCAAATCGTTGACCTTCTAGAACAAGGTGCTCCAGTAGGAGGAATTGGGATTCAAGGGCATATAGATGTCCCAGTAGGGCCCATTGTTGCTTCAGCATTGGATAAATTAGGGACGCTCGGAATTCCAGTGTGGTTTACGGAACTTGATGTGTCTGCTGCTAATGAGTATTTGAGGGCCGAGGATTTGGAAGTAATGCTGCGTGAAGCTTATGCACATCCAGCTGTAGAAGGTGTGGTTCTTTGGGGGTTTTGGGAGCTTTATATGTCTCGGAAATATGGTCATCTAGTGAATGCAGATGGGAAAATTAATGCCGCGGGTAAGAGGTTCCTTTCGCTAAAGAAAGAATGGCTGTCATTTGCTGATGGGAATGTTGATGATCAAGGTGAGTTTAGATTTAGAGGGTTTCAGGGGACTTATAATCTTGAAATTGTTTCGGCTTTGAAGAAAAATAACTTGACTTTTGTTGTTGACAAGGGGGATGAGCCACTCAGTGTTTCAATTGACTTGTAGTGTAGACATTTAGGAATTGATAAATTCAATTACTCTCATTCAGTAATAAGAAATTTGATGAAATCGGAGTAAAATTGAATTAAATTTCTGTACAATCATATCACTAAATGACTCATTAAATTAGCTTCTTTTATTTTGAAGATACGAATAGTTGTTGCAATTTCACTTCATGTCAATTGGAAACAACCTCTTTGTAATTAGGGAGGTAAGGTTGCGAACACGCTTGTGCGGTAGACCGGGGTAATGTTGTTTTATGATCATTTCCAAATTTGATGGAAAAGTGTCTGCCTGCCCTTTTGTTGAACTGGGAGCTTGTATGATCATTCATACTGTAATTGTATGCATATTTTCAGCATAAAAATGTGCTGTTTGTCGTCTAAGCATTTACATAATCTGATTCCAATCTCAGTTCACTGAAATAAGGTAGACAAATAACGCATCTGCAACTCCTTGATCATTCCGGTTTTTATTGATCAAGTCTAAACTTTGAAACATCGATTAATTGTGATTGCACACATTGATATTGGCTACAGGTAAAGGGTGTTACTCTTAGCTTCTCCTTTTCAACACTTCTCCTTATAAGGAGCTTTTAAGTTAAAAATTTTGTGACACACTTCAACTTATAAGTTAATATCTTCTTATAAGTAACGTATCTTTTAAGTAATAAGTAATAAGTTGTAATTTGGATAAACACCCTAAAATTAAGTATTCACTTTCTGATTGAAAAGCACGTACGACCTTCTAAAATCCTGATTTAATTATTAAATGAAAATTTTAAAAGATCTTATTTCAAACTATATAGATGAAATGTGTAACACTTTTTAAACCGAGTTTCAATTCTAACTTTTTTAATTACCACAAACTTAACGTGCAGTTACAGAGAGTAGATGTCTTGATAACTAGGTTTTTAGCCTAGTGGGGTGAAATTTTTCCTATGATTAAGAGATCTTACAGATTCAAGCTAACATTTTGTGGTTTTTTTTATCCAATTAAAGCGCAACTATGGCAAAGGTTTTAGTACGGTGTTTGAACCTGAAGTTGTGATTTAAGAGGTTACATGTTCGAGTGTACATACGGATGAAATGGGACAGAGTTTTAGGGGCTTTACATAAAAAAAGCTTAAGACATGAAATTATTTGGGCCAAATACCACAAATAGGAAAAAAATAATTTCAAATATAACGACCATTCAATATTTTTCTTCAACTTCTCTTTCACATGCGATGAACACGTTTATTTTTAATTTCATTGATTTTTTTTACATTTCTCTCAAATCATTCATTTTTTCGACATACCGCTTTAGAGTTTCTTGTTCGTCTCTTTTTACCTTCGAAACGACATTCACTGTAATATTTTTGAACTGTCAGATATCTAATAGATATCTAATAGAAGTCCAATAGAAATCAGCAAAACTATAAGAACTTGGATTTAAAATACTACATAGTTTTTTAATCGTTCATATCTTTAAGACTTTTACATATGTCTAATATCGATTTTTAAATAGATTTTCTAATAGAAATCTAGTAGATTTTCAATAAATGTCTAGTAGATTGTCAATAGATGTCTATTACATACAATACATTATATAGAGCAATAAAAATCAAAACTTCTCACTTTTAGCAAAAAATAGAGCAAAATCTGACACTCGAAACCCAAAGCAGCACTAGATCCAATCAAAGAAACAACAACACAAACTAACATAACGATTCCATAAAAAACTGCCAAAACTAAGATATATCAGATATCGATTGGATATTTACCAGATGTCTATTGGTTCAAAAAGTTTGAAAATTCACAGTGGATATAATTTCTGTGGCCGATATAATTGGCTATTAGGCCCATTTGTTGAAGACTTAAGCCCACATTACTTTGTGACCCGCTATTATCAAATATAAGGAGTCCATCTCATTGCTAGGGTTTATTCTCTTCTCTTTGATAAAAAAAAACCGTCGCTCTCTTAGTTGATAAAAATCCCTTTTAGCACTCTTCCACTTATGTAATTTCTATCTTGAAGCTAGTTCTATTGAAGTTTCCACATTAACCGTTTGGAACCTGTAACTGCTTGAAGAGTATTACCATTGGGAAGGGCTGCATCTCTATAAACAGAGGCACTCTGTTGATTTGTATATACGTTGTGATTTGATAAGAGTAGAGAGAGGGATTAGGGTTCTTTGTACTGTTATTTTCACTGTAATCCAAGAGTGCTTGTTGAATGCATGATTGTGAGTTTCATGTGTTAGTTTAAGTACTGGGATTAGATTCAAAGGCCTGTAATCTTCATCTGGTTTTTGTTCTTCATCAATAAAGCCACCAAGAATCATTTGCACCACAGATGAAGTCCATAGATTTTACATAATAAGTAAAATCTAAGGCGAACTGCGTAAAAATTGTGTTTGTGTTCTTTACCACTTTCTTTGATTTCAGTTTTTGCATGTTTCAATTAATCTCTTAATCTGATAATAATCTGCATTCTGGTGTTTAAAACTTAACAATTTGGTATCAGAGCTTGTTCTTTATAGATTAAATCGTATTTTTGGGTCTATGCATATTATCAGTTTATTTAAAATCTGATTTAGGATTTTTTTGTGAACTGATTTAGGCTTAGAAGATCTTATCTTTGTTTTAGTTATCACATGCAAGTAGATTCTTAAAGTCTGGAGTTGCTGATATTATTTTGCGAATTTCTTCTCCTGTGGTGATTCTTTTTTAATTTTTTTTATCAAAGATATCTAATCTGTTTCTTCCTTTCCTCCTTTTTGAGGAAATTACTTGGCTGAAACAAGGTTCTGGATCAATTTCTACAGAATCAAGCAAGGTGTGATAAAGAAAGAATATTAAAACTCTATCGCTGCTTAATATCTCTGAAAAATTAAAATCAAAGGGGCTAAATTGTTTTTTTCTCTCGCACTCTTACTGTAAGTATCTCTCTAAAATTTCATTTAAGGTTTGTTTTCTTTTCTTACCTTTTAAAATTTTGCATTAAGATTTGTGTTGGTTGGGTATTTGTTGTTTGCTCATATTGCCTTATTTGTGTAGTTTCTCTTTTGATGTTTTAATTTTTTTTGGTAACCTGCTGCCGTTTTTGGTGATTAAATAATTAGACCTAGTTGTATAATCTGATTTTTGCTGGCTGTTTAAAAACATTTATGTATTGGTTTTCTTGTTGCTGTGTGTTTTGTTTAGGTTATTAGTTGCTGGTCTTAGTGTTAATCATAAGATTTTCTTAGTATATAATCTGATTTTTTATGGTAAAATGTCAAATACTAGTATTAATTTTGATAGGTTTGATGGTAAGGGGGCTTTTACTGTTTGGAGGGATAAAATGAAAAGTTGTTTTGGTTCAACAGAAATGCCATAAGGCATTAGCTGGTGTTGATAAACTTCCTGCCTCATTAACTGAGGAGGAAAAGGCTGATATGATGGAATTGGCATATTCTACCATAATTTTAAATTTGTTTGATTCTATAATTAGAAGAGTTAGAGGGTCTAAAACTGCTCCTGAATTATGACTTAAACTTGAATCTTTATATATGACTACAGACATAGCTAGGATTTCTTATCTAAAAGAGAAATTATTTAGTTTTAAAATGAATTCCTCTAAAAGCATTGATGACAACTTAGATGAATTTCAAAGACTTGTTACTGATTTAGAAAATGCTGAAGAGATAATTTCTGATCACAATCAAGCTATTCTTTTGCTAAATTCAATACCTGAAAATTATAGAAATGTAAAATATGCTTTGAAATATGGTAGGGAGTCATTAGATACAGATGATATAATAAATGCTTTGAAAATGAGAGAATTTGAAATTAAAGATTCTAAACCTAAAGGGCAGTCTAACAAGGCTTTAAATGTTAAAGGGAAGAAATATGGTCAGAAAAAGGAATTTAAACCTAAAGGCAATAAAATTAACCAATCTGGTAGTTTTCAGAATAATAATAAGTCTTCTGGTCAAACTGAAAATAATAATAAGTCTAAATCACATAAAACTTTGACTTGTTTCTATTGTAATAAGAAAGGGCACATTAGGAGATTCTGTAAGGAAAGACAAAATCAACAAGGTAATAATAATCAATTAAGTGGTGCTGTTAATAACACAGCAGAAACAGGGGATGTAGAGGCTTTGACTATAAGTCAAGTGAGAGACCAAGATTCTTGGATCTTGGACTCTGGTTGTACCTTCCACATGACACCTAGAAGGGACTGGTTCCACACTTATGAGCAGATTTAGGGTGGAAAAGTTCTCATGGGAAATAACACTTCCTGTGAGATACTTGGTATTAGTACAGTCCAATTTCTAATTGATGGTGGAAGTAGAATCCTATATCCTTTAGTCACTTAGATAGCAAGGGCCTTAGCTATGTAGCTCAAGGTGGAGTCATTAGGATTATCAAAAATGGTAAATGTATGTTAAAAAGGTAATATGTTTAATGGTCTCTATTTTCTTATTGGATTCGTTATTGTTGGTTTTGCTGTTGTCATTGTTACTACTGCAAAAGTAGAACTTTGGCATAAAAGGCTTGGGCATATTGGTGCCAAAGGCCTTGAATTTCTGAAAAGCCGAGGTGCTTTAGATATCCCCAAATCTGAAAGAATTGAAAATTGCGAAACATGTATAATGGGCAAATCACATAGATTTAGTTTTAAAAGTGCATTAAATGTGTCTAAAGAGTGTCTTGACTATGTATATAGTGACTTTTGGGGGTCTTCATATGCACCTTTATCTCTTTCTGGTTCTCAGTACTTTGTGCCGTTTATTGACAATTTTTCCAGAAAAGTCTGGATCTTTTTTCTGAAAAATAAAACTAAAGTTTTTAACAAATTTTTAGAATGGAAGGTTTTAGTTGAAATCAACAGAATTCTAAAATTAAAATGCTTAGAACTGATAATGGCCTAGAATTTCTTAATAATCAATTTAATGAGTATTGCTTAGAAAATGGAATTGTTAGACACAGGACCTGTACTTATACACCACAATAAAATGGTGTAGCTGAAAGATATAATAGAACTCTTTTGAACAAAGTGAGATGCATGTTGTATGAGTCTGGATTGAGTCCTAATTTTTTGGCAGAAGCTACCCAAACTGCTTGTTACCTATTAAATAGGTCTCCTTATTCTGTCATTAAATTTAAATGTCCTAATGAAATGTGGTATAAAAAACCAGTCAGCTATAATCATCTTAAAATTTTTGGATGCATTGCCTATGTTTATAGTATTGAGTCAAAATTGGAACCTAGGGCTAAGAAGTGTGTGTTCTTAGGTTATCCTACTGGTATTAAGGGTTATAAGCTATGATCATTAAATGAAAATAAAGTTATAGTTAGTAGGGATGTCTTATTCAATGAAAATGAGGCTCCTAGGACTAAAACTGATTCCAATTTGTCTCAATGTGATAAACATCATAGTAACGATTAGTTTAAGGTGGAGTTAGATAGTTTAGAACAGCCAAATCTAAATAATAATCCTCAAATTGTTGATCATGTTAATCACAATCTTCAATATAATAATAGGATAGAAGAAATAAATTCTGATCGTGATTTTCAACTTGAGATTGATGATAACAATGAACTAAATCATGAAACACAGAATAACAATGATTACATGCTTGTTAGAGATAGGCCTAGAAGAGAAATTAGACCATCTAAATATCTTGACAGTAATATATATGATTGTAATTATTCTGGATTTCTTAAATTTGCTGTGAATGTTGCTAATAGCGCGCACTGAGACTACTGAACCTAGGACATTTAGTGAGGCTAAAAATTCTAAAGATTGGTAGAAATGGCATATGGCCATGAAAGATGAAATGGCCTCTTTGCATAAAAGAATAATGGGTTGCAAATGGATTTATAAGAAAAAACCTGAAATTCCAAGTGTTGAGAAAGAAAGGTATAAGGCTAGGGTTGTTGCTAAAGGCTACAGTCAAGTAGATGACATAGATTTCCATGAAATTTTTTCTCCAGTGGTAAAACATGTTTCAATAAGCTAATTTTGTCTATTACTGCATTGTATGACCTTGAATTAGAGCAATTAGAGGTAAGAACAACATTTTTACATGGTAATTTGCAGGAAGAGATTTATATGTCTTAACCTGAAGGATTTGTAGAAACAAGCAAAGAAAATTATGTGTGTTTATTAAATAAATCTCTATATGGTTTGAAACAGTCCCCTAGACAATGGTATCTCAGGTTTGATGAGTTTATTACTAAGCTGAATTTCACTAGAAGTAATTTTGACTCTTGTGTGTATTTTATAAAATTAAAGGTTGAGTCTTATATTTACATGTTGCTTTAAGTTGATGATATGTTGATAGCATGTAAACATAAGTGTGAAATTGATAAGCTAAAATAGAAATTAAACTCAGAATTTAAGATGAAAGATTTAGGGCAAGCCAAGAGAATACAAGGAATAAACATTCATAGAGATAGGGCAAAAGGAATCTTAAAATTGACACAAGATACTTATATTGAAAAATTATTAAGTACCTTTGGTTTGGATAATACTAGGGAAGTTTCTACACCTTTAGGAGCTCACTTTAAGCTAAAGGCTAGCACTAATAATATGTCCAAAGAAGAAACAAAGTTTATGAATAAAATTCCTTATCAAAACTTAGTTGGGTCTTTAATGTATGTAATGGTATGCACTAGGCCGGATATAGCTTATAGAGTTAGTGTGGTTAGTATATACATGTCAAACCTGATAAATCACATTGGTTAGTTGTAAAGTGGCTTGCTAGGTATTTAAAAGGTTTTGTTTTCACTTGTTTATTATACAAGAAACTTGTTGGTAATGATGTCTTTGTTGTTGGTTTTTGTGATTCTGATTTTGCTGCAGACCTTGATAAAATGAGGTATGCAACTGGTTATTGTTTTTCCTTAGGAGGAAATCTTATAAGTTGGAAATCTAGCTTACAACACATTGTTGCACTTTCAACCACTAAGGCTGAATATATAGCCTTAACAGAGGCTACAAAGGAAGCATTATGGTTAAAAGGGATAGTTTCTGAACTTGGAATTAGTCAAAATATTGTATTTGTATTTTGTGATTCTCAATTTGCCATACATTTGTGTAAAAACGCTACGTATCATGAGAGGACAAAGCATATTGACATTAAGTTACATTTTGCAAGGGATGTTGTTAGTGCTGGTTCTGTTTTGGTTGAGAAAATACATACTGATATTAATCTTGCTGACATTTTGACTAAAACAGTTTCTGTTTCCAAATTTCAACCTGCTTTAAGAAGGTTGCAAGTTGTGCAATCCCTGAATATGTCAGAATGACTATGCTTGCAATTAAGGTTATTACCCTGTTCAAATTATTCATGTGAGGTACTATTGGTGAAGATGTGCCAAAGCCAAAGGTAGAGATTTGTGGTCGATGTAATTGGCTTTTAGGCCCATCTGTTGAAGAGCTTAAGTCTACATTACTTTATGACCCGTTGTTATCAAATATAAGGAGTCCATCTCACTGCTAGGGTTTATTCTCTTCTCTCTGATAAAAACCGCCGCTCTTTCTCAGTTGATAAAAATCCCTTTTAGCTCTCTTCCACTTATGCGATTTCTCTCTTGAAGCTAGTTCTATTGAAGTTTCCACTATAACTGTTTGGAGCCTGTAACTGCTTGAAGAATATTACCATTGGGAAGGGCTGCATCTCTATAAATAGAGGTAATATGTTGATTTGAATATACGTTGTGATTTGATAAGAGTTGAGAGAGGGATTAAGGTTCTCTGTACTGTTATTTTCACTGTAATCCAAGAGTGCTTGTTGAATGCATGATTGTGAGTTTCTTGCGTTAGTTTAAGTACTGGGATCAGATTCAAAGGCCTATAATCTTCATCTGGTCTGTTCTTCATCAACAAAGCCACCAGGAATCATTTGCACTGCAGATGTAGTCCATAGGTTTTACATAATAAGTAAAACCTAAGGCGAACTGCGTAAAAATTGCTTTTGTGTTCTTTACTGCTTTCTTTTATTTCAGTTTTTGCATGTTTCAATTAATCTCTTAATCTGATAATAATCTGGATTCTGGTGTTTAAAACTTAACAATTTTGAAAATAAAAATAAGATAAATAAAAAATCTAAAGTGGCATGTCAAAATAAACGGTTTGAAAGATAAATGAAAAATAAGAATTAAAATAAAAAGGAGACGGTATATTTGTATTTAGAAAAGAAATAAATGCAGATTTAAGATTTTTGATGAATAACGTAGATTTAGTATTAGTTTGACTTTACCAACTTTAATTATTATTGATAAATACTTTTTTATTATTAATATTATAAGTTTAATAAAATAAATTTAAAAAAAAAAAGTAAAAACGCAATTGTGTAAATTACAAAATTAAACTAGATTTTTTTTCCATGGAAGAAAACAAAAGAGCCCATGTCAAATCCATGAAACTTGTTGAATGTATAAAGCCCATCCCATCTTTTGGCCTAGTGAAATAACGTAGCCCATATATATATCACATGAAGACAAGTAAGCCTACTTCAAAATGAAGCTATAAACCGTGGAAATGACATCAACCAAACATTCCTAGGTGCCGCCATAGCCAAGAGAAACACAAAGCTAGGCTATACTGTATTAGTATAGGATGTGATTACACATTAAGATCACCAATTATTTGGATGTTACCAAACCCTAGTTAGTGTGAAATAGTCTAATTAGGGCATAGGCTGCTTTTCCCAAAATTAGATGCCACGTTTTGGACCTCAACTCAAACTACCCATACAGTCTAATCTATATACTTTACAGTTATGCATTGATGGAAAGTGTTTGTTTATAAGACCTATTCACGGGCTCAGTATCCGTCCGGCCCGGCCCGGCCCGAACCCATTCAAATGAATCGGTATGGCTTTTATTTTTTTTTAAAGTTTAGTCCGAGTCTGTTAAAGTTTGATATTTTATGGGTTGAGCTTGATTTTTATGTAAATATCCAACCACGATCTAATGAATAATTATTATATTTATTAAATATTTATATAGTTTATTTAATAATTATTTTAAATTTTTATATTTTAATTTATCTAATTTTTATAATAGTGCTATCTATTTATTAAATTATTCAAATAGTTAATGTAATTATATATAATATTTAAATATATTTGTATAAAATTTTGTCTTTTTACTCTTTTACTCCACCAAATAAATTAAAAAAAATCTATTATAGACTTTAGGTCGGACTTGAAAATGACCACTAAAGCGCGGCCTGAATTCGAAATTTTCAAATATGAGCTGGACCGAGCTTAGATTGATATTTTTAGTCAACAGTCCGACTAGACCTGACACGAAACCAGGTCTATTTATAACACAAAAAGTAATTGTTTTGTGTAAATGTAAGTAAACTGAAAATAGACAACAAGAAGTCCAATTAGGTTGAAGCAGAGAGTAAAGATAAGTTAGGTGGTGTGTTGTACAAGTTCTTGACAAAAATGGGACCAATTTTGATCTATTTAAGATTCTACCATCTGATCAATCAAGCTCATGTTGCCTAACTATTATAAAGATAAATAATTTTCTTTTTCTTACCTTAAAAACAGTAATCAGTCAATAATCTCCTCATATTTTCTAACCTGAACTCATAATTATTTATTCAAATTAGAATTAATGAAAGAAGTATAATTAAAGTAAATAAATAATTAATGTTGGGCACCGCTGACAAGTGGTTACGCCAAGCAAGAATGGTGAATATAACAAGTATAGAAAATGGACCCTATAACATATCTAATCAGTCACTCATCTCATGTCCAACATTAACATCAACACCAAATCAAGTTTGATATTTTAGGAAAATAGTCTTATATTAAGATATATGTGCTTTTATTTCTCTTTCCCATTAAAAGGATTACAAGTAGATCCGTTCATGAGTCAGGTTGGGACGAATTCGGGCCGAGTTTAACGGACTTTTATATAGTGAAGCTGATTCCAAACTCATCCCAATGCATCTAAAATTTTTTTGGTCTGAACTACTCAAAGAAATATACATATATATATTTTACTACAAAATATACCAAAATAAATACTTTGTATAAATATTTTTTTATCAAAATAATATTAAATTAAATTTTTACAAATAAAAATGTTACAAAATATTTTTTTAACTAGGAACATGTCTAATTACAAGTAAAAAAATTAGTCACCTTAATTCTCAAGGTAATGATTGACACATAATCATAAGGACGGTGGCATTCAAAATGAATAAGTGAATACGAGTAAAGAAACTAATTCTGCCGCCTTCCCTTTGGTAAAGTGTATGCAAATATTAGAAATATATATGAAATGAAAACTGCAAATTACTAATTATACGTTGTTTTCAACTACCTACGTTGATTAAATTGAAATGAGCCCACTATAAATGTATAATTAGAGTAAAGTTAAATTAAGTTTAAATGATATATGAGAATATGCTTGCAAAAGCCTTTTATTGATGAGTAAACTTAAATATACCTCCTCTTTTGGTTGTTTTAAAAAAAATATTTGTAAAATTTTTTTTAAAGAATATTTGTGGTTTTAAAAGTTTGTAAAAAGAGGATTTTTAAAATTTTAAAATCATATTTTGAAAAGTAATTTTGTTCATTTTGAAGCTTTATTTATAAAAATATAATACACCTTTGTGATAAATTTTAGAATTTTTTTGGAAGTATTAATATTTTTTTAATTAAAATTTAATTATAACTTAAAAAAATTAAAATAAAATGAAAATTTTTCAAATCTTAATCAAATTTTGACATATAATTCTTAAATAATATAGTTAAAATATAGGAATATTGAATTTATTGAAATAAATGGTGTGACATTATAATTTTCAAACCACAAGCACCTTTTTAAAAACTTTTAAAGCCACAGATACCCTTTTAAAAAAAAATTTTACAAACATCTTTTTATAAAATGATCTAACAATATAGTATATTTTTTAAATTTAACCTTTTTTATGGATATGAAATTACTTCAGTTAAAACGAATCCATTTTAGCACATTGGTACATATATAAATTTATAATAAATAAATTTAGTAAAAATTTAATTCTTTACCTTATAAATAATAAAGAGGAGATATTAACTAATAGGAAAAAAAGAAAACAACAGCGAGAAAGAGGACCCAAAAAAGGTCGCATCAGAGTCAGGAGAAAATGAGGGCCCAGAAGGGCACATGGGAGAATAGTAACATACCATACCCCCATTTTAATTAAGTTAATTTAAATGAGCTCTAGTTATTTTTTAGCCTAAATTCAATTTTATTTAGTGTAGTTTATTTGGTTAATCTTAAGAGTCAGTTTAGTATTATTTATTAAACTGTTGTTAAAATAAGTTATTTTTATAAATTTTAAATAAAAATATATATTTTATTTTTAAATAATATATTTTAGTCATTCATATTAATTAATTATGAACTGTCTAATTTATTTTTTAAAATTAAATTTACTGTTAAAAAAACTTAAAAATTAAATTTTTAAAATAAATATTTTGAGAAATCCATCTCAAACTAGTGCTTAGTGTAATCCAACTCAATTTTCCTCTAGACAATGTAATTAGCTAAAAATAACAATGCCTTATTAATTTAAGTTTGAGAAAAATAAAAGACTTTAGAAGAAAGAAAAGAAAAAGAGAGTGATTATCAACATCAAAGGACTTAAACATTTTGATGTGATTGTGAATAAATAAAAGGGATGGGGCCCTTCTCTTTTTTTGTAAATTAATAAAAAAGAATAACATCGGGAAACAGCTCCCGCGCTGTTTTCGCGCGCCTCTCCACCTCTGCTCAGGACAATACACTCTTTCTGGGTCCCCTCATGAACCTTTGATGTACTTTTTCATTGCCCAAATAATTAAGGTTATATATATATATATATATATATATATATATAATATATACACACACGATAAATTATACTCTCTTCATTTTTTTATAATAAATATTTTAATTTAAAATTAAATTATTAAAATATTTATTATTTATATTTTTTAGATAATTTTTTTATTAACATTAATTATATTTGGTCAAAAAATAAAGACATTAATTTTAGATATAAGGGTAAACTAATATTTTCGTATTCTTAATAAATGAGTTTATTAAGAAGCGTGAAACTTGTAAGAAGATAAGTAAAAAAAATATAAAGGGAGTACATTGAATTGAGTTTTTTTTCCATCTTTTTCACGCATAAGTGACATATGTTTTAAAAGTTATTTTATATAATTATTTTTTATTATTTTATTTATTTTTAAAATATGTATAATTTATGTGAGAAAAATGGTCTAAATAACTAGATTCATTATATAATTTTCTGGATATTTTAATTTTTATTATTATAATATAAGAATGGCTTTATGTCAATTATCTTAAGAAAACTTTATATAAAAAGTGATTATATGTCAATTATTCAAAAGAAATTATATAAAATATCCGATTCTCTGCCTAATGTCCCGTGAATTTGAGATTTTTCATTGATTGCTGCTTGAATTTTCAAGTGTTTCTCGTAACATATGAAATTATTGTAAGTGCAATAAATTGTGTAATTACCATCACTCTTAGGTGGAAAAAAATCATGAAAATAACATCTTTAAAAATTTAAATTAATCATAGGCTTATGTGTGTCGTCCAGACGACAATGTGATACACTTTTTAAAGTTTATGGAGCTATTAGATATTAGTGATTCAGAAAGCAGTTGCAAAAAAAATATTAATTTCGGACTGCTTCAGATGTATCAGACTTTTTTCATTTTATTTTCTTATCTCTCATATCTCAACCGGGAGAGACATATATTTTCCATCTCCATTCCTATTAAATAACGAGGAAAATTTTTTCTCCATTAACTTGTTAAAAATAATAACTATGAAAAATTTATCTTCAAGTAAGGTATAGGTAAAATCATTTCATATAAGTGCTTCAAAAAAAATTCATATAAATTATATAAGGAGTGTGAAAAACTAAAAAAAAACCTTTATAACTATTATTCAATCAAGTTAAATTACTACTTTTTTGGTAATTAAGTTAAAGTAATATTTAATAATTAGTGATTATGAGTCATATTGTATTGATTAGAAGCGATTATAGCTCTAATTAAAGATGGCTATTATTGGAAAAAAAATGATGGGTATCGAATCAACCAAAAATAAATTCTTGCATAAAATAAACTAGTTGTTAGTAGCGAGCAGAGGTTGATCCCACAGGGAACGGTATTTAACAATATTATTTTCACTAAACGACCGACAGCGTGACCTAGAAGTGTTCTCTTTGGAAATTTGTAGATTAGAACTAAATAAAGCAGGTAATAAAACAATGAGAAACAATGACTCACCCAAAGTAGGGCAAGACTGAATATCATGGTGATCACAGGACAAGAAATTAATTGCACAGGAACCTAGATTTAGTTATACTAGTACTCATGCACCGTACAGTACTGGCAACTCTTCCTTACTATGTATGGAGACCGGACTTTGCGCCATGACCTCCCTCTTACTCACCGTGTCTCTCGAGTTCGCGCCAGAGAGCTCGCCGATGAATAGCAATATAAATTAGAAAAGCCTAAACCCTTACCGACAGGTAGTGAAGCACTCCCAACAGACGTAAGATTACCTTACTCCAGTCTCGGTGGAGACTGTTGACACTTTATCCCTTTTCAGGCATAATTACGGGTGCAAGAATTAAGATTAACAATAATCATAGAGACTTACCAAATGGTAGGCCAAACCACACACCGAGACTAGATGATACTCTTACCATAGAACCCTTGAAGTACCAAAATTGATGAATAGGTCGCCTTGTGAACTTTTGTATTCATTTGTGGTCCTCACGCCATTCAAACTCAGCCTTGACCCTTCTTTGGTCAAGTCATAAAGAATTTAGCTAGATATAACTGAATTTAAATGAGCAGAAATGTAAAGAGACTTAAAGTAAAGTATGTGAAATGTAAAGCAATTGAACTGAAATAAACTTACGATTAATTGAAAAGAGAGTATTTGAAAATAAAATTATTCTAAATAACAATGAACTAAATCTAAACTAAGCTTACGTAGAAAATTGTGGCTTTTCAGCCTGTAGCTTTCGAAATGTCGAATGAATGGATGAATGCGCCGGCCTTGGTATTTATAGGGAGTCTTGCCTCTTGCTTCCTCTTTAGAGTGGAATAGGACTCTTTTATTATTGCTTGATTAGGTATCTTTGCATTTATCTTGTTGGATTCATTTTCTTTTAGTCTTTTATCTTCAAATGGTAGTAAAATACCTTCCTTTATAGAATCAGGAAAGAGATTAAATTTCTTCCTTAAATTGAACTCTTCCTGAATAGGATTTTGTCCTCATTAAGTATTTTTCAGATCTGGAAATTTGCGTGCCTCGGTATTAATGTGATCTTGGTCGTTTTGGAATGTTCTGGGATCACCAGGACCGGCTATCACTCTCATTGTCTGTATCAGGACCTCGGTGAAAGGCTCTTTAGGAAGTTCTTGAGTGACAAGGATTCCTATTTAAGATAAAGAAAGGAATTAATCAACAATAAATTCACGCCACTTCCTCGATTAGGTTCTGGTCAACTTTAGTGTCTTTGACTTCTGCTCCAGAATGTTGACATGTCATCGGGACCTCGTTAGTCATGGTGAACACAACATGGTCTCGGTGACTGATAACTTTTCAGTGAGACTTCTGCTTTTCATTTCTTCTTATGTTCAAGAAGGCTTCCATATCACCGGGACCAGACTAGTCTCGGTGCGTCCATCGGGAGTCTCCTTAATTGCTCGTTTTCTGCCCAGAAATGCATTTTTTCTTCAAATTGCCTTGAAAACCTAAAAAGATAGAAAAAGAAGTAATAACGACCAAAAAGACTAAAAATATGGTCTCAATGATATAGAAATAAGCACAAATACATGCTGAAAATACAACCCATCAAAAAACTTGTGTTTAAAGTTACTTTCAAAAGAACCAATATCCCACATGGGTTTTTAACAAGTGAATTTTTGACTTTATATTGAGATGTTCCATATGAGCTTACTAAGTAGTAAGAGGGAATAGGTGGGCTCTCGCACACATGAGAGAAATGGCCGAAAGCCATTTCTAATACAAATCGGTGGATTCCTCCCTGCGCGGGAGATGGGGACCATGCTCGAAACTATTTTTATTGTTTTTATTGAGAAAATAATATTAGTTAAAAATATTCAATTTATATTTTTGAATCCGCTGTTCAGAAAAGTGTTGCCTTTGATCATATAAAGTGTCGCCTTTGCTCAAAGGAAGTGTTACCTTTTATCCAATTTGCAGAGCTACTGCAACAATTCCATAAAAGCGTTGCCTTTCCAGTGCTTCCGGATCAGCTTCATCTCCCGGACCTATTTTTCTTCGGATTAGTTTATCTCCAGAATTCAACATGTACAGGTATATTTACCATCAGTCATGCATGATACCATGTCCTTCTCTTGTCAAAGAATCAGATGCTCTATATAGCAAATGTGCAACCTGATTCACACGTAAACAATCTTAATGTCCAAAGAAGATAACATGAGCTCTTTACAATCCTGAAAAATAAGGCCTATAGGTCAATGAAAGTTAACGTCGTTGTTTACGATCAAAACAACATTCGATAATCACTCGATCCAATGAAAGACTTTTCAACTAATCGAGAACTTCTCTACATCTTAGAGCTTCCGTGAAGAAATTTTTTTTTTTTCACCACTACCTTCTACGAGAAAAGAGCGAGCCGCGTAAACTCAAGATTTACCAAGTTAATTACAAAATTGGGATAACATTTATCTGAAAAGAATTGTTAGCTTTTGTATTTATAAATTCATACGCAAATCGTATGCAAAATAATTAAATAACTACCAACCGTATGTATTGTGCTTTCATTATATACATCACATATATGGAACTGCTACCATAAAAATAAATATTCATTTTTGTTTTCCTTTTGAATCCAAACACAGAGAATGAGTGAACTATTAAATGTATAATTATGTTTGGTACGTCGCCAAAAGAATCCTTTTGACAAGTCATTTTTACATCCATACAATTTTCTTTTCGGCGAGATACATGCATACAAATTATTTAATTATTTTTTTATTAAATTCCAAGTTCTTTAAATTCTTACTATATAAATGGGTCAAATAACTTTAAATTATAACTTCATCACATGTAAATTAAGATTCAAAACCCTAATGAACAAAAACTTCATCTAATATGGGAAATAAAAATGAAAAAAATGGTTGGAACAAAAATATTATAAATTATGTAAAGTAGAGTTTAGAAATTGAAAAATGGATAATATAGTTGGATTGGCTCTTACTCATGTATGATTCGATGTTGGGAATAGGGCCGGCCTTACAATTTTTTAGGTCCCGAGCAAAGTTATATATTATAAAATTTTTGTAGATCATTATGAAACTCAAATAATAAAAATTAAAATTCAAAATTATTTTCATTTTTAGTCTAAATTTTTTTTATTATATTTAATGCTATTACCTAACTTAATTTACTAAGATAAACAACTTGATATCAAATTTATACATATTATTATTTATTGGGAGCCCTTATTTTTTTAGGCCCTAGGCAGTCACCTTAGTGACTTTTACTGTAAGGCCAGCTCTGGTTGGAAATATATCAATAAAATCAAAATAATATGTCAAGCCTTCCTTATTATTTGATATTGATGAACTTTTGATTTTCAGCTTTTTTTTATCAAAATATTCATTTAATCGATTCCATTTAGCATTTTCTTAAGAATCCATTGTTATTGAATAATTCTTAACGGTATCATTTCATTAAATGATTGAGAATTTAGACGGCTAGAATAATTAGAAATAGATAATTCTATAATTATTCACGGTCTAAAGAATATGATATATATCATCAACGGAGACAATTATTTATTGGGAGAATTTTATGGAATTTGTACAGAATAAAAGGAACACACTTTCTATAAGAACCCCAAAAACATCATGGTTATCATTATCAATATATGGGGTTTGAATATTTCAAATGAAACCATCATTCTTTTGTTGTCCGAAATTGCTATCTTGATTAACATATTGTATGCCATTGTCATATTATATTTGGTAATTGTGATATAATGGACTACAATTTATTATAGAAACTACTGCAGTATATTATTCAATTTAAAAGTCATTTTTTTAAATTAAAATTTTCACAATCTATTCTTTTAAATGCTGTGGAATTGACTGTTTTGGCCTTAAATCCAAAATAACATTATAGTTGTATTGTTGTACTAATTCAAGTGATCATTCTCGCGAGTCATGAATGCCTATGAATATTGAGCAAATAGTCTCTCCTCTTGTGAATTTGTGCACCCATAACTCCATTTTTTTAAACAAAATATCAACCGTAAGGCTCAATTCTTTTCAACTTATAATTAGTAGTATTAAACTACACTGAATAGATAAATACTTATTTCAGTGTAAATTTATATGTATGCAGGACTGAACTGAATATAAGTTGAAAAGACATGGTCTAGTATAGTTTTCACAATTTCCTACTCCCTCCTTTTTTTAATAACTGTCGCTTTTGACACTTTCTCATATACCAGTGTTTCATTAATTAGGGCAATAAAAATTACTATTATATCTTAAAGTTAATTCTTTATTTTTTTTTTATTTTTTATAATAAAAGGAGTTACGGAGGGAGTATAAAGGATAACTTTTTCAATGGAATAATATATACTATAAATCAATATGTCCATGACACAAACTACTGTTCCAGGCATTTCCAGATATCATTTCTATCAAATCTAACTTTTTTATTCGAAACAAGCTAAGTAAAGTATATAATTCTTTTAATTAAAGGTTCAATTGGAGCTACAAATCTGATGCTAATCTGGTATACTTGGAATTGTTGTTTGTTTTTACCTTATACTCTTTTTACAAGTGATTATTACTAAATTCATTTATATTAGTTATGTGACACCTTAATCTCTTCCTATTCATGATTAACTAGTTAAATTAAAGAAAGTAATTTTGTGGCGAGAGCACTCTAATCTCATCAACGCTCCAATATTTAGAATTCTAAGAGAGAAACTGAAAAATTATGAGAGATGAAATAAAAAATGAAAATATAAATTAAAAATAACTACATATCAAATTAATAACGAGATGCATAAGAGTTAAACGGGAACAATATCCCTTGATGGCTAAGATCCAAAAATGCAGGGAAAAAAATTAGAACCATAGAGATTTAATTAAACTGGTGTCAAATTTTTAATCTTAGGTACAGTTCTTAAATTTCTAGTCATGCTAGGAGTACTTCATACATCGATGGTTAGTTTTGCTTTTACGTTACAGTACTTAATCTTTTGGATAATTCAGTTAATTTAATTTTACATAGCTATAAATCGATACTTCAAAATATCGGAAAATGAGATTCGACTTAAGATTCGACTTACTAAATTATACGTCACCATTATAATTTTTTTTACTCATTGGATTCTTTCTTGTAGTTAGCATTTGATTGGTTTACTTAATCAAGTGTTGGATATGTTATTAATTGTGGACCTTCTTTGTCACATACCCACATGTCAAAGATTATGCTATATTTAATTCATTGTTATTGATTAATATAGACACTAGTTAATCAACCAAAAGCTACCTCTATCTGCCAAAAATGGAAGTTGAACATTATCTTATTCATGTACATAAAAAAAATGTGAAAGCAAATAAAAGTATACCTTTTGACATTGTATGTCCTAGTGGGCTACCCATTGAGCCATATGGTCTAATAAGCATATGAAGGGTGATGTTCTCTCAAAGCCATTAGCTAGCTTCCTCTTTGCTTAATTATTTGCTCTTGTTATGAAAACAAACTTATTACTATTAGCCAACAACAATCCCTCATGTTTTTGTTTATTGAAAATTACTAAATTTCCCACTCCAGTCCAGTCCACATATATAGTTGGTGGGTGAAAAGACAGGAGATGATTGAAGACGATGATTTGACTAGGGAAAGGACATTTGAACTTTGGGCAATATAAATCAGAATTGCTAGGTGATTAATCGGCAATTAATCGAATTAACAGTAGATGCACAAGCAAACAACAAGTGGATATGTGGAGATAAAAAGAAGAACGAAGTAACTCAACTGTATAATGGTAGAGGTTAGTTCATCTTTCAATATTTATTAGGGATCGAACTCCGTAATGTGCATGGAGCAATTAAATCTTAGGGCCAGCCATCCTGCCCTTTAAGACACCTGTAAATTGACGATCGGAGAATAGTCTGATTGTGGTCATGGCTTAAAAGTACCACTTACAGCTAAAACCTATACAGGACCACCCCGTAGTGAAAAAGATGAACGAAGAATTTGTACGGTGTTGATTGTAGAGAGAAATGCATAGGGTATAGACGAAGAATAGAACAGTAAATGGTAAATAGTAAAAAAAAAAGATGAGTGACAAGTAATAGGTGAAGGAAGGGGTACCTGACCTGACTGCATGCTGTGCTGTTTGTGTCTTGAGTTGGAAATCTCCAACCCTCAACATGGGAACTGAATATTCAACTAATGCTTGTAAAAGAGAAAATTTGAAGGGAAACTTAGAGCATGGTAGAATAGTCTTAATTTATGATAAATAACAATGTTTTAAAAAGTCTAAGGTGTTAAGTCAAGCGGCCACGACTTTTAGTGTCTAGGCGGTGATTAGATGGATTTGTTATTTTATTTATTAATAGTTGAAAGTGTATATTTAATTAAAAAATAAATTATAATATAATAACATACTATAAAAATTATAGTTGAGTATATGAAAACATAAGGCTAAATTAATACTAGCATAAAAATACATCAACATTAAAATTAATTCCTTAAAGAAATATATTATGACAATTTTTTTTATTTATAGCGTAATATTTCTCGGATTGAGATTTATAAGAATTGTATGATGAGAATATTTTATTGAACATTACCATCTATAGATAGTTGTCATTTTACCTAATTCACAGTTTATAAGATAACAATTAACTAAATGAGGTAATGTACTAATTTACCTTTTTATTAATGCATTACTCTATTTTCAAGGTAATGAACAAAAGCAAAAAGCATTTCGATTATCGCAATTAATAAGGGTAATTGTGAAAAAATGTGAAAAAAACACTACTAGAAAATAGAAAAAAATAACTAAAAAGAGAAGAAAAAAAGGTGGGAAGCAACCATAATTTTTATAGATGGAGAGAGTATCTTTTAGGATTAAAAAAATTGAAATATAATTATTATAAGTATCAACATCTTAAAAATTATGAAAAAAATCGGATTAGGCGGTAATATATTGGTATAACACCTGAGCAGTGAAAAGTCAAATAGCAAGCCTCAAATAGTGCCCGGAGGGACTAGGCTGAATTAGGCAAAGCTTTTTAAAACATTATAGTTTAGACATAGCCTTTTTTATTATCAGGACCAGTCCTGATATTTCAGATACTTGAACGAATAATAGATAAAGAAAATTAGTTGAGCTCTTCTAATAAAAAAAATATTTTTGTATAATGATAAAATAAAATTTATAATTTAGTAAATATATTTATAATAACTATACTCAATATTTATTAACAGAGCTAAAAAAACAAATAGGGATTAGAAACAATTAATATTCAACTTTTGTTATTGTATTATGGAACAAATAGGGATTAGAAATAATTAATATTCAACTTTTGTTATTGTATTATGGTCCGTTGGAATCAAAATTAGAGCATTCAATTAAAAAAATGAATAACGTGGTAAAGGTTTAGTTTAATGATTGAATTTTGAAGCTGTAATTTTAAAAGTTAGATTTGAGTCCACATTCGGACGGGATAGAATAAGATTTTCATTTATTATTATTATAAGCTCATGTTAAGTAAATTTTAAAAAAATTAAAAAAAATGAATAAAGTTTATTTTTTACATATTAAAAAATTAAAAATGATTAAAAATAATTTAGGGCTCTGAATTATAGACTATAAGCGGTCACACCCATTACCTATCCTAAAATCGGCTGTGCTCATTATATGTAGGTGGGGGATGCTTTATGTTATAGAGCAAGCAAATATATATTTTTTTTAAAAATTTATAAGTGTTTTTATTAAAATTATTTTATTAAACACTTAATTACAATTAAGTCCTTTTCAGAAATGTATTTAATGAATATTAAACATAAACCACCCCTCACATATTTAATATATTATATTATCAAATGAGCTACAGTAGACATGCAAGGTTACTAGTCCCAAATAAGGGATATGAAAAGAAAAGACAGCATAGCATGTTGAGGATGAGGACCCCCACACCACACCCAATTCGTCAATTTTATTATGTTTAAATAGCGCGCGAGTATCGGGGGATGTTAAGACAACAGTGGCAGTGGCAGTGGCAGTGGCAGTGGCAGTGTGGGACTTTAATGGTTGCAAATAGCCGCCAGCTATCGCCGAGTTTGAGTTTGAGTTTGAGTTTGCGTTTAGTCCCAAGAGAGAGAAAGTACTTATTTATGTTTGTGTGTTTTACAGGACACGTGGTTTTTTCTGCAACATGTGTAGTCATCATTAACAGTACCAGACCAATGGAAAAGACTCCTTTTCACTGTTTATCGTTGAATTTTTCGTACCCCTTTCCTTTCTATCTTCTATACGGATTCTACCCTATCTCCCACTATTTTTTTTGTCACCGAATTTTGAAGGACTTAATTTTAATATTAATATATTTTATATAAAAATTAATTAAAATTTATATTTTTATATATTAAATTATTTTTTTATAAAATATTATTATATTATAATTTATTTTTTAGTTGAACTTATACTTTTACTTATTAATAATTATAAAAAATAAAAAATTTATAAATTTATATGGAGCTGTTTAGGTCCCGCTCAGGTTCCACCTAAACGTTCGAAGCCTCGACCGTCCGACTAGCGTCTAGCGCTTTTTAAAACCTTATGTTTGTTTGCTTAATTTATTATGATTCATACCAATTAGGAAATTAGGATTCAAATCTGCTGTCTCTAAATTAATATCCTCTTTTATATTCCTCATTTAAATATTGATACGTGTCTATTTTTATTGTTATTTTATTTTATTTCAATTTATCTCTTCTCTAAACATAATACATGTCAAATAATAAATGGAGGGATAAGGAATGGGACATCAATTTAGGGATAACAGATTTAAATCCGAGAAATTATATCTTGTGAGTTTGAAAATTTTCCATCTAGTCATGTCCAGTCCTATTTATGCATTATTTTTGGGCTTTTCATTCGGCTTTTCATTTCTATGGCGCTGTCAGATGTTCGGTCGATTTATTGCTTTTGTCCGATTTTTTTTGCCTAGGTAACGCCTAATTTTGATTTTTCATGATACCATTATATATAATAATCATAGTTTATCAATAAAAAATAATTTAATTAGTAAAATCAAATTACATTAAAGTGTCCTCAAAATAAAATTATCATTTTGAGTCTCAAACTTAGAAACAATATACTTTATGTAATAAAGAAGGAGGTCCTACCATTTAATTAACACTTATTAATTTTTAAAATATGATCTAAATTATGATTTTTTAATATTTTATATTATTATAATTTTCTTTTAGGTTGAATTTATACTTTTATATATATAATAAATATTTAAAAATAATTAATATAAATCTATCTAGATCCCTCGTACGTTTTGCCTATGCTCTATTTAGACTCCGTCTAAACGTTTTAAAGCTCTGACCAGCACCTAGTCGCTTGTCGTTCCTTGGAAAAATAACTTGAAGTAAAATAGTGAAGTTAATTTATTACATTGTAATTAATTTATAAGAAAAAAACATTGTAATTGAGGATTTCATATTCATGGCTAAAATCATTTTATCTTGAAACAGGCTTCTATAGACAGGGGACAGAGGTAGATTGTTTTCAATTTTATGACACTCCACTTATTTGGAAAATCAAACGAAGTATCAGATTTTTTTTATTAATTTTATGGTAAGAACGTGGAAGACAAAAAAAAAAATTAATCAATTTGCCAATTTGGGTGCAAATTGTATATTCCTTTCATTCTTTTCGTAGTTTATTTTGTAATTTTTACTTTGTCGGTGCTTTTTGAGAAAATTATTTCTTTACGATTTCTATCAATTAGGATTATGATACTTAAGTATCAGGGCCGTATCTGAATTTTTCGGAGCCTCGAGTAAAAAAAATATTATGGACCCTTGTATTTTTTTTAAGAATTATTTTTGAAGAGGTTAGGTATTAAATCTATAACATTTCATTTACTAATATTAAGTGGTGTACCAATTGAGTTACACCCAATTAATACGGATCCTTGTAAAATAAAAAAGTCCACATAATTTCAATAACAAATTTTATATTTTAATTAAAAAACAACTTAACAATTATTAAGCTTTGATAATTTTTTGGGTTACAATATTGTCTATCAAATGAAAGTTCTAACTATCAAAATATTTTTTAAGCGAATTTCATTCATTTCTTCATTATAAATTTTATCTGATTTATTGATATTTTTTAAAAATATAATAATTCAGTAGCTATAAAAATTGTTTGGTAATATAGCTTTCATGAAACACAGTATCTAAATTTCTAAAATATATATTGAAACTATAAACTAATTTTTTTTTCTAAATAAGAGTATCAATCAAGTTTTTTACTGAAGAAAGATGTTCTCATTTATTCAAATCAGAAGCTTATTTATCAATTTTTTCTGCTTAATACATAACATTAACCTTTTCATTTGATGTTATAAATAAAAAAATAAACAAAAATTGTATACCAAAATTATTTATTTGCGATAAAAAAGCTTCATGAAATATTTATTATATTACTAACAAATGGTAAAATAATAAATACATAAAATTCTTGTTATTCTTTTTAATTTTTATAAAAAAAGATTTTTCTATTAAACAAGTATTGTAACAACATTATGATAATTAACTTATAAGATAATTTGTTTAGTTTAAATGAATAATCTTTTTAAAATAAAAATTTTAAATTGATAAATAAAATATTTAAATGTTGGTATAGTATCGTTAATGTGAATAAAATTTTAATGTTTAGAAAATTTTGACTTTAATAAGGAAGATCAGATTTAAATACAATTTATTTAAAGAGACATAAAGCAGACCAGGGGATTCAAACACAGGTAGCGAGGGCGTTGGAGGCCCGTTTCTACCATCACACCATAACTTATCTCATGCCAATTATTATGCGTAAAATTATTATATATTATATATCATTCTTGTACTATACCCGAACTATTATTTGAGGCCCCCTAAAAACTCAGAACTCTGAGCGATCGTTCCACTCATTTCCTCTATTGACTGGCCCTGTTAACTATTCATACAATCAGGTCATGCCGGTAAGCAACTAACAAAGGAGGGAAAAACAAGAGAATTTTTGTTCAAAAAGTAGACTAAAAGAAGTATTGAGTGAGGTTTTCGCCATAATCTTTTTAACTTATAATTCATTCAGTTCAGTTTCAATATTCTCAATTTCTGTTCAGTATTAAATAAGTTTCAGTTCAGTTCAGTTCAATTTCAATAATCAATAATTAATAATTAATTTTTTATAATACGATAATATTTAAAGTATTATAGATTATTGTTATTATTAATATAATAATATTTTGATGTATTATATTTATATTATTAATTATCTTTTAATTTACTTTTAATAATTTCATAATTTCAGCATAAATTTTTAATTATATACAATTGAAATGAACTTATTTATTTATAAGTATACGAAAACGTTGTGTAGCAACTCGCGAAAATACTTAGATCCACATTGCTATGATAAACCCTCATGGTTTTGCTCAAATATTTACTCTAAAAGGCCTCATACCAATGAAAATATTATCTGTCTATATAAACCAGTCAATCTCCTTTCTTTTAGCTAATTTGGGAGCACATTTGTCTACACCCCAACAATCTTCCCTTCGAACAAATTAAGTACCATCAAGCCTCCTCTCGTTCAATCGTCCATCCGTCCATTTAAGCACTTGCGGTTTCACGGATCATTGGTGATCAACGGGGCATACCACCTTTGTTCGACACTCAAGGAAATCATCCAAATCACGTCGGATCATGGTAGCGTCTCGCGGAAGCACTTGGACACCTCATACATCCACGCATGGTATGATATTGTCTTCTTTGTATCTAATGTTGAAATGATTAAGCTTAAATAAAAGATGAGAATAATTGAAATGCTTGTTCCCCACTCCAAGCATAATGTAATTAGAAAAATACTTGATCCCCACTCCAAGTATTATATTCTAATTAGTTAAAGGCTTCCTCCTCATTCCAAGAATAAAGTCTTGCTCCCCACTCCAAGTTTCTTTTCCCCACTCAAAGAAATAATAAATGTATTACCTTTATTTCATTTAGTGAAGCCTATAAATAATGCTTTGATTTGTCATTTGTAATAATACAAAAAAATCACAAAATAAAATTAATTTCTTCTATCAAATAAAAAGTGAGAGTGAGAGCAATTGTTATGAATTAAGAGTGTTATTTGTTCTATCGATATTCCATAATTCCTCTACATTTTCCCAACAGAGTGGTATCGGAGCTAGTTTTGATCCTAATCCTCTTCCCGAGAAAGAAATTTCAAAGTCCATTTTTAGAAGTTCCAGGCGTTACAATAGTCCAGAAGTGTTGCAAGAAGTCTGTCCAAAGCATTGCAAAAGACCTCTATAAGTGTTGCCTTAAGTCAAAATTATTACACAAGGTATATAAAAGTGTTGCAATAGCCCCTGTACGCATAGAAACAAATCTTTTCTTAAAAGTATTCCTTAAAATGAATACCAACAGTATTTCTTTCAACTTCCCTCAACATACCAAAACCAATTATGAAAGTTCTAACTATCAAAATATTTTTTAAGCGAATTTCATTCATTTCTTTGTAATAAATTTTATCTGATTTATTGATATTTTTTAAAGATATAATAATCCAGTAGCTATAAAAATTGTTTGGTAATATAGCTTTCATGAAAACACTGTATCCAAATTTCTAAAATATACATTGAAACTGTAAACTAATATTTTTTTTCCTAAATAAGAGTATCAATCAATTTTTTTACTAAGAAAGATATTCTCATTTATTCAAATCAGAAGCTTATTTATCAATTTTTTTATACTTAATACATAACATTAACCTATCCACTGACTAAAGCGAATTTTCAGGAAATATACATGGCAAAATCGCAACCGCCGCCGTCACTGCGGTGGCTGCCGCCCCTATGGCGGTCACCACCATAACAACAGTAACCACCGCCACAAGGGCGGCGGTGGCCGCTGCCATGGTAGCGGTGAAGCCACCATGGAGGTGGGGGTAGCGTTCACCACTTCAAAGGGTGGCGGTGGCCGCCACCACGGTGGTGGTGGCTGCCACTCCAGTGGCAGGTACCGCCGCTGGAGGGCAAGTTGTCGCCACTATTGCCACCGGCGATGGCGGTAACAAAGGGGGCTAGGGTTTTGTATTTTAGGGTTAGGTTTTTTTAGGGTTTTTGGTTGATTAGGTTAATTAGGGTTTCTGATTAGGGTTTAGGTTAATTAGGTTAATTAGGGTTTCTAGGGGGCAGATTAGGGTTTTTACTTTCGATGCTTATAACTTTCACTACGGTTATCTGATTAAGGCGATTCTTGACATTCCGGAAAGCTCGGAGAGTCTAAAACCCAACGGTATAAACGAGACTCGCTGAAAATGTTCGAATCTTATAAAAAATTGCAAAACAAATTACTGCATACAAGCGAACAAAAATGGTTAATTCTAAATGCATACAGATGATTTTTAAGCACCGCCAAAGGTCCAAAATCATCAAAAAGGTACTTGTCAAATGTGATTCGACCTTAAAAGAATAGAACAACTAGACCATATAAGGTCAGAGCAATAAGTCATCATTGTTCCAAGGGTTACCGAAAAGCCCGCGCTCATAGTGGCTCTAAGTACAACTGAGGCTGAGTACATGGCTGCAAGAAGTTGTGTAGCACTACTGCTATGGATCAAGCAGCAACTAGATTATGGTATAAAGTCAAATTGTCTTAAAGTTAACCTATCCAAGAATCTAGTTCAACATGGCAGGATGAAGCATGTCAATGTTAGACATCACTTTATAAGGGATCATGTGCTAAAAGGATAATTAAAGCTCACATACATTCCAACTGAAGAACAACGAGCTGACATATTCACAAAGACCATTGGAAAGGATCAATTCAACATTCTAAGATAGCTAATCGGAATGTCCAATCCAATTTGATCAAATACATCTCACTCTGACCTATTCTGGAGCTGACCAAATTAGGGCACACTCGAAGCTTTAGTAAGTTAGGTTAAGTATTTCTTTTACCGCTCGAATTTTGGACACATCACTAAATTATCATCGGTTCTCTTTCAAATTTAAACTTGATAAAAATAGTAGCAAGTTATGAAATGATCCATATTCAGAGCAGTTATCCCGTGTTTTTCACCCTCATTAATCTTACGATATACGTTATGCAATCTAACCATTGAAACTTAAGACCATGGATTATAAGTCAAACACGTAGCTCTGTAGGTTTGCGCGAAGAATCTTTAGCTATTTAAGGAGAAATTGAGAAAGAGGAAAGGTTACTTTACCAAATTTCCTTCTCTGCAATTCTCATCCTAAAATCCCTAAATTCTTCATCTTTCTTAAAGCTAATTCAATGGTGAGTACATTAGGAAGAGATTCATAACCTAATTCTAATAATCCTCTCTTTGTTTGGGGATAAAGATGAGGCTTGTTAGATTACTACTGTAGATCAATGGGCTAAAACAACCAATAATTTCAAGGATACAGAAGACTTGTTCATTCCAGCAAGAACAAGATACATTCCAACTGAATGGAAATCTATAAAAGGAACTATAGTGGATGAGCCAATAACTGTTAATATGCTTAGCTTTTCAAGTGATGAAAGGTTTGGGAGATAGACGCGCCAACACCTTCTTCGGAGATTCTTTGAGATTCTGAGTGGTTGCTATGAATAAATCATCAAGCGCTTTTACAAAGGAATTCACATGGTGGAAGGAATTTAGGACATGTTTGTAAGCACCATGATGGGAAGAAAAGTTTATTTAACTCCAAAGCTTCTCGCTGGGTTACTTGGAATGCGAGAAAGAGGACTCAGAATGCTAGTTGTGAAGGATAAGGATGAAGATAATGTGGACATCCCTATTGATTATGAAGTTCCTCATGACTATAAAAGTTGGTGAGCTAATTAATTCTATGTTCACAAAGGAAGGAAAGCAGGCTCATGAGCTTGTAACCAAAGTACTGCAGCCCAAGACTGCCTCTACAGTGAGCTGTCTGAAGTTTGAGAGAGTGTTTGTTTATGCTCTAACTCACGGGATGTGCATCAACTGGCCTCTGGCTATTCTACACAGGTTTCTTAAAGTATCCAAGCACATGGTTTATGGCCATCTAGTTATAGACATATGTAGGGCATATGAGCTGGATATAGAAGGATGGGCATAGAAAAGCAAGATCACACTCAAAGTGATAGAGTCAAGAATTTTGAGCGATGCTTATTTTCATGGGTTGAGATGTGGAGAAAGGCCCAGAAATACAAAGTATATCAAACTGAAGCCAGGAGAAGTCAGAGTGAAGGATCCAAAGGCTATCGTACTAATGAGGAGAATCAGATCTGATGAAGAGTATCAAACTCTAGCTGCCTTTTTTATAAGTGAGCTGGAAAAATAACCAAGCTCAGAGCAGAAAAAGGAGAAGGAGAAAAGAAGGGTAGTAAGAAGGAGGTCAGAAAAGACTCCAAGAAGGAGAAGAAAGGGAGCTCAGAGAGCTCAATTCTAGTTGCTATTCCAAAGAAATCTAGATCTTCTAAGGAAGCTTAAGAAGATAAAAGGAAGGAACTGACTCAGAAGGAGATTGAGGAAGAGAAGAGAGCTGAGGAAGAATCGAGAGAAGAAATGCCCTTAAAGAGAGAGAGGAAAAGGAAAGCAGAAGCTGCTCAGCTAGATATGGTGACTATAAAGGGAAATAAAGCTACATCAGTTCCTGTTCCCCAAGTAGGTCAGCCAAAGAAGAAGGTGATAGTGAAGAGAAGGACAGGAGTTGCCCAAAATATTGAAGAAGCTGAGAAAGTTAAAGCTGCTGAGAAAGAAAGAATAATAAGGAAGCAAGAGGAGATTGAAGTGACTGCTAGGAGGAAGGCTGAAGAAGCAGCAACAACAACCAAAGCTAAGACTAGAACTAAAGTAGTTTTGTAGAAAGTTATGGCTAGCCTGGCTGAGAAGGCAGAAGTTATTGATGAAATGATAGGGGCCATGGATGGAATAGACAATCAGGAAGAGCAGGAGGAGGGAGATGATATGATAGAGGTAGAAGCTGTTGTAGTTAATGAGCTAAACTCTGACCAGCAGGTCACTTAGACTGCTGAGGAAGTCGAGGAGGCTAGGAAGGAGAGAAAAAGAGAGTTGTTGAAAAGAATGAAAGTAGTCATTGATGAGGATGAAGAAGACTTGGAGGATAAGGAGGAAGAAGCTGTTGTAGTTGAGCACGGAGCTCAGCTGGCTGAGGACTCTCAAACTCAGGTCAGTGAGTCCGCTGTTGAAGGTGTTGTAGAGGAGAAAGAGAAGGAAGATGAAGATTTCTTTACTTTCCCAAACACATCTACGCAAAGACCACTCTCACCTACTCCAATTTCTACCATACCCATACCAGATAACCAAACACCATCCACATCCAATTCTAGCTAAATTAACCAACCCACTAATAACTCTCTGACCAAATAACCATCATCCCATATCTCTCTCCCACAGGATCTCCAGTGTGAGAAGTTCTATATTTGGAGGGACCCCCTCTAGTTAGAGGACTTTCAATTATTAAAGAGATTCCCGAACAACATCAACCACCTCAACAACCACAACCACAACCACAACCCCAATTCAACCCAAATGCTGCTTTATTGGGAGACATAAGGAGGTTGGGAAGAGAAAGGTTTCCAAGATTGAGGACTAATGCAGAGATTGATGTTGAGATAGCAAATCATTGATTTCTGAGGAAGTTCTGAGGAAGATTGCAAAGGCTGTTGAGCCAGTGCAAGGTTTTATGGAGGTTGTTGAGGAGATAAAGGCCCATGTCAAATCAGTACCTACCTAGTTTTCATTGGTCAAGGCAATAGTATCCCATCCTTTGCCCTTGTTATCTATTGTAGGTAGGCAAGCAGCTAGTCTGCAGATGGAGGTTGCAGAGCTAAAGAAGCAAATGGCTAAGATATATGAAAGCAACTGCAAAGTGCTGAACGATGAAAGGGATTTTTCGCAATTCAATGATAGACAAATTTAATCCCCTACTTGAAGCTATGTTGAAGGTGCTAGATGGTTATAGCATATTGAGCAAGGAGAATGATGAAAACACAACTTGCTTGAATGCAGTTGTAGATGGAATAAATGCTCTGATCACAGTAGTAACTCAACATCATGGATTATACACTGAATAAAGGAAGGTGAAGGAGGAGATACTGGAAGGAGTGAAGAACTCAGAGGGAGATGTGCTAATTGCCTTGAAGAGGCTTAATATTTCAGATGCTCTGAGTAGTGATATAGTAATGACAGATACTGAAATGGAGCCTAATCTTCATTAAAAACTTGGTCACATCATAGACCAAATCAAGCAATTTCAAGCTAAAGTCCTTAATGATGAAGAAGCCCAGGATAAGATTCATAATAAAGTATCTACTCATATTAGGAGCACTCCTATGCTAGAGCGCATTCTCAGAGAAAACAATAAAGGTAAGGCAATAACATGTCTCACCCAGGTGTCCAAAGAAGGTTTGAATGTTCAATATCAAGTCAATCTATCTCAATACCCACTTTGGTAGGCTTATTAGCCTTTCTCAGAGAACAAGAGGCTATATCTCAAGAAATCTATCAGCTGCTAGTACAGAATTTCTCATCCAATGTCTGTGGTCAGCTAGAAATATTTGAAGAGTCTCTGAGCTCATTTGATCATCAAACTCAAGCCATTTTAGATGCAATGGCAATGGGGAGAAGGATCGCGAGAAGCGTGAGGAGGAAGAAAGGGAAAGAGATTAGAGGATTGCTGAATTTTCTTATAATCTGTCTAAGGACCTGGAGTGCATTCAGAGAGAATATACTGAGACTAGGAAGAGGAAAGGTAAGGAGATTGCTCTGCCTAAAGAAAAGAAGACCAGGTGGGATCAGCAAGCTTTTGAGGAGAGAAGAGCCAACTTGGGAGCCCCACCAATGGCTAAAGATTGGAATAGATTTTATGTAGTCTGTAGTACTCAAATATAAAACTTAGTATAGATTAACTCTTTGTTATTTGTACTCAAGTTATTATTAATGAAAGATTATAATTTCTATTCTAAGTTAAGATCTTCTTAACTTCATATATTGTTTTGCTATATACATATGCTCTGATCATTTGCAGAAATATATGAGAAGTTGTGAGGGATGCTGAACTCAAAAGATTTAATAATTATGGGGGAGTTAGCATTCACTCTGAGCAGATTAAAGATGCTGAACAAAAGACATATCAAGCATGAGTAAAAGGTAACTCTGATCTAAATATCTTATTGATTTAATTCTCGCTTGGTTAATTGCCATTGATCAAAATGGGGGAGATTGTTGAACCACGCATGAGTTAGGACTGACTCAGTGGATGACTCAGTTGTACTTAAGTTTTGATCATAACAATTAAGTCAAGTATGGGATAGTTAAATCAATAATGATGTTAAAATAAATGGTTTATGGTTTTAAAGGAGTTATAAATTTCAAGGGTAGAATTTCTAAGTCTCTGCTAACCTAGCAACTTAGTTTAACTCTAAGTGGTTTCTGGGCTGAGTAATTACTTAAGTCGCTGACTTGATATTACTTACTCAAAACACTTAGTATTTAGATTTAGTATCAGCTGTGTTTTATGATGATATATTTCACTGAGTTACTTTAGGTCTGTTGAAGGTACTGACATTACCTCTTAAGGTAATATGGGATCTTTCCTTTTAGTGTTGCTTTTTGTAGGAACATTAATAGGTCAAAGATAAAAGGAATTAATGCCTTGACAAGACCCAGTTTTATAAAGAAAATGGCAAAGTCTTCCAATGCAAAGTTGCAACAAGTCAATTGCCACTTCGGGTAATTCTGCAGATCTACCAACCTTGTATCGCGCACTCTGCAACATGTTAGAAAACCAGAGGGAATGGGATGAAGACACGTGGCAAGCCAGCGCGAGTTCTCTCTAACGGAAGACTGGCTTCAAACGACAAAGCATTCAACTTGAAGCTCGATTTTCAACCTAACGGATTGAAATGTATTCCACAACGGTGCAATTCTATCTCTTAACGGATTGATTTGAAGAAGTAACGGGTGAATTACTGAGCTGTTAATTTCAGAAGATGCCAAGGCAAGTTCAATGGCTACTTTCTCAATCCAACTATAAAAGGAGCAAAAAAGCAAGCGTTAGAACTTGTTGATTACTCCTCAATTTCCCAGAAGCTAAAACTCTTCCAAAATTACGAGCTTTACGGAATTCTAGCAAGAAAAGCATAACTCAGCGAGAATCTGCTTAGAAAAAGAGAGAATAATATAGATCAATTGATTGTAATATTAGATCATTTGTAACTGGATCAACATATCTATAAATTGAATCTAGCTCTTGTTTAAACTCTTTTGAGTTGCTGATAGAAAAGGGTATTCTAGTCAGCGGGCGAGCGATTGCAGATTGGAGGGTACTTTCTGTAATTGGGGATTTTTTTAAAAGATTTCTCAGCCTAGGGTAAAGGAGTTGAGATTAGTGGATTAAAGCCGCGACACTCTCTCGAGACTGAATGTTAGCACAGGTTATCGAACAAGTATAAAAATCTATGTGTTCTTTACTTACTCACAATTACCAGTTATTTCTCTCAGCCAGCTGACCTTACTTAGCGGAGCCACTTAATATCGTGAAAAAGTTTTATAAGTTATTGAGTGAGTCATTCACCCCCCCTCTGACTCAGTAAGTGTATGCATAGAGACTAACAATAAGTATACGACAACGTTGTGTAGCAACTTGCAAAAATACTTAGATCCACATTGCTATGAAAAACCCTCATGGTTTTGCTCAAATATTTTACTTTAAAAGGCTTCATACCAATGAAAATATTATTTATCTATATAAACTAGTCAATCTCCTTTCTTTTAGCCAATTTGGGAGCACATTTGTGTACACCCTAACAATCTTCCCTTCGGATAAATTAAGTACCATCAAGCCTCATCTCGTTCGATCATCCATCCATCCATTTGGGCACTTGCGGTTTCACAGATCATTGGTGATCAACGAGGCGTACCACCCATGTTCGACACTCATGAAAATCATCCAAATCACGTCTGATCATGGAAGCGTCTCGCGGAAGCACTTGGACACCTCATACTTCCACGCATGGTATAATATTATCTTTTTTGTATCTAATGTTGAAATGATTAAGCCTAAATAAAAGATGAGAATACTTGAAATGCTTGTTCTCCACTCCAAGCGTAATCTAATTAGAATAATACTTGATCCCCACTCCAAGTAGTATTCTAATTAGTTAAAGGCTTCCTCCTCACTCCAAGAATAAAGTCTTGCTCCCCACTCCAAGTTTCTTCCTCCCCACTCAAAGAAATAATAAATGTATTACCTTTGTTTCATTTAGTGAAGCCTATAAATAATGCTTTGATTTGTCATTTGTAATCATACAAAAAAATCACAAAATAAAATCAATTTCTTCTATCAAATAAAAAGTGAGTTCTATTTTAAAGTGAGAGTGAGAGCAATTGTTATGAATTAAGAGTGTTATTTGTTCTATCGATATTCCATAATTCCTCTACATTTTCCCAACAGAGTGGTATCGGAGCTAGTTTTGATCCTAATCCTCTTCCCGAGAAAGAAATTTCAAAGTCCATTTTTAGAAGTTCCAGGCGTTGCAATAGTCCAGAAGTGTTGCAAGAAGTCTGTCCAAAGCATTGCAAAAGACCTCTGTAAGTGTTGCCTTAAGTCAAAATTATTACACAAGGTATATAAAAGTGTTGTAGTAGCCCCTGTACGCCTAGAAATAAATCTTTTCTTAAAAATCTTCCTTAAAATGAATACCAACAATATTTCCTTCAACTTACCAAAACCAATTATAAAAATTAGTGCATTAAAATGAAAGCGATTCTAGGAGCCTAAGATATTTGGGACATAGTCGAACAAGGTTATGTAGCCCCAGCTGAAGATGCACAACTGTCACAAGCAAAAAAAGACAATTTGTATAAAATTCGCAGGAATGGCCGGAAGGCGCTTAGTCTAATCCATCAAGGGTTGGATGATGTAATGTTTGAGAAGGTGGCAGAAGAAACCACCTCCAAGCAAGCTTGGGATATACTACGAGTTTCTCTTCAAGGAGAGGAGAAAGTATAGAAAGTTCGACTGCAAATGTAGAGAGGAGCATTCAAGATGATGAAAATGAAGGAAACAAAAGCTGTTGTTAATTATTCCTTACAAGTAAAATCTTTCATCAATCAAATGTGACAGTATGGAGATCAATGAATCGAGAACTATAGAAAAAATTATATGGTCGCTACTACCGAAGTTTGATTACATAGCAGTGGCCATAGAAGAGTCACGAGATACAAGTGAAATGACCGTTGATGAACTTGTTGGGTCATTGCAAGTACATATGTAAAGGCTGAATAGACAAAAAATAGGAGTCTATTGAACAAGTATTAGCAGCAAAGGCTTCGTTCAAAGAAGAAAGTAGTCAAGATCCTAGTCATTGCGGACCAGGATGCGGTAGAGGCTGAGGAGGATATGGTAGAGGAAGAGGACGTGGAGGAAATCAATAATTTGGAGGAAATGACAAAAGTAATTGGTCCACAAGGGGCAGAGGATGTGGACGTGGACGAGGAAGAGGAGGAGGAAATTGGAGGCAAAATGAAGGACATGACAAGTCTAATATCCAATGCTATAATTGTTTTAGATTTGGCCACTACATAGCAGAATGTCGAAGCGCACCGAACTAATCAAAGGAAACATCCAACAAAATCCTAAACGAGGAGATAATCGACACAGTTTTACTAACTCGTGAAAGTAACCACAGTCAAGAAAATAACATTTGGTATCTTGATAATGGAGTGAGCAATCACATGTGTGATGATGAGAAGATGTTGGTAGAACTGAATAAATCATTCAGTGGAAATGCCGTCTTTGGAGATTCGTCAAAAGTTCCTATTCGAGGCAAAGGAACTATTATGATTCATTTAAAGAATGGAGAGCACCGGTTTATCTGTAATATGTATTATGTTCCAAACATGAAAAGTAACATTTTAAGTTTGGGACAGCTGCTGGAGAAAGACTACCAAGTTCACATGATGAACCGAAAGTTGGTGCTTTTAAATGAGAAGAAGGAGCTGCTTGAAAGTGTGCCTATGTCAAAAAACCGAATGTTCATTCCCAACATCAAGACGGACGTTGCAAAGTGTTTGAAAGCTTGCGTGAATGATTCTCATTGGCTTTAGCATTTGAGATTTAGGCATCTCAATTTTAGAGGTTTCAAATTGCTAAGCCAAAAGAAGTTGGTGCATGATCTTCCCCCGATTGATAAACCCCGTCAGCTTTGTGAAGGATGTCTTGTTGGAAAATAATCCAGAATCAGTTTTCCAAAAGAGTCCATGTCGAGAGCAAAGGCACCCCTTAAACTCATTCATACCAATGTTTGTGGACCAATGACACCAACATTGTTGGATATGATGTATGCCCTTAAGGCAATTAGGGCGATATATCTTAATTATATAATAGTATAAATAATTTATTTAATCAATAAAGGCATTTGTTCTTTTGTTTATATCAATGTGTTTCTATACATATATATTATAGCTGGTTAAAATATATTCATTGATGTATGTATACAAAAGTCCTTGACATATCATAGCATGAAGTCAGAGAAATTATAGTTGGACTATATTTGGTGGAACCTGCTTCATATGTAATTATGATTATGTCTAAACTATCCCTAGTCACAGTTTCAGCAAGAAAGGATATTGATGAAATGGAAAGACTAGCATGTGGTCAACTTTCTTGGAAAGGGTCCAAACAGTTAATCTCCTAAAGACTGAAGGTGGTGCCTTAAGCTTAACACATGGATATATCTGGGAGATATATTGGAGAACGCAGCAAGATAAACACTTGGTATAAATATCAATGTGTTAGTGTTTATCTTCATGCAATAAGCTTTGCGAATGTCCTCATACTTGAGTTACTAGTTGCCTTGTGTGGTACTTTTGCTATACTTTAGGTCATTACTATGCACTCATTAATTTAGGATCCTACGGGTGATTACGGGTATAGTGATGACAGCACGTTGGTAGGCTGAGTAGTTGGAAAGAATCAATCGCTCCGGATATATTAAGGAGTTTTACCTGGCCACTTGTTGAAGTGATGATTGCCATAAACCTCTGATCAGAGTATGTGTTTGATAGAAATGGTTTCTAGTCAAACACACTATGGTAAAAGGCAATATACTTCGTAACAAGTAAATAACTGGGATAGCGTGGAGCAACCTTGGTATTAGTGGGTTAACACTTTAACCGAACCCAATAAAACAGATGGTACTAATATTAAAGGATGGAAGGAATTTATCGCACTGGATAACTATTGCATTAACCGGGATTAAGTCATAAGCATAAATGACGTTCCGAGTAATGGGGGATGGTAGACCCTTGCTAGAGGCGTACTACAGTCATTTAAGGCAATTGAGTTCTATTCACGGTCTAGAGTATCGAGCCAATGGTTCCATCAGAACAAGGGTTGGTTAAGCCTTAATAGCTCAATACTTCGGGATCGTATAAGGTCTCACACATTAGACCTTCATCGGACTAAGTAAAGAACTAATAGATTTATTCTATTACAAAATATATAACTTAAATAATAATTGGATTATTATTTGATTGGTTAAAATTGATTAGGTCAATTTTGGATAAAACAAAGTATTTATTTTAACCGGTAACTAATTAATTAGAGTTACAAATAAATTATAATTGATTAGATCAATTTTGGTTGGACCAAGAAATTTATTTTGACTAGTGACTAATTTATTAGGGTCAGAAAATAAATATTTGAAAAAGGATTAAAAGGGAAATTTTGCATTGGCGAGTTTAATTGGACCGAGAGTATAAAAGTATTTTGTACAGGCTCGAGTGCATGAGAGTACACCGAAAGGTTTGTGAGCAATGCTGGGCATTGCTCGCGGCAGCTCATGAAAATGGGCTGCATATGCGCAACCCATGTTGACTTGTGGTACACGCTGTGTGCATATGGGATGGGAGTAATTATATACTCCCATCCCAAGCCTATATATAGGCTATTCGCTTTCCTTTCAAATTATACCAAGCTCAAAGCATAAATCTTAAGCGAGATAATTATTCTCTCGGGTAATTGAGCAAGTTATTTTTGTGAAGCCTGAATTTATTCGGGCACCGCTAGTTTATATTTTTTGGGTGAGGCTTCTCGAGTGGTCTAGCAACTACTCGAGGCTTCTTAGTTCTTCCTCCTGGGGAGGTTTTGGTTGGTGGGGTTCGAGTGGATACTGATAGAGGCTATCCTACGATTGAAGGCCTGTGCAAAAAGGTTCTGCAAAAGCACTCTTTAACTGGTAAGTTCTTTTTCTTTTTCTTTTAATTATTAAGTCTTTTTCTTTAAGTGTTTTTAGACTTAATAATTATGCTTAGGTTATTTTTGCATGCTTAGTTTATTTTATTCTTAGGTTATAACTTAGAGTTATAACATGCTTAGTATAAAATAAATATGCTACGATATAATTTGGAATTATGGTATGCCTAGTCCTTTAGCATGCTAACCTAGGTACAGAATTATTTAGTTAAGGCTTTATTTAATTTATATGCAACTAATAAGAGTTCCTGGGGACAGGGACAAAATTTTGAATTTCCGTCATGCCTCTTATGCATGTTCAGTTTGACTGTCAGTTCCCAACAAACATCATTGGGAAGCAATAAATATTTCTTGCTATTTATTGATGATTATAGTAGGAAGACATGGGTTTACTTTTTGAAGGAGAAGTCAGAAGTTTTCATAGCTTTCAAGTAGTTCAAGGTGTTAGTGGAGAAAGAAAGCGGCTATTACATCAAAGCCGTAAGATCCGATAGAGAGGGAGAATTCACATCAAATGAATTTAAAAGATTCTATGAGCATCCAGAATCTATCATTTCCTGTTAGTCCTGAGATGGCCACAACAAAATCGTGTAGTTGAAAGAAAGAACATAACAACGATGAAATCCTAAAGAGCAAGAATATACCCAAGGAGCTATGGGCAGAAGCAGTTGATTTTGCAGTCTACATCTTGAACTGGTCCCCAACAATAAGTGTCTCAATATGACTCCCCAAGAAGCATAGAATGGGAGAAAGCCCAATATTTCTCATTTTTCGTGTTTTTGGGAGTGTTGCACATGTTCATGTTGCCGATGAAGAAAGGAGAAAGCTGGACGAGAAAAGTAAAAAGTACTTGTTCGTGGGATACTCAGAATTTTCAAAATGTTACAAGATGTTCGATCCTGACACGAGAAAGGTGATCATCAGTAGGGACGTGACTATTGGCGAGGAAGCAGTTTGGGAATGGAACGATGATAAGAAGAACTATGGTTTTTATTCTTTTCCCATGGATGAAAGCAAAGATAGTGATGCAGAGGAACCAACCACAATGTCAACAACCAATCCTATTTCAGTTGCATCTCCCATACAAGAAGATGATGAAAGTGAAAGTCCTAGACAATAACTGAGAAAGTTTCGGCGCATTGAAGATCTTTATGATGCCACTAGAGAGCTTGGTGAAGAATTAACTCTCTACTGTCATCTCGTTGATAGTGAGCCCATTGACGCTAAAGAGGCTATGAAAGATGAAAATTGGAGAAAAGCCATGGAAGAGGAGATCAATGCAATTGAGAAGAATGAGACATGGGAGATGACCAAACTTCCATCTGACAAAAAGCCCATTGGAGTCAAATGAGTGTTCAAGGCAAAGAAGGATGCAAATGGAAAAATCGTTCGATATAAAACAAGGCTCGTTGCAAAGGGTTATAGTCAAAAACCCGGTATTGACTATGATGAAATATTTGCACCAGTCGCAAGAATGGAGACCATTAGACTGGTGATGTTAGTTGCTGGTCAGCATTTTTAAATGGCTACTTGGAGGAAGAGATCTATATTCGACAAGCGCCTAGGTATATTGTGAAAGGCCATGAAGAAAAGGTGTTAAAGCTGAAGAAGACATTGTACGGACTCGAGCAAGCACGGAGAGCTTGAAATAGTCGTATCGACAAACCGAGAATTAAGCTTAAGGGGGAGTGTTGAAATGATTAAGTTTAAATAAAAGATGAGAATAATTGAAATGCTTGATCCCCACTCCAAGCATAATCTAATTAGAATAATGCTTGATTCTCACTCCAAGTATTATTTTAATTAGTTAAAGGCTTCCTCCTCACTCCAAAAATAAAGTCTTGCTCCCCACTCAGAAATAATAAATGTATTACCTTTGTTTCATTTAGTAAAGCCTATAAAAAATGCTTTGATTTATCATTTGTAATCATACCAAAAAATCACAAAATAAAATCAATTCCTTCTATCAAATAAAAAGTGAGTTCTATTTCAAAGTGAGAGTGAGAGCAATTGTTATGAATTAAGGGGGTGTTTGGTTCATATCTGAAAAAGGAAAGGGAATCAAGAAAGGGAAAGGTAAGAAAATGAATACAATTCCCTTAGATTGGCTTATGTGTTTGGTATGGTCAAGAAAAATAATAAAATTGCTCATATTTTCTTTTATTATTTTTTGGAATAAAGAAAGTTAATTATTTAATGATAATATAATAACAATAATACTATATATATTTTATAACAATATTATTAAGACATAAAAAATAAAAAATAATTATCTTTATATATTATTATTGGTTAAAATAATAATATTATTTATTATTATAATATTGTTTTTAATTAATATACAATAATGTTTATTATTATTATTATTATTCTTATTTTATATTTATAATGATAATAATAATAATAATGATAATAATAATTTAATTATAAGATAAAAGTATTAAAAAAAGATCAAGAAAGGGAATGCTAATATCTAGTGAAGTGGGGGGAATGAAAATACCTTGAAAGGGGTAATTCCACTGCCTAAAATGGATAGTGAATTTGATTCCCCTGTCCAAACAAATAACAACAAAGGGAATAAGATATTTTGATTCCTTTTCCCTTTTTTAAAATCCCCAATCAAACGCCCCCTAAGAGTGTTATTTATTCTATCGATATTCCATAATTCCTCTACATTACCCCAATATTCAAACCCTCGTAGTTTTACTCTTAGATTTTACCCTAAAAAATCTCGATATATTGTCCATCTAAACTATTCAATCTCATTTCTTTTAGTTTAGCTATGGGACCCTTGCCTAAATATTGAAGGTGGGTACTTGTCATTCTATATTTGTAAAATGAGCGAAACCCAAACAAATTCAACACCGAATTAATTAGATTGAAATCATGTGGACTTGGAAGTGTTAATTACTAGTTTGTTGTAATGTGGTTGAAGTGGGTTCTTAAAAATTGGAAGATTTATTAAGCCAATCGAATGCATTTAATTAATAAGCACAGCAAGGATCGAAGGATGTAGACTTTCTCCAACTTCATGGCTCTGGCTCTTCATTTTTCATTTAATTGCATGTTGTAAGCTAGCCTAGCCTAGGTGGATCAATCGATAATATTAAATTATCACTACTGTTAGAGTTTATTCTTTTCAATTTAAATTCAGTTTAATAATTAAGTATAATTTCACAATGAAATCAATTTAGTAATCAAATAATTATGGGAAATAATTTGAAACATCTATTTGAAGGATTTAGAGTTTGGAAATGTGAAAACTTTCAAATAAAGCTATTTTTTGTAATTCTATTTTAAATGATAACTTTTTGTACAAGGGAAAAAATTTGGCTTTTTCTTGTGTTTTATGTCTAATTTTCATTGTTCACTTTCTATTATAATCACAACCGTACTTCTGAGCCGGTCCTATATAATTTGGAGTCCTAGGCATAGTGTCTGGTTTTATAAATTTTAGGACTCTATTAAAACTAATTCTCCATTTGTTTGAGATGAAAATTATCTATTAAATTTTTATATTAAAGTTATGATGTTAATTTTTTTTATAGAAATTATATCCGATCCATTTGTAAAATAACAAATCAATTAGGGAAGAGCTAATCCTAATTTGTAACTAACAAACAAATTAAAAAAACCCGTTATTCTTCAAAATAAAAAATAAAAAAACCAGTTGCTAATAAAATCATTATTATGCCATTTAATGCCTTACTTGGTCTGATTTTTTTAAAGGAAAGAAACGGTTTGATGCTTAATTACTACTTCCTCCATTTCTAAAAGATCGACACTCTAAGGCCTAACTTGGAATCAATTTATGGATAATTGAAATTCATTTAAGAATGAATTTTATGTTGGAATTTATTTGCAAATAAATTTTTTTATTTGGAATAAATGAATATAAAATTAAAATTCAGAATGAATTCCTTATTTTGTAATTGGAGCAAATAATTTAAAACATTCATTTGTAAATGATTCTCTGTAAAGACCTTGTCCTGAAGTAATTATAAAGCTAGTAGTAATTAGTCAATTTTATTAAAAAAATTTGCGTAGCTACACTTACATTAAATACAAAAAAGACCCACACCCATCCCTAGTGTGACTCGAATCTGAGATATATACCACAATAGTATTTAGTCTATAATTATCTATATAAGAAACTACACAACAACAAACAAGAAAACAAAAACATTATCCCAATGCCTTCAAGGCTCCCGCACAAGTGGGGTATGGGGGGGTCGGGTGTACGCAATCTTACCTCCGTAATTACAAAGAGGGTGTTTCTAATTGACCCTAAAGTGGAGTTGCAGCAGCTATCCGTGACTTCACAATAAAAGAAGCTCAGATAGTTTAATGAGTCATTTTGCTTTAGTCCATTATAATCTAAAGCTAAAGAATGGTGAATCTTTGGCCCCATCAAAATAAAGGACAAATATAAGAAACTACACATTGATATAAAATGCAACAATATATTTCTTAAAAATTGTCAATACAATTAAAAAATGTCTAAATAAAGGTTCACTACTAAACAACTAATTATCAATTCAAAGTGTAACCTTAAAATGCCTAAAAATTTATTAACGTACCTTTCATATGTTGAAATCACAAAATTAGTAAATTAAAATTTTTTATATTGCCATTTATCAAAATTTACAGATAGAATAGGAATTAAATCCTAAAAATGTATTGTGTATTTATAGTATAAGTAAGGGTTTTATTGTCCTTAAAAAATTTCCATAAAAAATAGGAATTGGATTTGCAAATTCCATCTATTTTGATGAGATTTGATATAGGCACAATCAATTCCATGGATTTCCAATTCATGGAATTCAAATTCCTATTTTTGGCTTTCCAATCACAAAAATAAGGATTTGTAAATGAATTCCTCAAAATTATAAGGAATTCATTTGTTCCAAGCGGAGCCTAACCAAATCATCAAAACCAATGAAATATTTATTACACTGTTAAAATGACTAATTTATCCTTTACATTTTATATAAACATTCTCTTTCTTCTTAATTACTACTCATAATCAATTATCTCACTCTTAATTAATAAAAGGATAAATTAGGAAAAATATAATAAAAAATGCATTGAAATTTTAAAATATTAAACTTTTAAAAAAATTAAATAAAAGCCAAAACGTCAAACTTTAAAAAATAAAAGGAATATCGTTTAATATTTATTAGTCTTATTGTTTCTCAAAAAAAAATGAAAACAACATTCAACAAAATAGGAAATGGAATGAAATGTTTGAGAATAATAAGAAGGTATAATATAAATAAAATGAAAATAAATAATTTGTTTTCATTAATTTTTTTTTGGGACTCAAAGCAAAGGCTTAATTGGCATGAACGGTTAGGCCGGGTATGCCCACTGTGACTCCAATATCCGTGATTTGTTTGTCCTCTTTCCGGAGACTATCAATTTTATCAAGGTTTTGGTGCTAGGTGTGATGATTACAGGGGGATTTTATATAAATGAATAAAAAAAATTTATAATAAGGGCAATATAATTTTAAATATATTATATTTATAAAATAATTATAACCTCCACACTTTTGGCATTCAATACATGTCACTATTTCTTTTTCTTTTTTTAATTTTTAATTTATTTTACTTATATCTTTTAAATCGCTCATTTTTTTTACATATCATTCTAGAGTTTTTTGTTAGTTTCTTTTTTACCTTCAACAGTAGATCTATGAGGATATACTGTTATCGAGTTTTTTTAACTGTTATATACCCAATAGATATCTAATAGAAGTCCAATAGAAATCGGTAAAATTAGAAGACCTTTAACTAACACATGAATGTCCAATTTTAAAAGGTAGATGACTCCTAAATTATACCAGTAAAATATTATCAATGGTCTCAATGGTAGCAGTTTATAAAGTAACCACATAATGATGGATACAACGAAATTTTCAGTGATCTATTGGATATCTATAGATGATCTATAGAAAATTTATTGGATTAAAAAAGTTGAAAAATCACATTGGATGTCGTTTCAAAGATAAAAATAAGACGAACAAAAAACTCTAAAGCGGCATGTCGAAAAAATAAATGGTTTGAAAGATTAATGAACAATAAAAAAATAAAAAAACAAGCAATATGACAATTTTGTAAATAGAATTGAAAAAATGAGGAAGTTAAGATATACTTATTCAACAAGCATGATAATTATGAAGATATTTTAACAAATTTGTAATTAATTTAAAAAACGTGTCTAATTATGACAAATTCCCGTAATTTTATGGCATCTAATCCTTTTTACTTATCAACAAAAGTTGAGTTCAAATTAATATAAAACACAACAATTTTGCACATCATCCAAATATATTGCATGAAATAACCACTACATTTGAAAAATACAACTAAATTGAGTTTTTTTCTTGAAAGCAGATACCGAAAATCCAGGCTTAAATTTATTAAAAAGAAAAGGACAATGTGTACAAATAAAAAAAAGCTAAAAAGAAAAAATTGAAAAGAAGAGATTGTTCTCTACTTTTCTTAATTTATATTAGAGACACGAAAACTAGAGTTTTATAAAAATAGCATAAAATATAATGTGCAAATGTTAAGATTAGTATTACGAAATTGAATCTGTATTGAGAAAAATAATATTTACATTAGAAATCAAAATAATTACACAAAAATTCAAAATATATATTGATTTTTATGGCTTCAAAAATAACGTATTGGCTTTCGAAACAACTATTGTATGAAACTTTAAAGTCATGGGCTGTCTGAAGTCTGATATCTCAATTTTATACTTTAAGTTAATATATTTGATATTTATGATCAAAATCTTGCTTAATATATAATGCAATATAAACACGTCAGTTGTTTTTAAACATAAAATATGACCAATCAACAGAATTGATATCTCAATTAAGTTGTCACTCCCAAGTTGATTGAAATGATAAATATTATAAGAAAAAGTCTTATATTCTAGCATTATATTATGAAAATAAAATTCAAATTTTAAGTATAGTAAAGTCCATCATAATAAATACAATAAATATAGAACAATAAAAGAGAACTGAAAAAAAAAATCAACAACACCAATAAAAATTAATTTAAATAATAAGCGATTTCATACCACTTAAATAAATTTTTAAATTTAAATTCCAATAAAAATAAAAATTTTTATTTAAAAACTTATTTACCGCAGCTAAACACGCAATTCGGGTGAAATATGTACTTTAAGCAAAGGTCCGGTCATAGTAGCCTTATCTCTTGGGCTTGTTTACCTTTATAATTTTCAAATAATTCTTTTTTCTATCGGCAAAAAAAGTCTTGTCACCCACCTAAGCTACGCAGCCCTCTGCATTTTGTTGCCTTTCCTACTCTCTATTTTCCTCCTTATTCCTTTCTCCTACACCTCTATATCACAAATCCTTCCTCCATATATTCTGCTCTTCTTTTCTCTCTCTCTCTCTTTTGCCCCAAAATGGCTAATTCTCAGTGCAACTTCACTTCAATCCTCCTTGTTATACACTTTTGTTTATTTCCACTCTCAGTATAGCCTCTATAATCCTAAAAGCAAACCAAATTCACTGGTTTTATTTGGGGCTTAGATGAGTTCAATTAAGTTGAAACTTGTTTAGGGTTTCTGCTCATAAATTAGGGTTTAGAGATGGAGGATTATAGTCAAATGAATGGGAACACATCACAAAGGGGGAACTTTTTGTACAATTCATCTACTACTACTAGTACTAGCGCCTCTAATCAGCAAATGGGTTTAAGCCCGTTTCATCTCAATCAATCTACTGATTGCTACCAATCTGATCAGACTCATCCAACGGTCAAAACTGAAGCTTCCACTTCTTTACTTTTCCAAAAATTTCACTACCCTTTTCATCATCAACAACACCAAGATCAAAATAATGAAAGCTCCAACGAAGTTGAAGCTATCAAAGCCAAAATCATCGCTCATCCACAGTACTCTAATCTCTTACAAGCCTACATGGACTGCCAAAAGGTAATTAATTATTTAAGAAGAACAAGTTGTTTAATCAGATCCAAGTTGTGTGAACAAGATTAATTTTTTTTAATATAGGTGGGAGCTCCGCCGGAAATCGCGGCGAGGCTAGCGGATGCTAGACAGGAGTTTGAATTGAAACAAAGATCTTCAGTTAATTTGAGAGATAACTCCAAAGACCCAGAGTTAGATCAGTTCATGGTGAATATATATATATGCATACTATATATAGTGTTCATTTTTGAAGCATTTTGTTTATTTTAATTTACTGAAAGATTCATCTGGGTTTGGTTTATGGGCAGGAGGCATACTGTGATATGCTAATGAAATACCGAGAGGAACTTGCAAAACCAATTCAAGAAGCTATGGATTTCATGCGAAGAATCGAAACTCAACTTAATATGATCTGCAATGGTCCTCTGAAGATCTTCAATTCTGGTACTTTTTCTTTTTTCCTCCCCGTCATTGTCATGGAACCGTTTTATCCACCAGCTTAAGCTATTAGGCTAAGTCCAATAGTAGTATTTATATTATTCCTGACACTTGCCCGTACGTGAATGCCCATGGGCATGTAGCACACAAATTCATTCTGCTATATGCTCTAATATAATTCCATAAATGAAGCTGAGCTCTATCATATTATGAAACCATTTAACCAACCAGCTTGAGCTGACAAGTTAGACCCATTCATAACATTTATATTATTCCGGATAGTCGTAGACTTAATTTTTCCAAAATTTATTCTCAAACAAAATTATGATAGAAATGGAGAAACTGGGGATGGAAATTTGAAGACATTTTATTAATTTTGCCCAGTCTAGTATGCAAAGGAACAGAAGTATCCAATAGGTAGAAATTTCTTTTGTTTTCTTTGGAGAGATGGGTTTTAAAAAAATGAGGTGACTGGTTCAGTGCAGAAACTGATAGTCAGTTCACTGTTCATTACTGAAATTCTGCAGCTTAAAATTTTGCTTTGACCGTCATTACGCCTTCCAATAATTGGGCGTTTAATTTGGATTGGCTTACCAAACCCTAATCACAATCCTGGATTGTATTAAAAATATTATTAGGATATTGTTTTTAAAATACGAAAGACCAACTATTACACGGACATATGGAGATTTAATGGGACAAAATCATTGGTTTATGGTTATTTGCCACGAAAATTTAGGTGCTTTATTTTACTGTTTGGAATAAATATTGATTCTGTTGCTAGGTCTTAAGAGAGAGAAATTATTTTTTTAAGTTAAAACTTGCTCTGTTAATTTATAAGTAATTATATTAAATTGAGTCGAAATATAATACTTATTTTAATATAAATTTATACGTAATTATAAAAATCGACTGGAAGATTACAAGAACCGAATTGAAAAGAACATAGCCTACTATATATATACCTTGAGATGGATTGAGTTATTACCGTCTACACTTCCCCCAATGTTTTTGTAATTTGCACATTTTGATATATTATATATGAAAAATTGAAAAACCTAGGATACTGTTCGAATTAGTGCTACCCCATGTAGCCTGTACGGCTTTGGCAGAGATAATTTAAGTTTGGTTCTTTATACATTTTAGTTTTTTTCATTGCATATTTTTGTGGTTTAAAAGTTTGTTTTGCATAAGTGGCTTCATAATTTCTCATTTTTTCAACTGATTATTCATGGTTCCTATGTTTAACTGAGATTTTTAGCGATGAGTTGTATTGGTACTGATTGTGTTGAGTCAATTTCATGGATATTTTTAAAAATAATACTGTTATTATTAGCACGTAGCACACTACTACGCAACTGTTTCACTTTTGGGTACTGAAGGGAAGGGATCAATCAAAGTTTCGATCCCTTTTACATTTAGTTCTTCATCTTGATAGGGTTTACTTCAATTGCAATTAGTAAAAAAAATTTCTTTGTTTTTGCACTGGATTTTGTTAAAAATGATGATAGGTTAACGATATTTATTTAATGATCAATCTATAATACCAAAAAAATTAATGTAGATGACATTGTAATGAAACACAAATCAATCCATTGTTAATTTATTGGGTTAGATTAAAGTATTGAAGAGAATATATGGAACTTAAAATATTTAGAATAGAAGAATAAGTTGCTGTGTAACTCTCTAATTACTAAAATAAATACAATAGTAGATACATTTAATGACTCATAAACAATGGTGACCGTTTGTAACTCCTTTCACTTATTACTGCTGAAACTTGTAGCCTCAAATACAATGAATTCTGCAACATAAGGAACATTCTAGCTAGAAAAGACAAATGGAACAATTTTAGAAATTTGATGACCTCAAAGAACACATACTCTACCTATTATCTTGGCTACTGTTTTGTTTGTTTTTAGCAATTTATTATTGTAAAAAACACAGTGGAAGTATGAGCTACTGTTAGTTAACATGCTTTCCTTTAATGTTACTCCATTTATCTCTACATTGACTTCTGTTGAACTAAGTGAAACACAGTGTTTTTAAAAGACAGGAGCTCTAATTTTAAATTACTTGCACTTCTTACCTGCCATTTATTTGCTGGCTTCCATTATTACTGCCCTCATTATTACTTAAAGCTGTCATCAATGTTGTTTTTCATAGTTAATTATGCTAATTAAATAGAGAAAGTTTCTGTTCTTATTTCAATCATTGGTTCCTTTTGCTTAGTGCTTTATTTGACTAGGTATCTGTTAGTTCCTTTTTTATTCTTAAGTGTTTAAGTATTACACTCTTAATTCGTAATGGCGTGGTATCCATTAAACATACTTCACTGCATTGTTTGTCAGTATATTTACATTATTATTTGATAATACTCCCTCCCGTGCAAAATGTATGTCGTTTTAGAAAATATTTTATTTTCCCCTTTGTTTGTCATTTTAGAATTTCAATAGATCATTCAACACTTTTTTCCTAATTTACTCGTGTATTAATTAGGAAAGAGATTAAGTATAAATGAAGCTATAAAATACTAATAATTAAGAAGAGAATTTTATAATATAGTTAAGGGATAAATTAATCATTTTAATAGTGTAATAAATGTTTTATTAGTTTCAGTAAAAATCCTAAAATGACAAACATTTTGTGCACCAGAGGAGTAATGTTTTTTTAATATTGAAAAGGCATGTTTTAGAGGAAAATGCAAAGTCTTATAGATGAGATTTTGAATCACTATAAGTATTATAGTAGGGTACACTATAAGCCCTTGTTCTTTTCAACTTTTAAAAGCTGAACTGAATTGAACTGAAGTTGGCTGACCTGAACTGAAGTGAAGTGAGTTGAACTGAACTTATTTTAGTATAAATTTATTGCTACGCAGAGCTGAACTGAATTGAACTTAAGTAGTCTAAACTGAAGTGAACTAAATTGAATTATACTCACAAGGCCTAAGTTTCGCAATCAACCCTATTACATGCATTTTTATAACATGGTAGGAAATGTTAAAATTTTATGAATTAGGTGCTATAGTGTTCCAATATCCAAAGTCTAAGCAAAACTGAATAAAAAAATTGCACAGATGAAAAGTCAGAAGGGGTAGGGTCATCAGAAGAGGATCAAGAAAACAGTGGAGGAGAAACCGAACTACCGGAGATCGATCCAAGGGCAGAGGACCGAGAATTAAAGAATCATTTATTGAGGAAATACAGTGGTTATTTAAGCAGTCTAAAGCAAGAACTTTCAAAGAAGAGGAAGAAAGGAAAATTACCTAAAGAAGCAAGGCAGAAGCTACTTAACTGGTGGGAGTTACACTACAAATGGCCCTATCCCTCGGTAAATAAAATTTAAATTAAATTAATTACTTTTATTTTTAGTCTTAGTCTTGCTTAATTAAGTTAAGACTAGCACAATATATAAACAGGAGACAGAGAAGGTAGCATTGGCAGAATCAACAGGATTGGACCAAAAACAAATAAATAATTGGTTCATAAATCAGAGGAAAAGGCATTGGAAACCATCTGAAGATATGCAGTTTATGGTGATGGATGGTCTTCATCCACAAAACCCAGCACTTTACATGGATGCTCATTACATGGGGGACGGTCCGTATCGTCTAGGGCCTTGAACTTTAAACCGAATTTAGGGTTTTTAATGTTATCGTCGTCAGGTTTGACATGAAAACTATGATTCATGCCATGTTAGAAAAAAATGCTCTTATAAACTTATTGTTGTAGGATTGTTTTTCTTTAAATTTTCTTATAAGAAAATGCAGTTAAATGTTACTAGCTATATATCTTGTGTATTAATTTAGTTATGTGTTTTGTTTTGTTTTATTAATTGTTGGATTAGAGAAACCTATTTTGGGGTTTGTAAGATTATGTAAAATGGAAATTCTAGCTGGATAGGGTCTCTAAGTTTAGAATTTATGTTAATTTTGTTTGCGTGGCTTCTTCGATATCTCAATTTATATTCAACTTTTGAGTTGCATTTTTTATGATTATTTTCCTTATTTTACCTCTTACTTGTTGGACACATGTCAAGACTGACTGGACACGTTATTAGTCAGCTTATATCTAACATATATGTCGAAGTCCAAATCCCAAATAAACTGCTAAATGGACCAACCAAACATATAATGTGCTACAATTTACAACAATTCTAAATATGTAGTGTAGCTGCTCATTATATCTCAAAAAAAATGTTGTACGAACATTTATATCTCCTCCCATGTGACACTTTCAATTTTGACAAGTGTCAATATTTTTTCTTCTCGTCTTCAAGCGAATTACCGACAAAAGCAATCAATTTTTGAACCTTAACAAAATGCTGGAAAAAGATATAATTACAATTATCAAGATTGTTTTATACCTTACTAAAATATTTATAAATTCATCATCAAGTCAAATTATTTTTAAACATGTCATTCCTTCAATTCTATTTACATACTATGCCATCCACTTATTTCTCCACTTTTTTTTTGATTTTCATTCTTATTTTTCATTTATCTTTCAAACCGTTGAGTTTTTTGACATGCTGCTTTAGATTTTTTCGTTCGTCTTATTTTTATCTTTAAAATTATACCCACTGTGACATTTTCGAACTTTTTCAACTGGTAGACATCTGGTAGATATCTAGTAGATATCTAATATATCTAAGTTTTGATAGTTTTTATATGGAATTATTATGTTAGTTTGCACTGTTGTTTCTTTGATTGTATCTAATACTACTTTGGGTTTCAGATGAGATTTTGCTCTATTTGTTGCTCAAAATACGAATTTTGATTTGTTCTTCATTTGGGTTTTGCAAGTTTAGCTCTAAATCTTCTGCTGATGAAGATTCTGCACTAATCCTTGATAATTTGAAGCAAACCGGTTGCAGAAGATCATAAAATATCAGCGTATATTTATTTTGGAAATTTAGCAATTGTAGCCTTAGGCGATTGGACATTTACTGGACATCTACCGAACATCTACAATATTTCTACTAGTCATCTACCAGATGTCTACCAGTTAAAAAAGTTCGAAAATGTCACAGTGGTATTATCATTTCAAAGATAAAAATAAGACGAACGAAAAACTCTAAAGCGACATGTAACGGTTTATAAGATAAATGCAAAATAAAGCAAAACAATTAAAAAAACATAAACAGTAATAACCATGGATAAGGAGGAAGGGTTTCATGTTAATTGTTTGGAGAGGGGTGTAAGTTTGTAATTAATTTCACGCATGTGTAAATATTTTTCAACGTGGCCTAATTAATTTGGAATTTATGAGCATTTATGTAAGAAGCGTATTTCAAAATGTGATGGATAGAATTTTCAAACCCAATGTTATGAGAACGAAATCCGGAGCTAGTTTTACTGTTCTTTTTTTAGCTACTTTTATGAAAAGTTACATTTTCAAGTTTTTCCTTAAAATAACATTTGATTTTGGAAAAAATATATAAGAGAATTCCTAATTAATTAGTTTGAAGGATCATGATGTGTTGTTTAAAGTTAAAATATTTAGTTCAATTAAAAATTTGTGAGAGCAGATTAATTGGAGATCAGCTTGAAAAGTAATACCAAATAGACGAATAGATTTTGTTGGTTTTGGAAGAGGCTTATAACTTTCTGATTATATGACAAATTTTTCAATTTGATCGGTATATTTGTACGCTGGGCTAACTTGTTCACACAAATGGTTAATTAATAACTCAGTGTTCTTAATCAACAACACAAATGCTTCTGAATGTTTTTTATTCTACCTGGTAAAAGAACACTAAAAATCTAAAATTATACAAAAAAAAAAACAGCACTAATAATTATAGAAATATAGAACTAAAAGAATTTATCAAAGTCTATTTGAAGTTTCAACACTATATCACCAAAGAATATATTCTTGGGTAAACTTAAAAAATAATGCAACGTGATTTAATTATTTTATAAAAAGGTCCTTGTGAATTTTTTTTTCTCTCCAAATGGTGTATGTGGTTTCAAAAGTTTTTAAAAGGATGGATGTAGTTAGAAAATTAGTTGCTACACCATTTATTTTAATAAATTCAATATTCTTATATTTTAACTATATTATTTAAGAATTATATATCGAGATTTGAGTAAGATTTAAAAATATTTCATTTTATTATGATTTTTTAAAGTTATAATCAATTTTTATTAAAAAATATTAGTACTTATAAAAAAAATCTAAAATTTATTATTAAAGTGTATTATATTTTCATTAACTAAGCTGTAAAATTTCACTTTAAAATGGACAAGATTATCTTTCAAATGTGGTTTAAAAATTTTTGAAATCCTCTTTTTACAAACTTTTGAAACCATATGCACCTTTTTAATAAAAAAAATTCACAAAAACCTCTTTACAAAATGATTAAACTATAAACCATGTTTTTTTAAGTTTACCCTATATTTAACACCGCTCATCATTCATCACCAAAAAAAACACTAATCAGATATTATTAAACATTGAGTTAATGCACACAATGCCCGGCTCCTAAAGTCCTTGGTTTCATATGTGACACTTAGCTCCGTAAAATTGGTAAAACTGTTATAGTTTTTCTCTTCATTCTCATGTGTTGATTCGAGTTTTTAAAGACGTTATTTTTTTTTCTTACTTCGATCAGAAGCTGACAAGTGGCATTCAAGGAGAAAACTGTGTCAGTTTTATCAATTTTAAAAGATAAAATGTAACACTACTTTAAAGTTGGAGAGTCGTACATGACTTTCTATGCCAAATTTAAAGGACAACATATGCATTTGGCCTTAAAAATATTTGTAAGCTTTTGAATATTTTGAAAATAGAATGTATTATCAAATATATATGCTTCTAAAATGTTTTTTTTCTCCAAATTGTTTACTGCCACCAACAATGACTAACTTGTTTGTCATAGAAAATCTACAATACACTATACCTACCACTTAACTTTAGCAATCTTAACATAATAATTTAAGTTTTACTTTTCATATCAAATTAAAGAAGATAAAAATGAAATACAGTCAAATTAATATTGAATATATAACTTTTAAAGGTCTCATATTCGAGTGACGTTCGGAGTGGGTTAAAATTTTTCTTCTTATTTAATAATATAAATTTTACAATTTTCTAAAAGGACACATTATAAAAGAACAAGAATTTTGATAGATGATAGTAAGTTAAGGTAAAACCTACGATGACTTTATTTTTTTAAAGTAAAAGTTATTTTGGCCTTCATTACTATTGTAATAGTGGGGTGAAGTTCAATCACATGATAATAGTGATAAAGTAAGAAAAAATAAATCACTATATAATAATCCATAAGTTAGAGTAACCAATTCCATAACCGGTCACTCGTATCATTATAAATTTTTTTTCTAGATATGATGTAATTATCATTGATAAACTAATTTTTCTATTAGAGTTTATCTTTTTTAAGACTATACTATACTTTTTGTTTCTACTGATCTTGTCTTTTATTTTATGAAATTTCATTTTATTTTACCTAATCACTTAAAGTTCTAACCTAAAAATGACAATAATAGTTTAAGCACTGTATAATATATCATAGTCTTAATTAATGTAATCATGGTAGTATGTAATAGAAAAGGGTATTCATCTATTAAAATATGATAGTCTTAATTAATGTAATTATGGTATTTAGAAACTTATAAAAAAACGACGGATAATAAAAAAAAAGTGTTGATATTTACCGCTTCCTTATTATATTTATCATCCCCTTAAATTATTTGAATCCCTTACATTTATTTATTAAAAAACAAGTAATGTCATTTACTTCTTATTTTTACATTTCTACCCTTAAAATTATTTATATATTATTTATTTTTATTAATTAAAAAATTATAATATTTCATCCAATTAAAAGGTTTCGTCAAAATATGTTATTACACAAAGCATCGGTTGGACAAAATGTGATTTAGCTCAACCATATGTTTGGCTGAATCAATTGTCCAACCTAAAAAAAATTTAAATTAATTTTAAAATAAAAATTTAATATAAAATTATTTAAAATTACTTAAATAATTATACTTATAATTGTTAGAAATAAAAAAGATAAGTCAAAATGAAGAACTTTGCTAATAAATAACTATATTTTTTATAAATTTTTTTATAATAAATTTGATAAACTTTCCAAATTTAAATTATTTATATATTTACTTCTCGTTTATACAATTTTGCCCCAAATTATTTATATCCCATTTATATCTATTTATTAAAATAACTATATTTCACTTAATTAAATCGTTTAGTTAAAATCTATTTTGGCCCAAAAAAACATCGGTTGGACAAAATGTGATTTAGTTTAATCATAGGTTCAGCTGAACCTAATTGCCCAACCTCTAAAAAATTTAAATTAATATTAAAAAATTTAACATATAAAATATATAAATGTACTAAAGTAATTATAGTTATAAATGTGAATAATAAAAAGACAAGTCAAAATAAAGAATTAAATTTCTAACAAATAATTATGTTACTTGTACTTTTTTATATCCAATTTGATAGAAACTTCTAAATTTATTTTTTTCAAATATTTACTGCGAAGTTGAATATATTATTTATCTAATTTAAAATCAAATATAATTTTTTTATAAGGACTTTTTATCATTTTGAGATGGTAAATATAAATAGGGGGTGGTGTATAATTTTAATTAATTTATACACCACCCCCTATTATGGGGGGCAGTAAGTCTAAAAAAGGGGGCGGTAAATAGCAATCCAGTAAAAAAATGGAGGGGCATTTATTTTATTTTCAATTTCATGCTTTTTATTTTCTTTCCTACAAACAAGCTCCACATTAATATAAGCATAGATATAAAAACATTGGTGACACTGGATTTTCTTAAATTCTTGTCGGTGTTTGTTCTTTAGAAAAATTCAATCGATAAAATTGAATAAATCTTTCCATCAACAAAGAAAGGTCGTAAAAAACTGAATTAAGTAATGAAGTTCTTTTCAACTAGATTATCAAAACGAATATTTACATGTGGAACATCAAGCTCAAACCATAAGTGAAGCTATCAAAGGGAAAGAATCCATCACTACCAACTGATAGTGCCACGTGTACACGGATTAGCTAGGTAGCTATAACTAACTAAGAGCTGAAAATATCCGCTCTATTCATATCCCCTGTATATATAGCTAGCTAAACATACTCTGTACATACGATTTCTCATTTTCTCTTCTCAATTAATATATGAGATTCATCATTCTCTCTTAGCTCAATATCTCTCCCCGATTTTATGGTATCAGAGCTATGGCACGTAAAAAGAGAAATTAAGATGTAACAAGAGCAGATCCATTCATGGATGATGAGGTAGATTCTGATTATACAGTTGACAACTCGAAGGAAAGAAGTCAATTCCAGGAAAATCCAGGTTTATTGTTTGTTCTGATTTAGCTAACTGGAAGCGGAAACTTTCTCTCATGGAAGAACTCGATGATCAGAGCCTTAACGGCAAAGGATAAGCAGGATTTTGTATTGAAAGATCAAGAAGTTTCCGAAGAACAATCTGCAGATTTCAGAAAATGGAAGAGGAGCGATTGTCTGGTAACTTCTTGGATCTTGAATGCTATTTTAAAAGAATTAGTTAAAGGTTTTACATATGTCAATTCCTCTAGAGAATTGTGGAAAACATTGGAACATCGCTTTTGCGAGAGCAATGGTCCAATGCTGTTCAAGATCAAAAAGGAAATACATCTATTTGAGCAAGGTGATATGCATGTACTTCAATACTTCAATAAACTCAAAAGGATATGGGATGAACTGTACTTGCTAAGGCCTTTGCCAAGCTACAAATGTAGAGCATCAAAACAGTGTGATTGCAATGCTTTTGGCAGATTGGCTGAGCAAGAACAAGAAGACATGCTAATGCAGTTTTTTATGGAACTAAATTCAGATTACAATCAGGTTAAGGACCAGATCTTGCTGATGGAATCTTTACCTGGCATGGATAAGGCATATTCTATTATCAGCAGGATTGAGAGGCAAATGGAAGTGAATAATGGTAGATCCATAGAAATGGCAAACTACACATACAATCCAGTGACAATGGCAGATCATTCTGCTTCAAGCTCAAAGGGAAAGATCCAAGAACAGATCAAGATAGACAAAAATTTGCTGAAATGCAATTTTTGCAATGGAACTAAACATACCAGGGAAAGCTGGTTCAAGCTTATTAGATATCCAGAGTGGTGGAAGTCAAACAAAGAAAGAGGTAAAAGCACCTTTTCTCAGTCACATGCTAACCAAAGCCACATTTCATTTTACAGTATGATGAAAGACAAACCAGAAGAAAATGTTGGCCAATATATGATGCAGCAAGTCTTTAATGAGATGTACAGCAGGATGATGAAGGGGAAAGAGAAAATAGAATCTTTAAACCAATCCAGCAATCACTAATGGATTTCAGTGCTTTTGCTGGATTCTCTAGTAAGCCAATAGATGTGTCCTATACTTGGATAGTTGATAGTGGAGCAAGTTCGCATATATGTCACCAAAGAGAGCTCTTCGCTGACTTAAATGAACATAGAGTACACAGTGAAGAGCTCTCTTTGGTGACACATATGCCACTTGCTCCACTATCAACTATCCAAGTATAGGACATATCTTTTGATAGCCTAAGTCATATTGCTAGTATAGAGTTTAATTGTAACAAACTTTACTGTGAAATTTGCCCTCAGGCTAAGCAGCATAGATTCTCTTTCAATAAAAGTAGTATTACTTCCACTCACATGTTGTAATTACTACATGTGGATGTTTAGGGGCCATATAGGCAACCTTTCATAACTGGAGCCACTTATTTTTTAACCTTGGTAGATGATTACACCATGGTAACCTGGGTCTATCTGATAAAGAACAAAGGGGAAGTGTGCTCTGCCATTGAAAGCTTCATCAATATGGCAGATACACAGTATGGAACAAAAGTATAGATAATAAGGAGTGACAATGGAAAGGAATTTATGAATTTCAGATGTTCAAAACTATTTACAGAAAGAGGAATAATCCACCAAAGATCATGCACTTACACACCACAACAGAATGGTGTGGTTGAAAGAAAGCATAAACACTTGCTCGAAATCACAAGGGCAATTATACTTCAAGCCAAACTGCCTACAAGATTCTGGGGAGAAGCAGTTCTATATACAACCAGCATAATTAATGTGCTGCCTATAAAAGTTCTAGACTGGAAGTGTCTATTTGAGAAGTATTATGGTTATGAGCCCAAATATGATAGATTTCATATATTTGAATCCATGTGTTTTTACAGGACACTACTTATGACTAACAAACTAGCACCAAGAGGACAAAAGGGCATATTCATAGGGTTTTCTTCTGGACAGAAGGCCTATAAAGCGTATGATTTACAACTACAGAAAGTTATGGTCTCAAGGGTTGTGATTTTCTACAGTAATTTTCCTTTTGCCACAAAAGGACCCTTGGATCCAGAAATTGAAGAATCAAATATGAACCCTGTGCTTGTGCCACAGGAGAGTAACAGAAGATCTCACAGATTGAGAAAGTCTCCAACATGTCTAGCAAATTACATCACAAATGCAAACTGTACATATACATCACATTGCAGTTTCTTGTCTTAAATCATGCAAGTGAAAGAACCTAGCAGTTACCAAGAGGCAGTGAGAGATCCTTGGTGGGAAGAAGTAATGCAAAAGGAACTACAAGCCTTGGAAGAAATTAATACATGGGATCTGTGTAGTTTACCACAAGGGAAGAGAGCCTTGACTAGCAAATGGGTTTATAAGGTGAAATTCCTACCCAATGGAGAGGTTGACAGATTCAAGGCAAGATTGGTTGCAAGAGGATACAACCAGGTATTTGGGGTAGATTATTTAGACTCATTTAGCCCTGTAGCAAGAACTGCAATAGTGAAACTCTTTCTTTGTATAGTTACTTCTAAGTAGTGGAAAGTCCACCAAGTTGATGCCAACAATGCCTATCTACATGGGCACATAGATGAAGACATTTATTTACACCCATCTGAAGGATATCATAAGGCACAGAGAGGCCAAGTTTGTAAACTTGTAAAGTCCTTATATGGGCTCAAACAAGCTGGCAGACAGTGGCACAGGGAAATTTTAGATAAATTGATCCTATTTGGTTTTCACAGAACTAAGGGTGATCATTGCTTGTTCATCAAGCAAGACAAGGCATGATTCTTAGCTTTGTTGATATATGTCGATGAAATGCTTATCATGAGCTCAAATGATGAGTTGGTAACCAAGGTGAAAGAGTATTTACACTCTCTATTCACAATAAAAGACCTAGGAATTGCCAAGTATTTCCTAGGCATAGAAGTAATACAAGGAGAAGAAGGCATGCATATTACTCAAAATAAGTACGTCACTGATATGTTGGAAGATGTAGGATTAAGCAACTACATTCTAGTTAAAAGTCTAGTAGAGGGAAGCAATGACTTGACACTACAGGGAGAAGAGTTACAGGACCCAGAAATCAACAGAAGATTGGTGGGGAGACTGTTATATCTCAACTTCACAAGGCCTAACATCTCCCACTGTGTTCAATAACTAAGTCAGCATATGCAGAAACCATGCAATCATCATTTGCAAGCTGCATTGAGAGTTCTGAAATACTTGAAAGGTACTATATCCCATGGATTGTTTTATGCTGCAAAGACAGAGCTAAGCCTATTTGGGCACTGTGACTCTGATTGGGGCAGTTGTAAAACAAGTAGGAGATCTTTAACTGGCTTTTGCTTATTCATGGGGAATGCTTTAGTGTCATGGAAAACTAAGAAACATGGCATTGTGAGTAGATCATCAGTTGAAGCTGAATATAGGAGTGTTGTTGATACATGTTGTGAGGTAAAATGGATCCAACAACTCATGTAAGAGTTATGACTTCACATTCAATTGCCAGTACAATTGTTTTGTGACACTCAGGCAGCAATTGCTTTTGCCAAAAACCCTGTAATGCACGAGAAAATGAAGCATGTAGAGAGCTTGACATACATTTTGTAAGAGATCTAGTGTCCCACAACCTGGTCTCCATCACACATATCAACACCAAGTTACAGTTAGCAGACTTGCTAACTAAGGCCAAAAGCTATCAACATATGCACCCGTATCTAAAAAAGATGAATTTGATTCCATCTAAAGCTGTTTCAGCTCGAGGGGGGTGTGTGGAACATCAAGCTGAAACCATAGGTGAAGCTATCAAAGGGAAAGAATTCATCATTACCAACTGATAGTGCCATATGTACACGGATTAGCTAAGCAGTTATAACTAACTAAGAGCTGAAAATATCTGCTCTATTCATATACCCTGTATATATAGCTAGCTAAACATACTCTGTACATACAATTTCTCATTTTCTCTTATCAATCAATCTATGAGATTCATCATCCTCTCTTAGCTCATTATATCTCCCGATTTCATTACAAATAGGAGAAAGTGAAAAAAAAAGCTATACAAAAATAGTTAATGCAACTATTAATAATCATTCACAGAGTGTCGGGTACTTAGAATATCGTACTCTCAATGAATGAAATTTGTCTCATTTCATAGTTATTGAGATAGATGTCATTCATCGGGGTTGAAAAAACCCGACTAATCAAGAAGAGTTTGTCGTTGTGTTAACTAATCATGGCATTTCTTTCTGAAAAGTGGATCAAAACAGTTTTGAGTTCACAGGAAACAACGCCAAACAAAGTCTTAATTAATCCTTAATAATATAAAAGGATGAAAGCCGTCAACATATAATAGAGTTCAGAGCTCATAGTTTAAGATTAGCATGCAGCAGATGGGTTGGTAAAGGGACTACAAAAAAGAGGCTGAGGTGGTCCAACCTTTGAAGTGGCGGCGGCAGTAGACCCATCTCTGGCGCCGCCAATTCTGTCACAAGAAGGACAGATAGAAAGAGTAGCAGCAGGCAAGTGCAGATAAAATGGTGCAAGTGGACCCACTTTCATTGTTTTAAGCTCTTCTAGTTCGCTTTCTAGTCTCTTGTTCTCTTCTCTTAGTCTTTCACAACATTTCTTCAGTACCTCACAGTCTACCTCTGTTTGCTTCAGTTTCGTCCTGCAATTTCACACTTTTAGTCACTAAATTTTGGCGTCAATAAAGAAGTTGCTCTTATATGTCGCAGTAAAAGATATGAAGAATTTAGGACAAACTATAAAAAAAAGTACCATGTGATTTACTCATTTGAAAATGGGGATTGAGAATTTTTTTTTTTGCAAAATTAAATTTCTGGTTCCAAAAATTTTGTAAAATAGGATAAATTTTTTTTTAAAATAATAATGTTATAGACAATTTTTTAATCAATTCAATATTCTCGTAATTTAAAATTATACGTCATGATTTGAGTCAATTTCGAAGATATTGTCTATTTTTTATGATTTTTAAAGTTTATCATCATATTTAATTAAAAAAATATTTGCAATATTAAAAAATGTCAAAAATTATCACGGATGTGTATTGCATTTTTATTAACTAATACATCCATTGCTGTGACTTAATTTAATATTGAAAATCTTTTTTTTGACAAATTAGTAAAACCACGAGGTACTGTTTTAAAGTTTACCAAGAATTTATACTTTAAATTTTTTAAAGTTTCATATATATTGATAAAAAAATCTAATACCTGGCTCGTCTATTTTGGAACCATACTTCGACTTGGCGTGGTCTGAGATTGAGCTGTTCAGCTAAGGCTTGCTTTTGCTTCTGTAATAATTTGAACAAAAGAAATGCTGATTAACATCAATAATACAATAGTTATCATAAATAAACTGAAAAATTAGAAGGTATACACACAGGATTAAGAGTGGTATGTTCTTTAAAATTATCTTCCAAAACAGCAGACTGCTGTTTGTTAAGTCTGAGTTTCTTTCTAGGACTTCCTTCTTCATCTTCATTTTCCACTTCTATTTCCTCATTACACCCAAATTCTCTTTCTTTCTTCACACTTGAATTAGAAAACGAATTAGAAATTTCTGCACTAATTGGAGATGAAACCTGAAAATCTCCTAATAATTCCTGTGGAATTAGGCCTAATGTAAGAGATGGAAACATATGATCATGTTTCAAACAAATTCTCTTCTTCTTTTGCTGATCCAATTGACAACTTCCTTCTCTCTTTTCTTGGCTAATTAGCCCTAATCCAAGCCTTGTGTTGCAAACTCCATCTGGAATCCCAAAACCCATACTTAATTGTGTGACTAGTTAGATGTTTTTATTTTTTTTTTCCTTCAGGTATGGAATTTGATCATGAAATTATTTTTGGGGTAGAAAATGAGAAGGTTGAGGAAATTGTTAGGTCTTTGCTTGAGGAGGAAAGAGTGTGAGGACTTGTTATTAATGGAAAAATCAAATGAGTATGGTAAAGAATTTTGTTTGTGGGATTACATGATAAAAAATTACTATGTCTCTTTGTCCTTATAGAGGTTGACTGTTACAAATACGAATGCTCTCCATCTTTTATTAATTAACAAGTGATTTGACGTAGAAAAATAACTTTCATACATTTTCTGTATAGTACCATTTCGGACTCTATTGATAACACTTTGAGTTCATCATTAGCCAAAAATACATATGGAAAGTCATTTTTCCACATTAAAATACTTTGTCCTTTGTATAAATTTTGTTGTCTCTAATTGGTTTTTTCAAAATTTAATTATGCATAGATTTCATATATATGTAAAGCTACGGATTTTTCCTTAGTACAATATACTGAGTGTATGTATATCCAAATTCATTTAATCAATACTGGTTGGTTTAATTGGTAAGCGACTTGGTATCGCTTACGCAAGGTATCGAGTTCGAGTCCTAGTAAATGTTGAAAACCCATATTAGGAGACTCACCCACCATAGCCAGGTACGCAACCCAGGTCGGATGTGGATGTAGTCGATTTAACCCAACTCAAGCTGAAGAAACTTATTCAATGGCCACCGCTAACCGCTTTTGATCTCAAATCTCTAGGATTGCTTTTTCCAATAAACGTTTGTTACATTTCTTTATGTTATTTATACCAGTAACTGGTTTATGGATGAGCGAACTAGAAGCTAATTTAGGACATTTTAGGCTTTGATTTCCACCGCCTAAATTGATATTTCGCATGCCTTTTTGGCAAACAACTCTAAACTTGACCTTACTATATACAAAGTATTGCAATTCAAAGCTTTTATTGACTATTCAATATAGTTTTTATGAAAGTTGAAGGTGCAGTTAATTATGCACTATTCAGCAAAAGGGGTATTTTATTGTGAGACGGTATGCTTTTGATGTATATAATGGGAGTAATTAGTTGGTCAAATGGCCTAATCAGTTGAAAATAGTGGTGTTTGTCCGGATTTAATTAAAGGGATGGACAAGATAATTGGTGATAAATGAAAGTAAACTAATAAGATTTTAGTGGAAATTAAGAAAGAAAGGGCTTGACAATGTACATTAATTATTAAATTATTTTGTAAGGGTAAGATGGAGACCCATCAACAAAACGAAGTGGTCTTAGACTTAGTGTACTACTAATCGCAGACCATACATATGTTATGTTACCCACTACTTCCGTTACTGTCTCTACTCTAAACATGTCCAAACTTGAGTATGCTTTATTTATCTTCTCCAAATTATATAACTAATTTTCTGCGTGATATATATTTAAGTGAAATTGCGGATTGAAAATCCTCGCATAGCTTATCCAAACAACATTTTTCTTTTAGAAAAATGATGGACATCACAAGAGAGGCATTTTGTATTGATCGTTGGTATAATTCCAATAAGGCTAGGGTATAGTTATAATATATCTACAGTTCGATCATTTTCAGAATTAAACTGCTCTTGGGACTCGCTTTCTCCATGATATTAACGCTCCATTTACAATTTACATTAAAATCCCTATATATGGGATTAGTGTCAAGCATAATGATGGGGGCATGGGTATGCATATTTTAGTGGAATTGGAAAATGTAGGCATAATTTGGAAGGTGCCCTCACCAAGGGAAACAACTAAAAAGATGAAGTAATAGGGCATTTTCCATATGCTTCAAATTGATATCATATCATGACAATTTTTTAATTTTTTATGATGTGATAGGAAACATTTCAACGCTCATCACCCATTGTGCTTTGCTGTTATAAACTTTTAACTGATTAATTATTGCAATAAACAGTTGGAATATTTGAGGCCATTGTTAAAGGTGATTAAGCAACAAGAGAAAGAGATGTGCACTAATTAGGAATACAATCATATTCAAAATACCTCAATATCCAATCATTCTATATATATATATATATATATATATATATATATATATATATATATATATATATATATATATATATATATATATATATATATATATATATATATATATATATATATATATATATCACCTCGAAGATTATCTCAATGAAGATACTTGTAATTATTACCAAAACAATATATATAGATCCAGTATTTTAAAAAGAGTTAGGCGCTAATCGGACGGTCGGAGCTTCAAAAAGCTTAGGTGGGGCCTGAGCGGGGCCTAGACGAAATCTAAACGGGACTTAGACGAATTTATATTTTTTATTTTCAATTATTTATTATATATATAAAAATAGAATTTCAACTAAAAATTGAATTATAATAATATAAAATATAAAAAAATAATTTAGACCATATTTTAAAAATCATTAAGTGCTAATTGAACGATATGGACCTCCTTATTAGTGGCATAGAGCATATTATTTCTCTGTGCGAAACTCTAAAATGACAATTTTATTATGCGAACCGAACCGAAGTTATTCGGTTCAGTTTTTGGTTTACATATTTTGCTCTATTCGGTTTTTGGTTCTGTTCGGTTTTTTTGGTTTTTAACCGAACAAACCGAAAACCGATCAAATTAGTTTTAATATATTTTTTAATTTATTAAATGTTAATTTATTTATTTTTTTAGTTAAATTTACATTTTATACTTGACACTAAAAGTTTTCTTTTCAAATTAACAATGATTTATTTGTGTTGAAAGGTATTTATGTTGCTTTTAATAAGTTATATATTAAATTCATATTTAAAAAATAAAATATTAATAAAAAATTTGAATTAGTTTAAACCGAACCGAATTGAATCGAACCGAAATAATTTGGTTCGGTATTCGGTTTAAAGAAAATTTATTCAATTTTCAGTTCGGATCGATTCGATTCATTTTTTGAACCGAACCGATATTTGCTTACCTTAACGAACATTTTGATGTACTTTAGTTTTATTAACTAAACTACTTTTTGTTAGAAAACTATGATTATTATAAATAACAGTATCATAAAAAATCAAAATTAAGGGTTGCTTAGATGGAAAAAATCAAATTAAACGGTGCCTAGACGATAATAAATCGACCAAATACTTTAAAAATAAAAAGCCAGATAATAAACTTAAAAATAATAACTAGAAGGGGCATCGACGGGATTAGTCAGAAATTTTTAAAACTGTGTATAGATCACCTGCCCTGGCCCTCCTACCACCGCAAACCAATCATTTACTTTCAATTTTAATATAATGTCCCCTTTGAATTCTGGTATTTAACTACCAATTACAAAGTCCTCATCTTAGTTTACCTCCTAATTTTCCCAAGTTTGATGATAATAATAATAATAATAATAATAATAATAATAATAATAAATATATTGCGGCATGTGACATCATTCAATAATTCAAAGGTTAATTAAGACAATAACTCAAAACACTATTGGATGTAAAATATTTCAATATTTTAGAAAGTGTTAGTTACTTTTAAAATATTTGGCGGGATTTAGGTAAGATTGATGTGGATTTATATTTTTTATCCTTAAATATTTATTTTATATATAAAAATATAAATTTAATTAAAAAATTATAATAATATAAAATATTAAAAATTATGATTTAGACCACATTTTAAAAATTATTAAGTGATATTTGAACTATAGGGACTCCTTTTAGAGCATATTGTTTCTCGGTTTGAGACTCAAAATGATAATTTTATTGTGAAAACATTTTATTTAACTTTAGTTTTATCAACTAAACTACTTTTGGCTGGTAACCTATATTTATTATAAATAATGATATCATAAAAAATTAATATTAGGCGCAGCCTAGGCGAAAAAATTGGACTAGACGTTGTTTAGGCGACAATGACAATAAATCAATCGAGCGTCTGATAATACCATAAAAATAAAAAGTCAAATAACAAACTTCAAAATAGCGCTTAAACGGAATATTGCATAAATTTTAAAAACAGTGAAATATCTTTTATAACACTACACAATATCTTTTATAACACTACACTGTGATCCATCTATCTTCCCATGTGTTAAATTCCAACGGTAAATTGAATTGTCAGAATCCGGAATATTGAGTGTAATTAATCACAACATGAAAAAGCGTAAAATCTCCATCATATTTCAATCTTGATACATTGTGAGTTCATTTTATTTAACCCACTAGCACACATGCAACTATTAAAAATGTATATTGAATAAAATTAGATGGAATTCAGAACTAATTTAAGAAATAATACATTTATGACCATGAATTAAAAGAATATTGGTGTGTTTAATTCTGACACCTATGTGCTAAAGGATACCCATCTCTAACAATGGAATTGAACAAATTAACTTAATCAAATTTTGAAAGCAATCATATTTAAATATTCCTATGAAATAAAAAGGTGATGGGAAATCCATACCTGAATTAGTATAGAAATCCACCGACGGATCTTTTAATTCAATGAATTCCACACATTTTGTTATGATAAGTGTGGGTCATCATCATTAACAATTATACTTTATGAGACATTTAACCATATTGGAATTTGATGCCATACATTTTTGTTCTTTATTTCTTTTCCTCTTTTCAATATATGTTTCTTTGTCTCTCACGAATTTGCACACAAATATTGAGTTTGTATAGTTCAATCAAAAAATATATTTGGGAATAATTGATTACCAGTAAACAAATATTCTTTTGAAAATACTAACTCAAATTGCAAAGGGATGCAAAAAGAAAAGGCTTATAATTGAAGCAATGCTATAGCTCAAAGTTAAGCCTATATATAACTGGATATTGAATCCGATCCTCCCAATCTACTTCAAAGATATTAAAAAATTAATCGGCAAAATACATAAAACCATCTAAATTTACTTCAATAGCCTATTGTCTCCCTTAATTTTTAAAAGGATTTATTATCTTTTTTAATTTAATAATTATGCTTTTATTACATACTCAAAGCTTACTTGATAGTGAGTTGAGGGAGCATAAATAAAGTAGGTCATATGTTATTTTAAAAGTTATTGCCAGTGATAAGAGCATAATTAGCAAGGAGGTAATAAAGTTTTGGGAGGCAATTTTTAGTGGATAGTTTTTATATATTTGGCCAAATCAATCTCAAAATTAAGCCTAACTAGTTATTTGTCAATGTGTTTAATTTTTAGTGGATAGAATGTAATAGTTATTATTGGGTTTTACCTACAAATTAAATCATATTGCTAAGTTACTTTTCTTTTCAACTTATATTTAATTTAATTTAGTTCAATTTAATACTGTATACATATAAATTTATACTAAAATAAGTTCAGTTTAATTCAATTCAATTCAGTACTCCTACTTATAAGTTAAAAAGAACAGGGACTAAGAGATGCAACAACTTATAAGTTTCATAATCTATTAAATGACTAAAAACAAGTATTTTTTAACTTTTAAGTTGCAAAACTATTGTTAAATAGGGTACATTAGTAAACTATTAAAAAAAAAGTCTTTTCTTTGGCCAACTCTAGAATATTAATAAACTATCAAAAAATTAGCCAAAGTAATCAATATGAAAATTTGAATAGCCAAATTTTTTTAGGGCAATCCTACCATATTTACATATTTTTAGATATATACATCTTTATTATTGATTTAATTTATTTTTATTTAAAGGTGGCTATTATAAATAAATTAATTAACTAGCATAAAAATTCACTTATCTTTTCCCTTTTCTTCCGTATGTTCATCTCTCATCATTTTAAAGCTTCATTGAATAAAAACTAGAAATTGCTATTTTTTCAGTTCCCACTTTGGCATAAGGATTTCAATAGCTATCCAAGCTCAAATAAATCATTGAATTGCTAATACATAAATAGGAAATCAAAACCTAAAAAAAACAATTCAATCCTCATGTTAATTTCTCAAATTCATGTATATATGTAAAAATGTATAGACTTCACGTGTATAAATTTAGCATTACCCTTTTTTTAATAAAAAAATTATCTCATATTGACTTACAATAATAATAAAGGAAAACCTTATTCCACCTTGCTCGAGTGTAGACTCGAACATGTGACCTCTAGGATCATAACTTCAAGGCCCAACCACTAAATCAAACTTTTACCGCTTTCAATAGCCTATTTAAAGGTTAAAAATTATTTGTAAATTAATTGAAATTATAGAAACCACTAACACCCTCTTAACTTTTCATCCATGATAATTTTGTGTTCAAATTGTTCCTTGAGAATAAGCATAGAAGTAATTAACATTTTTTTATCTAGTTTATCGGAGTTTTACTCCAACTACATCTAGATTTGACTTGGGTCGCGCACCTGACTGTGGCGGGTGAGTCTTCTAATAAAAATTTTCTGTATTCACTAAGACTCGAATTCGAGACCTTGCTTAAATAATACTAAACCGCTTATCAATTAAATCGAACTTTATTGATAGAAGTAATTAACATCTAGTTTATGTGTACATGGAAATGACAACATCTAGGCAAAGTAGTAATCATGAGACATGTCATATTGTATGAAATTGAGGTAAAAGAATTTGAGAGTGGGACAAGAGTTACATATTCATCTTTATTTTTCATCAGCATTTCACCGAATTTTTTTATGAATATAATTTATATTATATATGAGGACAATACAATATAAAAGCCAAAATATGTAGAGCTTGGGTAACCTACTTGTTTCTGTTCCATTGAAATTTATGTGTTTTGTCTTTTAATTTAAGCTAGCTTCAGACTTTTCCCCACACTAGAATTTGTTGTTATAGAAATTCATCTCATAAGTTTTTTTATCCGAACTAGGGATGGAAATGAGCCGAACAGGGATTGAATCTATTTAAGCCCAGCTCGGCTTAAAAATAGAAATTATTGACCTCGGTTCGGCTTGTAGCTCGTTGAGCCTTGAATATTCTAACTCGGCTCGAGTTCATGGACAAACTCGGCTCGAGTTCGGGAGCTTACGAGCCTAAACAAGCCTTATTTATCCAATAAATCTCTTACTTATTATTTTTAAATATACACTTTTTGCCAAATTAAATTCAAAGCCTTTTTATATTAGAATAGAATTAGAATAAAAATTCACTTAAGTTAAAAGTTTTTTTGAGAAGTGATAGAATTAGAATAGGAACTAATTAAGAATATTTTTTTATAAATATGGATTTTGTAGAGGTTGGGTATTAAACCCAAGACCTTCCACCTCCTCTTCTTTTTTTTCTTGAGAGATGTACCAATTGATCTACAACCAATTGTAACTAATTATGAATATGATACACAACTTTTTCTTAATTAGAAATATTAAAATTAAAACTAACCTAACATATTTTTATGAATATATAGTAAATTATTAATATTATAAAGTGTTAGAAAACGGGGATTATTTGGATATTTCTGAAGTCGCGAAAACGCTGTCAGATTGAAATTTATTTGGCCGGTTTACCAAATTTTCAATCGGATAAAATCAGAAAGAGAATCAAGAACAAGAATTTTATTTACAGTGAAATTTCAACCAAATTTTTCTGTGTATTGCCAATATCGTTTTGGTGAAATAAATAGCCAAAATGTCAACAGACATGCTGTTTGGGGTAGCAGCCATGTCCAAAAGATATGTTTATTCCGAGATTCAGTTGTGTCCAACAGACACACTGTTTCGGACAAAAATTCATTTTCTGATGAATTTTTCCAAAGGATGCGTGGGTTCAGGGATAATAATTTTTTAAGCTGACCTGGCAGCTCGACCCCAGCCCGGGGCGCTGCCCCAGGACCCTGCCAGGGGCTGGCGCCCCTCTGACCCTGCCGAGGGCCGCTTCCCCTATACCCCGCCAGGCGCTGCCCCGTGGACCCCACCAAGGGCTGCGCCCCCTTGGACCCCGCACCCGGGGCGTGCCCCCGGACCCCAAATCGTAAACAGAACCCGAACAAGTGTGCACTCCGCACTCTCCATACTTGTTCGGTGAAATGTCACGATCGCATTGGTCAAAACTAGTTAATCCAATTACACTAAAATATTAACATAAAGTAATTAAAAAATTATACGAGCCTCCTCGCTAGCTTTCAAGCCGAACCTTAAAAAGCTCAACTTGACACGTTAATATCTCGAGCCGATCTCGAACTTGATTCGAGCCTTATCGAGCAGAGCTTTGACCGAACTTTAATCGAGCCGATCTCGAACTGCTCGCGAACCGCTCAACTCAATTATAACCCTAATCCAAACTAACATTTAACCTATTACGGTAATTGTTTTGGTAATATAAAAATAAATTGATTTTATGTAGTTGTGTATTTATTATATATAATTCTAATATTATATTTAAGTTTTATCTAAATTTAATAATTTAATGTAAATTTGTATTTGGTAGTTTATATTAAAAATATTTTTTGCATTTTTTTAAAAAACTATAAAGATAAGTTGTAAAAATAATTTCCTTAGAATAGTTATTTGGTTGTTAGATATTCTATATGTGTTGGAGATGTAAGGTTATATCTCACATTCGAAATATAATAGAATGATAAGTGGCATATAAGTGGTGTAGATTGAACTTACCACAAGTCAGTTGGTTTGTGTTAGATGAGCTCAATCTTACTTATATGCTCACTCATCCTATCAATCCCAACACTCTTCAGGCGCATGGATCCTCCACGTGATATCAAGCAGAGGAAGGCCTAACAACCCAATGATCTTAGCTTCGTGATTAAAGTCCAAGTGGTGTTGAGCTAGTGAATAATACTATACTCGTTGTTGACCTCGAGCCTCAGATCAGATAGGTCGAGAAATGTTTGGTAAGTGGCAACTAGTCGAAACCCAGTTACACTTGGAGGAGTGTTGGAGATGTGAGGTTATATCTCACATTGGAAATATAAGAGAATTGTGAGTTATTTATAAGTGGTGTAGATTGATCTTAAAACACACCAATTAATTTTATATTAGATAAACTCAACCCCCTTATTTACTCACTTATTATATCAAATCTAATACTTTCTAACCCCATAAATTATAAAAAAAATTTATATTTAATTTACTTTTCTATTATCACTACTGAATTAAATTGTATTTCATCGACCCAATGGCGATGAAAAAGTAATTTTGACTTTGTAATGAAAACAAATTCATCTTAGAATTCTACAATTAATTTACATCTTATAAAAAAAATATAATTAATTTACATGGTATTGTCATTTATGATGTTGTCATGATTGAGAAATGCAATCATGCATTATAAACCATTTCTTTTCTATTTATATATAGTATACGTGTCACTTTATCATCATTCATGAATATGACAATATTTTAGGGTGATCGAATAATTGTTTTTCTTGAAATTAAAAAAAAAACCGTTTTCATATATGGTATAAAATATTTAGCAGGCTGGGCTAGAGCTAGGTGAATATTTCCAATAAAACAGGCCCAGCTTCCTGGCGCAGCCCAACCGCATAATCAATATATGTATTGTCGAAAATATACACGTCTCACTAAAATATTTATAAAATTTATCATTAAATTAAATTAATTACATATAAAAAAAAACATAAAAAATTTACAGATTTATAAATAGGAGAAAATAATTATATAAATACCATGTAGTAGTTATATGGTAAATATCTAGTACATATCTAACATCGATATATTAGATGTTTACTAGATATCTACTACAAATCTAATACCGATCTACTAGATGTTCACTAGATAACCACTAGACGATTACTAGATATTTACCAGATAATTACTACATTGTATTTTTACAATTATTTTCTGTTGTTTTTATTAATTTGTAAATAATTTATGTCGTTCTCAAATTATTTTATCTTTTGTGGGCATTTGTGTAAGGAGCCACAATATACATTTATGTTATATCCCTTGTTTATGGTGTAAGCTACAGATACTTTATTTTTTATAAAGTAAACGTTAATTTGCCTTTCTATCACCATTAGATAAAAATATTATTCATTCATCTAATGGTGATGGAGATAAAACAACTTCAAGTAACCATAGAATATCCCTGTATCTCCTTACTCAACCACAACCAATAATTAATACTGTAAATTATTTATGCTTATTTTATAATTTTATATAAAATTAGACTTTCAGCTTTATATATATATATATATTGTTTCAACAATTTTAAATGCATCAGGACGGGGAATAGCTAAATAAGGTATAATCTTGACGCGAGATTTTATTCGCTTTACTGCTAGAGTATGACTTTCAGTCCATTCAGGAATATTCTTTCTTAACCTTTCAAATAAAGGTTTTGCATCAAATGCCAGATCTTTATAAAAGTCTCCTATATAATTTAAACTGCCTAGAAATCTTTGTAATTGTTTTTTATCTCTGATTTCATCAGAAACTTTGTCAGCAAATTCTATTGCTCTACTAATTGGGATACAAGTACCATTTTCAATGGTATGACCTAGAAATCTAATATTTGTTTGAAAGAGTTTTATCTTTCTAGCAAAAACTACTAAACCATTGTTTTTAACAATGTTTAGAAAGATTTTCAAATGCTTAAAATGTTGCTCAATATTCTTTAAGAATATGAGAACATCATTAATATATACAATAGAAAATGATGAATAAGCATTAAAAATGTCATTCATGATTTTCTGGTATTCAGAAGGGGCAATTTTAAGCCCGAAAGGCATGACATTCCATTCATAATGTCCAAAAGGAACAGTGAAAGCAATTTTATACTTATCCTTTTCGTCAATTTGAATTTGCCATAAACCTGACTTCATATCAAACTTAGAGAAGATCTTAGCTTTAAAAAGTCTGTTTAAAAGATCCATTTTATTAGGAAGTGGATATCTAATCCATCTAAGAGCCTTGTTAAGAGGCTTGTAATTTATGACTAACCTAGGAACTCCTCTTTCGAGTTCAGCAGCGTTTTCAACGTAAAAGGCTGGACAGCTCCAGGGACTAGAGCTTTTCTTGATTAAACCTTTAATCAAGAGATCATTGATTTCTGTTTTACAGATTTCTAAATGTCTTGTAGACATGGCGATAGGCCTAGCTTTGGTTGGAATAAACCTTTCATTGAAATCTGGTTCGTATGGTAAAGAGACGATATGTTTCTTTCTATTCCAAAACGTTGTTGGAATGTCAGAACATATTTCTTTTACCATTAATTGCTATAATTCAGTGATTTGCTTTTGCAAATCGGGGTTTTCAATTTTAGTTTTTAAAACATTAAAGCTAACTTCTTCCTTTAAGGAATTGATAAATTTCTCTTTGTTGAGAATATTTGTCTTAAGAATATTTAAGCTTTTAGCTTTGGGTTGAGATAAGAATTTAAAAATTATCTCTCTTCCCGAAATATCTGTACTAATGCCTCTTTCAGAGATCTCCTTAATAGGAAATAGACTGTGAAGGAAAGGATTTCCTAGTATAACAGTCTGATTTAAATTTTTAACCATTATAAATGGTATTTGTAAACATAATCCTTTATTGCAGATTGCTGCGTTATTCAACTTGAAGTTGACTGCTAGCTTTTCACCGTTAGCAGTGTGTAACTCTTCTAGAGTTTTGGTGAAATATTTTGAAGGAATAAGTCCTTCATTAATACAATTTAAATCTGCACCAGAGTCTATAAGAGCAATGGTTGTGACAACAAATTCTTTGTTGACAACTAAAGTAATCTTGTATGCCACTTATAAGTGACAACTCTATTAATTAAATCAATATATTTGAAACTTTTAGTTTCTTGAGTAGGAATCTTTAATTCCTTGATAGCTATAGAATCTTCCAGTTGTTGTAATAATTCTTCTGAAATTTCCTCTTATCAGAACTATCACTTTCTTTGTCTGTAGATTCTAGAATTAGAACTCTATCTTTCAGATCTTTTATCTCCTTTTTTAGGTCATTAATTTCTGATTTTAAATCATTAACTGTAGGCTCTTCCCTATAAGAGTTTTGAACCTACCTAATATTTCTTTCAAATCATAAGCAGCAGTTTTTTCTTCTAGTTTTTTCTCTACTTTAGTAGATCTAGAAGTACTGGCTTTGTTTGACTGTTGGTTTTTAATCAACTCTAAATACTCTTCTAAATGTATTCTTCTTTCAGAAGGGTCTTGAATTTGTTCAATCAAGGTTAATAAAGAGTCCTCACTTTTAGTAAGAACCATAAGTCCATTTAATGAACAAAGTGATTTGTAATAGTCGCAATGACCATCACATTCCGGACTACTATCTGAATTTGATTCAGAAGTATCATCATCTATATTATCAATTATATAGTCTTCCTTTTCAGAATCAGACTCTATTAGCATGATTTTTTCAAGAGAATCTTTCAGACCTTGATCTATAGATAAATACCTAATTTGCTGTTTTACACGATATTTATTAGAATAATGTCCTATTTTGCCACATTTGTAACAGACAACTGTTTTAGTTAACCCTTTTGGAGCTTTATCTTTTATGGATTTCCTTTTAAAAGTTTTCCTTTTAGGAATTCTGTAAGAAGACTGATTAGTTTTACGATCATACTTAAAATCTCTCTTAATCTTTTGAACAGATCTTTTAGTTCTCTTAATAGGATTATAACCTAACTGTTCACAGAAAGTGCCAAGAATTCTTTTACCTGATATTTTCTCAGACTTCATTTGTTTATGAATTTTTAATTCATTGCATAACAGCACACCTTTCGAGATAATTTCAGCAGAAATTTCTCCATAGGTTAAGTTGTTATATGGGATAGTTCCTCCAAATTTATTCCTAATTCTTTCCTTTACTCTATCAGCAAATAATCTAGGGAGTCCAAAAATGAATTTCTCTTTCCAGTAATCCTGATTACAATCATCTCTAGTGTAAACAACACCAAAGAACACATCTTTGTACAATTTAAACTCAGAGAGATCTCTACAGCGCAAGTTCAAGAGCTGCTCTGTAGTTTGCTCAAATAATTAATAATATAGATAATGAATTACATAATTGGAACTTACCTCCTATAGATGCTAAAAGTATCTATAAGACTAACAATAATTTTTTGTTTAAATCTGACTATATTATTAAGACTGTAGAACAGTCTATATCTATAGATAATAATTTATTGTCTTTCAATGTATTATCCGCTAATCTAATAGATAAGCATAAAGAGTTATACTCTTTTATTCATATTGGTATGATACAAGTTGCGGTGAAACCAGCAACTAGAATAGGTTTGCCTATTACGGCACTAATTTGTCTAAGAGACAAAAGAAATAATAAATTCTCAGATTCTCTGTTAGGAGCTGTTGAATCCTCCTTAACAGATGGACCAGTCTATTTTAGCTGTTATCCCAATTTGACTGTTCCACTAGACTGTCCACATGTTTTAGATATTGCTTCTTTAGATCAAAATAGAAGGTTTTGATATGAAGCCAGGATCAAAGAATTTGATCTTAATCTACAGAATTCATTACAAAGTAATGAATAGTACCATCCCAAATATAAGGGAAGATGCTAGTAAATTGCTGAAAGCACCTAAAGGGGTTACTACCCTATTTTTAACCGACTTAACCAAAGGAAATTTAGTGGTCCCTAGGCCAATACCATGGGAACAATTAAATTTTCCTGAGTCATGGAAAATAGATGATGCGATTCCTTTAAAAAAGGAAGAAAATTCTGATTTGGATTATATCCTTGAAGAATCAAATGGTAGTATGATCTTAAAGTTCACAAAAGACTCTTCTTCTAGAAGATCTTTTAGTGCTCCTAGTATGATGTCTTCAAGACATTCAACTTCTTCAATTCTAGTGGCTATGCCAATTAGAACTGAAGAAGAAATTAAGGCTACTAAAAGAATGCCTTCTAATGTGGTAAAACCAGTTTATGAAAAGCCCAATAGTCTAACTATGTCCGATATGGGTTACCATTCCATTTTAACTTTAACAAAAGAATTAAATTCTTTTGATAAATGATTTTTAGTAACTTTCTCTGAAAAAGAAAGAAAAGGTTGGACAAAGAAATACAATTGGTATAAATCAAATAGTGATAAAGGTCTTAAAGACTTTCCTGACTACATGAAGTCCATATGCAGGATTAAAGGAATAAAATTCCCAAAGTTAGATAATCCTCAATATTTAGAAACTCTAGAGTCTTTATATAAGACTTTTATTACTCAAAAGGGGGAAACTCTTAAAAGTGTTCATCCACCCTTAGCTTCAGTCTCATATGAAATAGAGCCTGAGGTTAAGATTGAAATTAGTCCTTTTATCGTAGGTACTAATGATGTGGTAAAACAATCTAATTTTACTAATCTTAGTCTCCATACCATAGGAGAACAGCTTACTCGTATTGAAAATACGATTCCTAAACCTGCTCTAAAAGAGGGGAGAGAGGACAAGGTAATTATAAAACCTACCTCTAGTCAGAAGTTAAACTTCCAATTTGATAACACTCAAGAAAAGTTAATAGAGGAAATTACAAAGAAACTTGCTGAAATTCCTGTTGATAGAAAACAAAAGCAAATTTCTCCTCTAATAAAGAAAATCGATGAAATCGATGAAACTGATAATAGTTCTGAACTAGACACTGAAAACTCTGAAATGAGTTACTCTGAAATTGAAAATTTTTAGTCTTTATTTCAAAATATGAAATTAAATAACACTGATAAAACTAGTAATTAGATAAATAAAATTTATCAGTCCAAAGAAGGTTCTGAAAAACCTTATTATCCCAGACCATCCCTAGTAAATTTACAGTATGAGGAGTTTAGACCCTCTATGCTATCTTTTGATGGTAGATCTATAGAAGAGTAGAATGCAGATGGCATGTCTAAATACCAAATTAAAAATGTTATTCAATACATGCTAATGCACGCCTCTGCTTCTAGAATTCATGGTAATAGTGATAAAGTTATTGCTGAAGCTATTATCGCTGGATTTATAGGCCAACTCAAAAGTTGGTGGGATTTCTGTTTAAACACGGAAGCTAAGAATAATATTCTTAACGCTGTCAAACTTGAAGGAAATCAGCCTGTTCCTGATTCTGTCAATGTGTTAATATACACCTTGATCCTACATTTTCTAGGTTCAACTTCTTTATTCTTTGAGCAAACTACAGAGCAGCTCATGAATTTGCGTTGTAGAGATCTCTCTGAGTTTAACTGGTACAAAGATGTGTTCTTTAGTGCAGTTTACATTATAGATGATTGTAATCAGGATTTCTAGAAAGAGAAATTCATTTTCGGACTCCCTAGATTATTTGCTGATAGAGTAAAGGAAAGAATTAGGAATAAATTTGAAGGAACTATCCCATATGACAACTTAACCTACGGAGAAATTTCTGCTGAAATTATCTCGAAAGGTATGTTATTATGCAATGAATTAAAAATTCATAAACAAATGAAGTCTGAGAAAATGTCAGGTAAAAGAATTCTTGGCACTTTCCGTGAACAGTTAGGTTAAAATCCTATTAAGAGAACTAAAAGATCTGTTCAAAAGATTAAGAGAGATTTTAAGTATGATCGTAAAACTAATCAGAAATCTTACAAAATTCCTAAAAGGAAAACTTTTAAAAGGAAATCCTTAAAAGATAAAGCTCTAAAAGGGTCAACTAAAACTGTTATCTGTTATAAATGTGGCAAAATAGGACATTATTCTAATAAATGTCGTGTAAAACAGCAAGTTAGGTCTTTATCTATAGATCAAGGTCTGAAAGATTCTCTTGAAAAAATCATGCTAATAGAGTCTGATTCTGAAAAGGAAGACTATATAATTGATAATATAGATGATGATACTTCTGAATCAAATTCAGATAGTAGTCTAGAATGTGATGGTCATTGCGACTATTACAAATCACTTTGTTCATTAAATGGACTTATGGTTCTTACTAAAAGTGAGGACTCTTTATTAACCTTGATTGAACAAATTCAAGACCCTTCTGAAAGAAGAATACATTTAGAACAGTATTTAGAGTTGATTAAAAATCAACGGTCAAACGAAGCCAGTACTTCTAGATCTACTAAAGTAGAGAAAAAACTAGAAGAAAAAACTGCTGCTTATGATTTGAAAGAAATATTAGGCAGGTTTAAAACTCTTAAAGGGAAAGAGCCTACAGTTAATGATTTAAAATCAGAAATTAATGACCTGAAAAGGGATATAAAAGATCTGAAAGATAGAGTTCTAATTCTAGGATCTACAGACAAAGAAAGTGATAGTTCTGATGTAGAGGAAATTTTAGAAGAATTATTACAACAACTGGAAGGTTCTAAAGCTATCAAGGAATTAAAGATTCCTACTCAAGAATCTAAAAGTTTCAAATATATTGATTTAATTAATAGAGTTGTCACTTATAAGTGGCATACAAAGATTACTTTAGTTGTCAACAAAGAATTTATTGTCACAACCATTGCTCTTATAGACTCTGGTGCATATTTAAATTGTATTAATGAAGGACTTATTCCTTCAAAATATTTCACCAAAACTCTAAAAGAGTTACACACTGCTACCGGTGAAAAGCTAGTAGTCAACTTCAAGTTGAATAACGCAGCAATCTGCAATAAAGGATTATGTTTACAAATACCATTTATAATGTCAGACTGTTATACTAGGAAATCCTTTCCTTCACAGTCTATTTCCTATTAAGGAGATCTCTGAAAGAGGCATTAGTACAGATATTTCGGGAAGAGAGATAATTTTTAAATTCTTATCTCAACCCAAAGCTAAAAGCTTAAATATTCTTAAGACAAATATTCTCAACAAAGAGAAATTTATCAATTCCTTAAAGGAAGAAGTTAGCTTTAATGTTTTAAAAACTAAAATTAAAAACCCCGATTTGCAAAAGCAAATCACTGAATTATATCAATTAATGGTAAAAGTAATATTCTGACATTCCAACAGCGTCTTTGAATAGAAAGAAACATATCGTCTCTTTACCATCTGAACCAGATTTCAATAAAAGGTTTATTCCAACCAAAGCTAGGCCTATCGCCATGTCTATAAGACATTTAGAAATCTATAAAACAGAAATCAATGATCTCTTGATTAAAGGTTTAATCAGGAAAAGCTCTAGTCCTTGGAGCTGTCCAGCCTTTTACGTTGAAAACGCTGCTGAACTCGAAAGAGGAGTTCCTAGGTTAGTCATAAATTACTAGCCTCTTAACAAGGCTCTTAGATGGATTAGATATCCACGTTCTAATAAAAGGGATCTTTTAAACAGACTTTTTAATGCTAAGATCTTCTTTAAGTTTGATATGAAGTTAGGTTTTTGGCAAATTCAAATTGATGAAAAGGATAAGTATAAAACTGCTTTCGCTGTTCCTTTTGGTCATTATGAATGGAATGTCATGCCTTTTGGGCTTAAAAATGGCCCTTCTGAATACCAGAAAATCATGAATGACATTTTTAATGCTTATTCATCATTTTCTGTTGTATATATTGATGATGTTCTCAAATTCTCAAAGAATATTGAGAAACATTTTAAGCATTTGAAAATCTTTCTAAACATTGTTAAAAACAATGGTTTAGTAGTTTCTGCTAGAAAGATAAAACTCTTTCAAACAAATATTAGATTTCTAGGTCATACCATTAAAAATGGTACTTGTATCCCAATTAGTAGAGCAATAGAATTTACTGACAATTTCCTGGTGAAATCAGAGATAAAAAACAATTACAAAGATTTTTAGGCAGTTTAAATTATATATTGATGATGTTCTCATATTCTCAAAGAATATTGAGAAACATTTTAAGCATTTGAAAATCTTTGTAAACATTGTTAAAAACAATGGTTTAGTAGTTTCTGCTAGAAAGATAAAACTCTTTCAAACAAATATTAGATTTCTAGGTCATACCATTAAAAATGGTACTTGTATCCCAATTAGTAGAGCAATAGAATTTGCTGACAATTTCCTGATGAAATCAGAGATAAAAAAACAATTACAAAGATTTTTAGGCAGTTTAAATTATATAGCAGACTTTTATAAAGATCTGGCATTTGATGCAAAACCTTTATTTGAAAGGTTAAGAAAAAATATTCCTGAATGGACTGAAAGTCATACTCTAGCAGTGAAGCGAATAAAATCTTGCGTCAAGGTTATACCTTGTTTAGCTATTCCCCATCCTAATGCATTTAAAATTGTTGAAACAGATGCTTCAGACTTAGGATATGGTGGAATTCTTAAGCAAAGGTTCATTGAAACTGAATTCTTAGTCCGATTCACAAGTGGGGTATGGGTAGGAGCTAGAAAGAATTACTCCACAATCAAGAAAGAAATGCTTTCTATTATTTTATGTATACAAAAGTTCGAATCTGATTTAGTAAATCAAAAATTTCTATTAAGGATAGATTGCAAAAGTGCAAAAGAAATTTTAGTTAAAGATGTTGAAAACATGGCTTCTAAACAAATATTTGCTAGATGGCAGGCCATATTGTCTGTATTTGATTTTGATATAGAATTTATAAGTGGAGATAAAAACTCCCTTCCAGATTTTCTAACCAGAGAATTTATTGCAGGAAATGAATTCAAAGGCTAACAAGATGAAACCTTAAATAGTTTGAGGGCAGTAGCAGCCAAGGGTCTCAAAGACCAGTCTCTCAAAGATCTCAAAGGTCTTTGCCTCAAAGGTCTGATAAGAAAAAGCAGACGATTGACAATCTATCTGCTGAAAGCAGAAATGATGAATATGATCAAGATGCTTATCAACTAGCATTGGATCCTGATACCCTGAAGGAAGAAATCTTCCCCTTCATCCCAATTACTACTCAGAGAATTTGTCCTATTGAAAATAGGCATGCTAATTTAAAAATTCATGAATTAGCATTATTTTATACAAGGAACCACACTACAGTTCCTTATCTCTCAAGGGATTATGGGTTTTATCTCACTATCCTGGAAGAGACAGGTTCAATAAAATTTGAACCAATGTCCAGGAGTAACTCCAAATGGGCATTTGCAAAATTTACAGTACTAAAAGTATTGTCCCCAGAAGAATGGGGTAGGGATCTATTTACCCTTAAAAGGAGTAAAGAAATAGCTTATAGCTATTTTGATTATGTAGATACTTGGCAATAAGCACTGCTTTACAATAACAGCCTTGGCAGATTCAGCTGGTTTCTGCAGTTTCAATTGGTAAAACCAATTAGATCTTTTCCAAATTGGTTCCATAATTGGTTCCAAAATTGGGGTCTTTTCCTAATTTGTCTACCTAAAAGGGTTAGAGAAATTTTTAATCAGTTTTCTGATTATAATAATAACTGTGAAACAGCAAGGCTACAATTTGCCGTCCTTTATAGAGTTCCATGGATCTTGAAATGGGGCTATATCATTTCTTATAGAAATGAATCAGAATATTTCCAGGCACCTAGCAATGAAATTGCTGTCCCCTGGCTCACCAGAAGAATTTCCATGAAATGGTGGGACAAATTTGAATTTTTTGAGAAACCCTCAGTCTACTCATCTGAAAATCTAATAAAATTAGAAAACTCTTTTGATTGGAGTAAATTGGAGCCTTCTGCTCCATTACTTTTTCAGGATCTCCTTTCTCAAATGACTGAAGAAGAGCTGAAAGCTCAAATGGTCGAATTTCTTAAGACCAAGGCTAAAACGCCTCATGTCCAAACAAAATCCAAAGGAATCATTATTCTAGACAGTCCTAAAAGGAAGAGTAATGAAGCATCTCCAATGGAGACTTCTCCAAATAAAAAGGAGAAAATTGAAGCATCAGCGTCATCTGCTAAAGGCAAAGGAAAGGCTGAAGACAAGAGTAAACCAATTGTCTCCAATCCTTTTGATCTGCTGTACGAGGATGCTCAGAACCCAGATGATGGAATCCTCGATGTTGATGACCTGCCTATAGGTGACATTGGAGACTTGCTCTAGGCTTCAATGCAATTCTGATAGAAGACGCTGTTAAAAGCAAGGGTTCATGGTCATACCACGTTCTACTGGTGCAACCGTATGAGTCAACCAGTTCTACCACTTGAAGAAATCGGTCAAATCGGTCCAAATTTCTATAAAAGGTGAAATGCTGCCCGAATCACAGCATTCGAAACATTTTCCTAAATTCTAGAGAGAGAAGCTAGAGAGAGAAGCTCTCGCACACCGGCAGTCTCCGACCACCGTCTCCGACCACCATAGTTACTATTCCGACATATTTTCCAGCACATGTAAACGTCTAAAAGACGTAAGTTTTTAGAAACTACTAAACCATTGTTTTTAACAATGTTTAGAAAGATTTTCAAATGCTTAAAATGTTGCTCAATATTCGTTGAGAATATGAGAACATCATCAATATATACAATAGAAAATGATGAATAAGCATTAAAAATGTCATTCATGATTTTCTGGTATTTAGAAGGGGCATTTTTAAGTCTGAAAGGCATGGCATTCCATTCATAATGACCAAAAGGAATAGTGAAAGCAGTTTTATACTTATCCTTTTCGTAAATTTGAATTTGCCAAAAACCTGACTTCATATCAAACTTAGAGAAGATCTTAGCTTTAAAAAGACTGTTTAAAAGATCCCTTTTATTAGAAAGTGGATATCTAATCCATCTAAGAGCCTTGTTAAGAGGATTGTAATTTATGACTAACCTAGGAACTCCTCTTTCGAGTTCAGCAGCGTTTTCAACGTGAAAGGCATGACAGCTCCAGGGACTAGAGCTTTTCCTGATTAAACCTTTAATCAAGAGATCATTGATTTCTGTTTTACAGATTTTTAAATGTCTTGTAGACATGGCGATAGGCTTAGCTTTGGTTGGAATAAACCTTTCATTGAAATTTGGTTCGTATGGTAAAGAGACGATATGTTTCTTTCTATTCCAAAACGTTGTTGGAATGTCAGAACATATTTCTTTTACCATTAATTGCTATAATTCAGTGATTTGCTTTTGTAAATCGGGGTTTTCAATTTTAGTTTTTAAAACATTAAAGCTAACTTCTTCCTTTAAGGAATTGATAAATTTCTCTTTGTTGAGAATATTTGTCTTAAGAATATTTAAGCTTTTAGCTTTGGGTTGAGATAAGAATTTAAAAATTATCTCTCTTCCCGAAATATCTGTACTAATGCCTCTTTCAGAGATCTCCTTAATAAGAAATAGACTGTGAAGGAAAGGATTTCCTAGCATAACAGTCTGATTTAAATTTTTAACCATTATAAATGGTATTTGTAAACATAATCCTTTATTGCAGATTGCTGCGTTATTCAACTTGAAGTTGACTGCTAGCTTTTCACCGTTAGCAGTGTGTAACTCTTCTAGAGTTTTGGTGAAATATTTTGAAGGAATAAGTCCTTCATTAATACAATTTAAATCTGCACCAGAGTCTATAAGAGCAATGGTTGTGACAACAAATTCTTTGTTGACAACTCTATTAATTAAATTAATATATTTGAAACTTTTAGTTTCTTGGGTAAGAATCTTTAATTCCTTAATAGCTTTAGAATCTTCCAGTTGTTGTAATAATTCTTCTGAAATTTCCTCTTCATCAGAACTATCACTTTCTTTGTCTGTAGATTCTAGAATTAGAACTCTATCTTTTAGATCTTTTATCTTCCTTTTCAGGTCATTAATTTCTGATTTTAAATCATTAACTGTAGGCTCTTCCCCTTTCAGAGTTTTGAACCTGCATAATATTTCTTTCAAATCATAAGCAGCAGTTTTTTCTTCTAGTTTTTTCTCTACTTTAGTAGATCTAGAAGTACTGGCTTCGTTTGTCCGTTGATTTTTAATCAACTCTAAATATTGTTCTAAATGTATTCTTCTTTCAGAAGGGTCTTGAATTTGTTCAATCAAGGTTAATAAAGAGTCCTCACTTTTAGTAAGAACCATAAGTCCATTTAATGAACAAAGTGATTTATAATAGTCGCAATGACCACCAAATTCCGGACTACTATCTGAATTTGATTCAGAAGTATCATCATCTATATTATCAATTATATAGTCTTCCTTTTCAGAATCAGACTCTATTAGCATGATTTTTTTCAAGAGAATCTTTCAGACCTTGATCTATAGATAAAGACCTGATTTGCTGTTTTACATGACATTTATTAGAATAATGTCCTATTTGTAACAGACAACAGTTTTAGTTGACCCTTTTGGAGCTTTATCTTTTAAGGATTTCCTTTTAAAAGTTTTCCTTTTAGGAATTCTGTAAGATTTCTGATTAGTTTTACGATCATACTTAAAATCTCTCTTAATCTTTTAAACAGATCTTTTAGTTCTCTTAATAGGATTATAACCTAACTGTTCACAGAAAGTGCCAAGAATTCTTTTACCTGACATTTTCTCAGACTTCATTTGTTTCTGAATTTTTAATTCATTGCATAACAACATACCTTCCGAGATAATTTCAGCAGAAATTTCTCCATAGGTTAAGTTGTTATATGGGATAGTTTCTCCAAATTTATTCCTAATTCTTTCCTTTACTCTATCAGCAAATAATCTAGGGAGTCCGAAAATGAATTTCTCTTTCCAGAAATCCTGATTACAATCATCTCTAGTGTAAAGAGCACTAAAAAACACATCTTTGTACCATTTAAACTCAGAGAGATCTCTACAGCGCAAATTCATGAGCTGCTCTGTAGTTTGCTCAAAGAATAAAGAAGTTGAACCTAGAAAATGTAGGATCAAGGTGTATATTAACACATTGACGGAATCAGGAACAGGCTGATTTCCTTCAAGTTTGACAGCGTTAAGAATATTATTCTTAGCTTCCGTGTTTAAACAGAAATCCCACCAACCTTTGAGTTGGCCTGCAAATCCAGCGACAATAGCTACAGCAATAACTTTATCACTATTGCTATGAATTCTAGAAGTAGAGGCGTGCATTAGCATGTATTGAATAACATTTTTAATTTAGTATTCAGACATGTCATCTACATTCCATTCTTCTATAGATCTATCATCAAAAGATAGGATAGAGGGTCTAAACTCCTTATACTGTAAATTTACTAGGGATGGCCTGAGCTAATAAGGTTTTTCAGAACCTTCTTTGGACTGATAAATTTTATTTATCTGATTACTGATTTTACCAGTGTTATTTAATTTCATATTTTGAAATAAAGACTGTAAATTTTCAATTTCAGAGTAACTCATTTCAGAGTTTTCAGTGTCTAGTTCAGAACTATTATCAGTTTCATTGATTTCATTAATTTTCTTTATTAAAGGAGAAATTTACTTTTATTTTCTATCAATAGAAATTTCAACAAGTTTATGTGTAATTTCCTCTATTAACTTTTCTTGGTCTATTAACTTTTCTTTATATATATATATATATATATATATATATATATATATATATATATATATATATATATATATAGAGAGAGAGAGAGAGAGAGCTATCTCCATCTAAATCTCCTATGACTCTATGAACTTAATAATATATAGATGGGCCTAATGGAATATATAAAAGGCTGGACTTTTGTCCTCACATAGAGTTTAGGTCCTCTAAGAAAGCAGCACAGATAACTATTTATGGTCGTCTAAGTATGGCACATGATCAATGTTTTAAAAAGCGCTAGGTTCTAATTAGGTAGTCGGAGCTTTAAAATATCTAGATAGAATTTAGGTGGAGCCTACGTGAAATTTATGCAGGACCTAGGTGAAATTTTTTTTATTTGTAAATATTTATAATATATATACAAATATGAATTCAACAAAAAAGTAAATTATATAAATATAAATATAAAAAAACATAACTTAGACCATATTTTAAAAATCACTAAATCCTAATTGGACGGTAGAAACATCCTTGTTAGTGGCATAGAGCATATTGTTTCTCAGTTTGAGACTTGAAATGATAATTTTATTGTGAAAACACTTAATGTACTTTAGTTTTACCAACTAAACTATTTTTTGTTTGCGGGCTATGATTATTATAAATAATGATATCATAAAAAAATAAAACTAGGCGCCGCCTATGCGAAAAAAAATCAAACTAGGTTGTGCCTAGGCAGTGATAAATCGGTCGCGCGCCTGATCGCCCTAGAAATGAAAAATCGGAATTTTTAAAACAGTGCTCAAAAGATAATTAACTTTTAAAAATTTGATTCAAAAGACGAAATAGCTAATAATTTGGGTTTTATTGTCATTTTTGTTGGAGTCCGTGACAAAACCAATACATACATTTTTACAACAATTTGCATATAGGTGAAAGATTTTATTTCATAGGAAAAAAGTGTCAACGGAGAAAGAGGGGATAGATATCTCAATTAGATTTTTAGGTGGAAGATATGATTGCAATTAGTTTTGTGGGTTTTCAATGAAAGGAATTAAACAGTTAAATGTAACAATTAAGGAAAGATAGAGATTTTATAACATATTTCTAATAATACGGAAGAGAATTATAAAATGTTATGATTAATAAATTTTTTTTAATAAAGAGGGAATATATTTGAGAATGGCTGAGCGGGACCATTCACATATTATATCTCTTAGATAAGGTTCATTAAGGAATAATTATTAAATTATTATGTTGGTTGGTTGAAATAAAAATGATGTAAAAAAATTAATAATAATAATAATAACAATAACATTTTAAGGGCTTTTAATATGAGAAATAAAAGTGAAGAAGATGGTTGGAATAAAAATAATATAAATTTTGTAAAATAGAATTTAAAAAATAAAAAATTTGAAATGAACTTGAATTTGCTCTTATATATTGATATGGACCCATCTATCTTATCTAATTTAGACAAGAGTTTCATTTTCAAACTTTTTTTTAAAGTTATAGATTTAATTTTAAAAAAAATAAATAAATTAGTTTCTAAATAATTAATATAAAAAATTAAAATATATTATTTAAATTTAAAATATATAATATTATTAAAAATTTTAAAAAATAATTTATTTTAAAAACAGTTTAAATAACCATATTAAACTTAACAAGTATGAAAATGGGACATTTGTTTGACATTAAGATTCCTTTTGGCTTTCATCAAAAACATATTCCTTTTGGCTATTATGGCTGGCGGCTCATCTATATATCTAACTTTAGTACTAAAAAACAGATTTTTCTTTAACATTAAAATTTTTTTTAAATTTAATTGATATATCATTTAATATTAATAATGGAGATTTTAGATTTAATATTTAATTTTTTTAAAATACTTAAAAATTAAAATTTCTTGTTAGGTCATGCTATTTTAAATTTATTTTTAATTTTATTTAATTTAATTATTTTTAGTTAGTTCACTTTTTTTTTAATTATACTAAATTAATATTAGTGAAAGTTCAATTTCAATTCGGTTTGTTTCATTTGAAAAAACATTAGTCTTGTCAAAGGAGAATAAAAAATTCTTGATGGAATGATTGAAGAGTGATAGTTATCAATGTATTAATTTAATTTAAGAAATGTGCATTTATCCTCGTATGGAAATAACTTTCTTTATTGTTGACACACCCAGTCCAACCCCAGCAATCTTATCTTATCCAAATATTTATACATAATCAATATAGAAGATTTGATAATATATTATTCTTTTTGTAGAAAGATCCACCATTCCTATCTGCCACCTTGCTTATCTTGGATTCAAAAATGGTGTTCCCGTGGCAAAATTAACAATGGATAAGCTTTTTTTTTTTTTTTTTCTCTTATGGTATATTTTAAAAATTATTTTATACCAATACTTTATTTATTACTGGAACACATATCAATTATGCGGAGATAAGAGAATAAAGGATTCGGTCCATTGCATAACCCGTTCCTAAATTAGTGTCCATTCTATATCTCTGATTCAATTATTAACATGTATCTATTTTTATTATTATTTTATTCTTTTTCAGTTTCAGAAACTGCTTTATATTATTACTTTCTATTACTTCATTCATTTCTAGGACACATGTCATTCATGCGGAGATAAGTGACCAAAGGTCCCGGTCCATTGTTAATGCGTTCTCAAATTAGTATCCATTCCATGTCTTTCATTCAATTATTGACATGTATATGTTGTTATTATTATTATTTTCTTATTTTTCAATTTATCTCTCTTATAAATATGATCTATGTAAAATGATGAATCAGAGACTTAGAAGGTGACACCAATTAACTTACAACGGATTTGAACCCGCTTATTAGAACAGTCAAACAACCTAACTTCTTTGTCTATCCTTTTCCAATAATGGATTTCATTTAATTAATTAATAGCTACAAGAAATAAACAAATATTTATCAATATTGAAACCTTTATTTACATCTACAATGACCATATTGCCAGGACGAATGGTGCCGTTTATAACCACGGCAATTAAACTAGTTATCGTCCAAACAATTCAGAATTTTGGACAAATTCAGAAAAAACAAAAAAAAATGTGCTTAATTCGTTAAACAAAACTTGAAAGTAAGAAGGAATTGCAAAATCAGTGAAAGTTGAGGGGGTTAGAATATGTTTTGCCTTATAAACTAAAGCTAAAATAGACAATAGATAAAAACCGTTAAGGCTAATATATGTAGGATGAAGACGTAAGAGATATAAAGGACAAAATAATAAATGAAAAAATTTAATGAGACGTGCATTTTCAACTCCTCGATGTTCATTCTAACCTGTTAACATTAATGACTCGCAAAATATAAACAATTTAATTACCATTTTACTTTATGAAGACATTTCGTTTTTCTGTTCTGTGCCCCTTATTTCCTGTGGCTCTAATTAACTTTTGCAATTGAAATTATACAGAAAACGTTTAAAAGGTTTGAAGAATTTTAATTATTAAGGTTCTATTTTTTTTCAACTTTTGAGGGTTGAATTGAACTGAAATTGACTGAATTGAACTGAAATTATTTTACTGTAAATTTATTACTATACATACATTAACTGAACTGAATTAAATTAAAGTGGTCTGAATTATAGTTCAAGAGAGAGAATATAAATGCTAGACATTATTTTCTTAGGAAAGAGATGAAATGTTGAAAAGTTGAATACTTGGACAATCCAAATCCATGTGTATAATAATTTTATCAATTGTTATGATTTATTGACATAATTGAAGTAGATTAACTATATACACGTTTCAAGCACAGCTTCTAGAAATCAAATCATATCTGCACTTTTCTTTTGCCTTCATCATCCTACTTTGTAGCAAAGTTTTCGGGGGGCTTTTGATTGACACTAAAATAATGAAAAGGGATTAAAAAAAGGAATGAAAAGGAAAGGAAAGTAAAAATGTTTGATTCTGATCTGTGTTTGGATATAGTTGAGAAAAGGAATGAAATTAGCCTTGATACCTTTTATTATTGTTTGATTTAAATGGGTAGTCAATTCTCTTCTATGACTTCTACGATCAAATAGAGCAATTTTACAAAATCAAATAATCTGATACAAAAGAAAAGTTGTTTTATTTGGAACTTCTGAAATTAAATTATCGAATAACTCTTTCAAATCTACGGAACAAACATCAAACACACGAATCAATAACCAATTTGATGTACAAATCAGCTTATAAAGCAAAAGTCAGATATAAAAACCAGATCTGTTATATAAAATCAGTCCAGAAACAACCCCAAATTCTAAAATCAAAATAAAAAGACCACTATGGACTCCTTATTTTGCCGGAACATGATGAAGTCCGTTGATATTCCAAGCGAATAGTGAAGAATAAGAACATAATGAAATCAATAGAAATTTCAGGAGACCATAGAGAAGAACTCCTGAATTGATTTGGCCATTTTCGGTTACCACCATTTTACCTCGGGTACCAGTCCACTGTCGTCGTTTCCGGTGACCAGAGGAGAAATTTCAGGTGAAGTTTTGGACGCTGGCGTAACTAGTGGTATCGGGTAATAGAGTTGGGAAAGGGAATAGAAAGCCTTAGGTGGTTGGGGGTAATCGGCACGAGGCTTTTGGGGTTTAACAAACCTTAAAATGGATAATCAATTTGATTCTTTTCTCTAACCAAACAACAATAAAGGAAAGAAAAAAATTTTATTCCCTTACCCTTTCCTGAAAACCTCAAATCAAACTACCCCTCAATTTTTTCGTTTATATAGCCAACCTCAACAATTTCATCTGCATTTCAATAATTCAGTTCTATTTCTGGACATTCATATACCAAAATGATCCGAAGAATTCCAGCATCTCGTAGTATGTTGTTTCGGTCTGTAAGAGTTTCTTCTTTTCAATCAAAGGTTAGTTCTTGCACGTTTTGTAGCTTCATTTTATTCCAGTTCTTCAACCTTCATAGTAGTGGATACCTAGGTAGCACCGACATGGAAACGGACACCGACATACACCATTCCTAAAAAAATTAGGTTAATTTAGGCTAGTAAACTGGGGAAAGTGTCGATTTCTGATACCGATGCGAAACTTGGAAACTCAGTATCTAGGAGTTTTTGTGTTTCCTAAATGGATACTTGATTCATGCTCAAATAATATATTCAGTTCTGATTTCAAGAGACTGAAATCATGTATTCGCTTATGTCCCAGTTTGAAACTTGTGTTTGCTGTTATGGTACAAGCTAAAAGCTTACTTTGTTTTTATTCAAATTATTTTTCCAGCTTGGAGGTTGTTTAAATTTTGCATCTTTTGAGCAAAAAGCCTGTGATCCAACTATTTCCAGGTAACTTGTTCATTGAATTTAGTTTAATGAACAATGCAAGAGGAAATTGATTCAATCACCATTAAAACTTTTCATATAATCAAAGGTATTTTTATGTCAGTTAATTAGATGAGTAATTTGGTTTGAATAACTGAAACCCTTTGATTTCAGTGATGATGAATATGCTGATATAGATTGGGATAATCTGGGATTTAGTGTAATGCCAACTGATTACATGTACACGATGAAATGCACAAAAGATGGAAATTTTGAGCAAGGAAATCTAACTAGGTTCGGCAATATTGAGTTAAGCCCTTGTGCAGGAGTGCTAAACTATGGGCAGGCAAGCGAATTTTTTCATTTGAGCATTTTTACAAACACTTCATAGGCATTATTTTTTGACATGGAGGAAATCTTAAGCAGGGGATTTTTGAAGGCACAAAAGCATACAGAAACAAAAATGGAGGGCTCTTACTGTTCCGGCCGGATCAAAATGCGATCAGAATGAAAATTGGGGCTGAGAGAATGTGCATGCCTTCTCCTTCTGTTCATCAATTTATCGACGCAGTCAAGCAAACTGCCCTTGCCAACAAGCGCTGGGTAATGTTGATAACTGTATAAAGGCTCGTTAGGTTTGCGGGATGCCTGTTATGTGGAATAAAAATAAAAACATATGGAAAGATGTCAAATATGATACATTATTCATCTAGATACCGTCGACGCACGTAAAAACTTTTCCTAATTTATATACATCTCACGGAGAAGCAAATCCTTTTTTAAACAAAGAAATAGTTGTTCCGTAAGATATATATAAATTAAGAAAAACTTTTATGTGACGGATTTTTGACATATACTCTACTATATTTGACATCTTTTCATTTGCTAATATTCCACGAAAAATGCTCTATTGTTATTAATTAGAGTTTGTGGTTATGATTTTGTTGTTATTGTGAACAGACGCCGCCGCCGGGGAAAGGGACTCTGTACATCAGGCCGCTGCTGTTGGGAAGTGGTACAGTTTTGGGTGTAGCACCGGCGCCGGAATATACATTTTTAGTGTATGCTTCCCCCGTTGGAAACTACTTCAAGGACACTTTTGCTCCCCTTGATTTATATGTGGAAGGTGATTACCCCCGTGCTTCTCGCGGCGGAGCTGGCGGAGTGAAAGCAATTACCAACTATGCCCCTGTAAGTGAACACTGCCACTAGTTAGACTTGAGCCGGGATTTCAGGCTTCATAGAAGATGCATTTGGATTGGGTTTTGTAGGTATTGAAGGCAATGGGCACAGCAAAGAAGAGAGGATTTTCTGATGTGTTATATCTGGATTCTGTGAATAACAAGTACATAGAGGAAGCCTCTGCTTCTAACATTTTCATTGTAAAGGTATCAGGCTCTGTTTGATCCGTGGTTTATTAAAGTACGATACAATATTATACGGCATAATATATTACGGTTTATAGAAAATTCTTGTTTGAAAAGATTGTCGTACAGTAACAGTACATTTTTAAAAAAAAGATTAGTTTAATTTGAAGGAGAACTATCAGATGGTTAAAATAAATTAGACTTTCGTGATTCATAAAAATACCATGAAACCATGCAACCAACCAACTACTTATAATTTAGAAAGAACCCTGATCCAGACAAGGGCATAGGTAATTAATGTATTTGGGATTGATTTTGTATGGTAAATTAGACTCTTCTGGTTATGTGGTTGTTTCAAATTTTGTCAGGGTAATGTCATTTCAACTCCGGCTACAAATGGTACCATTCTTCCTGGAATCACTCGAAAAAGCATCATGGAAATCGCTCAAGATCATGGCTCTCGGGTTGAAGAGCGAGTAATTGGAGTGGATGAATTGGGGGAAGCAGATGAGGTTTTTTGCACCGGAACAGCGGTTGTAATTGCTCCAGTAGGCACCATAACCTATCAAAATCAAAGGTAAGAAGTCAATAGTACTTCAGTTGCTGCTAGAAATTTTTTATTTTTTTCCCAATTCTGCTGCTGGAAGAAAACAAAATCATGGGAAATGCAGATTTAAATACAGAACAGGTGTTGAATCAGTGTCCTGGAAGCTGTACCAAGATCTTGTAGGAATTCAAATGGGTGAAGTTGAGGACAAAAAGGGATGGACAATTGTGATAAACTAAGTCAACAAGGCAACAAATGTCACCAACCATTGATCCCTGGTTGACATAAATTCAAAGCTTTGATAATGTGAGTCTATTGCTTGTCAATGTGTAGAAAAATTTGTGAAAAAGTGAACGGCTACTAATTGAAGGATTGGCAAATTGTTGGCAAATAATTTCAGCTATATAAATGTTGTTGTACATGCTTCAGCTATACGAATAAACTTTTCACCTTTAACACACCCAAAACGTGTCCATTTGATGTCTACCATGTAATAAAAAAATTATATCCATTCAGCTCGGTGTCAACGTACTCGTATCTTGCTATCAGAATTACATATACATTGGTCAAAGGAAAAAAAACATGTAACTGGGAATGTTTCTATTGGCATGCCAATTGTTGCTAAGTTGGTTTTTCTTCCTCTAAAGTTTGATAGAATTTTCTTGATCATATGTATAGAGCTGTTTGTTCTTTTGTATCGGATGGAGTGCCTATTACATTAATAAATCAAGAAATTTATTCTAAATATTTACTAAAGATGCAAAATTCGGTCTTTAATTTACAAATATTGAGCATGTGAATACTTTCGGGTCAAATAACTAATTAAATACTCAATAAAATTGTTTCCCTTCATGAAATACCTATAATTGTGAGAAGAAATAGTATCATTTCAATTGTTTTTTGTATGGGTATCCAATAAAAATAATTAAAACGGTATTTTGACTATTTTAGTGGTATAAAATAAAAGAAACTTTAGTACTCGTTATACAGAAAATAAAATAGTGGTATAAAATAAAAGAAACTTTAGTACTCGTTATACAGAAAATAAAAACAGTAGGGACTAAGTATCACCTTGGGCCTCTTACCTAGGGGAGATCGTTAAATAAACCGAAATAACAAAAAAGTTAGGAACTTAATATCGAACCTAATTAAATTTAATTTGGTCCGAATCGAATCTAAATATTTAGGTTCGATTTGGTTCGGTTTAGTATATAACCAAATTATTTTTTTCATTTTGAGGATGTAATTATTATTTGAATTACTTATTGTGAAATTTGATAATTTGCTAAACTTAGAGTTGATATATTGATAGTAAAATATTGTGAAAAAAATTAATTCAATCAAGACTCAATCAACGAGCTTATTCGTATCATATAAATTATAACAAATAATATAAATCAATATAGCGTTCCAATGTTCGCTGTTTATTGAATTTTAATATGAAATTCTCTATGTTTTTTTCATTTAATACTTATAACATTAATATTTGAAAAAATATAAATAAAAAATTCTAATGTTGGTTAGAAATAATATGAATCAACAAGAATATCCATTACATGAATAAAAAGAATAGTAACAAAGAGAGAAAGTAATATGGAATTCAATTATGTTTTCACTCCAATTGTATAGCTTACAACAACCTATATTTATAGGTAAAGGACTTAAACTTGTAAGGTCACAAGTTACATAGCATAAATATAAGTAAATGGTGGAGAGTTACATATTATCAATGAATGGACATCAATACTAATTGATGGCTGTAACATCAATTTTTAACACTCCCCCTTTGATGTCCATTATTGCGAATGAGACACTGCCTCGTTAAAAACCTTACCAAGGAAACCATGTGGGACAAAACCTTTGGTTAAGGGAAAAAGAGTACAGTGTTTGCTCCCCCTATTCACAAGATTATTGAAAATCTTTGAGACGACACATTCCAATACTATAAAACTTCTTAAATGTTGCTGAAGGTAAAACCTTTGCGAACAAATCTACCAAATTTTTGCATGAGCTGATTTGTTGAATATTGATCACACAATTCATTTTCAAGATCAAGAGCTACGATAAATTTGGGTGAAATGTGCTTCATTATGTCTTCTTTCATGCAGTCTTACTTAAAATGAGCAATGCATGCGACATTATCTTCATAAATTGCAGTCGGATCTTCTTTGACAATTGATTTACCAAATGCGCATCCACATTGTCTTAATTAATGCATGGATGTTTTCAACTATATGGAATAAAATTCTCATTTGCCATACTTTTTCCTGCAATTCTAGTTATTCAAAAATTTTCATGTAAATGTCATTAGGTAAGTTATAACAACATTCATCAAGTGCACTTTAACTTTTTATTTCACTGTCAAAAAGACATGAAAAGGTTATTGCAAAAACAATAAAATAATACAGATATGCAACAACATAAACTATAGAAAATATAGTATGAGAAAGATAGAAATGGTCATGTAAACAATATGTATATTCTCTATATTCATTGTCATATTATGCACAAAATATGGTCTATAACCATTTTATCTTTATTTCATATTTTTTGATACTAAACATAATTGTTGGTCCCTATGCGTACACTCAATGAGTCAGAGGGGATGAATGACTCACTCAAGAACTTATAAAACATTTTCACGATAATTACTTGCTCTGCTGAGTGAGGTCAGCTAGCTGAGTGAAAAATTGGAAAATGCAGTAAAGTAAAGAACATTTTTATACTAGTTCGGCAACCTGTGCTTACATCCAGCCTCGAGAGAGTGTCTTGGTTTTAATTCACTAATCTCAACTCCTTTACCCTAGGCGGAGATGCCTTTCATAAATTCCTAATTACAGTTTGTACCCTCCAAGCTGTAATCGCTCACCCGCTGACTAGAATACCCTCTTCTATCAGCAACTCTCTAAGAGTTTAAACAAGAGCTGGATTCAACTTATAAAACGTTGATCCAGTTACAATAATTAGATATTATAGATGAATGATCGATTCTATTCTCTCTTGTTCTAAAGCAGATTCTAGCTGAGTTGTTATTTCTTGCTTGAACTTCTTTAAAGCGTGTATTTTGATAGAGATTTAGCTTATGAGAAATTCAGGTGTAATCACCAAGATCTAACGCTTGCCTTCTTGCTCCTTTTATAGTTGGATTGAGAAAGTAACTGTTGAACTTACTTTGGCATCTTCTGAAATTGACAGCTCATCTATTCACTCGTTGCTTCTTCAAATCAATCCGTCAAGAGATAGAATTGCACCGTTGTAAGATAGAAAATCAATCCGTTAGATTGAGATTCGAGCTTCAAAAACCTTTGTCGTTTGATGCCAGTCTTTACCTAGAGAGAACTCGCGCTAACTTGCTATGTGCCATCCTCCCATTCCTTCTCGTATTCTGACATTTGGCAGAGCGAGCGATACTAGGTTGGTAGATCTGCAGAATTGCCCACAATAGCAAATGACTTTTTACAGCTTTACATTGGAAGACTTTGTCATTTTTTTCATAAAACTGGGTCTTGTTAAGGCATTAATTTTTTTTTGTCTTTATCTCATTAATGTCCTGAAAAAGCAACACTAAAAGCAAAGATCCCTTTTTACCTTAAATAGTAAAGTCAGCAGCTTTGACAGACTAAAAGTAACTCAACAGAAAATATAATCGTAAAGCACACAGCTGAAATAAAATCTAAATATCAAGTGTTGAGTGAATATTACTAAGTCAACGACTAATGTAGATACTCAGTCCAGATCACTCAGAGTTAAACTAAATAGCTAGGTTAGCTGAGACATGAAATTCTACCCTCGAATCACTAACTCCTCAAATAACCATTGACTATTTATTTTAACATCATTATTGATTTAATTGACTCAAACTGAAGTTAATTGTTATGATCAATACTTAAGCACTACTGAGTCAGTCCTCTGAGTCACTCAAACTCGTGCTTGGTTCAACAATAATATATTCGAATATCCACATTTTGAACAACTTGAGTGTTCGCACTTCAAGTGCTATTACTTCTGCAGGAAGTGTATTAGTACATCTATCCTCAATGGGATTATCTTTATTCTCTAGAATTTTTCTTTTTCAAAGATTTTTATCATTTAAACCAAATGGTCATCCATGCTTCAGGCACGTTATAGCGCTATTTTGAATGATTCTTCAAGACTTTTCATTTTGCGTCCGATTATGGGATCCATATAAATTAACAATGAAACATTAGACAAATTTGTCTTTTCCAAAATTGAATGACCCATTTTGGTCCATTGTTATGGAGTTATGTGCATATAAACTGCATAACAAAAACTCTTAAATGAAAAGTAATGGACATATGACCAAAGCTAACAATAGGGGAAAATAATCATTATAGTTTTTTGGTCTTAAACATATATTGCATATCCTCATACAAATGCAAAAATATTTGTTCGCATAATCATGGTCGTGCAATAAAATGCAGATGTTTAGTATATGGTTCTATCATACCATTTTGAACATGAACATTGTGAGCATGGGATTTTGCAGTCCCTCTCGCGAGACGATGATGACGTGTACCCGATTTTAATGCCTTAAAATAAAAGTTCTCTTTAGAATTTTTATTACCAAATAATATTCCTCACGAATTTCATACTTGGTAGAATCCAGTTCGGTATGGCCGATAACGCTTCCGGTTGGAGCTTGAACCTATGATTTACACCCAAATTGAATAATACCCATTAAAATATAATTAAAATTCAAAAAGATGCCTTTTGACCCACTTTTTCCCACTTTTGACCGCTTTTTACGACTTTTTAGGCTTTTGGGCCCGTTGGTTGTCGGTATGCTGGAGGCTGATGCCACCAGCGGCATCAGTCATGCCGCCGGCGGCATCACCATACTGCCGGTGGCATCAGCCATACCGCCGGCGACATCATCATGTCGCCGGCGGTATGGCCTAAAATGGGTCCCTACACAGACAGCCTTTCGGCCACTTTCGGCGGAATAAGTCAAAAAGATCTCGAAAAACACCCTAATTTGCCTATAAAAAGACACCTTAGGGTGAAAGACAGAGGGGGGATTGAAATTGCAAAATAGGGAGTGGAAATTGGGCAGTTGAGAGGCTGCAATTTAAGAGAGTGTATATTTTAGTGAGATAAGAATTAAAAAAGGTAGGAAAAAGGATTCTAATCCACTTTTCCTGGTTTTTCTTCTTTGAACTCTCTGATTGTGAGCATAAAATCAGTGGGTCTTTAAGTTAAAATCAACTTGATAGGATTTAGGGACCTAAAAACTCTTAAATTGATTACTAAATCATCGTTACAAGCTCCCGAAGGTGTTTATTTTTAGTTCCCGAAGAGTTAGATTCACGACCCCGAGGTGAAAATTCTGAGTCTTATAGCTCTTTGGCATTAATATTACTGATTTGTGCTAATTTTCATTTATTTGTGTTCATTTTTAGATTTTCGGTCATTTTGACTGCCGCCCGCTGCTGTTGCAAGAAATTAAAGTCACCGGAGATATGTGATGTCGCCGGCGGTATCACCCATGTCGCCAGAGACATCGTTGATACCGCCGGTGGCATCGCATTCCCCAGAGATCTCACTTTCTTGCGAGACCCTTTTCTTTATGGTACTCAGAAAGCCGTGTAGCCTGTCTACATACTGGTGTCGCCCACGACACAATTGATGTCGCTGGTGGAATCAGCAATACCGCCAGCGACATCAACCATGTCGCCGGAGGAATCAGTTGCCCCGTCGGCGGCATGATTTTCTGGACAGCAGTTTTATTTTCGTTTGTTCCCGAACTAACTTATTTTCTGAAGCTAGGACATATAGTGTAACGATGGAGGTTCAAAATCTCCTGAAAACAGACCCCACCCCATAACGAGTGGCATTTTTACTTATAATCTGATTAAAGCAACGATCGAATCTAAAATTTGGATAAAAATGAAATTTCCCCGTGAATGCCGTTCAAACCTCATTTTAGCCATCCAATCGGGCTTTATAATATCATAAATGAAACATGCCATATCTGTGCCAACCATCTTCTGTGAGTAGATGTATATCGGACATTCGGGTATTTTATTTATTGCATAGAAAATGTACAGGACTTGGAATCCTTGTAATAATTTTATTTTCCTCACTTATTTTTTTTATGACTGTAAATATTTTATTCATCGCTTCAATTGCTTGATAAACACGAAAACAATAAAATAATTGAAAACATAAATAAATAGGATGGATTAAACCGATTGAGAAAAAATAAAGTATCTTAACTTAGCCTAATGAAAAATAAATAACATTAACCAAACTCGGAATCTCTACTTAAGGTATGGTCCAACCACCCGGTGGGAAAATCGTACCAAAAATTTCTCGGTTAAGCTGAACCGGGTGGCGACTCTAGTTTTAGTACGAGATTTCGATCTCGTATCTTTTGAGCATTTAAACATGCAAAACCATTTTCCAATCACATTATACGCATCTCCCCCATCATCCTAAAGAGGTCGACCCGACCAGGCCCGGCCCCGAGCTACAGCAGCACGAAACGTCATCTGCTCACAGTGGCGACTCTGCTGGGGAGTGATCTATTGAACTTATCTTTTCATAAAGTTTAAAAGATTTTGATGATGTGTTAAAATCATTAGCCAAATTAAAACTTCATTCTTTTATAAAGTTTTTATCCTCACGCGTGTAGATAGTTCGGTAATTTTAAGTGCCCTATTTTACCCGAGAAACTCACGAAGTATCACTCATGGCCTGTTGGAATTGAGGATGCCTAGTGGGTGGATCACTCGTTTTAACCAACACGTAAACTCCTACGATCGCACCTATTTAGGTAGTGGTTGAGTAACGTGGAATCAAGGTAAACGGGAACCTTCTACATTAACAACCTTATACCAAAGCTGCGTTAGAAAAAGCCTTAGCACATCATTCCCTATAGGATTACCCAAAATAAATAAAATTATTGGGACGCGCTTCTTTTGCCATTACCGGTGAAGAGGCCAAACTCCATCCTTCCAAAGAGACATTACGCGGGAGTCATAAGGTTGGAAGAGGGCCGATTCACGTGCTATGTGCTCTGTGATCATACACCCCCATGCATCGGCTTTAAGAGCCGAAAATGAATCAACTTACCCTTACCACTTCCACCCGTGGAAGAAGTTTAGCAACATACGTAGGACTTCTCTTGTACCTCCGCTGCGTCACCACATATCGCTATATATGATATGAGGTACAAACGTCCCATGTATGTTGGAGGGATAAGCCATCACGTCATCTCCAACAGCCATACGCATCATGCATCATTCCCAAGGAAAAAAAACATACATACCATCCATACCATTTACAACCCATTCATGGTCTGACCCATGGTTTATGATCCTAAAACAGTCTTCTTCTTGAACCGAGACCTTCATAACCAGCCATGTCTATTCCTCACAATGACAACCCTGCCTCACCTAGAGAATGTGCTAGTCTTCCCCCTACCTCAGGAGTAGCAGTTCACCCTCCGTCTCTTGGATCAGAAATCACCACTGCTATCATCCAGTTTCTGAACTCCTATCAGTTTCAAAACATCATTCAAGAGCTAGTGTGTGTATCTGTCAAGAAGGCCCTAGGAAGTCAGAACTTCGACCAGGTCTTACAATCTCCGGGAATGACACCCGATAGTAATACACTCTGGCAATCACCGCCAACCGCTAACCCCAAATAAAGGGAAGGAGCCCAGAGTCCAATTCTTCCACCATTCTTTAACACCTTACCTCCGACGTTGGTCACCCCATCACAATTTAAGATCCCTGCTACCCTGACGCTTCCTCAATACGACCAGGTCATGCAAAATAAAGTTGAAGACTTCTCTCGTCAATTGATGATAATAGGCTGCAATCAGAAAGAGGGGAGGGTCCAATCAGAGGAGAACCCGATCTTTCAAAACACTGACTCACCCATACCCCTACCTTAAATCATAGTGGACTAAGAGACCTCTCGTAAATTGGCGCTAACTGCCATTATACAGCCAAATGATGGTCTTAAGTGTAGCACAAATCCGTGGAAACTGCCGCTTAATGTAATCTTCACTGGATTAAGGGAAGCTGGCATTCTTAAACCTCTCAGCGAATTCAATCCTCCTATGAGAGAAGAAGGAAAAGGCTTTTGCGGATATCACATGTTGTCGGGTCACTACACCAATCAATGCAAAGCTTTGGTTGGAGTTTGGAAACTAGACACGGACGATTAATCTCGGCTTTTCCAAACAACGAAATGCGTCTCAAGAGCTCATCAAGGCCATCTACTCCAATGGTAGGGGAAAATCATGCTCCGACAACAAGGCTTAAGAATCTCGATTTGCAATCCTTAGAGTTTAGACTTTTTAGCTCCATGAGCAACTTCCATTTTTTTTACTTATGTCATGTCTCTATCATTTGATCCACGCCTTCATATGAGCATACACACGATGCTTTCAGTATTCAAGATATTTTATTGAATGAAATTAAGCTGACTACAGATGTGGACTTTTATGTGGTAATCAAACCCAATAATTTAACCCCTGTCAAACATAAGTGAGATAATAAAGTGCTTAAAGACCATGATAATGCTTTTGCTTAGGTCAATAATCAGATTGTTGAATGCCATGGGTCTCTTCCAGAATTAACTCAGCAACCCCGCAACAATACACCTTTTAAAGCTACCAAAGAAGTATCAACTGGTCCCCCGAAATGGAAAATCAAGGCATACACCTACCAAGAATTGATGGAGCCCAAACTCGATCAAACAAACATCGTAGCCGAATGTCACCACCAAGGAGATGGCCAAATTCATAGAAAAACACATATTCACCCAACACAAATCAACCCGTATCAAACCCCTTGACCAAAAAAAATCAGATGGTAACCACCTCCTAGAGCATCAAGTCTAAAAGAAGCACCTTCATCCAATGAGGCGCAAAGATGAGCACACAACCGATGTCACGATCAGCTCAACGAATAAACCGACAAAACAAACTACCACTTCACCTTTCAAAGGCACCAAGTAAAAAGCCCCCAAACTAAATATCACTTGGTCAAAACCCCCAACCACCGGTACAAGGGGCAAATACAAGCCTAAATAGGAAGGGCTGTGTAAACCACAGACTGAAGGAGCACCCAGAACAGCAATCAGAACGATAATTGAACTGATAAAGCTCTGTGTAAGCTCTAAAACTCCTACAAACTAAAACCATGTGGTCAAACTAGAATCAAAACAAGGTTTCCCTATGTAACTTTGAAGGTCAAAATGAACCGAGTGATCTAGGCAAAAATTGAATGGGCACTAAGGACCTTAGAGAATCTGCAAAGGCTCAACCGAGCACACAGGAATAAATTAGATGCCCAACACCCTTACCAAGAGTCATAGAACCAGCACAGAAACATCTGGTTCCTTCTGATATAGATGTTAATGAAAAGTTCAGACCAAATTGAGAAGGCTGTCATATGGCTAAGGATGGTAACGAAGTCATGAGCACAGATAAGAGCGAGTTCATCGATTTAGTCAACCAGGACGAGTTTAAGCATTATCGGGTCTAAATAAAAGAAATAAATCAGAAAAGCGGCATAAAAAAATATATGATAATCACCCACCTTTCGGTCTTTTACTGATCGAATAAAATTAGGGTGACACCCGACGGTCGGTATCCCGCAAACCAGCCGTGCAAAAATTAGGGGATAAGTTAATAATGCCTGCTGAATTGAAAACCCAAAAAGGGCGGTTCAGACAAAAATTAGGTCATGAGAGAAAAATTGTTTGACGTTAACTTGAAAACCTCTAAAGGCCGATTAACACCAGGGGTTCCGTTAATGGAAATAATTGCTACATCTTGTACTCAAGTTAGATTCACTCGATAAAAGTGTCTTTTATACTGAAACCTCTGTGTTTGTGATTGTATAAATGTCTGGCGATCGAGTGATGGAAGCATTGCAAGTAAACTTAATCGAAGAAGCTCCAAGCTCCAAAAAAAATAAAAATAAAATATATATATATATAATAAAAAAAATAAAATAAAAAAAATTCGAATAGACTGAAAACATCTAGGTTGATGCAAAAGCGGAATAAGTCTGTTAAGTCAAAAACTTGAAAGGACAGTCTATGCAAATGATAGGGTCAAGTTGGAGCCTAAATTTCCCCAGTTCCCTCCAATCTGCGTTCCCCAGACTCTGCCGAAAACCCTATAGCTTTTGATTGTGGGTTGTCATGACAGGAATGGATAGAATAGTCAAAATCAGATTACTGGAAAATTAATACCGCCGGAGATTTAAATGATGCCGCCGGCGATATGGATTAGATTGGGCGATATCATATGATGCCACTGACGATATGGACTTTCAGACAACCCTGTATATATTATTTTGGCTGAATGAGTTTGGGCGATATGGGTCATGCCACCGGCGACATGAAGTGAATTTTCCGGCGACATCAGAAGCATTTTTTCCATTTCAGACCTGTACAAAACCTATAAACAATCCTATACTACATTTCCAATGCCTTTCCAAACAGCGACCCATTCTTACTCAAAATAAAAAGCCCGAAGGCATAAACCATCCAACAATTTTGAATGTCTAGACCACGAAAGAAACGAAACCCAACAAAAAAAGCAAAATTATTCCAACCCCAATTTATCAAGGGTACAAATAAGCAAATAAAAAAAGAGAGCAAAATAAAAAACTAGGCATGCCCGCTACTATCGGCCGGGCGAGATGAAACATCTTCGGGACTCACAAGCCAGTCATCAACATCGTCCTCTTCCCTTCCCTTCATCATAGGCACACTGCTAGACTCCTCGACCACGGCAGGCGGGCGTCGGCCGGCAGACATCTTAATCCCTCTACGACTGGTACTACCAAAGTGCACACAGTCCAGGTTTTGGTTACTTCTCTGTTCCTGAACGGTGGCTGCCAGCTGACCCTCAAGGTCACTCACGCGACGTCGTAGGTCTGCACTCTCCTTCTCGTACCGCCGTCGGGCTGTATTAGCATCTGACAAGGAAAGGGCCAAGAAATCATGCAAACTAGAGAAAATATCAATAATGCATATCATTTATAACATCCATACATGCATCCCATCTTAACATATGGATAAAATACTTGAGCAAGGAGCGACTGCCCGATAAATGTATCCCGGAGAATAAAATTATTCTCTACGAGCTGCTCTACATGGCTCCGCGCCATTAAAAAATCCAAAAGGCAAATCATTAGACACCCGCATTCAAGGCTAAGCAGTATTTTTGGGCATAAAGATTGGAGCCTGCCGGCTCGAGCCTATATTCCTAGGGAGTAACTCGCCCCGGGAATTCATCAGCAGGAATGAAGTTTCCATCGGATTGACCAAATGCCCCTCCACAAAGTTTATGCCCTCCAGCACACCATAGTATCGTGTCCCACTCTGGTTATCCCGTCCTCTCTTCCTCGCGGGTTCCTGAATAAAATATGAAAGCCACACGTCAACAACGTTCCTAAATAATTTCAAAATTATGCACATAAGCACAATCATACCTCAAAAGAATGTTGCTCCCCTTGGGACATTGGCGCACTCCCGCCGGCTACATCCACGCCCGCCTCATCCTCCCCCTCAGGCTTGATCGCAACATCCCCTTCAAGTGCCTCATCTTCATCATCTTCTTCCTCCTCAATGTCCACAATGCCTTTGAGGCACCTTTTTTTATCCTCCAATTGTTGTTCGTTATGATACTCAATCGTATCATTTCCGTGGATGCAGGGACACACAGGGAGTAGATGCTGCTGAAGCTGATCGTAGAGGCCAGGGACGCTAGGGATCACTCGGCCATTCCCCTCAATGTAATCAGCCTTGTCAGCCTCGGAGGTGATCACCAAATGGGGCCACCATAAGCCCTTGGAAGGATCAGCAGGCACCGGTCTATCAGCCACCAGGATGGACCTCCAACCCCGGACGCGCTCACCCAGGTACCACTGTTGGGACAGAGGGCACTCAATCATGAACCGACAATCGTCTACCTCCCTCCTAACCCTTGCGACCTCTCTTAGATTCTCTACCCCATCGAATGGATCCAGGACAAGCTACATTAACAATCAGCCAAAACATTCGGTGTAAGTTCATAAATGCCTTTTATTTTGTCTAAGTGTAAAAATAAAGACTAAAATAAAAAGTTGCATACCGAGCTCAATCGCGCGCTCCTCAGGACCTTTCTATATTTCATAGGGTACTTGGCCTTCCCACCAATGCCCCCGCACCAGTGAGCGAGAAAGTGGGAGCCCGGCGGTATAATCTTCTTAAACTCCACCAGCGGGAGGATCTGATGCTCAAAGGCCCAAGCCTGCACAAATAACGACCAATCAATTCAAAAAGCATCATACAATAAATGAGAATGAGTACTATTAAGTAAAATACTTCCAAAGAGATGTACCTGGAGTAGCAGATGGTAGAGGCGAATGGCTTTCTCCTTCTTTCGGGCTTCCACGTCCAGCCCATGGTACAGCTGAGCCAAGTTGGCCCTCGACCAATTCTTCCTCCTAATGCCTGACACGTCTTCCACAGCAGTTATAAGCACATAATTGATCTTGCTCCCCGAGATTGGGAAGAATAGCACGGTAAGCACAGAAATCATGAAGGACCAGACACAAGCCTCCCTCTCATCCGCGGGCTCTACATCCACCCGGGTCCAGTGTTGGTACAACTCACCATAAGACAGTCGCCCAGAAATGGGCTTCAGACCAAACAGCTCCTTCACCCGCCTCACCACGGGCCTCTCAACATGATATTTATCCATGTAAGCTCCCGAAGGTGTTTATTTTCAGTTTACAAAGAGTTAGATTCATGACCCCGAGGTGAAAATTCTGAGTCTCATAGCTCTTTAGCATTAATATTACTGATTTATACTAATTTTTATTGATTTGTGTTCATTTTTAGGTTTTCAGTCATTTTGACTGCCGCCCGCTGCTGCTGCAAGAAATTGAAGTCACCGGAGACATGTAATGTCGTCGGCGGTATCACCCATGTCGCTAGAGACATCGTTGATACCGTCGGTGGCATTGCATTCCCTAGAGACCTGACTTTCTTGCATGACCCTTTTCTTTATGGTACTCAGAAAGCCGTGTAGCCTGTCTGCATACTGATGTTGCCCGCGATACAATTGATGTTGCCGGCGATATCAGCCATGCCGCCAGCGACATCAACCATATTGCCGGCAGCATCAGTTGCCCCATTGGCGGCATAACTTTCTGGACAACAGTTTTATTTCCATTTGTTCTCGAACTAACTTATTTTCTGAAGCTATGACATATAGTGTAACGATGGAGGTTCCCCACCCCTTAACGAGTGGCATTTTTACTTATAATCCAATTAAAGCAACGATCGAATCTAAAATTTGGATAAAAATGAAATTTCCCCATGAACGCTGTTCAAACCTTATTTTAGCCATCCAATCGGGCTTTATAATATCATAAATGAAACATGCCATATCTGTGCCAACCATCTTCTGTGAGTAGATATATATCGGACATTCGAGTATTTTATTTATTGCATAGAAAATATACAGGACTTGGAATCCTTGTAATAATTTTATTTTCCGCACTTATTTTTTTTATGACTGTAAATATTTTATTCATCGCTTCAATTACTTGATAAAAGTAAAAACAACAAAATAACTGAAAACACAAATAAATAGGATGGATTAAACCGATTGAGAAAGAATGAAGTATCTTAACTTGGCCTAATAAAAAATAGATAACATTATCCAAATTCGGAATCTCAACTTAAGGTATGGTCCAACCACCCGGTGGGAAAATCGTACCAAAAATTTCTCGGTTAAGCTGAACCGGGTGGCGACTCTATTTTTAGTACGAGATTTCGATCTCGTATCATTTGAGCATTTAAACATGGAAAACCATTTTCCAATCACATTATACGCATCTCCCCCGTCATCCTAAAGAGGCCGACCCAACCGGGCCCGGCCCCACGCGGCCGCAGCACGAAACGTCGTCCGCTCACAAACATCTTCTACATGATGTTCATATTTTAATCTCAATAGACATACAAAAATATACATGTGAGTTGTGACCATTTAGTTGAAGTATCAACTATAGGTACTTGTACTTCTTCAGGAAGTGACAAAATTGAAAACTAAATGGTACAATCGTGGATGAATTAGTCCACATATATCACATGATATGCATTTAGAATATATCAAAAATTCAGTTACAACCTTACTACCGGAAGGTTTTATATTCATTTTTAACATTCAACACAAAATAAATTCATTATTTTGAAGAAACTTCAGGTTCTTCAATGGATGCCCATGTGCATTATCAAGTGTTTTTCTCATCATTATCGAACTAGGATTGCCTAGTCGATCATGCCAAATTTTAATTAAGCAACTATATGTGCATAAATTGCTAGCAAGTCTAATACTTTCAAATGGTAATATATCTCAATTGAAACACTTATACAAAAAGATCTTCGGGATCTTTTATAGTCGACTACAACAAGTATTATACAAACATGTTCCTTAATCCCTTATATCATAGTTTATAGGGAAATTCCTCAGAAATTCTCATTAACGATCCAATAGCGAGAACTCCAAAAATCATTTGAGGATTTTGAATGGATTGATTCATATGTTTAGATGAATTCGGCTAAAGAAGTTGTGAATCACTATTGAAGAAATATCATTCTTTATGTGCATATATTCTGGGGTAAACTTTAAAAAAGTACCTTATGGTTTCACGTTTTTGCAAAAGAGGGTTAGTGAAATTTTTTTTTCAAAAAGGGGTCTGAAGATTCAAAATGTTAGCAAATAAGGGTTTTTCTACTAATACCGTTAAAATTGATGATGTGGTAAAGGGTAATTTGGGAAACCTAGTTTTCTACTATAAATTGAAAAAAAAACCTAATTAACCCCTCACTCTCATCTCTCTCCTTCAGCCAGCCACTCTGAAATCATCAATTGGTACTCCGACGTCAAATCCCATTGGACGAAAAATTCATGAGAAGGAGGCGGTGGTTGCACGGAATTGGTTCTCTAGTCTTACCACCTCAACTATTGAGTTGTTTTCTCAACCGCCACTGCCGCTGCCTCCTCTGATTGAGAGCTTTCATCGTTGTTGTGGCTGCTTTTGCTCCCTTGGTTATTGAGATAGAGGTATCTGAGGATGTGGGGAGAGAGAAGGGTTGATGTTGTCACTGCTACAGTTACTCCTGTTAAGCCTAAGAAAGGGAAAGTTGCATTGCTCATGAAGAGAGATGGGTTAAAAATTGCATTTTTTTCCAGTTTTGGATCTTTTAAGTTGATTAGGGAGGTGGGTTTTGTTGGGTCATAATTTAGGATTTAAGTTAGTAGCTTTTGCAATTCAATTTCAGTGATCACACAAGAAAGGGATAGAGAGTATCAAATGACAATCATATTTTTTTTAGTTTCAAGGATTTGTAGGATTAATAACATTCCTTGTGATTTTGAAAGATTATTGATGGATTGTGTTGAATAATTAAACTTAATATTAAGAAAATAAAAGATAAGATAAGATAAGATTTACAAGTGATGAGATTAGACATGATAAATGTTTGGATAAATGGCACATGATTAATGAATAGTTTCAGCATGCCAAATTGTATTGATGAGCAGTATTTAATGATAATTTGAGTGGAAAATATATTTAGAAAATATTATGGTTGAAATGGAAGATTTGTGGGGTATTATTGGTCTTTGAATTTTGGGAGTTGTAAGCTCTATATAAGAGCTAAAATCTGTATGTTTTGAGTGAGAGAGAGAGGGATAAATAATAAGAGTATTTGAGAGTATTGTAATAAAATTATTTTGTGTTTACTCTTATTAATTTGAGCTTCAATTGTGTTTATTTTATTCTCTATACTCCAACAAAGTAGTATCAGAGCTAGGTTGACAGCTTGAGTCCTCTTTTCGAAAAGAATTTTTTTTGATTTCGGAAAAATCGAGTTGAACGTGCTCAGGCGTTGTAGTAGCCAAAAACTCAGAAGTGTTGCAAAAGATTGCAGAAAGTGTTGCAAAAAACTACAAAAAGTGTCACAGGAAGTCCAGAGTGACGCAAAAGGCTTCCAAAAGTGTCGCAATAGCTGCTGTACGTCTAGAAATAAATTGGCTTGAGAAATCCTCCTAAAAATGAATACCAACGGTGTTTTCTTCAATTTCCCCTAACTTACCAAAACCAATTACAAGAATTGGTGTATTAAGATGAAAGCAATCCTCGGAGCCTAAGATGTTTGGGACATTGTCGAGAAAGGTTATGTTATCCCAGCTAAGAATGTACAACTGTCTTAAACAGAAAAAGACAGTTTTAACAAGAGTCGCCGGAGTGACTAGAAGGCACTCATTCTCATCCATCAAGGATTGGATAATGTGATATTTAAAAAGGTGGCGGAAGCATCCACCTCGAAGCAAGCATGGGACATCCTCCGAGTTTCTCTTCAAGGAGAGGAGAAAATAAAGAAAGGTCGATTGCAGATGTTGAGGGGAGAATTTGAGACGATGAAGATGAAGGAAATAGAAGCTGTTATGGATTATTCATCAAGAGTAAAGTCTGTATGTAAATTAGATGCGATAATATGGTGAAAAGAGGGAGGAGTTTAGGATCGTTGAGAAAATTTTACAATCGTTGCCACCAAAGTTCGATTATATAGTAGTCACTATCGAAGAATCGCGAGATACGAGTGCAATAACTGTTGATGAAGTTGTTGGTTAATTGCAAGCGCGAGAAGAAAGACTATACAGAAAGAATGAGGAGTCTGTAGAGCAAGTTTTAGCAGCAGAGGCTTCACTAGAAGAAGGTGAAAATTGCCAAGATGAAAGAGGACACGATAGAGGCCGTGGTAGAAATGGAAGAGGACATTGTAGAAATCACCAAAACTAACGAGGTTATAACAATGATGGAAATAACCAGTCCACAAGAGGCAGAGGTCGTGGACGTGGACGAGGTCGAGGACGAGGAAACTGATGGCAGAATTATGGACTTGACAAGTCTAATATTGAATGCTATAATTGTGATAATTATGGCCATTATGCATCAGAATGTTGGAGTCAACGAAAAGAAGCGGAAGAGGCAGTTAACAACATTCATCATGAGGATGTAATCGAAACAATATTACTGGTTCGTGAAAGTGAAAGTTCCAACGATCATGAGCCCGTTGATGCTAAGGAAGTTACCGAATATTAAGTTTAAGGGGAAGTGTTGAATAATTAAACTTAATATTAAGAAAATAAAAGATAAGATAAGATTTACAAGTGATGGGATTAGACATGATAAATGCTTGGATAAATGGCACATGATTAATGAATAGTTTCAGCATGTCAAATTGTATTGATGGGCAGTATTTATTGATAATTTGGGTAGAAAATATATTTAGAAAATATTATAGTTGAAATGGAAGATTTGTGGGGTATTATTGGTTTTTGGATTTTGTGAGTTGTAAGCTCTATATAAGAGCTAAAATCTGTATGTTTTGAGTGAGAGAGGGATAAATAATAAGAGTATTTTAGAATATTGTAATAAAAATTTTTTGTGTTTATTCTTGTTAATTTAAACTTTAATTATGTTTATTTTATTCTCTCTACTCCAACAGATTAAAAGATTCAAATTTATAATCTTTAAATTATAGACGAGGTCTAAGATATTCTTGAAAATTCAAAAATTGAGGAAAATTAAGCAAGTGTATGATATAAAGACGACGATTTATTTATTGAAGCAAATGGCAAACTCATTTTCGTCTGAATTTCTGGGTTGATGAATTTCTTAGTCGATGAATTAGTTCATCTATTTGGGAAAAATGGGAAAGAAAAAGGTTGACTTAGGTTTTTTAGTCAAATGATAAGTTACCTAAAATACCCTTTGCTACGTCATCAATTTTGACAGTATTAGTAAAAAAATCCTTATTTGCTAACGTCATGAAACTTCAGATTCCCTTTTGAAAAAAAAATTTCACAGAACCTCTTTTATAAAAACGTGAAACCACAATGTACTTTTTTTAAGTTTACCCTAAATTCTGTCGATACAAATACCCAAAAGAATGAGGAAAATAATATTATTTATAAAATAGGGTAAATTTCAAAAACATATCTTGTAGTTTCAGCCATTTTAAAAAAAAATCATAAAATTTTTATTTTCGAAATAAGGATTGTGGATTCAATAGTTAGCAAATAAAGGAAATAATTTATAAAATGTCTATTTTCTAATAATACAAAATGTATTTTAATTAATTCAACATTCCTATAATTTAACCATATTATTTATGAATTATATATCAAGATTTGAATAAGTTTCGAAGATTTTTCATTTTATTGTAATTTTTCAAAATTATTATCGTCTTTTAATTAAAAAAATCATTTAAACCTGTCAAAAAATTTCAACATTTATCACTTAAATGTATTGTATTTTTATTAACCAACCTGAAAAATTTTAGTTCAAAATGAAAAAGATTTCCCTTTTTCGTGACATATTTTCAAATTGAGGATTTTTTTTTATCATTTCTTTGCTAACTTTTAAAACCACTGTTTTGAAAATAAAAAGTTTATGATCATCTTTTTGAAAATGACCGAAATCACATGATATGTTTTTGAAATTTACCCTATAAAATATTAACAATAATAATAAAAATTGAAAATTAAGAAGAAATACTTCCCCGTCGATCAAATTTCATGAATCTTCATAATATCCATCACCACAATATTATAATCACCATATCAACCGAATGATATTCTTGTTGGTATAGACCACACAGTGAACTCGTGCTGATAACGTGTTAGAAATAATATGAATCAATAAGAATATTCATTACATGAATAAAGAGAATAGTAACAAAGAGAGAAAGTAATATGGAATTCTATTATGTTTTCATTCCTATTGTATAGCTTAGAATAACTTATATTTATAGGTAAAGGATTTGAACTTGTAATGTCACAAGTTATATAATATAGATATGAGTAAATGATGGAGAGTTACATATGATCAATGAATAGACACCAATATTAATTAATGGTTGTAACATCAATTTTTAGCAACGAAACTCCCCAATTTTTTTTAATATATCTATATATTATTTTAATTAGGTTCAATTCTCAATTTTTTTAATTTTTTTCTTAAATATGAAAACCGAATCAAATATCAAATAACTAAAATATTAGAACAAAGAATCGAACCTAATAAATGTAATCCGATCCAATTAAGTTCGGTTCGATTTAATTCAATTCTTAAATTGGGTTCGGCTCATTAGGTTTGTTGCTATCCCGTTTTACCTCTGCACGTTCATAAACCCTTCTTCAACCTTGGCCAAAATTCAAAATTTCTCCAAAATTTATCTCACTGTCTCCGGCTCCGTTGTTCTTCCAATTCATAGTTTCCGGCGTCTCAGTGTTGTATCTTTATGAACTTGAATCTGCGATCAATTTCATATATTTGGCACCATCGCCATCAATTGGTTAGAGCTCATTTAATCTCCACAAATGCTTCAGCTTCTTCTTTGTCTTCTTTTTTCTCCTCTCCTGAACGAACCGATCCTTTGCACCAGAGAATCTTGAGTTTGGAAGATTCTTCAGTTTCGATTGTACCGATTCTCAACCAGTGGCTCCAACAACGGAAACGATTTGACCTTCGTGAGCTGCGAAGCTGCATCAAGAAGCTTCGCCAGTTCTCTCGCTACCATCACGCCATTCAGGTATCTCATTTATCTTTTTACTCTAATTTTGATGTTCAAATTTTGTTTGATTCAACATTTTCTAATTATGCCCAAAATTGGCATTGTGCGTTTCACAGTTTCACCGACGGCGCCGTTGTTTATAACTTCTGACTGAATTATATGTGAAGTTGTTCCGATTAAGTTCCTGTTAAGTGTGTTTTGAACAGAATAGATGTTCAGTTACTGATTGATGCTTATCAGTTGTGAATGTATTCTCTAAATTAAGTGCTTGTAGCATAAGTCATTCATAATTTTGTTTTTTGGTGGCTATCTATGGGGAAACTTTGATATAGTGAATTATAGAAGTAAAATCCTGAATCCTTTGTATTCTTTTTAGGCGTTGGAGTGGTCAATTGAGCAAAGCGGGTATAAACTGGCGTCTCCAGATGTTGCAGTTAGACTGCATTTGATCTCAAAAATCCATGGCGTGGAAAAAGCCGAGGAGTATTTTAAGAGCATCCCCCAAAATTTACGGAACTACCAGGTCTACGGTGCTCTCCTACATTGCTATCCACACGCTGAACGTTTGGAGAAAACGGAAGCCTTGATGGATAGTATGAATGATATGGAGTTTGTGAAAACTGCAGACTATTACCATGCATTGCTAAATCTATACACTCAAATGGGTGAAAGCCAGAAACTCTACTCTTTGATGCAGGAAATGGAAGAAAAGGGCTTCACACGGAGTTCTTTGACTTACAATCTTTGGTTACATGCTTATGTATCCTGGTTGGACATTGAAGGTATGGAGAAACTCTTAGTGAAAATGGAGGCAAATCCCCGAATCAAATTGAACTTTACTAGTTGCGTTATTGCAGCAAATGGTTATTTGAACGCCAGTCATTTTGACAAAGCTCTTATGTTGTTAAAGAGATCGGAAGAGTTTATCACTGACGGTATGAGAAAAACTGCTTACGAAAAACTCTTGGGTTTATACGCTGCTATCGGCAATAAAACCAATGTCTACCGCCTTTGTAAGCTGTTTAACCTGGTTGGCCAGGTTTCGAACATAGGTTATGTTTGTATGATTAGTGCATTACTGAAATTAAACGAATTGGATGGCGCTCAGAAGATCTGGGAGGAATGGTATCTGGGTAAAAATAGTTTTGACATTCGCATTCCTAACATGATGATTAATGCTTATTCGAGAAAGGGTTTGATCGAAAAGGCTGAAGCATGTATAAACCAGATAGTGGAAAAAGGGGTGGAGCCTAATGCTAACTCATGGGATATCTTAGTTGGTGGGTATATATTAGATGGGCAGATGAGCAAGGCAGTGGATACTATAAAGAAAGCCATTTTGAAAAGTAAGCCGGGACGGGTACCCAGGTTTACTACTTTGTTTAGGTGTATAGAGTATTTGAAGGGACAGGGAGACAAAGAGGGTGCTGAAGTGCTTTTGAAGATGACACATGAGAATTGTCATTTGTCAAGTGGTGCTTATAATAGATTGTCGAGTTGTGTTAATGGTGAAAGCCTTGCAGGTAGTGAATTTGATCAGATTGAAGATGATGATCGGGGTTTGGATGAATTGCCAGAGGAAGAAGCTGCCTTGCCGGAAAAGGAAACCATCTGAAGTATAGCTGGTAATTAACCCATTAGGTGCATTTTCCCCCTTTTTTCTAATTATTTATTGAGTTCTTAGTCTTTGTTTCACTGGTATGTAAATCTTGAATTGCTGATTTAGTGGCTGTCATATAGACATGCTAATTTTTTTTTACTTTGTTGCTTGTTATTTTTGGACTGTTTTGATTAATTGTATCAAGATGTCGCTTATCTAATTCATAAACCAATTTAATACTTTCGTTACATATGATATTTTATTTTTATTCTAACCTTTTAGTAATATATTCTTTGTTTCTAACTGAATTTTAAACATATTTGTACTTGAATAGATGACATTTGTCACCAAGGATAATGGTATATTGGGCATTATTTTAGCAATACACAACAGCAATGGTTCTTCTAATGCAAACCTGCGGATGACCGAGTAATATATCCATGTTTTGATCAGTAATGGCGTAAAACATATGTAGCATGTCAACTCAATAATGGAAGCTACGTCAAGCTAAAATGAATCAAATGAAGAAATATTCCAAAAAAGTAAATACTAGAGTCACAGGTACATTGGGTCTGCAAAACCCATGCCAGTAGAGACTGTAATACAAAGAATAAATGCCCACCAATTTCAAAGCTATCTTGTGCAACCAATAGTTAATGTTCGAACGGTAAAATAAATCGCTGAACTCGGTGAACATTTATAGGAATATTTGTAATTAAGTGTTTTCATAAAATTATTGGTAATCAAGCAAATTATGCGAGCAATAAACTTTATTTTCTTATATACCTCTCTTTTTCAATGATAGCCAAAATTTGCCCATGAATTGTGTTATCAAGGCTAAAAAAAAGGCTCTACTAAGCGAAAATGTACACCTAACTAACTTGTGTTATTAAATTAATTCAAAAATAACATTTTTATCAAATTTTTTTTTGCATATAATAAACTTATTAGAAATTTAAAAGGGATGTAGATTCGATTTCTATTATGCCATCTTTACTATCAGTAAGGTGTAGTTTAGTTGACGAAGTAGGTTGTGCAAGTTGGATGAAAACGAGGTTTAAATCCTACTAAATACACTTATTGAGCGGGGTAGAGAGCCTTAACCATTACTAAGCCCCGAACAAAACTATCTGAATGAAGATACTTATAAATATTAAAAAAATATTTTTTTTTATTATTTCGTATATATTGACAATAATTTATAAATTAATTATTATTTTGCTGGTTAAAACTTTTCCATATGTTCCAAACATTAATTATTTTAAAAATCCCGCCTAGCTCCGTCTAGTTTTCACTTAGGTGCTATTTTTTAGCTTATAATTCGACTTTTCATTCCTCTGGTACTATCAGGCGTTGGATAGATATATTGTCGTCTAGACATCGTCTAGTCCGACTTTTTCCACCTAGGCACCGCCTAATCTGATTGTTTACACAATTTTTAAGATTCAATGCTTATAATAATTATAGTTCAAAATATTCTTACGTATAATTCTCATTTTAAATCTCAAATCGAAAAAAAGTACGCTATAAACTACAAAATTTTTTTGTGAGGGTATATGTTTTTAAGGACTGATTTTAGTATGATGTGTTTTTCTATAAGAATCGATTAAAACTTATATTATCATATATTAAACTATATTTTTCAATATATTATTATAAAATAATTTATTTTTTTATTAAATTTATATATTTATCTATTAATAAAAAAAAATAAATTATATATCTCCTCTTAAGCTCCGCTTATACATTAGAAGTCCTGAGTATTCAATTATCGCGTAAAACTTTTTAAAACATCTTAAAATATATTAAAACATCTTAAAATATAGATAGAATAGATCCTCTGTTTCGTCTGCTAAACACTGCAGTATTCTTAAACCCTAACCACCGTCAGCATCCTCGCTGCCGCCGCCAGCGGTACGTTCTAACTAATTCTCTAGCTTTTTCTTTGTTTTCTTATTTCCCTCAACCTGCGTCTACCCTTCCTTTATACTCGCCGTCATCCAAGCACCGCTCCTACCTTCAGCCTTTGCTTAATTTCCATTGTTATTGCAGTTTCAAATTAAATCAGAAACCTAAACAATGATAGCCGCTGTATCATGGATTCCCAAAGGAGTAGCAAAGTCTGTCCCAAAAGTGGCAGACCCTCCGTCCAAGGAGGAGATTGAAGAGATGATGAAGAAAGGTGCTTTGGATATAAGGTAACTTCTTTGGATATTGTTTCTTTTTAAACTGGATTTCGGTAGGATGTTTTGTGGTTTTTATTAGCTTAGTTGATTACTGAAACAAAATGAAATGCAATGCTACCAATTGTGGTGACCCCTGTGCAATTTGCCCAATTTTTGGTCTTGTTCAGTGGAGACGGTGGCAGTGAAGAAGAAGATGAGAACATGGAAGTTGATACTTCCGAGCATACTGATGAAGTGAGTCAAGCATTAGCTGTAGCAAATGCTATTGGTAGAACTCCAAAAAACAATCAATCAACTGCGAAACTTGATGACATGGCTGATGCCTTGAAAGAACTCAATATGGATAATTATGATGACGAGGATGATGGTATTTCTCCATCTTTAATGCATCTAATTTCTCTTATCTAACAAATCAAATTAATTACAGAGCTTTCTGTAGCAATGATTTAAATTGTATCGATAGTCTACTTTATATCCTGTTCCTGTAATTACCCTAGTAAAAGATGCTATTGCATTGGCGTATAACAGATATTCAGCTATTCAGTAGAGGGCTTGGCGACCTTTATTATCCAAGTAATGAGGCTGATCCCTATCTAAAGGGTAACAATGTAGGTTTAAGGATCTGTATTCTATCTTTGCTATGTATCTTTTCAATATCTGGTTTAATAAATAGGGATATATTGTTGCAGGATGATGATGATGATGATTTGGAAGAGATCGAGGACTTGACCATTAAACCAAAGGATGCAGTGATAGTATGTGCACGTAATGAGGACGAATTCAGTCACCTTGAGGTTTGGATATATGAAGATTCTGTTGATGGTGAATCAAATATGTATGTTCACCATGATGTTGTGCTCTCGGCATTTCCCCTTTGCGCTGCATGGCTTGATTGTCCGCTTAAAGGTGAAGAAAAAGGTAATATATTATATCTCATATGGTTGTGAGATTCATAATTTAGTAATGTTATTCTTGTAAGCTTTAATTTCTGTCTCTTAGCAGGAAATTTTATAGCTGTTGGCTCAATGGAACCTTCAATCGAAATATGGGACCTTGACGTTGTATGTAATTGGATATCACAAGTATAGATAAATTGAAATCTTCAATGGATTGATTGTTGCAAATTTTCTTATATTTTACTATTCTCAGGTTGATGAACTGCAACCAACTTTAGTTTTAGGAGGTATTATTGAAAAGAAGAAGAAGAAAACAAAGAAGGTTTAATACTTTCTCTTTCAATTCTGTGTACGTGTCCATTGCAAAGTAGGCAACAAGTCTTTGATCTGTGTTCTTTCTTCGGGTACTACAGTTATATTTGTTTGCTTATGATATTGTGTTATGATGAATTCAATATGCTTATGGGATAGAAAATTAACTGACCTGTTCTTGATAGTAGAGTTGTCCAGTTAAGATCCTTGAATATATTTTATATCATCCAATAACTGTTTAATTTCAGCAATTTCGCATACTCCTGTTTTGCTTATGCCCATTCCAGACAATACTAAAATAAGTTATTCTGTTTTTTGGAGTTGACAAACCCTTGTTTTTCCTTGTATGCTGATAGTTTAATTTACTATTTCAGAAATCAATCAAATATGTAGAAGGCAGTCACACTGATGCTGTACTTGGCCTTGCCTGGAACAAACAGATCAGGTTTGTTGAATCTCTCAAGTCCGTGATTGTGTCTTGCTTCTTTGAGCATAATGCATTTTGCTAATCTTAGAAGAGAAATATAATTGCAGGAATATACTTGCGAGCGCCAGTGCGGATAAACTTGTCAAAATTTGGGATGTGGCTACTGGGAAATGTGATATTACCTTGGAGCATCATACAGACAAAGTAATATAACTTTCCTATTTGTCATCCTGGCCATTTCTTTTAGAATATTCTGTATTCAATGCACATCTTTTGCATTTGCTTCTTATCATACTTGCATTTGAGATCTTGTGATTGAGCATACTTGAAGTGGCTGTTATGTTTGATAATTCCCAAGGGAGAGATAAGAACAAACAAAGTGCCATTTTGCTTTTGATAACATAATACGTATTAAACTGCATTCCTGCAGTTTGTGGTATGTTATAGAGAATTCGTTAAACAATGCTGTCTTATTTATTAGAAAACTGTACATAACCCAATGCCTATTACTATAGGCATTGGGATAAATGGTTACTTGACATGATAGAGCCTCTAAAATCTAAGAGTTCAGTATTAATGAAATTTCGACAAATGGTAAAGCATAGTTGTCAAAAGCGCTCACTTTTGTGCTTGAAGCGCAAAAGCGCAGTCGGCTTCTGTGGAACAGAAGTGCACAGGGTGCGCCAAGCTCACAAAGTGAGCGCTTCAAAGCGCGGAGTGCAAAAAGCAAGCGCTTTTTTTTAAAAGCGCCCTACTCTGGATTTATTTGTCTTTTTCTATCTATTCACCTTTTTCTTTCATTCTATATGTTGTTTTGAGTCCTCTGATCATTTTTTTCTTCATTCGATATGTTGTTTTGAGTCCTCTGTTCATCTTTTTTTATATGTTCATCTTGTTCTTTCATTCTATTTGATATTTTTAAGTCCTCTGTCCACTGCTTGGATTCTTTCTGTTTGGAGCTGTGGTTAGTTAGTTTTAGTTTCCGACTGATATTTGATACCTGTTAATTGTCAGTAATATTTTTAGACTTTAGTTTTAATTTCTGATTGATAAATGTTAAACTTGAATTGTTGTTAAAAGTTCTGAAATTCAAGAAAATGAACTTGAATTGATTTAGTTTTAGTTTAAATGATTTTTTACGGGTTAATTTCTACAAGTTCTGTAATTTGGCAGTTTTAGTTTTTTATTAATATTGATTAGTTTCAACTTTTAAGTAGTTATATATATATATTTTTAAGTAGTTATATATATATATATATATATATATATATATATATATATATATATATATATTTATTTATATATATTTTGTAAAAATTTACCTAGTGCGCGTCTTTTCAATAAAGCGAGTGCTTTTTTTGCGTCTTTCGTAAAAGCGAGAAGCGAGACCCTAGTGCCTTGAGTGCGCTTTACGCTCTTAACAACTATGCGGTAAAGCGAACCAGTGTCGTATACTTTTGAAGCCCATCACTTGTAGGGATGTGTTAAAGATAATAAAAACCATTCTCGATGCTTTACCTATCAAATTTTTTGGGGTAAATGGTTCCTTGACATATATAAATCTTGATTATTGTTCTAAGATCAAAATTTTTTAAGTTCGTGTATTCATTGTTCTGATGTCGCTTATGAATATCTTCGCTGTGCCTACTTTTTGCAGGTTCAAGCAGTCGCATGGAATAATCAGCAGCCGCGAGTTCTTCTCAGTGGATCATTTGATCGCTCAGTAGTCATGGTAATATTGGTAGAGTTTGTGAATTTTCTGGAACCTTGAATCAGAATTCAAAAGTTTTTTTCTAATTACTATAAGCATTCAAGAACTCTGCCTTCTGATGATGTGTGTTTTTCTGTGTATGCTTTATAGAAGCTATGTTTGATTGATTCCAATGGTCATATATATTGCAGAAAGATGGGAGGGCACCTACACATTCTGGATGGAAGTGGTCTGTGGGAGCTGATGTGGAAACCTTGGCATGGGATCCTCATAATGATGTCTCATTTGTGGTGTGTTTTTTTATTTCATTGCAGTTTTGAGGTCCTATCCCTCCATGCTAAGAAAAACATCATTATTATATTCTATGTAAGTGAAAGATACAATGATGTCTTACTAAAATGTTGTTTCAGGCGAGTCTTGAAGATGGAACAGTACAAGGTTTCGATATCCGTACTTTGAAGCCTGATTCGACTTCTGGTTCAAAACCGAGTTTCACTTTACATGCACATGACAAAGCTGTTTGCTCTGTGTCCTATAATCCCTCTGTGCCTAATGTAAATATCTGTTTGTATTAGCCTTTTATTTTAAATTAGGATCTCCTAATTATTAACGGTTCCTTCTGTATTTTAAACAGCTTCTTGCTACAGGATCTACTGATAAAATGGTAACATCGTCTTTTGTTAAATATCGTACACTCCAAATAGCCTTATGTTCATAAATGGTTCTTACAAATTCCATCTACTGTGTTTTGTATGCACAGGTAAAGCTTTGGGATTTATCGAACAATCAACCGTCATGCATAGCATCACGAAATCCTAAAGCAGTACGTGAAAATTCTTTACTTGGATTTGTTAATCTAGAAAATAAATATGGATCGTAAGACTGTATTGTGAATGGTACAGGGTGGTGTGTTTTCTGTTTCCTTTTCGGGCGATAACCCGTTCTTGCTTGCTATTGGAGGTTCAAAGGGAAAATTGGAAGTGAGTAATGGTTTTAAACTCAAGTCCTTTGATGTCTGATTTTTGTAAAATTGATGTCAATACTGTAATTTGTCGCTAAAAATTGTAGGTCTGGGACACATCATCGGATGCTGGTGTCGCTAGAAGATTTGGAAATCACAGCGCACAAACTGTGCCACTTCCCGAGAAGTGATTGAAGGTAAAAATAATTATTTTGGAATTAGTGGCAATGCCTGCACATTTTGTTTCACTTGAGTCCCGAAATTTTATGACATAATAGGCATTTGGTGAGTTTCTTTTTTATTGAAGTTTTGCAGTTCTTAGTCTAAATGATGCGAGTATAAAGGCTAATGTATTGAAGATATTTCAATGAGAAAAGCAGAAAAAAAGTTAATGTGGCACAATATAAAATTTTGAGGGTAAAATGTGAATGATTGGCTTAATGTGGCCCTTGGATATATAGATCGTATCTCTATTGTTTCCAATAATGCAATACAATTAATGAAGTGATTTAAAGCCTATAGAAGGAAATTGATAGGGACAAAGCAGTGGGTGAGCTAATATTAGTTTCTACGTGGTGTTTTAGAATTTTCATTAAAATGAATAAAATATTTATTATAATATCTAAATTACTAATTTATCCTTCATACTTTATAAATAAATTATCTTTCTTCATAATTATTTATTTATAATTGTCTTCTTTCTTAATTAATACAAGGGTAAATTAAGAAAAATTGATTAAAGTTACATTGATAATTTAAAATGACAAGAAAATAAAGATCAAAAGTTTAGAATAATTAGTAAAAAAAACCCGGAGGGAGTACTATTGTCCCAAATAAACATGAAAAAAACGCCGTGAAATTGAAAATATTATAGGAGAAAGTTGCATTGCAAGTGGCATCCCATTAACACCATTCAAAGTTTGGTTAAATGTAAAATAGATATTAGCAAAGTGAGTATTGCTTTTGGTGGATGTTTCTAGTCATCTCCTCCTGCATCTTCAATAAATATTCTATTTTAATAATAGTTTTTTTATATAAGTAAGAATAGATAATTGATTAAAAAATTATGTTACACTAGTTTGTTTATTTTCTCTTTTTTATATAATGTGGCACAATAAATGTTAGATATTGTCTTTAATTTTATACATGTAGACAATCAAATAGACTATCAATTCATCAAAATAATTAATATTTTAATCGTTAACATTAAAATAAGGTTGAATTTGAATATTTTTTATTATTTAATTACACAATTTTAGATGAAATAGATAATCTAATGTAGCTCTTTTTTATACACTGTCTTTTTAAAATAGTTGACATATTATCAATGTGAACTTCTATTTCACATGCCTCATAGTCATGGAATCTACTATCTACTGAAGATGCTCTTACATGAGTCCGACATTTTATTATAGAAAAGTGTCACACCATATAATAGTTGACACATGTCTCATGTAGTAAATAAAGTGTTGAAGAGGGAAATTATAGGGTGCACCGGGTCCTTTTAGGTCATTTTACAGTCAAGGGCTGAGAATTAACAGAAAGATATTTAATTGGAAAGAGAAAATATTTAATTAAGTCTCTATTAATTATCAGCCTTTAGATTGTTTGGTCCTAAAAGAACTTGGTCCACCCTACAAAAGCCCGAGGAAGGGGTAAAAAATAGATATAGTGGGACATGTGTCCGTTGCTCTATGAAGTGACACTAAGGCTCTGTTCTTTTCAACTTATAATTTATTCAGTTTAGTACTTATTAGTACTTATCAGTATTGCATATATATAAAATTACTCTGAAATAGGTATTTATCAGTTCAGTTTAATATTCTCTAAATAAGTTGAAAAAAATAGAGCCTACACACCGGGACTTGAATAAAAAATTCCGGCAAGAGTAGTTATCTAGCAAAACAAAAGATTTTTATATATGGTATCGGATATTAATATTAAGGTTGAGCATTTACGATTGACCGTTTAATTAAGATGAAATAATAAATAAATATTCTCTCGTAAATACTCAACCCTTAGATTAGAAAAGGGTATTGAATATCCGGTATCATGTATAATTTGTCCAAAATAATGCATATGAGGTAGCCAACGTGGAATGGGATGGATCTGGAAATTGAAGATGTGGTTTGGTGTATTATATTTATGGATATATATCTTACACGGATAACGACATCGTTCCTTCCATAACGTTATCAAATTAAGTTAGATCCATTTCCAATCATTAGTTAAATTGTATTTTTTAAAAACAATATTTACATATTACACGCAATTACATTTTAAATTACGTTAATTCAAATAGGAAATATTTTTTCCTTAAAAATTAGGTTATTAACAGGATCAAACGTTTTACCTCTTTCATATAAAATTCCTTCATACAAGTCATATTTCAATAATGCGTACTAATTTATTCATGACTCCAAATTAACATCTATCTTTGACTCATAAAACACTGTTTTAAGAATTTTTCCTCCATTTTATAGAAGTATCCAATTAATTATTTGGAATCTTACCGATTAACCACTCAAGTCAACTTAAAAATGCTTATTTATGTCAACTTTTATCTTATTTATGTCAAAACAGTGAAATTATATAACATATTTTTTAAGTTTATTCAAAAATATATTTAAGAGGAAACTTAATATCTAAAAAATGTCTAAATAAGAGATCCGTTTTGTTACTAACAAAAATTAGTTGACGGTATTTCTATGTCAGTAGAAACACAGTAGGTGTAGAAAAGTACTTTATTTATATTTTTTTATTTATCTTTCTTTAAGTATCAGGTTTCTTAGTAAATTAAATAATTAAGTGTATGAAAATGCTAATTTACCTTGTAGTTAAAGTAATGCTTTAATTTTCCCATCAAATGTAATTGCTAGTATATGGATAGAGTTAGAAGAATAATAAAAAATACATAAAAACGTGTAGATGATAAGTATTTTAGCAAATTAATTTTAGGGTAAAACGCTTATTTTAAAAACATGGAGGGAGTAGCTTTTAATAAAAAAAGACATTGACATTTTTTAACAAAAAAAAAGGTACCGCCATGTTTTTTAATCTTTTTGGCTTTAATCTGTAACCTCTAAAATTACAGTTTCAAGGCCCAATCATCATATGAAGACGTATGCCACAATTACAGAGAAAACATTTGAAAAGATCTTGTCCAATAATTAGACATGTTCGTCGGACGGGTAGGGTCGGGTCTAATCGGGCTTTTGATTAAAACCATCAATTCAAGTCCGGCTCAACCCACACTTTAAAACTTCGTACTCGGATCGGGCTTTAGAGGTCATTCTCAAGTCCGATCCAAAGCCTATAAATAGATTTCTTTTAATTTTTCTGTATACTAAAAGAGTTAAAAAAGATAAAATTTTATATAAATACGCCCAAATCTTAGATATAATTACATCATCTACGTGAATAATTTAATAAATACCTAACATTATTGTAAAAATTCAATAGATTAAAATATAAAAATCTAAAATAATTATTAAATATATTATATAAATATTTAATAAATATAATAATTATTCATCTCGGATCAAGCTTAAATATTTATATAAAAATCATGTCTGATCCATAAAATATCCGACTTTAACAAGTTTAAACTCGAATTAAAAAAAAATAAAAATTGGAGCTCAATTCATTTAAATGAACTCAGATTGAATGGATATGAGGGCCCGTAAACGGGTCTACCGAAAAAGAAAAATTTAAATGACGTAATTTCGAAATGAAACCCATTATCATGCATATCATTTTTATGAGTATTGGCCCTACCAAGTTCCAACTCAACCGTGTATTTTTCGGACTATTCTTACATTATTTTCATATATATATATATATATATATATATATATATATATATATATAAATTTATTCCGTATGAATTTATATTAAATAAAAAAATATTTAATTTATTTTAGATATAATTTATATCAGAGGTTATTACTTTAATATTAATCACTAAATAACACCTCAATCACATTATTACATTATCTTAATAATACATCTTTTATGTTAATTGCTTAGTTTCTAAATAATAACGTTTCTTTTTATTTATTATTTTTATATTGAATAAAAATATTTTAAAGTTACTTGATTTAATCTTAATTTTACCTTCATCATCATTAAATGAATAGATGATATTTCGATCAAATAGTAATAATCGATAAATAAATATTTATTTTATAAAAATTAAAGCAACCATAACCTCCGCACTAAATAAATCATTTTCTTAAAAAAGGTGATGCTTACTGCTTGCTATTATGTCGTTGATAGTTTGTTATTATTGAATTTTTTTTAAAACAATTAAAAATAGTTGTACTATAGATATAATCAAATGATAAATCTATTCTTTAGTGAGTTCTCCAAGTTTTTTTTTTGTTATTATGATAAGTTCAATTAATAAATTATTTAAAAAAAAAGTTTAAAGCACATATTAAAAATATTGAAAATATTACTTGCAGGATTTTAATGAGATTTCAAAATCCCAAAATCAAAATAAAGAAATCACACAAGCAAATCTAAGTCCATTTTATTACATATAACTCAACAATATCCCAAATAAATTAAGGAAAACAACTTTAAGATAAAAGTACATATAACTAAAACTAATCATCCAATTAAAGAAACAGAAACGTGCTTCATTTTTTTTCTTTATATATCTACCCATCTATCATCTCCTTCTCCAATAATAGTCGCATCTCTCTATCTCTCTGTCTTAATTACAAACAATTACTACACAAATTAATATGATTCGAACTGCAACTGCTTCATTTATCTCTTTACATAAATTGGTCCGATCTCTGCGGCTTAGGCCTCCATGCCTCCAGGTTCATTTTAGGATTTTGTAATTTTCAGACAAAAACAGAGTCTTTTCTCTCTTGCAATTCAAACATTGTTTTTCATTTTTTTTTTGGTGATTAATTGCAGATTGGAGCTTCTAACAGCTACACATCCCAATCTGTATCTTCTTTGCTTCAAGAAAACAAACCATTGCCTTATGGGTAGGTTTCAAAAAACAAATATCAAATATGATTTTGCTCTGTTTTTTTTTTGTTGTTGTTGAATCTGCTCTGTATTTTGGGTTTGGCAGGGGTGACGTGGAAGAGGAGTATGCTGACGTGGATTGGGATAATCTTGGATTTGGAATCACACCAGCGGATTACATGTACTCGGTCAAAGCTTCTAAAGATGGAAACTTTGAACGAGGACAACTTTCCCCTTATAAGAATCTCGAACTAAGCCCTTCTGCTGGTGTCCTTAATTACGGCCAAGTCAGTTTTTCTTTTCTAATCATTTCATTTTTTATCAAATTATAACTAAATTTCCAGTCACATCCGTGTGACATGCTATGTCAAGGTGTACGCTGCATTATTTCAATCAATAAAATTATATACTAATGGGTTGGTATAAGTGGCCTGGTATCACTTAATCAAGGTTTGAAAGACTTACCCATCATAGTCAGGTATGTGACAAGTCATTTGGGTCAAATTTATGGGGTTAAAGATGTATTATTTTTTTTTGTAATATAAAATCTAGCTAGATCAATTGAAAACAGTCTTTCTATAATTACATAAGTATAGTTGCGTACGCTCGACCTCCTTTATCATGCTCATGCAGGAGCCTTGTGATGTGGTTAAAGATGTGTTTAACCATTCTTAAAATACATGTCACTTAAGGTTGTTAAACATGTTAACTCTAAAACAGGGATTGTATGAAGGTACAAAAGCATACAGAATAGAAGCCGGACGATTACTATTGTTTCGGCCAGATCAAAACGCAATCCGAATGAAAATCGGTGCTGATAGAATGTGTATGCCTTGCCCTTCAGTTGATCACTTTGTCGATGCTATTAAAAAAGTTGCTTTTGCCAACAAGCGTTGGGTAATAATATATACATCTCTTTCTTAATTTAGCGGCCAAATCGACACATAATATAATCTTTGTCACTAATTTTGTCACTAAAGGTTCCACCTCCAAAGAAAGGAAGCTTGTATATAAGGCCTTTGCTAATGGGGAGTGGTCCTATATTGGGTTTAGCACCAGCACCACAGTATACCTTCCTTATCTATGCTTCTCCCGTTGGAAACTATTTCAAGGTGACCTTTTTTCTTTTCCAATTGCCGCTAAAACTCATCTCCTCGTCGCTATTTTTGTAATGTCTGAATTTACCATGTTATAACAGGAAGGTTTAAAGCCGTTAAATCTTTATGTCGAAGAGGAGTTTCATCGCACTTCGAGAGGAGGAGCTGGTGGTGTTAAGTCCATCACTAATTATGCGCCAGTAAGCCAAATATCAACACGAAACAAAGCGATTGCTCTCGTGTATTATGGCACATTTAGTTGTATCGTTTTTTGTAGGTTCTAAAAGCGATATCAAGAGCTAAAAGCAGGGGATTTTCTGATGTTTTATATCTTGATTCTGTGCATAAGAAGTATATTGAAGAGGTCTCTTCTTGCAACATTTTCCTTGTTAAGGTATACTGATAAATGATTGAATTCGGTTTCTCATTTCTGCAATTTTTTTCAATTTCTGTTTTTAGAGAAAGTATATCGGTCTTATGGGCAGGGAAATGTGATTTCTACTCCAGCAGCGAATGGGAATATCCTGCAAGGTGTAACTCGAAGAAGCATCATCGAAATTGCTCGCGATCAGGGCTATCAGGTGGATTACTTTTTTATTTTCCAAGAGGCTAAATACATCAATACCATGAATGAAAGATGTCAGCTTCTCGTTGGTTTGACTTTTCAAAGAGATCATTATTCTGATTTTTCTCTCTCCAATTAAACTGTCACATGGTGTTTAAAGGCAAACTGGTGCACTTTCACCAAATTCAAGGGCTAAGAGAAACTTCGAAAAGTTCGGGATAACAGACTATTTGAGTCTAGTATAGAGGATAATTGATGTATTTAGCCTTTTCAAAACAAAATATCGAATATCTAAAATCTGGAGATTAAAACAATGGACTAAATCAGGTAGTGGAAGGTGAAATCGTGGTGGACGAATTAAAAGATGCAGATGAAGTGTTTTGCACTGGAACTGCAGTTGGAGTTGCTCCAGTTGGCAGTGTTACATATCAGGATAAAAGGTGAGACCAATGAAAATTTGCTTGATTATTTGTTTTGAATTGTAATTTATCTAAATTTTGTGCAAAAATGTAGATTGGAATACAAAGTGAAAGCTGAATCAGTAGGACAACAACTCTACTCTATTCTTGAGGGAATAAAAACAGGTTGCATTGAGGATAAGAAAGGCTGGATCATTGAGATTTAAGTGCAGTGTATAAAATCCTGGAAACGGTGATGAAATAAATTTGTGTATAATATGATTAGAAATTTTTTTACAATTAGATTGATCAGGTCCTTAAGAGTGAATAATCAATATGAAAAGAAAGAATAAAATGTTGGTTGATCAATATTTCGTTATATGATTTTTAGAGTATAGTTTGCTATTTGATCCCTTTGATTTCCAAGCTGGAAGTTGCAATCTGGTTTATTTATTAATACGAATTGAGTTGGACTTAGGATCAATGGATATTGATTGTGTGACTTATAATGTTGTTGTTAGCAAATCTTTCAAAATATTTTCTCACGAGATCAGGACCTTTTTTTAAGATTCGATAAATAGATTTGACGGAGACACTAATAAATTTTCAGTTTTCAATTACCTAGACATAACCTGGGCTTGGCTTGCATGCCATTGGCAGGATTTGGACATAAATATATTATAATAGTTCGATCATGGCATGAACCTGTGAAAGCATGAGTTAAACATACACAAATCCACCTGTATCTAGTCCAATCCAACTGATTATATTACAAATATTTAATATATTGTTGATATAAGTGAAGTATTAAATAAATTAGGACGTGTTTTTGTACTTCTAGCTTATATATTCTCAAGGATTTATAGTTAATATTTCTGAATGGACTGGCTGGCTGGAACGTGCAAAAATATCATGCCAAAATATTTTGTCCACTAGGCTTGAGCTCTATTGTGGACTAAGTTGGGCTAGGGTAAGAATTTGTTCAGGGCTATTTACATAAATAGGCAGAAAAATTAAAAATATTTGGCCAAAAAAATAAATAATAAAAGTAGAGAGAACAAAGAAAAATATTTACAATCTTACGGTGTAGATCAAAATATTTTACCTTTCACTTTCACTTCCATCTTGCGCTTCATTCCACAATCGAAAACCACTTCATGTTCAACAAATCTTCAAAAATCGCTCGAATCATCTGCAACGCCAGTTGGATCAACTTCAGATAGAAGAGAAAGTCTTCCTTGTTCGATTTTCTTGCTCGATTTTTCCGTTCAGAACCAAAGAAGAAGAACAGGTAAGAAAAACCTAACTTTGTTCTTACAATTTTTCTGTTGTTACAATTTACAATGTCTTGAATTTCTGATAAATCTTTACTATTGCTAAATTGCGATTTTCTTTTCTCTTCGCTGTTTGGGTATTCTAATTTTTAGCTGAATTTGCTCAATTCGATCCTGCATATAAGTAGATATATCAATGAATTTCTTCATGTATATATGAATATTGCATTATTTTATTTATTCTGATAGATCTGAAGTGATTGATTTAATTCCAGAGGATTTGAGATTATTGTAATTGTTCTATTGATTTCTATTGGTTCCATTGTTTACATGGAGCTGTTGTTCAGAGGAGTAATTGTTTCCTCCAATTCTGTTTTGAATTATCTCTTGCAATTGTGTAGATGAAGTGTTTGTGGAAATGCATGAATGAAGTTTGATTAATGCGTATTTGATTTATATTGGATGTCTATAGGATTTATATTGGATGTCTGTTGGATTTCTATTGGTTCTTACATGTTATTAATTCCTTGTTCGGTTCTATAGTTGAGGGAAGTGTAAACTGTATTATTCTTTTTGTTGAATAGGTGGAAAAGTCATTTCTCCTTCTTTGGTCCCTGACATGCAATGTAGATCTAGAAGTCAACTCCAAAATAAAAAATGAGCCGGTATCTTATCTATCTCATGCATATGCATTTTCTGTCTGATGCTTGGGGTTGATACAATTAGTATTTGGAGGAACTTTCATGCAGAGAAAAATAGACTACAATAAATCATAATAAGGTTATACAGTAGCATGACACTACAAATCACTATTTTAGTATCTTGAAGCTTATATTTGTTTAATTCATCATCATACCTCCATCAAATGTCAATATTTCAGCTCTTCAATATCAAATGACACTGACTATTAAGCTCCTTTATGTAAAATTGAAGTTTGATTAATAAATATTTGATCTATATTGGATATTTATTGGCTTTATATTGGATGTCTATTGGTTCTCACATATTCTTAATTCCTTGCCAAGTTCTGTAGTTGAAGGAAGTGTAAATTATATTGTTCTTTTTGTTGAATATGAATGTGAGAACATGTAAATTATATTGTCAGGAATTTCAACACTCTGTCATGTATATTTGATATATATAGAATGTTTATTGGGTCTCTGTTGGATTTCTATTGGTTCTTACTTATTTTTAATTCATTGTCAGGATCTGTAGTTAAGTAGAACCAATCCTAGATTAGTTTGATATCCAAATCCATAGAACACGGTTGGCTAGCTTGGAGCTTGTACATGCATGGAAGCGAATATCTAGAAAATAAACTTGAGAGCCACGAGCAGTATATCGATACAAATAGACAGTCAATAGAGATAATTTTGATGATCAATCATGTTTGAATTTTGGAAATCATGTGTAGTTATAGATCTAAGTAGTTAGAATCGATGTCTGTTTGAACGTACTTGAATTTTAAATAGTTATGATGAGGGTGTTTCTCAAAGCTTATAATTAGATTATAAGTTAGTTTTAGCTTTTAAGCTCTTAGCTTAAGTGTTTCTGAAAGCTTATTTTTTGGCTTATAAGATGTTTTTAAGCTAAAAGTAAAAAGCTCCAGGTTGGAGCTTTTTAAAAAGTAGCTTATAAGCTGGCTTTAGATTAAAAGCCAAAAAGCAAAAGCTATGAGAAACAATCGTGATATTGTGTTTGGCAATAAAAAATCTTTTATAATTTATCATAATATATTATCTATCTATTTTATAACTCCATTGGAGAATTATGACACTTATAGTTGATATTAGGCCTATTCTATTAGAAATCTATTGAAACGCCAATAGAAACACACAAGTCAATTAGATATACTTGTACAAATGTTAAATATCAACTTTAAAACAAGTGACAACTAAAATTTGAAATATACATGAACGTATGTCTAATATCAATTTCAAAATAGATTTTCTAACAGAATACTAGTAGATGTCTCATAAATGTTCAATATAAATCTGATAGATGTCTAATAGAAAATTTGTTTTGAGCTAAACTGATGCTGTTAACCACATACTAGAAAGCCCATCTTAAAACAACATCAACCAGTGCTGCTGCTAGTGATGCAAACATTGCTGCAAACAAAATTGAACCAAATAATATATCAGCAAAACTAAATGAATTACAGATCACGTTGTTGGTTTCTAAGATTCAAGCCTAATTGAAAAAGTAGCAACTTATTCACTAAGGGAATAAACACTAAAACAGATAACCAATCTTTGCAATTAATCCCCAAAACTATGTGTTCTAATTGAATGCCATATCTTGTTAAGACTTAAATAGAATTGTAGCATTTTTTCGTTTAAGTCAGAAGAATATCATTAACAAGCATTTATTAAGGGATTCTTCAGTTAAAACCAAAATTAGACTAAAGTCCAATAATATCCAATAGTTGTGCAATATATTCTCAATAAATGTCCAATAGATATTCAATAGATGTCCAATAACAAAACAATCAGCTTAGCATTTTGTCCAATAATACAAACAAGTAGATTTCATAAAAATATGAACCAAAGCATCAATTTACAATTTGTAAAGAGTGTCAATTGATGGTACAACCTTAAATTTTTTTCTCATATCAGAAATAATTAGAGTAATTCCTTGTTAAAATTCATATTCATAATGCATCAATGGGCTTATCTAAAAAATGCTAATTTGAGTACCTGACGTCTGAAGTCCAGTCCATTTGATTGTAGCATTCTTCCATTAAAAAGCACTGATTAAGAGATTCTAAAGTCCAATAGTATCCAATAGATGTCCAATAGATGCCCAATAGATGTCCAATAGATATTCAATAGATGTCGAATAACAAAATAACCAGCTTAGCATTTTATGAAACACATGGGTGCACTTCAATTTCAACAAATAGAATGTTAAAAAAATACAGAATGAACTACAAATCCGCCATTAGAGATAATAGAATGAACTATAAATCTCGAAATCAAACAAATTAGCTAAAACGAAAACATAAGAATCACGAAAACAACTTGAATTTAGGATTCGAAGAACAAAAACGAAAACAGCAATACAAAATAGCAAACATAACGATCAACAATTCCGAAAATAAAAAAGGAGATGAATCAATCAGAACAAATTTTCAGAAAACAAAATCAAAAAAAATACCAAAACAGCTTCAATTCACAAACCTACAAACCTGGAAAAAAGAAGGGCCGGAAAAATGAGAATAACGGTACCGAAAAAGTAATAGAAAGAGAAGAAGTTAGCAATCGCACCAAACCAGATCGCAACAACGAAGAACATGAGAAGAAAAAGAGAGAAAAAAGCAGCAACAATAGGGAGAGGAAATAGTAATTCCAAATCAAACGTAATATATATACACCGCATATATGTAAAAAAAATGTTAAAAACATTAAAATTAAGAAAGAAATACATGTCATGGTAATTATGTAAATAGTTTTGAAAATACAATCTATCTTGATAAATTCCCATTTGTTTATGTGAAGCACTAATAGGCCCAGCCAAATCCTAAATCAGACCAGGTCCATGTTCATTTCAAGTTATAATCATTCAATCTAGTTTAGTTTAGTTTAATACTGTTCAGTACTTATCAGTACTGTATACAAATAAATTTACACTGAAATAAGTACTTATCAGTTCAGTTCAATTAAGTATTACTACTTATAAGTTAAAAAGAACAGGGCCGAAGCTATCCAAAGTCTTATTTATGCACTCTACATAGTTTTTCTTTATGCCATGTTCTTTTAAACTACAATTCAATTCAGTTCAGTTCAGACCACTTCAGTTCAGTTCAACTATGCATATTTATAAATTTATACTGAAATAAGTTCAGTTCAATTTAATTCAATTCACTTTAATCCAGTTCAATTAACTTCAATTAAATTGAATTTAATTTTCAGTCGAAAAGAACAAATATATTAGACATAGTTATCATGAATACACTTTACTATTCATGCCAATTTATTTAAGCCGAATATAATATAACCTTTAGGGAAGAAACGTTGATAATAAGCCAAACCAACTTTATGCATTTTTTCCGGCTTCTTATTTTGTTGTTCCAGCAAATGTTTTAAAAATACATAATTCTTTGTGTAGCACTTCCTCTTATGTACAAAAAAAAAATCAGTGAAAATATGGATTATATATACATATAAAAAAGAAAAGAGAAACAACAATGGTTTGCATTTCTAGATTTAATTTGGGGCTTTTTTTTTCTTTTCTAATTACAAGAATAGTAACTTTTATTTATATATAGTATCGGGTATTTAATAACTTTCTCTAATCTAATGGTTGAGTATTTACGAGAGAATATTTATTTATTATCTCATCTTAATAAAATGGTCCCTCATGAATACTTAATTATTGAATGGGTGAATGATATTAAATAGCCGGTACCATATATAAAAATCAGTTATTTTTGTTATGAAACTACTAGAATCACCGTAAGATAATAACAAGATAATGACACAAAATAAGAGAAAGAGAGAAGAGTGATATAGGATTTCTTATTGATTGATTATGAAAGGATACAAAAGGGATCTATTTATAATAGAGATTTCAAGGCATAAGAGTAATTACTATAGTAAATAAGAGTAATTACAAGATTGATTACCATAAAGAAATATTCCTAAATGTTAAATAGGAAGACTTGGTATCCAATACAATTGATTTGGTATCAAATATTTAACACTCCTCCTTTGATGTCAATCATAGCAAACAAGACACTGCCTCATTATAAACCTTACTAAGGAAAATCCAGTGGGACAAAACCATTGGTTAAGGAAAAAAGAGTACAGTGTTTACTCTCCCTGTTTGCGAGAGTATTTAGATCCTTGAGATGACGCATTCCGATATTATAACCAACTTCTTGAATGTTGTTGAAGGTAAAGCCTTAGTAAATAAGTATGCTAAGTTGTTATAAGAGCTAATTTTTTAAATACTTATCTCACCATTCTTTGCGAGATCATGAGTGAAGAAGAATTTTTGCGAAATATATTTGATTCTATCTTCTTTAATGTAGCCTTCCTTCAATTGAGCAATACATGCGACATTGTCTTCATATATCGTCGTCGGATCTTCTTTAGTCACTGATCTTCCACATGCATCTCGATTATGCTTTGTTAATGATCTCAACCATACACATCCACGACTAGCCTCATGGATGGCTATTAATTCTGCATGATTTGAGGAAGTAGCCGTGATAGTTTACTTTATTGACTGCCAAGATATAACTGTACCTCAATATGTGAATAGATAGCATGTTTGAGATCGGGCTTTATGTGGGTCAGATAAGTAACCCGCATATGCATATCTAATTATTTTAGGATTGAGTTCATGTGAATAAAATAAACCCAAATCAATACCTCGAAGATAGCACATCATATGGTTAATTTCATTCCAATGTCTTCGAGTTGGTGCAGAACTATATCTTGATAACAAATTAACAACAAATGCTATATCAGGCCTTATATTATTAGCAAGATATGTTAACGCACCAATTGCACTAAGATATGGTACTTCAGAACCAAGAATTTCCTCATTAACTTCTTGAGGGCGAAAAGGATCATTTTTAACATCAAGTGATCGTACAACCATTGGATTGTTCAATGGATATGGTTAGTCCATATTAAATCGTTTTAATATCTTTTGAGTATAGTTTAATTGATGCATAAATATTCCTTTATCAATTTGTAGACCAAGATAAAATTTTGTCTTTCTAACATCCTTCATCTCAAATTCTTTCTTTAAAGAATTAACGACTTTTGGAATCTCTTCAGGATTTTCAATGATATTTAAATTATCAACATATATTGAAATAATGGTAAAATCGGATCCTGATTTCTTTATAAAAAAACATGGACAAATTTGATCATTTATAACCTTCTTTCATCAAATATTCACTAAGACGGTTATACCACATGTGCCTAGATTATTTTAATCCATTTAAGGATCTTTGTAACTTTATTAAATAAAGTTCGTGTTTGTCATATTTTTCTGGCAATTTCAATCCTTCAGGGATTTTTATATAAATTTCATTATCAAGTGACCCGTATAAGTATGCTGTAACAACATCCATTAAATGCATTTGTAAATTTTGTTGCACTCCCAAACTAATAAGATAGCGAAAAGTTATTGCATCAATTACAGGAGAATATGTCTCCTCATAATCAATCCCGGGTCTTTGGAAAAAATCTTGTGCAACAAGCCTTGCCTTATATCTCACAACTTCATTTTTCTCATTTCTCTTTCTTACAAAAACTCATGTATAACCCACAGGTTTAATACCCTATGGTGTTCAAACTATAGGTCCGAAAACATTGCGTTTGTTAAGAGAATTCAATGCTTGAATTGCATCTTGCAATTTTGGCCAATCACTTCTGTCCTTGCATTCTTGAACAGATTGTGGTTCGTGATCCATAATCTCATTTTCAATACTTATTGCAACATTATATACAAAAATAGGATCAACGACCAATTTATCTCGATTCCATCTTTTTTTAATACCATATAATTTATTTGAATTTCTTGATATTCAACAACTTCAGGTTTTCACACTTTACGTGCTTGCACTTCAAGTGTCCTTACTTCTTCAGAAAGTTTATTTGTAGTAGTGTCTTTATCCTCAATGAGAACATTTTTATTATCGATAATTTTCCTTTTTCAAGGATTTTTATCCTTTGAACCAATTGGTCGTCCATGCTTTAGGCGTGTCATAGCGCTATTATTAGTTTGTTCTTCAGGAATATCTATTCGGATTGGCACATTTACTACTAGTATATACGATTTCGTTACTCATTTTGGATCAACAAGTGCATCAGGTAATCGATTTGCTAAATCTTGAAGATGGATTATCTTTTGAACTTCAAGTTTAGAATCCTTTGATTTAGGATCTATATGAGATAATGATGAAGCATTCCATATGATTGATTTTTTCAAAATTGTATTTTTCTTACTTTCTCCCCTTAATTTTGTAAAATTACCTTCATTAAAATGACAGTCTGCAAAACATGCAGTAAATAAGTCTCTAGTTAGTGGCTCTATATATTTAATATTGAAGGAGATTCATAGCCAACATAAATTCCTAATCTCCTTTGAGGACCCATTTTGGTCCGTTGTGGTGGAGTAAGCGACATATATACTCCACAACTAAAGACTCTTAAATGAGAAATATTGGGCTCATGACCAAAAGCTAATTGTAGGGGAGAATATTTATGGTAGCTTAGTGTCCTTAAACAAATAAGAGCTGCTTCATGCAATATTGCATACCCCCATATGGATGTAGGGAGATTTGTTCGCATGATCAATGGTCATGCAATTAATTGCAGACGTTTAATGAATGATTCTGCAAGACCATTTTGAGTATGAACATGAGCTACATGATGTTCAACTCTAATCCCAATTGACATACAATAATCATTAAAGGTTTGAGATGTAGACTCTTCAGCATTATCAAGATGTATTGACTTGATTGTATAATCGGGAAATTGTGCCCTTAATCTGATTATTTGAGCAAGTAATCTCGCAAAAGCCATATTGCATGATGATAATAAGCATACATGTGACCATCTTGTCGGGGCATCTATTAAAACCATAAAATATCTAAATTGTGTGTGGATGAATTGGTCGATATATATCACATTGTATGCGTTCTAAAAATGCTTGAGACCCAATTTCAACCTTACTTCTAGAAGGTTTTATTATTAATTTTCCTTTCGAACAAATAGCACAAAATGATTCGTTGTTTTGAAGAAACTTCAGGTTCTTCATTGGATGCCCATGTGCATTATTATTTTTTTCATCATTATCGAACTAGGATGACCTAGTCGATCGTGCCAAATTTTATAAGTTATCGAATTTATAAACTTCTGGTTTATAGTTAAATTAGCCTCAATCATATTTATAAATGTGTAGTATAAATCAAATGGAAGAATATAAAATTTTTCAAGTAAACATATTCATTTCTGCGAATATCTTCAAAACTTGATAAATTTATATGAGAGTTCAAGGAATATAATGCATTATTTATAATAGCCTTTGTCCCCCTTTGGTAAAATAATATTTGCTCTTCTGGAGCCGTCAATAATATTTGGGTTACCAAAAATTGTGGTAACAGATGTCTCACCCATTTTTCGTGCAAAAAAAATATTTGGCCTCTTTAAGAATAGTATGAGTAGTAGTATTATCCACAATGCATAAATTTACCTCAAAAGTCTTGATGTCACTTAATAACAGGTAACCATTCATTTTCTTTGTTTAAGCAACCAAAATTTTTTTTTAATTAAGGATAATATTTTTTTCTTTTAGAATAAAAAGAAGGAAAATCACATATAAAAGATAAACAAAAGGGGTAAATGAAATTGCATTCCCTTCAAGGAATACATTTGGCCAATTAGATATATTCATGGCTTTTTAATAAAAGCTCTTATTTTGTTCAATAAAATGTAATAAATTAATTCTCATAGTTTGAGAAATCTTTTCCATATATGGTGTAGCTATTAGAGCACATACTACTACAAGAGCATATTAAGGAAATTTCTTTCTTAATAAATAACATTATTTCCTTTTCAAATAAGCTTTTGGTAAATATATATTTTTCAATTGGTCATACAGTTCGAAGATTTACAGGACTTGTATAGTCAAATATTCTGACGATTGCAAAGATAAATATTTTAAACATCTACAGGATCTTGTATTGTCAAATATTTTGACAATCGTAGAGATAAATATGGCCTTTATCTTTCGTTACATTGTAGCACCATTATTCAAAGATCTATGAGATCTTGATATATTTATATTTTCAACTCTGTTATTCATATGGGAGTTAACACATGAGTATCCAAGTTGGAGTTACGCAAATGATAGGTATAATCCTAAATTTATAAGATAAATTCAAATGAATAATATCAACATATTAAGAATGCATTATAAGTGCATTTATTAAATTTGACTCTATAAAATAAATTCATTTTGACATACCACTCCGGGTGGCTATATAATCATAAATTTAATCTTTTGCACTTTCGATGGTTATAATTATCATCAATTTCATTCTCCACTTTGAGAGGCTATAATATCAAAGAAGAATATTTATGCTATCACGTCCACAACTATTAAAAATATATTATCGTGATATGATATCGTATTCACTTCAGGGAATACATTTGTTCTATTTGGATAGAATTCACGATTCTTATCAATAGCTCATAATTTTGCTCAAAGCAATAAATTTATTCCTAATGAGAAACATTTTCATTTATAGTGCTGCTATTAGGGATGGGCGTGGGCTGAATCTGGACTGGATCCATATAGATCCAGATCCATGACATTTTTCGTATACAAGATCTAGGTTCCGATCTAGATCCATTAGATCTATAAAATTTGACCCCGTATCCATATCTTATAAATCTCACGGATCTGGGTCCAAAACGGGTCTAAAACGGATATGTAAAAAATAAAATTCAAGAAATACAACATGTGAAAATATCAACAACCAACTGAAGATTTGTTCTAATAATCAGTATCTTAGTTTGTAATAAAAAAAAGAAAGAGTAAATCATGTAATTTCAAGATTCAAAACTTCAAATAAATATATGCAAACTAAAATTCGTCGAAGTTCGAATATAGAGGCGGTGATAATCAGTCGATAGTTAAGTGGGATTGAATATATATACGGTAGGGTTAGGGTTACGGTAATAACATGTCACTATATATAAACAAATAATTATTTTTATATATAAATGGATCTGGATCTGGATCTGGACCGGGGTCTTTGAAAAAATCCGGTACTGGATCTACATTTTTTTTGTTAGATTTAGATCTCGCTTGAATCCAATAGGTCTAAAATAATAAGATCTAGACCCTAAAAATTGAATACAGATCCACGAATTCGGGCTAGGTCCAAGATCCAGTTCCATCCCTAGCTACTATAGGAGCACGATCTATTTGTAAATAATTTTTTTCTTAATATATTATCATAAATGACTTTCTTGCTGAAACACGCTTATCATATAATAACTATAGAAAAGTATCATAAAAATTTTTTTTTTTGTACAAAAATATTCGTATATTAACACAACCATAATATTTCACATCAACTCTAATACCATTCCTTTATTACAAACCATAATTAAGTTTGATTTGAAAAATCAAAACCCGACCACTTTCTATTCTATATGCTTGTCATGTGAGGAGAGAGAGCGAGATGGACACAGCCGACAGACCTTTCTTCCATGACAGCTACAGGTAAGGACCTTCTAGAACAATACTTTATCTACAACTTCAACAACTGAAAAATATAGCGATTTATATGAGTCGCCACTCAGTGAATATAAACAATCAATGAATTTAACAATCACATACAGTTACACCTTCAAAATAAACATACAGTCATTCTTATATACTATTGGATGATTCCTATTGGATGATTCATTTATTTAATTGTTGTGACATTTTCTGCCAAACTATTGCCCCGGGATACATGTAACATTTGTAACAGACAACAATTGATTTGCTGGCCAGCTATATAACAATTGGTTGACCTTTCGGTCCAGATAACAATTGGTTGACCTTTCGGTCCATTTGTCAAATATTGTAATTGGTTGACCATATAGGTCCAGATAACAGAACATGTATTGCAATGTTTGATCGGCTATGTCACAACGTCTCTCTTTATTTCATTTGTCCATGTATAATTGCGTATATCATGAATAATTCAATTATCTCAAGTTTCACCAAATAAACATATGCTCATATAATTCAAATTCCCCAAATAACATATAATCATTCAATTCACAACAATTCACCAAACATTCAAATATCACATATCAAAACATTTCACCTATTCATATCATGTTTATACTCACAGATGGAATGCTAATTTCCACGAAATCGACTTGTTTCCTCCTCTTGAACACTTTCACGACCTCGTGTTCCTATAAGCATAAATTCACATCAATACATTTCACCTTGTGTTGTTTTCTATTTATAAAGTTTTCATGACTTAAACCATTGTTACTTGTATACTTGTTCATATGACCTTGCTCTACTTAAAAATTCATAACTTTCAATTCACTTCTCCAAATGATCTGATTCTTTTTTTATTCTATCCCTAATACACAAGGCTATAACATACTAAAACCTCAAAAATTTTAGAGTCTTACACGATTTATAGAGAATTTCCCATCAAAACTTATTTCAGTCTCGCTTTACCTGGACAGCAACGTAATAAAACGGGTATAACTCTCTCTACACAACATGAATCGACCTGATTCTTTTTCCTACTTAAACTATACACATAAGGGAATAACATATCAAAAAATCAGAATTTTATAAGCAGTATAATAATCCCAGATTAATTTTGAAACTCACCCTATCTCTTTGATCATCCAATTCTGCACACTTCATCTTATAAAAATCATAACTATTGATCTACTCGTCTAAAAATTCTCAAATTTTGCAGGATGAACCTTGACATAAAGAGAAACAATTCATATTCTTACTAAAACTGCTAATTCTAAATTTAACCTAACGAAAATCGCACTACAAAGTTACTAAAATACTTGATTCCTTCCTTCTAGATCTCTTCTTCTCTTCTTCCTTTTCTTTGTTCTTTGCTTTGTGTTTTAGGAGATGAAGAACTGATCTAATTCTTATCAGTTCATAAAAAGATCTAAGGGGCAAAAGACCAATTTGCCCTCAAATTCTTTATTTATTACAAATACTAACTATACTAAATACATATACATATATCTATACCATACTAATACTAATTCTAATACTAATTCTTATACTTAAATCCTTATGATATATCACAATTTTATTCAACTTTATATGTTCTAATAATTATTTTATATCTATAACATAACTATACTCCACTTATTCCTTAAAATTCTATAGCCATATAATTCGATACCTAGATATTAACTATCGTATTTTGTATGGTTAAAATAACTATTATTTTCACTAACTAATTTTAATAAATATAACATGTAAAATTTAAATATAATGACATATAACAGATGTGGACAAATGCAAATATAATGCATGAAATGGGATATTATAATTCTCCCCCCCTTAAAGAATTTCGTCCTCGAAATTAAATACCTGAATCAGAAAACAAATAAGGATAGTCCTTTCTCATTCGATCTTCTGTTTTCCAAGTGGCTTCTTCTACTGAATGACTTTTCCAAAGTACTTTTACCAATGGTATTTCTTTGTTTCGCAATTGTTTGGTCTTATACCCGATAATTCCTACCGATTCTTCTACATAACTCAAATTATCAGCAATCTCTATCTCTTGGTCCTTCAATACATGAGTAGGGTCTGACCGATACTTCCTTAGCATGCTCACATGAAAGACATTGTGAATTTGAGCTAACTCTGGTGGTAATGCCAATTTATAAGCAAGCGGACCAATTCTTTCAAGAATGTCATAAGGCCCTATATACCGCGGACTAAGCTTCCCTTTCTTCTTAAACCTTAGCACGCCTTTCCAAGGTGATACGCGAAGAAAAACTTTGTCCCCTACTTCATATTCCTTTTCCCTTCTACGTTGATCAACATAACTTTTCTTTCTATCTTGTGCTGCCTTGATTCTTTCTCTTACTATCTTCACCTTTTCAACTGTGTCTTGTACTATTTCTGGACCCTCCAAAACTCTCATCCCTTCTTCATCCCAACAAATAGGACTTCTGCATTTTCTTCCATGAAAAGCCTCATACGGTGCCATTCCAATACTACTATGATAGTGATTATTATAAGAGAATTCCATTAGAGCAATATATTCATCCCACGCACCTTTGAATTCCATAGCACAAGCTCGAAGCATTTCTTCCAAAGTCTGAATTGTTCTTTCTGATTGACCATCTGTTTGAGGATGAAAAGCAGTGCTAAAGTTCAATTTTGTGCCCAATGCCTGCTGTAAACTTCTCCAAAATCGAGATGTAAATCGAGGATCTCTATCTGATACAATAGACACAGGTATTCCATGTAATCTGACAATTTCATTAACATACTTCTTCGCCAAATTCTCCAATGAACAACCCCATTGTATGGGTAAAAAGTGGGCTGATTTTGTCAATCTATCAACAATAACCCAAATAGCATCATTCTTTCTTGGAGTTTTCGGAAACCCGTACACAAAATCCATAGTAACCATCTCCCATTTCCAAACTGGTATAGGTAATGGTCGTAATTTCCCTGCTGGAGCTTGATGTTCAATCTTTACTTGTTGACATATCAAACACTTTGAAATGTATTCAGCAATATCCTTCTTCATTCCAGACCACCAAAAATGAGAGCGTAAGGTATGATACATTTTTGTCATTCCCGGATGCATAGCATATGGAGCAGTATGAGCTTCTTCTAAAATTTCCTTCTTCAAATTATCAACATCAGGCACACAAATTCTTTGTCCGATCATCAAAGTATCATTTTCTACTGTAAAATCAGTGCTCTTTCCTTGCTTGACATTTTCCATAATCTCTTTTAATTGAGGATCTCGAACCTGAGCTTCCTTAATTCTGTCATGTAACACTGGTCTTACCTTGAAGTTAGCTAATAATGCACCATTTTCGCCCAATTTTAAGTCAACATCCATTGCTCGCAATTGAACTAAGTATGGGAGTTTAGAAACTTGAACATTAGCCATTAAACTACTGGATTTTCTACTTAAGGCATCAGCTACAACATTCGCTTTTCCCGGATGATATTCTATCGTGAAATCATAATCTTTTAACAATTCTAGCCATCTCCTCTGCCTCATATTCAATTCTTTCTGACTCAACAAATATTTCAAACTCTTATGATCAGTGAAAATCTGAAAAGTTTCTCCGTACAAATAATGCCTCCAAATTTTCAAAGCAAACACAATAGCAGCCAGTTCTAAATCATGCATTGGATAAGATAATTCATATGGTTTTAATTGTCTAGATGCATACGCAATTACCTTCCCGTGTTGCATTAGAACACAACCCAAACCTTGGTGAGAAGCATCACTGTAAACAACAAATCCACCAGTGCCAGTCGAAATTGTCAAAATCAGAGCTGTAGTCAATCGTTTCTTTAATTCATCAAAACTTTTCTAGCAATCATCTGTCCACTGGAACTGTACATTCTTTCGTAGTAATTTTGTCATTGGAGCAGCAATAAGAGAAAACCCATCAACAAATCGTCGATAATACCCTGCTAATCCCAGAAAACTTCTTACTTCTGCTACATTTTTCGGAGCTTCCCATTGAACCACAGCTTCGATTTTTTTTTGGATCAACCTGAATGCCTTGAGCAGAAACCACATGTCCCAAAAATAAAACATGATTCAACCAGAATTCACATTTGCTAAACTTTGCATATAGCTGTTTTTCTCTCAAAATTTGAAGCACAATTCTCAAATGTTGCTCGTGTTCTTCATTGCTTTTCGAGTACACAAGTATGTCATCAATGAAAACAATGACAAACTTGTCAAGATACTGTTGAAATACCTTGTTCATCAAAGCCATGAAAGCTACAGGTGCATTCGTCAAACCAAATGGCATCACCAGAAATTCATAATGTCCATATCGAGTTCTGAAAGCTATTTTTGGAACATCTTGCGTTGAAATTCCGAGTTGATAATACCCTGACCTCAAATCAATTTTAGAAAATACACATGCTCCTTGCAATTGATCGAATAAATCATCAATACGAGGTGAAGGATATTTATTCTTCACAATTACTCGATTCAACTGTCTGTAATCAATGCAAAGTCGCATAGTGCCATCCTTTTTCTTAACAAACAATACCGGAGCACCCCAAGGAGACACACTAGGTCTAATAAATCCCTTATCAAGTAACTCTTGTAATTGCTTTTTCAACTCTTTTAATTCCACTGGAGCCATTCTATATGGGGAAATAGAAATCGGTGCAGTTCCTGGAACTAAATCAATGGTAAATTCTGCTTCTCTATCAGGTGGCAATCCTAGTAGGTCCGCAGGAAATACATCGGGAAATTCTTTAACAATAGGAATATCATCAAGTGATACATCTGATACTTTGGTGTCAATAACATATGCTAAATATGCCTCACATCCACCCTTGATTAACCGAAAAGTATTAATTGCAGAAATTAAACAAGTCGGTACTATCTGACGTTCACCCTGAAAAATGACTTTTAGCTTATCTGATGTCTCTAAAATAACTTCCTTGGTGAAACAATTTACTACTGCATGATGTTTTTCCAACCAATCCATACCCAAAATCACATCAAACTCTCTAATAGTCAATCTAATCAAATCCGCACTTAATATAACCTTGTCAATTTGAATCAAACAATTTCTGTACACTTGATTTGCAATCGCCAATTCACCCAAAGGAGTTCCTATATATAGATCAAATCCCAAAGGTTCATAAGCCATATGCAATTGTGATGCCAAGTTTGATGATATAAATGAATGATTTGATCCAGGATCAATTAATGCACAAACATCCATGTTGCAAATAGAAATCTTACCGGTAACAACTTCTGGTGCGTCAATAGCTTCTTGTCGAGTCATGGCAAAAATGCGAGCATGCGTTGGAGGCCTAGAACTCTGAGCCTCAGATCTACCAATATTGCTTGTTGTTATTCCTCTTCCCCTACCTCTACCTGCTACTACACCAGCTCCCCTGCCTCTGGTATTCTGAACTGTAGCCTCTGATTGAGCTCTTTCAGTTGCTTCTATTCGTTTTGGACAATCACGTATTAAATGTTCAAAAGAGCCACATAAGTAACATGCTCCAGTCAGTTTCCTGCATTCGCCTTAATGCAATTTACCACATAGCATACACTGAGGTTTTTGTCCCGAGCTTTGTCCCTGACTTTGTCTCGAATGAGTTTGCACATTTGTTCTTCCTCCTCTATTCCCAGAATATCCTCCTCTAGCTATAAACTGTGATGGAGAAGAATTTGTTTGATGCTTAGCAGACTTTTTACTTTGGTCACCAGTAAAATCACCGTAACCTCTTCTAGCTTTATAATCTGCTTGCTCTTTTTCTAGTCTTTCAGCCCTAACTGCAGCATTTTTCAACTTTAGGTAACTTTCGAGTTCAAATGATGATATCTTGGTTCGAATTTCATATCTAAGCCCATCCTCAAATTTCCTGCATCTATCCTTTTCAGTCGCAACTAATGTTGGTACATAACTGGATAGCTGATTGAACTTAACTTCATACTCGGCCACTGTCATCCTCCCTTGTCTTAAGTTCAAAAATTGTTTTCTTTTATCATCAATGTACACATCAGGCATATAATTACTTTTGAATTCCCGCATAAAATCATCCCAAGTCAAGATAGGAGGCTGAACAGTGCTCCCCGGGATAGTCTCCCACCAGTCATAAGCATCATCTTGAAGTAAAAATACCGCATAATCGAACTTCTCATCAGGAGTACAATGCATCATATTGAAAACTCTTTCCAACCTTTTTAACCATCTTTCCGCTATTGTAGGATCTGTAGTTCCCTTGAATTCTTCTGCACCTTATTTCTTCAATTTATCGAACCTTCTTTCTCTTTGGACAAATGTTACAGGTGCTTGCACCACAGGTATTTCCTGATGATGCTGTAAATTTGATGCATGAGAATGCATAGGTGATGCAGATATAATAGGTTGGATTTCTACAGGTTGATTTACGGCTGGTCCCTCTCTCCTCGGGTTAACATTTTGGTTCTCATCAGCCCTATATGAATATGATAACATGTTATAAGATAACATATACTAATCTTATATTATGTATGCATTTGTATGTCTCTATGACCATATCCCCGCTCTGATACCAACTGAAACACCCTTATCATATAATAACTATAGAAAAGTATCATAAAAAAATTTTTTTTTTGTACAAAAATATTCGTATATTAACACAACCATAATATTTCACATCAACTCTAATACCATTCCTTTATTACAAACCATAATTAAGTTTGATTTGAAAAATCAAAACCCGACCACTTTCTATTCTATATGCTTGTCATGTGAGGAGAGAGAGCGAGATGGACACAGCCGACAGACCTTTCTTCCATGACAGCTACAGGTAAGGACCTTCTAGAACAATACTTTATCTACAACTTCAACAACTGAAAAATATAGCGATTTATATGAGTCGCCACTCAGTGAATATAAACAATCAATGAATTTAACAATCACATACAGTTACACCTTCAAAATAAACATACAGTCATTCTTATATACTATTGGATGATTCCTATTGGATGATTCATTTATTTAATTGTTGTGACATTTCCTGCCAAACTATTGCCCCGGGATACATGTAACATTTGTAACAGATAACAATTGATTTGCTGGCCAGCTATATGACAATTGGTTGACCTTTCGGTCCAGATAACAATTGGTTGACCTTTCGGTCCATTTGTCAAATATTGCAATTGGTTGGCCATATAGGTCCAGATAACAGAACATGTATTGTAATGTTTGATCGGCTATGTCAGAACGTCTATCTTTATTTCATTTGTCCATGTATAATTGCGTATATCATGAATAATTCAATTATCTCAAGTTTCACCAAATAAACATATGCTCATATAATTCAAATTCCCCAAATAACATATAATCATTCAATTCACAATAATTCACCAAACATTCAAATATCACATATCAAAACATTTCACCTATTCATATCATGTTTATACTCACAGATGGAATGCTAATTTCCACGAAATCGACTTGTTTCCTCCTCTTGAACACTTTCACGACCTCGTGTTCCTATAAGCATAAATTCACATCAATACATTTCACCTTGTGTTGTTTTCTATTTATAAAGTTTTCATGACTTAAACCATTGTTACTTGTATACTTGTTCATATGACCTTGCTCTACTTAAAAATTCATAACTTTCAATTCACTTCTCCAAATGATCTGATTCTTTTTTTATTCTATCCCTAATACACAAGGCTATAACATACTAAAACCTCAAAAATTTTAGAGTCTTACACGATTTATAGGGAATTTCCCATCAAAACTTATTTCAGTCTCGCTTTACCTGGACAGCAACGTAATAAAACGGGTATAACTCTCTCTACACAACATGAATCGACCTGATTCTTTTTCCTACTTAAACTATACACATAAGGGAATAACATATCAAAAAATCAGAATTTTCTAAGCAGTATAACAATCCCAGATTAATTTTGAAACTCACCCTATCTCTTTGATCATCCAATTCTGCACACTTCATCTTATAAAAATCATAACTATTGATCTACTCGTCTAACAATTCTCAAATTTTGCAGGATGAACCTCGACATAAAGAGGAACAATTCATCTTCTTACTAAAACTGCTAATTCTAAATTTAACCTAACGAAAATCGCACTACAAAGTTACTAAAATACCTGATTCCTTCCTTCTAGATCTCTTCTTCTCTTCTTCCTTTTCTTTGTTCTTTGCTTTGTGTTTTAGGAGATGAAGAACTGATCTAATTCTTATCAGTTCATAAAAAGATCTAAGGGGCAAAAGACCAATTTGCCCTCAAATTCTTTATTTATTACAAATACTAACTATACTAAATACACATATATCTATACCATACTAATACTAATTCTAATACTAATTCTTATACTTAAATCCTTATGATATATCACAATTTTATTCAACTTTATATGTTCTAATAATCATTTTATATCTATAACATAACTATACTCCACTTATTCCTTAAAATTCTATAGCCATATAATTCGATACCTAGATATTAACTATCGTATTTTGTATGGTTAAAATAACTATTATTTTCACTAACTAATTTTAATAAATATAACATGTAAAATTTAAATATAATGACATATAACAGATGTGGACAAATGCAAATATAATGCATGAAATGGGATATTATACTTGCCATTTAAAATGAGCAATTAATGATATGTTTTGCACATAGAGATACATTTATTTTCAACAAATTTCGAGATCTTTTATAGTGAAATAAATATGGTATTTTTCTTATTATACCGTAACCTAATTATGCAAAGATCTGCAGGATTTTAATGTATATATATATAACACATAGAGGATGATATTCATCCCTCAACAAAAATTTATTCTTTCCAACCTTACAATAATTACAAATATATTCTTCAGGAATATATACATCAAAATTATTTTATTATATAATTCATGTATACAATTATATATATTTTTAGGGAATATACATACTAAAATTATCCTTTATATCCTTTGGGATATAATTATATATGTGTTTCATAAAAAGCAAATGAATTAAAATTATTCGTTATATCTTTCAGGAATAGAATTATATAAGGAACATATAATTTAAAAATTATCATAAACAAATACATAATAGAAAATAATAATCAAATGATAGGAAAAAAATTGATACCTTTAATAGGGACAATGGTAGAGACTTATTGTGTTGATAAGTGTTATGAAACTACTAGAATCATCGTAAGATACTAATAAGATAATAACACAATATAAGAGAAAGAGAGAAGAGTGATACAAGATTTCTTATTGATTGGTTATGAAATGATACAAAGGGGATCTATTTATAATAAAAATTTTAAGGCATAGGAGTGAATACTATAATAAATAGGAGTAATTATAAAATTAATTACCCTAAACAAATATTTCTAAATATTAAATAAAAAGACTTAATGTCCACACTAATTAATTTGACATCAAATAATTTAATAATTTTACATTTGTTTTACAAAATGTAATAAATTTCTTTAAAGTGGCATGTTCATTTTGTAATGGATCTAATTTGTTTTCTTACACGTCAAAAATTCATTTTTCTTTTCTTTTTATAAATAAATTACAATTACAATTAAAAATGTTGGCAAAAACAATATTGCCTTCCAAAAGGTAGGTCATTAATCAACAATACTTAAAAATGGCCAAAATACACAGCATTACCCCTTGAACTTGCCATTAAAAGTCTATTATCCCCCTTGACTTTTAAAAAGTTTCCTCAATCCCCTCAACTTAGTAAATATGCATCACTTAACCACCCTGAACATAACAAAACCACTCTCACTTTGGGGAGTGTATTATACTCTCTCCACATGGCTTAATTTGAAAAATCAAACCAGTACTTTACTACTGTGAGCACGAGCTTTTTGGTCGCCTTGGAACGATGATGACTTTTGCTCTAACCTTTTAAGGACCAATTATTCTATTCTTTTAGGACCGAATCATGTTTGGCGAGTACCTTTTTGATGATTTTGGACTTTTGATTGCGCTTAAAAACCATTAAAACACATTTAATAATGAACCGTAATCTTTCTCTCACGCGCAATAAATTGTTTCTCGATTTTCTCTTAAACCCGATCTTTCGTTATTTTTCTTAGATTCTAGATTCTCTGAGGCTTCCCGAATGTTAAGAATCGCTTAAATAGGATATCCGTAGCAAAAGTTATGAATTTTTAAAGTTCAACATCCCTAATATCCTAAATCAATTTTAATTTGTTGCCTTTGAGTGGTTCCCCTTGCTGGCCGCCACCGCCTACACCGACAGCGGCGTGTACCCCGGTGGCGATGGTGACCGCCACCTTTGTGGCGGTGTCCGCCGCCTTGGTGGTGTCCACCGCTACCATTATGGCGATAGATGCAACCGGGGTGGCCACCCCTACCAGCCGGGTAGCTTCCAGCGTCATAGCAGCGGTGGTGACCGCTATGATGGTGGCGGTCACCTTGGCATGAGCTATCTTAGTCCGTGCCACCTTTCCCCTCTCTCTCCTCATGATTGGTTGAGGTAATTTCCCCAAAAATTCGTCCAAGGTCGGTGGATTTTTGAGTGAACATGCATTTAAACCTGATTGAGAGAGAGAATTGAGGACTTTTTCATAAAATTCGAATGGAAAAATCATTTTTAACAGAAAATGAAGAATAAGAGAGAGAAAGTGATGAATTAGAGAGAGAAAGCTTAAGAAAAGAATAGAATTGTGGCACGAGATTTTACAGTCCCTCTTGCGAGACGATGATGACGTGTACCTGATTTTAATGCCTCAAAATAAAAGTTCTCTTTAGAATTTTTATAACCAATTTAATATTCCTTGCAAACTTTATACTTGGTAGAATCTAGTTCGGCGTGGCCGATAACGCATCCGGTAGGAGCTTGAATCGATGATTTACACCCAAATTAATCAAATCTCTAAATCCCCACTGAAATATCATTAAAATTCAAAAAATCCCGCTTTGACTTTTTGAATTTTAATGATATTTCAATGGGGATTTAGAGATTTGATTAATTTAGGTGTAAATCATCGGTTCAAGCTCCTACCGGACGCGTTATTAGCCACGCCGAACTGGATTCTACCATATAAAGTTCGCAAGGAACATTATATTGGTAATAAAAATTCTGAAGAGAACTTTTATTTTAAGGCATTAAAATCGGGTACACGTCATCATCGTCTTGCGCTAGGGACTGTAAAATCCTGCGCTCACAGGCTGCCCTTCGAGGGATCACTGCTGCCACATGTCAGTATGATCGCACCAAAGAGCAAGGAATAGGAATGATACCTGATGGATGACTGGTTTGCCCCTTGGTCGGACTTGTGCTTTGTGGAAAGGATGCCCCTTAGTCGAACTTAATCCTCGCGGAGAGATTGCTCATTGATCAGACTTATGCTTTATGGATTGGTTGCCCCTTGGTCAGACTTATGCTTCACAGAGAGATTACCCCTCGGTCGAACTTATGGTTTGTGAATTGGTTGCCCCTTGGTTAGAATTATGCTTTATTGATTGGTTGCCCCTTGGTTAGAATTATGCTTTATTGATTGGTTGCCCCTTGGTTAGAATTACGCTTTATTGATTGGTCACCCCTTGGTCGGACTTATGCTTCATGGATTAGTTGCCCCTTGGTAGGACTTATGATTTATGGATTGGTTGCCCCTTCGTAGAGAGATTACCCCTTGGTCAGACTTATGCTTTGTGGATTGGTTTCCCCTTAGTCGGACTTATGCTTCGCGGAGAGATTGCCCCTTGGTCGGACTTATGCTTCACGAAGAGTCTGCCCTTTAGTCGGACTTATGCTTTATAGATTGGTTGCCCCTTGGTCAGACTTATGCCTCGCGGAGAGATCGCCCCTTGGTCGAACTTATGCTTTGTGGATTGGTTGCCCCTTGGTCGGACTTATGCTTTGTAAATTGGTTGCCCCTTGGTCGGACTTATGCTTTATGGATTGGTTGCCCCTTGGTCAGACTTATGCTTTGCAGAGAGATTACCCCTTGGTCGGACGTATGCTTTATGGATTGGTTACCCCTTGGTCGGACTTATGCTTTATGGATTGGTTGCCCATTGGTCGGATTTATGCTTTATGGATTGGTTACCTCTTGGTCGGACTTATGCTTTACGGAGAGATGGCCCCTTGGTCGGACTTATGCTTTGTGGATTGGTTGCCCCTTGGTCGAACTTATGCTTTGTTGATTAGTTGCCCCTTGGTCGGACTTATGCTTCGTAGATTGGTTGCCCCTTGGTCAGACGTATGCTTCACGGAGAGATTGCCCCTTGGTCGGACTCATGCTTAGTGGATTGGCTACCCCTTGGTCGGACTTATGCTTTATGGATTGGTTGTCTCTTGGTCAGACTTATACTTCGCAGAGAGATCGTCCCTTGGTCGGACTTATGCTTTATGGATTGGTTGCCCCTTGGTCGGACTTATGCTTTGTGGATTAGTTGCCCCTTGGTCGGACTTATGCTTCGCGGAGAGATTGCCCCTTGGTCGAACTTATGCTTTGTGGATTGGTTGCCCCTTGGTCGGACTTATGCTTTGTAGATTGGTTGCCCCTTAGTCAGAATTGTGCTTCGCGGAGAGATTGCCCCTTGGTCGGACTTATGCTTTATGGATAGATTGCCCCTTGGTCGGACTTATGCTTCGTGTAGAGATCGCCCCTTGGTCGGACTTATGCTTTGGGGATTGGCTACCCCTTGGTCGGACTTATGCTTTATAGATTGGTGGAGTGTAGTTCCTGCAATAAGCAACAAGTAAAAGATCAGACCGATTCTTGATGACGTTTTTACTGCTTGATCGATTTTGTGAAACAAAATTTTTTTTGCCTCTTTGATCAACATTAAAAATGTAATAATAAAAAGTATAAGGGTTTCAGAAGTCTTGGATGATAGAATGATAGTTGAAAGCGACGTGTATAGGGTTATGTTACAATCTTGGAGGGGTGAACCCAAAGAAGATATGTACAGGGTCATGCCGGGACCTTCAGTTGTCGTTCTAGGGGTGAACTTAAAGATCAGAATGAACAGGGTCATTCTATAATCTCTAATGGTGTTCCCGGGGATGAATTCAAAGATCGGTATGTACAAGGTCATACCATAATCTCCGGTTAGTGAACAAGGGGTGAACCCAAAGGGTGATGCATATAGAGACTATATCAGGGTCCTTCAGTTTGCGTTCTAGGAGTGAACCCAAAGGGTGATACATATAAGGCCTATATCAGGGACCTTTAGTTGGCGTTCTGGGAGTGAACCCAAGGGTGATACAAACAGAGCCTGTATCAGGGACCTTCAGTTGGCATTCTAGGGGTGAACCCAAAGGGTGATACATACAGAGCCTGTATCAGGGACCTTTAGTTGGCGTTCTAAGAGTGAACCCAAAGGGTGATACGTACAAAGGCTGTATCAGGGACCTTCAATTGGAGTTCTGGGGATGAACCCAAAGGGTAATACATACAGAAACTATATCAGGGACCTTCAGTTGGCATTCTAGGGGTGAACCCAAAGGGTGATACGCACAGAGCCTGTATCAGGGACCTTTAGTTGGCATTCCAGGGGTGAACCCAAAGGGTGATACGTATAGAGCCTGTATCAGGGACCTTTAGTTGGCGTTCCAGGGGTGAACCCAAAGATTGACATGTATCGGGTTATACCGTAATCTTTGGGTAGCGTACAAAATGAGCATATTGGGTTTGCGTTTGTGGATTATTCCTGTGAAGAGTAGAATGAGAACAAGATTAGACAGACTTTAGATGACGTTTGTATTGCTTGATCGATTTTGTGAAACAAAAACAATTTTGCCCCTTCGATCAATAATAAAAATGTAATAATAAAAAGTACAAGGGTTTAAAAGTCCGGGCATGCCGGGGCCAGAGCTAGGATTTCACTGAGGATGGATGAAAAAAGGCATGGAGAGAGCTGATATTGCGGGCGATATGAATGATGTCGCAGGCGATTTAAGGTGATGTCACCGGCGACATGAGTGCCATATGGTAGCTTTGTCTGGTTAAACAAATTCAAAATTCAAATCAGAGGAGGTGATATTGCTGGCGGCATGACTGATGTCGCTGGCAGTATGGAATGATGCCGCCGGTGATATGGATCGGGCAGTTTCAGATAATTTAAAACTCCTCAAATTCTGCGCGGTAGTTTAAAAGGAAGTAAAACTCCTTTCTTTCTTCATTCTGCACATACAGAAACCGTACCCCCCTTTGTCCCATTCTTCTCCAAAAATTTTACTTTCTTTGCTATTCTAATCATGAAGAGAATTACAAAGGCTTTTAAGGGAAAATCTGCTAAGGCTAGGAGAGCCTGCCTGATTCCTTCATCGAGGGGCTGAAACTTCTCTCAATTCCTATTGCTTATAGCTTGAAGGATCCTAAACTTGCGCTAGCCATCAATGAGACGGTCTTTGGGGCTTGGTCCAAATCATGCCCATGTTAATGTCGAAGCTTTCCCATCTGGCTGTGACAGCTCTTATAGAGAGGCGGTCCGAAACCACTCATACCTTTCACTTCTCATTTGGGGAGGTGATAATTATGCCCTCTGATGTTCTAGCTATAATAGGGCTCCTATGGACGGACGAGGTCATTCATTTTGATGCCTATATGGGCAAATATCACACCGAGAGGCCCGTGGTGAGGTGAGTGTAGGAGCTATTTAGCTTGAAGCCCTTCTTAAGGTGGCTATTCTCTAGTGAGCTGCACCAACACTGGACTAGAGTTGATGTGGTGTCCGAAGATGATAGGGATGTATGCGTCCACTCCTTCATGATTTCCTTGCTCACTGTGCTGCTTTTCCTGGTTTCGGGGAGCAAGATCAACTATAGGCTGATATCCATTATGGAGGATATGGAGGGCATTAGGAAGAAGAATTAGCCGCGGGCTATCCTGGCGTAAATGTATCATGGGCTGGATGCGGGAGCCAGGAAGAAGGTGAAGGCTCTCCGAGTCAGCCATTTGCTATTACAGGAATACCTTTCTTGGAAGCATTTTACTTGATTTTCCCTATTTAGTATGAACACTTTATCTACTGTGGCCATTTTGGACTGATTGGTTGTTTACTTATGTAGGCTTGGGCGTTCGAGCACAAGATCCTTCCACTGGTCGAGTTCTTGACTACCATGCCCTCGGGTTCCCATTTTCTTGCCTGATGGTGCGGTGGCATTGGCGGGAAGGCCAAGTACTCCACTAGTTATCGAGAGTCATTAAGGTTTATGCGGTTTAGCTCGGTACGTGATGCTTTGGATTAGACTCCTCTTTCACACTTGAAGCAAAACATCCGTAAATAAAATGCATTTATGAATTTACATTATACTTACGTCGGTTGTTTTGGTTGATTGTTGGTACAGCTTATCCTGGACCTATTTGACGGGGTGGAGAACCTGCTGGAAGTTATGAGGGTCAGGAAGGAGGTGGATGATCGTCGGTTTATCATGGAGTGCCTCTTATCCCAGCAGTGGTACTTGGGGGAGCACGTCCGGGGTTGGAGGTTTGTCCCTATTATCGCTAGGCCGGTGCCTACTGATCCTCCCAAGGGTTTATGGTGGCCCTATTTGGTGATTACATCTGAGGCTGATAAAGCTGACTATATCAAGGGGAATGGCTGAGTGATCCCTAGTGTCCCTAGTCTCTACGAGCATGACCAGCAGTGAATCTTGCCCGTTTTCCCTCGAATCAAGGATAATGATTCGATCGAGTTCCATAATAAGAAAAAGATGGATAAGGAGAAGAGGAAGCTTAAAGGGATAGTTGACGTTAAGGAGGAAGAGGAAGAAGAGGAAGAGGAGGCTGAGATGGAGGTTGAAGACAACGTTAAGATCGAGCTTGAGGGAGAGGACAAGATAGGTGTGGATGTAGCTGGCAGGAGTGTGCCGATGTCCCAGGAGGGCATCGCTCTTTTGAGGTATGATTGCATTTATGTGCATGATTTGCAATTGTTTAGGTTAGAAATGTCACTTAAGTATGTTTTTCGTGCTTTTCAAGAACCTATGAGGAAAATAGGTCAGGATAACCAGAGCGGGACACAATACTATGGTGTATCAGAGGGTATAAATTTTGTGGAAGGGCGTCTGGTAAACCCGATGGAAACTCGGTTCCTAATAATGAATTCCCGAGGCGAGTTCTAACCCAAGAACATATGTCCGAGCTGGCATGCTCCGATCTTTATCCCAGAAAGCACTACTTATGTAAGGCTTGAGAACGTGATAATTGCTTTCTTGCTTACCCTTGGATGTAGGTGCTTTTTGATTTGCCTTTCGGATTTTTTAGGTTGCGCGGAGCCATGTAGAGCAACTGGCAGAGAATAATTTTGCTCTCTAGGACATACTTATTGGGCAATTATGGCTTCTTCAGGTACATTCCCTGTTATGACATGTCAAAATAAGATAATATGTATGTATGGATGCTATAAATGAAGTGCATTGACCCTTTCCCTGGTTTGCAGGATTTCTTGGCCCTTTCCCTATCGAATGCCGATGCGGCCTAGTAGAGATATGAGGAGTTTACTACAGCACTCCGACATCATGTAAGAGACCTTGAGGGTTAATTGGAGGCTACTGTTCGGGAGCCGAGGATCAAGAAAAACTTAGATCGTGCGCACCTTGGTAGCACCAATTATAAAGGAGTGAAGATGTCCGCCAGTCGATGAGCTATGGTTGAGGAGTCTACCAGTGTCCTGATGACTAAGGGAAGAGAGGAGGATGAGGTTGATGATTAGCTAGTGAGCCTTGAGGATGTTTTATCTTGCCCGGCCGACAGTGGCGGGCATGCCTAGATTTATACTTTCATTTTGCTTTTCATTTCGGATTTTGGTTTACCGTCGATACATTGGGTTTGAATAATTTGGATTGTTGTTTGGTTTTTCTTTGGTAGGCTAGATATTTGGAATATTTGAATGGTTTGTGCCCTCGAGCTTTCATTGAATAAAATGGATTTGCACGCAACAGATTTTAAAAATGGATTACAGGGCTGTTTATAGGTTTTGTATAGGTCTGAAATGATGAAATTGCTTCTGATGCCACCGGGAAATTAATTCCATGCCGCTGGGGGCATCATTCATATCACCAGGTGCATCACCTCAAAATTGCCCAAACCCATGCCGGTAGCGGCATCAAATGATATCGCCTAAATCACCTCATATCGTCGGCGGCATCAACTGCCCAGAAATATAGATTCAGCCATTTTTTCAAATTCTGCTATGGCAAGCCATACTTAATAGCTATGGGGCTTCCTGCAAAGCCTGGGGAATGCAGTTGGAGGGAACTGGTCAAATTCAGGCTTTCTTCTTTTTCTTTTTCTTTTTTTTGGACTCTAACTTTTGTATAGATTCCCCTATGGGGTTTTTAACCTATCGGGCCCTGTCTTAATTTTTGCCTGGATCGCCCTTTTGGGTTTTCAACCCAACAAACTTATTCCGACTTTTGCATAGACATAGATGTTTTCAGTGTATCCGGATTTTTTTTAAGAAACACCGATGAGCTCAGAGCATCTTTGATTAAGCTTACTTGTGATGTTTACTTCACTTGGTCGCCGGGCGTTCACACAATCACAAGCATAGAGGCTTTAGTATGAAAGACACTTTTATCGAGTGAATTTAATTCAAGTACAAGATGTTGACAATCATTTTCATTAATCGAACTCCTGGTGTTAACCAGCCTTTACATATTTTTAAGTTAACATCTCACTGTTTTTCTCTCATGCCCTAATTTTTGTCTGAACCGACCGTCGGGTGTTGCCTTAATTTTTTTTCGACCAATAAAAGACCAAAAGGCGGGTGATTATCATATATATTTTTTTAGTGTACCACTTTTCTGATTTATTTCTTTTGTTTAGACCTGATAACGCTTAAGCATATCCTGGTTCACTAGGTCGATGAACTCGCTCTTGTTCGTGCTCATTACTTTGATAGCCCTACTCATTTGGTATCATCTTTAGCTCTAAAGGTGGCCTTCTCAATTTGATATGAACTTTGTCGGTGTTAGAAGGCTTCAGATGCTTAAATGCCGGGTCTATCGCTTTTGGCGAGGGTATTAGGTATCTGACTTGCTGTTGTGCGCTCGGTTGTGCCCTTGCAGATTATCCAAGGTTCTTAGTGTCCGTTCGGTTTTCACCTGGATGGCCAGATTCATTCTAACCTTTAAAGTTACATCAGGTAACCTTGCTTTGATTCTGATTGGCCAGATTGCAAGGAGTTTAGTTTGTGGGAGTTTTAGGGCTTACATAGAGCCTTCTTGGTTGGTTCGATTGCCGTTCTGATTGCCATTCTGATGCTCCTTCAGTTTACAATTTGTACAACCCTTCTTGTTTAGGCCTAAATTTGCCCCTTATACTGGTGGTGGAGGGTTTTGACCAAGTGACGTTTGGTTTAGGGGCCTTTTACTTGGAGCCTTTGAAAGGTAAAATTGTAGCTTGTTTTGCTGGTTTACTTGGCAAGCTGATCGCGACTTCTATTGTGCGCTTATCTTTATGGCTTATGGGGTAAAGGTGCTTGCTCTCATACTTTATGCTCTTAGTGGTGGTTTCCCCCTTAGGACTGATCTTTGTTGCCTGAGGGGTTTGATGTGGGTTTATTTGTGTTAGCTGAAGATGTGTTTCTCTACGAGTTTAGTCATTTGACATTGGTGTAAGATTTGGTTACAGTTTTTGTTTGACAGAGGTTGGGTTTCATCAATCATTTTTGCCTCCATGCCAAGAATGGCTAAGGAGAGGAGAAGCATTGGAGAAGGTTTGAAAAAAGGGAAAGGGGTGGGTGGGTGAAAATGCATGCTGTGATTTTCTATTTCAAGGAACCAGTTGATACTTTTTTGGTAGCTTGAAGGCACACCATTGTGGGGTTGCTGAGTTAATTCTGGAAGAGACCCATGGTGTTCAACAATTTGACTATTGATCTGGGGACCAAGCAAAAGCATTATCGTGGCCTTTAAGCACTTTATTATCTCACATGTGTTTGACATGAGTTAAGTTATTGGATTTGATTATCAAATAAGAATCTTCATTTGCACTCAAACTAATTTCATATAGTAAAATATCCTAAATACTGGAAGCATCATGCGTGTGCTCATATGAATGCGTGGATCAGATGGTAGAAATATGACATAAGTAAGAAAAACAAAAGTTGCTCATGGAGCTCAAAGTTTGTACATAAAACAAAACAAAGCAAATAAATCTAACGATTATATATTAAAAGACATCAACCTCTACAAGCGGAGGGCCTTGCAAGATCATGCCTTTGGGCGGGAATTGATCAGGAGTGAATTGTTGGAGGCCTTTTCTAGGGCAAAAGTAGGGTGGCTAGACTGAGCTGCAGCCACTGTTAGAAAAGCTTGGATGGCTGCTGCCTGTACATCATCATCTTTTCTAAGCCATACATTTTCTATCCTCCTAGTTCGCTTAAATCTGGCCCTCCTAGCTTCATTATAAAGGTACATTTTCCTCTTTCCATCGGGCTTATCCATGTAACCGATAACCCTAGTGAGCTCATGTTGCCCATTCGCTTGATTAGGCGTACCAGAAACGGTTATACTTGCTTGGTCGACGAGCTTTGTGACCTTAGGCATTCTATCCGGCTTGGTTATCTTTCCTTCCTTCACCAGACAATGTATAGCTCGGGCCAAGGTTTGGCACTCATTCGTGCAATGTCTCCACTGGACATGATACCCATAAAATTTTCCCTTCTCGTCTTCCGGTGGGTTTTTATACTCACGAAGGGGTTCGATGAGACCATCCCTTCTTAATCTGGTGAAAATCACATTGAGGGGTAAAACCCAGGGGTTTATAATGGCAGTTGTGATAGGCTCTTAATAGGCTTTTTGGCTCCTCTTGGCTCGAGATGGCAACGCTCTCAACCCATTACAGCCTTCTACCAGGTGTATACTAGAACCCTTGGAGACCCGACCGCTATTTCCTAGAGGTTCCCTCTCCATTTGACATGCCGGCACTAGTTGGCGCAAAAAAAAGCTTCCACCTCATATGTCATGCCCTAAGATTGCATGAGCTGGCCGCTGGCTTGGGGAATGGATGACTCTTGTAGGGTAGTCATAGCAGTGGGTGTCACACTCGGATATTGCGTGACCTTGTCGAAGTTCTAGTTTGCTAAGGCTTCTTTGACGGATGTCTGAATCAGTTCCCGAATGATTTTTTGGAATTGATCCGAGCTTAAAAATTGGATGATGGCAGTGACAATTTCTAACCCAAAAGATGAGGGGTGAGCTGCTGTTCCCAAGGTAGGGGTAGGACCAGTCTGTTCTCCAGGCAAGGCAGAGTTGTCAATGTAAGGAAGAGACATGGCTGGTTGTGAAGGTCTGAATTTGGGAGGAAGACTGTCGAGGATCATGAACCGTGGGTCAAGCCATGAATGGGTTGTAAATGGTGTGGATGGTATGCATGCTTTTTGCTTTTGGAAGCGGTGCGTGATATGCATGGCTGCATGTAGATGTGGTTAGAAATGATGCGATAGCTTATCCCTTCAATATACATGGGACGTTTGTATCTCACGTTATACATAGTGATATGTGGTGATGCAACGAAGGCACAAGAGAAGTCCTACGTATGTTGCTAAGCTTCTTCCATGGGCGGAAGTAGTAAGGGTAAGTTGATTCATTTTTTGGCTCTTGAAACCGATGCATGGGGGTGCATGATCACGGAGTACATAGCACGCAAATCGTCCCTCTTCCAACCTTATGACTCCCACATAACACCTTTTTGGAAGGATGAAGTTTGGCTCCTTCGCCGGTAATGGCGAAAGAAGCGTGTCCTAATTATTTTATTTATTCTGGTGATCTTAAAGGAATGATGTGCTAAGGCTTTTTCTAGTGCGGCTTTGGTATAAGGTTATTGATGTAGAAGGTTCTCGTTTACCTTGATTCCACATTACTTAACCACTCCCTAAATAGGTGCGATCGCAGGAGTTTACGTATTGGTTAAAATGAGTGATCCACCCACTAGGCATCCTCAATTCCAACAGGGCATGAGTGATACTTTCGTGAGTTTCTCGGGTAAAACAGGGCACCTAAAACTTATCGAACTATCTACACGCATGATTAAGGAAAGAACATCATGAAAAAGAATGAAGTTTTAATTTGGCCAATGATTTCAATACATCATCAAAATCCTTTAAACTTTATAAAAATATTAAGTTTTAAGCTTAAAGAGATAAATCCCCAGTAGAGTCGCCACCGTGAGTGGACGACCTTTTCCCCGCTCGCGAGGCCCGCGTGAGATGTGCCACACGGGGCCCTCGCGGGCAGGGAAAAGGTCGTCTGCTTATAAGAATCTGAGTTTAATCTCTTCTAATCTCGATTCTTAGTTATTCTTAGGCTTGATCTTATAGCTTAAACATTAAAATCGGTTAGAAATCATAGGTAAAAATGGATTACATAGGTTTAGAGATTTATTTCCAAACACTACCTAAATTTTTTCTCTATTTCTGTTGCTATTTCATCACAAAATCATCAAAAGGATCTCGCCAAGGGTTGATTCGAGTCTCCAAAGATAGATTCACGGCCTAGAGGTAATAAATCTGAGTTCCATTATCTATTTACTTATTTTTTTTGCTTGTTGGAGGTTGATTTGGTGGTTTTTGGGGTCTTTTACTCGTTCATTCTTCGGTATTGTTTACAAAACCATAAAAATCCCCGAAACAGCTTCAAGAGTAGCCCTCACCGCCACACTTACGGTGGTGAAGGCTAGATTAGCGGCGGTGACCTCTACCCTTGTAGAGGTCCCAGCGATTTTTGAGTTTTTTTGGGTTCTTTTCCCCCAAATCCATAAATTAAATATCATTTTGAGTGTTTTTAGTCCAGATCTATAGAAATAACGTTGATTTTGACTTAGAATATCGATGATTTTGAGTTTATGGGTGTAAAAATACCCGATTTTGCGTTAAAAATGAGTTTAAATTGGCATTGCTAGAGGAGGAACCATTCCCGCCGTCGCTCCGGCGGCCACCGCCACTACCACTGGAACGGTGGTGGGGACGACCACCCCTCCAGCAATGACGATTATGGCTCATTTTTAGCTCTATTTTGGTTCATTTTTCTGTCATTTTTCATCCTTTTTTGTGTTTTTCTCCATGTTTCTGATCTGCGAAGCTTTCTTATTAATCTGAATTTTTTTAGTGTAGTAAATTAATTAATCAATTGGTTAAATAATTGTTATATGCCTTAAAAAATATGGATTTTCCAAAGAGAGCTTTTGCTCGACCCCGCCGAGTGGCTCTACCTCTTGGACTCCGCAGGGGCCGCCCTGTATTTTGGTTTTGGCCGAAAATTATTAGTTCATTGATTATGCATGTTAATTGGTATTTTTCCATGCTACGTGCCATATATGTGCTAACGATTTCCCGTGCAGGTAGATTTAGGTTAGATGTATGTTAGGACTTCGGGTATTATTTATTTTTCCGCATTAAAAAAATGTATAGGAATTTGTAAAGTCATGTAATAATGATTTTGTTTGCTTTATTTTATCGCTTTTTGCATGCCCTCTTTGTGATAAATGGATATATTAACCGAAAACTCTAATTAAGACGATTTATATCGCATAAGAACTAAAAGAATTTTCACTAAAACATGAACAGTTTGATTTATTAAATGAAGAGTAGACAATCATATTTGAGCTCAGAATCTCTATTTTAAGGTATGGTCTAACCACCCAGTGGGAGTATCGTACCCAAATTCCCCGTAGAACTAAACCGGGTGGCGACTCTGTCTTAAAATACGGGATTCTGATCTCGTATCTTATTTTAACAATTAAATTGGACTAAATATCAACTTTAACCTCAATTTAATAATATTTCCTCATGCCTAAATCGAGGGCTCTGCTTTGGCTCACTTCGTCATGCTTACTTTTCCGTACCCGTTTCTCACATGGGTTTGCGAAAAAGGTCGCCCGTACATAGTGGCGACTCCGCTGGGGATTGTCCTTTTAACTTAAAATTTGAAAATTCTTTTCTTTTTCAAAATTTGTTAAAGGATTTGATGATGTGTCGAAATCATTTTTAAATCAAAACTTCTTCATTTCTTATTCTTTTTTATCCATCGCGTAGCTAGAGGACACTTCTAGGTTAGGGTACACATTTTTCACCCCTTGAAGCTCACTTGTATCACTCATGCCTGCAGGGAATTGGGGATACTTTATGGGTGGATCACTCATTTGAACCAACATGTAAACTCCCATGGTAGCACTCATTTGAGGAGTGGTTGAGTTACGTGGAATCAAGGTAAACGAGAGCGTTCTACAATGATAACCAATTTGAGACCATGAACCGCGTTAGATAAGCCATAGTAACTTCCCCTTAGGAATCACCAAAATGCACATGTTTTAGAATTAGGCCGCATACTCTCTTGCTGTTCATTAGCATTAGAGTTAGCCCCAGATTTTTGAATGGCGTTGCACAGGAGTCATAAGGTTGGAAGAAGTTTCGCTTCTTGATGCTACTTCTATTGTGCCCATTCATACAAAATCCATTCATAGGCCGCATGTGGCCGACTTTTATTCTTCCACTTACCTCTACTCTCCCCTCTCTTGGAGGGGGAATTTAATAAAATGCCTAAAATCGTTTGGTTCCCGAGGAACCGTACCTGGTTCACTAGAGAATAATGAGGGATTCACATGTCTCATGTATTTTGGGGATAAGCTTCGCATCATAAGCCCTTCTACTCTCTATCTCTCTAAACCACCCTGTGTATATAACATTCATAATTCAAATAATATACATAATTCATTTCATTCATGGTTCGATTCGAGCTGATCACCTTCCGATTTCTCAGTAAGATCGAGGCGTCACTACCGTCCTAGTCTAGTTTCGCTCGATCATCATTTGGTTTGTTGTTCTTTAGGTTCAAGATCTATTTTTGAATTCGATAAGCTGATCATACCAGACTTTCCTTTCGATGATAGTTCAAGCAAGGGTCCACCTTATTATGCATCTTCTCTTTTGCCTATTCAGAATTAGTAGTCCCTCGATTCCGAGATTACCAACGTATGGCCATATTTCTCTAGTCTGATTAGTTCGGAGATATAATCCGAGGGTAGGTACAAAATTTGTTTCGCGTAGTTTTGGAAGAGAAAAAGAATGTTTAAGTGCCATTAGAGTAGGGTTCAAGCTCAGTGACAGTTAGAGGTAGCTCAGAATAAGTCAGTTCAGGTTTAGTCTACTGTTCAACCGGTTTAGTTTATACAGCCGCCCATTCAGCCTCTGACCAGCCCATTTTAGTTTGGTCAGGATGTTATGCAGTCCCAACCACCTATATTTGCCTATCCTGCTCAATCTTCAAGGCACACCTCCAAGCCTGATTTTCTCACCATTGTGGACCAACTTCAATTGATCCCAATAACCCCAAATCAGTTTTAGCCAGCTCAGTCAATCCTATCCAGCTGATCCCAATCGGGTCCATTCTGTCTTGGCTAAAATCTAGCTCAACCACAATTAGCTTTCATTCCCCCGAGCTTTGCTTTATCGGCTCGAGGCCCGAAACCAGTCACTCAAGGTATGGTCTTCTCGGGTGGCCTTACACCTCAAATGATTATGCCTTTTAGCAGTTTTATGTCTCCTTTTAATCCTCCAATCTCCTTTACTCCTGATCGTTCTCATTTTTTTATTGCTTCGAGAGGGACGCTTACCCACAAAACCCCTTCAATCATAATCTTTGAGTCGATTCTCAAGTTGAGACGTCCTTGCTTACTTCACTATTTCAGTCTGGCCTAGCTTCTCTGTCCTACGTCCAGTTCATGCAACCTCTGTGCATGACAGTTGAAGTTGAAGCTCTCTTGCATTAATTAATGGCTCTTTTATCCAACGGCTAGGTTATACAGCCTCCGGGTGTGACACCTGAAACTAAGTCCCTCCTACATCAGTCAATGATTCCTCGATCCACCGACCAAGTCATGCAATCTCCGAGCATGACACCCAAAATGGAGGCTCTACTGCATAAATTCTTGCTCTTTAGTACCAAGGAAGGTGAAGGAGTTAGTAAATCACTTGCCATACCATCTCGGGTCAAAATGAAAGGGCAGCTTATGCAAGCAATAAGGTTGGATCTCGTTCCTCCCAATCAAGTACAGGTTATTGATCAGGCACTTGTACAAAAGATAACCCAGGCAAGGTATAATAGGCATCTGTGGGAAGCATCGTTGAGAATCATATACATAAAGTCAAGAAAAGACAGTAAGAGTGGACCATTATGCCCTTAGAGACCTCCCATGGCTAAAGAAGGGGATAAGTTTTGTGAATATCATGTGTAACCAAGTCACTGTACTAACAAATGTTGGGCTTTAGCTCAAGCTATCAACCATTTGGTGGAAGAATGTAAGATACTTAAGCCTGAGAGAGCACCTGACCTTATGGATTCTCCCTCACTTCCTTGCTCATCGAAAGGAAGTTGTGGACCACAAGACCTCATTAGGGCCATCTGTTCCAAAGATAAAACTCCGATAGCTCAAGTTATCACTTGAGAGAGCATTTTCACTACTCATGTTATGCCTCACAAGGGTACTTTCATGTCTCCATGGAAGCTACCTCTTAGTGTTATCTTTGCCAAGTTGATAGAAGCGGGCAAGCTTAATCCTATGCATGGGCATACGTCTCCCACTGCTGAAGAGAAAGAGGATTTCTGTGATTATCATGTTCAGAGAGGGCATAAGACTGATTAGTGTTGGACTTTGGTTTCCATTATCACCCGTATGGTGAAGAAACGAGAAATAGAAGAGCCCCTCCATCGGAATGCTTTTGTGTCCCCCTAGGAATTACCATTGACATTATCTTTGCCGAATTAAGGGAAGCCGACCATCTTAGTTCTCTTTATGACTATCGTTCTCCTAAGCCCGAGAAAGATGGGAACTTTTGCCACCATCATGTTTAGGTAGGGCACAAGACAACTCTATGCAAATCTTTAGGCAAGGCTGTTTGGCGCTTGGTGAGAGAGGGCAAGATAGAGCAATCAGGTAGAAAACCGAGCACCACAGAAGCTAACAAAGAATTTGTGAGGTCTCTAGTAAGTGAAGGAGACAAGCTATTCACCGAAAAAGGGAAAGTTCTGGGTCTCGACCTGGATGACACGCCAATAAAAGCTATCGAGGGTGCCGAATCTACCAGCACCATAACTCAAGACCCTCCGTATGTGGAGGATGACTATCCTATGATGTAATTTTCTTTTTCTAGCATTTAGATGTGAATAATTTCTTCCTTTAAGACATTTAAATTAATGAAAGACTCTCGTTTTCCTTGTTTGCTTAATGTTTCACCCAATGGGTCCATGCATGCATTCATTCAATCATAATCATAACGTGTTCAATATTCATAATGTTTCCCTAAATGAATTAAATTTGGGTACATATGATAACCTAAAATGGTAACCATTTCTAATGACCTAACCTCTACAAAAAAAGAGAGATAATACAAGTGCTTAAGGGTCATGATAATGCTTTCACCTGGTCGTGCCCACATATGCCTAGGGTCAGTTGACAGAGTGTCGAGACCCGCATCCCCTTACTTAAGGCAGAGAAAGAAGCTCAGTCCTTCCTCCGATGGATTTGATATGTTAGTTGGTTCACCCCAAACCTCACAACTATGTGCAAACCTATTTTCAAGCTACCGAAGAAGCGTCAGCCTATTATGTGGAAAGAGCATCACCAGATCACCTTCGACAGAATGAAGGCTTACCGTTTTCGTCCACCCATTCTCAAATTTCCCAACGCCCGATACACAATTGATCCTTAACAATTTCCCATACCTTTCAATTCTCAACATTCACTATTTCTCTCCCCAATGGCCATTCTCGACATAGGGGATAAATCTGATTGGAAAAATCGACCTTCATCAACCAAGGGACAAAACTTCATCATCGTAGAGGTAGGTTACCTCTCAAAATAGGGGGGAGCTGAGCCTTAAACAAGTATTACCATTGAGAAGATAGCCAAGTTCATTAAGAAATACGTCTTCACTTGGTATGGCCTACCTCATCACATTACCTCAGATGACCGATTTCAATTCCATAGGATAACAGCCGATTTTGATCAAGAAATATAGAACCAAACGCCACAGGACTTTGACTCACTTACCATGAGCTAATGAGGCAATCAAAACCATAAACCAATCTACCAAGAAAATTCTTCCTAAGATTATCACTAGATACAAAGATTAAGCCGATGAGCCACCGTTCTCCCTTCGGAGGTACCGAATAAGTGTAAAGAGCTCCCGCAAACTGAGAAACTTTCTCATTAGCTATGGAATAGAGGTTGTGCTACCAACCAAAATCAAGATGAAGTCCTTGAGAGTTGCACTGAATCCAAGTCAAAGGGACCCCCAAGGACTAAGGCATAGTTTGAATAACTCAAACGACCTTCAGACGTACCACCTGCGCATAACTAATACCTACAACAAACCGAATCAAGTAAAGCCTACTAATACCAACCCTAGGGGGAAGTTTAGGAAAAATTGGAAAAGACCTTACATAATAAAAAAGGTACTTGGCATTATTACGATTATGGATGACAACGAGTTTCTGAACCCTATCAATTAAAATAGGTTGAAGCGTTATAATATCTAACTAGAAAAGGATCAAATCCAGAAAAGTGGGATATAAAAAAATAATTAAAATCAATCACTCGTCAAGTGGTCCTCTACTACTCGGGCAAAAATTAGGGTGTAACCCACTAATTGGTATTCTACAAACCAGTTAGGCAAAAGTTAGGGTGCAAAATAGCCCGCTAGACTGAAAATCCAAAAAGGGTGGTCTAGGCAAAAGTTAGGGTAAAGTGAGCAAAGTGATTGCATTGGCTAGAATTTTAGGAAACAATGATCCGGAAGAAGTGATTCAGGAACAATTCGGATCGAGTTTGAAGAAAATAAAAACTATAGAAACAGAGTCATAAGGAACAAAACAAGTAATCTCCATAATCCAAAATGGAAGCATCTGGTCCAAAACAAGGCATCTGGACGTTCATTGGAGACTACAAGTACCTAAGCACATAGTGGAAGCATCCGGTTAAAGTTTAGAAAGAAAACAAACTTTAAACCGCTCAAGATCAGCATCTGAAAGAAGAACTGGTTGAAATAGCATTCAGATTTAACAAGACAAATTCATCCAAAAGATAAAAGGACTGACACAGGAAAGAGAAAAGGTATCAACCTTTTCTACTTAGACTAATAGGAAGGGCGCAAGAAGCACACAATCTAAACTTCTGGCATAAAAGTTAATGGATCATAAAAATACAAGAAAATGATCACCGACATCTTTCAGGCCTCAATTCCAAGGATTTAACAGGACATTTAATCAGTCTAATGGATTGATCAATAAATCCGAAAGTGCCATATATTACCTGATCAATGGTGAAGAGTTAATTCAACTTCAACATAATGGCTACATTTATGATAGAAGCATATAAAAGGACAGCTTCACATGTTGAGAAGGTGTAGGTTATTTTGAGAAAGCATGCACTAGAGAATTTGCTATTACAAGCAGTGATATAATCCCTCAAAGAATTAAACCATTCCAAATCAGTTTGTAAGGATTCCCAAGTGAGTTATACACTTGAGGAAATCCAAAACCAAAATCTTTTAGAAAAATAAAGGGTAAAATCTTATACTCGGGTGAGTAGTGAGATTGGGATCTAGCAAGAGTTGGTGCTTTAAGTGGAACTCCCTGTAGGACTCAGCTTAAATTTGGGTAAAATCTAAGTGGTATATCCTACTAAAGACAAGAGGAATTAGCTAGGATTTAGTGCTTCTAGTGGTATATCTTACATCTGGAAGGGGTTACCATCCGGAGACAAATTGTAAGGCTTAATTCCTGTCAGTTGGAAAGGAATCCACTAGTGAAAAAGCTTGGAGGAAGGAAACTCTGAGGACTAGAGTAGGTGGGGTTGGACCAGGATAAAATTGCTGTGTTTAATTTTCTAACTATTTATATTATTGCATAACATTTCATATCAGCATTATCTGAATCCATCATATCTGGAACATAATCAAACACGCTACACAAGACTTTTTAAAGTCTCCTCATTTCCACAAAAAGGGTTATTCACCCCCCCCTCTGACCTTATTTTGACCCTCACAAGGACCAACAAGTGGTATCAGAGTAAGTGATCAAAACTAGAGATCTAACAATCTCGAGCTAAAGTCCATATTTTGATCCAAAAATCAAAATGAGTTTCCAAAACTCACAACTCCTTCCCAAGGGTATGTCTATTACCCATCCTCCACTCTTCACTGGTGAACATTACACATTCTGGAAGAACCAGATGAAGAAATTCATTCAAGCACAAAGCATGATGGCATGGATGACCATTAAAGATGGCCTATATGAGCCTATTCATGAAGTAGAGGGTATGACTACCCGAAAGCCATCAAGTTTATGTGATGATAATGATTATAAAAAATTGCATGAAAACACAAATGCTAGTAATATGTTTTATTGTGCTCTTAGTGCAGCTGAATTCAACAGAATATCTGGATGCAAGATTGTGCAAGAAATCTGGCAGAACCTGGAAGTGACCTATAAAGGTACAAACAAGGTTAAAGAAGCCAAAATTGATCTGCTACATCAAAAGCTAGAATCCTTTGTGATGGAACCCAAAGAATTCATCAGTAACATGAATACTAGATACACCAATCTAGTAAATGAGATGAAGAGGCTTGCAAAGGAGATCTCAGTATTAGATATGGTCAAGAAAATACCCATGAGTCTTACCAAGGAATGGGATAACAAGAAGACTGCCATTGAGGAAGCTCACGGCTTAAACTTCTATAGTTATAACGAACTCATTGGTAATCTCCTAACTCAAAAGTTATCCTTGGAGAGATATAGCCAGCAGGAGAAAAATCCTAAAGAAAGGAAGAAGGCCATTGTGCTCAAGGCAGATTCTGCAGGATCAACCTCCTTCGGATCAGATAAGCTACCAAAGGAATCTAATTACAGCAAAGAAGATATCACTATGTTGGCCAAGTATTTTGATAGATTCCTAAAGAAGAAAGATATAAGGAGATCTAAAAGTTATAAATTAAAAAGATCAAAGGAAGGCACTTTAAGAAAGGATAAACCAAGAAGGGCTCCTGAAGAAAAGAATGATTTAGAAAAAGATATTGCCTACTTTGAATGTGGAGGAAAAGGCCACTTCAGAACTAAATGCCATAAGCTTAAAAGAGACAACAAATATAAGAAGAAAGCTATGGTAGCCATATAGAGTAATAGTGAAGAAAGTAGCAGTTCATCTTCCACAGAGGAAGAAGAAACAGCTAACTGTGCATTTATGGCATTGACAGATCTGGAAGGAGATCAATCTAAAAGAAATCCATCTAAGAAAGATACTGAGCAAATTGAGGAATCAGAATCAGAGACAGCCACCACTGAGGTAAACTCTCACTCTAGTTCTGTTTCTAACCTTGATCTTGCTAGAGCCTTAGTGGTGGTGATCCACAATGTGAGGAAAAATACCAAAGCTATAAAATCCTTACAAAGACAAGTTCTAGAGCTAGCTGACGATGCTGAGGCAATGGCACAAGATATAAATCTGATAAGGACCATAAAGCATATGGATCTGGTTGAAAGGAATTTCCTAAGAAGTCAAGTGCAGATCTTAAGTGCTAACTTGATAGGGCTAGATAGAGAGCTAACCCTAATGAAGGAGGCATCCAAAAAGAAATCAGATCCTTCATAAAGAAGGAGAAATCAAAGGCAAGCAGCACCAAGAAATCTAAATCAAAAGAATCTGGTGCCCCTAAATAAAAAAGAAAGGAAAGTTAATAGGCAACCTTAAGCACAGAGATTCACAGCTGCTCAAAAGGGAAAAGCTAAGGTTGTATTAAATGAGCAACTTGTCAAGCAAAGAAAGAATCATAGAGCAGAGATTGCACCTCCAACCAGCTCCAAATACACACTAAACAGACAAGTATACGGGAAGCCAGATACATAGGAAATTATGGAAAGGAGGATCTTAAAAAGATCCAGAAGAAGAATGAGCAGAACAGACCCATCTCCGAGTGCAGGTTTTGTGGGAAAAACAATCATATTACTAAATTATGTAGATTGAAAAATGGTTATTATGATGTTTATCCTTGGCCTGAAATGGTTGATAACCTGAGAGTGTTGGTCCCTGTGAGGGTCCTTGTAAGGTTAGAGGGGGGTGAATGACCCTTTTTTGCTGAATATAAAGACTTTAAAAAGTCTTAGTGTAGCGTGTTTGATTATGAACCAGATGATGGATCCGGATGATGCAGTTATGATAATTTAATTCAAATAACAAAAGTTAGAGAAATCAAACATAGAAGGTTTTTATCCTGGTTCGGCCCCACCTACTCCGGTCCCCAGAGTTTCCTTCCTCCGAGCTTTTCCACTAGTGGATTCTTTCCCAAATGGCAGGAATCAAGCCCTACAATTTATCTCCGAATGGTAACCCCTTTCGGATGTAGGATATACCACTGAAAGCACCAACTCCTAGATGAGTCCTTTAGTCTTTAGTAGGATATACCACTTAGACTTCTACCCTGAATCTAAGCTAAGTCCTACAGGGAGCTCCCGCTCAAAGCACCAACTTTAAGTTGTATCCCTATCTCCGAACTCACCTAAGTTAGAGATCCTTACACTCTTGTTTTCATAAAGGTTTTGGTTTTTGGATTTTCTTAAGTTTATACTTCACTTAGGAATTATTACAACAGATTTGGAATTAATTGATTCTTGAAGGGATTGTAAGCTGATTGAAACTTGTGCTTTTTATTGCTTATTTTTGTCAATCAAACAACCAACCTTCTCATCTGGTGAAGCTTCCCTTTTATAGGTTTCCATCATAAATGTAGCCACTGTGGGTTGTTGAACTTGTAATAAATCTTCACCCTTGATCAGGTTATAGGTGGCGCTTTCAAAACCGTTGATCAATCTGTTAGATTGTAATTTGACCCATTTGAATCCTAGGGATTAATGCTGAAAAGTGGTCAGTGATCGTTTCACTTGGCATTTTGTGATGCACCAACTTTTACACCATTAGCTTTTTGGTGAACTCCACGGGCCTCCTTATTGGTCTAGGTGAAAAAAGTTTTTAGCTTTTTCAGTCCAGTGTCAATCCTTTTATCCTTTCTCTGAAAAACACAAGTTATCATTTTATCTTTGTCTTGGGGAAAGGATCTTTGACTTCATAGACCAAAAGGTGGAGGGAAAAGTTATCTTTGAAACTTTTCCCATTGTCTTCAAGCATTAGTCTTGCGGATGTCTTTGGACTTATATTCTTCGGATCCGCCTTCTTCCGGAGATAAGGCATTCAGTCCTTCCAGGTGCTGTTCTTGAAGGATTAAAGCTTGTTTCCTTTCCAAGCTATATTCTGATGATTCCATGTACTTAGGTATTTGATGTCTTCAATGGACAACCTTGTAGCTGGATGTTTGTCCGGATGTTTCCATTTGGATTTGAGATTTACATAGTTTAAGTTTTTATTTCTTTCAAACCTGATCCGAATAATTTAGTTTAATTAGTGATCCGGATCATAGTTTCCCAACAATCTCCCCTATTTGATGGAAATAGAAACTAAGCATAAAGGAATGAAGTATATATAAACTAAGTATGATTTTTGATACTTAGAAATTTACAGAGTTTACACCCCCATAATTCTAGCATCCTAACTCCCCCAATATTTTTCAATCATAGCTTCTAAGTTTGTTTTAGTACAATTGTAGATTGTACTTTTAGAAGCAATATTTTGAGAATTAGATATTTTCACTATATATACTTCTGCTGTCAATAATAGTTAACATCAATGAAGTTCAGATTACAAATTACAGAAATATATAATAGTGAATCTAGCTATTACAAAATCTATTACAAAATTTTACAAGTACAGATAATAGCTAGTCTAATTCTGATCCCCTCCGGATGCTCCCTCTTTCTCCTTTCCCTTTCCGGATCCATGTTCTTGTATACTCATATCCCCCTTTTTGTTTCCAGCTTGGGGGTCTATGACCATAAAAGTCTTATTATCCCAAGCTGTTTGCCATGTATTTGAATACATCGTGTAGTCAGTGCTGTCTTTGGATCTTTCCTCAATAATCTTATCAACCATACGAGGAGTGAGATAGAGGGCTGGATGGTCTTCTTTAAACTATCATAGGACTGCTTGATAGATGGATGAATGTGTAAGATAAGCTTTTGATCCTTTGGGTCATAGTAAGGAAAGAGGACCTTGAGGAGAGTTGTCATTCATTTCTGTCCGAAGAAGCCGAAACTCTAATAGCCTGTATGAGGTTGTGAAAGACCGGAAGAAGCTGACTTTCTGGAATGGCAGGGGAGGAAAAAGATCCGGATATAGAGAGATTATTGATTTCGGTCTGAAGGAGGGTGATTTCTCACTAAGTCCTTTCCGGATATTATGTAAGGATTCAGATTGGTGAGAGAGTTCTTTTGAGATGGATGCATTCCAATCATTTATTTGCTTCTCTAATCCGGTTATATGGCTTTGCAGTTCATCGCCCATATCATCCAAAATTTTCTCCTTAAATTTGGGAAGAATTTTCTCTATAAAGTGCACCAGCATTTCTTGGGTGACTTGCTGATCTATTCTCAGATCTTTTATTGCAGGAGAGGGGTCTTTTTAGCCATGAATTTTAACAAGTTTTCAAACTTGGAATCCAGATAAGCCTTTATTTCTTCTATTTACTCAAAGGAGGATGATGTGATCTTGTCAAGCACAATTCCACAATTATTTGAAGCTAATGTGTTGGCTTGATCAGCCGTTCGATTAACTGTGTAACCATTCTTCTTAAGCGCATTCAAAGTTGGCTTGATTAGAGAGAGAGAGGCTTCAACTATGGCTCCTGGAGTGGGGAAGTCCAGGACTTTGTCTTCTATATTTTTCACTGATAGTTTGATCTCACCCAACTCCTTTTTGACATCTTTATTAGCAGCTTGTCTTAGCAGTTCTTGTTCAACTCCTCTAAGATGTGTGCATATGGTCCGGAGGCTCTGTTTAACATACCCTTCCTCATTTTCTTCTTGGGCATCTTCTTTTAGAAGATGGAGTGCTGCTGAAACTTTTGCTTTAACTATGTTATTTGTAGGCACTCTCATTAGGCTTACTTTAGGAGGAAATTCTTCTTCAAAGGAGCTTAATGTGTCATCTCCGGAACCTGAGCTACTTCTGGAGGGTTCATTATCTATTTATTTATCACTCTCCTCTGGATCTTATTCTTCTTCCCTCTCTTCCGACCTATCCTCCGAACTTGCCTTGCCTGTTGAGTCCACTCTAGGAGTGTTCTTATTGGATCCCAGATAATGTCCATCCTCTAGGGTAAGATTATCTGGGTTGGGCACACCTTCCTTGGATACAGTTGGGACATGTGTATCCAAGTTGTCCCTGATTTCAGCTGTTGTGACATCACCAGCAGTATCATTAGCATTAATATTAAGAGTAGCTATGATAGGAAGTACCTCATTTAAGGGAGATGGAATTTGGATGCTTGAGGCTTCATTTTCTTTAATTCTTCCAACCTCAACCCCTGGATGACTGGAAGTGTCCTTAGTCATCCCTACTAATGCCTTTTTAGGACTTTGAGGCTCAATAGGTGCATTGGAATTATCCTCAATGCCCTCTCCTACTGCCTTTATAAGACTTATTTCTATATGATTTCCAGCTTCCGGACTTAGCAGGTTCTCTAGAAGAGGTTCTGTAAAGGGTTAAAATTAAAGGATCAAGATTCTAGAATTTTAGAAAGCTCAACCATGGCATTTGAGTCAATTAGAATTAGCTGAGTAAAATATCCCCCTAGTCCCTGAATGCCTAAGTTGTTCAGCTGGTAGTTTTCTGCTATGGAGGCCATCATTTCTTCATATTGAGGATCCTTCGGAAGGATGTCCTCATTAGATCCGGGCACATTCTTGCCCTTTGAGCTTTTGGCCTTAGCCAACTCTTCCACGACTATCCTCTTTGCTGCCTCTTCATCAATGACGATAGCAGTTGGTCTTTTGGCAGTTTTCTTTTAGTGCTTTTGAGCCTCTACAGCCTCATCAAATGTATAACCCTTCCGGGTAAACTGCTTCTTTGGTGCAGGCATCTGATCTTCCATCTCCTCTTCATCAAACTCATTTACCCCTTTCAGCAATTTGAATGTTTTCCTCTTCTGGCCCTTTTGATGATCCTTTCTTGTTATAGCAGCAGCTACTGCAATAGTTTCTTATGCCTCCGGGTCACATACTTGTCTCTTCAATAGATCAGCTGTCTTAATTGGCCTTCCCCTTGGCTTTGACTTTTCTGGGGAATTTTTGAGCAGCTGGGAGATTATTTACTGATCTTCATCCTCTACTTCATCCGGATCACAACCATTTTCTTTCGAGCGTTGGTCCTAGGCTTTTTGGGAGCAGGGGCTATAGCATCCGGATTGACAGCTTTCCTTGTTTTGTTCTTCTTCTCATCACTTTGCCTTATGGCCTTGGCTTCATCCCATGTTCCATTGAACCTAAGTTCAGAAAGTTCTTCTGGAGGATAACCTTTCCATTAACACCCTAGAATTTGATAAGGTTGACTTCAAAGGCTTGGAGGTTCTGAGTGATCAAAGCACCGTGTGAGTTCCTATAATGCTTTAGGAAGTGGATTATTAGGACTAGGAAATTAACTTCACTGGATTCCGCCCAGTGCTGCAGCATGTAATGTTTGAATGTTGACACTGTGGTTATAGATCCTCTCCAGATAAGGATTAGCTTGGCCAATACATATTGCAAGATCCAAGGTACCTAAGGCCAGTAAGTGGAGAATTTATCCGCAAAATATCTCTCTGGAAGCCACATCTTCGGATCATACTTCACGTTTGCTTCATCTCCATCCACCCTCATTTACACTCCATTATTCTTTATGTGGAGGTAGTGTTCAAAGAATTCTGGAGTTATCATAATTTATTTGCCTTGGACCTTTGTGTATAGATGTGAGCGGATGACGTTTCGCGCGGCGGCAGCGAGGCCAGGCCGGTAGGCAGGCTTCTTGAAATAACTGGAGAGATGTGGGTGATGTGATTGGAAAATGGTTTTGCATATTTAAATGCTCAAAAGGTACGAGATCAAAATCCCGTACTTAAAATAGAGTCGCCACCCGGTTCAGCTCAACCGAGAAATTTTTGGTACGATTTTCCCACCGGGTGGTTGGACCATACCTTAAGTAGAGATTTTGAGTTCGGATGATGTTATCTATTTTTCATTAGGACAAGTTAAGATATTTGATTCTCTCTTAATCTGTTTAATCCATCCTATTTATTCATGTTTTCAGTTATTTTGTTATTTTTGCATTTATCAAGCAATTGAAGCGATGAATAAAATATTTATAGCCGTTAAAAAAAATTAAGTGCGGAAAATAAAATTATTACAAAGCTTCTAAGTCCTGTACAGTTTTCTATGCAATAAATAAAATATTCGAATGTCTGATATACGTCTACCTGCAGAAGATTGTTAGCACGGATATGGCATATTTTATTTACATTATCATAAAGCCCGGTTGGATGGCTAAAATGAGATTTGAACGGTGTTTGCGGGGAAATTCCATTTTCAATCAAATTTTAGGTTCAGTCGTTGCTTTAACCGGATTATAAGTGAAAATGCCACGCGTTATAGGTTGGGGTCTATTTTCAAGAGGCTTTGAACTTCCATCATTGCATTATATGTTCTAGCTTCAAAAAATAAGCTAGTCCGGGAACAAATGAAAATAAAACTGTTGTCCAAAAAGTCATATCGCCGATGATATAACTGATGTCGCCGGCAACATGGTTAATGTCGCTGGCAACATGGCTGATGCCGTCGGTGAGATCAATTATGTCGCTGGCAACATCAGTTTGTAGACAGGCTACATGGCTTTCTGAGTACCATAAAGAAAGGGTCCCACAAGAAAGTGAAGTTTCTGGGGAACGTAACGCCACCGACGGTATCAGTGATGTCTCTGGCGATATGGGTGATACCGCCGGCGACATTACATGTCTCCGGTGACTTTAATTTCTTACAGCAGTGGTGGATAGCAGTCAAAAATGACCAAAAACCCAAAAAAATATAAATTAACAAAAATTAACATAAATCAATAATATTAATGCTAAAGAGCTATAGACTCAGGATTTTTACCTCGAGGCCGTGAATCCACCTCTTCGTGAACTAAAAAGAAATGCCTCTAGGGAGCTTGTTATGATGATTTAGTAGTAAATTCGAGTGTTTCGGGTTTCTAATTCCAATTAAGTTGGTTTTTAACTACAAGATTTACTGATTTTAAGCTCACAATCAGAGAATTCAAAGAAGAAAAACTAGGAAAAATGGATTGGAGTCCTTTTTTTCTGTCTTATCAAATTCTTATCTCACTAAAATCTATTTTCTCATTCGAACATTCAAATTCTAACATTAGATGATCCCCCCCTTCAAATTGCAGCTCAAGGTGTGCTTTTATATGTGAAATGGGGTGTTTTTTAGGCCTTTTTGACCAATTTTGTCGAAAGTGGCCAAAAGGCTGTCTGTGTAGGGACCTGTTTCAGACCATGCCACCGGCGATATAGTGACGCCGCTGGTAGTATGGATGATGCCACTGGGGACATGGTGATATCGCCGGTGGCATGGCTTATGCCGTTGATGGCATCAGGCTCCAGCATACCGACAGGCAGCAAGCCTAGGAGCCTAAAAAGTCATCAAAAGTGGTTTAATAGTGGGTGGAAAGGTATCTTTTTTACTTTTAATAATATTTTAATGGGTATTTATTATTTGGGTGCAAATCATTCGTTCAAGCTCCTACCGGATGCTTTATCGGCCACGCCAAACTGGATTCTACCAAGTATAAAATTCGCGAGGAATATTAATTTGGTAATAAAAATTCTAAAGAAAACTTTTATTTTGAGGCATTAAAATTGGGTACACAATATCATTGTCTCGATAGAGGGGCTGTAAAATCCCATGCTTACAGGCTGCCCCTCGGGGGATCACTGCTGCTACAGGTCAGTATGATCGCACGAAAGAGCAAGGGATAGGAACTATACCTGACGGGTGACTGGTTTACCCATTGGTTGGACTTGTGCTTTGTGGATAGGATTGTCTTTTAGTCAAATTTATGCTTTGGGAAAGGATGCCCCTTGGTCGGGCTTGATCCTTTGTAGGTTGGTTGTCCCTTGGTTGGACTTGAGCTTTGTGGAGAATTTATGCTTTGGTCGGATTTGTGCTTTGCAGAAAGGATGCCCCTTAGTCGGACTTGATCCTTTATAGATTGGTTGCCCCTTAGTCGGGTCTATAATTTGTGGAGGGTTTGCCCTTTGGTTAGACTCGAGCTTTGTGGAGAGTTTGTCCTTTGGTCAAACTTGAGCTTTGTGGAGAGATTGTCCTTTGGTCAGACTTGAGCTTTGTGGAGAGATTATCCCTTGGTCGGACTTGTGCTTTGTGGAGAGATTGTCCTTTAGTCAGACTTGTACTTTGTGGAGATATTGTGCTTTGATCGGACTTGTGTTTTATAGATTGGTTTCCCCTTGGTTGGGTCTACGCTTTATGGAGGGTTTGCCCTTTGGTCGGACTCGAGCTTTGTGGAGAGTTTATCCTTTGGTCGGACTTGAGCTTTGTGGAGAGATTGTCCTTTGGTCAGACTTGATCCTTGTGGAGAGATTATCCTTTGTAGATTGGTTATCCCTTAGTCAGACTTGAGCTTTGTGGAGAGATTGTCCCTTGGTCGGACTTGTGCTTTATGAGGAGATTGTCCTTTGGTCGGACTTGTGCTTTGTGGAGAGATTGTCCTTTGATCGGACTTGTGTTTTGTAGATTGGTTGCCCCTAGGTAGGGCTTGAGCTTTGTGGAATGATTGTCCCTTAGTCGGACATGTGCTTTGTGTAGAGATTATCCCTTGGTCGAACTTTTGTTTTATAGATTAGTTGCCCCTTGGTCGGGCTTGCGCTTTGTGGATAGGCTGCTCTTTGGTCGGACTCGAGTTTTATGGAGAGTTTGTCCTTTGGTCGGACTTGATCAAAATTTAAATTGGAGGGGGCAATGTCGCCAGCGGCATGAATGATGTTGCTGGCGGTATGGCTTGATACCGCCGGCGGCATGAATGGCCATGTGGTAGTTTTGACTGGTCAAGCAATTTCAAAATTTGAATTGGAAGGGGCGATGTCGCCGGCGGCATGAATGATGTTGCTGGAGGTATGGTTTGATGCTGCCGACGACATGAATGGCCACATGGCAGTTTTGACTGGTCAAGCAATTTCAAAATTTGAATTAGAGGGGGCGATATTGCTGGCAACATGAATGATGTTGCTGGCGGTATGGCTTGATGCTGCCGACGGCATGAGTGAGCAATTTTAGATAAATTAAAACTCCTCGAATTCTACGCGGCAGTTTAAAAGGGAGTAAACCCGTTTCTCTTCTTCACATACCGAAACCGTACCCCTCCTTCTCCGCTTCTCCAAATTTTTCAATTTCTTTTTCATCATTCTAATCATGAAGAGAATCGCCAAGGCTTTCAGGGGCAAATCCGCTAAGGCTAGGGAGAATCTGTCTGATTCCTCTATTGAAGGGTTGAAAATTCTCTCCGTCCCTGCTGCTTATGGCCTGAGGGAGACAACCAAGATGTATGGCTATAGGATCAATTCTCCTATCACCAATCTGACCCCAGAGAAGGAGAAGTACCTCTGCTATGTTCAGGTAATCCCGAAAAACCTGAATCTCCTCTTTTTGGGTTAGGTTTCGATTTAGCCTTAGGCTTTGAAATCATGCTATGATAGGAGTCATAAGTGTGAAATAAACTAATTATAAACTGATATTGCATGCTTTAGGTTTGAGTTTTACCATTTTTAGGCTTATTGTTTGATCGATTGTGGTTTTTATGGTTTTGGCACGATGGGTGTGATTTTGGGGAAAACAAGTTCTGCCCGTAGATAGTGATTTCGCCGGTGACATGAGTGATATCGCTGGCGGCATCAGTCCTTGCAAAAAGGCCTAAGGAAGTCTGATGCCATTTTTGTTTGAAGCGATGTCACCAGAGATATCATTCATGCCGCCAGCGGTATGGAGTGATACCGCCGGCGATATCGCTTCTAACAAAAGCGACATCAGTAGCTTTCCATCAGGTTCCAGCGATGAGAAAATAAGCAAGACTTATCTATTTTGTTTCTGATTTTGCAGCCATATGAACTGACTTATACTAGGGGGATGGGCACCATCGGTGAGTGGTGGCACCATATTTCGGAGAAGGACCCCAAGCTTGCACTCATCATTAATTAGATGGGATTTGGAGACCTGGCCCGGATTATGCTAATGCTGATGCCCAAGCTCTCTCATTCAGCCGTGATAGCTCTAACCGAGAGGTGGTCTGAGACCACCAACACTTTCCACTTCTCTTTTGGGGAGGTGACGATTACACCCTCCGATATCGTTGCTATGACCGGGCTTCCTTGGACCTTATAAAGACCCTCCCATGGACCAAAAAGTGGTATCATAGCAAGTGCTCAAATTAGAGATCTAACAATCTCGAGCTAAAGGTCCATATATTTTGATTCACATATCAAAATGAGTTTCTAAAACTCACAACTCCTTCCCGTGGGTATGTCTATTACCCATCCTCTATTCTTCACTGGTGAACACTACATGTTCTGGAAAAACTAGATGAAGAACTTCATCCAATCACAAAGTATGCTAGCATGGTTGGTTATAAAAGATGGTCCATATGAGCCTACTTATGAAGTAGAGGGTATGACTACCCGAAAGCCATCAAGTATGTGGGATGAGAATGATTTTAAAAAGTTGCGTGAAAACGCAAATGCTATTGACATGCTTCATTGTGCTCTTAGTGCAACTGAATTCAACAAAATTTCCAAATGCGAGACTACAAAAGAGATTAAGGAGAAGTTGGAGGTAACCAATGAAGGAACCACCAAAGTAAGAGAGGCTAACCTTGATCTACTCCAATAAAAGTTTGAATCCTTTAAGATGGATTCTAAAGAATCAATCAGCAGCATGAACACTAGATACACCAATTGAAACACCCTTATCATATAATAACTATAAAAAAATACTATAGAATATTTTTTTTCAAAAATATTCATATATTAACACAACCATAATATTTCACATCAACTCTAATATCATTCGTTTATTACAAACCATAATTATGTTTGATTTGAAAAATCAAAACCCGACCACTTTCTATTCTATATGCTTGTCATGTGAGGAGAGAGAGCGAGATGGACACAGCCGACAGACCTTTCTTCCATGACAGCTACAGGTAAGGACCTTCTAGTACAATACTTTATCTACAACTTCAAGAACTGAAAAATATAGCGATTTATATGAGTCGCCACTCAGTGAATATAAACAATCAATGAATTTAACAATCACATACAATTACACCTTCAAAATAAACATACAGTCATTCTTATATACTATTGGATGATTCCTATTGGATGATTCATTTATTTAATTGTTGTGACATTTCCGGCCAAACTATTGCCCCGGGATACATGTAACATTTGTAACAGATAACAATCGATTTGCTGGCCAGCTATATAACAATTGGTTGACCTTTCGGTCCAGATAACAATTGGTTGACCTTTCGATCCATTTGTCAAATATTGCAATTGGTTGACCATATAGGTCCAGATAACAGAACATGTATTGCAATGTTTGATCGGCTATGTCACAACGTCTCTCTTTATTTCATTTATTCCTGTATAATTGCGTATATTATGAATAATTCAATTATCTCTTGTTTCACCAAATAAACATATGTTCATATAATTCAAATTCTCCAAATAACATATAATCATTCAATTCACAACAATTCACCAAACATTCAAATATTACATATCAAAACATTTCACCCATTCATATCATGTTTATACTCACAGATGGAATGCTAATTTCCACAAAATCGACTTGTTTCCTCCTCTTGAACACTTTCACGACCTCGTGTTCCTATAAGCATAAATTCACATCAATACATTTCACCTTGTGTTGTTTTCTATTTATAAAGTTTTCATGACTTAAACCATTGTTACTTATATACTTATTCATATGACCTTGCTCTACTTAAAAATTCATAACTTTCAATTCACTTCTCCAAATGATCTGATTCTTTTTTTATTCTATCCCTAATACACAAGGATATAACATACTAAAACCTCAAAAATTTTAGAGTCTTATACGATTTATAGGGAATTTCCCATCAAAACTTGTTTCAGTCCCGCTTTACCTGGACAGCAACGTAATAAAACGGGTATAACTCTCTCTACACAATATGAATCGACCTGATTCTTTTTCCTACTTAAACTACACACATTAGGGAATAACATATCAAAAATTTAGAATTTTCTAAGTAGTATAACAATCCCAGATTAATTTTGAGACTCACCCTATCTCTTTGATCATCCAATTCTGCATACTTCATCTTATAAAAATCATAACTATTGATCTACTAGTCTAAAAATTCTCAAATTTTTCAGGATGAACCTTAACATAAAGAGGAATAATTCATTTTCTTAGTAAAACTGCTAATTCTAACTTTAACCTAACAAAAATCGCACTATAAAGTTACTAAAATACCTAATTCCTTCCTTCTAGATCTCTTCTTCTCTTCTTCCTTTTTCTTTGTTCTTTGCTTTGTGTTTTAGGAGATGAAGAACTGATCTAATTCTTATCAGATCATAAAAAGATCTAAGGGGCAAAAGACCAATTTGCCCTCAAATTCTTTATTTATTACAAATACTAACTATACTAAATACATATACATATATCTATACCATACTAATACTAATACTAATTCTAATACTAATTCTTATACTTAAATCCTTATGATATATCACAATTTTATTCAACTTTATATGTTCTAATAATCATTTTATATCTATAACATAACTATACTCCACTTATTCCTTAAAATTCTATAGCCATATAATTCGATACCTAGATATTAACTATCGTATTTTGTATGGTTAAACTAACTATTATTTTCACTAACCAATTTTAATAAATATAACATGTAAAATTTAAATATAATGACATATAACAGATGTGGACAAATGCAAATATAATGCATGAAATGGGATATTATAATTCTCCCCCCTTAAAGAATTTCGTCCTCGAAATTAAATACCTGAATCAGAAAACAAATAAGGATAGTCCTTTCTCATTCGAGCTTCTGTTTCCCAAGTGGCTTCTTCTACTGAATGACTTTTCCAAAGTACTTTTACCAATGGTATTTCTTTGTTTCGCAATTGTTTGTTCTTATACCCGATAATTGCTACTAGTTCTTCTACATAACTCAAATTATCAGCAATCTCTATCTCTTGGTCCTTCAATACATGAGTAGGGTCTGACCGATACTTCCTTAGCATGCTCACATGAAAGACATTGTGAATTTGAGCTAACTCTGGTGGTAATGCCAATTTATAAGCAAGCGGACCAATTCTTTCAAGAATGTCATAAGGCCCTATACCGCGGACTAAGCTTCCCTTTCTTCTTAAACCTTAGTACACCTTTCCAAGGTGATACGTGAAGAAAAACTTTGTCCCCTACTTCATATTCCTTTTCCCTTCTATATTGATCAACATAACTTTTCTGTCTATCTTGTGCTGCCTTGATTCTTTCTCTTACTGTCTTCACCTTTTCAACTGTGTCTTGTACTATTTCTGGACCCTCCAAAACTCTCATCCCTTCTTCATCCCAACAAATAGGACTTCTGCATTTTCTTCCATAAAGATCCTCATACGGTGTCATTCCAATACTACTATGATAGTGATTATTATAAGAGAATTCCATTAGAGCAATATATTCATCCCACGCACCTTTGAATTCCATAACACAAGCTCAAAGCATTTCTTCCAAAGTCTGAATTATTCTTTCAGATTGACCATCTGTTTGAGGATGAAAAGCAGTGCTAAAGTTCAATTTTGTGCCCAATGCCTGCTGTAAACTTCTCCAAAATCGAGATGTAAATCGAGGATCTCTATCTGATATAATAGACACAGGTATTCCATGTAATCTGACAATTTCATTAACATACTTCTTCGCCAAATTCTCCAATGAACAACCCCATTGTATGGGTAAAAAGTGGGCTGATTTTGTCAATCTATCAACAATAACCCAAATAGCATCATTCTTTCTTGGAGTTTTCGGAAACCCGTACACAAAATCCATAGTAACCATCTCCCATTTCCAAACTGGTATAGGTAATGGTTGTAATTTCCCTGCTGGAGCTTGATGTTCAATCTTTACTTGTTGACATATCAAACACTTTGAAATGTATTCAGCAATATCCTTCTTCATTCCAGACCACCAAAAATGAGAGCGTAAGGTATGATACATTTTTGTCATTCCCGGATGCGTAGCATATGGAGCAGTATGAGCTTCTTCTAAAATTTCCTTCTTCAAATTATCAACATCAGGCACATAAATTCTTTGTCCCAACATTAAAGTATCATTTTCTACTGTAAAATCAGTGCTCTTTCCTTGCTTGACATTTTCCATAATCTCTTTTAATTGAGGATCTCAAACCTGAGCTTCCTTAATTCTGTCATGTAACACTTGAAGTTAGCTAATAATGCACCATTTTTGCCCAATTTTAAGTCAACATCCATTGCTCGCAATTGAACTAAGTATGGGAGTTTAGAAACTTGAACATTAGCCATTACACTACTGGATTTTCTACTTAAGGCATCAGCTACAACATTTGCTTTTCCCGGATGATATTCTATCGTGAAATCATAATCTTTTAACAATTCTAGCCATCTCCTCTGCCTCATATTCAATTCTTTCTGACTCAACAAATATTTCAAACTCTTATCAATGATCTGCTTCATTTGGAGAGGAAGAGCATATCAACGAATCAATTAGCACCAAAGATCAACTTGCTCTACTATCCAGAAGGCTGAATTGATTCATACAAAAGAAAGATAGAAGGAAATAAAAAAGGTATGAATCCCAGAAACCAAGAGAAGGTACCTCCAGAAGAGACAAGCCCAGAAGGAATTCGGAAGAAAAGAAGAATCTAGAGAAAGAAGCTGCTTACTTTGAATGTGGTGAAAAAGGCCACTTCAGAACAAAATGCCCCAAGCTCAAAAGAACCAAGAAGTTCAAAAAGAAGGAAATGGTTGCTACTTGGAGCAACAGTGAAGAAAGTAGCAGCTCATCTTCAATAGAAGAAGAGGAGACTACAAACTGTGCATTCGTGGCCCTGACTGACCCAGAAGCAGAGCAATCCGGAAGGAATGCCTCTAAGCAAGAAACAGTGCAAATCGAAGAATCAAAATTAGATACAGCAAACATTGAGGTATGCCTTAGATCTAAAGTAGATCAACACATATGGTATATTGCTAGTGGATGCTCAAGGCACATCACAGGTGATGAAAAGTCCTTCGTCACACTAACCCAGAAGAAGAGAGGCAAAGTAAGCTTTGGAGACAATCAAAAGGGATAGATCATTGGTCATGGAACCATTGGATCTGAATTTAAGATTGAAGATATCTCACTGGATAATGGACTGAAGTTCAACCTGCTAAGTGTGGCCAAATTATGTGACAAAGGAAGGAAAGTCACATTTGACTCCGGAGGCTGCTCAATCTATGATATTAAGTCCAATCAACTTGTTCTTTACGCACCTAGAGTAAATAATGTCTATTCTGTAAACATTAAAAATACAAGAATAATATATGCTTGGTGTCTAGAGACGAAGAATCATGGCTATGGCACCGGAGGTTGGGACATGTAAGCATGAACCTCCTGTCCAAACTAGCCAAAAAGAAATTGGTTGTGGGTTTGCCTAAGGTTGCTTTAAATAAGGACCATCTATGCACTGCATGCCAACTAGGTAAACAACATAAGAAAAGTTTCCCTTCCATCTCATATATTCCTTCAAAAAGAGTACTTGAGCTCTTACATATTGATCTCTTTGTTCCAATCAAGCCATTGAGATTAGGTAAAAGAGAATACACCATGGTTATTATGGATGATTATTCTCAATATACGGGGCTCTCCTACTAACAAGTAAGGATGAAGCCTTTGACCAATTCTAAAAGACATTCATCCAAGTAGAGGTAGAATAGGGCATAATCATTGCACGCATCCGGAGTGATAATGGTGGGGAATTCAAAAATAAGCATTTTGCTGTTTTTGTGACTCCAAGGGCATGGAACAAAAATTCTCTGCCCCTTACACTCCTCAATAGAATGGAGTTGTTGAGAGAAAGAACAGGACCATAATTGAGATGGCTAGAATAATGCTTAGTAAAAATTGTTTGCCAAAATATTTTTGGGGTGAGGCCGTAAATACAGCATGTTATATATTGAATAGAGCTCTCATTAGAAAGATCATCGAAAAGACCCCATATGAAATCTGGAAGGGAAGAAAACCCAAAATTGGGTATTTCAAAGCATTCGGATGTAAATGCTACATCCTTAATGATAGAGAGCAATTATGAAAATTTGATCCTAAATCTGATGAAGCAATTTTCGTTGGCTACTCAACACATAGTAAGGCTTACAGAGTCTTCAATAAATAGACCCAAACTGTGGTAGAGTCAATACATGTAGACTTCAGTGAGACTAACACTGCAAGAAAGAAAAGCTACAGTCTAAAAGATCAAGTTTCGGAAGCTGAAAAATCTGGAGAAAAGGAGGAAGCAAGAATTCCTGATTCATTTCAAATCAGGAAGAACAAAGAGAAAGATGAAGGAATATCCTTTGATCCAGAGGTACAACAAGTTAATCTTAACCCACAGGAGATTGACTTTAATAAAGGCCAAGAAGGAATGATTGAAGCTGAAATGGAGTAAATCTCAGTTAAACATGAAGGCCTACAAAGAGAGATTCAGACCCATAGGGATCATTCTTTCAAAAATATTCTAGATATGTTCAGAATCCAATTAGAACCAGACATCAGCTCAACCGAATGATGAGCCATCCTGCCTTTATCTCTCTAATAGAGCCAAAGAAATTTCGAGATGCTGAAGGCGATGAAAGCTGGATGATGGCAATGCAGGAAGAGCTAGATTAATTCACCAGGAATGATGTATGGGATCTAATGCCATCTCCTAAAGGGAAATCAATCATTGGCACTAAATGGGTATTCCGGAACAAGCTTGATGAATCATGAGTAGTGGTAAGAAATAAGGCAAGACTAGTTGCCCGAGGCTACAACCAGTAAGAAGGAATTGATTTCTTGCTCCTGCAGCAAGGCTGGAAGCAATCCGGATCCTGTATGCTTTTGCATCATTCATGGGGTTCACATTATACCAAATGGATGTCAAAAGTGCATTTCTAAATGGTGTCATCTAAAAAGAGGTCTATGTTAAGCAACCACCCAGATTTGAAGATCCAAAGCATCCAGATCATGTATTCAGGTTGAAGAAGGCTCTCTATGGACTAAAGTAAGCACCAAGAGCCTGGTATGAGAGATTAACCTCTTTTCTTATATCCAAAGGATATACTAGAGGCAAGGCAGATACCACACTCTTCATCAAGAAAAAGAAGAATGATATTATTCTAGTCCAGATCTATATAGATGATACATTTTTGGAGCCACTGATGAAAGGATGTGTGAAAAATTTAGCTCTCAAATGCAGAGGGAATTTGAGATGTCCATGATGGGAGAGCTTAACTTCTTCCTTAGTCTACAGATCAAGCAAAGTCCGGATAGGATTTTCATTAATCAATCAAAGTATACCAAGGAGATCCTGAAGAAGTTTGAAATGGACAAAAGCAGACCTATGTCCACTCTAATGGGATCAGATACAATCTTATCCAGGGGCTGTGAAGGAGAAGATGTTGATCAGAAGCTCTATAGAGGAGTGATTGGTTCACTACTATACTTAACAACTAGTAGACCTGACATGCACTATGTAGTTCGCTACTGTGCAAGGTATCAAGCCAATCCTAAGGATTCCTATCTCAAGGCAGTTAGAAGAATCCTTGGATACCTTCTAGGAACCACTGAGGTTAGGTTATGGTATCCTAGTAATGGAGATTTCATACTGTGAGGGTTCACTGATGCAGATTATGGTAGAGATGCTCTTGAGAGAAAGAGTACATCCGAAGGCTGCCATTTCCTTGGATTGCTTAGTATTATGGTATAACAAGAAGGAAACTTCAGTTGCCTTATCCACTATAGAAGCAGAGTATATAGCAGCTGGAAGTCATGTTGCTCAACTCCTATGGATCAAACAATAACTTGAAGATTATGGAGTGCAATCTGGATGTGTGGATGTTATGTGTGACAATAAAAGTGCTATTGATGTGTCAAAGAATTTGGTGCTTCATAGTAGGATGAAGCATGTCAATATAAGGCATCATTTCATCCGGGATCACGCGATAAAGAAGGATGTTACACTAGTATATGTCCCAACCAATGAACAGAGAGCTGATATCTCTACTAAGCCTTTAAGTAAAGATCAATTTAGGAAGCTGAGAGAGTCAATTGGAATGTCAAATCCAATTTAGCTAGAATCCGAAAAAAAGTTTTAAACTATACCGGATCCTAAGCTGAAAACTCATTTTAGAAGACAAGGAGTCTTGGGAGAAGATCTAGTCCAGAAGATTGTCACGTCAGCCGACAAGAATGACATATGGCAGTAAAAGCTCATAAAGGTAACAGTTACTTTTTGAATTTCAAAGGTCCATTGGCTATTACACGCGCGGTAAATACAGTAGTTATTTCAAAAATAAACCGTTCCCATTCTCCGGTTAAATTAACTTTAACTCTCCTAAAAATCCGACTGCCATGTCATCAATCCAGTTAAAACTGCCGAAATCCAAAGTACCATCTCACTTTTGAAAATCTATAAATACCCCCAAAAACTCATCTTCTTCCTCACGCGAGCAACTACTCTACTGTTACTCTATAAAAATTCAAACCCAGAACCCTTGCTTTCAAAATCTCTCTCAAATGGCAGCCACAAACACTTCAAACACCCTCGAGATCTTACCTAGCAAAAATTTCTTTCAAATATCCGACTTGAATGATTCTAATTTTGAACCTCTCCACTTTAAAACCTCCGAATTCGTTACTCCCACTGTTCACCTTGGTGATGATTATCTATTCAAGACTCCTCCTTTCTTCACTCTCATAGATGATCAGAGTCTGGGTGATTTCTTAAGGATAAACTGCTCCACATACCCAGACCTTGTGCGAGAATTTTACAAAAATCTCTGCGCTCATGACCATTTTGATGCACTGCGCACTGGAGTCCAAGGGAAGGTGATAACAATTACTCCTGAATTTTTTAAGAAGCATTTGAACATGAAAAACTCTGGAGTGTTATTGAGAAAGGATGGAGATGAGAATGATGTTAACTACACTTCAAAGCTCTGGCTACTCCAAAATTATTTCGGAGACAAATTCTCAACATACTTCCCAAGAACGCTAAGGTTCCTGCAGCATGTTCTGGTAAAACTCATCCTGATAAGGAAATGATCATTAACTACAGTTTCTTCCCTCCAACACTGTATCTTACAGCACTGGGTTAGAAGTGTGGAAGTAAATTGGCTAGTCTTGATCATTCACTATCTTAAGAAGCATGTGAACTCCCATGGCGCCCTAATCACTAAAATCCTGTAAGCAGTAGAAGTAGATCTGATCGGGCTTGAAGGCATCTATACCAAGCCTATTCTTAAGAAGAATTTCCTCAATCTTCAATATGATGAGGATTGGGATGAAGAAAAAGGCAAACAGAAAAGGGAAGAGAAAAGAGGTAAGTCCCGAAAGATAGTGATCTGAAAGAGTAGGCACCTGTCCCTAAGAAGGCCAGAACCATTAAATGTAAGGCACAAAAGAAGTCGAAGGCAATTTCGGAAAAAGAAGTTGATGAAGACACCCTACCAATCAACCAGATCATAAAATTCAACCCTGAGAAACCCAAAGTTAGGGGTAAGCTCATCAAGGCCACTGCTAAGAAGGGTCAAAATGTGATTGATACAGATATGTCTTGTGTTGCTGCCAAACCAGTTGAGGTTAGAAGGAGGAAAGCAAAGAGAATATTAGCTGAAATGAAAGTAACTAAGGATGATGAGGAGACAGAGGATGAGGCTCCTGCTCAAAAGAAACTTAAAAGAAGGGGTTTAACATTTGAAGAAGCCATGGCTGCACAAAAGAAGAAGGCAAGTAAAGGAAAAAGGCTGGCTGGCATAGTATTAAATGAGGAAGCACGGCAGTATAAAGACAAGGTCGCTTTAGAGAACTAATCAAACGGAAAAATGTTCCAAGGGCAACAGAGATAGTAGGGGAAGATAATGAACAATATGCAATAATACAAGCTGCCATCAGAGAGAACACCAAAATAAATCAAGAAAGAACAAAAGATCTAAGTGCTTCATCTAGAGTAAATCCAGCCCTGGTATATCTAATTTTAGTGACTCATGATGAGATGGACACATTATCCAAAATCCCTGAAGCTAATTCATTTATTTTTTCCTCCTATAAAGAAGATCAACCAGAGAGCCTGCTTGGATCCGACACTCCAATAATAAATCTTAAAAGTCCTAACAAGGCACTGGAGAAGGGTGTTGAGGAAAATACCAACACGCATAAGGGAGAAAAGATAAGTCCTGAAAAGGCATTTATAGTAACCATTAAGGACACTTTCAATGTGCTTGAAGAGTGAACTGTAAGTCCTATAAAGGCACTTGTAGAGGTGGTTGAGGATAGTTCTAACCATCCAGAGGCTAGGGTGGAAGAAGAAAAGCAGGAAGTTGAAGATGATCAGAATCAGACGCTACAAACCAATGAGGTAACCCCTGCTCTACTTCATCTTGATTCTGATCTTGATGCTATTCAGGATGATGTTATAGAAAATGAGCAAAACTTAGCTATAGACTCTCATAATGTCGCTAAGGATATAGTACCAAACTCGGATGATATAACTCCGGAGGAGGGAGCGAGTTTGAGTTCTAAAGGGCATACTTCTAAAGTAGACCCTACATGTAAGGCTCATCTGGAGGAACGTATAGAGGAGGATAAGGATGAAGAAGAAAGTGATGATGAGGAGGAAGAAGGACATGAGAAAAATGATGAGAAGGAAGAAGAAGGATATGAGAAAGAAGATAGGAAGGAAGACACCTCATCCAGCTCCTCTGATGAGGAATTCCCTCCCAAGATTCTAGCTATAAGAGTGCCTGTAAACAACACTATCAAATCCAAAGTTACAGCTGCGCTTCAGTTATTGAAAGAGGTTACTAAGGAGGAAAACAAAGATGGATATGTAAAGTAAAGTCTCCGAACTATATGTGCTCATCTTCAAGGAGTTGAGAAGGAATTCTAAGGCGATGATCTGATATAGCAGTACAAAAGAACTTGAGTGAGATCAAGGAGAGTAGAAATGCCTCCCCGGAATTGAGCAACAAGTTATGGATTTTCCAACTCCTGGAGCTTTGGCGGAAGCTTCTCTATCCTAAGTCCAATCGATTTTAAATGAACTTAAAGAGAGCGCCACTACAGCAAACATGACTATAAGTCAAGCCAATACCTTGGCCTCTGATAATTGTGCAATTATTCTTGAAAGAAAGTCCTCTTTCACCACTGATCTATCCAGCAAAATAAAGGAATATATTGATAACAAGTTTGAAAGCTTGACAAAATTCATAGAAGAGAGAGACTTGAAACCTACTCTTTTCAACTTGGAAACTGATCAATAAGTAACATAGGACATGCTTGCTCACTTCATTGATAAAACCATCCCTAAACTCAAAGAGAAGATATTGGTTGATATGGGTGATGAGATGCAGTCCAGAAACTCCGATATCAAACAATTGATAAATGACTGGAAGAAGGCCATTTCCAAGGAAATAAAGGACCAGACGGAGTCACTCCATAATATCTGGAAGGGGATCTTAAAGGAAATAACCTTACTCCAAACTGGAATCAATAATTTATCTATTTTTGGACCCTCTTCCCTTCAGGCTGTTCCAAAAAGCCAGTTCATTCTGGTACTACACAATCTTGTCCAAGCCATAGGGGACTCCGGATTCATAAGCCAGAAAGGTACGACTACTCTTATCAAGGCCATGTTCCCCTATTTTGATCGCAAAGACCAAGACCATATTCTGCGAATTCTTCCCCAAGTCTAACAATCCTATTATCAACTCCGGATATCTCTTCGCCCTTATTAATTGACTCCGCCTATAGTTGATCACATCATTGATGAGTGGGTAAAAGCAAAATAAGGATTACTCTATCTACTCCTCTGCTTGGCAGCAATCTTGGGACAAGCGAACCTACATGGTTATTGATCCCCTTGATGGAAGCAAAAAGGGAGAGGAAGATCCGGGTCATCAAAGGGAAGGAAGTGGGAATGGTAAAGGCAAAACGATACAAGTCAGGAAGAGCGGACCTTTTAGAGAGGTATTTAAGCTAGCTAGATGATATTGTAATACTTATATAATAGCTAGATTCACTTTATATGTATTTTTATAATTTGTAATTTTGAACTTCATGATGTTAACCATTGTTAACAGTGGAAGAATATATGAAGTGACGTACTTAACTATCAAAACAAACGCTTCTAAAGTACAATCTGTAATTGTACTAAAACAAACATAGACGCTAAAATCATAATATTATGAGGGAGTTAGGATGCTAGAATTATGGGGGGGCATTATAAATGACTAAGTATCAAGAATCATACTTAGATCATAAAACCCTCTCTTCTTTATGCTTAGTTGACTCAGGTTTTTGTTTCCAACAAATAGGGGAGATTGTTGGAAATAATGATCCAAAACACTAATGTCTGGATCAGGTTTGAAGTAAATAAAACCTAAGTATAAGACTTATCCGGATAATCCAAAAAACTGAAGCTACACATCAGAAAAATTAAGACAATTACCAAGTTCTGAAAAAGGCACTCAAGTCAAGATAAGTACCTAAGCATAAAAGAATGATCCAATTAAAGTTTGAAAAGGAAATAAACTATTAACTATCAAGACTAGCATCCAGAAGAACTGATTGAAGCTGCACCATAAGAAGGCAGATCCGGAGATATAGAGTCTAAAGTTATTCGGAAGACTCCTATGTTAGACAAAAAGAAAAGTTTAAAGTATAACTTTCCCTCCACCTTTTTGGTCTATGAAGTCAAAGATCCTTTCCCTAAGACAAAGATAAAATGACAGCTTGCATATTTCAGAGAAAGGACAAAAGGACTAACATCGGATAGAGAAACCTAACTACCTTTTTCTCTGAGACCAATAAGGAGTCGCATGGAGCTCACATCAAAAAACAACTTGTATAAAAGTTAGTGCATCACAAAATGCCAATGAAAACGATCACTGATAACTTTTCAGCCTCAATCCTAAGACTTCAAATGGGTCAAATTAAAGTCTAATGGATTGATCAATGGCTCCAAAAGTGCCACCCATAACCTGATTATGGGTGAAGATTTATTTCAAGTTCAACAACCCACAACGGTTACATTTATGATTGAAGCCTATAAAAGGAGCTCTTCACCATTTGGGAAGGTAACTGGTTGATTTAGAAAAAGTAAGTAATAAAGAATACTCATTCAATCAGTTGATATAGTCCCTCTAAGAACCCTTTGATTAAAAATTTATTGTAAGGATTCCTAAGTAAGCTACAAACTTACGAAACTCCAAACCAAACCTTTGATAGAAACTAAAGTGTAAGATCTCCAACCTGAGTGAGTTGTGTGATTGGGATACAACTTAAAGTTAGTGCTTTAAGCGGGAACTCCCTGTAGGACTCAGCTTAGATTCAAGGTAGAAGGCTAAGTGGTATATCCTATAAAAGACTTAAAGGACTCATCTAGGAGTTGGTGCTTCTAGTGGTATATCCTTCATCCGAAAGGGGTTACCATCCAATACAAATTGTATATCCTACCAGTTGGAAAGGAATCCACTCGTGGAAAAGCTCAAAGGAAGGAACCTCCGGGGACTGGAGTAGGCGGGGCTGAACCAGGATAAAAACCTTCTGTGTTTGATTTCTTTGACTTTCATTTATTGTATTATATTTTCATAACAGCATCATCTGGATCCATCATCCGAATCGTATTCAAACACGTTATACTAAGATTTTTTAACGTCTTTATATTCCATGAAAAAGGGTCATTCACCCCCCTTTGACCCTATAAAGACCCTCACAGGGACCTACACTCACTACTTTTCTCATATCCAAGGGATATATCCAGGGCAAGGCAGATATAACCCTTTTCATCAAGAAGAAGAAGAAGAGTGATGTTATTCTAGTCCAGTTCTATGTAGATGACATCTTCTTTGGAGCAATAGATGAAAAGATGTATGAAGAATTTAGCACTCAAATGTCGGAGGAATTTGAGATGTCCATGATAGGAGAATTGAATTTTTCCTTGGTTTACACACCAAGCAAAGTCCGGATGGGATTTTCATTAATCAATCCAAGTATACCAAGGAAATTCTCAAGAAGTTTGAAATGGACAAGAGCAAACGTATTTCCACTCCAATAGCATCAGATAAAGTTCTTTTAAAGGATTATGAAGAAGAAGATGTATATCAAAAGGTTTACAGAGGAATGATTAGTTCACTCCTATACTTGATAGCTAGCAGACCTGACATACACTATGTAGTTTGCTATTTTGCAGGATATTAATCCAATCCTAAGGATTCATATCTCAAAGCAGTAAAGAGAATCCTTAGATATCTCCTAGGAACCACTGAAGTTGGGTTATGGTATCCTAGTATTGGAAACTTCACACTCCAACGCTTCACAGATGCAGATTATGGCAGGGACACTCTTAAGAGAAAGAGTACATCTAGAGGTTGTCACTTTTTAGGTGATTGCCTTGTATTATAGTATAGCACTAAGCAAACTTTAATTGCCTTATCAACTACTGAAGAAGAATATATGGCAGCAGAAAGTTGTGTAGCTTAACTCCTATAGATCAAGCAACAGTTAGAAGATTATGGAGTTTAATCCGGATGTGTGGATATAATGTGTGACAACAAAAGTGACATTGATGTGTCAAAAAATCTAGTGCTCTATAGTATGATGAAGTATGTTAATATCAGACACCATTTCATCTGGAATCATGTAATGAAGAAAGATGTTGTACTAGTCTACATTCCAACAAATGAGAAAAGGACATATATCTCTACTAAGCCATTAAGTAAAGATCAATTCAATAGGCTAAGAGAGTCAATTGGAATGTGTAATCCAATATGAAAAAGAATCCAAAAGACAATCAGGGATTAGCTTGGCCTTTTATAAGTCAAGGAGTTAAGAAGAAAAGAAGAAGTAAAGTTGACTATAGATCCAGAGAAAAGACTGCCAGCTCAGCAGACAGAAAAGACAAATGGTAATAAAAGCTCATAAAAAGTAACTATATACGTTTTGAATTTCAAACATTTATTGGGCATCACACGCGCGGCAAAAATAACTATTATTTTAGAAAATAAACCGTTCAATTCTCCGGTTAAACATAATTTACCTCCTTCCTCAGAATTAAGTGCCACCTCATCAATCCGATTAAATTTAACTGTCCAAATTACCATTATACCCTCACTTTGAGAACTCTATAAAAACCACTCAAAATCCTTCTCTTTCTTTATGCAAGTAATACTCTTATTGTTATTGTACAAAATTCAATTCTCAGAACCCAAAATCCCCAAATTTAGTTCTTCAAGCTACAAAAATGACAAGAACCAAAGATCAAGCCGCCTTCTTACCAAAACACCTACCTCCAGTAGAATCACTCAAAGAGGGAGATTTTATTCCATTGAACCTCAAAGATTCAGACTTTATTCCTCCATCAGACTATCTGGATGATGAGTATCTTTTCACCACTAAACCCTACATACAACTCCTTTTAAAAGACCAACATTTTAAGATCTTTCTCTGGATGAAAAACCCAACTTATCCCACTCTGGTGAAAAAGTTTTATAAGAACCTTAAAATCCATAAATACTATAACGCACTATGTTGGTCCCTACGAAGGTCTTTATGGGGTCAGAGAGGGGTGAATGACCATTTTTTGTGGAATATAAAGACTTTAAAAAGTCTTAGGGTAGTGTGTTTGAATATGATTCGGATGATGGATCCGGATGATGCAGTTATGACAATATAATGCAATAAATAAAAGTTAAAAAAATCAAACACAAAAGGTTTTTATCCTAGTTCGGCCCCGCCTACTCCAGTCCCCGGAGTTTCCTTCCTCCAAGCTTTTCCACTAGTTAATTCCTTTCCAACTGGTAAGAATCAAGCCTTACAATTTGTCTCTAGATGGTAACCCCTTCTGAATGTAGAATATACCACTAGAAGTACCAACTCCTAGCTGAGTCCTTTGAGTCTTTCGTAGCATATAACACTTGGCCTTCTACCTTAAATCTAAGCTAAGTCCTACAGGGATTTCCCGCTTAAAGCACCAACTTTAAGTTGTATCCCTATCTCATAACTCACCCAAGTAAGAGATCTTACACTTTGGTTTCTATCAAAGGTTTGGTTTATAGTTCTGTAAGTGTATAGCTTACTTCGGAATCCTTACAAAAGATTTTGAGTTAACTGGTTCTTGGAGGGATTATATCAGCTGATTGAATAAGTATGCTTTTTTACTTGCTTTTTTTTAATGAACCAGTGTTTGTTCTCAAATGGTGAAGAGCTCCTTTTATAGGCTTTGATCATACATGTAGCCTTTTGGGTTATTGAACTTGAAATAAATTCACCCTTGATCAGGTTAAAGGTGGTACTTTCGGAGCTATTGATAAATCCATTAGACCACAATTTAACCCGTTTGAAGTCTTGGGATTGAGGCTGAAAAGTTGTCAGTGATCATTTTCATTGGCATTTTGTGATGCACCAACTTTTATACCAATTGCTTTTTGGTGTGAGCACCACGCGCCTCCTTATTGGTCTAGGAGAAAAAGGCAGTTAGCTTTTTCTGTCCGGTGTCAGTCCTTTTATCCTTTCTCTGAAATATGCAAGCTGTAATTTTGTCTTTGTCTTGGGGAAAAGATCTTTGACTTCATAGACCAAAAGGTGAAAGGAAAGTTATATTTGAAAATTTTCCCTTTATCTGATATAGGAGTCTTCAAGATGTCTTCAGACTCCATATCTCTGGATCTACCTTCTTCCGATATAGCTTCAATCAGTTCTTCCGAATGCTAGTCTTAACAGTTGATAGTTTGTTTCCTTTCCAAACTTTAACGGGATAATTCCTTTTATGCTTAGGTACTTATCTTGACTTGGGTGCCTTGTTTAAGACTTGGTAATGTCTTAATTTTCTGGGTTATATAACTTCAGTTCTTTGGATTATCCAGATAAGTCTTATACTTAGGTTTTGTTTACTTCAAACCTGATCAGGATATTAGTGTGTCGGATCATTATTTCTAACTGTTGGATATGATGTATGCCCTTAAGGCAATTAGGGCGATATATCTTAATTATGTAATAGTATGAATAATTTATTTAATCAATAAATGCATTTGTTCTTTTATTTATATCAATGTGTTTCTATATATATATTATAACTGGTTAAAATATATTCATTGATGATTGAATACAAGAGTCCTTGATATATCATAGCGTGAAGTCAGAGAAATTATAGTTGGACTACATTTGGTGGAACCTGCTTCATGTGCAATTATGATTATGTCTAAACTATCCCTAGTCACAATTTCATCGAGAAAGGATATTGATGAAATGGAAAGATTAGCATGTGGTCAACTTTCTTGGAAAGGGTCCAAGCAGTTAATCTCCTAAAGACTGAAGGTGTTGCCTTAAGCTTGACACATGGATATATCTGGGAGATATATTGGAGACCACAGCAAGTTAAACACTTGGTATAAATATCAATGTGTTGGTGTTTATCTTCATGCAATAAGCTTTGCGAATATCCTCATACTTGAGATGCTAGTTGCCTTGTGTGGTACTATTGCTACACTTTGGGTCATTACTATGCACTCATTAATTTAGGGTGCTACGGGTGATTACGGGTATAATTATGACAGCACGTTGGTAGGCTGAGTAGTCGGAAAGAATCCATCGCTCCGGATATATTAAGGAGTTGTACCTGGCCACTTGTTGAAGTGATGATTGCCATAAACCTCTGATCAGAGTATGTGTTTGATAGAAATGGTTTCTAGTCAAACACACTATGGTAAAGGGCAATATATTTCGGTAACAAGTAAATAACTAGGATAGCTTAGAGCAACCTTGCTATTAGTAGGTTAACACTTTAACCGAACCCAATAAACCAGATGGTACTAATATTAAAGAATGGAAGGAATTTATTGCACTAGATAACTATTGCATTAACCGGGATTAAGTCATTGGCATAAATGACGTTCTGAGTAATGGGAGATGGTAGACCCTTGCTAGAGGCGTACTACAGTTGTTTAAGGTAATCGAGTTCTATTCAAGGTCTAGAATATCGAGCTAATGGTTCCATTAGAACAAGGGTTGGTTAAGCCTTAACAGCTCAATACTTCGGAATCCTATAAGGTCACACACATTGGAACTTCATCGGACTAAGTAAAGAACTAATAGATTTATTCTATTACGAAAATATAACATAAATAATAATTGGATTATTATTTGATTGGTTAAAATTGATTAGATCAATTTTGGATAGACCAAGGAATTTATTTTGACCGGTAACTAATTAATTAGAGTCATAAATAAATTATAATTGATAAGATCAATTTTGGTTAGACCAAGAAATTTATTTTGACTGGTAACTAATTTATTAGAGTCAAAATTAAATATTTATTTGAAAGGATTTAAAGGGGATTTTGCATTGGCGAGTTAAAACCAAAAAGTATGAAATATTTTGTACATAGTTTGGTTGAGCGGAGTGCAACGGCAGCCCTTATTCATGGGCTGCACAAAGGCAGCCCATGAAAAGGGCACATGCAGCGTGCATCTATATATATGGTGGGATGGGAGTAACATCGCCCACAGAGGTAGCATTTTGCTCCCCCAACCCTATATATAGGTTGTTCCCTTTCCTTTTAAATTGTACGAAGCTCAAAGCATAAATCCTAAGCGAGATAATTAATCTCTCGAGTAATTGAGCAAGTTATTTTTGTGGAGCCTAATTTTATTCGGGCACAGCTAGTTTATATTTTTGGGTGAGGCATCTAGAGTGGTCTAGCAACTACTCGAGGCTTCTTAGTTCTTCCTCCCGGGGAGGTTTTGGTTGGTGGGGCTCATTTGAATGCTGATAGAGGCTATCCTACAATTGGAGGCTTGTGCAAGAAGGTCCTGCAAAAGCACGCTTCAACTGGTAAGTTCTTTTTCTTTCTCTTTTAATTATTAAGTCTTTTTCTTTAAGTATTTTTAGACTTAATAATTATGCTTAGGTTATTTTTGCATGCTTAGTTTATTTTATAATTAGGTTATAACTTAGAGTTATAACATGCTTAGTATAAAATAAATATGCTAGGATATAATTTAGAATTATGGTATGCCTAGTCCTTTAGCATGCTAACCTAGGTAGAGAATTATTTAGTTAAGGCTTTATTTAATTTATATGCAACTAATAGGAGTTCTTAGGGACAGGGACAAAATTTTGAATTTCCGCCATGCCTCTTATGCATGTTCAATTTGACTGTCAGTTCCCAACACCAAAAATCTCCCCCATTTGATGGAAATAAAAATCTGAGTCAACTAAGCATAAGAAAGAGAGGGTTTTATGATCTACGTATGATTCTTGATACTTCGTCATTTACAATGCTCCCCCAAAATTCTAGCATCCTTACTCCCCCAACATTTTTCAATTCTAGCTTCTAAGTTTGTTTTAGTACATCAACAGATTGTACTATAGAAGTAATTTTTTGATAGTTAAGAGTTCACTTTATATATACTTCTATTGTTAACAATAATTAACATCATGAAGTTCGAGACTACAGATACAGAAATACATATAAAAGTGAATCTAGCTATTACAAGATTTTACATTTGATATCATCTAGCTAGCTTAACTATCTCTCCCGATGGTCCGCCCTTCTTTACTTTCAGTGCCTTGTCTTCTCCACTTCATTCCTCCCCATGTTGACTCTGACTTTCCTCCCCCTTTTTGTTTGCATCCTGGGGATCAATGACCATGTACGTTCGATTATCCCAGGCTTGCTGCCATGCACTTGAGTAAATGGAGTAATCACGATGTCCCTGTGCCCTTTCATCAATGATCCTATTTATGGTAGGAGGAGTTAGGTAGTAGGGGCAGATAGTTCTCTTGAGGCAATCATCAGACTGCTTGATGATTGGATGAAGATGTAGAACAAGCTCTTAATCTTTGGGGTCAAACTAAGGAAAAAGTACCTTGAGAAGAGTTGTGACCCCTTTCTGCCCAGAGTCCCCAATAGTCTGAATGAGGTTGTGGAAGATAGGAAGCAGCTGACTTTCCAGAATTGATGGTCCGGAGGAAGAAGATCCGGAGATGGAGAGATTATTGAATTCGGTTTGTAGGAGAGAGATTTCTTCACTTAAGCCCTTCCGAATATTGTGAATACTTGTGTTTACAGCGATGATTTCTTTGCATACTTCATCTTTGGCTCTCTCAATCACTGTATCTTACTTATTTAACTATCCACACACATCTTGAGCAATGTTTGTGGCATGGATAGTAATCTTCTTAGGCAGGTCTTCTTCAAAAAATTTTGTTAACTTGTCCAAAATTTGTTGCTATTTCTTTGTTAGGCTTGGGAGAGTGGACTTTTCTTCTTTTTCATATATGAATTTTGACAAGTTTTCAAACTTGGAGTCCGGATAGGCTTTTATTTCCTCTGTTTGCTCGGAGGAGGAGGATGTTATCTTATCAAGGATTGTACCACAGTTGTTGGAGGCTAAAGTGTTGGCCTGATCGGCTGCTCTGTTTGCGGTGGAAACATCTTCTTTGAGCTCGTTAAGGGTTAGATCAATCTAGAAGAGAGAGGCTTAGGCTATGGCCCCTGGAGTGGGAAAGGCCATGACTATTTCTTTAACCCTTTTTAGACTTCCCTTTATTGCACTCAACTCTTTCTTTTTTTTGGACCCAGACTGCTTTATGAGCTCCTTTTCCATCGCTTTCAGAAGCGTGCATATAGTGAGGAGGCTCTTTTTCACAAATCCCTCTTCATGTTGTTCAAGAGAAGCCTCCTGTAGGAGTTTAAGGGCTGCAGTGACCTTAGAGTCTTTAGAATTATATGCAGGCAGGGTAACTAGAGCAGTGGATGGGGGAAAGTTATCTTCCGGTGATGAGTCATCTTCGGATGATTTGGATAAACTTTCTTCCTCATCGTCCTCATCGTCCTCACTGTCTATATCTTCATCCTCCCGCTCTCCTTCTTCTTTTTCCAACCTTTCCTCCAAATTGGCCTCATCCTTAGGGTCCACTTTAGAATTATGCCCTTCGGACCCCAGACCTAATCCCTCCTCCAAATTCTTTTCATTTGGGATAGGCACTAGATCCTTAACTATAGTTTGAGAGTCTGTAGCTAAGTTATCCCTATTTTTAGTAGCAAGATTCTCAATGTTAGAATCAAATTGAATTAAGGCCAAATTTACCTCATTGATTTGTTGGGTCTGATTCTAATCTACCTTCTCCACCTCTTCCTCCTCAATCCTCAGATGGCTGGAACTATCCTCAGCCACCCCTTCACTTGCCTTTATAGGACTTTCAACCATTTGCCTAAGACTATTAGCATTTTCCTCAACATCCTCTTTAGATGCCTTTACAGGACTTTTAAGATTTATGATCACTGCTTGTTCATTTAGTAGATTCTTTAAAAGGTGCTCTTTTTTGGATGCAAAAATGAAGGAGTCCGCTTCTGAGATCATGGATAGAGTATCCATATCCTTATGGTCTTCCAGGATTGGTAGTACCTTGGATGAGCTTCTGGGTCCTGCAGTTCTTTCCTGGTTGATTTTGATGTTATCCTTGATAACTTGTTGGATAATTTCAAACCGCTCATCTTCTGGTCCAATGATTTCTGTGGCCCCTATCACATTCTTCCCCTTGGACTATTTGGCTTTCTCTAATGTAGCTTTTTCTCTGTACTGCTTGGCTTCTTCATTCAACACAATCCCAACCAATCTTCTTCCTTCTATTGCTTGTTGTGCCTTAACAACCACTGTCTCATCAAATGTTAGACCTTTTCAGAGAAACTATTTCTTAGGCACTAGTCTTTTATCCTCAGTCTCCTCATCATCATCTTCCATTTTTGCCAAACTTCTCTTGGCTTTCTTTCTCCCTGCCTTAATTACCTTAGCAGTAATTTCATCAATCACATTGCTTCCCTTCTTTGTTGCGGCTTTAATCAATCTCCCCCTGGGCCTAGACTTCTCTGAACTGCCTTTTAGAATCTGAGTGAGGGGCAGAGAGTCCTTATCGACCTCTTTCGGAACCACTTCTATTTGCTTTTGAGCTTTGGCTTTGGTGGTTCTGGATTTCTTAGGAGCAGGGGCTAGTGCTTTCAGATCTACAGCTTTATGGGCCTTTGTTTTCTTCTCATCCCTCTTTTGCTTGGCCTTTTCCTCATCCTATTTCTTATCATACCATAGATTCTTGAAGTTCTTTTTTAGGATGGCTTTTTCGGACAAACCATCAAATACGGTGAGATCAACTCTAGCAGCTTGGAGGATCCGGGTGATGAGATCACCTGGAGAGTTTACATGGCTCTTTAGGTAATTGATGATAATCACCAGCCAATTTACTTCTACGCACCCAACCCAGTGTTGTAGGATGTAGTTTTAGAAGGAAGACAGTGTAGTCAGGGGTCCCTTCTGAATTAGTATTAATTTTGCCATGGCATGTTGCAAGTACCTTAGGGTTTTTGGGAAATAGGTGGAGAACTTATCTCCAAAGTAGTCCTCATAATGCCAGAGTTTTAGGGTATAGTCAACACCCATTTCATCTCCATCTTTCCTCATCAAGACTACAGAGTTCTTCATGGTAAAGCAATTATTAAAAAATTCTAGGGTGATGGTGATGTCCTTCCCCTGGACTTTTGTTCATAGGGCATCATGGTGATTATGTGCACAGAGATTCTCATAGAATTCTCGGATGAGATCAGGGTAGGTAGGGCAGTTTATTTTCAAGAAATCACCCAGATTTTGATCCTCAATCAGGATTGAGTAGGGGGTAGTTTTGAAGAGGTATTCATCCCTAATTCCTTGATCAGACTCTTGAAAGATATTCTTGTTGGGAAGGGCTATAGGTGTTTGTGAGGTGTTGATTTCTTCCATTTGGAAGGATTTGAAGGAATTAGGGTTTTGAGCTTTCAAATTTATAGAGTAACAGTAAGAGTGTGTTGCTCGTGTGAGGAAGAGGATGAACTTTGAGGGTTTTTATAGAGTTTTTTGAAGTGAGGGTATTTTGGTAATTCGAATGACGTTTGTTTGACTAGATTGATGACATGGCAGTCAAAATATTTGGAGAGAGGTAAATTCAAATTAACCAGAGAATTGGAAGGGTTTATTTTTTAAATAACTACTATATTTACCGCGCGTGTAACAGCCAATGGACTTTTGAATATGTCATTCTTGTCTGTTGACGTGGCATTTTTTCGATATAAATTTCCTTCCAGTGCTTCACCTCCTCTGAATTTAGTCAAGGGTCTGGCTTGATTTTGAAGCTGTCTTCCGGATTATACTTAGATAGGATTTGACATTCCAATAGATTCCCTTAACTTTCGAAATTGATCTTTACTTAGTGGCTTAGTAAAGATGTCTGCTCTTTGTTCATTGGTTGGGACATATACTAATGCAACATCTTTCTTCATCATATGATCCCGGATGAAATGATGCCTTATATTGACATGCTTCATCCTACTATAGAGTACCGGATTCTTTGGTACATCAATAGCACTTTTGCTGTCACACATAACATCCACACATCTGGACTTTGCTTGCTTTTATCAATTTTAAGCTTTTTTAGGATCTCCTTGGTATACTTTGATTGGTTAATGAAAATCCCATCTGGACTTTGCTTGATCTATAGACCAAGGAAGAAGTTGAGCTCTCCCATCATGGATATCACAAATTCCCTCTGCATTTAAGAGCTAAATTCTTCACACATCTTTTCATCAATGGCTCCAAAAATGATATCATCCACATAGATCTAGACTAGAATAATATCATTTTTCTTCTTCTTGATAAATAGTGTGGTGTCTGCCTTGCCTCTAGTATATCCCTTGAATATTAGGAATGAGGTTAATCTTTCATACTAGGCTCTCGGTATATGCTTTAATCCATAGAGAGCCTTCTTCATCCTGTAGACATGATCCAGATGCTTTAGATCTTCAAATCTGGGTGGTTGCTTAACATAGACTTCTTCTTGGATGACACCATTTAGAAATGCACTTTTGACATCCATTTGGTATAATGTTAACCCACGAATGATGCAAAAGCATAAAGGATCCAGATTGCTTCCAGCCTTGCTACAGGAGTAAAAGTTTCTTCGAAATTAATTCCTTCTTGCTGGTTGTAGCCTTGGGCAACTAGCCTTGCCTTATTTCTCACCACTACTCCGGATTCATCAAGCTTATTCCAGAACACCCATTTAGTACCAATGATTGATTTCCCTTTAGGAGAGGAAACTAGATCCCATACATCATTTTTTGTGAATTGATCTAGCTCTTCCTACATCGCCATCATCCAGCTTTCATTGCCCTCAGCATCTTGAAATTTCTTTGGCTCAATAAGAGAGATAAAGGCAGTATGGCTCATCATCTGGTTGAGCTGACCACTGGTTCTAACTAGATTCTAAACATCATCCAGAATATTTTCAATAGAATGATCCCAGTGGGTCCTGATCTCTCTTTGTAGGCCTTCATATTGAACTGAGATTTGCTCCATTTCAGCTTCAATCATTCCTTCTTCACCTTCATTCAAGTCAATCTCCTGTGGGTTGAGATTAACTTGTTGTACCTCTAGATCAAAGGATATTCCTTCATCTTCCTCTTTGTACTTCTTGATTTGAAATGAATCAGGAATTCCTGCTTCCTCCTTTTCTCTAGATTTTTCAGCTTCTAGAACTTGATCTTCTAGAGTGTATCTTTTCTTTCCTACAGTGTTAGTCTCATTGAAATCTACATATATTGACTCTACCATAGTTTGGGTTCATTTATTGAATACTCTGTAAGCCTTACTATCTGTTAAGGAGCCAAGGTAAATTGCTTCATCAGATTTAGGATTAAATTTCCCTAGTTGCTCTCTATCATTAAGGATGTAGCATTTACATCTGAATGCTTTAAAATACCCAATTTTGGGTTTTCTTCCCTTCCAGATTTCATATGGGGTCTTTTTGATAGTCTTTCTAATGAGAGCTCTATTCAATATATAGCATGTTGTATTTACGGCCTCTCCCCAAAAATATTTTGGCAAACAATTTTCACTAAGCATTGTTCTAGCCATTTTAACTATAGTCATGTCCTTTCTATTAATAACTCCATTCTATTGAGGAGTGTGAGGGACAGAAAAGTTGTGTCTAATGCCCTTGGAGTCACAAAAATCAGCAAAATCCTTATTTTTGAATTCTCCACCATTATCACTTCGGATGCGTGCAATGCTTATGCCCTGTTCTACTTCTATCCGGATGAATGTTTTGGAGAATTGGTCAAAAGCTTAATCCTTGCTTGTTAGCAGGAGAACCTAGGTATATCGAGAATAGTCATCCATAATGACCATGGTGTGTTCTCTTCTACCTAAACTCAATGGCTTGATTGGACCAAAGAGATCAATATGTAAGAGCTCAAGTACTCTTTTGGAAGGAATCTATGAGATGGAAGGAAAACTTTTCTTATCTTGTTTACCTAGTTGGCATGTAGTGCACAGATGATCCTTATAAAAAGCAACCTTAGGCAAACCCACAACTAATTCCTTTATTTTTTTGGCTAGTTTGGACAAGAGGTTCATGCTTACATGTCCCAACCTCCGGTGCCATAGCCATGATTCTTCTTTTGTAGACACCAAGCATATATTCTTCTTATCATTTTTAATGTTTACAGAATAGACATTATTTACTCTAGGTGCATAAATAATAAGTTGATTGGACTTACTATCATAGATTGAGCAGCCTTCAGAGTCAAATGTGGCTTTCCTTCCTTTGTCACATAATTGGGCCACACTTAGCAAGTTGAACTTCAATCCATCAACCAGTGAGACATCTTCAATCTTAAATTCAGATCTAATGGTTCCATGACCAATGGTCTGTCCCTTTTGATTGTCTCCAAAGCTTACTTTGCCTCCCTTCTTCCAAGTTAGTGTGATGAAGGCCTTCTCATCACCTGTCATGTCCCTTGAGCATCCACTATCAATATACCATGTATGTTGATCTGCTGTGGATCTAAGACATGCCTGCAAAGTAGATCAAGTGGGTTTGGGTAGCCAATCAGACTTGGGTCCTCTCGGGTTAATAACTATCTCAGGCCAAGGGTAAATATCATAATAACTATTTTTTAATCTACATGATTTAGTAATATAATTATTTTTCCCACAAAACCTACACCCTAAAATAGGTATGTTTTGCTTTTGCTTCTCGCTGATCTTCTCCAGATCCTTTTTCCCATAGTTGCCTTTATACCCAGTTTTTTGCACACTGGTGGATGGACCAGTGTTAATCCGAAAGCTGGTTGGTGGTGCAACTTCTTCTTCATGGTTTCTTCTTTATTTGATATGCTATTGGTTGTAAGCTACCTTAGCCTTTCCCTTTTAAGTAGTGGTATATCTTTGAGCTTATGGTTGCCTGATATCTCCCTTCATCTTTTGATTGGGGGTCCTTTGAAATCTGTTCTAAGCAGGAGGAGTATTATCTCTTCTAGGAGCCTTTATTTCTAGCCACTTCCTGGATGCTTCCTTTAATAGATTGATTTTTCTATCCAGTCCCATTACATTTGCATTTAGGATCTGGACTTGATTCCTCAGGAAGTTTTCCTCTTACAACATCAATATGCTTGGTTGTTCTAACCAGATTGATGTCTTATGTCATTACTTCAGTATCTTCTGCAACTCTAGTACTGCTCTTTTAAGAGACTTGATTGCTTTTGCATTCTTCTTTACACCCTTGATAACAATAGAAAGAGCTTTTGCAAGGCCAAGGTTAGAAGTAGCATTAGAGCAAGAATTTACCTCAGTGTTTGCTGTATTTAATTCTGATTCCTTGATTTACACTATTTCTTACTTGGAGGCGTTCCTTTCGGATTGCTCTACTTTCGAATCAGTCAAAGCCATAAATGCATAATTTGCAGTCTCTTCTTCTTCTGTAGAAAATGAGCTGCTACTTTCTTTAATATTGCTCTAGGTGGCCACCATTGCCTTATTTTTGAATTTCTTGGTTCTTTTGAGCTTAGGGCACTTTGTTCTGAAGTGGCCTTTCTTACCACATTCGAAACATGCAGCTTCTTTCTCCAGATCCTTCTTTTCTTCTAGATTCCTTCTGGGCTTATCTCTTCTGGAAGTCCCTTCTCTTGGTTTATGGGATTCATACGTTTTTTATTTCCTTCTATCTTTCTTTTGTATGAATCAATTCAGCCTTCTAATTAGTAGAGCAAGTTAATCTTTAGTGCTCATTGATTCATTGATTTGCTCTTCCTCTCCAGATGAAGCTGGTCTGGTGGATTCTACCTTAAGTGCAATGGCCTTCTTTTTCTCCTCAGGCTTCTTTTCTTATTGGCTATATCTCTCCAAGGACAATTATTAGGCTAGAAGATTATCAATGAGTTCATCATAACTGTAAAAGTTTAAGTCATGGGCTTCCTCAATGGCAGTTTTTTATTATCCCATTCCTTGGTGAGACTCTGGAGCACTTTCTTGACCATTTCTACTTCTGGAATCCCCTTCTCTAACCTTTTCATTTTATTCACTAGATTGATGTATCTAGTGTTTATGCTGCTGATTGATTCTTTGGGCTCCATCTTGAAGGATTCAAACTTTTGTTGGAGTAGATCAAGCTTAGCCTCACTTACTTTGGTGGTTCCTTTATAGGTTACCTTAACCTTCTCACAAATATCTTTTACAGTCTTGCATCCTAATATCCTATTGAATTTAGTTGTACTAAGAGCACAATGAAGCATGTTAATAGCATTTGCATTTTCACGCAATTTTTTAAAGTCATTCTCATCCCACATACTTGATGGCTTTCGGGTAGTCATACCCTCTACTTCATCAGTAGGCTTGTATGGACCATCTTTAATAACTAACCATGCTTGCATGCTTTATAACCGAATGAAGTTCTTCATCCGATTTTTCCAAAATGTTTAGTGTTCACCGGTGAAGAGTGAAGGACGGGTAATAGACATACCCTCGGGAAGTAGTTATGAGTTTTAGAAACTCATTTTGATATATGAATCAAAATATATGGACCTTTAGCTCGAGATTGTTAGATCTGTAGTTTGAGCACTTGCTCTAATACCACTTGTTGGTCCTTGCTAAGGTTTTTATGGGGTCAGAGGGGGGTGAATGACCCTTTTTTGCGGAATATAAAGACTTTAAAAAGTCTTAGTGTAGCGTTTGAATATAATTCGAATGATAGATTTGGATGATGAAGTTATGACAATATAATGCAATAGATGAAAGTTAGAGAAATCAAACACAGAAGGTTTTTATCCTAGTTCGGCCCTGCCTACTCCAGAACCTGGAGTTTCCTTCCTCCGAGCTTCTCCACTAGTGGATTCCTTTCTAACTGGCAAGAATCAAGCCTTACAATTTGTCTCTGGATGGTAACTCCTTCCGAATGTAGGATATACCACTAAAAGCACCAACTCCTAGCTGAGTCCTTTAAGTATTTTATAGGATATACCACTCAGCCTTCTACCCTAAATCTAAACTAAGTCCTACAGGGAGTTCCCGCTTAAAGCACTAACTTTAAGTTGTATCCCAATCCCACAACTCACCCAAGTTAGAGATCTTACACTTTGGTTTCTATCAAAGGTTTGGTTTAGAGCTCCGTAAGTTTATAGCTTACTTGGAATCCTTATAATAGATTTTGAGTTAACTGGTTCTTGGAGGGATTATATCAACCGATTGAATAAGTATGCTTTGTTACTTGCTTTTTTTAAATCAACCAGTGTTTGTTCTCAAATGGTGAAGAGTTCCTTTTATAGGCTTCGATCATAAATGTAGCCGTTGGGGGTTGTTGAACTTAAAATAAATCTTCACCCTTGATTAGGTTATAGGTGGCGCTTTCGCAACTGTTGATCAATCTGTTAGACTGTAATTTGACCCATTTGAAGTCTTGGGATTGAGGCTGAAAAGTTGTCAGTGATTGTTTTCATTGGCATTTTGTGATGCACCAACTTTTATACCAATTGCTTTTTAGTGTGAGCTCCACGCACCTCCTTATTGGTCTAGAAGAAAAAGGTAGTTAAATTTTCTATCCGGTGTCAGTTCTTTTGTCCTTTCTCTGAAATATGCAAGCTATCATTTTATCTTTATCTTAGGGAAAGGATCTTTGACTTCATAGACCAAAAGGTGGAGCGAAAGTTATATTTGAAACTTTTCCCTTTGTCTGATATAGGAGTCTTCTGGATATCTTCAGACTCTATATCTCCGAATCTGCCTTCTTCTGGTGTAGCTTCAATCAGTTCTTCTGGATGCTAGTCTTGACAATTAATATTTTTTTCCTTTCTAAACTTTAACTGGATAATTCCTTTTATCCTTAGGTACTTGTCTTGAGTTGGGTGCCTTGTTTAGGACTTGGAAATGTCTTAATTTTTCGGATGATATAGCTCCAATTATTTGGATTATCTAAATAAGCCTTATACTTAGGTTTTGTTTAGATAAGCCTTATACTTAGGTTTTGTTTACTTCAAACCTGATCCGGATATTAGTGTTCCAGATCTTTATTTCCAACACACTCAATACCACAGTGAAAGGAAAGGAGATTACAATTACTCTGGAATTCTTTATCACTCACTATGAGATGAAGAACAGTGGAGTTATAATGAGGAATGATGGAGATGAGCTAAAAGTCAAGTATGATCCAAAAATATGGCTTCTTGAGAGATTTTTTAGAGATAAAACAACTACTCACTGGCCTAAAATTCCAAGAACTCTCTACATTGATGATGGCTAGATTATTCCTGATCCGGAGGGGATCTCTCAACACCGCCTCTTTTTTCCAGCACTGTGTCATTCAACATTGGTTTAAAAGGAGAGAAGTCAACATGCCTATTCTTTTAATCCACTATCTGAAGCAGCATCAACATTCTCATGGTGCTCTCATCATAAAAATCTTAACTCAAAATCAAATAGACTTCACCGGAGAAGAACCCATTGAAGGAAAAGCCATTTTAAAGAAGAATTTTCTAAAGCTTACTTTGAATAAGACATAGGATAAAGAGAAAGCAATTAGGTAGAGGGAAGAAGGGAAAGAAAAGAGCAGAGTCCAGAAAGCCGGAAGCATGACTGTGACTGCTCAGGAGATAAGAAACCTAGAACTGTTAAGCCCAAAGCTCAAAGAAAATAAATCTCAGGCCAGTTGTTGAGGAAGTTGATGAAGATAGAATACCCCTTACACAACTCATGAAAACCACACCTGAAAAAATCCTAAGAGAAGAGGAAGGCTCATCAAAGTAGTAGATAAGAAGAAAATCCAGTTTACGAACTGGAGGCAAATAAGAATATTGTCGTAGCTACTGCTGCAATCAGAGAAGGATATAAGAGGGGGCAGAAATGAAGTATTGAAAATATCCTGGCAGAGGATGAAGGTTCAGACAGAGAAGAAACCAGGGATGGAGAGCCTGTTTGGAAAAAGCAGTTCATTAAGAAAGAGTCTACCTTTAAAGAAGCTCTAAGGGCCTAAAAGTTAAAATTAGCTACCAAAAAGCCAACTGTCGGGATCACTATTCAAGAGCTAACTCCCAGAGCCTCAACACTAGCAAACTTAAGCAAGGGCAAGGAACTAGTTATCTTTACTAAGAAAATAGTCCTTCTAGATAATCTTTTCCTGGAGGATCCTCAGTACGAGGAAATAAGGCTAGTGGTCTGGGATAATTTTAAAGTAAATAAGCTGACTAAGGAAGGACCTAGAGGCTCATCCGGAGCAGCAGCCACTGATAACCCTACAATCCTGATTGCCCCAATTGACCTAGTGCTCCTCAAGGAAGCTAAATATCTAGATGAAGAGCTATCCCTATTCAAGGTCAGAATAAAGCATCTTTCAGATAATCTATTGAATGTAGAAGCAAAAGTGGTTGAGATACAAAGTCTTGAAAAGGCAATTGGAGGGAATGGTGAGGATAATTCCACCATTCTGGAGAATGAGATAGTGGTTATTGCAAGTCCTATCCAGGCAATAAGAGGGGAGACTGAGGACAGTTCTAGTCTTCCGGATACATGAGTGGAAGAGCAAAATGAAGAAGAGCATGTAGAGCCACATCAGCCAGATCAGGTAATCATCATCCCAAACATCTCTAATACTGCTGATATTTCGGCTATTGATGTCTTTGAAAAATAGGACAACTTAGATGTAGACTCCCAAACTACATCTAAGGACAAACAGTCCATCCCGGAACAAAATGTTTCGGAGGAGGGAAATAGTCTGAGACTCAATGAGCACACTTCTCAAGTGGACTCTAAGAGTGAGTCTAGTCCGGAGGTTAGGTTAGAAAATTAGGAAAAAGAAAAGAATGGATCTGCTAAGAAAGAGGTAAGTAATGAGGATTCATCCGGATCTAAGGAATTAGAAAGCAGTTCTGAATCAGAAGAAACATCTACTTCTAAAAGTGATCACCAACAGCTAATTCTAAAGAATAACCCTGAGAGAGTTGACAAGCTGACCACTGCTCTAAAAATGATCCAAAAAGTTGTAGTTAAGAGGCATGAAGAAAGCCATGTAAAGAAAACTCTCCAAAACATATGCAGTCAGCTTAAATCTATGGAGAGCATTATTAACGACAAGTCCTTAGCTCCGGATTTGAAGCATGAGTTAGGGGAAATAAAGGGATTAGTCCAAATATTGCAAGAAGAGTTCAAGGATTCTTCATGGCTGAATTAATTGTAGAAGTCTCCTCATCCAAGATCACTCCAATGCTAAATCAGATAAATTCCAACATCGCAGGAGCAAATCACTTTATAGATCAAGCTCACACCGGAGCTGACACCAATTGTGCAACTCTGATGGATAAAATTACCTCCTCCTCCATAGAGATAACAAATAAGCTTAAAGAGTACCTGGATAGCAAGTTTGAAAACTTGGAAAAATTCATTCTGGGAGAAATTACTGAAGGAGGAAAAGATATTACATCCGGGTTAACATTCTTGAATGAGGAGCACCAAGCTGCCCCAGAAATGCTAACAAATTTTCTTGATGAAGGCCTCCTAAAGCTATTGAAGAAGTAAATGGATGATTTCAGTGATGATGTTAGGAGTCATGTCTCCGAAATAGAGCGAATTATTAACAACTTAGGAGAAGCATTTCACAAAGATCTAACAACTCTTAACACAAGTGGTCATAATATCCGGAGAGACATCATTAAGGAAATTGAGATTATAAAGTCAGGTACAAGTAACTTATCTACTAATGCTTCTTCTACCTCATCTGGATCGTGATCTACCAATCCGAATAGCCTTCTCCACCATATCTACCAAGACCTTGTCCAATCAATTAGGGACACATGTTTCTTTGGCTACAAATGCAGGTTGACTCTCCTAAAAGTTTTCTTCCTATTTTTTGAGGAAGCAGACCGAAAGCATGCTTTGAAGATGATTCCGGACATGGTCAAATCATACAAGCACCTCATAGAATGAGTCCAACCACTCCATCTCCTTCCAGCCACAGTTGAGACTATTCTGGAAAAGCACCTGTAAAGAAATATGGATTATTCAGTGTATTCAGAAGCCTAGAAAAAGAATTAGGATAAAAGAACCTATATGGTCACTGACCCCTAAGCTGATGAAAACTAAAAGGGTGAGAAAGGCAAAGGAAAAGAGGGAGAGTCATCCATAAAAGGAGGCAAATGAAGAGCTGATTATCTGTTAGAATAGATATTTTTATTCAATGTAAAAATCTATAATAGTTAGTTCTATTTTCACTTATATATATTTCTGTAATTGTAATTCAAAACTTTATGAGGTTAACCATTATTAACAACGGAAGTATATATAGTGAAAATTCATACTCAAAATTGCTTCTAAGTACAATCTGTAATTGTACTTTAAAATCCTAGAAGCTAGAAATCAAAAATATTGGGGGAGTAAAACTTGTAAATGAGTAAGTATCAAGAATCATACTTAGCTCATAAACCCCTTTTCCATGTGCTTAGTTTTTGTTTCCATCAAATGGGGGACATTGTTGGGAAAAGATGATCCGGAAGAAGTAATTCAAGAACAATCCGGATCAAGTTTCAAGAAAACAAAAACTATAGAAACAAAGTTATAAGGAATAAAATATGTAATCTCCTTAATCCAAAATTGAAGCATCTAGCCCAAAACAAGTCATCTGGATGTTCATTGGAGACTACAAGTACCTAAGCACATAGTGGAAGCTTCCGGTTAAAGTTTGAAAAGGAAACAAACTTTAAACCACTCAAGATTGGCATCCAGAAGAAGAATTGGTTGAAATAGCATCCGAAATTAACAAGACAAATTCATCCGAAAGATACAGTTATTGAGACAAAGGGGAAAGTTTTAAAAATAAAATAACTTTTCCCTCCACCTTTTGGTCTAAAAAGTCAAAGAACCCTTTCCCTTGTGCAAGATAAAAATGACAGCTTGCACACTTTTCAGGAAAGGACAAAAGGACTGACACAGGAAAGAGAAAAGGTAACAACCTTTTCTACCTAGACCAATAGGAAAGGCACGTGAATCACACACTCTGGATTTCTGGCATAAAAGTTGGTGGATCATAAAAATACAAGAAAATGATCATTGACATCTTTCAGGCCTCAATCCCAAGAATTCAACGGGACATTTAATCAGTCTAGCGGATTGATCAGCAAATCCAGAAGCACCACATATTACCTGATCAACGGTAAAGATTTAATTCAACTTTAACAACTCACAATGGCTACTTTTATGATAAAAGCTTATAAAAGGAAAACTTCATAAGTTGAGAAGGTGCTAGTTGCTTTGAGAAAGCATACACTAGAGAATTCGCTATTACAATCAGTGATATAATCCCTCCAAGAATCAAACCATTCCAAATCAGTTTGTAAGGATTCCTAAGTGAGTTATAAACTAAAGGAAATCCAAAACCAAAATCTTTGAGAAAAATAAAGTGTAAAATCTCATACTCGGGTGAGTAGTAAGATTGGGATCTAGCTTAAAGTTAGTGCTTTAAGTGGAACTCCCTGTAGGACTCAGCTTAGGTTTTGGGTAGAAATCTAAGTGGTATATCCTGCTAAAGACAAGAGGAATTAGCTAGGATTTGGTGCTTCAAGTGGTATATCCTACATCCGGAAGGGGTTACCATCCGGAGATAAATTGTAAGGCTTGATTCCTACCAGTTGGAAAGGAATCCACTAGTGAAAAAGCTCGGAGGAAGGAAACTCCGAGGACTGGAGTAGGCGGGGCCGAACTAGGATAAAATTACTGTGTTTGATTTTCTAACTCTTTATATTATTGCATAACATTTCATATCTGTATCATCCGGATCTATCATATCTGGAACATAATCAAACATGCTACATAAGACTTTTTAAAGTTTGCTCATTTTTGCAAAAAGGGTCATTCACCCCCCTCTGACCTTATTTAGACCCTCACAGGGACTAACAAGTGAGCAAAGAGAGTGAGCAAAGAGAGTATGTTGGCTAGAAAATCTACATAGGTTAGTTAACACCAGAGTTTAGGTCAATAGAAATTATTATCATCATCATGTACTCAAACTTAATTCATTTAATAGAAACCTCACTTTACTGAAATTTTTATGTTTGTGGTTGAATAAATATATTAGGCCCTAAAGGCAAAATGTTGTAAGTAAGTTGAATGCAGGGTTCCATGCAGTCAACCCAATTCCTCAAAAGAAAGAAAAAAAAATAAAAGACAAAAATCCTGATAGACTGAAAAGAAGCGAGGTCTATCCAAAAGCCAGGAAAGTCTGCTTGTTTAAAAACCCAAAAAGGGCGGTCTAGGCAAAAATTAGGATGTAAAAGCAAAACATAAATAAGTCTGATAGGCCTATCATAATATTTGGATCCATGCAAAAATTAAGACAAATAAAAGTAAAGGTAATGACTGCCATCGATCGCACCGAGATACCCGCATTATCGTCATTGTCATCAAAGTGCCTGAATATCCTCTGCAGCCTAGTAGGGTCGAAGAGCTCAAATCCATCCTCAATTGTGTCCACTCCATCTCGATCACGATCGAGCATCTCGAGTCCACAAGGTCTAAATATTCTGATGCCATCCTTGGTAAATTCATCTGTAGTGATAGCGTCCAGCCATACAAAATCTAGAATCTCGAACTTCATCTTATGCTCCCAATTGTCTCTGATATGCTCAATCCCATAACAGCTATATAACCGACTTACCTCCTTCGATAACGAGCAATAGGGTGGGTAGCAAGTGGCCATCTTCAACCTCAACATCTGGATAATCGAACATTGCATGTACACCACAACATTCCTAATCCTCTACAAGGGGCATACTCTCCTTGTCTATATCAAAGGTGACCACAAGAAATTTGGAATTTATTCTTAGAGCATCGAAGGTGACCACAAGAGGTTTGGAATTTATTCTTGGAGCGTCGAAGGTGACCGCAAGATATTTGGAATTTATTCTTGGAGCATCGAAGGTGACCGCAAGATATTTGAAATTTATTCTTGGAGCATTGAAGGTGACCGCAAGAAGTTTGGAATTTATTCTTGGAGCGTCGAAGGTGATAGCAATATATTTGGAATTTATTCTTGGAGCATCGAAGGTAAGCGCAATAAGTTCAAAATTTATTCTTGGAGTGTCAAAGGTGGCCGAAAGAATGTTGAAGCATCAAAAGCAATCGTGATATAGAGTTATCCATTAAGAAGATGGTTTGATGGCACGTCTAAAGTGTCCCCAACAAAGCCCTCAGTTATTGACTTCTATCCCTTGCTCTTTCGTGAGATCACATCCGGCTCACCAGATGGTAATCTCCCGAGGGGCAGCCTGTGAGCTCAGGGTTTTCGGTCGCCTTGGAACGATGATAATTTTTTCTCTAACCTTTTATGGACCAATTATTCTATTCTTTTAAGGTTAAATCATGATTAGCGAGTACCTTTTTGATGATATTGGACCTTTGACCGCGCTTAAAAACCATTAAAACACATTTAAAATTAACAGTAATCTTTCTCTCACCTGCAGTAAACTGTTTTGCACTTTTCTCTTAAACAAGTTTTTTTCTGGAAGTTTCCTTATTTTTCCTAGATTCTAGACTCTCTGAGGTTTCCATAATGTTGAGAATCGCTTAAATCAGATAACCTTAGCGAAAGTTATGAATTTTAAAAGTTCAAACATCCCTAATATCCTAAATCAATTTTAATTTGTATGCTTTGAGTGGTCCCCCTAGCAGGTCGTAGCTGTCGCGCCGCCGGTGGTGTCCCCCAGTGGTAGCTGTAACTGCCACTTTTATGGCGGTAGATGCAATCGGGGTGGCCACCCCTGTCACCCGGGTAGCTTCCACTACCATAGCTGTGGCGGTGACCTCTACGGCGGTGGTGGTGATCGTCACAACGGTGGTGGTCACCTTGGCAAGGGATGTCTCAGTCCGTGCAACCTTTCCCCTCTCTCTCCTCACGATTGGTTGAGGTAATTTCCCTAAAAATTTGCCCAAGGTTGGTGGATTTTTGCATGAACATGTATTTAAACCTGCTTGAGAGAGAGAGTTAAGGAATTTTTCACAAAATTCGAATGGAAAAATCATTTTTGAGGGAAAATAAAGAACAAGGGAGAGAAAGTGATGAACTATAGAGAGAAATCTTAAAAAAAAGCATAGAATCTGAGTTTAATCTCTTTTAATCTCGATTCTTAGTTGTTCTTAGGCTTGATCTTATAGCTTAAACATTAGAATAAATTAGAAATTATAGGTAAAAATGAATTAAATAGGTTTAGAGACTTATTTCCAAACACTACGTAAATTTCATCACTGTTTCTGTCGCAATTTTAGTCACTATTTCGTCATAAAATCATCAAAAGGATCTCGCCAAGGGTTGATTTGAGTCTCCAAAGATAGATTCACGGCCTAAAGGTAACAAATCTGATTTCCATTATCTATGTACTTATTTTTTGTGCTTGTTGGTGGTTGATATGGTGGTTTTTTAGGTCTTTAACTCATTCGTTCTTCGGTATTTTTTACAAAACCATAAAATCCCCGGAACCGCTACAAGAGTAGCCCTCACCGCCACACCTACGGTGGTGAAGGCTAGAGTAGCGGCAGTGACCACCCATGTAGAGGTCCCGACAATTTTTGAGTTTTTTTGGGTTCTTTCCCCCAAATACATAAATTAAATATCATTTTGAGTGTTTTAAGTCCAGATCTATTGAAATAATGTTGATTTCAACTTAAAATATCGATGATTTTGAATTTATGGGTGTAAAAATACCCGGTTTTGGGTTAAAAATGAGTTTAAATCGGCATTGCTAGAGGGGGAACCATCCCCGCCGTCGCTCCGGCGGTGGTGGGGACTGCCACCCCTCCTGCAATGACGATTCTGGCTCGTTTTTAGCTCCGTTTCGGTTCATTTTTCAGTCATTTTTCATCTTTTTTCGTGTTTTTCCATGTTTCTGATTTGTGAAGCTTTCTTATTAATCTGAAATTTTTTTAGTGTGGTAAATTAAATAATCAATTGGTTAAATATGGAAAAGAGCTTTTGTTCGACTCCGCCTAAGGGCTCTGCCCCTTTGACCTCGCATGCGCCGCCCTGTATTTCGTTTTTGACCAAAAATTATTAGTGCCTTGGTTATGCATGTTAATGGGTGTTTTTCCATGCTACGTGTCGTATCTGTGCTAATGATTTCCCGTGCAAGTAGATTTAGGTTAGATGTATGCTAAGTCTTCGGGTGTTATTTATATTCCAGCATTAGAAAAATGTATAGAAATTTGTAAAGCCGTATAATAATTATTTTGTTTGCTTTATTTTTGTCACTTTTGCATGCCCCGTTGTGTGATGAATGGATATATTAACGGCAAACTCTAATTAGGAGGATTTAAATTGCATAAGAACTAAAAGAACTTTCATTAAAACATGAACAATTTGATTTATTAAATGAAGAATAGGAAACATCATCCGAGCTAAGAATCTTTGTTTTAAGGTACGGTCTAACCACCCGGTAGGAATATCGTACCTAAATTCTCGGTAGAGCTATGGTGACTCTGTCTTAAAATACGCGATTCTGGTCCCGTATCTTTTTTTAACAATTAAATTGGACTAAATATCAACTTTAACTTCAATTTAATAAGTATTTCCTCATGCCTAAATCTAGGGCTCTCCTTCAGCTCGCTTTGTCGCGCTTACTTTTCTATACCCGCTTCTCACCCGGATTCTCAAAAAAGTCACCAGCTCATAACTGCCACGTGTCATATTTTATAAAATAATTTTAAAAAATCCTTCTAATAATTTTATAAAAATCCCTCACACTTTTAGTATTGCAAAAACACCATCTTCTTCGTTTTATCCCTATTTCTCTCAAAAATCTACAGCAAAACGTGTAAAACAAATTTTAATTATAATTTATACCAAACATTTATAAGTATTAACCACAAAAATTGTAAATAATTAATTATAAGGAACAAAGACAAAGATGAATTAGAAGATCTATCATAAAAATGACAAAACTGTACATATCAAAACCTCGTTATTTCAGAAAACTGAGACAACATGAAAATTAAAAATCAAAAGACCCCTATACAAACAAGAAGAAACAAATTCAAAGGAAACGCATGACCATTCATATATTCAATAGCATCTCTGAAGGATTTATTCGTTGTTGAAGGTAACAAATCCAAGAGCGTAGGTAATGAGTGGTGCGATGGACGGAGGAGCAACGGTCCAGTGACTGTGTGAAATTTGATCGTTAACTAGTGTTTATGGCGGAGGAGCTCGTCTGTGTTGGGAGAGGATGAGGGGTTTTTTTATTAATTATAATTCCATCAGTTAATGTATTACAAGTCTAAATCCAAACCGTCCAATTATATTTATTTTTTGGCTTAACGCATCCAAAGCCCCCTTAACTTAGCACGTTTTGTCACATGTCACCCCCAACTTTCATCGTCATCACTTTACCCTCTAAATTTTTCAAAACTGATACAGTTTGCCCCCTCAATGCCACATGTCAACTTCTGATTGGAATGAGAAAAATCCAAAAAATGGAATATTTGAAAAGTCAAACCAACCAGAAAATGACACGTGGCACTAAGGGGAAAAACTGTATCAATTTTGCCGACTTTAGGAGGTAAAGTGATGACGCTGAAAGTTAGGGGTGGCATGTGACAAAAAGTGCTAAGGGGCTTTGGATGAGTTTGGCCTTATTTTTTTATTTTTTTATATATAGTTCAACAAACGCATTGACTTTTTCAAACGGAGCCATGACAGCTGCCATATCGGATGCAAGGGACCAAGAGATGCATTCAAAATCTGCTAGGTGAGGCCCTCACCATACTAAATGATGAACTTGCGCTCCTGCGCACCAGCTGAAGGAAGGAGCTTTTGCCAAGTTGAGATAATCTTTTAAAAGTTAAGGGGGTTAATAGACTTTTGATGGCAAGTTTAGGGGTTTGCTATGTATTTAGCCTTTAAAAATAGATATCGTATCTATATTAATAGCATTGAAATGTTATCAACCCTATTTAGCTATCAAAACAACCTCTTTCCATTATTGCTTCTACTAAAATAATTTTTTATACTATTAGAAGCAATATATTTTGCTGCTAAACCTTTTTTTTTCATAAATACTGTTGAACCCAGCATAAAGTTGGACTGACCCAGTGGATGACTCAGTAATGTTTAAATTTTTTATCATGTCACATTAACTTAGTTTAAGATAATTAAATCAATAATGATGTTAAGTTAGTTAGACTAATGATCTTGGCTGATCATATTAACTTAAGGGTAGGGTTTAATATGTTGGCTGACTTATTATATTATTTAACTTAGTGTGTGTCTTGAGCTGACTTATTACTTATGTCTCTAGAGTGGGTACTGTTCACTCAGCCCATGTTATTTAGATGTTCTATCAGCTGTGATTATCTGCTTATTTTCTTGGCTAAGTTAACTGTTTTTGTGATTGTGCTGACCTTTCCATTTAAGGAAAAATGGAATATTCCTGTTTGTCTAACCTTTTACAGAAATTAATGTTACACATCATGCAAAAGAAACCAAAGAATTAAATGGGCAACAAAGGCCAAAACCGTAGCACAACGCAACAAAATTTGTCCTGATAAAAGCTGTAAGAAGATAAAGTCAAAGTGGATCTTTGCAGAGCGTTTCTCCTGCCATTGTGCACCACTGCAAATACGTAAGAGTACTAGAATGGATGGGAAGATGACACGTAGCAAGGCATTGCTAGTTTCTCTCACAACAGGTTTCTGGAATCAAGAGATAAGAATTTGAAATTCTCAGTACAGATTCAATCCCTCTCACAACGAATTGATTTCGATCTCCCAATGGATCGATTTGAAGAAGCAATGAATGGATAGCTGAGCTAGCAAATTACAGAAGATCTCAAGTAGAGTTCAATGTTTACTTTCTTGAATTCACATATAAAAGGAGCAAGAAATCAAGCATAAGAACTTGGTGAATACACCTGGAATTTCTACTAAGTTGAATCTCTGTCAAAATTACAATATTAAAGAAATTCATCAAGTGAAGCACTACTCAGCCCAGTATTTTTCTTGAATAGAAAAGAGAGAAATAGAATAGATCATTTTTATCGTAACTCTAATATTTTGTAACTGGATCAACATTTCTATAAGTTGAATCCAGCTCTTTCTTTGAACTCTGCGAGTTATTGATAAAAAAGGGTATTCTAGTCAGCGGGTGAGCGATTACAATTTAGAGGGTACTTTTTGTAATTAGGAAAATTTGCGAAAGACTTCTCCGCCTAGGGTAAAGGATTTGAGATTAGTGAATTAAAGCCAAGACACTCTCTTAGGTCTGGATTTAAGCACAGGTTACCGAACCAGTATAAATTTTTGTGTTCTTTACTTAGCTGTTGAAGTTTTTTTGTGTTATTCGCTCAGCCAGCTATACTACTCAGTGAAGTTTCTTAATCACGAAAAAGTTTACTATTTTAAACAAGCAAGTCATTCACTCCCCCCTATCTTATTGAGTTATACGTATAGGGACCAACAAGTGGTAAATGAGAAAATTCTCATTCTAAAGATCTAAAAATCTTGAGATAAAGACCAAGGCGTATAATAGGCGAGAAACTAGTGGAAGAGCTTAGCCCTACATTCTCCCTGAAGGAACGTCTATTACCAGGCATCCAATGTTCAATGGAGAGCACTACACTTACTTAAAAAACAGGATGAAGAACTTTATCTAGTCTCAAAGTATGTTTGCTGGGTTGGCCATTATTGATGGTCCATTTGTTCCCTCTATTATTGAAAATGTAGTGGAGGCTGAGAAATATCCTCATGAATGGGATAATCATGATTTGATAAGACTAAAGGAGAATGTTGCTACTATCAATTATCTCCATTGTGCTCTTGATGTAACTGAGTTCAATAGAATCTTTGGTTGTGAGATAGAGCAGGAGATCTAGAAGAAGTTAGAGGTGACTTATGAAGGAACTAACAAAGTCAAAGAGTCCAAGATTAACATCTTGATGAGGCAATAAAAGATGTTCCAGATGCAATCCAAGGAAGGGATCTCCAACATGAACATCAGATTCATAAATATAGTAAATGAGCTGAAGAGATTAAGGAAGAGTTTCTCAGAGGAAAAAATAGTGAAGAAAATATTGAGGAGTATCACTGCTGAGTGGGAAGCTAATAAAAGTGCTATAGAGGAAGTCCATGATCTCAAAACTTACAATTTTCATAAGCTCATTAGATCCTACTGATCTATGACATATCACTCAAGTAGTATAAGGATGATTCAAAGAGGCTCAAGTATAAGGGAAAGGAAAGTAGTAGCAGAGCTGTTGTCATGAAAGCAGATGATTCTTCTAAGGAAGAGTCTCTAGAAGAAATGAAGGAACTGATGGTACTAATCACTAAAAACTTTAAAAGGTTTCTAAAGAAGGATGGAAATTACCAGAAGTTCAATAATAGGAAGCCCAGTAAGTATAGGGAGGGTGCTAATGAGAGACCGTACAAAGAGTATAGCAAGGATATCAAATGTTTTTAATACAGTGAGAAGGGCCATATCCAGTCCAGATGTCCTAAAGCTAAGAAGGACATATTCAAGAAGAAGAGAGACAATAAGGCACTAGCTGCTACTTGGAGTGACTCTGAACAGGAGTCACTTTCTTCTAATGAGGAGCTACAAGACTCAGCCAATGTGTGTCTTATGGCCATTAATGATCAACCATGTTAGAATTCTACTTCAGCTAACCAACCAACTACTTCCGTTGCTAACCAATCAGCTGATAGAAGAAAAGACAAAGGAAAGCAACCTGAGGTAAATTCTGAACTCCCTTTGTCAACTGATGAAATTGCTAAAGTACTTAATGATGTTATTAATATGACTAAGAAGTCAGCCAAGTACTCCAGAGATGGTGTGATGATATAGAGGACTGTAATTCCTCTATGTCACTTGACATTCTATACCATATAGAAAAAACTGAGTACCATGATGGTTATAACAGCAAGCTCATTAAACAAATGAATAAGTTAGCTGATGAATTAACAGCTTTGAAAAAAGGTGCGGGTCCCTCCTCAAACTAACATGAATACTCAGAGTAACCGCATTCATAACTCTGAGAAGGTTTCTCAAAAGAGTAGAGTAGGCCTATTCTAAAGATCGCATGTAGCTTCTATGGAAAAGCCGGACTTGCCACAGTTATGTATAAGCATAAAAATGGTTATTATGATGAGTATGACTAGTCAAGAGTAACCACCATTAACAAGGGAGGACCCAGCCAATAAAAGGCATAGGTACCTAAAAAAACTTAATTATTTTTTAGGTCGGCCTGAGATCCACTAATGTCAGTAAAATGTGGTATTTGGATAGTGGATGCTCAAGGCATATGACATGTGATGAAAGTTAGTTTATCACATTGGAGCGGAAAAGGAATGGAAGTGTCAGTTTTGAAGACAACCAAAAAGAGAAAATTGTTGGCAATGACACTATAGGAGTCGAGCCTTCAATTAAAAGTGTCATTTTTGCAGACAACCAAAACATCAACTGACAAAAAGTTAAAATGTGTTTTCATAACAAATTATTTTGAAAACCCATTATTTCTTTTCGATCCTATAAGTCGCGGGCACTATCGATCACAAAACCACCATGCTAACATAATCACATTTTCATCAATAACATGCTACTTTATGGGTACCGTAACTGTACTAATCTTTGTGGGTGCAGGCAAATTTATTTATTTTTTCTTATAACTTAGAACAAATGTATAGGGTCCCTCGTAATTCACATTTTATTGGTTGTAATTTTATCCCTTTTATTGCTTGATGTATATATTGTTAAACGAATGAAAACGTGTGTAAAAGAGTGTAAAAAATAGGCTTTCCGTGATAATTTCTCAAATAATGAAAATAAATGGTTTTACGTTGTGAATGTAATTTAAAATTAACTAAATGAGAAATAAGTAGCTCATCCAATACCCGAATCTCTGATCCAAATGGTATGAGTATCCCGCCCAAAGGGAGTTGTACCAAACTCTTTCCAAAGTAGACAACATGGGTGCAACTCTGTCTTTTATATTGGGATTTGAGTCTCAATTCTTTTATTCATAAAATTGGATAAATATTAAACTAAACTGGTTTCTACCATCACGTCATCTCAACCAGAAACCCCCCAAGTGGAACTCGCCTCACGATGCAAGAATTTTCCCTCGTTCGCTCATAAGAAAGAGCCCAAAATTATAGCCCCTCTAAGAGATTTCCACAATCATTCGACAAATAGTCCCATGTACACACAACAAGGACTCTACACTATCTACAGATGTCTGAAGGAGCAAGTAAGTGAAGAAGACATAAGGCGTTTCTCAAGCCTCATTCCCTCAAAGAGCACCACCTCAAAAGTATACAAGACTTACATTGATTTCATCAAAGGAGCTCCTAATATTGTGAGGAAGCATTGCATTGCTAAAAAGGAAGGCTTGCCAGAATTTGAAAAACATAAGAGAAATTGGGAGAAGAAAATGGTAAAATCTCATGCAACACCCATGCATATTGGTCACCCTTTTGATGATATCACAAAAAGGGAGAAAAGTGCAACAAAGAGAAAAGCTTCAGAGGCCTTCCCCTCACTTTCAGAAGATAAAGTAAAGGAATAGAAGCGTTAGAAGATGCAGTAGCTAGTCTAGATTAGCTAACTTTTATAATAGTTATAGATCTTTTATGTACTTGTATTCTGATGATGAGTTAACACATTGTTGACTTTGAAATGAGTAAAAAGATCTTATTACTTCTTAGTACAATCTCTAATTGTACTCTTAATATCAGCATGAATTATGGGGATGCTAACAAGAACTGACATCTTGAATCTCAAGTTTATCTTTTATCTTCGCAGGTTTTTACTATCATCAAAATGGGAGAGATTATTGGACTTAGCTCTGAATGAAGAATATCAGAGCATAAGGAAGTATAGCCTAGAGTTTAGTTTTAAAGATAACAAAAAGATAAAAGACTGCATTATCGCTCAGAGGACAAGTCATGTCGCACGACCTCTTTACATTACACCCCTAAATCCCCAATCCTTTGCTTGCTGTGTAGTGACAGTACCAATATCCACTAATCATTATTTCCAGATACGGTTGCTGGTTGACATCTCTTCTAATTCATCGATACACTTGCAGGTGGTATACGGAGGAGGTGAAAGGGAACCTAGCCTTCTCCCCATGCCAGTGTCCTTAACCCGATCGTCGATTGTGAACCTTCTGGTACTGTTTTATTCAATGTTTGTTCAATTACTCTTTTACCGATAAATGCAATATAGGCGTTAGATTCAGCAATAATGATATCTCCCAACATCCCAAAACTAGTTGTCACCCCACCAGTTATAGGAGACGTGAGGATTGATACATAAAATAACTTTTTATTCTGTTGATCTCAACCTTCTACTAATTTTTTACATAGCCACAGGCCGAGTAGAACATAACTCCTACTCCATGAAGGAGTGCAATGGTCCTTGTTTTTGTGTAAAACACCTGGATAGGCCTATTGTCTTGATGTGCAGTAGAGAGCTCCTGGAATACCAACAACGGCAAGGCTGGTCTTGTTAGAATTGATATTGAATCTAAATTCTAGAGAAGAAAGAATGGGAGAAAGGAGAAGAGATCTATCCGCAGATAAAAGATAAAGAAGATCAGAAGCAATCCTAGAGGGAAACAAGCTCAGAAGAATCATTAAGAATATCATCTTAATCAACAAGAGTTGAAGCTATCCCTCAAAAGCATGATAATCTCTTTACAACTACACATCATAAGAAAGAAAAGCAACTCCATATCAGATAGTTAAAAACCAATGTGTAGATGCATCGGTTCACAGGAGAAGCAAAATATTTTAAAAGTTAGCATATGAAGTATTGAAAAATCCATTTAAGATGCAAACATAAGTCAACTCTCACAAGAAAAACTACAATCCAAGTGAAGAGTCATAAGTATAAAAGAAGTCTTCAAAGTTAAGAACATAATATCTTAAACTTTGAAGCATCACCCTGAGGACAATCATCTAGAAAGGATAATTAGTCAAGAGAAAGGAATACCATAAGAAAAGCACAAAGAAGTTGGTTCTGAAAACACCAAGGTTTCCTTAGAGTCATGCGTATCAGAAGAATAAGCATATTATCTCAGAAACTATCTACCACAATCAAAAAGTAGATAAGCTCAAAATATCATTACTTTGAAGACAAGGAGAATGTCAGGATCAAGTTTATTAGAAGGATCAAATATCTCTAAGAAATTGATAATCCCTAAGCAACTCACGTGACTTCACTTTTCCAGGAATGATTATCTTAATCTCTGCAATCCTATAAAGTTCGATCTCTAACTTTCACTAAAAAAGATAAGACATCACCAACCCAGTGAATTGACAAGTAAGGAACAAAAGTTATTTTTAGCCACCTGACGCGCAAAAAGCTAAAAGTACTAAAATAGTGTCACTGCTTAAAGTCAAATTACAGTGGATTGAGCTGACCAGTTTTGGATACATCAACAGGAAGGTTGATCACAGTCCACCAACTAATCCAACGATCATCAAGAAAGAAGTTGTTTAGAGATAACGGTAAAGACTCCTCAGAATATAGCCATTCTGAGGAAACTACTTATCTAATAGCAACAGTCAAGAGAAGACTCTCTCATAATGGCGTATATCAATGGTCATCTTTGAGCAAGAGAGTATAAAAAAGCCTATATCCACAACAAGAAGATAGTCGAGCAATTTTACAAAAAGCGCACTCAATCAAAGTATCACGGTGTAAATCTCAAAAGCAAACAAATCATAGTTCATATTAGTTTGTGTAGCAAAAAGCTCGCTATAACAAAATAATTCATATATGTTATAGAAGTGGATTTTGATAACAAAGTACAAGATCACTCAAAATCTTTCCAATCCACTCAGAGGTGATCAAGACTAGGAGAGCACGGCTTAGTGAGGTCTTGGAGTCTGTGACCCGACGACCCCCGATCCCCCCGCCCGCACGGTAAGGTTTAATACTCTTTGGCGTGGGGCGGAGAAACAACGAGCGCTGTGAAGCGTGCTAAAGGATGATCCTTATTTTAGCTTAATGAAAATGGATAATGGAAGCGATGTTGAAGTTGAAATTTAGTTCGATTAATGTGTTAAGGGATACGGGACTTAGAATCCTGGATTTTAAGATAGAGTCGCCACCCGGTTAAGCTGCACCGGAAATTTAGGTACGATATTCCCACCGAGCAGTTTGACCATACCTTAAAATAGAGATTCTAGGTTCGGATGATGTTGCTTACTTTTCAATTTTTAAATCAAGCCGATTATATTTTAATAAACGTGACCTTAGTTCTTATGTGATTTAATCCGATTATTGTTTGGTGTTTTCGGTTTATATGTCATACATCACACGAAAAGCGATAAATAAACAAAGCAAGAAAATAAAATTATTATAAGGATTTACGAATACCTATACATTTTTCTAATGCGAGAAAATAAATAAAGCAATAAATAAATAAACGGGTGAAACCGGGTTTTAACCGAGCTTACCGACTCGGATCCGGCTCCAAACATGGCAAGAGATATACGGGAATAATAACAAATAAAGCATGGATAAATAAATGCGGAAGTTAAAAACATAGCATGAAGAAAACATATTTTTGGATTTTTTGGGACAAAAATATAGTTTTTTGGCATTTATTAATTATCTAAGCAACCTAAAGAGGTGAAATAAATTAACTAAATATTCTAAAATCAGATTTAATATATTTAAAATATTTTTGGGATTTTTAGTTGGTAGAAAGTGATTTATTTAGATTTATTTAGTAAAAAATACTATTTTAACACATTAAATAGTCATTTAACCCATTAAGATATATATAAAATAACATCCAACAGCTATAAAAATTAATCTAATTAAATTCAGATTATTTGTGATTTTTAGAGATTTTTCGGGTAAAAATCGGGACTGAAAATGCATTAAAATGATAAAAAAAAAACTGGGTCAAAAATGACAGAAACAGGGCTGAAAACAACAGCGTAAAGCAAACAGGGACCATTTGGATATTTTTACCAGTAGGCCGACTCAGTGAGGTGGTAGGCCGACTCGGTGACATGGTAGGCCGACTCAACGAGGTGCCCTAGATGACACTCAGTCGGCCTTCGTCCCACTAAAGTGGCATGCCTGAAAAAGTGTCTAAACAAGCCGGAATCGACGTTTTTGGGCCTAAACACCCAATATTACCAAAATTTCAAGTCGTTTCCTACACTGTTACAGTAGATTCGGACTAAAAATGCTTAAATAACTTTGGTTTTTCAGTTTGGCGGGAAAAGAACCTAGAAAATCCGACAAAACAACAATTGGCCGCTTGAGCGACCCGTAGGCCGACTGAACGAAGTGGTAGGCCGACTCAGCGAGGTGGCCTAGGTGACGTTCAGTCGGCCTGACGTTCGCCAGAACGGTCAGCCAAATTTTTGGCAAAAAATCACAAAAAGGACGAAGAAAAGGGCTAAACGCCAGGAAAAACAACCAAAAACACAGCAGCAGAAATAAATAACAGAAAGAAATAGATTGGAACTCAGAAAGTTAGCTAAAGGCCGTGAATCCACTCTCAAGACTCAAACCGGACGTTTGGCAAGCTTTGTAACGGATTTGAGATGAAAACCCGACGAAACAACCGATTTAGCAAGGGATTTAGTGATTTGTGAGGAAAAAGTCCCTAAATCCTATTTAAACCAATTTTTACCTAAGATTTCTGATAGATTTTAATGATTTAACCTAAGAGATTAAGCCTAATAAGATTTAGAAATCAAGAACCAACTGTGTTGGTTTTGATTTTCGCCATATTATTAAACTCTTTCTCCCTAAAGCTTAGAAAATTCTAAGAATTCTAATGTATTGAAAAATCAGCCTCCAAAGTCCCTAAATCTGATTTTTTATAGGTATTTATAGACTTCCCAAGCGTAAAATCTCGAAATTAATCCCCCAAATGTCAAGATGAAAAAATCCCAAAAACCGACTTGGTGGCCTAGAAAACCCGAAAAAAAAATCAGTCTGCAGATCTCCCCGCGCGAAGGCCGCGTTAGTGACGCGGCCCAGCCTATGCCTCGTCACATGACGCAGCCAGATCTAGGCCGCATCAAGTGACACGGCCTAGAAGGCCACGTGAGCCACGCAAAATCCGAGCGCGTGGACCACACGGCCCCACACTTTGGCAGCGACGGCCGCCGCCGCCGCCGGACCGGGGACACGGGGGAAAAAGGCAAAAAGGGGCCCGGCTGCAGGGCCCGAAACGCGAACAACCAACCCGGGGCATCCGATCAGGGCGATTCTTGACATTCCGAAAAGCTCGGAGAACGAAGAATCCAACGATGCAAACGAGACTCGCTGAAAATGTCCGGATTTTTAAGGAAAAAATCGCGAAACAATTTACTACGCGCTAGGGGGAAGGAAGCGGTGAACATCTTAAAAGCGATCTAACTATTTAATTGGGGTCAAAGATATAAAAATCGTCAACAAAGAACTTGCCAAATGCGATTCGATTCTAAAATAATGGAACAACTAGACCGTTAAAAGGTTAGAGCAAAAAGTCATCATCGTTTCGAAGGTCACCGAAAAGCCCGTGCTCACAGAGTCCCAACAGACTAAGCGTGGGTGCTGAGGTATTCAATCTTAAACACAACTTGTCGAATGTGGTGATTTAGAAGAGTCTAAAAAAGGATACCCTTAGATTGAGGAATCAGAAGCAGCAACAGAAGGGTACTATGTGCAGGCAATAAGATTCTGAAATAGTAAAGGCTTATCCGCCTCAGAGGAGTAACAGATAGTGAATTTAAGCTCAGAGAAGGAAACTATAGGGACTGGACATAGATAAGATCAAATCAGTATAAAAATACAGTATTTGATTTACTTTACATTGCATATATCTATTACTATTCAAAATAGAACAAGCTCGTGTAGATAAAAATAATATAACTAAAGAGAGAGAAAGTAAAAAAATATCGTATATTTATTAATTTTATTATGTAATAAAAGACATCACCATTTACAAGGAAAAAAAGAATGGAGGCTAAGAGTCCATTTAGTTAAATGAAGCTTAAATGGAAATCGATAGTATCTAAAGACTTACTTTACAACAAGTTGTTGGAATTTAATGAGATTTTGAAAAAAAAAAAGAGAACCAGTGGAGATCTTTGTCCATTGTAATAAATGTAATGAAACACGTTTATTCTAATATAGATAATATTAAGTAAGATTAAAACTAATCATCCAATTAAGTCACAGTAGAAAAAGCAAGTAGAAAATAAACGTGCTTCATTTTCAATTATCTATATCTGCCCATCTATCGTCTGATTCATCTCCAATAGAAACGGCATCTCTCTATCTCTCTGTTTTAACGCAGAGTTCAATTTGACGGGTCAAGTAGTAACTATAATTTTTTTAAAAAAAGTAATGTATCTTGAATTAATTGACACTCTTAAATCGGTTAATACTACGATAATATCAAAAAATTTTATTTAAATGATTATCAAAGTCTAACTATAATTAAAATTAATTATAAATCCATAATTTTAAATTACTATACAAAGTAATTTTTAAATAATACATATTATTATATTGATAATACAATACCAAATTAATTTTTAAAAAAAATTTTAAAAAAATAATAAATAAAAGAGTTAAAAGAAATGAGAGACTAAAAAAAAAGTGAGAAAGAGTAAAAAAAGAAAAAGAGTTAAAAAAAATCAGAAGCTAAAAAAAAAGTGTACAAAATTTCAAACACAAGATCACACACTAAAGGATTCTCTCTCATCAACTCAATCAAACAGTTTTTATATCCATGTGTACATAGTATATTATATATTCTATATTTTCAGGCGGGGCCCAACGTCCGCCCCTGTCCACAGCCTAACACCCAATTAATATGATTCCCCAGGTTCATTTTCTGTAATTTTCAGACAAAAACAGAGTCTTTTCTCTCTTGCAATTCAAACATTGTTTTTCATTTTTTTTTTTGGTGATTAATTGCAGATTGGAGCTTCTAACAGCTACACATCCCAATCTGTATCTTCTTTGCTTCAAGAAAACAAACCATTGCCTTATGGGTAGGTTTCAAAAAACAAATATCAAATATGATTTTGCTCTGTTTTTTTTTTGTTGTTGTTGAATCTGCTCTGTATTTTGGGTTTGGCAGGGGTGACGTGGAAGAGGAGTATGCTGACGTGGATTGGGATAATCTTGGATTTGGAATCACACCAGCGGATTACATGTACTCGGTCAAAGCTTCTAAAGATGGAAACTTTGAACGAGGACAACTTTCCCCTTATAAGAATCTCGAACTAAGCCCTTCTGCTGGTGTCCTTAATTACGGCCAAGTCAGTTTTTCTTTTCTAATCATTTCATTTTTTATCAAATTATAACTAAATTTCCAGTCACATCCGTGCAGGATTTGGATTCTATACAGTTCAAAATCTGGATCATTAAAACTCAATGAATGATTGACTGAAATGTATTACTTTAGAGAGTTTGAATTTTAGAGAATCCAAATCTCATCCGTGTAACATGCTATGTCAAGGTGTACGTTGCATTATTTCAATCAATAAAATTATATACTAATGGGTTGATTCAAGGCACTTGGTATCACTTAAGCAAAATTTGAGAGACTCACCCACTATAGTGAGTTGTATGGCAAGCCATTTGGGTCAAATTTATGCGGTTAAAGATGTATTATTTTTTTTAGTAATATATGAAAACAACCTCTCTGTAATTACTTAAGTATGGTTGTGTACACCCGACCTCTTTTACCATGTTAGTACGGGAGTCTTGTGATGTTGTTGTATAAAATCTGGCTAAAGATGTATTTAACCATTCTTGAAATACATGTCACTTAAGGTTTGTAAACATGTCAACTCTAAAACAGGGTTTGTATGAAGGTACAAAAGCATATAGAATAGAAGCCGGACGTTTACTATTGTTTCGGCCAGATCAAAACGCAATTCGAATGAAAATCGATGCTGATCGAATGTGTATGCCTTGCCCTTCAGTTGATCACTTTGTCGATGCTATTAAAAAAGTTGCTTTTGCCAACAAGCGCTGGGTAATAATATATACATCTCTTTCTTAATTTAGCGGCCAAATCGACACATAATATAATCTTTGTCACTAATTTTGTCACTAAAGGTTCCACCTCCAAAGAAAGGAAGCTTGTATATAAGGCCTTTGCTAATGGGGAGTGATCCTATATTGGGTTTAGCACCAGCACCTGAGTATACCTTCCTTATCTATGCTTCTCCTGCTGGAAACTATTTCAAGTAGGGGCGGACTCAGAGTTTAATTTTAGGAATTTAATTTAAAAAAGTAATGCCTCTTGAATTGGTTGATATTCTTGAATCGGTTAACACTACGGTAACGTCAAGATTTTTTTTATGTGAATGATTATCGAAGTCTAACTATAATTAAAACTAACTATAAACCCATAATTTTAAATTACTAAACAAAGTAATTTTTGAATAATACATATTATTATATTGATAATACAATACCAAATTAGTTTTCAGTGGAAACTTTGGAGGAAGAATAAATAAAAGAAGAGTTAAAAGAAATGAAAGGCCGAAAAAGGAGTGAGGAAGAGTAAAAAAAAGAAGAAAGAGTTAAAAGAAATCAGAAGCTTTCGAACACAAAACCACAAACTAAAAGATTCTCTCTCTCATCCAACTCAACCAAACAGTCTATATGTCCATATGTACATAGTATATTATATATTCTATATTTTCAGGGGGACCGAGCCCCCCTGAGTGACCTTTTTCTTTTCCAATTGTCGCTAAAACTCAACTCCTCGTCGCTATTTTTGCAATGTATGAATTTACCATGTTATAACAGGAAGGTTTAAAGCCGTTAAATCTTTATGTCGAAGAGGAGTTTCATCGCACTTCGAGAGGAAAAGCTGGTGGTGTTAAGTCCATCACTAATTATCCAGTAAGCCAAATATCAACACGAAACAAAGCAATTGCTCTCGTGTATTTTAGCATATTTAGTGTTATCGTTTTGTGTAGGTTCTTAAAGCAACATGCAGAGCTAAAAGCAAGGGATTTTCGGATGTTTTATATCTTGATTCTGTGCATAAGAAGTATATAGAAGAGGTCTCTTATTGCAACATTTTCCTTGTTAAGGTAAACACTGACCCGAGGAAACTAGTCTTTCAATGAATTCTATTCATTTGAAATCATTTAAAAAAATTTATACTGATTTGAATTCATTCAAAAAGAATATTTTCATAGATGCCCTGAATGATCGAATTCGGTATCTCATTTTTGCAATTTTTTTAGCATTGCATTTTGTACAAAAAGTAAATAGCTTTTTTCACAGGGCAATGTGATCTCAACACCATCAGCAAATGGGAATGTCCTGCAAGGTGTAACTCGAAGAAGCATCATGGAAATCGCTAGCGATCAGGGGTACCAGGTGATTACCTTTATAATCTCTAGAATAAAATATGTGAATTTTTTTAAATATGCGATTAAAACAATGGATTAAATCAGGTTGTGGAAGGTGAAATCGCAATGGACGAATTAAAGGATGCGGATGAAGTGTTTTGCACTGGAACTGCAGTTGGAGTTGCTCCTGTTGGGAGTATTACATATCAGAATAAAAGGTGAAACTAATGAAAATTTGCTTGATTCTTTGCTTTTTATTGGTAATTTGTTGTAAATTTTGTGCAAAAATGCAGAATTGAATACAAGCTGAAGGCTGAATCAGTAGCACAAGAACTCTATTCCATTCCTGAAGGAATAAAAACAGACTGCATTGTGGATAAGAAAGGGTGGACCATTGAGATTTAAGTGCATTCTATAAAATCCTGGAAATGGTTTCTTAAGATGTTAATTATTTGTTCAACAGAGATCATATTCTTCAACTACTGAAAGAAAGAAAAGTTTGTTGTAGCATATTTTTCTTAAAGTGATAAATAAATTTGTTGTATATACTGATCAACATTATGATTTAAATTAAAGAAAAGAGTAGAATATGATTAGAAAATCAGGTAGAATATGAATAAGAGTAGAATATATGAAACAACCTATACCTTATACTAAATCACTAAAATCGTAATCACAACATATAAATTATTTTTTTGTACTTATAGTTCATTTATATATATAATATACTAACAAAACTTAACATTCGGTTTATAATACTTATACCATGATATCCTATTACAACAAATGTGTACAAAATAAAAACCAAAACCCGACCACTTTCTATACTATATGCTTGTCATGTGAGGAGAGGGAGCGAGATGGAACACAGCCAACCAATCTTTCGTCCATGATATCTACAAGTAATGAGCTTCTAGTACAAACTTTATCAGCTCTGAAAAATTTAGCACTTTATATGAGGCGCAACTCAGTGAATATAGACAATCTATGAATTTAGCAAATCGCATATATATATATATATATATATATATATATATTAACAAATTTAATATACAGTCATACTTATATGAGAATGAATGAACCGGTTATTTAATTGTTGTGACATTTCCAGCCAAACTATTGCCCTGTGATACATGTAACATTTGTAGCAATTATCAATTGATTTGCTGGCCAGCTATGTAACAATTAGTTGACCTTTCGGTCTAGATAAATAATTGGTTGACCTTTCGGTCCATTTGTCAGATATTGCAATTGGTTGACCATATAGGTCCAAATGGACAGAACATGTATTGCAATGTTTGATCGGCTATGTCACAACGTCTCTTATACTTTTCATATATTCAAGTGCAAATATTTGTTATAAGAACCATTGAACTTACAATTAGCATACACTAATGCAATTGAATTTTAGCATATATTTCATATACATATATCATATAATTTTGACTTTATCAAATACAATTCACATTATAAACTTATATACACATGATTCACTTAACAATTCAAATCAAGTTTATATTCACGTAACAATACATTTCCAATACAATTCATTTCACACTCAAATAATATCAACGCACTTCATATATATCAAGTTCCACTCACATATATAGTCACATACCAACACAAATTACAATCACAAATCATTTCATGTTTATACTAACTTATACTTATCCAATAATTCACATTAACCGTTTACAAATATTCACTTGTCGCCACAATTCACATATCAATACCATCTCAAGGCAACTTACATTTCATATCAAATATAACCACACAACACATGTAACACTATTTAAATACAATTTCAAATCAAAATAATCATATCACTCAATTCACATTAAGACAATTTACACAAATCATATCAAATTTAACCATACATGAATACAATTCATATCACATTCACATATTTATACAATTAACAGAGTAACACATTTCACCCATATATTCATATTATGTTTATACTCACAGATTATCCGAGCTAATTCTCTCGAAACGGCTTGGACCTTTTTTCGAAATCTCTTCACTGTTTTGAGCTCCTATAACATACATATTTATATATCAAACATACATATATACATCTTATATCCTTTTGTAAATATATAAAGATTAATATAAACTAAAACAAAATTACTATCCTTGTGACCTTACTGACTATAACCAGTCATATCTCTCAAAGTACTCAACCAAATGACTTAATTCTAGTTTCATTTTACTCTTAACACATAGCTTTATAACATATCAAAATTTCATAATTTTCTGATAACTTTTCCATTTATAACGAATTTTATATTTTACTCTAATTCTATCCTGTTTTGCCTGCACTTAGAACCAGTGTTCTTATGATCTCACTTCACTTCGAAATTCATAACTTTCAACTTACTTACTCAAATGCGCTGATTCTTCTTTTGTTCAATTTCTAATACACAATTACATAACATATTAAAACCTCAAAATTTTCAAAGCCTTATACGATTTATAGTGAATTTTCCTTCAATGCCCTCTACCTGGACAACATCTTAGTAAAACGGCCATATCTTTCTATAAACAACATGAATCGACCTAATTCTTTTTCCTACTTAAACTATACACACAAGGGAATAACATATCCAAAAATCATAATTTTCCATTCACTGTAGAAATCGCAGTAGGCCTTTGAATCTGACCGTGCTTCATTAATCATGCAATTATGAGTACTTTGATTTGTAAAATTCACAGAATTAACCCTAATTATTCAAAAATTCCCAAATTTTACAGAGAGCTTCATGAGACATATATAAACAAATTTCTAGTTTACCATATCTCCTAATTCTGTTTCTAACATCATAAAAATCGAATCATAAAAGTTAAAATTACATGACTCCTCTCTTGCTTTCTCTTCTTCCTTTTCTGTCTTAAACCTCTTCCTCTTCTAAGGCTCTTTTCCTGGTCTTTCTAGACTGAAAATCTAATCTTATCTTCACCTCTTTCCAATACATATATATATATAGAGCATGATGACAATTCTACCTTCATTCATCTTTACTAAGTACAACAATAATAATAATAATAATAATAATAATAATAATATTAATAATAATAACTTATACAAATATGTCATGTGCATCTAATTCATTTATATACATACACTATAATTATATTCTAGTCCCTTCCTTATCACTTTTCTAGGCTAAATGACCATTATGCCCTTCTTTTGCTTATATAATTATAATAGTAATACTTACACTTAAACAGTACCATACTTATACCAATAATAAACAACTCAAGTACTAATTTAATTACTAACTATAGTTTTTACTTTTATCTTCACAAAATTTTAAATCCTTTTTTTTATTTTTAAGTGTACATATGTATATATCTAATATATTTTAAATCAAATATACCAAAATTAATACATTTATTATATATTTATACTTTATCTAATAATTTCTAATATATATGCATAAATGACTAAAATGATATATGAAATGGGATGTTACAATATATCAACTGGACTTTCCCCAACTAATGTTTTTTCTTTACAGCAAAAAGAACAATAATTTGAGTTCATAGTTTGGAAATGCTATATTTCATTTTTGTGTATCCTTTGTATTTCATTATTTCCGATCTCCTTTGTATATATTAAGTCTAAATATTAATTTGTTTCAGTGAGGATTTTGGCCTTTATTGGAGAAGACAAGTATTTGTTTTTTTCAAAAAGGCCAAATACATAAAAGAAAACATCCTAAATTTAGCTCAAATATGATTGTTATTAAAAAAATAATGTTCTATCTAATTATTCGATGTAAGTAATAATTGTTACTATTTATTTAATGGTAAAAAAATTAATTTCACAGAGATGATTATTTTTCAGAAGTCTGTAATTATCGTAGGATTCGCTTCTGTCCACTTCAAATACTCACGAGACCTCAAAATTCCCAATTAAATTTGTCAATCAAACAGCCATGGACAACAACCCATATTGAAAATTGTAAGGTTAACCAATTAACAAAATCTTTAACAGAAAAAAATTATTATCTTTCTAAATTTTAAAAGTGATCCCGCAGCTACTTCAATTTTAAAAAAGTACATCACTTTGCTTTTGAATGCCACGTGTCAGCTTCTGGTTGGTTTGGCTTTTCAAATACATCGTTTTTTTTAGATTTTTCCTCTTCAATTAAAAGGTAAAACGTGACATTTAAATAAACTTTTTCAAAGTTGAGGTAGCTACGGGATCACTTTCAAAATTCGGGGAGGTAATAGATTTATTTATATTTAATTAAGGATATCGTTGATGCATTAAAGTAAAATGTATGATTCTTCTACATATTTAATTCTTTCTGTAACATTTCCTCTTATGTATAGATTTTAATCAAATAATCAGATTACATTTACGTAAACATAATAAAAGAGAAAAAAACGATGGTTTGCATTTCTTGATTAATTCACATTTATATGTATCTATGTTTATTTTTTCAAAAATAATATTGATATGTTTTTTACATTTGAAAAAATTTGTAGTAGTTTTGAACCACTGACTAGTGACAATACTTAAGTGCGTCACTCCATTAATTTAGCACCCTGACACTATTATTATCTACCAATTATACTTCTCTTCTTACACTAGGATGCCGGAACTTGAAATGTTTAATTCAAACAAATTAAAAACCTTAAATCTCAAGTCATTTTTTAAGAAGGTTAATTCACATTTATATCTATGTTTATTTTTTCAAAAACATTATTGATATGTTTTTTTATATTTGAAAAAATTTCTATTAGTAGTTTTGAATTAGCGGCTTTGTTGTGCCAATTCTCAGATGCCTCACTCTATTTGATATCCTAACACTTTCATCATCTATTAATTATGCTCTGCTTCTTACACTAGGATATCAGAACTTGAAATGTTTAATTCAAACAATTTAAAAACCTTAAAGCTCAAGTCACTTTTGAAAAAGGTTAATTCGCATTTATATCTATGTTTATTTTTTTTAAAATATTGTTTTATGTTTTTTGTATTTGAAAAAATTTGTACTAGTAGTTTTGAACCAATGGCTTTGTTGGTAAAAATGAGCAAGAATGAGTCAATGGCAATACTCAACTCAAGTGCATCACTCTATTTGGCACCCTGACACTATCATTATCGATCAATTATACTCCACATCTTACGCTAGGATACCGGAACTTTGAAATGTTTAATTTAAACAATATAAAAACCTTAAAGCTAAAGTCATTTTTTAGAGAAGTTAATTCACATTTATATCTATGTTTATTTTTTAAAAAATATTATTGATATGTATTTTATATCTGAAAAAATATTTTGCTTTAGTCAATATAGATCAAATTAATAGATTTGGTTCTTCACTTATAACTTTTCAGTCTAATAGAGTAATTTAAAAAATTTCAAAACAAATAAAAACTAAGGTGTGTTTGGTTCCATAAGCACGTGTTTTCAATTTATTTATTTATTTAGTTTTATTCTTCTTTCCTAATTTTTTTCATTTTTATTTTCCCAAATACATAGAGAATCTAGTTTATTTATTTCATCTTTCATTTTCATTCTAATTATGAATTTAGAAAGAACCATCAATAATTTTAATATGAAATTTTAATCATAGAAACTGCCTCTTTTTATTTCCTTGTCATTTTATATATTTCAAAGAGGAAACTGAAGTGAATATCTAAAAAAATATGTTCCGAATCGGAACTTTTTTAATAAAAATTAGTTGATATTTTTTCAATATAAGCATAATAGGTGTAGAAAAAGGGTTTTTATATCAGTATATTAATATGGAGTCTTAATGCTAAAAAAACTAAATGTAAACAAAAAAGACGTTGAAGTTTTTTTATTGAAAAAAGGTAAAGCCGTGTTTGGTACAGAGAAAATATTGAAATGACTTTTTAAAGTTTAAAAATAACTTTAGATAATATTGACTAACATATCTTTAGTATATTTTGAATGACTATGATTTATTATATAATTTTTAATAAAAAAAATTTTTCACTTATTTTATTTTTAAGTATGTTTGAAAAGTTCACTTTTGGGGGAATTCAATTTAATTCAATTCATTTTATTAAATTCCCTTGTTTGGAACCAAAAAATATCCATAAAATTCAAATCATGCAAGATTTGAATTCTTATGAATGTAAGGTATAAAAATCTTGCCAAAAATTGCATAATTTTGACGAAATTCTTTTGAGTTAGGCTTTTATTATTTTTACCATATTATCCTTCACATGCTTTTTATTTAAAAGAGTGAAATTATTTATGTAAACAATTTTGAAAAAATGTTAAATAAATTTATTGCCAATCAATTGAATTCTCTAATATGAATGAAGGTTCCAAATGGTGTGTTTGAAACACTTTTCATAATAAAATGAAAAAGAATTAAATCAAATTCACTCTATGAAATTCAATTGAATTGATTGCTTCAAAAAATTCTTTGTTTAGAAACATCTTTTATATTAGAGAATTCAATTGATTAACAATATATTTATTTAACATTTTTTCAAAAAAAAATTATTTACACAAGTTATTTCAATCATTAAAATAAAAGGCCGTGAGAGTTGTGGTAAAAATAATACTAAAAAATTTAGCTCAAATTGATTCCTTCAAAAACATATAACTTTTGGCAAGAATTCTATTTCTTGCCTTCACAAAAATTTAAATAATATTCGATTTAAATTATACCAATAATTTTTAATTTAAAAAAATTGATAAAATAAATTTAATTAAATTAAATTTAAAAAACTTTATAAACATAGTTAAATAAAGAATTTAATGAAAAAATTATTTCAATTGAAGTCCTTTCAAAAAAAAATTCAATCCAATTCTTTTTCATTTTTTAAAAATTATTTTTAAACACATCATCCGTCTCTTCTAACTTTAGTGTAGAAAATTTTTTTTAAACGAACTACAAGAAAAATAGGAACAATTGATTATAAATTAAACTATTTCTAAAAGTTTAATTCTTGACCTGACCATCCAATGGGATCCCATTTCCATACATACCATTTTCCGAGAACTGGCCCTACCAACTAACCTGTCCTGGTATATATATTTGGACCGATCTTAAAAACTGATCTTTTAGGCTAATTACCTAAAAAGAATTTCTAAAAAACAAGGTTTTGGTTTGTTATTATTTTATATTGAATAAATCATTTTCTTGCAAATGAAGTCGTGGCATAAACAAAGATGACTTCCATTGTCTTGATTTAGTAGACTAATAGCATTTGTATTACATATATAATTATAAATGTATAATTTAAACCATAGTTTTTATGTTGAAAAAGTTTTCAAATGTATGAAATATAAATTACAGAATTCAGATAAGATTTTAAAATAAAAATAAAGAAGTACGTGCGGAAATCTCAACCAATTTTAAACATACATGTAACAATATTTTAAATAAATTAAAAAATGAAAACAATATAGAAAAGGAAAAATAACCATGGCAATATTAGGTATGTCCGAAGCATTATTAACTACCTGAATTGTACCAAAAATTTATTGCATCCTTGAATTTTTAAAGTGATCCTTTAACTTTCCTAATTATTAAAAGTGTTCCAATTTACTTCCTGAATGTCACGTATCAATTTTTGATTTGTTTGACTTTTCAAAGATGTTATTTTTAAGATTTTCTCTCTCCAATCAGAAGTTGATATATGACGTTCTAAGAGTAAAGTTGTGCACTTTTTAAAAATTAAAGGAGCTACAGTTAGGAGATTATTTTAAAATTAAGAAAGACAGCTGATTTATAAGGATAAATTCAAATAAATAATAATGCATCTAGAGCTTACATGAGATTAAAACTAATTATCCAATTAAAGATGGAACTGAAACTAGAAACGTGCTTCAATTTTTTTGTCTATATATCTAACCATCTATCCAGCATTTCCTTCTCTAACAAAAGTGGCATCTCTCTTTCTCTCTGTCTTAATTACAAACATTACTACACAACCTAATATGATTCGAACTGCAACTGCTTCATTAATCTCTCTTCACAAATCGGTCCGATCTCTACAACTTAAATCTCTTTCCGGGCAGGTTCATTTTCTCCCTACCTTTTACAATTTAGGCTTTTGCTATTTTGGTTCAGAAACAAACAGAAAATAGTTTTTTTTTCTATTTTTGGTGATTAGTTGCAGATTGGAGCTTGTAGCAGCTACACATCTCAATCTGTATCTTCTTTTCTTCAAGAAAACAAAGCATTGCCTTATGGGTAGGTTTTAAAACCAATATGATATACAAATTTGCTCTGTTTTTTTTTTCGTTGAATCTGCTCTGTATTTTGGGTTTGGCAGGGATGACGTGGAAGAGGAGTATGCTGACGTGGATCGGGATAATCTTGGATTTGGAATTACACCAGCGGATTACATGTACTCAGTCAAAGCTTCTAAAGATGGAAACTTTGAACGAGGACAACTTTTCCCTTACAAGAATCTCGAACTAAGCCCTCTGCTGGTGTCCTTAATTACGGCCAAGTCAGTTTTTCTTTTCTAACCATTTCATCTTTTTCTCAAATTATAACTAATTTTCTAGCTACATCCGTGTGACACGTTATGTCAAGGTCTACGTTGCCGGTATTTTTACGAGGAGTCATGTATTTTAAACCCCTTACTCCCGATCCACGACTCCATATAAAATTATCCATACTTTGCATTGCTTTGATAAATAAAATTATATAATTGCCAAATACATTTTTATATGTCGTTAACTTTGCTTAAATGTTCTATTATACTTTGAACTTTTTAAAGTTTCTCTTAAGGCACATTCAATGGTTCCTTGTTTTAGCGAATTTCCTAAAATGGAGAACGCATATGAGGAATGGTTGAGTCCAATCATTCTTCATATAGTATGTCCTTAAAATGGGATTTCCCATATACGGAGAATCCTATTTTGGGAATGCAATTTTTATATAATATAATTTTTGGTTTTTTATTTTTTTAATTATTTTATTAATTGAGTTTAATAGAATTGATGTAAATAAATTAACGTAACAATAGAAAATTATTATTATTTCTTGGGAATCTAAAATGGAGAAAGAAAAATATGGAAGATGGTTGGAGTAAAAACACTATAAATTCCCTAAAATGGTGTTTGGGAAATGAAGAATGAGGAAAATGGTTAGACTTGCTCTTTACCTCTGTTTGCCTTTAATCCCACATGTCAGTTTTTAGGGCTAACCACCTTTTTGGGCCTCGTGTTATATTTACTTTATTTTTTTACCCCTCTACTACATCTATTACCTTTTTGATCCATGTTGTATTAATTTCATTATCTAAATAATCCTTTTTTTAACGAAGTTACCATATTTATACGACATGGAATACACGTTGCAAACCATTAATTACATGGAGCCGCTTGAATTTAAATTGATAAAGAAACTAAATTAAGGCACACATTTTTCGTCATCTTCCCCTTCACTCTATTTTTTTTTCCAGACGAACCCAAAAATTCCTAATCTATATAAAATTTCTGTTGAGTGGTGTCCCTCTTATTGTGAGACTCACTGTTTAATTAAAAAAAATAAAAAAAAAACAAAAAGAGGAGGCAGGTCGGCAAGAAAAGTTTTTCAAAAAGTGCACTGTGCATCTTCTATTAGAGTTTTGCTCATTTGAAGAGCAGACCAACACAGAGAGTAATAGAGAAGAAACACAGATAAAAATGTAATCTGTGCAGAGAGTCTTAAGAAAAGGGTTCCTAAGAGCTGGGTAAGAGAGAAAATAGTGAGGTTTTGGGAAACACTTGAGTGACACTATTTTGTAATCTCTTGGTGTACCTACTATTATTTTATAGTGGAAGAATTATTCGGAGTTAGTCCCGTGGTTTTTCCCTAATTCATTTGGGGTTTCCACGTAAAAATCCGTATGTCTTTTATTCTGCTGATATTCTTTTTTCTCGTAATCTATCATTGGGTCTAACAAGTGGTATCAGAGCCGAAGGTTGTTTTATCAGTAAAATCCGTGGATATATTTTTCAAAAATAAATATACCACGACGACGAGAAAATTACGGGGAATCCGGTGGCGCAATCCGTTCGAAAAACCGTCGCACATAGGCAATTTGGATAAATAGTAAAATAGTAACTTGAGTAATAGTATTCATATATAATAACTATTCATATTCGGCCATCTTTTATGAATAGTATTATGTAAGTATACGGGCATAATATTACTATTCCAATATACAAGTATTATTTGGGTATACGGTACTATTCACATATACATTCACTATTTTATGTGAATAGTGAAATTCGTGAATAGTAAAATTTTGCCATTTTTAAAGTTTCGACATGGCGAATGGCGGTGTAATGATGAAATTGACGGATACAAATTATTCAATGTGGAAATCCAGAATGGAGGACTACCTTAATTGCAAAGATTTGTACGATCCAATTGAGGGTGATGACGCAAAGCCGGAGGATATGAAAGATCAGCAGTGGATAAAGTTGAAGAAGCAGACATTGGGTACAATACGCCAATGGATAGATGCTAGCCTGTACAACCACGTAAGGAATGAAACAGATCCCAAAGTTCTCTGGAAGAAGCTAGAGGATATGTACGAGGATAAAAATGCTCAAGGAAAAGTGTTCATGATTCGCAAAGTCATGAACTTGAAACTGACAGAGGGACGATCAATCACACAACACCTGAACGACTTTGAAGGATTCATAAGTGAGTTAGCAGTCACCGGTATGTCCTTGGATGATGAGATGCAAGCATGTCTTTTGATGGGAACTCTACCAGATAGCTGGGATACTCTTGTTGTATCACTGAGTAACTCAACTCCAAATGGTGTGGTAACAATGTCTATGGTAAAGAATAGTCTACTTAATGTAGAGCTTCATAGAAGGGAAGTTGCCAGTACCAGTTCACAAGCCCTTGTCACAGAGAATAGGGGCCGAAGTAAGAGTAGAGGTCGTGGGAATGGAAAATCGAAAGATAGATCCAAGTCCCGAGAGAAGAGGTCATGCTACCACTGTGGAAAGCAGGGTCATCTCAAAAGGAATTGCCGTTTCCTTAAACAAGAGAATGCAAACCGAAGTCATGATGATGACAAAAACACATCTGCTGCAGTCACAATAGAAGATGGAGAGGTGGCTTTAGTATCTCATGATGCAGATTGTTGTCATGTTGGAGATGCAGATACCGAGTGGATTGTGGATTATGGTGCCTCATACCACTGTGTTCCAAAAAGGGAATACTTCTCAACCTATAAAGCGGGCGATTATGGTACTATTAAAATGGAAAATAATAGTGTGTCGCAAATGGTGGGAATCGGCGATATCTGCGTGAAGACAAGTGTCGGATGCACATTAACACTTAAAAATGTGCGACACGTTCCAGATCTTCGGTTGAACTTGTTGTCTGTTAGTGTATTGGACAAGGAAGGTTATCACAATCATACAGGCGTTGGAAATTGGAAACTCACCAAAGGATCGTTGGTGGTGGCGAAAGGAAGATTGTGTTGCTCGCTATACAAAACACAAGCAATAGTATGTGCGGGTCAACTGAATACAGTTAGAGATGATGCTTCACCAAATTTGTGGCATAGGCGACTGGCGCATGTTAGTGAGAAAGGGTTGAATATACTGGCTAAGAAGTCCCTCATCCCATTAGCCAAAGGAAAAATTAACCCATGTGATCACTGTTTATCTGGGAAGCAACATCGAGTTTCATTTCAGAAAAGCTCTAGAAGGAGAAATAATAAGTTAGAGTTGGTACACTCTGACGTTAGTGGTCCCATGGATACAGAATCCATTGGAGGAAGGAGCCGAGATGTTGTATTTCATGAGAATGATATCATCGGCGAAAGATCTACGAGTGACGGTGTTATCGATATTACACCAGAGAGCATTCTATCAGATGATGCCACAGAAAGAAGAATGCATCAATCAGAACAAGATGGAGAAGAAGAGCCAGTTGTAAGGGATCAAGATACGATTGTAGATGAAGATATGAATAAAGAGGGTATTGAGCAGGGGGAGCCAGAGAACCCCATTTTACCAGAAGAAGAACCTCAATTAAGGAGGTCAATCAGAGAACGCCAACCATCTACAAAAGACTCCAGTTCTGATTATATTTTAATCACTGATGAGGGGGAGCCTGAAAGCTTCCAAGATGTGCAATCTTGTAAAGATAAAGATTGTTGGATGAAGGCCATGCAAGAGGAGATGAATTCTTTGAAGAAGACTGACACGTACGAGCTGGTGAAACTTCCTAAAGGGAAGAGAACACTCAAGAACAAATGGGTGTACAAGCTGAAGAAAGATGATGGAGACCTAGTGAGATATAAAGCTCGATTGGTTAAAGGCTTTACTCAAAAGAAAGGTATCGACTTTGACGAGATTTTTTCACCAGTTGTGAAAATGAGTTCAATTCGAGTTATGTTAGGTCTTGTAGCCAGCTTGATGTAAAGATCGCATTCTTGCATGGGGATTTAGAAGAAGAAATTTATATGGAACAACCAGAAGGTTTCAAGGTCAAGGGAAAGGAAGACATGGTGTGTCGTGTGAAGAAAAGTTTGTATGGCTTAAAACAAGCCCCGCGGCAATGGTATAAAAAGTTTGATTCCTTCATGGTGAATCAAGGATACAAGAGGACAGAAGCTGATCCATGTGTATATGTCCAGAAATTCCCTGATGGAAAATTTATGATTCTTCTCTTATATGTTGATGATATGCTAGTCGTTGGGCCAGATGCCAAAATGATTAGTAAGTTGAAGTGTGATTTGTCTAAGGCGTTTGACATGAAGGATTTGGGACCGGCAAGGCGAATTCTTGGATTGGAGATTACCCGAGATCGGAGGTCCTGCAGGCTATGGTTATCGCAAGAAAAATATATTGAACGAGTAATAGAAAGGTTCAATATGAAGAATGCTAAACCAGTTAGCACTCCACTTGCCGCTCATTTCAAGTTGAGTAAGAAATCCTACCCTTCAACAGAGAAAAATAGAGAAGATATGTCAAATGTTCCATATTCTTCAGCGGCCGGAAGTTTAATGTATGCAATGGTGTGTACGAGACCAGACATCGCTCATGCGGTTGGAGTTGTGAGTAGATTCCTGTCAAATCCCCATAAGACACATTGAGAAGCAGTTAAATGGATCTTTAGATACCTGAGAGGAACTTCAAAGTTATGTTTAACCTTTGGAGGTGGAAAGCCAGCACTTATTGGTTACACAGATGCGGATATGGCTGGTGACCTTGATGAAAGAAAATCTACATCAGGTTACTTATTTACATTCTCAGGGGGAGCTATTTCATGGCAGTCACGGTTACAAAAATATGTTTCATTATCAACAACCGAAGCAGAGTACGTTGCAGCAGCGGAAGCAGGAAAGGAAATACTTCGGTTAAAGCGATTCTTCACCGAATTGGGTGTGCAAGAAGAAGACTATATAGTTTATTGTGATAGTCAAAGTGCACTAGACTTGAGCAAAAATACTATGTATCATGCACGGACGAAACATATTGATGTAAGGTTTCATTGGCTCAGATTTGCCATTGAAGAAAAAGAGTTCAAGTTGCAGAAGATTCATACAAATAAAAATGTTGCTAATAGGCTGACGAAGGTCGTACCAAAAGAAAAGTTCGACTAGTGTGTTGAAGCAACCGAGATGGAGAGTCCAACAATGTAGTCGGGAGGGGGAGATTTGTTGAGTGGTGTCCCTCTTAATGTGGGACCCACTGTTTAATTAAAAAAAATAAAAAAAAAAAACAAAAAGAGGAGGCAGGTCGGCAGGAAAAGTTTTTCAAAAAGTACACAGTAAAATTACTGTGCATAATTCGGCCATACGCGTTTTGAATCTCCTATAAATAGAGGAGGGTTTTGCTCATTTGAAGAGCAGACCAACACAGAGAGTAATAGAGAAGAAACACAGATAAAAATGTAATCTGTGCAGAGAGTCTTAGGAAAAGGGTTCCTAAGAGCTGGGTAAGAGAGAAAATAGTGAGGTTTTGGGAAACACTTGAGTGCCACTATTTTGTAATCTCTTGGTGTACTTACTATTATTTTATAGTGGAAGAATTATTCGGAGTTGGTCCGTGGTTTTTCCCTAATTCATTTAGGGTTTTCACGTAAAAATCCGTGTGTCTTTTATTCTGCTGATATTCTTTTTTCTCGTAATCTATCATTGGGCCTAACAATTCCTACCATTTTTCGTCATTTGTTGGCTTTATGTAATTGGTTGGGACACAAAATTGTAGCAATTTATTCATCATTTGTTCCTACAATTCATGGATTTCTGATGATGGATTCTTTGTTGTTTAATATGTTAATCTATCTTCCTCTTTTCTTGTTTCATGTTTTTATTTTGTTTAATTTGACTCTTTAAATGATTTTCTAGATCATCACAATTTCAAGGATTTCACTGGAATTACTCCCTTTATATTTTTTTACTTCTCTTCCTATAAGTTTCACACTTTTAATAAATTCATTTATTAATGATATGAAAATACTAGTTTATCCTTATATTTTCAATTAATGCCTTAATTTTTTAACCCAAATGTAATTAATGCTATGGATATAGTTGAAAGAATAATGAATAAAGTACCTTGAAAAGAATAAATGATAATTATTTTAGTAATCCAATTTTAGGCTAAAATGTCTATTTTAAAAAGATGAAGGGAGTAAGATTTATGGTTCATTATTGAGAATCCCATGAACATCAAGCAATGGGGAGAACAAATTAAAACCGAGATTGTTTTTAATTTCATACTCCCTCCGGTTTTAAATAAATGATCTTTTGGCTTTTTAATTTTGGTTCTAAATAATTGACCATTTAGATTATCAATGTAATAATTGACCATTTGGCTCTAATTTACCATTGCATTAATTAGGAAAGAAATTACATATTGTTGAAATTATAAGTTGGTAATTTTGAAGAAAGAGAATTTTATGAAGGATAAATTAATCTTTTTAGTTGCTTAATTAATATCTTATTAATTTTAATGAAAAGTCCAAAAGGTCTTTTATTTGAAATCGGACGGAATATTAACCTGCTTATTCTCGTATTATTCACATAATTAAGTTAGCTTCTTCATCAATTAAAATTCAAATGGCTCCACGTAATCAATGGTTTACCACGTTTATCCTATGTGGTGTAGAAATTATAACTCCGTTGAAAAAAAAGATCATTTGAGTAAGAGAAATAATATCACATGGATAAAAAGGTAACGAATATAGCAGATGGACCAAAAGTATAAACTGAATATAGAATAAGGCCCAAAAAGGTGTTAGGCCCAGTTTTTGGTTGATTTAACTTTTTAAATATGACGTTTTTCTGATTTTACTTTTAGTGAATGCCATATACAAATTTCTAGTTAATTTGACTTTTCAAATACATAGTTTTATACCAATTGGACTAAATACAGTTGGTACATCCTGTGACTAAATATGAGTTTCTCACGCCTACAAAAACTCCTTACTTGGAAAGTTTAGGGGAGAAGCATGTCATTTGTGATAAGTTCAACGGGTAAATGCCTTAACTGAACTCTTGAAATTGAAATAGGGATTGTATGAAGGGACAAAAGCTTATAGAACAGAAGCTGGACGATTACTATTGTTTCGGCCAGATCAAAACGCAATTCGAATGAAAATCGGTGCCGATAGAATGTGTGTGCCTTGCCCTTCTGTTGATCACTTTGTTGACGCTATTAAACAAGTTGCTTTTGCCAACAAGCGTTGTGTAGGTTTACCGTTTCCTAATTTAGTGGCCAAATTGACACATAATTTACATCTTTGTCACTATTTTATTTTGTCACTAAAGGTTCCACCTCCAAAGAAAGGAAGCTTGTATATAAGACCTTTGTTAATGGGGAGCGGTGCTATATTGGGTTTAGCTCCAGCACCTGAGTACACCTTCCTTATCTATGCTTCTCCTGTTGGAAACTATTTCAAGGTCAGGTTTTTATTGTCAAAAGGGCCTTTTGGTCCATGTCTTATAGTTCATTTGTCTATTTGGTCCCTCTTGTATCGTGTTACATATTTGGTCTTTGTATTGTGTAATTTGTTACCCTTTTATCTCTCTACTACGCAAGCATTACCCATTAAGTTCTTGTGCTATGTAATTTGTTATATTTTTTGACCATATATTATGGAATCTCAACTAATGAAACTATTCTAAATATGCACCGAAGGGATAAAAAAATGTAATAAATTGCATAGCACAAGGGCTAATAGAGTAACGTGTATACCAGATGGACCAAGTAAGCAAATGAATAATACCACATGGACTAAAAAGGTGGTTATGCCGGTTTTTATTCCTTTCCTATTTCTGCTCAACTCGATTCCGCGTCGCGACTTTTGTAATGTCTGAATTTGCCATGTTATTACAGGAAGGTTTAAAACCGTTAAATCTATACGTAGAAGAAGAGTTTCATCGTACTTCGCAAGGAGGAGCTGGTGGTGTTAAATCCATCACAAATTATGCGCCAGTAAGTCAATTTGCTCTACTGTATATATCAACATGAAACAAAGCGATTGACCTTGTGTGTATAATAGCACGTGTAGCTGTGTTTTTGTGTGTAGGTTCTGAAAGCGATATGTAGAGCTAAAAGCAGGGGATTTTCAGATGTTTTATACCTTGATTCTGTGCATAAGAAGTATATAGAAGAGGTCTCTTCTTGCAACATTTTCCTTGTTAAGGTATACTACTAGATTATCGAATTCGGTTTCTCATTGATATAATTTTTTTTAGATATATATATTGTACAAAAAGTAAATAGCTTTTTTCACAGGGCAATGTGATCTCAACACCATCAGCAAATGGGAATGTCCTGCAAGGTGTAACTCGAAGAAGCATCATGGAAATCGCTAGCGATCAGGGGTACCAGGTGATTACCTTTATAATCTCTAGAATAAAATATGTGAATTTTTTTAAATATGCGATTAAAACAATGGATTAAATCAGGTTGTGGAAGGTGAAATCGCAATGGACGAATTAAAGGATGCGGATGAAGTGTTTTGCACTGGAACTGCAGTTGGAGTTGCTCCTGTTGGGAGTATTACATATCAGAATAAAAGGTGAAACTAATGAAAATTTGCTTGATTCTTTGCTTTTTATTGGTAATTTGTTGTAAATTTTGTGCAAAAATGCAGAATTGAATACAAGCTGAAGGCTGAATCAGTAGCACAAGAACTCTATTCCATTCCTGAAGGAATAAAAACAGACTGCATTGTGGATAAGAAAGGGTGGACCATTGAGATTTAAGTGCATTCTATAAAATCCTGGAAATGGTTTCTTAAGATGTTAATTATTTGTTCAACAGAGATCATATTCTTCAACTACTGAAAGAAAGAAAAGTTTGTTGTAGCATATTTTTCTTAAAGTGATAAATAAATTTGTTGTATATACTGATCAACATTATGATTTAAATTAAAGAAAAGAGTAGAATATGATTAGAAAATCAGGTAGAATATGAATAAGAGTAGAATATATGAAACAACCTATACCTTATACTAAATCACTAAAATCGTAATCACAACATATAAATTATTTTTTTGTACTTATAGTTCATTTATATATATAATATACTAACAAAACTTAACATTCGGTTTATAATACTTATACCATGATATCCTATTACAACAAATGTGTACAAAATAAAAACCAAAACCCGACCACTTTCTATACTATATGCTTGTCATGTGAGGAGAGGGAGCGAGATGGAACACAGCCAACCAATCTTTCGTCCATGATATCTACAAGTAATGAGCTTCTAGTACAAACTTTATCAGCTCTGAAAAATTTAGCACTTTATATGAGGCGCAACTCAGTGAATATAGACAATCTATGAATTTAGCAAATCGCATATATATATATATATATATATATTAACAAATTTAATATACAGTCATACTTATATGAGAATGAATGAACCGGTTATTTAATTGTTGTGACATTTCCAGCCAAACTATTGCCCTGGGATACATGTAACATTTGTAGCAATTATCAATTGATTTGCTGGCCAGCTATGTAACAATTAGTTGACCTTTCGGTCTAGATAAATAATTGGTTGACCTTTCGGTCCATTTGTCAGATATTGCAATTGGTTGACCATATAGGTCCAAATGAACAGAACATGTATTGCAATGTTTGATCGGCTATGTCACAACGTCTCTTATACTTTTCATATATTCAAGTGCAAATATTTGTTATAAGAACCATTGAACTTACAATTAGCATACACTAATGCAATTGAATTTTAGCATATATTTCATATACATATATCATATAATTTTGACTTTATCAAATACAATTCACATTATAAACTTATATACACATGATTCACTTAACAATTCAAATCAAGTTTATATCCTGCAAGGTGTAACTCGAAGAAGCATCATTGAAATTGCTCACGATCAGGGTTATCAAGTAAATGCTTATATAATCTCTAGAACAAAATATGTGATTTTATAATACGCGATTAAAACAATGGACTAAACCAGGTTGTGGAAGGTGAAATCGCGGTGGACCAATTAAAAGATGTAAATGAAGTGTTTTGTACCGGAACTGCAGTTGGAGTTGCTCCTGTTGGGAGTATTACATATCAGGATAAAAGGTGAAATCAAGGAAAATTTCTTGATTATTTGTTTTGAATTGTAGTTTGATCTAAATTTTGTGCAAATATGCAGAATTGAATACAAAGTGAAAGCTGAATCAGTAGCACAGCAAATCTACTCTATTCTTGAGGGAATAAAAATAGGTTGCATTGAGGACAAGAAAGGGTGGATCATTGAGATTTAAGTGCAGTGTATAAAATCCTGAAAATGGTTTATGAAGATGTTAATTATATCTTGAACAGAAATCATATTCTTCAATTAGAGAAAGAAAGAAAAGGTTGATGTAACGTATTTTAATTGAAGTGATATTGAAATTATGACTTACGTAGAAGAAAAGAGTAGAATATGATTACAATTGGCTAGACCAATCAGGTCCTAAAGAGTGCATAATCAATTTGGAAAAAAAATAAGAAGAAAAGGAAAGTAACGTGTTGTTTGATCTATAATTTCATTGTTGGTTGATGATTTAGAGTATTTATGTTATTAATGTAATAGAGGGCCTTTCTGAAATTAAGACATATTTTTGTACTTGTGTTCTGGCTTATCTTTTCTTAAGGATGTTTTTAGTAAGAAAGTAAATATTTTTTGAATGGGCTGGCTTGGTTGGGCTGGCCTAAAATATTTAGGCCCAAATATTTTTCCCCTCTGGGCCCGAGCGCTGCATCATGGACTGTACTGAGCAAGGGTGAGAATTTATTTATATGAAGCCAACTAGGCCAAGCCAAATCCCGACTAAGACCAACCCATCCAAAGTTTACTTTATGCATTGTGTTTTATTGTATTCCACATAGTTTTTTTTAAAACAAAAAATCTGTTTGGTTTGCCTTATAATAATAATAAAGAAAAATTCCACCTCACCTCATTTAAATATGTACTCAAACCTATAACATTTAGGATCACAGCTTTACGGTGAATGCTAGACTTAGATACCAAGGTATTCCATATTTATCTATTTGGTGTATGACCTATTTACTTTTAGTACATTAAACCTCTGTTTAGCAATACAAAAAACTTGAAATACATATATTGTCATTTGGAGCATGAATATATTTTCCTGATCGTGCATAAAATTTTCTATTCTCAATAATCCCTTAAATTGTTCTACTAAAATTTGATATGTTCGGCAATTGTGCAGAAAATTAATTCGTAAGGCACAATTTTAATACAAAAGCGCATGTGAGTTTTATAACAGAACCCACAATTACAAGTCAAGTATCCCTTACTATATTCATGACATGTGTTTTCTGTTAACAGCAAAAAGAACAATAATTTGAATTCATAATTTGGAATACTATATTTCTTAATTCTATCTATCCTTTTTATTTCATTTACAACTAGATTAAACTGTTTAATTTAATTTCCCATCTCCTTTGTATATATTAAGTCTAAATAGTAATTTTTTAGTGAGTATTTTGGTCTTTATTGGAGCAGACAAGTAAATATGTGTCAAAAAAAAAAAAGAATCTGATGTTCTATCCAAATGATTGGATGTAAGCATTACTCATAACTATTACGATTTATATAACGCAAAAAAAAAAGTTTTAGAGAGATGATTATCTTCTACAAGCTAGAAATTACCATAGGATTCGGTTGTGTCCACTTCAAACACTCACGAGACCTCAAAATTCCATATTTGATTTCTCAATCATACAACTATATGCACCAACCCATATGGAAAATATTATGATTCTTCAACATGATTAATTCTTGCTGTAATATTTCCTCTTATGTACAAAGAAATTAATTAAATAATCAGATTACATTTAAAAAAAAAAAGAAAGAAAAGAGAAACAACAATGATTTGCACTTCTAGAGTTCTAGATTTATTCGGGGCATTAATTTTTTTTATTTCTAATTAAAGAATAGTTTTTCAATTGTTTTTACATTTGTTTTACAAAATGTAACAACTTGCTTTAAAGTGGCATGTTTATTTAAGGATGGATATAATTTTGTTTAGTGACATGTAGTGTTATTAAAACTGTACCGTATCGGCCGATTTGATCGATTATACTGTAAATTGGTTATGGCCATGATACAATTTAATTAAAAATGATTTTCTAAAAAAGTCTATGGCGACACATATAACCGTTGCAAAATACCTAAAAAGAGTTGCAAAAAACCTTAAAAGTGTTGCAAAAGACCGGCATGATATCCGGTAAAACCACTAACTATAGTGGATGTACTGGTAATACCGCATACCAAAATCTTATAAACAAATTACGACTACATGTAGGGTGCGAACAATCTCCCACAATGGTTAACAAAAAGGTGATTGAATGGTTTACAAGTGTGGACATTAATATCTCCAATGATATGAGACATTTTAGAAATAAAGCCTAAGAGCAAAATTATGAAGGCTTAGGCCTAAAGTGAACAATATCATATCATTTTTAGGGATGTGGGGTCCAAGTGCTTCCGCTTGCCGCTCAACATGCCTCAGTGTTAGCCATGTGGATGAATCCTCGGAATGTCGAACAAAGGTGATTCACCTGATTGATCACCAATGATCCGTGAAATTGATGGTTCTCTATGTAAGGCGTATCCTCCATCGCATTAAATTGGAAAATTATCGGTTTGTATAGAATTTTCTGATGGATGATTGGTCGAGTGAATATTCGATGGCACTTTGTTCGAAGGGAGAATTATTGGGGTGTGAACAATGTCTCACACTGATTAACAAAAAGGAGAGTGAATGATTTATGAGTGTGGAAAATATCATACCATGTATGGAATATGAAGTCCAAATTAAATGTGTTAGCAAACACAATTTTTGGTTCAAAAAAGTTAGGTCCACCAGATTTTATCAATTCGCAGATTCTTCATGAATTAGTTAAAAAAATGAATTTGAATAATATTATGACAATACTAGTACTATGAATATCTTTATGAGAGAAGTTGATAGTTGAAATAATAACTATACAACATAATTAAGTACAAGATATTCATTGTTTGTTAACTTAGAATCTGTTGTGGGTTGAGGATTCTCCCTCCCCTTCTTCAAACCCCTATTCATATATTTTTCATAGAGAAATTACTGATCAAAGATAGAGGAGAAGTTGACACTTGAATTTAATTTTTACCATTACTTTTATATATGTAATAGTGTAAAAAGAGAGCCCGACTCTAAATTCATAATTTTTTTAATTATTGTTCCTACACATACAATAATTTTATATACTATTAACAATAATATATGTTGATTCTAAAACATTTCGTGCATAAATACATTTTCAAAAGAAAACCCAATTAAAATACATTCCTAGTTGCATAAACATTGACCATAAAAATTATTTTCTCCTCTTTAGTATAAACGATTATCATATGATTAAAAAGTTATGTTTTCTGTACGGAATGAGTCCGTTAGAACTACGGGCTCGTTTGATTCACGAAAAGAAATAGAAATAAAAATTTATGGAATAATGTTAAATATGACACATTATTCATATAAAATCTCTCAATGCACAGAAAAACTATTCCTAATATATATATATCTCACGGAAAAGCTATTCCTTTTTTTAAACAAAGGAATAGCTTTTTCGTGAGATGTATATAAACCATGAAATTTTTTTTCATGCGTTGACGATGGATTCTAGCCATATACTCTACTATATTCGACATCTTTCCATTTATTTCTAATTCAATTCCACGGAATAAAATTTCTGCAAACCAAACGCCACCTACAAATACACAAATGATTTTTCTTAAATCTATCTATAAACGTGTCATATAATTCATAAGTAGTAACCTTCAAATCAAATTAATGTGGTCCAAGGTTCATTGTACGTAACCATTCACATTTTCAATTATTCTTTTTTAGTGTTAATGAAATGATTTAGGTTTTAAAGTTTTTCATATTACATAATTGTCTTTACTAATGAACAACAACAAATTAGTGTACAATTTTGCTTGTAATTGTGAAACAGCTTGTTTCATGTCAATCAATCCCAAATTTCATATGATTTAAGTCAATGTAATGAATCCAAGCACCAACTTTTACCAAAAGTCAATACTTTTTCATTTTTTGTCATTTCAAGTATTTATATATGGAATTATTTTGGCTGAGTTAACTCTTTGTACATTGTGGTTTACAGTTGTATCAATTAAACATTTGTGGTTTAAAATTTATTTTAAACTTTTTTATATTTACGCAATCACAAGTACATCAGATCTAATAATTTAGGCCTTAATTAAATTAATTTTAAAAATAATGAAATGATCGCTACAATAAATATTTGTTATTTTGTAAAAAATATGAATAAAACTCTTGACTCCTATGAGTCAATTAATTTGTGAATTTTTAAAGTTTATATTTATCTTTTTAACAATAACAACTAAAACTTTAAATGAATTTTGGGTCTCTCCTGATTATGCGCCTTAGGCGGTTGCGCTCTCCCAACACTCATCAAAGCTAGGCCTGACTTACATTAAATAAAAAGAAAAATCTCTAACTAATTTAAATATGATTCGATCTTAAGTATTAGTGTGAGATATTATATTTAAAGTTTATTTAATATTTGGGGGGAGGGGGGAATTCAACATTATCATAATGGTATTTTACTAAACAAGAAATATGTGGTTTAATTATAAATAGCAGTGGTTTGTGTCACATCAAAAGGGAGAGGATATAATAGAGCCTTGATGAAAGTTTGTTTAAGCAGTGGCTAGGTGTCTTACATTACATAGTCAAAAGTAGAAATTTTTTCAAATAAGTAGGTCCATTTCATTCTGCATTGGAAATACGCATCATTTTTACATATTTATAAATTAAATTTGAATTCTCTATAATTTATTTTTTAATAAAGTTATATATTTCAATGGATATCAGTTATTTATTAAATTTTAATAAGTTAAATTTAATTTTAATATTTTATAGGATCTACAGTAAAATTAAATTTAAACTATTAAAATTTAGTGAATAACTGAAATCGATCGAAATATACAACTTTATTAAAAATAAATTTTAGAGAATTCAAACTAGATTATAGATTATATCACTCCTCAAACTAGATAATCCTTCTAGCTGGAAGTTTAAATCGAGATAGTAATTTAATTTTTTACTATTTTAATTCTATTTATAATGATTTTAGGGATGTAAATGATAGTAGTACTTTTCTTAAAATATGTTGTCTTATGTCCTTCATTCAGATTTTGCCATGTGTTAGACATATAGGAGAGAGAAATAAAAAAATAGGAAAGAAAATGTGAAAATAAAAAAATTAAGTAAGAAAATGTGACACATGATAAAATCTGAATGTGAGATATGGAAGAGAACACACATTCGAGTGATTTTTCTTGGATAAGAGTTTATACTTCTTGCCATAATATTTTTCTGTAAAATCTTATATTTATGATAATTGATTGAAGAATTAAAATTTTCAAATAATTAGGTTGTTACCTGTTGAAGAAAAATTTATTTTTCTTTTTATCTTTTTCTTAGTATTAGTTTAATTTTGGAAGAACAGAAGTTCAAAATCTCTCAATTTCTAGTTCTTGTTACTATTATATATCTATTGTGATATGATTCTCTTTCTCTAATAAGGTATGTTAATGTTAATAATTATTTACTATAAAATTTAAAAAATATTATTTAATGCAGGCCTAGCAATTTAAACTCCGTTTTCATATAACACTCTTATTCCCTAGAATAGACCAACTTATTTTGGGAAAAAGAAGTTTTGAGCTATTTGACATAAACAGATTACCCATGTATATTATATGAGTACATGCTACTTAATTGGTCCTTGTCCTACCATTATGTTATCCAATTGATTTTTTCCTATGAAAAATGGTACGTGATCTCCTCACAATATAAATTTTAGGAAAGAGCACTTAAAAGAATGTGAATATAAAAAAAAACAAAAAAAAAAAATAGGAAATGACCCAATTGAGATATTGTGCATCAAAGCATAGCGGTCATTTTTTTTCTTATCCCAATTCTCTAAAAAAAATTTGTCTAAGATCCTTTAACCATTCTACTTTCACTTTTTGCATTTTAAACTTTAGCAAATCAGCAGACTTTCTCTGTTTTTTTCCCTCTCAGTTGGTGTTTTTAGTTTTTTTTTTATGTGAAATAATCTACATCTGTTATTTTATTGAACTTCATCTACGAGATCGTCTTTTTCAATTATGAACTCGCTGTTACACAACACGACTTCAATAGTTATACCGCTGGATTGGACACTATCTAAATCTAGTCAAAGATACATGTTGATCTTTCATCTTAGGTATTCAAATATGTCTCTTTAAAGTAAGATCGTTCCAGATCTGCAACACTGCTTGGTGTTATGGAGTGCGTCAGAGGTCTTATAATTGTAGATCTCCGATAATGTGAGATGAAGCATAAAAAATGCAGACGGTAGCATTGTTATTGTTTATTTTAGTTTTTTTTATTTTCCTTGATGATAAGTTGTTTTCCATATTTTGATACAATGAAATTATGTTTTTTTATTCTAATAGGATATCTTGTTTGATTTGTTTATCAGTCAATATGTACTCCAAACATTAGTAGTTAATGAGATTCTCCTATTTAGTAAAAAAATTTCTTTTACCATTTATATTTCTTTTATCTAAAATGACGTGTGAGATGAACGAGATAATGCTTCGGGTCACATACGAGCGAGGTGGAATAATATTTTTTTTTATTATTATTATACGCAAGGTGAAATGATGCTTTTCTTTATTATTATTATAAATTCAACGAGACAAATTTTATTTATAAAAAATGAACGAAAAAATAGTGTTGTATTTACACAAATTTAACCGTTGCGCCTGTAAATGTTGAAATCACGTGTGTAATTGTAAAGCAAATAATATATATATATATACAATGCCCGGCTATTAACTGCGGGGAAGAATTAAGGGAGTAGAGTCCCAAGAAAAACATGAATCTAGACTACTAAACAAAGCCAAACAGAAAAAACCCTATTCTTCTCTTCTGTAATTCCATTTTCTCCATTTTTTTAATATATTTATATAACTTTATCCTCCCATACCTTAATATATCTCATGATTTTCTCTTAATTAGCACCCATATGCTTATCCTCTCTCTCTCTCTCTCATAATTGCGACCTTTTTTAGATACAAACCATCAAATTAATTACTTCAAACAAAGCAATTAGCAAGAGAAAAAATAAGAAGGTATGGGAAGAGCTCCTTGCTGTGATAAAGCCAACGTCAAAAAAGGCCCTTGGTCTCCTGAAGAAGATGCTAAGCTTAAATCTTACATTGAAAAACATGGCACTGGTGGCAACTGGATTGCTTTGCCTCAAAAAATTGGTACTTTTTTTTTTCCTTTTTTTCCACTTCTTCCTTAAACTAATTAATTAGTTAATCAAGGGTTTAATTTGTCTTTGTTGATTCTCTTTGTTGATTCAATCAGGGCTTAAAAGATGTGGCAAGAGTTGCCGTCTTCGATGGCTGAACTATCTTCGCCCAAATCTAAAACATGGCGGCTTCTCTGAGGAAGAAGATAACATCATTTGCAGCCTTTATATCAGTATTGGGAGCAGGTAATATACTTCTAGATTTTTGTCTCTAAAATATAATAAATTTTATGTAGCACGGTTACGGGATAGGAAACGTTTCCAAAAATTAAAAACGCACGCTAACAACCAAAAAATAAAGGGATTTCAGGTTTCCGACACGGAAACGGGAAACGCTAGTTTCCATGTGCTTCATGGAATATATACACTGAATTTTGGCAATAAATTAGTTTCTAATTTGTATGCAAAAGCAGATGGTCTATAATTGCAGCACAATTGCCAGGAAGAACTGATAATGACATAAAAAATTACTGGAACACAAGGCTGAAAAAGAAGCTACTTGGAAAGCAAAGAAAAGATCAGCAAAATTCTAGAAGAAAATCAAATGGACCCAAACAAGAACTTGCCAAAAGAAATAATAATATCAATTCAGCTGATCAAAATTACTACTGTAATTGGCCTCAGCTGCCTTTACTTGCTCCTAATCCACAGATTTCCAATCAAGAACAAGCCTCTAATGATCATGCTTCGATACGGAAATTGCTTGTCAAGCTTGGAGGAAAATTTTCCAATGATCCGATTTATAATCCTCAATTAATCCAGAATGATAATATTGTGTCATACAGTACTCAAAATCCAGTATATGATCAGTGTCCTATTGATATTTCTAATTCTTCTAGTACTAGTTCAGTTGAATTGGGGCAAACACAGTACAATTGGTCAAGTGGGTTGCAAGTTTTACAAGGGCAAAACAATTTTGGGGCAGTTGAGGAAGTTGCATACAACAATAATCAAAGATTTGATGGGCTGGAATTTTTGTTATGTGATAATAATTATGATATGTTAAGTAGCAGTGGCTCACAGCTGGGTGAGATTAGCTCAATGGTTGATTATCCTAATTGTGGTTTTGATGAGCAGCTGAGGTACCCTGGATCTTTATGATTTTTTTATTTATGTAAATTAATTTGTTACATATAATTTGATTCAGATTTGTAGCCGTTTAGGGAGCCTTTGTGTTGTAAAAAAAACCCTAATAAGTTTAAGCTTGGTATGTTCTTTTTATGTTTTTGTTCTTTCTATTTTTAGAATTAATCATTTACGATTTGTCTAGCTAATTAACTGGTTCTTTTGTGTCTGTATATGTCATAGGGTTCAGTCATGTTGGCACAAATTTGTGGAATCAATAATAAATCCAGATGTTGTAGACGACCATGTAATAGTTTATGTGAGAAATTTACCCTTTTTATGGAGCGTTTGTGGTTTGTGTTCCGTGACCATAGACATCCATTTCATCTATTTTCTCAAAATGCATTGTCTCAAATATTTTTTAGAAAAGTAGTAGTAAAATAACTTCAAATTCGCTCTTAAATTGTTGCATTTTGTATTCATATTTAATGGATGCTTTAGAAAAATTTATTGCGCTAAGTTTGTGGCCAGTGTGTGCTTTTGATAGCAATATATGTTCTGCAAATATGTTTATATCATTTGATACACTATAACAAATCTTGCAAGAATATATAAATACAGTTGTTTTAGAGAAAAATATTATTAACAACCGTAACAATAATTAAATCAGAAAGACTGAAAATTTTCTTCATAGCAAAGATCATATTGGTTACCAAGAAAATTTTCGCTTATATATGTATTGCTAAAATCAATTTGCATTGAAAATTTCAATTGTGATAAACTAATAATCAAATGAATCAATAAATATATATGTTGGGTTTATTTTTAAATAAACTATGAAGTATGGGTTAAATATGTAAATTTCAAATGTGTATCGTAATTAAAAAAATGTTTGTGGTCAAATTTAGAAATATTGACTATTAAGTTGTCAACTTAGTTGTCGAAAGAAAATGTAGGACTCCATTGAGTAAATTCTATTTTTGTTGAAAGGTTAAAGTAGAAATTTGTCAATTTAGTTTTCGATGGATTAGTGCTTGGTGCCCAGGAGAACGATCTCTGAGATACAACGCTTTCCTTCGGTTCATCGATCGAATCTTCTGGAAGACCATTCGATCCTAAGTAATCGACAATTAATTCGAATCAAAATTTTATGGTTAAGGTTCGCTTTCATTTCAGTTTTGTGTCCTGATGAATTGACATGAACCGATCTTAGCTTGTTTTGGTCTTGAGAATTTTCTTTCAATATATTCTTGTACTTGTGCACTATATCATATTCACTTCGGGCCAGTTTTGCTAAGTTTTTTCGACAGCTTTTTTTAAAAGCTTCATTTTCAATATACTTTTAGAAGCAGCAGATTTTGTTTTGAAAAAAAATAAATTTGACAGTTCATAATTAATTAGTATGAAGAATCAAAATGTGTTGTTCAAAGCCAAAATATGTAATTCTACTCAAAGTTTGTGGGAACAACTTATTTTAATGGCAGCTTAAAAAGCCATACGAAACTGACCCTTCGTTAGTAAGAATTCATATCATACAACTGGTTAAATTAATGGCCTAATGCATATCTAGCTATCTGAACTTGTCCCAAAAAACCTATTGCCCCCTGAACTTTCAATGTGACCCCGTAGCTCCCTCAACTTTTAAAAAGTGCTCCAATTAGCTCTGAATGCCACGTGTCAGATTCTGATTGGAGAGAAAAAATCAGAAAAATGACATCTTTAAAAAGTCAAACATATCAGAAGCTGACACGTGGCGTTTAGGGAGCAAAGTGGTACACTTTTTTTAAAGTTGAGAGACCTACGGGGTCACTTTAACAATTCAGGGAAACAACATATTTTTTGGAATAAATTCAAATAGCTAGAGATACATCGGGCCTAAATTAATTAATCAATGAATTAGACTAGCAAATCTTATTGATCTCTAGATATAGGGTAAATGAGCCGACGTAGAGACGTTACCTAGAAACGTATTGCCCATTTTTAAACTCGATGGCGGCTAACGATTTTGACCTTTAAAACAAATTAACCTAATCATCTACTGGCTTCTTTATATATATATATATATATATATATATATCACTCACAAACATATTTACATGCTTAACCAGCCCTTGCAGAGTTCTTTAAATAATCCAAATCTTCGATTCATATATTGGTTAGTTTAATTCAGCTTTTGACTTTAATTTATATGCCTAATTAATTCAGATTTTCTAAATTATATAAAGGTTCTCTTCTTTCCATTCTTTCTTTAATTAATATATATATATAGTTTTTTTTTTTTTTTCTGTTTCATAAGTTGGATGAGATTTTGACTTAACTGATGAGAATTTATGAAGTAGGTTGCTAGTGATGAGTCAGCCAACCAATAGTGATTAGCATAAGTAAAAAAAATGTATGTAATGTAGTACAGTTGTATATATACATATGTAATATGTACCAGTATTTTCAAACCCCAGCAGCTCAATTTGAACAAAACAAGCAGCACAGAAGACTATCAGATCATTAAGTCTTTTGCATAGTTTATTTGGCAACTGGTGAAGTTTCTAGAATATTACTAACTATATTGAAGAGGTTGAGTCTATTTTTATAAAACTAATTGTATTGTTAATAAGGTCAAATTTATTTAATTTTATTTATTTTAAGTGTAGTATTTCCAACCTCTAACAAATATTCATGACCAACATTACAAGTACTTATACCGTTTCTAATTTTATAAACCATAACATATTTTCGAGCCTGACAATTTTAGGGCTAGCTGAAATTATCAACTTTTTTTTGGTAGAATTGAAAGGATACAAAGAAATTAAGCAATCCCTAATCTAGGAAAACAAACTCCTGCTGCGCCTTGTTGGATGATCTCGTTCCATGAATCGGTATTGCAAAAATATGGAACCCAACCGGGAGAGAAGCCCCCAAATATGCCATACGATCCGCACTCCGGTTACCTTTCTAATGTTAACGTGTATATGCAATTTATCTATGTCGCTAGAAATGAGGGATTGGATTTTGCATATTTATATTTATTAACGATGGAGAATATATTTATATTGTATCCTAATTGTAGTCCTGTTTGGGGACTAATTAGTATTTGTGTGTAACCTAATTGGTGTGTAAATTGATATCTCTTAACTTAAAAATTACGTGATACTAAGATACACAATTTATAAATTTTAAGCTTATTGTGAATTCCTTGAAGAATGTGGGTATTTAACCCTCAGCTTTCAACTTTACAAGTTACAAAATATGCTCATTTGCAGGGCTAGGGCATACCCAATTTACATAAAATACACGTATCATACAAATACACACAATATTAGGCTTAATGCGTCAGAAAAATCTAAAGTCAACCCTATATATCTGAACTCACCACAAACTTCCAAAAATTCAAATACTCTTCTCAATCCCCTAAATAACATTACTTTCCCATCAATCCACGTGTTAGCTTCTGGTTGGTTGAAATTTTCAAATTTGTTAATTTCTTGATTTCCCTCTCTCCCGGAATCTGACATGTGGCATTAAATGAGCAAATTAGTGAACTTTTTTGTAAGTTTAAGGGTTATTCAAAACTTTTACAGAATTTATGGCTACATCATGCGTTTAAAGACGACTTCAAGAGGTACTCGATGCATTAGATCCACAGTATTAATTACAGAATTATATCATATATACACACATAATGTGAGATAAATGTGTGCGGATTAGCAAAATATATACACAAAAGTTCCTTGTCCTAATTTCACAATTTAGTCATGTTGGAGCACATGCTTACATATGGGTGACTTCGGAGCTTTAAGTAACAGTATATCAATAGATGACTGAATTCATACCTCGAAAGTTTTCAGGGCTCAGATTCAGAGATAATCCTAGTCGATATAGAAAAAAAAGCTTTTAACAACTGGTGATTTAGCCCATATTCTTTTCAACTTCTGAAAGCTGAATTTAACTGAATTGAAGTTGATTGAACTGAACTGAAGTGAGTTGAACTGAATTAAATTGAACTTATTTTAGTGTAATTTATAACTACGTATAGCTGAGCTGGTCTAAACAGAATTAAATTTTAGTCCAAGAGAATAGGCATTTATTTTTGGGTATTACTATGCGTCACCCCGTGAAAAGACAAATTTGCCCTTCAATACATTTGCAATTTGATTTTAGATTTCAAATGGATGGGCGTCCAAATGGATGCATGTGCTATTCAATTGAATAGCATTTAGGCGTCTATATGGGACTCTTTCCATCTTGATGGGCGTCGCCCACCGTTGCGGTGGGCGTCCACTTTGGACGGCCACCATGAATGCAGGAGTTTCAGTAGAACGCCCACATGCATTTTCTGGAAAAAAATTCTTAAAAAACCGAAGTCTATTAAGCTCGATTGAGTCGAAAAGTGAAATTTATAAAATGTTACTTAGAGAATTTTAAAATTTAAAAGTTTAATTTTGCATTAATGATGCTGAAGTTGTTTGATGATTTTTAATGAAAAGGGTAAAAAAATAAAATTTGAGAATGACACAAAGTAAAAATAGGGCGAACGCATAGTAATTCAGTTATTTTTTTATATGTATGTAATTATGAATTTATGATAATGGTATTAATAAGCTGAATCTGAGGAAAAGAAGTAGTAGCTAGAGTGGGGTCAATAGGTTTGACAAAATAATGAGCTACTTATGAGTTTCAAAATTTGTCAACTAATTCGAACAAATCGTTACCAACATTATTGTGGCTTACCAAACAAAATTGGCTTCTAAAAATATATGTGTTTTAATTTCAATGCAATGTCAGTTGTTTTCATCTGTCTCCCATAGTAATAAAATTATCCTCACAACTGGAGGCCACTTCTTTGACCTTGTTTCCAAATTCACCACTTAATATATAGCTCAGTTTAATTCTCAGTGGGATTTTATCAGAATTTAATCAATAAATATACCATGTTGTCAATAGGGGTGTGAGAATTTCTTAACTACAGACCAAAATTTTATTAAAAGAATTTTTTAATTTATTAATGACGAGGTAAGTCTATCCTAAAATTTTCAACCAATTTAATGGTGGCTAGAGTGTAGGGGCAAGTAAATATCGATTCGATTAAAAAGTCAGACCCAATCGACCTAAATTGCAACCCAAATTAGTAAAAAATAAATTAAGTTTCTCAAATTCTATAATTTATAAAATAATTTATAATTTATTTTTCATTTTAGGATTATATAAGAGAGATTTAAAGTAATTTATCTTCATATGTATTAAATTTGATGGTAATTAGCTTTTGAAATTTATATTTACAACAACAAATATAAATATTCATACATAAAAGATATTAATTCAAATTATATGACATGCATATAGAAAGAATTAATTGCTGAATGAGTCTTATTTCTGAAGTTATAAAATAAAATAATTCTTTCCTAATTAGGATTACTTAAGTTAAAATCTCATATTTTTTTATTATTATTTACTCAACAGTGTATTGTATATCGTCAATATGATTAGGATATTAAACATAATATAAATATATTAAAATATAATATTTAATAATTTATTCGGTTCGGTTTTATTTCAGTTTTTATTACAAAAACTGAAACCGAAGCGAAACAAAACACCCGATTTTTAAGAATTTTAAAAACCGAAATCAGACGAAAATAAATTTAGTTCATTTCAATTCAATTATTTTTATTCGGTTTCGATTCAGATTCGATTTTACACACCCCTGCCAAAGGGCGGTGTTATATATATGAGCGCGCATTAAATGGAATATAAAATTTAATTAAATAATAACTCTAATGATAATTATTTTATAATTTAATTAGTTGAATAACTAATTTTAATCTCCTTATAAAGCTGAAAGGAATATCCCTTAGGAAGAAGAAACATAACAGAAGAAGCCCTCAACATAATACCAAATTTTTAAAATTTGATGCATAAAAGGCGCAACTAATCAAATTATAATGTCAAAAAGTTAAGCTTAAATAAAGTATATGTAATTAAGGCTTAATTATATAAGCAACCTTAGCTCCCAGACAACAGCCAAAGGTTACAAATTTTTTTATATTTATTATGAAAATGTTTTCATAAGTTAAAATATTCTAATAATGAAAGCGACACTCACTAACATGATAATTTCTGGTTGAATTTGTCGTACTGTTAGACCTGGACCATCTTGTTTTTATTATAATATTCTTTACTTTAATTAATCAAACAATAATCTTTATTCACTTCTTAAAATTATGATTTTCAGACCCGAATCAATCACTGAACTGATAAAGATAGTAGTTCATGGATTTAAGATTCAATTGGATTAAATTGATGGTTGAACTAAATTTTTTTAAAACATGTAAAAATATTAAATATTTTATATAATTTGATATTAAACATGTAGTATAAGTTATACTCATATAAAAATTAATACTATTAAATAAAGTATTCTATAATTTAAAGTTATATTTCAAATAAAAATAAAACACAGGATAATAACTGATATAATCTAATGAAAGAATGCAAATCGAATTCCATATCGTATAGATTAGATAAAAAAGTTAATAAATTTGATTTATGATATATAAAAATTACGCATTAAAAGAATTAAAATTTATTAAAATAAAAAAATTATATATCCATTTAATATAAATTTAATAAAAAACTTAGAGTAACATTATTTAAAAAATTTATATATTATTTCGTTATGAAAAATATTTTGAGCTGTTATTGAAAGAAATATTTTAAATTTAATAAAATGTGTAGTCCGTGAAATAAAAAATATTTATTATGATTTTTTATAATAAAATATTATTAAAATAATTTAAAAATTAACAATATATAATATAAAAGTATATAAGAAGAAAATGTTGCCACTTGTGTGTGGTAGCTCAGTTGGTAGAGCATGTATTAAAACATATGTTAGAGATTTTGTGTTCAATTCCCACCACCAATAATTTTTTAAAAAATATGATTTAAGAGAAGTAAAAACCATTCACCGGTTGAATCAGTCGATTTAAGGTTCAACCGATCATTGATCGATTATTAATTATATCAAGAATTCAATTAAATCGGACCGAATCAGACACCAATTCTGATCGAACTCAGTCCGACCGGCCGGTCCTCGGGTTTTCAAAACTATGTTCAAAAGTCAAAACTGGGTATGAAAATAATTAATTATTTTATTATAGGCTGAAGCTTTCGCCACACACTACTAATTAACAATTAGCTAATTAATCTGTAGTCATATTAAAAAAACATTTTTCTTTCTGTAATGTTTTGGGCTTTATGGTTTATTAATGAACCTCTATTTACTTAATCTAAAATAAGCATGATATGATGATGAATATAGGCACTGCTTTGCTAATTTGTATTAGATTCTGTAAATGTGGTGGGCTTCTCCTAGAAAAGTTCAGCCCATTATGATGACTTAGCCAGCCCACCCAAAAAATCCAACTACTACTAAATGACGAATATACCTTCACCGCTCCTAAACCCTAGAGTGAGAAAGCGGGCTAAAAAATAGTGAAAGTGAAAGAACAGCCGTCGACGGAAAAAGCACGCTCCTTTAATGGCGCTTCCGGCGTCTTCCGTTTCTTCACCTCCACTAAATTTTCAGGTGAGCCTTGCATATTTAGTAATCTGCTTTAAGTATGATATTCTTTACTTTACTTAGAATCACAACATGATTGGAGTTGTAATGGCAAATTTAAAATTAATTTCAGTTTCCTCACTTATTCGATTGAATCGAAATTGATAATGGATTCTACGTTGGTTTTTTGTTTTTCAAGTCAATGTTGCGGATATTACTGATAAAATTATGGTTTTGCCATCTCTGCAGATTAGATTTTGTAAAAACATACAAGTTCAGCTTCATAGTTGTACATTGGTAAGCAATAGTCTGCTGCTTTACCCTAGGTTTTCGAGGGTTACAATAAATGGAAATGCACATTTTCGGAAACAGGGTACGATTAAGTTGCAATCGAGCACTGGGGCGGAAAGGCTGTGGGAGGCTGCCCCAAAGCCTGTGAAAGAGTTTCCCTGGAGGAAGGCTGCCGATGTGCTTCTAGAGCGCTCACTGGTCATTGGAAAGACAACATTGAAATGGTCTCTCATAACAATTTTTGTTTGTAGCTCTATAGCAGATGTTATATTTTCAGTCTCTAGAAACTGGGAATTGTTGATTCCTGTTGGTCTCCTTACTGGCATTTTAATGGCTGACTTTTTGAAAGAGACATTGCAGGAACTATTCTCAAGCTTCGAGGTATTATTATTTAAGTTTATTTGTTCTTTGTTTCAATGCTTCTTTAGTATGTGTGTATGGACTGTAATGTTGTTGTACCTTTGTATGTTGAGCAGGGAAAAGGGTTGAACACGAACATGCCTCTTGTTGTTATTAGTTGCTTGTTTGTCCTCGTAAGGGCAGCTTCGTCATTTTTCGCTACACCAACTCGGGTGCTTCTTTTGCATGTTGCTAACGGCGGGCTGCTTCAAGTTTTGTGGATATGGAGAAATCTTTTTGTAGAGAATCCTCCATTTACTACAAGTGGTGAGAAATAAACTCACTAATCTGAAAGAGTTGTCTGTATGCACATTTTTGCTTAAATGAAATCTATTTACAAGTAGTGCTGTTCTTCAAGAGATTCACAAGTCTGTCAGTTTTGTTGAACGGTTACAAATTGTTTGCCAGAGATCAAAATCAAAATTGATTTACATGAATTTTGTGACAAATGGAAAAAAAAATAGTCCAAAGAATGATACAAGCTTTTGGACAGATTTCCTATCAGACTGTAATGGTCTGAAAGAGATACAATGAATTATCGGTGCTTTTAGTACACACAAAGAATAGTGAACTCAGTGTTTATTTACTTGAAAAATTGACAACTGCCCAGTCACTTGCTTCGCTGTCTTCCATTTCACTTCCTGAAATACGAGACAGCCAGTTAATAATTTATTGCAGAACTGGTTTTGTTGAAAACGGTTAAGGCCAGACCTGGCTTGATGGGATCTGGATCTTCGATACGGCTGTTTTGACTAGACTGCGCCGCTCCACAGATATTACGAGCAATTGGGAACTGGCAATACGATGAATGCAACTGCTGATGTATTTCGCTTATTTTCCCAGATAGTTCATCTCGTCTATCCATGTCAATAAGAACCTGACCAACCCAACAAACTTAAGAACACAAAAAAACAGATTGATTTGCAAATCACATAAAAAAAACCTGCTATGGAGACTACCTGTACAGCGTCCTTCTTAAAGATTGGGTAAAATCTCTGCCTGCAGTACTCATTAAACAGAAGAGTGCAGATAAGCAGTGGAAAGGTGAAACTAGAAGCTATTGGCGAATGTTTTATTCCAAAGACCCCAATAGCTATAATTTGTGTTAACACTAATGAAAATATAATAGTATTATGAACCATAGGCCAAAAGATCCCTCCACCTTCATATTTCAGTATATACACATTCAGAATCTGCCAGATAGAAATGAGGAAAAACAATGAATAATGCTCTTTTGCAGAACCACAATCACTAAGGGAGCGTTTGGAAACATTGTTTTTGAATGAATTCAATTCATTTCAAAACATTACTATATAAAATTTTTGAATTTTATATGTAAAACGATTTCAAATGAACTGAATTACTTGAAAAATATTGTTTCCAAACTAAGGGTAAACAAAAATGTCCACAAATAGGAGCTGAGGAGAGAATTCACTCACTTGATTACGGTACACCAAGTAAGCCATTGTGAAGTAAACCAGCAAAAAGGGCAATATCAAGGGTGCCATGATTGAACAAGTAAAGCCGATAAGACAAAACAGTAGGACCCTAGGTACTTCTGTGTGATAAGGAAAGGTATATAAGTCATCAGATGAGTCAACTGGATTACAAAGAATGAACTTTTTGAACATGTTCCATCCAAGGGGAAAGAGCTGCATTAATTCACAAGCCAGACTTGCCCATCCTGATGTTAATACGTAAGTCATGAAGAAGCTTGCCTGCAAATATGAAAATTATGATTGTTACTCAAATTAATGCTTAAGCTTTTACAAACATAAATGAAGTTGCCATTTTTAAATGGCTTAGAGAGTATGCATATCAAAGAAATTTCCACCAATTTCAGATGTTAATATGTGCATTTCTAGTCATAATTGGTATATTTTCTAGCATGCCCATCAATTGAGCAGAGCTCCTATTTCCTATTATAAAAGGACATGGCTAACCAATGTGAGCTACAAATTATATTGAAAAGCACAGTAGCATTTTCTTGTATTTTAAATATTCATCAATTTAAAACCAACCAACCAACCAAGCAATAAATCTCCCGCTAGGTGGGGTCGGAATTCAACAATTTGAAAGACATAAAATAAAATAATTTGGAAAAACATAGAGAGATCTTTGTGAAAGATACGTGCAAGTACCATATGTGAAATAAGAGTTGTATTCCTTTTTTGAATGAAGTTGAGGCCAAGAAGTCCATACTCCAATTTATTTAAAAAGAAAAACAAAATAAAAGAAAAAGAAATAGGAGTTGTATTCTGTTTTATATACTTATATGACTAATTAGAAATCCACAAAGACAAGTAATGGACATCATATTGCTCAAGTAAATGTTCTAAAGACATCCCATTTTTCTGTACATTATAAGTTATAGACTCTAAAAGACTTAAACCTATCAGTATGCCTTCTTTATCTACAGGAATTATATTTGATGTGAAGTGATGTAAAGTGCAAACACTTGTATGTTAGGTCAAAACAGTCAAGTATTTTTTTTTAGAAAACAACATAGATTAAATACATATTATACACAGAAAAAAGGGAAAAGGAGGAAGATGACTTAAAGAATAGCAAAGTCGCATTTCAACTAAGAAACTTCACCTGAGTAGGTATGGCTTTGGCAAGTTCTCTAGGTATGTTTCTTACACTAGAGAAGACACTTAGTTGACTGATAACAGAACCAGAAAACACATTAACGAAGAAAACGTTCCAGATTGTGAAGTACAATATTTTTAAGCCTGCACTCCTTTTTCTTCCACTACGAGAGACAGGCCCCTCCACCGATGAGAAAAACATCATCATTGGCGGAACAGTATACATAAACAACATTAAAATCACACTGGGCAAGTAACCAGTAACTACGTGGTTCACGAAGTCCCTGCACAGGAGGAGCACAAAAAATTGGCATGAAAAATGTGCTTGTTTGACTTTGTCAACTAAGCAACTGAGTAAAATTTTCAGTTTATTATTTCTTCTCATAGAGATTTACAAACTTAAACTTTAAGACCACTGAAACTGTAAATTGAGCATAAATAATATTAACCAGTGCAGAACAAAAGAGAAATACTTACTTTTTTAGAAGTCCTTTAAGAAATGGGAACATTTTTGTTAGCTTATCTAGCTGAGTTAAACCTTGCACAAATGTCACAGGAATAAGAAAAACAAACATGAATACTATAGCAGCCAACAGGGTTGCGATCTTGCGAAGCCAAAGCTGTCTATAAGGTATAGTGAGGTTTGACCATAAAACATCATGTGGCTCTGGGGCCCTTTCAGTCACCCAAGACATAGGATTTGATGACTGAAGAATCTTTGTGGCAACAACAGCTGAATATCGAGTCTTGAAGAAAACAAAAGCAGTAGCACACTCCTACATCAGACCAATGTAGATTTAGCTATCGTGATCACTTATCCGACTAATACTTATGAATTAATTATGTCCACTAGAATTCTATACACAAACAAAAACTAAAAAACATATATGGTCATGAGATAGTTCCAGACTTCACGTCTCTCCATGAAAAAATCTACAGGCAAAGTTAATTTCTTTACACACTGTAAGCTATTTTTGGAATTCAAATTATGCTAATCAATGCCAGTATCTATTTAATCATTTCATTCAGACTAATTAATAATACTACACAAATAAAAATTGAATCAGAACTATGAGCACGTGAAATGGCATATAGATGTGAACTATGGACACAAAGGAAACACATGCAAATACTTCGAAGATCTAAACATACGTGAGATCCCGTTGAAGGTCAGAAGATAGCAAAATTCTTATGCATAAGCATTGCATGGTCAAGTAAAGATCGGGGTGAGCTGTTTCCCAAATGCCCAATGCAAACAAATGAAGTGGTTACCTAAACCATTTGGAAATTGATTAGCTTTTACTTGGATTATTATCTTTTCTTCAAAATTTCTCATAATATCCAATCGCCAAATGTATAAAATTGATTGCAAACGCACCAAACGTAGAAATTGAATGATAAAAACAACTTACTGAACTGTGTGTAGTGTGTGCGTGCATGTGAGAGAGAGGGGAATGGGAAATAACCCAATGTGGTAGATTTCTTACAATTAAGGTAAAGAAGACGGGTACTTGGAAAAAGCCATTAAGCTTAAAGAGATGCGAAAAGTATGGAATGACTAATAATTATGAAGGAAAAGTTTTGGAGTAACTGCAATATGAGTTATAGTTTTGTGCACAATAGTAGTAACTAGCAAATCCATTGATACAAAAGGCCGATTAAACGAATCGGTCCAAAACATTTGGATTATAAGAGATAAGAAAGTGAGGATTCGACACAATTTGATATAGAAAAAGTAAACGAATCTAATGCAAATCTCTGAAGATATACCTCTCAACCTAACAACCAGAAAATGGTCATATACTCAATTGATTCAAGTTTAATCTAAGATGATAAAAGAAGCTATATATGCAATACGTAGTAATGAAACAACTATAATATACATTCATACAATGTCACAATTATTTACCTTTTAACCATAATCTGATGAAGGAATCCATATTCTAAAGATAACAAGATATGTTGTACATTCATATGAACTTTAACTGGGCAACAACGCCACACAACTTCATGTTGAATTGCAGAAAAAAAATAAAGCAAAAAGATGTAGAAATCATGCTACAGTATGATAATTAGTGTTGAAAAGTCACTTTGAAGTAGTTAATTTGTTAGGATAATATGCAGATTTATTAGAAATTATATTCATGATTTGATTTAGACTAGATAATAATATTAGGTATTCATAAATGATAGATTTTGAATTATTGTAATATATCTTATCGTTGTAAGCCTATAAATAAGCATCCATATCAATAATAAAAGTGTGCTCATAAGTGCCATATGCTTGTGTGCCAGGTACTGCATTTGTAGTATGGCTTTACGATAATCTATGTTAATATCCTACAACAATTATTAAATCTGGCTGCTGAGTATGCTTACATCTTCACGTGTAACCACATCAATATCAGTGAAGCCGGTGTCTTCTTTGGGACTCGCCTCTCCACTCGAGAGCTTCTTAAAAGAAGTACCTCTACCGCAAAAGCAACATGGCATTAAACTTGACCGGTGAATAGGAACAGATAAAAACATACTGCACATGCTCTCTGCATTCATCTACAAAGCAAACATATCCCAAAATCATAAACAGAGCGATTAAAATCATGCATGCAAATTGATTACAAGTCAAACAAAAAGGAATGGGAAACTAAGTCTAAAAGTATAATCCACAAGGCCACAAGAAAACTGATATGGTTTTGATTACTCAAAACACATTGACGGAAAAAGATAGAATAGAATTGACTACCAGAGTTACTAGTATGGTCCTGATTAAGCCAAACACATTGATGACAGAAGATAAGAATGGATATTTATAAAGTTAACAGAAAATATGGAGAAAAAAAAGGTGCAAGAAGTAAAATGAAGAATTCCCTAAATCTTGAAACCTTTCAATTATTTTGGTATACTTCAGTTATGTTCATAAGATTATAAGTTTATTTTCAAACCCAAATTTTAAATTGCAATTATCTGGAGTAAAAGATGAAGATACCAGGCTAATAATATCATTATAATCCAGCCCTGGAGAACATACAGAAAGTTGTTCTCCACATAATAATTTAGATTTTGTGCAACTACATTTCATGCTCCAGCTTCAATGCAGCAAGGAATTGTAAACAAAATCATCTAATCAAGTAACTAACAGATTGATTCATGGTGAAGAATCCCTTAACAAGAGATAGGGATGTTCAGTTCAGGCATATTCACCAATTCTAGTGAAATGAACTGCTAAAACTGAGTAATATTTTCAAATAATATTGAATCCCTAATTATAACAAAGATCTTCTGACATTGAAATCAAACACTGGTTCAATTGATGGCAGGCCATAAAATGTTAAACTTTTGAGAGAATGATGCAGAAGTATAAAACGAATGAGTAAGCCACACACCATTAATTTGTGAAGCATTCCATGCTTATACACCATTTGATGTGACATGTAGCAGGATGAATAATAGTTCAAGAAGAATTTTTTCACTGTAGCGCTGTATGATTCTCCTATGGATCTTGGAATTGCGCGGACAAGAATGGTAAAATGACTTGGATTAGGTGGAGACTTGTTTATATGTGCAAGCCTCATTTCGGTAATGCTTTTATACTCCTACATTAAGATGGCAGATGTAAAACATCCCAATGACACATGCATATAAAAAGGCATTTTAACTAACAGGCTTTATAGATTATTAAAAAAAAGGGAAAGTATGTACAGTTTTAGATCCTTACAAAATATAGGAGAACACAAGCTGCAATAGTTATGACGTATAATGAAAGACAATGAGCCCAAAGCCTGAATGAATTTCAACTGAAGATTAGGATCTATCAGTAGTTATTAAACAAAGTTAGAAGAACTATTTAGCCATCACAAATATAACCACAGTATTAACCCAGAGAAAAAAAGCCTGGTTTAATGAGGAAGTTCTCAAAGACATTTCTCTTTTTTTTTTTGTCATTGTTGCAAAATGCCATTCTTCTATTTACAGAACCAAAAAGAAACAAGAAGCCAAAGGGCTTAAGATATAAAAAAAATCTCTACACTCATCATAGATAGCTTATATAGAAGTTGAAGACATACTCTATGTACACTTCTTAATTAAAAGATCAGTGCCTAAATGACTAAATATATGCAATGAAAACATTGGGGAAACAAAGCTCATACCATCTGGAACCTTCTTTGACATTCCCTATTGTAAATACATCTAGCGACTCTGATGGGATTTGCTTGTGTTGCATCTCTTTTCCATAATAATTCATTGGAAGCACTAGAAGAAGACAGATTATTGCTGCAATAGAAAATATACGCATACTGCAGGGAAAACCATCCATAATCAGACACATGGTCACAACTCTGAATTAATACGCTACAATGAGTGAATAAAATCAATAAAATGCATTCATTAAAGAAAATAAGAATGAAACTCCATTGTCATAATTCTTAAACTAGAGTAGTGCAACTGTTGATACTTCGTCAAATCGAAACGAACAAACTTCACCATATTAAGCCATTAATTTAATCCAGCCAAATCAAATAAACCTGAATGCTTGTAATCATGATTATTCGAGCCAAATCAATACCCTAGTCTTGTGGTCAAATTGTAAGTCTATGTGCACCTCTTGAGGTGGTGGTTTGAGTGGTACAGAGTTCAATCAGGAATTTGTCTAAGATATTATTACCAACAAACTAAAAAATAAAGAACAAGCTGAACCACACACACACGTATATACATAATAAAATAAGGAAATTGTCATTGCTCTATACACACAATGAAACTAGAATTTAATCACCTGAAAACAAGCAACCTTTGAAAGGCCAAAGCATCGATTCCTCCAGAAGCGAGAATTTCATCTTCAGTTGTTTCCCAGGCCTTTACTATCCAACTAGGAGAAGGCACAAATCTCTCAATCGAGAAGAAGTCAGACTCAGTGTTCCTTATGCGTACTGAAGCAAGCCTCCGCCCAAAATACACAACTCTGTTGCTAGGTTGTTTTCGCAATACAGAATAAAGAAAAAACAGCACGACACATACACCTATATTGATCCCAGCTGAGGTTAAAAGAGCCGCAATGTCCATTAGTCTCTACTGTATCTGCAATCACACTCAAATCTCATTATTCCGAAGTAAAAAAAATCCACAAAAACGATCAAATCAGTAAAAAATCATCGACATTAAGAGTATGCAATATGAATTACACTTCTAACCAGAAAATTCAGAGCCATAATATACCAAAAAGAACAATCAGAGTTTTGGTCAGATGGTGAACTTAATAAATAAAATTATGTTAATTAAAGAGAATAAACACGCAACGAAATCCTGAATAAAATTGGATATAAACAGACCTAATGCAAAAGGCGAAACAAGAAAGCAAAAGAAACTTTACCTATTCAAAAATCAAATGCGGCGGCATAGCGGAAACCGCAGAGAGAGGGGAAAAAACACCGATTGAGATCGTGCCAGTAGCTTATATGCCATTGACACGCATTTGCTTCGACTTTACATGAACATCCACAAAATTAAACCCAAAGAAGGAAAAATCTGGGAATTATGGAAAGCACGGAGAAATATTGAGATCCTAAGAAAGAAAATATAACTAATTAGAATGAAAGATCCTGAAAGTTTGAAACGAAAAGGGAAGGCAAATGAAATATAATTAGTCGTTACTCCAGCCAAAACTAATATGAATTGGTTGGGGGAAAGAAAGCAATTGAGGAAAAATAAGAGAGAATGCCACGTCGTCAATAAGAGAGAAAGGGAAGGGAGCTACCCACGGAAATATACACCTCCTTCTATTAAATAAATAAAATAATTATACAAGGAAAATAGTATAAAATATTTCTTAAAACACATGTCATTCAGAACAGATTAAAGGATTCGATTTATTGTATAATATTTTAGTGATATGTGTTAAATTGTTAACTCAAATTTAATTCAGTTCAGACTTTAAAATTTTAAATTCACGTCAGATTTGGGTTTGACTTAAGAAGTCATTCTAAAGTCTGCCTTCAAGTTCATGTATAGTTAGTCTTTTAAAGTTTTAGGTAAACTAAAAAGAGTTGTAAATTTTAAATTTTATATAAATATGTACATATAATTAACATTTTACTTAAAAAAATTTATAAATAATAAGAGAAATTATAAAGTTCATAACATAAAAATTCAATATAATTATTGCCTATAATATAAATATTTAATAGTAAAATTATAATTTTTCAAGTTAGGTTGGATTATTTATATAAAAATTAAATGTGACCTATAAAACTTTATATTTAAGTGAGTTCGAATTTGGGCTGAGCTTTATAAAATAATGATGTCCAAACTTGCTCCATTAGAGTGGACTCGAATCAAGCCGAGTGGGTATCCAAGCTCGTGAAGTTTAGGTATTAACGCTTTCATGTATTTTTTGAGACATGGAACAAAACAAACAAGAAAATGGAAGGGATCAATTTTTTTTTTAAGTAAATTCGATTCAATTGAATTTTATTTTATTTAATTTTATGATTCGAAACGGAAATGGCAGAAGTGGGATTTGGTGGGTTTAGAATTGATTGTTGCAAAATCACGGCCCAATATATATACAGCAAAGGTCAATCGTTACACTTTTCCAAACAAAGGTGGAGTACATGAAACTCTTCCAAATCCATATTTTTAAAAAAATTAAAAGACTAATTGGAGTTGGTATAAGTGATAAATAATTTGATATCGCTTAAGTAAAGTCTTGAGTTCGAGTTCTAGTTAATGCAAAAAAATCTTTATTGAAAAACTCACCCACCACAATCAAATGCGTGATCTGGATTGAATCTGGATGTAATTGGAACCTCCGGCGAAACAGATTGAAAAAAAATGCTCTCTTCAAATTGCAACAGATTTCATTTTACTATCTGTAAACGAGGTAAATTAATGAAGATCGTACATGTGCAAGTACAAAAAAACCCCAATATTTATGACAATAGGAACATTTCGTGCCCCATTTTTTAGATGCAGTTTCCAACTCAAGACAGCAGGATAAGGTTTTCGTTATATGTCAGTTTTTTTAAAACACTAAATTAAGACCACTATTATTAAAAAAAAATACTACTGCTACTGTACAAGCATGTGTCCATGTGTGCACAAATACAGAAAAAGACCAAATCTGTTGGCCGGTGGTTAATTCAAAAACCCATTCACAAATTAACATAAATTATCCTTGATTTGTTCTTTTTGGAAAATTAAATTATTCTACCCTATGTTTCGTTGATATAGTAACCCCCACATTACACAATACATATAAACAAGGTGGACCGCCAAAAAAATATTCCACATTTCAATTTCAAACAAGCTACTATACCCTAGAAACTCGGTGTTATTCCAGAATGGTATAATTCCACGTTCAAATTGCATAATCTTAGCTAAATTGTCTCAAATTATATAAAACCCAAAATTTATTTGCAAACAACTACATCACTAAATGCTTTGTTTGCCTTTATTAAGAACAAGTAAAGAGGCGCATAAGGGTAATGGAAAGTGAGAGAGATATACCATATTAATAGATGAGTGGTCCAGCTGCCTCCCAACCATAAATTCCACGGTACAAAATGATTTGGGCCAAACCTTAAAACACACTTCCCATGTGCATCCCAACAAAACATTTTAATTGTTTTCTCTAGCCTTCTAATCTAGTGTTATCAAATTAGCTGGTTCGACTAGCCTTACATTATGCATCCTCTTTCCATTGTCTACCTTTTTTCCTTGAAACTGAATCATCAGAATTTGATATATTCTGTGCTAACACTAACAAAAGGGTAAGAACTAAGAACCATAAATAGCTAATATATTCTACATCTATTGTAAAAGAAAAAAACAAAACAAATTACTACATTTCTATTACCACGTATAGATCAAGTATAGTAAAAAGCAAAAAGGCACCAACTGGAGTAATGCCATTCCGCCTTAAATTGCAACTAAAAGGATTTATGTCTCACGTTTCAAGAGGGGGCAATTTTTCTTACAAAAGAATCGAACCAAAAACTAAAGAATGAAAAAACATTATAAAAAAATAAAAGAAAAACATGATCAAAGATCATATGATATTTATCTAATCCCTATGTCCCTCAACTTCATCCCTTCATCTTTCCGGTCGTCAATTTTCAACCCAATTGCTTCATAGTAAGGCACGGTCAATTTCGGGTCAAACCCGTTCCCCCCATATACAAGTGCTGGTCCAGTTATATATATTCATATACTTATATGCGTCGATCGTATTGTATATCCATTATTCGACCTGCTCTCCTATTAAATCTAAACCAACTAACAGGAACGATATTCCTTGAAACAGCAAGAAGTAGAAATGAATCCCCTGGGCCGACAATAGACTCCTCGCCGAAGCAGTCAAAAGAAGAAACGCCAATGATAACTCCTTTGTATATATCCTATTATGCTTCTTTTTTCTACCCTTTTGAATCATATCCCCCTTCAGTTCACCCAAATTAGGCTCTGAACTCCCTCGTTGATGCTTCGAATCTTTCTGAGCCAGCGACACCAGATCACCCTCGGATGACCGACCCGACTTCTTGGTTACAACCCATTCGTAGGCACTTCCGAGCTGGAATAGACCGGAAATCATGGCGGCAAACTTGGTCACTGACATGGTGTTTTCGAATAGAAGGTAGGGGACTATGAAGGGGAAGGATTTTGGGGCTGGCAGGATGTTGAGGAAGGACATTGTGGCAGGAATGTAGCATACAACCCACGCGGGTAGCTCGGCCTCTGGTATGAACATTGTCATTGGCAGGATTATGCAGAAAAGGGTGAATGAATAAAAGGGCAGGATCAGTTTTCTAAGTAGAAAGAAGAGGAAGATCATGTTGAATTTCTTTGACAAACTAATCTGCAAGGACCCAAGGAGAACCAAAATTAGCAAATGGTGCTAATTCCCCTTGTTTGGAACCCTCAAAATTGAATTCAATTTGTTTGAAATCATTTTACTTACAAAATTCAAAGATTTTATACATAAAATCATTTGAAATATATTGAATTCATTCAAATTGAATGTTTCCAAACAAACCCTTTGTAAATTCTATATTTTCTATAGAAAATGAATTGAACTGAATTGAATTCCTTCATTTTTTAGGATTCCAAACACAACAAATTTGGCAAAACAGTTTAATTTAATAGCAACAGAACAACATTGTACCTTAGCTCGTATTATATCGGGCAAACAAAGCCTAAACAACTGCATAGGCCCAGAATGCCACCTGTGTTGTTGCTTTCTATACGCCTCATATGATTCAGGCAATTCACACTGGCACTGCATACACAAATTAACTACTGTTAATCCCTAAAATCAACAATTACAGCTCTTTAGGTTAGATATTAACTGTTCATGAAAGGTTCAATTTCACAATTTTGCACTTCATACACAAATTTACTACTGTTAATCCCTAAAATCAACAGGTACAGCTGTTTAGGTAAGATTTTAACAATTGAAGGAAGGTTCAAATTCATGTTTTTTTTACCTCAACGTCGTTTAGGAAGACGAATTTCCAGCCGTGAAGATGAGCACGGACAGCAATATCCATATCCTCAACAGTAGTCCTTTCAAGCCATCCCCCTGAATCCTCAAGAGCCTTTATTCTCCACACGCCAGCTGTCCCATTGAACCCAAAGAAGTTGTAGAACACACTATTCACTTGCTGCTCTACTTCGAAATGAAACGCTAAGTTAACATTCTGCAACCTCGTTAGCAAGTTCTCATCTTTATTCACAAACGACCATCTTGCTTGAACTAACCCCAACTCTTCATTATCCTGAGATTCCAAAACAAAGAAACACCAAATTGGAATCCACGTCTCAGGGCCAGTTTGGTTGTGCTTTCTGACGCTGATTATTTTAAAAGCTCCACTTTCAAGCTTTTCTTAGAACTAGCAGATTTGATTTTTCAGACAGTTCCTACTAACAAATATCAAGGACCAAAATATGTTGTTCAAGGCAAAAATACGTAGTTCTAGTAAAATTTTGTGAGCGCGGACAGCAGCTTGAAAAGCAGACCCTTATACAATTCTCTACTTAATTCAGGATTAAAGCTAAATTCAAATACCTTAAAGTGGGGAACTGTCTTTTTCAGGAAATCAGGCATGGGCTGGAAATCAGCATCGAAAATAGCTACGAATTCGTAGTCTTTGACATAGCTGCAATTCATTGCAGACTTGAGATTACCAGCTTTATACCCTTCTCTAATCACACGGTGCCTATAAACAATATGCGCACCCTCTTGCTGCCATTTATTCACCTCTTCTTTAATCAACAATTGAGTGGTTGGATCATCAGAATCATCTAAAACTTGAACCAAAATCCTCGATTTAGGCCAGTCCAAATTGCAAACGGCAGCTATTGATTGTTGATAGACCTAAACAGATCAATTCAATTAAAAATTGCAATTGACTAAGACTAAGAACTTCAGCTTTCAACTAAAATATTGAACATGAATTTCAAAAATACCTCCTTCTCGTTGCACATGGGGATCTGGACAAGCACCATGGGGAAGAAACCCTCATCGCCGGATTCAAGATCGGCGACTGCATCCTGTTTGGGAACAGGTTTAATCTTCTTAATTCGGATCCAGAAGCAACCCAAGCAAAGAACAAGCCTATCCAAGCTCTGGACAAGGAAGAGCACAATACAGGCACTGGTAAGGAAACGCACAGGAGGAGCGAGATACTCCACGCGAATTAGCACCCACCTCGAATACAAAGAATCGAAAATGTCCTTAAACCCGAACGGCGTAGCCAACAGGTACTGCAATTGCAGGTGCGGGGCACCAAAATGCCAACCCCTAAAATACGCCGCCACCTCGAACCCTAGAAGCAACACCGATAGCCAGAGAAACACCTTGATACACGCGAAAAACCGGGATTTCACATTCGGATTCTCAATTTCCCGGCCGTCGACTTCCGGTTCAGTGTCGGTGCGGCCGGAGCGGAGGCGGCGTTTGATAGCGGAGCCGACGGAGACCATTGTGGAGGCAATGGAGGTCAAACAACCGGCAGCCTTGTGCGCTTTTAGAAGGAGAACCCAGGTAAGCTGTTTGGCATTTCGATTACGAGATTTATCCCTAGGATTCCTCCCCGGCGAGTCTCCGAGGATGAAATCTTCCTCGGAAGGTCCTTCAAGCTCCACCATTGACCAATTGGGGTTCTCCATTTTGACGACCACCGGTGTGCCTCTATGCCCCTCCTTCGCCCACCAATTGATCGAGGGCGCCATTGTAATCCCGATCTATGAAACTGAGAACCCAAATTAAAACAGAATCAAATCAATGTCGAGCTCCCTGGGTTTTTGTGGGGGAACTGGAAATGCTAGAAATTGAACGCCATTAACAAGAAGGGGGAAGAAGACACGTGGAAGATGAAGATGAAGAAGTAGGAACAATGTGTAACTAGGAGTGGATCTAGTGAGAGAAACAAGAGTCCAAAAAGGGGGTTCCGTTCAAAATACAGCTTGCAAATGCATAATACGGTGGGGGAGATGATATAAAGAGAGAGGGTGGTGTACAGACAGATGGATTTAGGAAAGAGATGATAACAGCTCAACACGTCTTTTTTATTTCATCAATTATTACTCCTTTTCCATTTTTTCCATTTCTGAACAACACAGAATCAACTCTATTTTGTAATTCAATTAAACGAAATTTTGAAAATTAAAAGTAAATCTCCTTGTTTTTTCTTTTGATGAAAGTTAAAAAGGAAAAATAGCTCGTTCATATGAGCTCGGACTCGCAATGTTATTAAGACCCCACACAGGAAAACCAAAAATATGACCATTTCTATAGTTTCTATTTTTTAAATTTGGTAAACTTTTAAATTTTAAATTTTTTTTTTCAAAAATTTTAAAGTTAATACATCACACAAACGGCAAAAACAAAATTAAATAAAAATGTAAACAAATCGGACCCTATTTTTTGGGGTTTTCAAATCTAATAACTTTCTTTCAGCTCCCACAATGACTGTTTCCTTTTTACTTATATTTTTTCCTTTTTTTTTACTTTTCATCTTTTATATCCAAAAAAACAGAAACGGATATTCGTAGGATAAAATTGTATGGAGAAGTTTTTCCGAGTATAAATGTATAATACTTTACAAAAATTGGCCTGTTTGTTTAAGACTTTTTTTATTACTCTATCTATCTATTTTTTATTATTTATTTAATTAAATTATAAATATTAATAAAATATTTATTATATTATTAAAATAATTAATTTATCTCTTAAACTTTATATAAATATTTTCTTTCTTCTTAATTACAACTTATAATTTTTATTCATCATTAATACAATGACGAATTAAAAAAAATGTGATAAAAAATACATTAAAAATATAAGTGGATAATTAAAAAAATATTAAAAAAATAATAAAAACTAAATGAAAAGAGTAATTTGGTGTATTCGATTTTGAAACTGAGCTATTTTATTTTATTTAAAAAATATGTATTAAACAGTCCACTTACTTTACCGCTGCTAATTTAATTAAAATACTAGTATGAATTTGATAAGAATGGGATATACTATGGGAGGAACTTTTCCTATAAATATATTTCTTAAAACAATATTGCATTTTTACGAGTTAAACAATTAAATTAAAAATTTCATAAAATATAGAAAAACCTTATAGGTTGTTCTAATGTTATATAATTAATACGTTATTGATTGTAATAATATATCAATTATTCCACTCTAAATCCTCATATGACATATTTTATTTGAAATAGTATTAGAGTTGGACAACAAAACGGTTATATTTCGTATATAAAATTGTTTATTAATTTCTATATTTCTCACTTATTATAAATCCTAATTTTATATATTACATTAAGAGCATAAAGTATAACACTCTTTGTGTTTAAAGAGGAATATTTTCTTCATTTTACAGTGTTTGTTACTTAAAATAAAGTTGTTTTATGATAATTTTATTTTTTATAAAATAATTATATTTTAATCAATAGTAAGAGATTTAATTCAGTTCGTTGAAGGGGTAAAATAATGATATGAATCCACCTTAAAATAAATACGGTTAAAGGAAAATTTTTTCAACACAGTATTCATTTCTACCCTAAATATTAAAAATTGATTGCACTTATATAGTGTACAAATTGGTACGTCATCGTCCCGGAGAAGAAACAAATAAAACCGAGTAGTAAATAAGTGCGTTTGTGCTGTCATGTACTCATCTTACCTAATCATACGAATAACTATAAAAATAGAAGTTATTGATTAACTATTTTATTAATCTCAATGCTTCCCACTATTAACTCAAATAGGAAGTTTATGGCACGCGCTCCAAAGAGAGAGCATACTATACGGATTTTTATATAATAATTATTTTCTTATTTATTTATAAAAAATTTAATATTTATTTAGGAAGAAGAAATTAAAAAAATTCCATCCATTATAGAATTTCTCATACTATACACCTCATCTTGGGATGACTGATTACAAGTACATTAGCTTCCACCGACATACATCATACATGGGATTATTAGAGGATGATTTTAGGATATTCATCATATTTGAAGTGATGCTAATGCTCTTGCTCAAATAAATTTTGTACATAGTTGTCAATTTTTCCGTATTTTTTCACTTTCTAATAAGTTGGATTTATTGGAGAAATTGAAAAGTGCAAGAGATAAATTAGAAATAGAAAAAAAACTAACTCATATAAAAAAAATAAGTAAATTATATGGAATGAAACGATAGTTTATATTCAGGTTTTATCAGGCTGCTACTAATATTGTTGGTTGATCTTGAGTGGATTTAGCATCTAAAAAATGTATGATATAAAAAAAAATATATTACAGCTCCATGATTGAAGAATAAATGTAAGAAATGTGTAAATTTAACCACTGATTTTTTTTAGCTTGAGCTAGAAAACAGGCCTTACCGACCTGTTTTAAGACTTGGCGGGGGAATGGAGAGATTCCCACGCCAAAAGGTGAGACCAAACCAGTCTCACCTTTCCGGTGGGTGAATTAATTTTCACCCACCCCCATTTATTTCCCCCACCTAAATTTTTTTTATTCAATTTCACTTCCCACACTTTTATCTCTCTTAATTTCAAATTTTACTCTTTCATTTTTCTCAACTTTCTTCATTTCCATCTCACAATTCATTTTTATTTCTAATCTACTAAATTTTTACTTCTACAAGTTAAGTCCAAGGTAATAATTGTTGTTTTCTTTTAATTTTTTATTTATTAAATTTATTATTGTAAATGATAATATTGAACTTATTGTTAATTTTTTTTACAGGATGTTTACAACTAAAAAAATAGAGGTATGTAAACTAAATCTTTAAATTTTAGTTTTGATGCAAAATTTATAGTTATTTGCATGCATGAACATATTTTTGCTATAATTTTAGTTTTAGTATTAGTATTTGTTTTAAAAAAGAGAAATTAGCTTAGGTTTTGGTAAAATTTGAGAATTAATAAAATAAAATTTATAATAGGTATTAATTTTTTTAATGGTTGTTAATTTTTTTGAAATATTTTGTTCATAGGATGTACTATTGTAAATGATAATGTTGAACTTGTTGGATATGATGTATGCCCTTAAGGCAATTAGGGCAATATATCTCAATTATGTAATAGTACGAATAATTTATTTAATCTTTTGTTTATATCAATATGCTTGTATATATATATATTAAAGCTGGTTAAATATATATTCATTGATGTATGCAAAAGCCCTTGACATATCATAGCATGAAGTCAGAGAAATTATAGTTGGACTATATATTTGGAGGAACCTGCTTCATGTGCAATTATGATTATGTCTAAACTATCCCTAGTCATAGTTTCATCAAGAAAGGATATTGATGAAACGGAAAGACTAGCATGTGGTCAACTTTCTTGGAAATGGTCCAAGCAGTTAATCTCTAAAAGATTGAAGGTGGTGCCTTAAGTTTGACACATGGATATATCTGGGAGATACATTGGAGACCGCAGCAAGATAAACACTTGGTATATATATCAATGTGTTAGTGTTTATCTTCATGCAATAAGCTTTGCGAATGTCCTCATACTTGAGATGCTAGCTACCTTGTGTGATACTATTGCTATACTTTGGGTCATTACTATGCACTCATTAATTTATGGTGCTAGGGGTGATTACGGGTATAGTGATGAAAGCACGTTGGTAGGCTGAGTAGTCGGAAAGAATCCATCGCTCCGGATATATTAAGGAGTTGTACCTAGCCACTTGTTGAAGTGACGATTGCTATAAACTTCTGATCAGAGTATGTGTTTGATAGAAATAGTTTCTAGTCAAACACACTATGGTAAAAGGCAATATACTTCAGTAATGAGTAAATAATTGGGATAGCTTGGAGCAACCTCGCTATTAGTGGGTTAACACTTTAACCGAACCCAATAAACCAGATGGTACTAATATTAAAGAATGGAAGGAATTTATCCCACTTGATAACTATTGCATTAACCGGGATTAAGTCATAAGCATAAATGACGTTCCGAGTAATGGGGGATGGTAGACCCTTGCTAGAGGCGTACTACAGTCGTTTAAGGTAATCGAGTTCTATTCACGGTCTAGAGCATCGAGCCAATGGTTCCATTAGAACAAGGGTTGTATAAGCCTTAACAGCTTAATACTTCGGGATCCTATAAGGTCACACACAATGGACCTTCATCGGACTAAGGAAAGAACTAATAGATTTATTCTATTACGAAAATATAACATAAATAATAATTGGATTATTATTTGATTGGTTAAAATTGATTAGATCAATTTTGGATAGACCAAGGAATTTATTTTGACCGATAACTGATTAATTTGAGTCATAAATAAATTATAATTGATTAGATCAATTTTGGTTAGACAAAAAAAATTTATTTTGACTGGTAACTAATTTATTAGTGTCAAAAATAAATATTTATTTAAAAGGATTTAAAAGGGATTTTGTATTGACAAGTTAAAACTAAAAAGTATAAAATATTTTATACAAAATTCGATTGTGTGAAATACACTGAAAAATACGATAGCCCTTATTCATGGGCTGCACAAAGGCAGCCCATGAAAAGGGCGACCTTAACACATGTAGCGTGCATAGCACGCTCCATGTATGTATATATATATATATATATATATATATATATATATATATATATATATATATATATATATATATATATATGGGATGGGATGGGAGTAATCCCACATCGGTGAAAGAGGGAGCATTTTTACTCCCCTAAGCCTATATATAGGCTATTTCCTTTCCTTTTAAATTGTACCAAGCTCAAAACATAAATCCTAAGCGAGATAATTAATCTCTCGGATAATTGAGCAAGTTATTTTTGTGGAGCCTGAATTTATTCGGACACCGTTAGTTTATATTTTTTGAGTGAGGCTTCTAGAGTGGTCTAGCAGCTACTCGAGGCTTCTTAGTTCTTCCTCCTGGGGAGGTTTTGGTTGGTGGGGTTCGTGTGGATACTGATATAGGCTATCCTACGATTGGAGGCTTGTGCAAGAAGGTTCTGCAAAAGCACGCTTTTACTGGTAAGTTCCTTTTTTTCTCTTTTAATTATTAAATCTTTTTTCTTTAAGCGTTTTTAGACTTAATAATTATGCTTAGGTTATTTTTGCATGCTTAGTTTATTTTATGCTTAGGTTATGATATGTTTAGTATAAAATAAATATGCTAGGATATAATTTGGAATTATGGTATGCCTAGTCCTTTAGCATGCTAACCTAGGTAGAGAATTATTTAGTTAAGGCTTTATTTAATTTATATGTAACTAATAGGAGTTTCTGGGGACAGAGATAAAATTTTTAATTTCCGCCATGCCTCTTATGCATGTTCAATCTGACTGTCAGTTCCCAACAGAACTTATAGTTAATTTTTTTCATATATAAAATAGTTTTACATTTAGTTTTTGGAAAAAAAAAAGTGAAATTAACTCTAGTTTTAGTGAAATTTTAAAATTAGTTATACATATATTATAAGTGGGGAGAATGAATGGGGGTGGGTGAAAATTAATTCACCCAGTGGAAAGGTGAGACCGGTTTAGTCTCACATTTTGGCATGGGAATCTCTCGGAGAATTCCATGCCAAGTTAGCTGAAAACGGGCTGACAAGGCCGTTTTCTAACCCAAACTAAAAAAGAAATCAGTGATTAAATTTACTCATTTCTTACGTTTATTCTTCAATCATGAGCCTGAGCATATGTTATATATAAGTTTTAAAAATATAATAAATTTACATTGAGCAAACTTATTAACATACAATAGAAAAAATTAAATTTGTACTTTTTATTAATATATATTAAAAGATATTTTAATTTTACACGATAAACTATATTCAAAGAGCCTTTATTTTGTATTTGGCATATTGCCCTCAAACTATTAGGACCAATTCCGTTAATGATCAAAATTTATACTTTAACATAATAACATTATGAGTTTTTTGCCCGTTGGACGTTGCCAAGGAAGGATAATTCATGCTTATTATGCATTTTACATTGTGATTCTTATCACATGAAAGAGCACAAATTTTTGAAATGATAAAAAAGAAAATTCGTTAGATATAAAAACTGAAAGGATAAAAAAGAAGAGATTGGAAAGGCCAAAAAAGTGAAACCGAAAATACATTACGTTACAATAGAAAACGGCCAAGGGATATGATAAGGTATGGTGTGTGGAATAAATGTCAAGTTTTTTTTGTTTTTGGTGTTTTTAAATGGCTTAATGCATTTATTGCCTTCAAACTTAACACATTTTATTATATGTCACCCTTAATTTTTAAGTGAATTACTTTACCTCCTAAAGTTGGTAAAACTGGTACGGTTTACCCTCTCAATGCTATGTGTCATCTTTTAATTGGAGAGAGAATAATCTAAAAAATGACATCTTTGAGAAGTCAAACCAATAAAAAACTGACACGTGGTACTGAAAGTGCAAACTGTATCAATTTTACCAACTTTAGAGAATAAATTAATTTACTTAAAAGTTAAAAGTAACATATAATAAAATATGTTAAATTTGAGGAGTAACATATCTATCTAACCTTTTTAAATTGATAGTTTATTGTATGCTTGAGTATTTCAAATTTTAAATCTATATTCATTCATTACTTATTCACAATCACGCGAGTATTTAGAGTCTTTAATTATTAAATTGTATAAAATAAATCATATATTTATTCACTTCCTATGTATATCTTAATTGAAGACGCATTTTGGAGTTTTTTACAATTATTTTATTATATCTATACTGAAGTATGTATGTCAACTCATCGATTCCTTAAAAAATTTTAAAATAAATTCAAGTCGTTTAATTTAGATTTTAAACTAAATTAAGTAAAAGTGTTAATCAGATTAATTAGTAAAAGTGATTATAATAAAAATTTATGACTCGAAAGAATAACTACAAATGAAGCGGTGAAAATCAAACTCGTTCCTAACCTGAAATCTCTGTTAGACCTGAAAAAAAATTGAATAAAAATAGCTAGGAAGTTCTAAATTAATATTTTTCACAATGACTGAATGAATACGAAATTTGGAATATTTTTTGATTAAATAAAATGGAAAACGGTCAAACAATTTAAAGGACTATATTGTAAAATTTGAAGGACTTGTCTGGGGGAGTAGAAGAAGAGATAAGGTACTGACACGTGGAGGTGCAAATGGAGAAGAAAACATAGCAGGCGGCTGGCTTGGCTTGTCGTGCGTTCAACTCATTTCAAGTTATCTCCCGTCTATGCTCCACTCCCACTATTCAACATCACCTACTGCTTTCGACGATAATCATGGTTACATTGTCTCCTTTAATCTTTGACCTTATAATTCTTTTAATTATTAAAAAATATATTACTTTACTTTCTGAAAGTCAGATATCAGCTTTTGATTGATTTAATTTTTTAAAGATGTCATTTTAAGATTTTTCAATACCCAATTAAAAGCTGATACATGACGTTTTAGAATAAAGTGGTGTAATTTTTAAAAATTGAGGAAGCTATGAGGTCACTTCAAAAATTTAAAAAAACAACAAATTTTTAAAAATAAGTTCAAATAGATAATAATACATTAAACCAATAATCATAAGAACTAAACAATAGAAAACATGTAGTTAAATTTTAGCTCTATATAATAAAAAGGATTAAATTTGCTTGAATGTTCTCTTATGTTATCTTTAAATTTTAGATAATTTTCATCCACGATGTAAATTGTGTGTGAAAATTAAAAAAAATTATATTATATTAATTTGTCATTTTATTTCTTTTTACATCCTATTAAATTGAACTTATGAAAAAATGACCCTATCGGTAATGTAATGAAAGTTTTGTGATTTTATTGAAAATTTGCTTCAATGATCACTGTTGAAATTTTTTTTATGAACAATGTGTACACATAACCAATAGATGAATTGTATTTTTTTAATTAAACTAAATATAGCCAATGTAATTTATATGTATAGCATACTAACTCAAATCAAAATAAATTTGAAGGAGTTATACTTATTAGCCGTTATAAACTGTATGCATTTTGTAGTTTGTTGGTGGATAAGTGCAAATATAATTAGTAAATAATTTTGGGACTCTTTTGTAGAGATTTAATGGATGACAGCTCTCTTTATATAATTCCTTTTACCATTTTTGATTGTTTTCCTTTACTTATATGATTTCATTTAACTATCAATTGGCAGTACAAAATAGAACACTATGGAATTTTCGTGTGGGATGGATTCTAAAAATCATTAGTTACGTTAATTAATATTTAATAATAGAGGGGCATGTAGGTCCTTTAATTAACCAATTAATTTATGTGATTAAAGCAAGGGTTAGGTGTGGTAAATAAAAGCATTATCAGTCGGTCTTAAATTAATTTATTATTAATCTCCAGCCATTTAAAAATGGACCAAAGTTTATGAGCTCAAATTTTGAGCCTTTCTATTAGCATAAGCATTATGCTCGAATAAGTAAAGAGCAAATATTTGGGCACAATGGTACTTTACGCCCACAATAAATATCATTCCAGTCTTAATTAATCTTTGTTTATTCATTTTGTAATGATAAACCTAATGTTATTTAAATGTGCATTCTATAATTATTTACTTTTTTTTCACAAAATTCAAACCAGAGAATATGGTTACTTTGTAAACCACTTTAAATATAAAAGTTTGGCTTAATAAAATTAAATCTCTCTTCCTAAAAGCTCATTTATCCCCCACTAAACTTATAAATGTTCCACATAATTGTCTAAATTTATTAAAATTGAATCTTATATCCCTTTAAATGCGTTAAGGTGGACCTTATGCCCCTTGAACTTTTTAAAAATGAACTTCATAGTCCGTTTGTCCTGATACGCACCCAATATTGTTCTAGAAAAACAATCTTCGATTCAATCTTTGGTGAAATATAACTACGCATATCAGTATTTAAGGTTATAAGGTTCACTTTTAATGAGTTTAGGGGTTATAAGATTCACTTTAATAAGTTTAAAGGGTTACGTAGAAAATATGTAAGTTTATGGGATAAATGAGCCTTTAAGGATAAGTATAGAAGGGTGCATATGTATATATAAGGCCTAAAATTTTTGATATAAAAGCACATATAAATTGGTCTTAATTGTAATACGTCGACCTAATATATCACCAGCCCCCTGAACTTATCATAATCGCCCTTCTAAACTAGTCAGAAGTTCCTCTCACTCCTTAAAATTGTCTAAATTGCACTTCATGACCTTTCTGCTAACGTGGTAAATGAGTTTGGTAATGCTTGAAAGGTCATGGAGTGCAATTTAGACAAATCAGAGAGCGAGTGGAATTTTAGACAAATTCAGAGAGTGAGAGAAACTTTTAAAAAATTAAGAGGGCAAAAAACGATTAGGGAGTTATCGATACATTAACCCTTGTATGTTGGATTATCAATTTTTACTGTAAAGAATATAAAAGGGATATAACCACACTTAAAATAAATAAAATAGAAGAAAAAATAGCTTTTTATGGTTAAATTTGGCAAATGAAAGGAGGGCATCAGTGTTATGAATTATAATGAGCCCGGATACTGCCGGCTTGCGGCAAGTGTTCGTAACTAAACTTTCATAATTATCTTTCAATTTGGAACTATTTCTACTGATTCTTTAATATTATCCTAAGTTTTTTTTAACGAAATGAGATACTTATTGGAGCTTGTAGTAGATATATCGCATGTGTGTTAACGGATGAAAAGTGAAATTAATAATATATTGATATATATGATATAATTAAAATTTTAATGACACATATTAGGTATTGAAGAAATGACACGTGATATATAAATAAAATGGTACCTACAACAAATATATATACACATTCAGTAAAATTATATTTTTCTAATCTAGACATACATATAAAGTTCTATATGAAAGAAAACAAGATAAACGGGGAATTTTAAAACGAACTATAAGATGTATGAGGAGTCGTAATGGGCAGATCATTGATGAGAGAGAACAATACACAGTACCTTCAAATCTCTCTTTCCTCTTTTGTTACAATGGGCACTTCTTCCGCGTTTAAATCGACCTCTTGTACTGCAACTACACCATAGCATTAGCTTGCCAAATTGCCACTCGCTTTAACGCGAAAAAAAATGACATGTTCCAAATTACGCCTCTCATTCGGTATTTTTTTTATGTCTTTCATTTATTTTTTTGATATGTGGTAATTTTTAATATTATTGTATTATTTTTAAATTTACTTTTCTCATATTCATCTTATCTTTCCTATAAATTTAACATATGTCAAGAAATAAATGAGGTACATAAAAAGGGACACAAAATCGAGAACATGATATTTGGAGACACACTTGTGAAAAAATGAATGGGGATGTGTTCTTTTCTAATAAAATTAATTGAAACAATTGAATTGAAACTGAATTTAATATAATTTATAACTTAATAATAAACGAAAAATTATTTAAATTGAATTGATTTGGAAAGAAACTAGCTAAAACTTGAAAGCAAGGACAAGATCATAACGAGTTATATTAATTTCTATCACGTCTGAAAAAAAAAATGGGGGATATGATTTTGACTTTAAATGTATGTATATAAAAATAGACTTAATGCATAGTTAATTAGTTATATTTGTCTTTAAAAATTTGTTAACTTTTTGAACTTTAAAAGTGAATTTATAGCTCTCTCGGCTATAAAAAATAGTGTTTCACTTTATCAACCCCACATGTCAGTTTTTAGTTGATATAACTTTTTTAAAGATATTATTTTTAATATTTTCTCTTTTCAATCAAAAATTGACATGTGATATTTTGTGAGCAAAAATAATACACTTTTTTAAAAGTTCAGAAATCATTAAATTTTTACGATCAAATTAAGTCTAGTTTGATTTGATATATATGTAAAATATGAACGTGGGTGCCACGTTTAAAAAATTAGAATAGCAAGTGTTTGTTATCAACGAGACAACGACCTCTAGGTCTAACTTCTCTAAGCACGAAATTAAAAAAAAGTGAAAGATGTGAAAATGTTCGGCGCAATCATTGGCGAATTTCAGAACTTTTTTTCATTGTTTTTTCGTCAATTGCATAAATCCGGCAAATTATAGATCACATTTATCCAAATAATAGTAATACGGAAACATAGCTAATGATATGTTTATCTATCATTACATTTTTTAGGCCTAAATCTAACCCTAGACTTGTTAAAAAAATTCCAACTCGTTATCATTGGGACCATTCCTCATTAGTGTGAAATGATAAGTAATTCATAATATATGGTACTGATTGATGAATCCAAATCAAATTGATGGCAATCAAATAAAAATAGTTAAACTGAGTTAATTGGTGGACGCCTGAATTTGTAATTAACTACATAAATGATACTCTGACAAAATTTTTTTTCTGTGTTTTATAATTGAACCTTCAGCATTTATAAATATTACATACACATAAATTTATAATAAAATAAATATATTTTAATTCAGAAGGCTAAACCATTGGAGATATGTTATTCCATTATGTTTTAGGCAAAATTAATAAAGAAATAAGATAAGTTCCTTCTTTTTTATATAATTTTATTTTTTTTTCAATCGGTTAATTAATAGCAATATTTTTTGTTGTGAGAGGAATGGATAAAAATCCAGTTGGCAGCCTGTAATACACATGTAGGAGTTGGACAAAACCTCCTAAATTTCTGCTGTGAGTTGTGACGATTATTTACAGGTTGATGAACCTCAAAGACCTTTATTTCTATTTTTTTAAGAAGTTTTACAGAAGTCAGGGTTTGATTTTTGATCATCTCCATTTAAATTAGTGGATGTATCACTTGACCAAAGGTCAATTGGTAGACCTTTATTTCTATATATTTCTAACGTTTCTTTTATAATGAGATAGGATACCCATCACTTGGAAAATTTTGGACTCTCTTGCGCGCGCGCACATATATATATATATATATATATATATAGATTTGAATTATCTCATATCAAGTTAAAATACAGTTAAAATATTCTTTAAATTATTATCCTTTGAAATTTTGGACCAACTGCTTGTATTCAATATCAAAAAGAAGTTGTTAGTTCGGTTTGCGGAAATTCTATTCCGTGGATTAAAATTAGAATTGTATGGAAAGATGTCAAATATGTCACATTATTCATCTGGAATCCGGAAAAACTTTTCCTAATTTATATACATCTCATGGAAAAACTATTCATTTGTGTTTTCCGTGAGATGTATATAGACTAGGAGAAGTTTTTCCGTGCGTTGACGGATTTTGGACATATAATCTACTATATTTGACATCTTCCATTCAATCCTATTTGTATTTCACAGAATAGAATTTCCGCGAACCAAACGCCACCTTAGTGTTTAGTTTACGTGAGTTGTGAGATTTTAATTTCTTTCGCTACAAGTTTTCATATCTAAAAGTTTTATAAGTAAAATGATAAAAAAAAAGAGTAGCTTCAAATTTTGGCATTAAAGTACTTTTTAGAGAATTTTTGTCTGGTGTTTGGAATAAAGTGAACATTGTAAAGTAAATTTATCTCTTTTTTTTTTTTTAACTTCTTCAGTTGTGACATTTTATCTAAAAAAACTCGGTAATACAATCACATCTAAGTCAGATTGTATGTGAAGAAATGCAACAGAATGTTTCTTCACAAGTAGCAGAACTGAGTTAAATAAATACGTTACAAATTTGTCATAAACAAATAGAAGCAGTTCTGAAATAATGTAATATAGCCAGATTTGCAGCAAATTTGTACGAATTTCCGACCACGAACCTCAAAATCTCCAGTCACCATCTTCGATGAAAACGAGGAAATTTTCAATTCAACAGAGGTTCCTTCGTTGGCTTTGATAGCCTCGAAATCTCCTCTTCATAGGGAGGAAAGCAAGAGTTGTGGCTGTTATCCTTCTACTTTAGTCTCGGGTTAGCTTCCAACTCGGTTAAAAACGCTGTAAATATCACTACAAATAGCAGCTGTGCTTGAGGATATAGCCAAGACCATCATCACCCATGATTTTAGTCTCTCATTATTTGTTGCAATGCCATTAATATCTCTGTAAACCAAACAGACAAATACTAACAAGAACTCACTAAAACCAAACCAAATTTACTAAATACATCTTCAGCCACCTCAACTTAGCAAAAGTGCACTAGCTTCTAGTTGGAGAGAGAAAAATCAAAAGTTTGAGAATTCAAACCAACCATAAGCTGACACGTGGCGTTCAGACAACAATCTGGTGCACTTTTGGCAATTTCAGGGGGCTAATAGGAACAAATGAAAGTTCATGGGGCAGTCGGCAAAACGTGTCAAGTTGGGGCGATTGAAGATGTATTTTGCTAACCAAACACCATTTGCATTCAAAAATTGCATATTGTGTGTGTTTCAACAACCCGAAACATAGGCAAGTTCGTTTTCTTAGGATCGCATAAGGCAATATACCAACCGGCGACCGCGCATCGGGGAAACATTTGCCAAGTATATCAAACATCATGCATAAAGGTCTACTAAAAAAAATATACCCAAGATAGGAAGATGCTTACTTGAGAGCAATTATGGCTGGAAAGATGAAAGCAACAGAGACAGCAGCTGTGGCTCCAGTAAACTGGAAAGCATCCCAAATATTAGGCACGAAATTAGCTCCTATAAAAATAAACCCCATGAGAGCTGCGGTTATCGAGAAGAATCTCTTGTTGTCATATACAATGGGGATTGCATAGGGAAAGAGAAGTCCATCCAAGTTGAGGCGAAGCGAGAAAAACACAATTGGAAATACAAGCATTAAGTGAATGCCATAGCTAATTCTAACAACATCGTCAATTAGTGAGCTATATGGGATTCCAAGATCACCATCGAAATTGGCCAGCACATCGTCCATTATTTGATCACCGAAAAGAAGAACACCGAAGAAGCTAGTCGCAATATAAACAGACAAGCATAACATGAGAGATGTTCGCACTATTGATTTCATTTGAGATGGGTCTTTTAGTTCATTCTCTATAGGGTGAACTGCAGAATAGAATCATTTGAAATGAGATTAATGCCAATTGGTTAGAACTTGAACAAACATGTGGTGTTCTGGAACTTACCGTTGTGATGACATATATAAGCTGTGACTAAAACAGGTACGGTTGTGAATAGTTTCCAAAACGATGCCTGGTCATTGAGTTTAGGCATCAAACGAGGCATTCTGACGTTTCCTTCCAGTACTTTAATCATCACGACTCCTGCGGTGATTACCACGAATACGATAGCAAGCCCAAATGACAATGCTGATGTGTACTGCAGTGAATCTAACGCCACAAAGTAGAGAGAAATAAGAATGTCGGTCAACTGAAGCTGTTACACTAAACAAAACAGAAGGTAAAGAGTTGACTAGTTTCATTCACTAACAAAGGGCACAGCTGTAACCTAAAGACCTAGAAAGACTTGGAAAACCATTCACAAGTACACCTTGAGAACAGAGGAAATTTGTAGAAAATCACAATCTTTAAGCAATCAAGTCACTTTGATACTCACAACGTGTAGATGAATCACAAATCATTGACAAGGTTGCAGCAAAACTATCAATATCCTACAGTTCTCAATCATTTAGCATTAATAACTTGGTTTCAACGATGATTTACAGTGTTTGCTAAAATAATAAGCCCAGAAATGAAGAACTTTTTCCCTGCACCTCTAAAATCAGAAATTAAAATAGAAACGACTATGAACTACAAATTGGTTGATCAGTTCAAAAGCAAATTATACAGTAGGACATTTAAAATTAAGGCTTTGTTTGGCTCATGGTTTTTTCATAGTTTTTTATGGTTCATAAAACCATGAAATTAGAACCACGGATTTAGTGTTCACCATGGTTATCCTTTAAATTAAATTAAAAATTTTAAAAAACCACCCCATGCCATACATCTATCCAAACAATAACTTTTAATAAACCATATCATACTACATCGTGCCATACTGTACTATACCATACTACACTTTAATGAAACAAGGCTAAGATCATGAAATTATTTGACAATATGAAAGATGCATAGCAAAATGCAAGCTTACCAACTCGCTTAAAAGAAATAAGAGGACTGAATACAAGAAGAGTAGTGAGCAGCAGCAACAATGAGCGTGAAGTCCACCAACCTTGACCGAACCATTCTTCCATTAATCCCGAATGATGCATCCCATCATCTGACCATGTCCCTCCTAGTACATCACCTGCCCACCCAAAACTAATTAGACCCTGTTCTTTTCAACTTATGAAAGCTGCATGGAACTGAATTGAAGTTGGCCGAAATTGAACTAGACTAGAGTGAGCTGAACTGAACTAAACTTATTTCAGTGTAAATTTATAACTAGACATAGCTGAAATGAACTAAAGTGGACGGGAAAAGACTGAACTAAAGTGATTAGATTTGAACTGAACTGAATTGTAGTCCAAGAGTTCAGTTCTTAAATCTGTTCTTTTGGACCGAAAATTGAATTCGAATTGACCTAATTTCCAATAACAGAGAATGCAGAAGCAATTACTTTACCGATAATGATCATGTAAACAATAAGCAAGCCAAGGTTATTGATGATGATGCACAACTGAAGCAGGGTGCGTCCAGGCCCACCAAACGCGTCGGCAACCACGCCGGAGTAAGTCGCGGACTTCGTAGATTTACCGAATCTCAAGATCATAAAAATGGACGACTCCGTCAACATAGCTCCCAATACGATCACGACGAGACCTGGAATCAGGCCCAATTGATTCACGGTGGCCGGGAGAGCCATTATCCCGGCGCCGACAATGGTTGTGGAGAGGTTGAAAACGGCGCCGGAGAATGACGCGCCATCGAAGTGGACCTCGGCAGGCACGTGGCCGTAGCTCTTCTGAGGGAGGAGAGGATTCTTGGAACTCCGGCGGTATTTCCGGTCGTTGTTCATATTGGTCAACTGTTACAGTTGACTCTGGATCTTACAACGGCGAAGAAAAAGGAAGAAGCCGATTTACTTTTTTCCCCCACCAATCCCCACAAATCGGGATATAATAAGGAAAGAATATTTAAGATGACGTTAACTTTCACGCGGGAAATGACGTGGACACTTAACGGTATTTTCACAGAGGCCAAAACAACGGACAAATTGAGGACGGAGATTTAAATTTTGTTCCCGTTGCAGAAAGATGAAAGCCTGGAACTTTACAGCTTATTACAAAAGCAAATTGGGACAGGGCATTATTATTTAAAACAAAAATATGCCTGTAACCTAAATTATAGTTGGATTTGTTTATCACTAATTGGTTATGGAATTTAAATTAGTAGTTGGGTAATGATTTCCCAAGTATAGTTAGGCTATGTAGGTGAGAACTCGGTGTAAATTCATAATCATGAGAACTGAACTAAATAGAACTTGATCAGATTCCAGATTCTTCAATGCTAAGACCTTGAAATCTTACTTTTTTCAGCCTATTCAACACACCTGGGGCCAACCCAAAAGCAGCTGCAATATCCCTCCTGTTACCAGCTTGATACTTAAAGCATGATGAGGCGACATTAGAGCTCAGGCTGTATCATTTTATATGAAAAGTTTTCAATTAATAGTTGAAGTGTTTTGGATGGAATTAAGCTAATCTAATGCTGACTTTTTAATGGAACATTGAAAGTTCTGACTTTGAGAGATGCTTCTGATGGTAGTGAATATTTAGGTAGTTTGGCTGGCTAGAGACCTAGACTGCTACAACTCAAAGTCTCCAGCCTAAGGTTGGCGGTAATAGTCTTTCTATTTTGGGTGCTCTAAGCTCTGAGAGTCAATAATGGGATTTGGCGAGCTCACCGGAGAAAAAAAAATATGTCAAGAACAAGGCTATAATATGATTCTAGATGTTCATGACACCTCATACTAAGTTTTCTTTACTAACATTGAAGCCAAATAAATTTATGTGGATTGACAACATCAAAACATCAAAGCAAGGATTTAAAGAGAATTATGGATCACACAACCCATAATTGTCACTTGACTCACTTCATTCAAAATATCATTGTCAGAAAAACTTCTGAATTCTGAGTAGTAGTATTTTGATCCGGAAATATTACAATACTAACAGATCATTATACTCTGTTATACAGACATCTACAATTTACAGAAATGAAAATCACAGGCATCTAGCTAGTATCACCTCAATGCTTTCTCTTTCTTTTGGTGTTTCTGCTTGTACTGAGCTTTCGGCCTGTGTCTGATTGTGAAGCTAGTGACTTCGCCTGCACAACAGAACTCCACAAGGCCCTTTCGACATCTGATGGCGTGAAGAGATCACCATTTGAACTTAATTCCTGGTTTTTTAAACAAAAACAAAATCTTTTTTGTCAGCAAAGTGAGAAGAACTTGAATGCCTTATAATTTTAATTTAAAATCAATAAGCACTGCGTCTTGACATTCTACATGTTATAACTCCACTAGGTTCAAATGACATATCGACTGTATGATTATAACAAAGTCACCCATGTGATAATGAGTTAGGCATATAAGTTACTTTCCATATTATTGAGTTCTCCACAAAAGTAACTTAGTTCCATCTTATACAAGTAGAAGCACCTCATCATTAACTGCAATAGGCAGTCAACAGTATCTGTAAGCTCCCTAAAATCACACAGAATCAGCCGGGCAAGGAATTTTGATCTCAGTGGAGACCTCATTCATATCTTAGTTTAAATGCTTCCATTACATATCACCTTGTATTTCTTACACATAGATTATTAGTTGATAAAAGCATCTCTTGCTTTCTTCATTTCTTTCCTTAACTGAATATCTATATTGGTTCTTTGATTCATTGGGTCGTTTTTCCTTCATGAACAAAAGGTACATTTTCAAGTTCAATATGCGACTCCAATCATAAAATAATAGTCATTGCCCCAACAACATTTGTTTCCCTTCCAAAATCAAAGATAATGGGTCGTTGTTTATGATACACAGCCAGAAAGTGAACAAAATTATTTATTCACCTCTTGTCTGATCCAATATTATGTCCATATAGTAGACACTGCCAAGTTAATACCGTAAATAAAAAGACTATCAGGCATATATCTATGCAAGTCAATCTATAATACAAAAGTCAAGGCTTCTTTTTTTTTTTTTTAACTTTCTTAGACTTCCTTAGACATCACAAAATTTCCTTGGTTTCTATTGACAATTCAAGAACCTAACAAGAATAATCCATCTCCTTTGTCTCTGACATTTTACAACGGGTTGAAATACCTAAAAGATATCCAGCAGGACTAGCACCCTTACTAGTAGCAGTATATCCAATAACTAAGCCTTTAGGGGATAATTCCTCAGATTTATCAGTGTTTTACAAGGTCAATATCAGATTTCGTAAAATAATTCAACATGCAGAAACAAAACGTGATATCATAACACACACGGTCCATAGTATTTGATGTGTTCCAAAGAACATCACAAACCTTTGATTTGAACGACAAGGCTTTGTCACAAAATTTAGACTTGCAATAGATTGATAACCTTTGCAGAAGTAATACATCACTCTACACCCATTCATTTTTCAAATTCAAGCAGCCAACTCCAGAAAATATAGAATAACAATTTTCAACAGACAAAGCCTCGTTGACAAGTAGAGGTAGTACAAGGACATCCCAATTAGAAAAATTATAAAATTGCATGAAAGTGTGCATTGTTATTACAAATTGATCATTTGACAATAATTATCAAAACCAACAACAACCAAGCCTTAATTACACACTAGTTGGGGTCAGCTATATGGATCTTTTGATGCCGTGAAGCTCTATCCAAGGCTATATGCTCATCAATATCAAATAGATGCATATCTTTTAAACAATAATTATCAATATAAAAAAACATTAATGGCGATGAAAGTTGATGAAGCCATCAGACTCAATTTTAAAATGAGTTAATTGACATGTAAAGAGCGTGATATGGGTAAACCACAAAGAAAAGAAAATTATTATTTTTACCAGGGACCATGTCAAGATATCTCAACTAACCAATTGCAACATTAACAATTCGAACAAAACATAAAACACAAACACCTTAAAATATGTAATGACATTGATATATACTCAATATTCTGCTTTCAAATGTCAAGAAACAAACAATGCAAGATCCAAGATGAAGATGTCAATCTGAAATCGAAAATTAGTTGATAAACAAAATTAACTGAGGTCCCCACAACATGTCATGAAATAACTAAAGCAACATTTTCCAGGGACCATCTGAAGTTATTCAACTAATTAAATTGAACAAAATTAAGGTGAACAGGATTTTAAAAATGAAAAAAAAAATATGGTTGATATCAGCTAGGAACACAACAATTAGAAACAAACATCCACAAATAAGAACAAAGGGTTTAGCACTTGAGTTAAGCATCTTTCACATTCTTTCCACCTGCAGAGTATATCATATGACCCCTCCTCTAGGACAGCAGGACCATATTTCAACATCATTATGAAGTAAACATAAAACAATCTAATTATGATTACAAAAGTTTGAAACATACTGCAATTGTTGAATCCAGCCAAATCAAATTGCATAGATATCAATATATAATCATGACCTACAAGATTTTGCTGTCAATGCCCCAAAATTCATATTTTATTTATCTCCTATAGCAACCTCAATTTCTTCTAATGTCCAAACAACGAATAAGTACATGGAAACAATTTAACATCTTTCACATTCTTTCCATCTACAGAGTATCATATGGCCCATTGACTCCTCTAGGACAGCAGGAACATATTTCAGCTTCATTATGAAGTAGACATAAAACAATATAATTATGATTACAAACGTTTGAAACATACTGCAATTATTGAATTAAACCAAATGAAATTGCATGGATATCAATATATAATCATGAACAACAAGATTTTGCTGTCAATGTGTCCAAACAACGAATAAGTACATGGAAACCATTTTTATTAAAATCACAACTTGATTGTACTATGAAAACTGAAAAGCATAATGATACTGACCCTGGCTTTAGTCTGTAGTTTATCAGTGAATGATAGATACTGCTTTAATGTGTAATCTTTGGAGCTACCCAAAGCTGCCTCCATAGCCTTGTAATTATCATTCATATAAACAAAAGAAAATCTTATAACCAAATATAAACAAGGACAGATACATTGAGATCCTCTAAACTTGGCAGAAAAAACAGATGAACTTTCAAAAGTTACAATTACCCCCGAACTTAGTAAAAGTGCACCTGTTTGCCTCTCATTGCCATATGTTAACTTTTGGTTGGTTTGACTTTCTAAAAAATTCATTTTTCTGATTTTTATTTCTTCAACCAGAATTCGATACGTGAAAATGAGGGGAAACTAGTGATGTTTGCCAAGTTAAAGGACTAGTTTGAACTTTTAAACGTTCAACAAGTCATGTGGCTTTTCATGCGAAGTTTGAGGAGCAAATGATGTATTTGACATGTAAACAAACATCTTTTATCAAAATGCAACTCCAAAAGATACCTCATCAGACATAAAAGGCGCAACATCAGGCGCATAAGCGGCCAAAACGGCAGAGGCAGTTGCCGGACCAACGCCTTTCAAAACAGTAAGGTCGGAGATAGCTTTGGCTACATCAGGAAGTGAGCCAAACGCCTTTTGAGAAGCAGATTTCACTAATTCCTCATCCAATGAGGAAACAAAATCAAGCAAACGGGGCCTGAATTGAACCACAAAACAACATAATAAGTGAACATTCCGAAACTACAAAAAAATCAAGCGTTCGATGGAATGCCGATCACCTCCATTTCCCTCGCGAGAGCTTCCATTGCATGAGCTTGGACAGTTCAGGAGTGGTGAGATGTGAATTAGGTTTTCTTTGGTGAAGAAGGGAGGGAAGTTGAACTGTGTAAAATTCATCAAGAGCAACGAGGTTGGGTTTGTTGAGAGATTGAATGCGGAGGGGGTAAGAAGAGAGAGCCTCCTTCCAGAGATTGATATCGGAGCACTGAAAATCCATCATCGGCGGCTGTAGCACTTGCTACAGTATGCCAACCGGAGTTTTTGAATTGTTAAAGCTTTTTATGGGCCGGAGTCCAGTTTCCAAAGTAGGCCTGGAAATAAGCCCGTATAAGAACATCTTTGATATATAGTTTATTTTAATAATAGTCTTTTCACGTATGTAAGAATATACACTTGATTAAAAATTGTTATACACTACCTTATCTATTTTTTCTAACTTGTATCATGTGATACAATAAATGTTAGACATTGTCTATTTAATCTGTTACATATAGACAATTAAATGGACTATCAACTCATCAAATTAATTAATATTTGAATATGTAACATTGAAATAATAGTATTTTTTATTATTTAATTACACATTTTAGATGAAAATAGATAATCTAGTTCCTAGTGTGACTTTTTTTTACAGATATTGTCTATTTTTAAAATAATTGACATATTATCAATATAAACTTCTATTTCACATGTCACATAATCATGAAATCTGATGCCGTAAGAGTTCTCAACATAATATATGTTAAAATTAGAAAATTAAGAATTTACGAAGGTAGCGTCCTGTAAAATTATAAATTATAACAACTAGGAGAAAGAAATATATTCTTGAAATTGTGGAAGATGACATCGCCATGACATCATTTATAATTATTAGTTGCGTTGGAGACATAATTATTGATATCTTATAATTCGATTCAACTTTAAATCGATTTGAATTTATGGGGTGAATTTAAATTTATTATGAATCATACGATTCAATATCGATTTAGTAGCGAATATATCAAATCTTACGATTTTACCGACGGTCGATTCATGATCTATACTAAATTAAAGTATGGTAGAACCGCATGAGCATATTATTTTAAAGGTGATGAAATTAAAGATTCGATTCAAGGTAGCGAAAGTCGATTGCCTAACCAATTAGTCGCCGAATGACCCGAATCTAATAAGTCAACAATGGTCACCCGCGACGGTAGAGCGGTTGTGCACTGAAATGTGTGTTTTGGTTTAAAATTAGTCTCTAATTTAGAAAAATCGAAAATTAAATCTCTTTGAATATTAATTGAAAAAGAACTTACTGTAAATAATAAATCATATTCAATATCAACTTTAGGTCATTTAACATAAAAATGGAAGCTAAATTAAGAATATATTACTATAGAGTAAAACTTTTATTAGGATTATATATCTATTAGGTTTGAATTATAAATAGTTATCTTTTTGAAAAACTTATAAATACTTATCTGGTTACATAATTCTTTTAACATTAAACTTATATGTCTGACTAAAATCAAATAATATATTTTAAGCTAGACATTTTAAATGTTTTATTTTTCTAATTTTATGAACGTGAACCGAATCTTACGATTCGATTCGCGATTCTCGATTCATAAAATATGGATTTCGATTCTCGATTCGAATCCCGATTTGACATCTATGGTTGGAGATATCTCACATGAGAAACAAACAATGACAAAGAGTGGTGATATATAAGTGGTCTGGATTGGGGCTTAACACAAGCCAATTGTAGAGAATCCATAGGCCTTAAGAGTGTTGAGCTCGATAGTTTGAATGGTCATATAAGTGGGGTTGACCCCATTTAACACAAAATCAATTGGCTTATGTTAAGGCCCAATCTACACCACTTATATAGCATAACTCTTTGTCATTGTTTGTTTCTCATGTAGGATATCAACACAACCCCTCAAGTGTAACTTGGCATGAATCAGTAGCCACTTGCCAAACATTCCTTGGTCTATCTCTCCAATGCTCAAGGTCATTTAACGGGTCTAGTCTTCTCCGCTAGCCCAAACTCCACAAGAACTTTATGAACTCATGATCAATGGCTGTCAGGCTTTCTTCTACTTTGATACTATGTAGAGAATCCATGGGGCCTTGAGAGTGTTGAGCTCGATAGCTTGAGTGATCATATAAATGGGGTTGAGTCCATCTAACAAAAAGCCAATTAACTTATGTTAAGGTCCAACCAATACCATTTATATATTACCACTCTTTATCATTTTTTATTTCTGATGTGGAATATCTCAACACTGTATGCATAATATATACTCGGTAATCTTTTGTAGTATCAGTGAAGAAAAATGACATTTTTATTGAATTTGTGCAGTAAAGTAATAGTGCAAAAAATGAAAACTTATGCAGGCATCTCATTTAAAATAAAAAAAATGGGAGGAAATCATTTCAAATTTTGTTAACGGAAAATAATAGAATCTATAAATAAATGAAATGAAAAAAAAACTTATTACCATAAAATATTCCAAATCTCAAAGTATATGTAATTTGCCGCGGGGAAATTTTATAAAAAAACACATTTTATAATGGTTTAGGCATATTCCCATGTTTTCGTAGGAAAATTAACATATAATGGGATTGTGAGCGGACGACGTTACACGGTAATTATGAGATCGGACTAATAGGCAGGCTTCTTAAAATAACGGGGAGATGTAATTGATGTGATTAGAAAATGGTTTTGCATGTTTAAATGTTTAAAAGATATGAGATTGAAATTCCGTACTTAAAATAGAGTCGCCATCCGGTTCAGCTTAACTGAAAATTTTTTGGTACGATTTTCTCATCGGGTGGTTGACCATACCTTAAGTAGAGATTCCGAGTTCGGATGATGTTATCTATTTTTCATTAGGCCAAGTTAAGATACTTCATTCTTTCTTAATCGGTTTAATCCATCCTATTTATTCGTGTTTTCAGTTATTTTGTTATTTTTCACATTTATCAAGCAATTGAAGCGATGAATAAAATATTTACAGCCGTAAAAAAAAAGTGCGGAAAATAAAATTATTATAAGGCTTCCAAGTCCTGTACATTTTTCTATGCAATAAATAAAATACCCGAATGTCTGATATACGTCTACCTGCAGAAGATTGTTAGCACGGATATGGCATATTTTATTTACAGTATCATAAAGCCCGGTTGGATGGCTAAAATGAGATTTGAACGGCGTTTGCGGGGAAATTTCATTTTTAATCAAATTTTAGGTTCAGTCGTTGCTTTAACCGAATTATAAGTGAAAATGCCACACGTTATTAGGTGGGGTCTGTTTTCAAGAGGTTTTGAGCTTCCATCATTGCATTATATGTTCTAGCTTCGAAAAATAAGCTAGTCCGGGAACAAATAAAAATAAAACTGCTGTCTAGAAAGTCATATCGCCGACGATACAATTGATGCCGCCGGCGACATTAATTATATCACTGGCGACATCAGTTTGTAGGCAGGCTACATGGCTTTCTGAGTATCATAAAGAAAGGGTCCCATAAGAAAGTGAAATTTCTAGGGAACGTGACGCCACCGGCGGTATCAATGATGTCTATGGCGATATGGGTGATACCGCCGGCGACATTACATGTATCCGGCGACTTCAATTTCTTGCAGTAGCAGTGGATAACAGTAAAAAATGACCAAAAACCTAAAAAAAGAATATAAATTAACAAAAATTAACATAAATCAGTAATATTAATGCTAAAGAGCTATGAGACTCAGGATTTTTGCCTCGAGGCCGTGAATCCACCTCTTCGTGAACCGAAAAGAAACTCCTCCGAGGAGCTTTTTACGATGATTTAGTAGTAAATTTGAGTGTTTCGGGTTTCTAACTCCAATTAAGTTGATTTTTAACTACAAGATTTACTGATTTTAAGCTCACAATCAGAGAATTCAAAGAAGAAAAATCAGAAAAAATGGATCGAAATCCTTTTTTTTTCTGTCTTATCTAATTCTTATCTCACTAAAATCTATTTTCTCATTCTAACATTCGAATTCTAACATTAGATGATCCCCCCCCTTTTAAATTGCAGCTCAATGTGTGCTTTTATAGGTGAAATGGGGTATTTTTCGAGGCCTTTTTGACCAATTCCGTCGAAAGTGGCCGAAAGGCTGTCTGTGGAGGGACCCATTTTGGGCCATGCCGTCGGCGATATGGATGATGCCGCCGACGACATGGTGATATCGCCGGCGGTATGGCTGATGCTGTTGGTGGCATCAGCCTCCAGCATACCGATAGGCAACGGGCCTAGGAGCCTAAAAAGTCATCAAAAGTGGTTTAATAGTGGGTGGAAAGGTATCTTTTTAATTTTTAATGATATTTTAATGGGTATTTTTAATTTAGGTGTAAATCATCGGTTCAAGCTCCTACCGGACGCGTTATCGGCCACGCCGAACTGGATTCTACCAAGTATAAAATTTGTGAGGAATATTATTTTGGTAATAAAAATTCTAAGGAGAAATTTTTATTTTGAGGCATTAAAATCAGGCACACGTCATCATCGTCTCGCGAGAGGGACTATAAAATCCCGTGCTTACAGGCTGCCCCTCGGGGGATCACTGCTGCCACAGGTCAGTATGATCACAAGAAAGATCAAGGGATAGGAATAATACCTGATGGGTGACTGGTTTACCCCTTGGTCGGACTTTGTGCTTTGTAAAGAGGTTGCCCCTTGGTCGGGCTTATGTTTTGTGGAGTGATTGCCCCTTGGTCGGACTTATGCTTTATGGATTGGTTGCCCCTTGGTCGGGCTTATGCTTTGCGGAGAAATTGTCCCTTGGTCGGTCTCGAGCTTTGTGGAAAGGACGCCCTTTGGTCGGACTTACGCTTTGTGGAGAGTTTATCCTTTGGTTGGACTTATGCTTTGTGAAGAGATTGCCCTTCGGTCGGGCTTTCACCTTGTGAAGAGATTGCCCTACGGTTGGGCTTATGTTTTGTAGAGTGATTGTCCCTTGGTCGGGCTTTCACTTTGTGAAGAGATCGTCCTTCGGTCAGGCTTATGTTTTATGGAGCGACTGCCCTTTGGTCGGGCTTTCACTTTGTTAAGGGGGCTTTCACCTTGTAAGGAGATTGCCCTTCGGTCGGGCTTTCACCTTCTGAAGAGATTGCCCTTCGATCGGGCTTATGTTTTGTAGAGTGATTGCCCCTTGGTCGGGCTTTCACTTTGTGAAGAGATTGCCCTTCTGTCGGGCTTATGTTTTGTGGAGTAATTGCCCCTTGGTCGGGCTTTCACTTTGTGAAGAGATTGCCCTTCGGTTGGGCTTATGTTTTGTAGAGCGACTGCCCTTTGGTCGGGCTTTCACTTTATGAAGAGATTGCCCTTCGGTCGGGCTTATATTTTGTGGAGTAATTGCCCCTTGGTCGGGCTTTCACTTTATGAAGAGATTGCCCTTCAGTCGGGCTCATGCTTTGTGTGAGAAGTTGCCCCTTGATCGGGCTTGTGCTTTGTGAAGTGATTCCCCCTTGGTCGGACTTACACTTTAAGGAGAGACTGCCCTTCCATCGAGCTTATGCTTTGTGGAGAGATTGTCCTTTGGTCGGACTTATGCATTGTGGAGTGATTGCCTTTCGGTCAGGCTTGTGCTTCGAGGAGAGTTTGTCCCTTGGTAGAACTTTTTGCTTTGTAGATTGGTTGCCCCTTGATCGGGCTTACGCTTTGTGGATAGGCTGCCCTTTGGTCGGACTCGAGCTTTATGGAGATTTTTGGTCGGACTTGATCAAAATTTGAATTGGAGGGGGCGATGTCGCTGGCGGTATGAATGATGTCGCTGGCGGTTTGGAGTGATGTCGCCGGCGGCATGATGGCCACGTGGTAGTTTTGACTAGTCAAGAAATTTTAATTTGAATTGGAGGGGGTGATGTCGCCGGCGGTATAGGTTATGTCACCGGCGGTATGAGTGGACAGTTTTAGATAAATTAAAACTCCTCAAATTTTGCGCGGCAGTTTAAAAGGAAGTAAACTCCTCTTCCTCTCATACAGAAATCGTACCCCTCCTTCTCCTCTTCTCCAAATTTTCGATTTTTTTTCTTTCCATCATTCTAATCGTGAAGTGAATCGCTAAGGCTTTCAGGGGTAAATCTGCTAAGGCTAGGGGGGATCTGCCTGATTCCTCTATCGAAGGGTTGAAAATTCTCTCAGTTCCTGCTGCTTATGGCTTGAAGGCGTCGGCCAAGATGTATGGCTACAGGATCAATTCTCCTATCACTAATCTGACCCCAGAGAAGGAAAAGCAACTCTGTTATGTCCAGGTAATCCCACAAAACCCGAATCTCCCCTTTTTGGGTTGAGTTTCAATTTGGCCTTAGGCTTGAAATAATGTCATGATAGGAGCCATAAGTGTGAAATAGACTGATTATAAATTGATATTGATGCTTTAGGTTCAATTTTTACCGTTTTCAGGCTTATTGTTTGATTGATTGCAGTTTTTATGGTTTTGGCATGATGGGTGCGATTTTGGGGAAAACAGGTTCTGCCCGCAGGTAGTGATGTCGCCGGCGACATGAGTGATGTTGCTGGCAACATCAGTCCTTATAAAAAGGCCTAAGGAAGTCTGATGCCGCTTCTGTTTGAAGCGATGTCACCGGCGATATCACCCATACCGCCAGTGGTATAGAGTGATGTTGCCGGCGATATCGCTTCTAGCAGAAGCGACATCAGCAGCTTTCCATCAGGTTCCAGCAATGAGAAAATAAGCAGGACTTATCTGTTTTATTTCTGATTTTATAGCCGTATGAACTGACTTATACTGGGGGGATGGGCACCATCGGTGAGTAGTGGCACCATATTTTGGAGAAGGACCCCGTGCTTGCACTAGCCGTTAATGAGACAGGATTTGGAGACCTAGCCCGGATTATGCCAATGCTGATGCCTAAGCTCTCTCATTCAGCCATGACGGCCCTAACCGAGAAGTGGTCTAAGACCACCCACACTTTTCACTTCTCTTTTAGGGAAGGGACGATTACACCCTCCAATGTCATTGCTATGATCGGGCTTCCTTGGATGAACGAGGTCATTCACTTTAATGCTTACATGGATAAATACCATGTCGAGAGGCCCGTGGTGAGTCGGGAGAAGGGGCTGTTCGATTTAAAGCCCGTTTCAAGGCCGCTGTCTTATAATGAGTTGCACCAATATTGGACCGAGGTATATGTGGTGCTTGAGGATGAGAGAGAGGCTTGTGTTCGGTCTTTCGTGATTTCTTTGCTCACCGTACTATTCTTCCCAATCTCGGGGAGAAAGATCAATTACATGCTGATAACTGCTATGGAGGACGTGGCGGGCATTAGGAGGAAGAATTTGCCGAGGGCCACCTTGGCTCAGCTGTACCACGGGCTGGACATGGGAGCCCGGAAGAAGGTAAAAGCCCTTCGCCTCTACCATCTGCTACTTCAGGTATATCTTTTTAGAAGCATTTTACTTAATTGTGGACGTCTTATTTTCTATTTAAGCTGACCAATTGCTACTTGTGCAGGCTTGGGCTTTCAAGCATCAGATCCTCTCGCCGGTCGAGTTCAAGAAGACTGTGCCGCCGGGCTCCCACTTTCTCGCCCGCTGGTGCGGGGGTGTTGGCGGGAAGGCCAAGTACCCTACAAAATACAAGGAGGTCCTGAGGAGCATGCAGTTAAGCTCGGTATGCAATTTTTAACTTAGTCCTTATTTTTACACTTTAGAACAAAACAAAAGCATTTATGAACTTATATTGGTTGTTTTGGTTGATTGTTGGTGTAGATTGTCCTAGATCCATTCAACGGGGTGGAGAATTCGACAGAGGTTGCGAGGGTTAGGAAGGAGGTGGACGATTGTCGGTTCATCATGAGTGTCCTTTGTCCCAGCAGTGGTATCTAGGTGAGCGCGTCCGAGGTTGGAGGTCCATCCCGGTTGTCGATAGATCGGTGCCTGCTGTTCCTTCCAGAGGCTTATGGTGGCCCTATTTAGTGATCACCTCCGAGGCTGACAAGGCCAATTATATCGAGCGGAATGGTCGAGTGATCCCTAGTGCCCCTGGCCTCTACGAGCAACACCAGCAGCGTCTACTCCCCTTGTGTCCCCGCATCCATAGGAATGATACGATTGAGTATCATAATGAATAACGGCTGAAGGAGGAGAAAAGGCACCTCAAAGGTGTCGTGGATGTCGAGGAGGAAGAAGACGAAGAAGACGAAGAGCATGAGGGTGATGTTGGGATCAAGCCCGAGGGGAAGGATGAGGCAGGCATGGATGTAGCTGGCAGGAGTGCGCCAATGTCCCAAGGGGGGTAACGTTCTTTTGAGGTATGATCGTGTTTATGTGCATGATTTTAAAATTGTTTAGGGACGTTGCTGATGTGTGTCTTTTGTGTTTTTCAGGAACCCACGGGGAAAAGAGGTTGGGATAACCAGAGTGGAGCTCGGTACTATAGTGTACCGGAGGGTATAGATTTCATAGAGGGGCGTCTAGTCAACCCGATGGAAACCACATTCTTGCTGATGAATTCTCGGGGCGAGTTCCTCCCCAGGAATATAGGCTCGAGCCGACATGCTCGCATCTTTATGCCAGAAAACACTACTTATGTAAGGCCTGATAATTGTTTTCTTATTTACCCTGAATGCGAGTGTCTAATGATTTGCCTTTTGGATTTTTCAGGTGGCGCGAAGCCATGTGGAGCAGCTTGCAGAGAATAACTTTGCTCTCTGGGATACGCTTATTGGGCAGTCGCTCCTCGTTCAGGTACATTCCCTATTTATGCCTATATTAAAATAAGATAAGATGCATGTATGGATGCTATGAATGATATGCATTGTTGATGTTTTCTCTGGTTTGCAGGATTTCTTGGCCCTTTCCTTATCAGATGCTGATGTAGCCCGTTGAAGATATGAGGAGGAGACTGCAGGACTCCGGCGTCGTGTAAGTGACCTTGAGGGTCAGCTGGCGGCTACTGTTCAGGAATAGAGGAGCAAGCAAAATCTGGATCATGTGCACCCCGGTAGCACTAGTCGAAGGGGGGGTGAAGATGTCTGCCGACCGACACCCATTTGCCTCGGCCGAGGAGTCTAGCAGTGTACCCATGATAGAGGGAAGGGAGAAAGATGAGGACGATGTTGGTGATTGGCTTGTAAGCCCTGATGATATTTCATCCCGCCTGACCGGCAGTGGCGGGCATGCTTAGTTTTATATTTTTGTTTTGCTTTTCAGTTTTTCGTTTGTACCCTTGATACATTGGGGTTAGAATAGTTTGGATTTATTGTTGGATTTTGTTTCTGTGGTCTAGACATTCGGAATTTTTGGATGGTTTGTGCCTTTGGGCTTTTTACTTCAAATAAAATGGATTGCATTCGGACAGGTGTTGGAAATGGGTTATAGGGTTGTTTATAGGTTTTGTACAGGTCTGCAATGGGAAAAATGCTTCTGATGCCACCGAAAAATTAATTTCATGCCGACAGCGGCATGACCCATATCGCCCAAACTCAATTAGCTAAAATAATATGTACAGGGTTGTCTGAAAAGCCCATATCACCGGCGGTATCAGCTGATATCGCCCAATTCGATCTATATCACCGGCGGCATCATTTACATCGCCGATGGCATCACTCATATCGTCGGTGGTATCACTTCTCTAGCAATCTGATTTAGACCATTCTGTCAATTCTGTCAAAAGCTATGGGGTTTTCTGTAAAGTCTGGGAAATGCGGACTAGAAGAAGCTTGAAAAATTCAGGCTTTACGGGTTTCGATATGCCGCGGTCTGGCCCGTAAGCCGCGAGTTCCTTCGAGCGACGCTATCTTTTTAGGATCCAATGGACCACATTTTCTGATTTTCATCATTCGAGTTTTGCCCCTTGCTCGAAGAATTCCACGCTATTTTGGGGACACCGTGTCCTAAACGCGTTACGCTGGCGCTGTCAGACTTTCATTTTGGTGCAGATGGAATCCCTCGAGGGTTATGGAATTTGGATTCTGTGGACCCATTTCTGTCTCAGTTGCCCGATAAACCTAGGTTTTAGCTCGGAGTGGTTCTAGAGTGGTACCGTGGAGCGCCCCGATCCCACCTTGGTTGGCCATTTCTGGTGGCATTACTACTCATGGCGGAGTTTATGTGCGGAGTGAGCCCGATTGCTTCGCTCAGGTTGATTTCAATCATCAGCCCTATATCGACAGGGGCTTCTCCCATGGCTGTGGGATTGGCCGATGTTTTGCTGAACGTGGATGCTGCTTCTGTTGACCCGTCACTTATCGGAGATCAACTCATATTATTACAGGTACCTTTTATTCTTTCTGATTCTGCACATTTCTATCCCCAATCCTTACCTGAGTTTTGAATTATAGGTATGGCTGATGGATAAACTGAGGTTGAGGGAGGCACCACGAGGGAACCCGAAAAATATCTTCCCGTCCATCTGAGGAGAGAGGGCTTATGCGGGCTGATTTCGACGAGCTGACTTATAATGATTGGGTGCCTATTTTGATGGGGTATACTGACACGCGGGTTCAATAGGTTAGTCCATAGTGGAGAATTCAGGATGTGGTTGTAGAATCCTGGAGTGCCTGTGTTCAATTGATAGGTCTGGAGAAATCTTCGTTTTACACCCCTTATCGACTGTGCCGTCAGTATGGCAAGAGATAAAGAGTCCCAATCAAACTGACCCACAACTAGATTGGAGTTTACAAAGCTAGGTGGGTGAACCATATTCAGGAGAAGTGGTCCCGGGAGGCTGTATTTGAGATTCTGGATTATGATCACGTGGAAACCATTAAGACCGACACACATTACAGGGAATGGCTTGCTGAGATGAGAGGCTTGCTGAGATGAGAGGCTTGCCGACCCGTCGAAAGTAGTCATGGGCCCGCTTTGAGGGGGAATGTGCGGAGCAGGGGGAGGAGCCCTTTTCTACTACCACATCGAGACGGACCTCTAGGTACTGTGATGATGATGTAGGAAGCTCGATTTGAGCCTTGCATTTATCAGAACTATCAGACCTCTTTTATTATTATTATTTTTTCTTTTTTTCTTTTTTTTAGCATCTAATATGGAATAAAATGAACTCTGTCCAAGGCTTGCTGAAGTTGTCTTAATCCTATAAATACAGGATCCACATAAGCCTAAGCATTTAGATTTCAACAAAAGAGAAACTTTCATTAATTGAGATAAAATAAAGTACATGAAGTTTGGTTGACATTCCCATTGATTCAACTCCCGGTGCCAACTAGCCGAGATCGTTTTTCTAGAAGGCACTCACTCTTTGCTCACATACCCTAACTTTTGCCTAGATCGCCCTTTTCGGGTTTTCGATCTAGCGGGTTAGTCTCATCCCCTAATTTTTGCACGGATGGTTTGCAGGATACCAATCATCGGGTGTCACTCTAATTTTTGCACGATCAGTAAAAGACTGAAAGGCGGGTAATTATCACGTATATATTTTTTTAGTGTACCACTTTTCTGATTTGTTTCTTTTGAATTAGATATGATAATGCTTAAGCCTGTCTTGGTTCACGGGGTTCACAAACTTGTTCCTATCCATGTCCATAAGCTCAGCTGCCCCTTTTCTAAGCAGCTTCTTTATTACATATGATCCTTCCTAGTTTAGCCTGAATTTACCCCTCGAATCAGTGGTAGAATGCTTCAGTTGTTTAAGGACTAGATCACCAGCATTCAGGGGGAACTTCTGATGTCTTACCCGATTGTTATATGCCCGAGCCATGCACTGCTTGTACATATGGAGGTTGTTGAGGGCCTTTAACCTCTGCTCATCCATGATGTTCAACTGTTCAAATCTCACCCGGGTCTATTCAGATTCTTTTAATTTAGCCTCCAGAGCGACTCTTAAGGAGGTCACCTGAGTTTCAACTGACAAAATCGCTTCCATCCCGTAGACTAGGGAGAACGAAGTTTGGCTTGTAGGGATGCAAATGCTGGTGCAATATCCCCAAATAGCAAAATATAGCTTATCTGCCCAATCCCTATAACCGGCTATCATCTTAGAGAGAATTGTCTTTAACAATTTATTAGCTGCCTTAACAGCCCCATTGGCCTGTGGTCTATATGGGGAAGATCTATGGTGCTCGATCCCGTATTTCTTGATTAAAGAAGCAGTTTACCCCATTATCCGAGACTATATGGTGTGGGAGTCCATACCGAGCGAAGATGTGCTTCTCTATGAACTTGGCCATCTGCTTGGAGGTGACATTGGTGTAGGATTCGACTTCCACCCATTTCAAGAAGTAATCTACTGCTACCACAATGAATCTGTGGCTGTTTGTTAAAGAAGGACGGATTTCACTAATTATGTCTATCCCCCATGCCGAGAATGGCCAAGTGGTAGACAAATGATGGAGTTCGGTAGGCGGCAGATGCTGCATATCTCCGTAAACCTGGCATTGGTGGCATCGTTTGACCTGGGTGATACAATCGGCTGTGAGAGTGAGCTAAAAAACCCCAGCCACTGGATTTTCTTTGCTAGAGCAAGACCATTCATATGAGGGCCACAGTCACCGGCATGGACTTGGGTCGTTACGTCCTGAGCCTCAGAGTCAGTGAGGCAATGAAGAAGTAGGCTATCGCTGGTGTGCTTGAAGAGATCATTATCCATAATAAAAAACTGGATAACGAGCTGCCATAGGGTGGTATGGTTCAAGTCAGAAGAACCCGTAGGGTATTAGCTGGTCCGAAGGAATAGGATGATGTCAGAATACCAACACAGTTCGAATGAAATGGCGAGGATTGGAGGAGCCGATTGAACATGATATGGGATCTTGGTGGACAACAAAACTATAGGGTAGATAGGCTGCTGCTGGGGTCCTTTCCATATGGACGCGAGAGTGGCGAGAGCATCAGCCATTTGATTTTCGTCCTGAAGGACATGGCGGTACAAGCACGAGGTAAATTTCTCAGATAATTCGCGGACAGCCTCAACATAAGGACGGAGAGATTCTTCCTTAATTTTCTAATCTCCAATGACCTAACGGACAACCAGAGCCGAATCTCCGATGACGGATACACGGCGGGCCTGAACCTGAAGAAGAGCCTCAAGGCCGAACAGACAAGCTTCATATTCAGCGCCATTGTTAGTGATAGCGAATTCTAAGCATTTGGACAATGGGATTATCTCATTATCTGGCGTGACGATGATGACCCTGAGACCTGCTCCCCGATGGTTCATAGCACCGTCATAGTAAATTGTCCAAACGTCGTCAAGGGTTGTAACTGAGGTGACCTGTTCATCAGGAAACTCTAAATTCTCCTTATAGTCAGAGCTAAGGGGTTGATTAGCCAGGAATTTAGCTACGGCCCACCCCGTAATGACCTTTCGGGTTACATATTTAATGTCAAACACAGACAGGAGACAAAATCCATCGAGAAAATTTGCCGACTAGAGTAGGGGATTGACAAAGAAACTTCATTGGATCAATCTTGACTACGTCTTGGACGCGATAAGATTGGAAATAATGTCGCAACTTTTTAGTGAGCCAAACTATAGTAGTGCAAGCCTTTTCTACAATCGAATACTGGGTTTCATAATCCAATAACTTCTTGCTCAGGTAGTGGATGGCATGTTTACATTTATCATAATGGTCTTAGATAAGCATGGCCCCAACAGAAGTTTCCTTGATAGCCAGATAAAGGATGAGTGGTTTCCCTGGGATGGGGGGTGTCAAGATGGGTGGATCAATAAGATACACCTTGATTCTATCAAACGCTACTTGGCAGTGATCGTTCCATACCATGGGTTGCTGTTTTCTTAATAGCTTAAAGATGGGTTCGTAAATAGTACTGAGGCGAGCAATGAACCGACTAACATACTGCAAGGACCTAGAAAACGATTGGACCTCCTTCTCTGTCTTAGGGGGACGTATATCTATGATGGCTTTAACTTTATCTGGATCCATTTCAATCCCTTTTTGGCTAACCACGTATCCCAATAGCTTGCCAGAGGTAACTCCAAATACGCACTTCTTTGGATTCAGGCGGAGGTTATACTTTTCAATACGAGTCATGAACTTGTCGAGAACAGCAGGGTGCTCCTCTCGAGTATCGGACTTCACAATTATATCGTCCATATACACTTCCACTTCTTTATGGATCATGTCATGTAAGAGGGTGGTTACAGCGCACTGATAAGTGGTCCCGGCATTTTTCAATCCGAACGGCATTACCTTGTAGCAATACACCCCCCATTCAGTGATAAAAGCTATTTTGACTTTGTTGACAATATTAACTAGAATCTGATTATACCCCGAGAACCCGTCCATGAATGAATACATAGTCGCCCTAGTGGCGCTATCAATTAGGACATCGATGTGCGGGAGTGGGAAGTCATCTTTCGGTGAGGCTTTATTGAGATCTCCGAAATCCACACAGACCCGGACCCTACCATCCTTCTTCGGAACTGGGATGATATTGGACAACCAAGTCAGGTATTCTACCACTTTAATGAATCGAGCTTCAATCAACCTTGAAACCTCTGTCTTAACCTGTTCTGCCCATTCTGGTCTCAACCTGCGAAGTTTCTGCTTGACAGGCCAAAATTTAGGATCAGTTGGGATTTTGTGTTCGGTGATTTATCGGTCAACCCCAGGCATGTCTTCGTATGACCAAGTAAAAGCGTTAACATGATTTTTAAGCACTTTTATGATCTCACTTCTTTCCTTGGGAGTTAAATCTTTGGAAATGGTCACCATTTTGGGATTGTTATCTGTACTTAGGTTTATTTCACTTAATAATGTATCACTAATGCCAAAAACATTATGCGTATTGTTATATGAATGCATGGATCCATTAGGAAAGACATCAAACAAGTAAGCAGAACGGGAGTTATTCATTGCATTAAAAGGCTCGTAAGCAGCATTATTTGCATCAAATACATCAGAGATATTAAGAATTACATCGTCTATATCCTCCTCCACAGGGGGAGGGACTTCAGTAGCAACATCAATAGGAGGAGCATCCTCTATATTATCTGTCAGAATGGTGCCCAAATCGCGCTCTAGAGCGGTCTTTTAGGCAATGGTGAGTGATGGCCCCCTAGACAGGTCGGCTTTCTTGGCGAGAGCCCTAGCGAGTCTCCCTACTATCGCTGCCATAGCATCTTCTCCTCTAGTTCCTTTACTCTTCCAGCCTTTCTTCATCTGCAGTGCCATGGCTTCAGTTATGGTTGCCACAACATTTTCATTTTCTGGATCGGTAGACTCTTCATTACTTCACTCAGGCTCATCTTCGGGATGCATCTTACCTTTTCTTTTAGCCTCATCAGAAACAATGTTGACAGGCATATGATGCTCAGTAGGCTTTGGTTCAGCTGAAACTATCATGCGACCGGTCTCGAAGTCATAGACATCTTTAAAGATTTCAAAGCTGGGCCATATTTTTTCGCCATACTCGATTGGCTCAGGCTCTCCCTTATAAGGCCTCTTGCCTTGGATCTCATACACAGTGACCATATGGCAGTAGCAGGAGGGGACGCGGCAATAGGCTTTTCCTTATATCCCAATCCAGCTCGATGGGTAAGGATTTTTGGCTCTAATGCCTCAATAATTCCTTGTTCGTGTATTCCTCCACCACTGCCAGGCTTGTAACCAGATTTCTTCATTAGTTTACCCGTACCCCCATGAAGGTGGCTATTCCAAAGGGGAGGAGACTTTCGGTCTTTGCTAATCATGGTAATCTGAAGGCCCTTTTCTAAACTAGCTTCCACTTCCATAATAGCCATAACAGAAGCGGGATCAGCCTCTATAGTTACCATTTTGTCTTTATGAATCATCTTGATTTTCTAGTGTAGTGTAGAGGGAACAACGCCTAAAGCATAAAGCTATGGTCGGCCAAGCAATAGGGAATAAGTAACAGGAATGTCAATTACAGTGAAGCGCACATTGTTTGCCACACCTTCGACAGTGACTTCTGCCTCAAAGGTCCCAATTACATTGCGCTTTGAATCATCATAAGCTCTAATAACTATGCTGGATTTTTCAAGCATGTCCTCTGACAGTCCTAGATGATGAACAATTTTTAGGGGGCTCAAATTTAGAGTGGAGCCATCATCCACTATGTCGCACGGGTTAACCTTACCGAGAATTTAGATTCGGATGAATAAGGCCCTGTTGTGATCCCTACCCTCGAGCATAAGATCAAAATGGTCAAACACAATCTGAGACCCTTTTCTCAGGGGAATGCCTTCTCCTATCGTGGCACATATCTCAACAACCGAGGTGGTCAGATTAGCTTCTAAATCGAGGAGCCGTTTAATTAAGCCCTTGCGATGCCCTTCGGAGTCGATTAATAGTTGCCAGATGCTGTATCGGGCTTGGGTGTTTTTCAACTGGGTAATGAGAGGGTCAACCTCAAGATTGGTAGGGACAGGCAAATGTGGAGAAGGGGGTCTTGCAGTAGTTCTAACTATGCCAGGAACCGGGTCTTTGCTTAAGCGGAGATATCGGTCTTTAGGCTGATATACATGACCACTCTGAGTGATATTAAGGACATCGTCGAGCAAGACACTCTTAGTGGCTTGTGTTTTAAATAGATACTATTGCTCCTCAGAGTCCAAACCTGGATTTTACAGTTTATACTTATCTATGCTAAAGAGGTCATTTTGATCAACCTTGAATAAGTCGATGCTTACGGCCTTGGTCTCTCGAGCCATTTCCCTATATTCATTGGAATAGTTCTCCTTCAAAACAAAGGAATCTACGCTGAACAATGTTTTCTTCTCAGCTTTCATTCTTTTTACCATAAATGGTTTAGACCTGCGGCTCTCTTGCTTTGGCTGGTTTGGATCAATTTCCATCCCCTGGATAGAGTTGACTCCTGGGATTGCTTGATTGATAAGATCAAAAACTAATTAAGATGGGAGACCTAAACCGATGACCAGGATAGCGTTACTACTGTCTGGCCTCTGAGCAGGGGAGATTGAAGATTACGGCTTTAGATAAACCAGACCATGCCAACTTTACTCCCAAAATTCGGCAAGGGATTATGCATAGTGCTCGAAGCTTTGTTTGGTTTAGCGATCTTTGCTTTGTTAACCAACCGTTGAATTATTGAGAGCAGGGCCTTATAATTGTTGGTTTGGTGTCCTACCTGAATGTGATAGTTACAGAAGTTGTTTTTATCTTCAGGTCTAGGTGGCTTGTATTCCTGAAGGGGCTGTATAAAACCTGCTTCCCTTAAACGCTGGAAGATGACCTACAGGGGTAACTTATAAGGGTTATTCAAAACAAAGGAGGGGCGAGGTGGCTGGATTATGGCAACCGTTGATAGAGCCGGAGTGATTGCGAGGGGCATAGTGAAGGTATGAGAAATGGCTTAAAGTGCAGTCGGTATTTTAGGCTTAGCCGGCGCCAGGACTGAGGGTTAAGCTTCATTCTTTCTGAACCATGGTTTCCCCGCTCTTTCGGCCTTCTCACGCTCTACCTCACGCTCAATTTTCTCAGCTTTCTCGAATACAACCTTGTAAGAAAGAAAGGAATCAGTAGCTATTTCCTTGTGAAACAGGGGGAAAGACCCTTCGAGGAGTTTGACAATCATTTCCTCAACGCTTAGTTTGGATTTCATTAAGACCTGAGTTGACATCCATCGATTGAAGTATAACTTAAAAGTTTTGCTGGGCATTTGGCGGACCCTCTCAAGATGCTGGAGGATTATTTCCATCATAGTATTAAAACCATAATGCACTTTTAATGCCTCAAATAAGAGATCTAAGTCGGCGACAATATGTTACGGCAAGGTGTGATACCATTCAAGGGCAGGACCCCGAAGGGAGCAGGGAAACATTTCAGCAAGCACCTTATCACTTAACTTTTTCACGCGCATTACTCTTTCATACATTATAATGTGAGAGGCAGGAGCTCCAGAACCATCATAATGAGCCATGTTTAGCATAGTAAAATTATCGAGGACCCAGTCTTCGTCCCTTTTAGATTTCTTATTAGTGATAAGGTGGTTGATGTAAGCTTGGATCTTGAGTGTTACGCCCGGAGGCTGCGTGGCCTGTTCGCTGACCGATTTGTAAGAGATAACAGGGGCTTCAGGTGTCACTCCAGGAGAATACGCGACCTGGTCATTGACAATTTGAGAAGCTATCATTTACCAAACAAAATCGCCTACCTCGGGTGTCGTGCCCGGTGGTTGCATGACCTGGTCGTTGAGTGTCGGAGGTAGCGGAGGGCGAATGGTCAGCTGGCTGGCAAAAGGATTTTGGGGGTAGGTGGTGCCTTTAGCAGTTACAATGAACTACGGAGGTGTGAAAGAGGGTAGTGGCTGAGAAACTTGGCTTTGGTGAGTAAATACTGAAGGAGTAGAGCTTTGAGCGAAGGGTCTTGGATTAAAAGGCACAACTAATGGAATGGTCGAAGTTGATAAGAAAGCTGAAGCTTGCCCAAATTGGAATGGGCTCACCATAGGCTGGGTTGATTGAAACATAGGTGCAATGGGTCTCATCCTTACCAGACTGGTCAACATCTGTGCCGAACCGTTCTGGGCCTGAATATCAGATGCCAATACTCGATCGGAATTTCTATCTTCGAGAGCTCGCTTAACGGCTTCCTAAATAGTAGTTTAGACAGAAGGTTGGAAAGCGTCGAGTTTAGGAATTGTGTCATAGCACTGGCAAAGTCAAAACCAGGTGGTGGTTGAGATCCTGTTCTCGAGCTGGAAGTGGGGCCAAAGGGCTCTTCTAGAGGAGGGGTCCTTTCATTCCTTGGGAAAGACATGGCTGGTTGAGAAGGATTCTGGCTTAACTGAACTTGTTTTAAATCTGACTCCTCACTGGAATCGGTGTATGGAATTCCTTCGACTTTTGTGGTGACAATCGGGGTGAGAGGATGACGTATCAGGTGGTGTTCTATCCTTTTTTAAGCCGATGTGCGATGATCAGTATGCCTCCTCCTAGCTGAAATGGTAGGCAGCGGATCAGACCGTGAATGGGTTTATGAATGGTATGGATGGTATGCATGCCTTTTGTCCCTTTGGAGTAATGCGTGATACGTATGGCTGCACATAAATGTGGTTAGAGATGATGCGGTGGCTTATCCCTTCAACATACGTAGGACGTTTGTATAACACATCATACACAGTGATATGTGGTGATGCAACAGAGGCCCGAGAGAAGTCCTACGTGTGTTGCTAAACTTCTTCCAGGGACGGGAGTAGTAAGGGTAAGTTGATTTAATTCTATCTCTTGAAGCCAATGCATAGGGGTGCATGATCACATGGCACATAGCACACAAATCGTCCCTCTTCCAACCTTATGATTCCCGCGTAACGCCTCTTTAGGAGGATGGAGTTTTGGCCTCTTCACCGGTAATGGCGAAAGAAGCGCGTCCCAATTATTTTATTTGTTTTGGTTAGTCCTATGGGAATAAAGTGTTAGGACTTTTTCTAACGTGGCTTTGGTATAGGGCTGTTGATGTAGAAGGTTCTCGTTTACCTTGATTCCACGTTACTCAATCATTCCCAAATAGGTATGATTGTAAGAGTTTACGTGTTGGTTAAAATGAGTGATCCACCCACTAGGCATCCTCAATTCCAACAGGGCATGAGTGACACTTTGCGAGCTTCTCGGGTAAAATGGGGCTCCTAAAATTTACTGAACTATCTACACGACTAAGGATAAAACGTCTTAAGAAAAGGAATGGAATTTTAATCTGGCCAATGATTTCAATACATCATCAAAATCCTTTAAACTTTATGAAAAGAAAGTTTAAGTTTAAAGAGATCGCATTCCCCAACAGAGTCGCCACTGTAAGTGGACGGCGTTTCGCGTGGCGGCTGAGAGGCCAGGCCGACAGACAGGCTTCTTGAAATAACGGGGGGATGTGAGTGATGTGATTGGAAAATGGTTTTGCATGTTTAAATGCTCAAAAGATACGAGATCGAAATCTCGTACTTAAAATAGAGTCGCCACCAGGTTCAGCTCAACCGATAAATTTTTGATATGAATTTCTCATCGGGTGGTTGGACCATACCTTAAGTAGAGGTTCCGAGTTCGGATGATGTTATCTATTTTTCATTAGGCCAAGTTAAGATACTTCATTCTTTCTTAATCGGTTTAATCCATCCTATTTATTCGTGTTTTCAGTTATTTTGTTATTTTCGCATTTATCAAGTAATTGAAGCGATGAATAAAATATTTACAGTCGTAAAAAAATAAGTGCGAAAAATAAAATTATTACAAGGCTTCCAAGTCCTATACATTTTTCTATGCAATAAATAAAATACCCGAATGTCCGATATACATCTACTTACAGAAGATTGTTAGCACGGATATGGCATATTTTATTTACAGTATCATAAAGCCAGGTTGGATGGCTAAAATGAGATTTGAACGGCGTTTGCGGGGAAATTCCATTTTTAATCAAATTTTAGGTTCAGTCGTTGCTTTAACTGGATTATAAGTGAAAATTCCACACGTTATGGGGTTGGGGTCTATTTTCAAGAGGTTTTAAACTTCCATCATTGCATTATATGTTCTAGCTTTGAAAAATAAGCTAGTCCGGGAATAAATAAAAATAAAACTGCTGTCCAGAAAGTCATATCGCTGATGATACAACTGAAGCCGCCGGTGACATGGTTGATGTCGCTGGCGACATGGCTGATGCCGCCGGCGACGTCAATTATATCACTGGCGACATCAGTTTGTAGGCAGGCTACATGGCTTTCTGAGTACCATAAAGAAAAGGTCCCACTAGAAAGTGAAATTTCTCGGGAACATGACGCCACCGGCGATATCAGTGATGTCTCTGGCGACATGGGTGATACTGCCGGCGACATTACATGTCTCCGACGACTTCAATTTCTTGCAGTAGCAGTGGATAACAGTAAAAAATGACCAAAAACCCAAAAAAAGAATATAAATTAACAAAAATTAACATAAATCAGTAATATTAATGCCAAAGAGCTATGAGACTCAGGATTTTTACCTCGAGGCCGTGAATCCACCTCTTCATGAACTGAAAAGAAATGCCTCCGGGGAGCTTGTTATGATGATTTAGTAGTAAATTTGAGTGTTTCTGGTTTCTAACTCCAATTAAGTTGATTTTTAACTACAAGATTTACTGATATTATGCTCAAAATCAGAGAATTCAAAAAAGAAAAACCAGGAAAAATTGATCGGAATCCTTTTTTTTGTCTTATCTAATTCTTATCTCACTAAAATTTATTTTCTCATTCTAACATTCAATTTCTAACATTAGATGATCCCTCCCCTTTTGAATTGCAGCTCAATGTGTGCTTTTATAGGTGAAATGGGGTGTTTTTCGAGGCATTTTTTACCAATTCTGCCGAAAGTGGCCGAAAGGCTGTCTGTGGAGGGACCTGTTTCGGGCGATGCCGCCGGCGGTATGGTGATATCGTCGGTGGCATGGCTGATGCCGTTGGTGGCATTAGCCTCTAGCATACCGACAGGCAGCGGGTCTAGGAGCCTAAAAAGTCGTCAAAAGTGGTTTAATAGTGGGTGGAATGGTATCTTTTTTATTTTTAATGATATTTTAATCGGTATTTTTAATTTGGGTGTAAATCATCAGTTCAAGCTCCTACTAGACGCGTTATCGGCCACGCCGAATTGGATTCTATCAAGTATGAAATTCGCGAGGAATATTATTTTGGTAATAAAAATTATAAAGAGAAATTTTTATTTTGAGGCATTAAAATCGGGTACACGTCATCATCGTCTTGCGAGAGGGACTATAAAATCTCGGGCTCACAGGGATTATACTTATTTGATGTGGAAATATGAGATTTAGTGTTGGGGAAATTCGATAGAATACTTGGATAATTATATAGTTGTGATGAACACTTTTAGATTAAAATTTATTTGGCGGTACTATCAAATAATTCAATCGGATAAACTCAGAATTGAGCAAGAACTTTTATAACGAATCTATTGTGAAAATAATGTACTAGAATTTCGTATTTTCCAGATATGATAATCTATCTGTAGATAACCGCCTGATACCAAATGTTTTCGCAATTAATAATTCGAGTGTCACGATTGTGATTAAATGTTGCGATCGCGTCTTCACAAGACAAACTTTTTGTTTCCTCAAATGAAAGCAATTATGGGCACAAGTTTTCTGGCAAACGCAATATGATCCAAATTTAAAATTTATGATTTTTTATCCTGTGAGGGGCTGCCGCCCCTCGGACCCCACTACTGAAGGTACTGCCCTCAAGTTCCAAACATCATAATAAAACTCAAATAAAATGTGCACCTCTCTCAATTTATTTAATAAAATATTATAATCGCACCGATTAACTAATCTATTCAATTATACTAAATTTCACGTTCTGAATTTGAATGTATATTTCAATAAAAAGAAAAAATGTATGTTAATGCTTAATTTTTTCATGTGAGAATTCCTTCTAAATTAACATCGTTTCGTTGGCGGAATCAAACACACGAGTATTGAGTAGTCAAGTAGGAAATTTGGATCGTGAAAGTAAAAACAATTTTCACGTTGTAAATGAGTCAACAAATCCAATTCTTTTGATAAGAGCTTAATATATATCTAACTATCTGAATTTATTCTAAAAAATTTATTGGCCTTATTAACTTTTAAAGTGACTCCGCATCTCTCTCAACTTTTAAAAAGTGTTCTATTTAGTTTCCTGAATGCCACGTGTCAGCTTTTGATAGGTTTGACTTTTCAAAGATGTAATTGTTCTAATTTTTTTCTCTCCAATTAAAATCTGACACGTGATATTTAGAGAGCTAAATAAAATACTTTTTAAAAAATTGAAGGAACTATAAAATCACTTTAAAAATTTAGAAAGATATTAAATTTTTTAAAACGAATTCAAATAATTAAATATACAGTATGCTTTGATAAACAAGCCGTAACTTTCTAACATGTTTTTTTCCTCTAACTTTTTATTTAATTATTATAAAAAAACTTTTTATTTTAAAAAAAATGAATGTAAAACAGGCACATATTATAGACCAACCCAATTCTTGAAAGCACCACCACTTTAACCTATTGCTTAATTCCTTTAATAAGGTGGCCAACTCCTTTATCGGGGGTGGCTAAAAAGTATCAAGTGAGTCTCACCATTTATAAAATTGGTAAAAGCTCGATTAATTCTAAAATAAAGAGTTCTATTTCTTTCGGCTTATAACTCATTAAATTTAATATTTATAAATACTACATACATATAAATATATATTTAAATAAGTACATTCAAGTTCAATTTATTAATTTAGAATATAAACTAGTATGATCATGCACCATATGACATCCATACAGTGTACGACAAAAAAAAGTCTACAAACCGAATTTTCATCCTTGAATTGTTAGCCAAAACAAAATAGTATGAATTGTGGAAAATTTTCAGTTTACATAAGTCTATGCCTTTTGTCCTCTTCTTGGGTTTTTCCCTATATTGGGCAGTCAAAATATTAAAAGGATAATGAGAACCTAGTTTTGACTTTCTTTCTTGTTTTTTTTCTTTTTGAAGTTTAATTTAATTTTACATGTGAAAACTTTGGTAGGTTCCATGAAATGGAATCTTGCCGGCTGGACGCCTAATTCCTGGCTTAGCTTTAATTTTTTAAATAATTATGATTACACAAAACTGCTTTCTTATTCAGTACAATATCTTAGGCTTAATTTATACATCAACTATATATATAGTCTCATTTTCATACATAAATTATATTTTATTCTATTATCATATATGAACTTATATGTCACCTTCTATTATGCCTATTTTACCTATTTCTCTAGGTTTCAACACTGAAATGGGTCATACTTAAAATAATTACCCATGATACCCGAATTTCTCTTCCTAAATATCTCTCTAATGTCCATTAATAGTATTGCCTAGTGAATTTTTTCCGAATTATCTTTCCATTTCTCTCTCACTCTCTCTTCTCCATATCATTTCAATTCTCTTTTTATCTATCATAATTATTTTTCTTTTTCTGGATTATTATTTCCGCCAATGATTGCTTAGTGCGCCACATTATTCTCCGTTTTATCCTTATTAAAAAAATTAAAAATCAAAATAAAAAATCTGAGTAAACTCGGGGTTCTAGAGTTTCAAATTTCCCTTTTCCTACTCCATTCAAACTCGAAGTTCTAGGGTTTCAAATTTCCCTTTTCCCACTCCATTCGCAGAGCTCCATGTTCGGAAAAATTCCAATTTCTATATGTACGCCCTCTGCACAAGTATCAGAATATTATTTCTTATTTATAGTTAAGTGAAACTAATTTTTACCTTCTTATTTTCATAATTAATAATAACGCGAATATCAAACCACTGTTTTCATCTAAATTAATAAGAAAATGACTATCAAATCACCGGGAAAACGGATGGAAGGGGCAGTTTCAAAAGTAAATTATAGATTTTCTAGTAAGACTAGACCGGAGATTAATGTGGGCAGCACTAAGTAATTATGGGTGGCAAATAACACGATAGCTGAAAATAGAATTGAAATGATATGGAGAAAGAGACACTAGAGAGAGAAAGGAGAATATAATTAAAAAAATTAATTAAGTAATACGATTAATGGACATTAGAGAGATATTTAGAAAGAGAAATTTAAGTATTATAGGTAATATATTTTAAGTGGGGCCATTTCAATGTTGAAACCTAGAGAAATAGGTAAAATGAGTACAACAGAAGGTTACATACAAGTTCATGTATGATAATGAAACAAAACATAGTTCATATATGAAAGTGAAACTGTGAGTATAATTGATATACTATGGGTGAAATTAAGCCCAATATCTTATATATTAAAAAGTATTAAAACATGTTGATAAAAAACATATTAAAACATGAATTCAGATTTAACAGACATAACTAGTCAATAAAATTCACAAAAATAATTAATTATTTTATTTGGAGATGTATTAATCACACATACAAATTAACCCCAGTTTAATAAAACTAATAACACGTGTAACTCTAGAGACTGGAGAGTGCTCTTCTAACTGCTAACTTGGTAGAGTATGTCAACTAATCTTAGCCATGAAGATCGAGTCGACATAGGCCGACTGTTCCACATTCTTAAAAAAGGATAATTATCGCTTAATTTAAAAGAACGAGACTCGAACAATGCTCCACTCGATTTCGTTAGGATAAGATAACGACACGTAGCGTTTTTATGCTCATAAAGATAAGGATCTCTAGCCGGTTCATAACCGGCTGGATAGAGATTCCGCCCCTTAATAGAAGGCAGAATCCAGCCAAGATTTCAAGCCCAGTATCCTTTCCTATAAAAGATCTAATCATAATAGAATTGATACTATAGGATCAGATATACATTAGTGGAATTTCAATCCTATTATGATTGAGACTCTCTATCCCAATCTAATTGGGATATATATAATCAGATCAAAGGTATCGGATTCTCACACTCACAACTGCTATTTTCTCTAAACACCTTAGAGACTTCGGCATCGGAGAGTCCCATAGAGACAACCCCGATCGCCCTCAAACTTGTATCTATTTTACAGGAATCCTCAAGATAGATTGAAGATACAAAATAAAACAATTACTTCTGAAATATCAGTGATTCAAGGTACAATATTTTGACCCATCCTCGTAATAATCAATAAAAAATTCAAATTAAATATTCAAATCCATAAACACAGGTAATTTCAGAGCAGAGGAACTTGTCACAAAACAAGATGCATTCATCTGAAGCTCAGAAGCCAAAAAAAAAAGGCCAATATCCTTGAAAGTGCAGGCAATCAAAACACATACCAGAGAGGGTTATTTGCAAAAATATTCTCTGCACAATATTTATAGATGTAATCACTCATCTACACCAATAACACCATGTCTATAATCATTACCTACAAGTATATTCAATACCTTTGGCGTTATGTCAGTGAGTAGTCTATTTGTTAGAATAACCCTTGTCTTAGGCCAGCCCCCATAATTTGCGGGACAAGGCATGTTAATATGAATAGTAGTAATGAAGTAATAGAGTTCTATCTTTTAAATAATAGTAATAAAATTTTTAAGTAAAATAATATTTTTAAGTCTCTTCTAGTTACGAGCTCTAGATAGTGATATTTATTGTCCAACTCCAAAGTCGTACCTGCTTCTATTCAAGAAGAGTGATTGAGAGGTGGGCACAAACCCCAAGTGTCATACTGACATGGAGGATAGCTTGGAATTGCGGTAGTCTAAGACTTATAATTAGAAGTTAGAACCGGTAAAAATATTTGTTTAACTTCAAATTTTTTTAATATGAGAAAGAAAAAATAAACATTATTTTTTTTTCATTTTTTTATATTTTAATAAGAAAATATGAGATCACGAGTTTAATTTAATCATTCAAAAAAACTTAAAACTTTTGTGAAAAATTTAAATCTAACATCTCATTTTATTATTTTTTATTTTACCGGTTTAAAATGTCAAAAACATGTCTAATAACACATGTCCCATTATAATGATTAGTTAAATAAAAAATAGTAATTTGTATTTTTAATTTTCTCATTAATATTATTCAATTTGACCACTAGTTCATACATATACCTGATAACTCGGAAGATAAATCTTATTAATGATAGGAATTTTAAAAATTCATCTATATGAAATAAGATCAATTTTACTTGAGAGATAACTCTTTCTCAATAAGGAAATAAATTAAAAAAGGTTCTACATATAATTCATAATCCTTATAAAATTATTTAGAACTCACTTCAAAACCTCAAAGGTATGAAATCTAATTCTAATTATTATTAATATTATTATTTTCCACCTCAATCTCTTATAAACCCGAGCAAATCAAGTATCAATATTATTTTGAGAATCTTTCAATACCTAATTAACAAGTGAGACACCATAATCTTTCTCAAATGGGAACGGTTTTTGACTTTATGGATTAAATTTCTGAGAACAATAATTCAAACCTTATATTGAAAGAAAATTAGACAAACTTGCCATGTCCAACTCAGAAATCAAAAGGTATACAAGTGGGCAACGATTTTTGTTTTGTCTAGTAACAAGACCGAGAGGGGGATAAATTTTAAAAATTGTACCATGTAATATTATAGCATATATAATGAAGAAACAAAACATCGTTAAACCTCTTATTTTCAAATAAAAAAATTAGACGCGCACGTTAGAAAGAGAACGGTGTCGTTTTCGAACTAGCCAACAAGGAGTGTGGGTATAAAAAGGGTACATCGGTCCCTGAAGATTCTCGTGCTCCATTGATTGCCTGAACTTGAAAGAAAACATTTGCCAACCAGGCATTTTGTAGTTTACAGAGCCCCAAAAGCAACAACTACTCAAAGAGAGAAGATTCCAGAATCTATTGTCGTTTCCCGATTCGATTTTCCGATTCCGGGATGAAAATGGCGGATCATTTCTTGCTGGGATGGATCTTTGCCTCCGTAATGCTGATATTCGCTCTCTACTACATGCTCTATCTGGCGGTTGTTAAGAAGGAGGAAGAGGAGCACAGTAGACAGGCCGAACGGAACTCCGTTAACACTGTTTCCGCTGTCAACGCGGAATGCAGATCCGGTGACCGTCCTTATGCTGATGTCATCATCGTCGGCGCTGGCGTCGCTGGCGCTGCTCTCGCCCACACTCTCGGCAAGGTATTCTGTTCTGCTTCTTGCCCCTGCATTTTCACTGTTTTCAACGACAAACATCGTAGTGTTTATTTATTCGTTCCAGATTTAAAAGCTTGAAATGCTCTGTTGGCGCTTATGTTGTATGTTGTGCTTGTTTTATTTATTTTTCTGTGATATGGCCATCCTAGCCTTTGATTTTTGATTGATAATCATCATACCGAATTTCTTTAAAGGATTTTAAGCTGTTTTCTGAAATCAAATTTAACTTATCAAGATTCAAGCCTCATGGCTTTGAATTTTAAATGATAATCATGAAAAGGAGGTTCTAAAGGATTTTGATATGGTTCTTTGATTTTAATTGAACTTGTTAAGCCTAAGATATAAATTGGTGGAATGTCCTGTTCTCGTTTTTATTATTTTTGTTCTCACTTCCCGACAAATTTCTTGTTACGGCTTTAATTGAAATCATGTATTTACTGTTGTTTTGATTTTCCGGCTATCTTGTGCTCTTTCGTTGCTTGAAAATAATAATTCAGTAATTCATCAACTGAAATATGAGCTATGATTCCATTTATTTCTGTTTCGGCCATTGCTATCGTCATATGAGACGGATAGAAGAAGCGATCACTTGCAGGGCCTTTATTTCGGTTTGAGAAAACAGCCCATATTGATATTGATACTCCGATATGTTCTTAGTAACCTGGCATCCCGTATATAGCAAAAGAGCTATTAATTTAACCTGAGCCTTTCTGATGATTCAAGCAGTAATGCCATTTTTTCTGGTTTTCTTCTAGAGGACTGCTATTTCTTTATTTTGGAAAAATTAGAATAGAAGGTGTCTTCCTAAAGTGTATCGCGTGCTGCTCTGTCATTTTGGATGATCAAAGAAATAATTTGGTAGGTCCCTCTGTGTTGAAGTTGGATGCCTTATCTAATGCAATATAATAGTTCTATAGAATTTATTTGGTTTTCCTTGACCCCACTTATTTGTTTATCAGTTTCTAGTTAGCAAGACACACCTTGCCAATTTTCATAGTCTGACTCCTCTTTGTGGGGTTTGCATTGATACTTTTCTTTTATTTATATCTGATATAGCTACCAATTTTGAGGAGTTATGAGTTTTCTATAGACTATAGGAATGGATTAATTTTTTCACATCAAAGAGAGCTTCTTACGTAAATCACTAATTGTTGATATTGGAAAACAGGAGGGACGGCGAGTGCATGTCATTGAAAGAGACTTGACTGAACCTGACAGGATTGTTGGTGAATTACTACAACCAGGCGGCTATCTAAAGTTAATTGAGTTGGGACTTGAAGGTATGACACATTTATTGTTGTCTACAGATTCTTCTAATTCTACTACTTGTTTGTTTGACCTCACATTCATTGATAATAATCCAGTTCTACCCTTTTCCTGCATTCATTATCGTAACTCGCTTATGGAACCATCGCTTTTGCTGCAGATTGTGTGGAAGAAATTGATGCACAACGAGTGTTTGGTTATGCTCTTTTTAAGGATGGAAAGCGTACCCAACTTGCTTACCCCTTGGAAAAGTTTCATTCTGATGTAGCAGGAAGGAGCTTTCACAATGGTCGTTTTATACAGAGGATGCGTGAGAAAGCTGCGTCCCTTTCCAAGTATGTGTTTTTGATACCCAGTATAAATTAACAAATGCTCTATTTTGTCATGAAAACTTGACTTGTTCTCAAAATTACTGTAACTTCTTGCTTATCTTTAGAAATAGATGTCATGGATTATACAACTGCATGTAGTGAATATTATTTATACACGAATTATTTACTATTAGCGAAAACTTCTGATCATCTCTTGCTTTCTTTACCTAGTGTAAAATTGGAGCAAGGAACTGTCACTTCTCTTATTGAGGAGCAAGGAACCATCAAAGGAGTGCAGTACAAAACAAAAACTGGTGAACAGCTCACTGCTTTTGCAACGTTGACAATTGTTTGTGATGGATGTTTCTCAAATTTGCGTCGCTCCCTATGCAACCCTAAGGTAATGACATGATTCCCTAGAATAATACTGATGATATAGAATTTCTTTTACGGGTGCTTTTCACCTTCCCCTAAATTTCACCTCTTTCACATATTCCTGGACTTCAACAACAACATTGATTTTGACTTCTTACATTCACTGCAGGTAGATGTGCCCTCTTGTTTTGTTGGTTTGGTCCTAGAGAATTGCCAACTTCCTTCCGCAAACCACGGGCATGTTATTTTAGGAGATCCTTCCCCAATTTTATTCTATCCTATCAGTAGCACAGAAGTTCGCTGTTTGGTTGATGTACCTGGCCAAAAGGTTCCTTCTATTTCAAATGGCGAAATGGCAAGCTATTTAAAAAACGTTGTGGCACCTCAGGTATATAGCCCACATATTGTCCACTACAGTTGGAAAAGAATTTATATCTTTTTATTTTCTTTTACGATTTCTTCCACTAAACTACCAAACGAACCTTGCAGGTTCCTCCAGAAATATATGATTCTTTTATAGCTGCAATTGACAAGGGGAGCATCAGAACAATGCCAAACAGAAGTATGCCAGCCGCTCCCTATCCTACACCTGGAGCATTATTAATGGGCGATGCATTCAACATGCGCCATCCTCTTACTGGAGGAGGAATGACAGTTGCACTTTCTGACATCGTTGTACTACGCAATCTTCTCAGGCCTTTGAATGATCTGAACGACACTTCTACACTATGCAAATATCTCGAATCCTTTTACACCCTGCGTAAGGTATAGTTTACAGCAACAATTCCCCTTCTATTTTATGCATGTACAAGCTGCTGACTCACTCGAAATTTATGGTTTCGTTTCAGCCAGTGGCATCTACAATTAATACACTAGCTGGTGCACTCTACAAAGTGTTCTCAGCTTCATCAGATGAAGCTAGAAAGGAAATGCGCCAGGCTTGCTTTGATTACTTGAGTCTGGGAGGCGTATTCTCGACTGGACCAATCTCTTTGCTTTCGGGATTAAACCCTCGGCCATTGAGTTTGGTGGTTCATTTCTTCGCAGTTGCGATTTATGGTGTTGGTCGTATGTTGCTGCCTTTCCCTTCTTTGAAGCGCATGTGGATTGGCTCTAGGCTCATTTTGGTAAGCATCATGCTCACTGATAATGTTTTCGAGTTAAATTTCCTAAATTTTACGCCCAGAATATCTGATGTTGGAAAGTATACATTAATGTAGGGTGCATCAGGGATCATCTTCCCCATTATAAAGGCAGAAGGAGTGAGACAAATGTTCTTCCCTGCAACAGTGCCGGCATATTATAGAGCTCCACCTAATGATTGGAATTGAATTCTGTAGAAAGTGGTAACTAATATAAACAAATCCGTGCATGTGTTGTACTTGAGAGCCCACCAGTGTTTCGAATTTATGTTTAACTGAAACAACTGTGAAATACCATAACTGATAGTTCATAGCCAGGACTTTTTTTTTTTGTTTTCTTTAAAATGTTCATAATATTGACTTTGAGCTTAAAAAAAGTATATGAAATTTTCTGGAAATGTTCTTTAATTACTTTCTCTGTTTTCATAGTTTGGTACTAATTTGAAAGTTTGTATGTTGGTCTTTTCGTTTTTAATATTTTTTTACGCAAAACAAGCATTCTAGCAAATGTATTCATTTTAATGAAATTATAGTAATTTTATTTTCATTTGAATTGTGTTTGAGAAGAAATAAACATATGTGACTAGCACTCATTGAAAATTGAAAGGAGCTCAAGTAAACCAATTGAAGATTGTACAATTGAATATTTTATAATTGAATATTGTTTAATTAGTACATCCATAAAATGGGGTAGGGATAATTAGGGGTCAATTCCACGGGGGTGGATCTATATGGTAGTCTGTAATGGCTGTAGCCCCCTGACTTTTCGGTATTAGTAAATTTAGATGTAATAATATGACAAAAACTTTTATAGTTCAAATGGTTCACCTATATTTTAAGGGTTGAGGATCATTAGTAAATACTTAGCACCAACATTTTCTTATTTTCTTAAATTTTTTCAACCAAAACTTCCTTTATACCTTCTCTTCATTTTATATAACCCAAATATTTTCCTTACATTCCCTTTTCTTTTTTTTTCTTTTTCCATACTTCATCCAAAATTTTTTTCCTTCAGGTTTTCGTCCCCCACATTCGATTCTGGATCCGTCCCTGCCTAGCTCCTACAAAAACTTTTTTCAATTTAAAAAAATGAAAAGAGCTCATGTAAGGCTATAACGAAACTAGATGCTTTGTTAACAGCAAATGCGAAGTAAAAAAGATTATTTTTTTATATATTTTTAAAAGTATCTTGAGATAATTTTATTCGTGACTTAGTCATATTTTATAAACTCTTTATCCCAATCTATAAATGTATTTAGTAAGATTTGAAATTTGATCTCATTGGACTTGCTAAACTTGTGTTGCCTTACACCTTGTATGTTGAAAACAATTACTTTAGAAAATGTGAAATGAATTTTGGTATTTTAAAATGAAAATTTTGGACAACTTTTGACATTAGAAAAACTATGTGAAATTGATCTTTTGTTACTTCATAAAAGTTTGTTTTGTAGAGTTTAACGAATTGAATTTCAAGGTTCATTTGATTTGACTATTGTTGCTCACAGTTTATACTACTTGCTCCAAGTAAATTTTTTTTTGTTGCCTATTTGATTCACCGGAGTTTTGCTCTGACTACATTCAAATTCGAACCGGATTGCGCATTTGGCTGTGGTGAGTGAGTTTCCCAATAAGGATTTTTTTACATCTGCAATGCACCTAGAACCTTGCTTAAGTGATACCAAGTCGCTCCACTTGGACAATCCCCATTGGTTTCTCCAAGTAATTTTTAGGGTAAACTTAAAAACCATGCATTGTGATTTTACCCTTTTTCATAAGGGGATATGTAGAATTTTTTTACGTGGTTTTAAAAAATAAGCAAAAATAAGATAAAAATATTTTTATTTTTTTAAGAATAGTGATGTTACAAAGAGTATATTAATCAATTCAACATTCTAATATTTGACATTACAATTTAAAAATTATACGTTATAATTTTTAGTAAGTTTTAGAGATTTTTTTTAATTTTATTACGATTTATTAAAGTTTGTCATCAGATTTTAATTAAATAATACATTTTAACTTTTAAAAAAAATTCAAAATTTGTCACTTACGGGTATTGAATTTTTATTAATCAACTAGCAAAATTTCAAATAAAAATGAACATGTTACTCATTGTCTGTGACAGAATTTAATATAGTGGATCCTTTGTTGTTAAATGTTTAAAACCACAAACATTCTTTTGGAGAAAAACAAATTATAAACCATTTTTTTAAAACAGTAAAACCATAAAACCTATTTTTTAAGTTTACCCTAAATTTTATATACAAAAAACTTAAATAATTGTTTATTGGGTATATCAAATATTTAATGCTTCTGTTTCATTTGAAAAGGATTAAAGAAACATTTCTTCTACAAGTTTTCAAATATTTATTCAATTATATTTTATTAAAGGTTGGGACTAGTAATATGTTTTCTTATTACAAGAAGGATGATTTAGAGGGTGAAAAAATTATTAACACACTCAAAATAAGAAAATTTATATTACTGAAAAAAATGAAAATTTCAACGTATCAAGAATTTTCGGACTAAACTTGTTGAAAAGGAAAGAAGAAAATATATAGAATGATAAAAGAAAATTACAATTCCACGATATATTAATGTACCCGGTTAAAATAAATTTCAGGAACTGCCCTTTCAAATATAGGATTACATTATATTCAGTACAAAACAATAATAATGATAATCAATAAGGTGAAGCTGAGTTGACAACGTAGGTTGAATAAGTTGGAGGAGAACAAGGTTTGAATTTCATTAAATACATTTATTGAGAGGGGTAAAAAGCTTTAATTGTGACTAAGCCTCAAATAAGATTATCTCAATGAAGATACTTATAAATTTAAAAAAAAACAATAATTATGATAATATTAATACAAGTTTTTATTCATTAGCTTACAGCTCAAACAGTTTGACTACAAGAATTGTAGTGAAAAAGAATACATAAAATATCTAAGACAACATTAACCGAAAAGATAAACCCTAAGCCCGGCATGGTTGAGGATATTTAACACATTGACAATCCTATTACATGATTGATGATGCCTTGAGGTGGCTCGTGAAATTCGCGATACCCCGTTGACAACTGAATTTTAAGATTTGCTAGTCAATCTGCCGCTTGATTCGCTTCTCGATACTCATGTTGTGTTATTACATTCCATTTTCTCTGCAAAATTTCTTTGATACATTGCACTATATGATCATCGGCTCTTTTATTACCCGCTAAAAGATCAACCGCAACCTTGTAGTCGCTTTCCAAAACTATATTTCTAAACCCTAGTTTCCAACTCAGTTCTAACCCTCCCAATATGCCGATAAGTTCAGCTTCCAATGAAGAAACCGACCCACCAAGATTAATTGAAAAACGACCCTCCAAGCCATACGCCTCCACTATTCTAAATCAACCTGCCAGCACTGGTTAAATCTATAGACTTCTTATACGCACCGTCCGTGTTAACCTTAACCCACCCTTTAGGCGGATTGCTCCAACCTATCATCCAAACTATTTTACCATCTATATCTTGTTTTTGTTGATGATGTTGTGTATATATCGTGGATTCGTTGAAAAGTGGAAACGAAGAGAAAGAATGACATTATAGATCGAGGAATTGGTTCAATAAAAACTTGCCGACAAGGAAATGGAAATTGAACAAAAGTTGAAACCATTTTTTTCAATTAATGATTGAATGGAAGAGAAAAAGTAGTAAAGAATGAAAACCATGTAGAATATTTATAAGTACATAACCAAATCCTAAACTGAAAAGGACTGACTTCTTTCTTTATAAGAAAAAGGATTGACTCCTTAACTGGGGAGATATGGGTCAACGGTTTCATTAAACTATTTATCCTTTTCATTTTAACATTTATAAAATTGGAAAATTTTAACGCCATGCAATCAAAAAAGTGAATCAAGGAAATAAAAGATTTATTATTATAAGTTTAGCTTAGAAATATATATAGCAGCATCTACTATATATAATTGTTTTTAATTAAAAAATTATAATAACACCACATCTTATCCCATTTAAATGTGAACTCAAATCTGTGACCTCAAGTACTCAACTATTAGACTAAGATCTTTATCACAAATAATAAAATTACATCCGCTATATATAATAAAATAGAATAATTTGTCTGTATTTAAATGATTTATTATATATTTATTAAATTTAAAAAAGATATTTGTAAAATTTATTATATAAGAAATTTTTACCTATATAGTGAAGTTGAGTACTCCATTTACATTTTTTTATCTACTAGTTTTCTTAAACCATCTATTAATTTGCCCGATATTAAAACAGAAAATAAGTTATTCAATTGTTTATATTTAATTTAGGGTGTTGATATTTGTCGCCCCTTTTTAAACTTATCGCCCCCATAATCCCTTATATGCCCTTTATTTTTATTTATTACAATAATAATTGATGTTATTTATTGCTTCCTTTTCACACTTATGTCTTTTATATTTATTTATTGAAAAATGATATTTCATCTAAATAATTTTAAAATAAAAAATTAATATATAACTTTTAAAAAAAAATACTAAATCAATTATTATTATACTTATGAGTAATATAATTATAAGTCAAAATAAAGAGCTAAATTGTTAACATATAATTGCATTTCTTGACTTTTTATTAGTCGGAGATAAAAACTCGAGGCTTTTATTTATTTGATTAATAAAAGAGCAAACTATTCAATAACCAACATGCATAGATCAGTAAACATTAGAAAAATATTTAAAAGAGACTTGTAATAAATTTGATGGTGATCACAAAGTTCATGAAATAAATTTCCTCCTCTGATAGATTCGACTAGTAAACTCAAAGTGCATCAACCACCTTTTAGTGATATATTGAGATTTTCAATAAGGAAGATCAATTATATATTTTAGATATAAAATTTTCAGTCAATTTTATATCTAAAATATATAATTGATCTTCCTTATTTTCAATTATATTTTAGGATTTTTTTGTTTATTTTACTTTTATAATTTGTATTGTTTTCCTTATATAATTAGTAATAAGAATTATTTTACTTTTTAGGTTTTATATTTATAATAATCGATACATTTATTTTTATTTAATTAAAATATTATTTAATTTAAAATCAAATATAATTTAATTTTTATTCATAAAATATTAAGATATAAGGATAATATTAATTTTATTGACAACAAGAATATTTTCGTCACTATAGGGGGTGATAATCATAATAAGGGGGCGATAAATAGCAATCTAATTAATTTACCCAAGTAAAATAATGGAGCAAATAAAAAGTACCTTTCTCGACATATGATATGTATAACAAAAAAAATTCTATAATAAATAGAAAATCAATTAAATTAAAAATATGACTTTTAAAGATGTCATTTTTTTTATTTTTTCTCCCCGATCAGAAGTTGGCACATTGTGTTCATGCGACAATCTGATGCATTTTTAAAAATTTAAAGGGCTACGGACTACGAGGAAAAATTAAAAAATGTCAAGTTCCACGGTTTCAGATGTATTTAGCCACAATGATGCATACTACTTAAAATAACAATATTTTTTTGAGTGAAAAGAACTTTCTGATTTTTCAGAAGCCTAGGACTTAGAATCTAAAATTTTCACCTTCTTGCTCTATATTGGGAGGAAGTTATGGACATCAAACTATTGCTTAGTAGTTTAAAATAACTAAATAACTAAATAACCAATATTGATAGACAAGAAAATTATGAGTTGAAGTAGTATTTAGGTGTTTAAATCTTATATATTAAATTTTTTATATTTCGTAAACACCCATAAAATGGTTGTTATAATTTTTAATTTGATTCAATAAATAATGGTGATGATGGGAAAAATGGTTGCTTTGCAAATATTCAATGAAGAAGTTAGGTACTATTATTGGGATGAATCTCCTATAAAAATAATAAATGTATGATGTTAGGACTTAAATGATAAAAATTGATTTTTCAAAAAAAATAAAATAATAGCAGCTGATATTCGTTTATCATTATCTTACAATTCCATTACTAGATTAGTGAGACAATGAGAAAACTCAGAATTACATATAGAAATCATTACTAAATTTTAGGAGCTTTTAAAAAAAATTTGGGCCAAACTCAATATAGTACAACTCAATATAGTACAAGCATAATGTACTTGCAAAATAATTCTAAACTTCCCTTTTTATGATAGTGTTCATGTTCTTAAAAAAAAAATTTTTATTTTACATTTATCTCTCAAACTATTCATTTTTTCGATATGACGCTTCACAGTTTTTTGTTTGTCTCTTTTTTATCTTCAAATGACACTACTGTAATATTTAGGTTTAGCCCTCGGCCATTGAGTTTGGTGGTCCATTTCTTTACGGTTGCCATATATGGTGTTGGTCATATGTTCTCTTTGAAGCGCATGTGGATTGGCGCTAGGCTCATTTCGGTAAGCATCATGCGCACTTTTAATGTTTTCGAGTTAAATTTCCTAAATTTTACAGCCAGAATATATGATGTTGGAAAGTATACATTAATGTAGGGTGCATCAGGGATCATCTTCCCCATCATAAAGGCAGAAGGAGTGAGGCAAATGTTCTTCCCTGCAACAGTGCCGGCATATTATAGAGCTCCACCTGTTGATTGGAATTGAATTCTGCAGAAAGTGGTAACTAATATGAACAAATCCGTGCATGTGTTGTACTTCGTACCTCTCCAATGATTCGAATTTATAGTTAATTAGAGGAAACAACTGTGAAATATCATAAGCTATAGTTCATAGCTAGGATTTTTTTTGTTTTCTTCAAGATGTTCGTAATATTGTCTTCGAGCTTAAAAAAATTATATGAAATTTTCTGGAAATGTTCTTTAATTAGTTTCTTTGTTTTCATAGTTTGGTACTAACTTGAAAGTTTGTATGTTGGTCTTTTCTTTTTTAATATTTTTTACACAAAACAAGCAGTTCGAGCCCATGTATATTCATTTTAATATATTTATAGTAATTTTTTTTTCATTTGAATTGTGTTTGAGAAGAAATAAACACATGTGACTAGTACTCGTAGAGAATTGAAAACAGATCATGTAAACCAATTGAATTTGATACCGTTGGTACATTCATAGGGATATTCGGAAATTGGTATGTAGCTCCTACAAAAACTTCTTTCAGTTAAAAAATTTTCAATTAAAAAATGAAAGGTGCTCATGTAAGCCTATGGCGAAATTGAATGCTTTGTTAACAACAAATGCAAAGTGAAAGAGAAATCATTATATATATATATATATATATATATATATATATATATATATATGTAAAAGTATCCTGACATAATTTTATTCGTTATTTAGTCATAGTTTAGGCTCTTTATTCTAATCTATAAGGGAGTGTTTGGAAGTATCACTTCTGAGAGAATTTAATTCAGTTGAATTCATTTTGTCAATTGTTTGGAACAAAAAATATCTATAGAAATCAAATCATGCAAGATTTGAATTCTTGTGAATGTATGGAATAGAAATCTTGCTAAAAGTTGTATGATTTTGATGAAATTTATTTGAGCTAAGATTTTGGATATTATTTTTACCATTTTATCCTTCACATGAGTGAACGTCATGTGGCATAAACTATCAAGATTTCAAAAAAACCTTGATAAAACTTTTTTAAGTCCATGTAATTTCAATTCAACTAAAAACATCATATATTGGGAAAAGTCAAACCAGTGACATAACAACATTTGGCATAAACTAACAAAATTTCAAAAACCTTGACAAAACTTCATTCACTTTCCTCTAATTTTAATTCAACGAAAAACACAATCTTTTACAATGGATTTTCAAAAAACCTTAACAAAATTCATTTAAGTCCCTATAACTTTTATTATATAAAGAAAATAAATTTGGTGCAGGAAATTTTTAGAAAATGTTTACGGAATGGCCCGAAAATGTGAAAATACATTTCGAGGCCAGTTTCGTAAAAAATTGAAAAATCCCAATATGAAGTATCCGAAAAATAAAGAAAATAAATTTGGTGCAAGAATTTTTCAGAAAATGTTTCTGGAAAGGCCCGAAAATGTGAAAATACGTTTCGAGACCCGGTTTTGTAAAAAATAAAAAAAAACCCAAAAAATTATGAAATATCCGGAAAATAAATAAAATTAAATCGGTGCAAGAATTTTTCAGAAAATGTTTCTGAAATGGCCCGAAAATGTGAAAATATGTTTCGGGGCCCGGTTTCATAAAAAATCGAAAAATCTTAAAAAATTATGAAATTCTAAAAAATAAAGAAAATAAATTTGGTACAAGAATTTTTCAGAATATGTTTCTAAAAGGGCCCGAAAATGTGAAAATACGTTTCGAGGCTCGGTCTTGTAAAAAAAATCAAAAAATCCCAAAAAATTATGAAATATTCGGAAAATAAAGAAAATAAAATTGGTGCAAGAATTTTTCAGAAAATGTTTCTGGAAGGGCCCGAAAATGTGAAAATACGTTTCGGGGCCCGGTTTCGTAAAAAATTAAAAATCCCCAAAAAACATGAAATGTCCGAAAAATAAAAAAAATAAATTTGTACAAGAATTTTTCAGAAAATGTTTCTAGAAGGGTCCAAAAATGTGAATATATTTCGGGGCCCGGTTTCGTAAAAAATAAAAAAATCCCAAAAAATTATAAAATGTCTGAAAAATAAAGAAAATAAATTTGGTGCAAGAATTTTTCAGAAAATATTTATGGAAAGGCCCGAAAATGTGAAAATACGTTTCGGGACCCGGTTTTGTAAAATATTGAGAACTCCCAAAAAAATTATGAAATGTCCGGAAAATAAAGAAAATAAATTTGGTGCAAGAATTTTTCAGAAAATGTGAGCATCATTTTCCAATTAGAAAAGTATTTAGAGATTTTTTTTTTATGATTTTTTACAAATTATTGAATTTATTTATTTTTTACTCAATTGGAAGTCAACCACGGACCTCCTTGGTCAAAGCAAGACACCTTAGCTGTCACGTAGGACTGAGGTAGCACATAGGTTCACTTTTTAAAAGTTTGATTACTTCGGAGGTCCACTTGAAAGTTGGGAATATCTAAGGCAAAAATGCTCAACTTGGAGGGTATTAAAGAGCATTCAACCTTTAATTAAACATTTAAGAACACTTGTCGTAAAAGAATGATAAATTTGGAAACAACTTAGAACAAATTCTTTGAAAATCAATTGAATTCTTTTACGTGCAAGAAGTTTCCAAACAAAGAATTTAAAGTGAGAAAATGAATTCAGTTGAATTCTATCAAAGAATTCAATTCAATTCTTTTCATTTCTCTCTAGGAATTGATTTCAAACACATCCTAAATGTATTTAGTAAGATTTGAAATTTGGTATCCTCCGCCTTGCTCAACTTACGTTACCTTACACCTTGTATGTTTTTTTTTGAAATACCCCCGAAGGAACAATGCGTCCCTCCAAAGAAAAAAAGCTTGGGGCGGATGAAAATTTTGGGGCAGATGTACTAACTAGTTTAGCATCCCCGCTTACCTACAAAACACCCACCCCGCTTTTCATTAAAAATTAGAAATTGACTCAAGATCTCAATATGAGAGCACGAGCAATTCAATTACATGAGAATAACAAATTCGGGAACATAAATACATCTGATGCAACAAGGTTAACATCTCGTTTCCTAAGCTTGAAAAAAAACCAACATAAATAAATGCTAGAACCAAGGATGTCGTCCAGCCCTGATGTCGTGTTTTCAAAAATGAATTTGTTGCGTCTTTTCTAAATATTTCAAGCGATAGTGAACCACAGAGATGTCTCAAATTCACGGCCAATGCCACATGTAAAGAAAGATTGCCATAATAAGAGAAAATCATAACCCGTTTATGGCATGGCAATAGAAATACCCAGCCATGTAAATGCCTCCCTCCAAAACCTATAACTCGACTGACAAAAGAACATAGAATGTTTCGATTTCTTTGCAGAACGAGCAGCAGTTATCAACAATTGCATTACATCCACGCCGAAATAAGAAGTCATGTGTTGGCAGTCGACCATGAAACATCATCCATCCAAAGAATTTAATCTTCGGGATCAAGTAAGATTCCCAAATTAATGTAAAGTTTTTAGCTGGCAATGTCCATCGAGATTGTTGGTAGTATCCATGGCAAAAAGATACAGCCGAATAATCCTTGTGTTTACCAATCTCCCAAATAGTTTTGTCATCATTTGAAGAAAACCTCGGCTGCCCAACAATGCTCGAATTTTCAAAAAGGAAAGGACAAGAAGAAATAATCCATTCTTTCAGCTCCGTACAACGTTGTTGCCCCGTGATCCTCAATCTCCTTTTCCAAAATGGCCTAGCTTGTGTATGATTATGAAATAGGAAGTTACATCCTTCACGTATGGTGGAGTGTTGCTTATTGCAAATGTCAAAATGATCAGGGAAAAGAGATTTGATCGATCTATTGGAAGTCCAGTTGTCGTACCAAAAAGAACCGACCATTCCGTTGCCCACACGAATTTGCACAAGTGATGAGAAAAAGTCCCAATTATCCACATTTTAAAATCAACATTTGATTATACCGCACCAAATAGGGGAGATCACCTTAGAATCAAGGAGTACCAATTCATGCCAAGAGTGCGTTCCATATCGCTAAACACAATAAGCGAACCACAACGAATCATCAAGGGGAATACCCTACTTCCAAATCCATTTGAAGAGTAGGCTGGTATTAACAACTTGAAAATCTCGGATAAAAAGGCCTCCCAAGTGATGTGGTAGGTTTATGGTATCCCAACTCACTTTAAAAATGCCGTTCACATTAGAATCACCTGGCCACAAAAAGTTTCGCATAACACGATTTAGAATAGAAGTCACCGAATTAGGCAATCTGAATAAAGATAATAAATAAATAGGGAGGGAAGAAAATACCGATTTGAAGAGGGTACATCGACTCGCGAAAGAGAGACAACTGCCTTTCCAATTTGCCAAACGACTCTTGAATTTTGCAATTAGAGGGTCCCAAGATGTGATCGGAGGCTGTTTGACACTAAGCGGTTCCCTAAATATTTAACTAGGAATTTTTCAATCTGACGGCCCAGTAAGTTCGCATATGAAGAAAGGGAATTTTCCGGAACATGTACTCCCATCAAAGCACTCTTGCTATAATTTATACGAAGACCTGAGATTAATTCGAAACATCTCAAAATGCGAATGAAAGTAGGAATATGCGATTCCTTAGCCAGGAGAAAGCATAAAGTGTCATCAGCAAATTGGAGAAGTGAGACATCAGGTAGCGTTTCATCAAGACGAAATCCCAGTAATATACCCTCTCTAATACAACAATCCACAAGCTGTTTCAGTCCTTCAACAGCTAGAACATAGATAAATGGCGATAGCGGATCGCCCTGCTTCACACCTTTCGAATGCGGGCTGGAGCACTAGGAATTCCGTTTACCAAAATCGAAGTCGTGGAATTTTTCCTACAGTTTGAGAGCCAAGAAATCCATTTCTTATTAAAGCCCAATTTTAAAAGAACCGAGTCAATGTAACTCCAAGAAATACTGTCAAAAGCTTTGTGAAAGTCTAATTTCAGAACCAGACAAAATTTTCTTCGAGAGTGTAAGTCGTGGATGATCCCAGATGCCAAGAAAAAAAATTTGTGGATACTTCTGCCCTTAACAAAAATAAATTAATTCAAAAAAATGTGAAATGAATTTTAGTATTTTAAAATGAAAATTTGATTTTTTTTTCCTAAGTTTTTGAAAATTGATATCTCAAAAAGCTGCTTACAAACTTTTTTTTTGGACAACTTTTGACATTTGAAAAACCATGTGAAACTGAACTTCTGTTCCTTCATAAAATTTGTTTTGTAGAGTTTAACGAATTGAATTTCAAGGTTCATTTGGTTTGATTATTGTTAATCACACTTTATACTCCTTGCTCCAAGTAAATATTTTTTTTTTGTTGCCTATCTGATTTATCAGAATTTTATACTAATTACATTCAAATTTGATTCGAATTACGCATCTGATTATAGCAGATGAGTCTCCCAAATGAGGATTTTTTACATTCACAATGTACCTAGGACCTTGCTTAAGTGATACCAAGTCGCTCCACTTGGACCAACCCCCATTGGTTTCTCCAAGTAATTTTTAGGGTAAACTTAAAAAACATGCATTGTGATTTTAGTATTTTCCAAAAGGGGATATGCAAATTTTTTTTCTCAAAATGGGGTATGTGATTTTAAAAACTTAATAAAAACAAGATAAAAATATTTTTATTTTATTAAAAATAGTAATGTTACAAGGAGTATATTAATCAGTTTAATACTGTAATAATTTAACCTTACAATTTAAAAATTATATGTTATGATTTTTAGTAAATTTTGGAATTTTTTATTTTATTATAGTTTGTTAAAATTTATTATTATATTTTAATTAAAGAATACATTTTAACTTTTAAAAAAATTCAAAATTTGTCACTTACATGTATTGAACTTTTATTAATCAGTCTGTAAAATTTCAGATAAAAATGAATAAATTGCCCACTATGGTGACATAATTTAATATAGTGGATCCTTTGTTTGTTAAATGTTTGAAACCACAAACATTCCTTTGGAGAAAAATAAATTATACTCATTTTTTATAAAATAGTGAAACCACACTACACGTTTTTAAGTTTACCTAAGTATTATATACAAGCAATTTAAATAATTGTTTATTGGGTATAATCAAATATTTAATGCTTCTGTTTGATTTCAAAAGGATTAAAGAAACATTTCTTCTACAAGTTTTCAAATATTTATCGAATTATATTTTATTAAAGGTTGGGACTAGTTCTATGTTTTCTTATTACAAGAACGATTTAGAGGGTGAAAAAATTATTAACACAATCAAAATAAGAAAATTTTCAACGTATCAAGAATTCAAGAGACAGACTTGTTGAAAAGGAAAGAAGAAAATATATAGAATGATAAAAAAAAATTACAATTCCACGATATATTAATATTCCCGGTTAAAATAAATTTCAACAACTGGGCTTCCAAATATAATATTTTTTTTAAAAACCCCGAAGGAACAACGTGTCACTTCAAAGTTAAAAAGATTGGGGCGGGTGAAAATTTTGGGACGGACGCTCCAATTAGCTTGGTATAACCGTTTGCCTACAAAACACACACCTCTCTTTTCATTATATTAAATAGGTTCTCGAAAAAAGAATCGAAGAGTACAATTTCAATAAAAATAAGTTCGGGTTTGTGAAAAGGTCAGAAACGGCGAAACAAAGCCTACGCCTATTGGAAACAAAGACAAACCAACATAAATTAATGCTTTGAATAAGAATATCTCCATTGCCGCACTCTCCTTAGAAAATCAGGTTGTTTTGCCTCTTCCAAATGCTCCAAGCAATAATAAACTAAAGAGCAGTCCCAAATTCGCGGTAAATTCCACGCTTGAAGAATAATTGTCATAATATAAGGAAGTCGTAGCACGAATGGGGTAGCACTAATGCGATACCCAACCACTGGAATGCCTGAACCCACACCGAAAGACTATCCTTACAAAAAATAAGACAGTGGTCCATTGTTTCTGAGAGTGTACAAAACGGGCAACTATCACCAATAACCAAGGAGCAGCCATGTTGAACTAAGAAGGCACGGGTGGGGAGTCTCTCGTAAAACACGAGCCATAAAAAAAATTTAATTTTTGGGAGCAAAATTGAACGCCAAATGATATCAAATGATTGCGACGATAATGACCAATGAGGTTGTTGGTAAAAGCTAAGACAAAAAGAGGCTGCCGAATAGTTATTATGTAATCCGATTTCCAAAATAAAATGATCAGCCACATCAACCATGAACGAATGAGCATTAAGTAGATTCGATTCTTGAAATAGAGATGGACAAGATGTCGAAATCCATGCTTTTAATTCCAAGCATCGTTGCTGCCCTGTAATGCGCAAATTTCTTTTCCAAAAGGGGCGAGAATGGCCATTGGTTGCAAACAGAGACCAACACCCTTCCCTAATGGTAGAACGCTTCTTGTTGCATAGGGCAAAAAGATCCGGGAAGAGTGAAGACAACGGGGTGTTAGATGTCCAATCATCAAACCATAAGGAGCCTCCATTCCCGTCTCCCGCTCTCACCCGCACATGAGAAGTGAAAAAATTCTAGTAGGCATCATTCACTAAACAACTCCTTAGGATACCACGCCAAATGTGTGATAGATTTTTAGGGTCAAGACGTACCAGATGATGCCAATTGCTAACCCCATATCGTTGGACACAAAGGATCGACCAAAGAGATCCGTCGTTTTGAGAGCTAATCCTCCAAATCCATTTGAACAATGAACTTGCATTGACAAACTTTAGATCACGAATGTAAGAACCTCGTAGATGTTAGGGTAGTGTAATTATGCTCCAACTAACCTTGCACATTCCATTAGTGGATGATTCCCCTCGCCATAGAAAATTATGCATTAGACGGTTCAAAGTAGAAATCACTCCGCTAGGCAATCTAAAAATAGATAAAAGATAAATAGGTAAGGAAGAAAGAACTGACTTGATAAGAATAGTTCTTCCCGCATACGATAAGCATCTTCCTTTCCAATTAGCCAATCTATTATTGAATCTAGCAATCAAAGGTTCTCAAACTCCAATTGAAGGCTGTTTTACACAAAGCTGAACTCCCAAGTAATTAACAGGAAATTTCTCGACTCGGCATCCCGGAGAATTCGCAAAGGCGGAGAGTGAATTTTCTGAAACATGTACCCCCATAAGCGCACTCTTATGGAAATTAATCCGAAGCCCTGAAATTAATTCAAAACATCTCAAAATCCAAATTTAGCTAGGAATAATAGATTCATCTGCAGGTAGAAAACATAAAGTGTCATCCGCAAATTGAAGAATCGATATATCCGAAGAAGAATCTCCTAGACAAAACCCAGGCAAGATCCGATCTCTAATGCTGTAGTCAATGAGTTTTTTTAATGCCTCCACGGCCAGTACAAAAATAAACGGGGATAGAGGGCCCCTTGTTTAACTCCTTTCCGTAGGCTAATAGGCGGACTCGGATGACCGTTAATCAGAATAAAAGTAGATGAATTTTCCTGGCAACCTCTTAGCCATTATATCCATTTATTATCAAAACCCATGGAAGTCAGAATGGAGTCAATATATGTCAAAGAGATGCTATCAAAGGCCTTGTGAAAGTCTAATTTCAGAACCAGGCATGATTTCCGATGAGAATAGAGACTGTGAATAATCTCAGAAGCCAAGAACGAACATTTGTGGATAATCCTACCCTTGATAAATGCGAACTGGTTCCTTGAGATTAAGGATGGGAGAACCGCTTGTAGCCGAATAGAGAGAAGTTTAGCAATAATTTTATAGACTCCATGAATCAAAGAAATCGGCCTGAAATTATTCAATGAGCACGAACCTGGGACTTTAAGGATTAGCACTGTGTAGGAAGTTTTAATAGAGTTGGGCAGCTCATTCGTAATGTAAAATCTTTCAAATACGGCAAGGAGTTCAGATTTCATTTTGACCCCAAATCGTTTGTAGAAGAAAAAGTTAAAACCATCCGGTCTTGGAGCTTTATTTTTCACACACGCGCAAATGCAACGCCAAACTTCTTTTGGTGAGAATGGGGCAATCAATGCCTCGTTTTGGGCAGCAGAGACCGTGTTGAAATTGAGCTTACGGAGAGAGAATGGGATAGCCGAATTAGCCAAAAATAGCTGGTTATAATAGGTGCAAATGGCATTGGAAATTACCATCTTATCGAAGACCAACTCCCCGATGATATCAAGCTGAGAAATCCTATTATTCCAAAATTGGGCAGAAGCTGTACGATGAAAAAAAGAAGTATTACCATCTCCCAATAAAGTCCATTTGACTCGAGATTTTTGGTGTCTCAATTTTTCCAAACAATTGTGACGTTCCTGAAGTAAAGCTCGAGAATGACATAAGGCCAAATGTTGCTCATGCGTAAGAGGCCTTGGAACGTTACCAGAAGTAAGGGACAAAATCTTGGCTTCCAAAGATGAAATTTTCCTGTTCAAATCTCCAAAATTAGAATTATGCCAAGGTCGAATCGTTGTGCTTAACAAAGATAGCTTGGTTGAAATAACTGAGTTCGAATTAGATGTGCAAATGTTGTGCTAAGTATTACGAACGAACGGGAGAAAAGCGGCACTGTCCCACCAAAAGTTTAGAGATCGAAAGAGTTTTGGACCCCCAACATAGACCTCACATGATTTAAATAAAATAGGGAGATGATCAGAGAGAGTAGTGTCTAGAGTTGAAATGCACATAGCTGGCTATATTTCTAATAGATCACAAGAAGCAAAAACCCTGTCGATGTGGGAGTAGGATAGACTATTATGACAGGTATAATCATGACCCTGGAGTGGAAGATCCTGAAGCTCACTATCTCTCGCAAAATCTTGAAAGGCAGGCATCGAATGTGAATTCCTTGCACCTGCACTCTCGAAAGCATGTAATACTTTGTTAAAATCCCCATATAGCAAAATATTTTGAACATCATGAATAATAGGAAGAATGTCTAGCCATATAGAGTTTCGATCTGTATATGTAGTTGGGGCATAAATACACATAACATGAAAATCCAATTGGAGCAAAGAATACTTCAACAAAACGCATCTTTCAGAAGATCTAATGATTGATTCCTTCAGAAGGGATGAGTTCCATGACATTCAAATCCCCGCCGAAAAGCCAGATGACGGAATGTAGTGATAGGAAAATCATTGTGTCCCCAAAATCTTTGAACTGTTTGATCCGAAACATCCTCCGATATTGTCTCTAGCATAGCGAAGAATTTCAGATTATGTTTACGGACTTGAGAAAGAACAAAATTTTGCTTGGCCCTATTATTGAGGCCCCCACGATAATTCTGACAAACAAACTCTAATGACATAATCAAAATAGAAGTACCTCCATACAAGATAGCAAATTAATTAACTATCTTATCCATCGCTTCAATGATAATAACTTTGCCCTGATCCATGAATAGACCGAGTTTCTTACCAACTTCGAAGGTCAGATTTTTTTTTCCAATTGTGGGGATAGTCTCTATTGAGATAAAATTATAACCCGATTCATATTCGCAATATCAGGGCCTGAAGAAATTGAATCCCTTTGCTGAATCTGACTATCAACTTGCCTAATCGGAACAACTTCCAAATGGGTAATCCTTAGCGGGTTAGAGTTTGACGAATCAGGTAAAGCTGCATTTTTGCTACCTAAGGGTCTGTTATAAGTCGAATTCATTTCTGAAACCAAAATAAGATTAAATTCAGGCTCAGCGGACACCTGGGCGATTTACATGTTTATAGGTTGAGCCTAGGTACCTTTTTGTGACTCTGAGTAGGTAGCAGCATCATCTGAATCAAACGATGTTTCGCTTAAGTCATAAGAAACTTCTGATTTCGTGTCTTCACAATGTTGACAACCAACTACTTGTCTGAGATTTGTATGCATCATGAATTCTTTAGAGCCAACTTGAATTTTCAACGATTGATTAGTCGTTCCCAATGGGACCAAAACAAGGCACGAGGCAACATCAACTCGATCTGGTCAAGTGTAATTGAAGTCCAAAGATATAAGACGACCAAATTTGGAGCTAAATGTCATATTAAGGTTTCGGAGATCAGAATCGGAGGGATTCCCATGAAATCCACGTACATGATGCAGTCAACCGGAGCAAAGTCACTCAATATCAACTAAACCTCCTTGAAAATATGCTGCATAACCACCTACAAAATCAGTCATCGAATTCCTGGAATTAAATGAAACAATAACCTTATCATTGCCTGCTAGTGCAACAAAGTCTATGTCAAAGCCCCTATAATTTAGTAATTCATAGGCACATCGAATATTGGAAATATTAATTAGAGAAGCTAGCCAACTTATCTTTCCAAGGGGCCAAGTCTATATTGAGATCGTGGCCCCTGGATGGAAGCGAAGTATCTCGGCCAGAATTGTCCCCTCGATATGGTTGATTATTTGCGATGGATGCCTCAGCCGAGACATAAGGATCAGTAACCACTTTTGCATACGAGCAATGTCCCCTTGGGGAATCTCGGTACGTAAACTTTCTTTTCGGGGGTTGATTCCTGGCCAGTGCAGTAGCATAATTATGATTAGATCGATCAATCTGCCTCGAATACCTAGCTCGAAAAGCTCAGAGTTGAATGACGCTGATGGAGATTGAGTTGAGTCTGTAGAGTACATTATGGATTGGCTGAGAGCCATCAGGTGTAAAAAATCTGAAGTTGAGATTTTTTGCGTTCTTCCTCCTGGCTACATAGATAGAACTCGATATACCATATTTCTGAAAGATCCTTCTCATGGTGTCGGTCCCGTGGGTGTTTGGGAAGTTTTTGAAGTAGATTCTCATAGGGTAGGTAGGGTTTAGGTTTGATTGGCGAGGGTGGTGAAGGGAGGGGTGGGGGCGGTAACGGTGATCGGCACCGTGATGGGTGATGGCTGGCGCTCGTCGCCAGGGGTTAGGGTTTCTCTCCATTCCCTAATCAGACACAAATATTCAAATATAAGATTACATTAAACATTTTAAATAACTTCGCATAGTTTTCATTTGTCGTGATGCGAATCAAACTACACATTTGCTTGCTAGAGCGGCTGATTCTTCGACTAGTTAGGGAACTTAGTACTCTTGTTCACCTTTGATTAGAGTTATAATTGTCTTTGATTAATTTTATGATAATTTTTCTTCAGTAAAAAAAATATAAGATTACATTATATTCAGTGCAAAACAATAATAATGATAATAATATATACAAGTTTTTATTCATTAGCTTACAGCTCAAACAGTTTGACTACAAGAATTATAGTGAAAAAGAATACATAAAATATCTTACCACAACATTAAGTGAAAAGATAAACCCTAAAAAGATAAACCCTAAGCTCGACATGGTCGAGGATATTGGAGACCATTACAATCTTGTATTACACGATTGATGATGCCTTGAGGTGGCTCGTGAAATTCATGATATCCCGTTGACAACTGAATTCCAAGATTTGGTGAACAATCTGCCGCTTGATTCGCTTCTCGATACTCATGTTGTATTATTACATTCCATTTTCTCTGTAAAATTTCTTTGATACATTGCACTATATGATCATCAGATCTTTTATTACCCGTTAAAAGATCAACCGTAACCTTGTAGTCGCTTTCCAAAATTACATTTATAAACCCTAGTTTCCAACTCAGATCCAACCCTCCCAAAATGCCGATCAATTCAGCTTTAGGTGAAGAAACCGACCCACCTAGATTCATTGAAAACCCTCCAAGCCATACACCGCTACTATTTCGAATCAACCCACCAGCACTGGCTAAGTCTAGCGACTTATTATACGCACCATCTGTATTAACCTTAACCCATCCTTTAGACGGACTGCTCTAACCTATCATCCGAACTATTTTACCATCTATATCTTGTTTTAGTTGATGATGTTGCATAAATACCACAGTCTCATTAAAAAGTGGAAACATAGAGAAAAGATGACATTCGTGATACGTAGGGATTGGTTGAATGAAAACTTGATGACAAGGAAAGGGAGATTGAACAAACCCTAGATCCATTGTTTTCTCTTCGATTAATAATAAAATTGAAGAAAAAAAATGTTGTAGAAAATTGAAAAGTGGGTCGGGTATGGATTTTGATTCTCTAAAGTTTAAACTTTTTAAAGTTGTGCATTTTAATTAATATCAACCATTCATTGAGTTTTAATAGTCCAGATTTTATTGCACTGTGGATCCCATAAATTACTAAAATTGAATCTAAACCATTAAAATTTAATAGATAATTAAAATTAACTGAAATATATAACTTTAAAGAGTTTAAATTTTAAAAAATTTAAATGGTAGAGTATTTATAAATATTCAAATCGTACAATAATCAAATAACCAAATCAAGATTCTCTAGACAATCCTATATTGACAATTTGGTAACAGTTGACATGTTTGACACCGTATCAGCCGTGGATCTTAATTATATATGATTCAAATCATCTCATTCTTGAACACGATTCAAGATTCTCACACCTCACTCATCCTGTTCACGGCTCCGGTCACTCATCCGCCTTGGCCCCAGCTCGTTATAATGAATCGGGCTTAAACTTTTATTTTTCTCTAAATGTCGGTTCGAGTCCGATGTTTTATGAGTTTGACTTGATTTTAATGTAACCATTTAAATTCGGCCCGAGTCTAATCCAATAAATAATTATTATATTTATTAAATATTTATATAATATATTTAATAACAATATTAGATTTTTATATTTTAATATATTGAATTTCCACAACAAGCCTATCTATTTATTAAATTATTTAAATAGAGAATGTAATTATATGTAAGATTTGGACATATTTATATAGAACTTTATCTTTTCTACTCTTTTATTATAAAAAAATTAAAAGAAATCTATTTATGAGCTTTGGGACGGGCTTGGGAATGGCCTCTAAAACCTAGCGCGAACTCGAAATTTTAAGGTATGGGTCCGGCTGGATTTGAGTTGAAGTTTTTAGTCAAAATCCCAATTAACCCCGATACGAAATCCGATCCAGCCCTCCCGACGAACAGGTCTACTCTTCACTTTCGAGGCCTTATGGAGCTTGAGAAATCGTTAGTAAGTAATTATTGCGAACAAGGAGATGTTGTAAATTCTTGTTTCTTTATCATTATGGGTGTGTTTTGAAATACCAAATTTGACGGAATTTATTTGAATCCATTTCATTTGTATAGAAAATTTTGAAACTATTGTATGTAAAATGAATTGTAATTAAATGAATTCCTTTAGATTTGGGTTTCCAAACACTCTAATGGTGTGTTTGGAAACCAAAAACTAAAGGAATTGAATTGATTTTACGTACAAAAGTTTCAACTTTTGATTTCAGTTGAATTCCTTCAAATTTGGAGCTTTCAGACACACCGTAACTCGTTCGAACTTTATAGTTTTCTCCACATAAATCAAATTGAAGTAGTAGATATGGCCATTTTGGTAATCCTATTTTGCTACTTGGTTTTTAATTGTTGGTATGATTGTTTTTCATCATAGTTTATTCTAATACATGTCATTAATCTTTTTGTGTTTTTTTAGTTCTTAAACAGTAGCCTTTGTACTGATATAATTCTTACAATTCACTTAATACAATTGTTTCTCAAGTAGCTTAGTTGTCAGAGAAATTATTATCATTCTCTATGTGTTATGAAATGATATTGGACTTTTTTTTACTTACAGATGTTTGATTCAAATATGTGTTTATTTATCAGGTTCTGATTTTGTAATGTGCTCTAATTAACTTAATGTAATAAATCCATTACCAAACAGTGTTATTAGCCTTGTGAAATGGGTAGAATTTTCAGTCTGAAAATACACAACTTTCTTTAAAGTTAACTAAGTTGGGACTCGAAGGTATAACGGATCATCTTTATTATTGTCTACAGATTCTTCTAATTCTACTGCTATTCGTTTGACCTCAAATTCATTAATAATAATCAAAGTTCTTCATTATTATATCATTGTATTCGGTGCAAACAAAAAAGAAAATAATAATAATAATAAAAATGATTTTTTATTCATTAGCTTACAGCTCAAACAATTCGATAACAAGAATTGTAACAAAAAAATGTACAGAAAATTAATACCTACGAATACATTAAGAATAAACAAAAACCGAAAAAGATAAATCCTAAGCCCGACAAAGTCGAGGATGTTGGGCACCAGCACAATCCTGTATTACATGATTGATGATGCCTTGAGGTGGTTGTTGAAATTCATGATATCCCGTAGACAACTGAATTCCAAGATTCGCTAGCCAATCTGCCGCTTGATTTGCTTCTCGATACTCGTGCTGTATTATTACTATCCAATTTCTCTGCAATATTTCTTTAATACACTGCACTAAATGATCATCGACTCTTTTATTATTCGCTAAAATATCAACTGCAACCTTGCAATCACTTTCCAAAATTACATGTCTGAACCCCAGCTTCCAACTCAAGTCTAACCCTCCCAAAATACCAACAAATTCAGCTTCCAGTGAAGAAACCGAACTGCCTAAATTCATTGAAAATCCTCCGAGCCATACACCATTATTGTCCCGAATTAACCCGCCAGCACTGGCTAAGTCTAGCGACTTTTTGTACGCACCGTCTGTGTTAACTTTAACCCAACCATCAGAGGGAGGGCTCCAACCTATCAGCCGAAATATTTTACCATCTAAATCTAGTTCTTGATGATTATGTTGTGTAAATATTGCGGACTCGTTGAAAACTGGAAACGAAGAGAAAGGAAGATATTGGTAAAATCGAGGAATTGGTTCATTAAAAACTTGCCGACAAGGAATTGGAAATTGGAAAAGAGTTGGAACCATTTTTTTTTCGATGATTGAATTGAAGAGAAAAGTAGTAAAGAATGAAAACCATGGATTAATATTTATAAGTATAGAACCAAATCCAATACTAAACAGGATTGGCTTCTCTCTTTTTAGGAAAAAAATTTAACTTCTTAATGGGAAAGATAGTAGTCAACGGCTTCATTAAACTATTTGTCTTTTTCACTTTTACTCAATACTCCCTCCATCTTTATAAAATAGACGTTCTAGCCACTTTTTTAAATATTTTTTTACTTGTCATTCTTAAATTTTTAGGCATTTTTTAGATTATTTTTCTAATTTTACCCTTATTTATCTCATTATCATTAGTTGCAATGAAGTTGAAAACTAAACATTAATTAGAGGGCAAACTAGTATTTTCCTGCCTAAATTAATAAATTCCTTAAAAAGTGTGAAATGTGTTAGAAGACAAGTAAAAAAATATGGAGGGAGTAGTATTTATAAGACAGAAAAATTTTAACGCCATAAAATAAAAAAAGTGAATCAGGGAAATAAAAGAAATATATTAATAAAGTTTGGTATTTATATTTTTAATTCTTTATTTATTATCTGCACTCTTTAACTAATTTTAAGTTTTTATTATCAGTGAATACGCTCACACACTATTCACCGTTCACGCTTTTTTTTAAAATTTTGCATCATATTTTGACATTATCTTTCAAATCGTTCATTTTTTTTACTTGCCACTTTAGAGTTTTTTGTTAGTCTCATTTTTATCTTCGAAACGTCATCTATTGTAATATACTTTTTCGTAAAAAAAATTTGACTATTTGATATCTGGTAGCTACTTGGTAAGAATCTCATTTTTATATGTTTGAATTTTTGTTTTTAATTCAACGGAAACTAGTAGGATACTACTATATATTTATGAAATGTAGTAAAAATCAGGTACAAACATAAACTTGGTGGATTGAACAAACTTCCATTGAAATATAAGGTTCCTACCATATATCAAACAGTTGAAAAAAAGTTTTTAAAAGTATCCGGTAGGTATTTGGTAGAATGCTAGTAAATATATATAATATGGTAGAAATATGTTACAAACATAAACTTGATGGATTGAACAAATTTCCAATGAAATATAAGATTTTTACCAGGTTCCTATCAGATATCTACCAATTATCTACCAAATATCGAACAATTGAAAATAAAATTTCGAAAAAGTATTTCACAATGGATGGCGTTTCGAAAATAAAATGAGACTAACAAAAAACTCTAAAGCGGCATGTCAAAAAATTGAACGAATTTTAAAGATAATGGAAAAATAAGATAAGAAAATATAAAATAAACATGTTGATGGCATGTTTGAATGTGGAGTTAGGGGAGGTGATAATGGGACTTACAAGTTTTGTAAAATTAATTCTTATTTGATCAAAAAGGTTAGGGCCCAAAAATTAGGTTAATAGAAAACTTAATTTTCAACCTATTTTTATAAAATTCCAAGATTTATAAGTTTGATTTTGATATGTATAGCAGCATCCATTGTATATAATTTTTTTAAAATAAAAATTATTTTAGTGGGCTTAGGACAAGTCCAATGGTACTATATAGTTGGAGTAAAGTTGAAGTTTAACTCTACTGTAAATTCTTACTTCAAATATAAAGTAAGATATGGATTACTCTAAATTTAGAGTAACACATACCCTACCCAATTTAGCTCACCCAAGTGTGACTCTCATGGGTGGGTTTGGATAAACAAATTCCACTATTGGCTTGGCCCAGCCCAAATCTGTAAAGACCCGAAAATATTATGGGTTGAGCTTAAATTTTATATAAAATCCTAGTTTGGCCCAACCCACTTTATTTATTTTTATTTATATTTTTATATAGGTTTATTAATATTATATATTAAATTAATGTAACATGTTAAAACTAAAAAATAGTATATTATTTTGAAGAAAATTTGAATGAAAAAGCCAATATTATCAATTTTTTGTTAAACTGTAATTCTTGATATTAGTAAAAAAAATTATTTATGAAAAGCTAAAAATTAATATTTATTTGATGTGCGAGCTGTGTCAGAAAATGAGCTTTTAAATGAAAGTCCATATATACTGAGTTGAGCCTGGATATAACGATTATTTTTGACCCGGCCAACCCAACACACCCACTGAAGAAGTCTAAAAATATATAAAACTCCTCAAATAGCTCACAATTCAAAATGTCATTTGGGTGAATAGTTGTTTAAATTAAACTAAATAAACCAACCAACGTCATCATTTTCCCCATTTTTACTGGAAATATACATACACGTGTGTAATAGAAATCTATTACTGAAACTTTCTTCTACTAAAAATTCGAAGAACAAACAGTTAGGAGCTGAAACCTATACAACCATAATAGCTAATTTATTCTCCCTACTTGACTTCAATGTCTGTATCAACTTCAATCTCTTTGTTTGCAGAAATCTTACAGCTCCGGTTTCAACCGCCCTATCACAAGCAAAAAGACCAATTCAATATCAAAAAAAGATCAACATTACAAGTTTTATTTCAGAATTGGAGATAATCATGCTTTAAATACCATTTGGTCCTAAATTTTCGATAGCTGAACTGGAATCGAATCCCATTTGTAACAGATTTTGGATATCGTTTTCTAACAGTCTGTATGCACAAAAAGAACACTAAGTTCAAGTTCTTAAATCTGGACAGTAAAAATATTAAAATATTAAATTTAATCTTTTAAAATAATGAAATAAAAAATGGAGCTATGGTATTAAAAAAATAATAAATTTAGTCTAATTACTTTTAAAAAATTGGTAAGAAGACTTTAAAAAACAATGGGAGTGTTTGATGGTTGGAAATATTGAAAAAATGGGCACTTAAATTATTAGGAGACTTAGACTTAGTAGGATTTGTGAGTTAAATTTTGTAGAAAATTAGAAAAATAAGTTGTGTAGTTAGGAGACATGATTACACCTAAACATGAACTTTGTAATGAGATGAATTATTGAGATACCTAGCTTTGTTGAAATGCCTTTATAAGGGAAATGTATTGTGCTATTTTATTATGTAAGAGAAAGCATAATAAAATTATATAAGTTGTTTTTGAATTTTATATCCTTATTTTTATGTTTTGAGTGTTTTCTGTTTGATTATTTTTCTCCTTCATCTAATATAGCGGTACTAGAGTCATTTGGTATTCAATCCTCTTCCCAAAAATCTTCGAGTAAAAAAGTCGAGTTTAAAGAGTTTCAGACGCAGTCCAGAAAGTGTTGCAATAGGCTGTTATAAGTGTTGCAAAAAAAACTGCAGAAAGTGTCGCAGTAGAATAAAGTGTCGCGAATACTCAAAAAAGTTGCAATAGCCTCTGTACTTCCTTTCTGGGAAATTTTCAAGTTCATCTAAGATTGCAAGGAAATATTTTTCCTTGCTGTTCTCCTTGCAAAATCTGTCTGAAGCTATAGCGACGCACCAAAGTGTCGCAATAGACTCAAAAGCGTTGCAACAGCCCCTGTACACTTTTAAACAAATTTTCCTCTACAGAAATGAATCTCAACAGTGTTTCCTTCATTTTCCCTCAACTTACAAAAACCAATTACAAAAATTGGTGTATCAAGATGAAAGCTATTTTGGGATCCCAAGATGTTTGGGATATTGTTGAGAAAGGCTATGAAGTCCCAACTGCAGATGCACAACTGTCGCAAGCCGAAAAGGACAGTTTGCGTAAGAGTCGTCGTAATGACCAGAAGGCTCTTAGTATCATCCATCAAGGTTTAGATGATGTTATGTTTGAGAAGGTGGCAGAAGCGACCACCTCCAAGCAAGCTTGGGATATACTACGAGTTTCTCTTCAAGGAGAGGAGAAAGTATAAAAAGTTCGGCTCCAAATGTTAAGAGGAGAGTTCGAGATGATGAAGATGAAGGAGACAGAAGTGATTGTAGATTACTCCTCATGATTAAAATTTGTCGCTAACTAAATGCGGCAATATGGAGAAAAGCTCGAAGAATCCAGGGTTGTTGAAAAACTTCTAAGGTCACTACTACCAAAGTTTAACTACATAGTAGTGGCAATAGAAGAATCTCGGGATATAAGTAAAATGACCGTCGATGAAGTAGTTGGCTCATTACAAGCAAGTGAGGAGAGACTAAATAGACAAATAGAAGAGTTTGTAGAACAAGTCTTGGCAGCAAAGGTTTCAGTCAAAGGTGAAAGTAGTCGGGATTCTAGCCATTACGGACGAGGATGTGGTAGAGGTCGTAGAGGAAACGGAAGAGGAAGAGGACGTGGTAGATTTCAACAACATGAGAGAAGTAACAATAATAACAGAGATAATCAGTCCGCAAGAGGTAGAGGTCGTGGACATGGGCGAGGAAGAGGAAACTGGAGGCATAATGATGGATGTTACAAATCCAATGTTCAATGCTACAATTGCTCCAGATATGGCCACTATGCAGCAGAATTTCGGAGCCCACCAAAGCAAACAGAGGAAACGACGAACAACATTCAAGAAGAGGATGTAACCGACACGGTATTACTAACCCGTGAAGGTGAATACAGTCAAGAAAACAACATATGGTATCTTGATAATGGTGCAACTAACCATATGTGTGGAGACAAGAAAATGTTCATAGAGCTAGACCAGTCATTCAGTGGTAATGTTATTTTTGGGGATACCTCAAGAGTTCCTATTCAAGGAAAAGGAACTATTCTTATTCGTTTAAAGAATGGAGAGCACCAATTCATCAACAATGTTTATTACGTTCCAAACATGAAAAGCAACATTTTAAGTTTGGGACAACTGTTGGAGAAAAATTACCAAATTCACATGGTGAATTGTAAGTTGGTGCTGTTAAACAAAAAGGAGCTGCTAGCTAGTGTGCCAATGTCAAAAAAATAGAATGTTCACTCTCAACATAAAGACGGATGTAGCAAGATGCTTAAAAGCTTGCGTGAAAGAATTGGATTGGCTTTGGCATTTGATATTTGGGCATCTCAGCTTTGGAGGGTTGAAATTGCTAAGCCAGAATAAGATGGTGCATGGCCTTCCGCTGATTAATAAACCCCATCAGCTTTGTGAAGGATGTCTTGTTGGCAAACATTCCAGAACTAGTTTTCTAAAAGAATCCATGTCAAGAGCAAAGGCTCCCCTTGAGCTTATTCATGCCGATGTTTGCGGACCAATGATACCAGTATCATTAGGTGGCAACAAATATTTCTTGCTATTCGTTGATGATTATAGCAGAAAGACGTGGGTGTATTTTCTGAAAGAGAAATCAAAAGTTTTTGAAGCATTCAAAAAGTTTAAAGCTATGGTGGAAAAAGAAAGTGGCTATTACATCAAAGCTTTAAGATCCGATAGAGGGGGAGAATTCACTTCAAATGAATTTAAAAGATTTTGTGAGCACCATGGAATCCGTCATTTCCTATCAGTCCTGAGATCGCCACAACAAAATGGTGTTGTGGAAAGAAAGAACCGAACGGTGATGGATATGGTGAGGAGCATGCTGAAGAGTAAAAATTTGCCCAAAGAGTTATGGGCAGAATCGGTTGGTTGTGCAATTTATATCTTGAACCGATCCCCAACGACAAGTATTTCGGACATGACACCCCAAGAAGCATAGAGTGGGAGAAAGCCTACTGTCTCTCATTTTCGTGTTTTTGGGAGTGTTGCACATGTTCATGTTGCGAATAAAGAAAGGAGAAAGCTGGATGATAAAAGCAAAAAATACTTGTTCGTTGGTTACTCAGAATTTTCCAAAGGTTACAAGATGTTTGATCCTGATACTGGAAAGGCTATCATCACTAGGGATGTGACTATTAACGAGGAAGCAATTTGGGAATGGAATAATGACAAGCAGAAGAATTACAATTTTTATCCTTTCACCATAGATGAAAACAATGATCTAGATGTGGAGGAGCCAGGCAAAGCATCGACGTCATATAGTCCTATTCCAATTGCATCTCCAGGACACGATGATGATGAAAGTCAAAGTCTAAGAGAAAGACCTATAAAATTTCATCTTGTTGAAGATCTTTATGATGCAACTAGAGAGCTCAATGAAGAATTGACTCTTTACTGTCATCTTATTGATAGTGAACCTATTGATGCTGAAGAAGCTATGAAAGATGAGAAATGGAGAAAAGCCATGGAGGAGGAGATCAATTCAATTGAGAAAAATAAGACGTGGGCGTTGACCAAACTTCCAGCTAACAAAAAGCCCATTGGAGTCAAATGGGTGTTCAAGGCAAAGAAGGATGCAAATGGAGAAATTGTTCGACATAAAGTGAGGCTAGTCGCAAAGGGATATAGTCAAAAACTCGGTATTGACTATGATGAAGTATTTGCACCAGTAGCAAGAATGGAGACTATCAGACTGGTGATCTCAGTCGCTGCCCAAAATGGATGGAAGATCCACCAAATGGATGTAAAATCAGCATTTTTGAATGGATACTTGGAGGAAGAGATCTATGTCCAACAACCACCTGGTTACATTGTCAAAGGTCATGAACGAAAAGTGTTGAAGCTGAAGAATGCGTTGTACGGACTTAAGCAAGCACTGAGAGCTTGGAATAGCCGCATCGACAAATACTTTTGCCAGAATGGATTTGTCAAGTGCCCACACGAGTATGCCTTATACGTGAAGTGAAAGGTGGAGACATATTGCTTGTTAGCTTGTATGTGGACGATCTCATATTTACCGGGAACAATCCTCAAATGTTTAATGATTTCAAGAAGATGATGACTCGTGAATTTAAAATGACTGATATTGGCCTGATGTCGTACTATCTCGGCATTGAAGTGAATCAGAATGATGATGGCATCTTTATTAGTCAAAGTGGCTTTGCTAAGGAGACAGTGAAGAAATTCAAAATGAAAAATTGCAACCCTGCCAGTACTCCTGTCGAATGCAGTTTAAAATTGACCAGGGATGAAGATGGAATCAGGGTAAACCTGACAATTTTTTGAAGTCTAATCGGGAGTCTTAGATACTTGACATGCACAAGGCCAGATATTTTGTATGCAGTTGGATTAGTGAGCAGATATATGGAAGCACCGAAGGAATCTCACTGGAATGCAGCAAAAAGAATACTCTGCTATGTTAAAGGTACAACTAATTTTGGATTGCATTATTCAAAATCTGACGAATTCAAATTAATTGGCTACAGCGATAGTGATTGGGCTGGAGATAAAAATGACCGAAAAAGCACTAGCGGATTCGTATTTTTTCTTCGTGACACTGCATTCACATGGAGTTCAAAGAAGCAACCAATCGTGACGTTATCAATGTGTGAAGCTGAATATATTGTTGTAACATCATGTGCGTGTCATGCAATATGGATGAGAAGATTGTTGAAGGAGCTTCAAATGACACAATGTGACCCAACAGATATTTTTGTTGATAACAAATCAGCATTGGCGTTGGCAAAAAATCCTGTCTTCCATGACCGAAGCAAACACATCGATACGAGGTATCATTTCATCAGAGAATGTATTGAGCAGAAGGAAGTCACATTGAAGTATGTCAAAACGCAAGATCAAATAGCGGACATCTTTACGAAGCCACTGAAGTATGACGTGTTAACAATTTACGAGGGTCGTTGGAATAACGGAGAATTTAGTTTAAGGGAGAGTGTTAAAATATTAAACTTAATCTTTCAAAATAATGAAATAAAAAATGGAACCATGATATTAAAAAAATAATAAATTTAGTCTAATTACTTTTGAAAAATTGGTAAGAAGACTTTGAAAAATAATAGGAGTGTTTGGTGGTTGGAAATATTGAAAAAATGGGCACTTGGATTATTAGGAGACTTAGACTTTGTAGGACTTGTGAGTTGGATTTTGTAGAAAATCAGAAAAATAAGTTGTGTAGTTAGGAGACATGATTACACCTAAACATGGACTTTGTAATGAGATGAATTATTGAGATATGTCCCGTAGCTTTGTTGAAATGCCTTTATAAGGCAATTGTATTGTGCTATTTTATTATGTAAGAGAAAGCATAATAACATTATATAAGTTGTTTTTGAGTTTTATATCCTTATTTTTATATATTGAGCATTTTTTGCTTGATTATTTTCCTCTTCCATCCAACAAAAAATTCAAGAGTGACAAAATGGTTACTTCTCTTCACTTACATGAGGCACATGTGGAAATTGTGGATTTGAATTTGGGATTACCGTCATACTAGCCGGGAAGAATCCATGAGAAAACGGGTGACCACTCATCCCTGGACTCAATCCCATAATGCCAGTATTGCCACTTCTTAAATGAAGGATATAGAAAAGAGATAGATTGAATAAACATGATAGAACAAGACTAAAGTATTGCATATATTAACCTCAGCTTACATCTTTGGAAAAAATCCTATCGATATCGATGTTCAGTTCTGGATTCACAGTGGCAAGTTTCATTGATAAGAATTGCAAAAAAGGAATTTCAATCCCTCAAGCATACAACGAGAGTGTGTATTAAATACTCGGTCCCATGTAAAATTACCCCATTCTTATGATTTTCTCTCTCCCACAAGAAGCTGACATACGGTGTTCATGGAACAAACTAATGCACTTTTTGCAAGTTTAAAGAAGCAGCTGGGTGCGTTTTAAAAGTCAAGGAGGGGGCAGTCCGTTATTTGGGCCAAGTTCAAGGGCTAGTAAAGGAATGTGTTAGAAAAAGGGTATTTAATAAAGGGTAGGATAGTAATTTAATTAATAGGCATATTTTAGGGTTTCGTTAGGGAATATGAAAAGGAGAGTTAGAAAGGTGGGTGGCCGCATAGATTTTTATTATCTTGTTTGGAGATCTCAATTTTATATTAGGATTGGGCATTGCCTGTGGGAGCTTTAAGTTCTGGGTTTCGACATTCTATTCTTACTATCTCCTTCTCCTCTAGGTTATAATTTCTGTTCTTTTAAGTCTAAATTAAAATTCAGATTTCAGTTTCTTTGTGAATCGCATTTCAATTTCGGTTTCCTATCATTTGGTCCGACCTGCCGGATGAAAAAAACCGTCGGAGAAAAGGATCCAAAGATCCAAAAACAGTTTGATGAATATACAAAAGTTTAACAAAATAGGGCAAGAGATGGCCAAGATAAATGGGTCTTTAGAAGGGATACAGGCACAACTAGCTTCGTTGGGAGGATTACAGACACAGTTTGCTTCACTATTGAAAATAATGGGGAAAAGGCCTTATGAAGAAGAGGATGGGTCAGAAAAGGCCCGCATAGAAGGTGAAGAAGAGATTCAAGGAAGTTTGGGTGGAGAGAGGAGGATAATCTTTACCCCAGCTTCAAGGCGCCACCTTGAACTGAAAAGTTCATGGCAAATAGGCCCTTGAACAAGCCCAAGGAGGTTCAAAGGATACTTATGGCACTTCTTGGGCGGGTAGGAAGGTCAAGCTGCCTCTTTTTGAAGGGAATGACCCAAGAGGGTGGATTTCAAGGGCTGAAACTTACTTTCGGATCAACCAAACACCACTGGATTTATGGATTCCAAACGCTGAAATCTGTATGGAGGGAGCTGCTATTCATTGGTTTACTATGTTGATTGAGTCTACACCAAACTTAACTTGGGAGATATTTAAAGGTGAGTTCTTACAACGGTTTGGCTACTTCGATTCAAACCCGTATCAAGTTTTATCAAGCATTCAGCAGACGAGTACGGTGGCGGAGTACATAGAGGATTTTGAGATGGTGGCAGCGTTGGTACCACGACAACCGGAGCTGCAATATGCCGGGTATTTCATGTCGGGATTGAAGGAGGAGATTCGAAGAAAAGTAGTGATGCATAACCCGACCACTAGAATTAGTGATATGCGTTTGGCGAGAACGACTGAAGCAACCTTATCACCGGAAGAGGGCAGAGGCGGCAACTTTCAGAAATTAAGGTCATGGGGATCACGAGAACAAAGAAGCAGTGGATGTGAGGTGGGCTCAAGGAATAGTGGAAGTAGTGTGGGCTCAAGTATTTGGGGAAACTCCAATAAAGGAGTGATGGGCCCAATTCTTGTGCAACCACTAATGTGCATTTTGAAAGCCCAAAGTCTTCTGTAGGTTCTTCTAGAATTGATCAATAGCCCATGTTACGCAATAGGGGCACAAAGCATATTTCACAAAAGAATTGAGATGAACGAAGAAGGAAAGGCCTTTGCTTTAGGTGTGCTCAGCCATATTCGCCTCAACATCGTTGTCCTGATGGAAAACTCATAGTGCTTCTCTTAGTTGATGATGAAGATGTTAATGGTGAAGGAGAAATTTTTCTAATTGAAGCTGAAATTGTAGTGGAGGAAAATGAAGTTCAAAGGATTAGAGGAAGTCACTAGGAAACTAATTCAGTGGGTAAATGGCAAGATCGAGGAGGCCTTGTGGGAAGATGAAATTTTATCATCGTTTTATAGAATTCAGTCTTGAGGACAAGACTGTTTGAAGCGGTGGACAATGTTATAAAAGGATATTTAATAAAGAGTAGGATGGTAATTTAGTTAATAGGCATATATTAGGGTTTCTTTGGGGGAATATAAAGAGGAGAGTTAGAAAGGTGGGTGGCGGCGGAGATTTTTATTATCTTGTTTGAGGATCTCAATTTTATATTGGGATTGGGCATTGCCTGTGGGAGCTTTAAGCTCTGGGTTTCGACATTCTATTCTTACTATCTCCTTCTTCTCTAGGTTGTAATTTCTGTTTTTTTAAGTCTAAATCAAAATTCAGATTTCAGTTAATCGCATTTCAATATCAGTTTCCTATCAGAATGGATCAAATCTAAAACAGAACAGCTTAACTCGACCTGCTGTTGCAAAGATTGCACATAGTTAATGATTTCGTCAAGCATTACCGCCTTCCCAGTGATCTAAAACACATAATCAACACTTTAAGATTATTAACTTATACAATTTTTCCCAATGGAAACTTAAAGACTGTTCCTTTTTTATATACCTTATTGCATCCTGGAACAAGTTCTTGCAGCAATCTCATCCTTTCACTGATCTTTTCTCTTCTAACCTATTAAAATTCCTCATTTTCAACCTAATACAAAACAGTACAACAATCTTAATTCTTAAGTCTCTACATATATAACAAGGTACCCTTTCGGCTAGGCTATGGCTATTGGTAGCCTGTCCCCTTCTAGCCCTCACATGAATGTAATTCTCTTTAGGAGCCTCTCCACTGTTAGAACTTTTTTTACTCTGTTTCGCTGCTTGTTTACCCTTCCAATTCGAACCAGCATTCTGTTCGGTTCTTGATTTCTTCTCGTCTTGTTCTTCTAGATCCTTCTGATTCTACCCTTCGGCACTCTACAATTTACAGACACAAGATTTCACTACACAAAATCGAAACACATAAAACGTTAACTGCATTATTAGTCTAGTGAATTGGAACGATACAGAGAATATTAACATGGCCCCTGCACAGGGATGACACGCATAAATCGAGAAATGGTATAAATTTTGTGGCAAATGTGTTAGCCTAGTGTTTGAGTCTGAAGCTGTGATTCTAGAGATCACATGTTAGAGTCTACAATCGAGTGGGGTGGAATTTTTCTTTTATTATTATTATAAGTCCAATAAAGCAGTTTTTTTATAAAAAAAATCCATTAAAATGGGTAGAATTTTTGGTCTTAAAATATACGACTTTCTCTAAAATTAATTGAGTTGGGACTAGAAGGTGTAACATAAAAAACATATCTTTACTATTGTCTACAGATTCTTCTAATTCTTCTACTAGTTCGTTTGACTTCAAAATCATTAATAATAATCAAGTTCTACATTGTTATATCATTGTATTCGATACAAACAAAAAAAGAAAATAAAAATAAAGAATAAAGAATAATAAAAATGATTTTTATTCATTAGCTTACACCTCAAGCAATTCCATAACAAGAATTGTAACGACAAAAATACAGAAAATTAATGCCTACGAATACATTAAGCGAAAACACAAACCTAAAAAGATAAAACCTAAGCCCGACAAAGTCGAATATTGAGCACCGGTACAATCCTGAATTACATGATTGATGATATCTTGAGGTGGCTGGTGAAATTCATGATACCCTGTTGACAACTGAATTCCAAGATTCGATAGCCAATCTGCCGCTTGATTTGCTTCCCCATACTCGTGCTGTATTATTACAATCCATTTTCTCTGCAATATTTCTTTAATACATTGCACTAAATGATCATCGGCTCTTTTATTATTCGCTAAAATATCAACTGCAACCTTGCAATCACTTTCCAAAATTACATGTTTGAACCCCAGCTTCCAACTCAGGTCCAACCCTCCCAAAATGCCAATAAATTCAGCTTCCAGTGAAGAAACCGAACTGCCTAAATTCATTGAAAATCCTCCGAGCCATACACCATTATTATCCCGAATTAACCCGCCGGCACTGGCTAAGTCTAGCGACTTCTTGTACGCACCATTTGTGTTCAACTTTAACCCATCCATCAGAGGGAGGGCTCCAACCTATCAGTCGGACTGTTTTACTGTCTAAATCTTGTTCTTGATGTGTTGTGTAAATATTTCGAACTCGTTGAAAACTGGAAACGAAGAGAAAGGATGACATTGGTAAAGCCGAGGAATTGGAAACTGAACAAAAGTTGGAACCATTTTTTTTCGATGATTGAATTGAAGAGAAAAGTGGTAAAGAATGAAAATCATATAGAATATTTGTAAGTATATAAACAAATCCAATACTAAAAATGATTGACTTCTTTTTCGTAAGAAAAAGGGTTGACTTCTTTCTTTTTAGGAAAAAAAATTTACTTCTTAATCAGGAAGATATGGGTCAACGGCTTCATTAGCCTATTTATCCTTTCACTTTTACGTAATAGCAGTGTAAAATTTTAATGCCATAAAATCAAAAAGTAAAATCAAGAAAATAAAAGATTTAAGAGAAATGGTCAGAAATATACTAATTAAGTTTTGTATTTACATCTTTAACCCCTTATTTATTCTTCGCACTCTTTAATTAATTTTAAGTTTTCATTATCAATGAATACGCTCACACACTATTCATGGTTCACGCTTTTTTTTCAATTTTTTCATCTTATTTTGATATTATCTTTCAAACTGTTCATCTTTTTACGTGTCCCTTTAAAAATTTTTAGTATTCTCATTTTTATCTTGAAAACGTCATCCATTGTGATATACTTTTTCAGAAAAAAAAATAATTCGGCTATTTGACATCTGGTAGCTACCTGGTAAGAATCTGATTTTTATACGTTTGAATTTATATTTTTAATTCAATAGAATCTGGTAGGATACGGGTATATATTTATGAAATGTAGTAAAGACCAGGTACAAACATAAACTTGTTAGATTGAACAAACTTCCAATGAAATATAAGGTTCCTACCATATATTTAACAGTTGAAAAAAAACTTTTTATGTATCTGGTAGGTATCTGGTAGAATGCTAGTAAATATATGAAATATGATAGAAATATGTTACAAACATAAACTTGATGGATTCAACAAATTTTCAATGAAATATAAGATTTCTATCAGGTTCCTACTAGATATCTACCAATTACCTACCAAATATCGAATAGTTGAAAAAAAGTTTTCGAAAAAGTATTTCACAATGGATGGCGTTTCGAAGATAAAATGAGACTAACAAAAACCTCTAAAGCGCCATGTCAAAAAAATGAACAGTTTGAAAGAAAATGCAAAAATAAGATAAGAAAATACAGAATAAACATGTTGATCGTGTGTTTGAATATGAAGTTAAGGCAGGTAATGATGGAAAGTACATGTTTTATAAAATTGATTCTTATTTAGTCAAAAAGGTTAATGCCCAAAAGTTGGCTGATATATTTTTGTATATATAGCAGCATTCACTGTATATAATTTTTTTAAAAAGAAAAATTGCCTCACTGGGCTTAGGATAAGTTCAATGATACCATATATTTGGAGTAGGATTGAAGTCTAACCCTATTGCAAATCCTTACTCCAAATATAGGGTAAGGTATGGGTTACTCTAAATTTAGAGTAACTCATACCGTACTCCATTTAGACCTCCCAAATGTGACTTTCATGGGTGGGCTTGGACAAATAAATTCCACTATTAACTTGGCCCAGGCCAAATCCACAAAGACCCAAAAATATTATGGGTTAAGATTGAAATTTATGTAAAAAAATTATTTATGAAAAGCTAAATACTAATATTTATTTAATGCGCGGGCTGAATTAAACTTGAGAATGAGCTTTTATGTCAATGTCTATATATTATAGATATGAGCTGGGTTGAACCTGAATAGAGCGATTTTTTCTTGTCGCGACAAAGACCAGCCCACCCATTTAACAAGTATAAATATGAATAAAACTCTAGCTCATAATTCAAAATGTCATTTGGGTGAATAGTAAATAAATGAGATGTTTAAACTAAACCAACCAAAGTCTTCATTCTTCCCTTTTTACTAGAAATATACATACACGTGTGTAATAGAAATCTATTACTGAAACTTTCTTCTACTAAAAATTCGAAGAACAAACAGTTAGGAGCTGAAACCTATACAACCACAATAGCTATTTTATTCTCCCTACTTGACTTCAATGTCTATATCAACTTCAAGTATTTCTTTGCAGAAATCTTACAGCTCCGGTTTCAACCGACCTATTACAAGCAAAGACCAATTCAATATCAAAAAAAGATCAACATTACAAGTTTAAATTTGGAATTAGCAAAGTTCATCCTTTGCTTACCATTTGGTCCTAAATTTTCGATAGCTGAACTCGAATCAAATCCCATTTGTAACAGAGTTTGGATATCGTTTTCTAACACTGTCTGTATGCACAAAAAGAACACTAAGTTATAGCTCTCAAATCTGAACAATAAAAATTCAAGAGTAGCAAACAACGTTACTGCTCTTCACTTACATGAGGAACATGTGGGAATTGTGGATTTGAATTTGGGATTACCGGCATACCTGCCGGGAAGAATCCATGAGAAAATGGGTGAACACTCATCCCTGGACTCAATCCCATTATGCCAGTATTACCACTTCTTGAATGAAGGATCTACAGTACAAGAAAAGACAGATTGAATAAATATGATATAGAACAAGACTTAAGGTATTGTATATATGAACCCTAGCTTACATCTTTGGAAAAAATCCTATCGATATCGATGTTCAGTTCCGGATTCACAGTGGCAAGTTTCATTGATAAAAACTGCAAAGTGGAAAGCAACTATTGAGCATCATTGAATCATTTAAATCCCTCAATTGATTTCAGTTATACTCATAATCAAAAGCCTAATACATCACCGGCCCCTGAACTTGGTCTGAATAGCCGACTGCTCTATGAACTTTAAAACACACCAATGTGCCCAGTGAATGCCACTTGTCAGCTTCCGGTTGGTTTGATTTAGCAAAAAAGTCATTGTTCTGATTTCTCTCTCTACAACCAGAAGCTGATATATGGCCTTCATGGAGGCAAACTTGTGCGATTTTTTGCAAGTTTACGGGGCAACAAGATGCATTTTAAAGGTCAAGGGGGCAGTCTGCTATTTGGGCCAGGTTCAGGGACTAGCGATGGGTCTATCCAAATCTAAAACAGAACAGCTTACCTCAACCTGCTGTTGCAAAGATTGCACATAGTTAATGATTTCATCAAGCATTACCGCCTTCCCAGTAATCTAAAACACATAATCAACACTTTAAGATTATTAACTTTACGATTTTTCCCAATGGAACTTAAAGATCATTCCTTTCTTATTTACCTTATTGCATCCAGGAACAAGTTCTTGCAGCAATCTCATCCTTTCACTGATCTTCTCTCTTCTAACCTATAAAAAAAATCTCATCCTCAATATGATGAAAAACAGTGTAATGATCTTAAGATATAAAAAGGTACCCTTTCTGCAAGGCTATGGCTATTTGTAGCCTGTCCCCTTCTAGCCCTCACATGAATGTAATTCTCTTTAGGAGCCTCTCCACTGTTAGAACTTTCTTTACTCTGTTTCGCTGCTTGTTTACCCTTCGAATTCGAACCAGCATTCTGTTCGGTTCTCGATTTCTTCTCGTCCTGTTCTTCTAGATCCTTCTGATTCTCCCCTTCAGCACTCTACAATTCACAAGATTTCACTACACAAAAATCGAAATACTAAAAACATTAACTACTTAATCGACATTGTTCGAACCTTGTTTGAACTGGACTCAGCCGACCGTTTCCTTGTTACAACTGGCTCTTCTAGAGAGTCAACACCATTTGTTACATTGTTGGCCTCATTGATTGGATGAGAGAGACCGAAAGAGCCAACAATTTCTGAGAAATTTTCACTTCCATAGGATGGAAATTTTGGGAGGAGATCGATATAAGTTGAATCGGTAGGGTAATGAACAAGATGGGAAGTACTAGTGATTCCTTGATAAGGGTTATTGGTAAATTCACTCTGAGACACCATTGATGAACCTCCAAAACTCTCACTAACAACTGGATCCCAAGCTGAAGAAAAATAGGGGTTTATATTTATAGTCATCCCTGAGGATTCACAATTGCTATTACTTTCTCCACCGATTTGATATCCAATACCATTATTTTTATCACCCATTCTAGAAAATCCCCAATTTCTAAGGAACAGAGCAGGAATAAATAATAGAAATGAAACAAAAGGAACAATGAAGTAAAGGCGATGTGGGTTTGACCAAAATTAGCTTGCAGGACTCAACAAGGAACAAAGAAGAAAAGAACCTTGGCAGCTTTATAGAAAGAAACACCTCATTGCAACTGAAAAGGGGGTCCAATGGATCAAGCATAAAATCAAAGGACCATAACAGCATCAGCTACTTCAAAAACCCTACGATGAATCCAATCAAGCCTACTCCTGTAAGGATGAACAAATTGGAAAAAAAAATGGTTCCAACAGACAAGAAAAGTGAAACTTTTAGAGCATAAAGCAGACATATACAAACAATGGCATTACCCAACTAAGCACCTCAAAGGGAAAGCAGATTACTTTTTTCACTTTTGCTTCAGCTCCACCCGTTTGGCGGCCATGAATCTCATCAATTCAGGTTTAAATTACAGCAATGAGTATTGAACCAGGAGAAATAGAATACAAAATGGTGAAATGACCAGTCGGAATCAAAGACAACTTAGTTACCAATAAAAAGGAAAATGACAGAGAAACAGACTTTATAGGGAAGTTCTGAAATGGGTTTCCAAAGAAGGCTAGAAAGCATCAAATTCTACTTGAATTATGAAAGAAGCGAAAGCAAACAGAGTTCCAATTTCAGTCCCCTTTAATGGGTATCTGATAGTACCTTCTGCCCACCAAGTGTTCGATTAAATGCGTGAAAGAAAACCCAAATTCAATAAAAGGGTAAAGTAGACATCAAATGCCAACTTCTTATTATGAGTATGAGCCCAGAGAAACCTTGAACAAAGCGATAATTATAAAATTAAATTGCAGAAAGAGAGAGAGAAATTTGTTTGGTGACATGTATGATTATTAAAAGACACACTAACTACTGCAGCTAAATTATTACAGAACCTAATCACTTTACTCCGTTGTAATTTCTTTCTTTTTGGGAACAAATTAATAAAAATAGATTGAATTGAATAGGTTCTTCTCTTCAAGGCCAAGCTTAGTCTTTTCCTTGTAAAATAAAAAGGTGATATTTTTACCGACAGAATTGCCAACTAATATACCAGCAGTCTCTTTGCTGTTATACACTCATTTGTCTCGGTGCCAACTAAACCATTTTTTTCTTTTGAGGAAACAAAAAATAATAATAATATTTTTACTAAAAAATAATAATAATATTATTATTATGAAGCTGAGCTCCATCACTTTCAATGAGTTCAACCATTCCTCGTCAACTCATTTCACATGCCCCACCAAATCCATCTTCCTTTAAACCATCAATTTGTGGCCCATACATTCTTAATTTCATTTTCATGTATTTACATTGCCTTTTATTTTATTTTACTTTTTTGTAAATTTATTTGATTTAGATTCATTACAATTTACAATGGTAATTAACAATTTTGAATTGATTAATCAAAATTTACTACCAAAAAACTTGTATTGAAAAACTAGTAGTCGTGAACTAAAAACATAATAGGGCTAATCATTATTATCATAGTTGTCAAACCCGACCCGGCCCCTCGAATCGGTGAAGGTAGAGGGTCAAGGGTTGATGAATCGACCGAGGTTAAATTTGGATTGAACCGTTCATAATAAATATATGTAAAATTTATACTTTTTAATATTTTAAAGTTAATATATATCAAACAATAAACTATTCCATAATTATATTCTAATATTTATATAAATTAATTTTCATTATTCATTAAATTACAAACTAACCTTTTATATTAAAAATAAATTAAAGTTAATCAATAAGTTATTATTTTATATTAAAAATAAATTAAAGTTACAATAAAAAATTAAAAAAATTATACATAAGTTCAACTATAATATTTTTAAAAAATAATACAAACTTTTGAAATTGAAATTGAAAAAAATGAAATTAAAAATCACCACACTAATTAAAATTAAATTTATTGAACTTTTAAATCTTATAGACTTTAATGGTTATAATTTAATAGGTATTTATTTAAACATTAAACAAAAAAAAATCATATTAGTGACCCATTAACCCAGTCTGGGTCACTGGGTCAATGGTTCAACCGGTCGGATCACTGAGTTTTTAGAGGGTCATAATAAAGTGAGTTTTTAGTGTCATCTGGCCCGTTTTTACCACCGGGTCGATCTGGGTCATACAACACTAGTTATTATGTTGTATTTTTTTTGTCCATCTGATTCACCGGATATTTGCTCCGATTACATCCAAATCCGACTCGGGTTGCGCACATGGCTGTGGTGGATGAGTCTCCCAATAAAAATTTTCTACATTCACTAGGACTCAAACTCAAAACCTTACTTAAACAATATCAAGCCGCTTCTTCAACAAGAAAAACATTTAATTTAATTGAAGTAAAAAACTTTAGTGGTAAGTTTGATTGTAATAACTTTCTTTATTATAATATATTAATTATAGGCTTGGAGCTCTCACAGGATACAAGTGTCAATCTCTGATTAGATAACTCACACGAAAATACTCTAATCTTATTCCACACGAAGACTTTCTGTTTCTTTTATATAATCGATGTGTATTATGATGTTTTGACATATTAAAATAGAATAAAACCTGCAGCCATCTTTTTCTTTTATAAAGAGGGAAAAATAATATTAGTATTTATTTGGCAAGAAAGAAAGAGAACAATGAACATAAAGAATAATGGAATCTAATCATGAATTTTACCTTGTTGTCCTGGTACAGTTTCCAGCTGTTGTATAGTAGAGTAGTGTAATACCTAATGCTATTGCTAAACCACCTAATAACGTATATTCGTTCTGTAATTTATCTAATAAGGCATGTTTTGTTGTACGGTCATTTATTTGAGTTAAATTCAGTTCATATCACTTTAGTTCCGTCAACTATACATAGTTATAAATTTATACTAAAATTAATTTAATTTAATTCAACTTTCAAATATTTAAAAAAAATATGGCCTAGTCAAAACTATCTAGTCAACATAAGTGACGGTTGTCATCCGAGATTAGCGGTTGATGATCATAATATTGTGTAAACAGCATCACTGTAATTAGAATGAGATTTGATTCGGGAATGGGGTCCCGAAAGGGACTGTATGGTCAAAATCAGCATGGATTAGGATGATTAAGATGGTACACCTAACTAATCAATGTGGGTACTCACACCAAATCATTTTTCTTGTAAGATTCTTTTGTATTTTTTATTTTACAAAATCATAAACTTATTTGCTGGACTTGATTGGTCTGTATGTGAAAAAATGGAAGACGAACAAGATTTACACAGCTATCGGTCTTTTCAATTTTTGAAATTAATTTTAGAATTAATCAAAATGTCTATTCAAAATATGTTTTTATTAGGGATTAAGATTCTCTGTAAGCTATAGAATTGATAAAGTTGTATATTTCAATCAATCTCAATCATTCATTGAGTTTTAATAGTTCAGATTGAGTTTTAGTGGTTTGTAGGGTCCGCAGTGAAATTAAATCTGAACCATTGAAACTCAGTGAATGATTGAGATTAACTAAAATGTACATTTTACCAATTCCCAACTTTAGAGATAGGGCTGTAAACGAGATGAACCATTCATGAACAGCTCGGTGTTCACTTCGATAAGAGCTCGACTCGACTCGACTCGACTCGACTTGATCTATAAGTGAACAGTTCGTGAACATAATTTTAGGCTCGAATAATAAACGAAGTTGAACATGACCAAGTTCTAGCTCGACTCGAAAAATCGCAAACAAACTCGATTAGAGGCTCGTGAACAAGTTCATGAACATACTCAATAAAAACTCGTAAAATAACTCAATAATAAGTTTTACATAATAAAATATTTATAGAACTATAATAAAACAATTTTTTTAAAATTGTTACTAAATTAATTGTATCTGTTTGTAATATAGAAACATAGTCAATAATAAATTTTACATAATAAAATATTTATAGAACTATAATAAAACATCTTTTTTAAAATTGTTACTAAATTAACAATAATTGCTGGCCCATTTTATACTTAAAAATTTATCTTTTCATATTTTTTTGTCAATTTCGTTCATGACCAAAAATAAACGAGCTCGTTCACGAATAAACTAATGAACTATTCACAGATAAAATAAATGAGTTGTTCGTGAACAACTCGTGAACAAACAAGCTTGTAAACGAGTCGAGCATGAACAAGATTTTGAGCTCGATTCTAGCTCGGTTCGATTTAAAATTAAATAAATTGAACACGAACAGATCATAACTTAGCTCAATTCAACTCGTTTACAATCCTATTTAGAGAACCCAAATCCATTTTTTATAGACATTTTTTTGTTTGGGTGGATATTCGCCCATCGATTTTGACGTGATCGCTTAAATATGTTCTTATAAATTTGGAAAAAATACTTAAATACATTAGTTTTATAAAAATAATTTCATGTAAATTTTTATTAAATTATCAAAATACCTTAAAGCAAAATACCACAAACTTAATTACTTTTTATATCACCATTACACCCTCTTAATGACTTTTCATATACCATTATACATGTTCATACATTTTTGGTATTTATTTTTAATTTTTTTGACTTATTTTGCATTTATCTCTCAAACCGTTCATTTTTTCACTTGTCATTTTAGAGTTTTTATTCATCTCATTTTTATCTTCGAAACGCATTCATTGTGATATATATTTCCAAAAAAAAAATTTTGAACTGTTACAAACCTAATATAAATCTGTTATAAATATATTATAAGTCTCTTTGTATTTGCAATACTCATTGAACTGTTATATGTCTACTGTATATAAAATATATATATGAATATAAGTTTGTTATAAGTCTAATATAAGCCTATTTATATTTACAATGCTAACTAAACTATTATATATCTAATATATATCCGTTACAAACCTAATATAAATCTTTTATGGTTCCATCTAACCTGCATTTTTCTTTTCTTCTTTTCCCAATCCATTCAATTTGCTTCACATAATCAGATTTATGGCATTACATGTTACAATATCCTTTCGTTTTCTCTTCTTGTGCATTAATCAACATTTCCAAGTTAATGGCCAAGCTAAATGTTCACTCAATTACGTTTTACTTAATTTTTGGCCTCATGCATCTAGACCCTGACTTGTTCCTAATAGCCTCTCATCCTCATGAATTTTCGAAGGTACCTCTCGTTCCCCTGAACTTGTTTAAAACGTATCCCAAGACCCCCTCAATCAGACAACGCCACTCTCATTATGGAGAGTGTAGCACACTCACCCCTACATGTAATATTTTGAAAAGTCAATCTAATTATATTTTGACACGTGAAATCCTTCTTTTAAAAATAAAAAAAAATCAAAAAAAGCAAATCAAGAATATGTTCTTACATTCTAATCTCTAGTTCCGGCCCAACCACTCCATTCCCATTGTTCTTACATTCAATTGAAAACTCATGAATTCTTCCTCTCTCATGAAATTTCATTCTCGTTGTGAATTTCTTCTTCCCAAAAATATGTTCTCTTCTCGACACCAAAATCGGACAATCAGCGCTGGCCGGCATCCAGTTTTTCGGTTGGCGTCTTTCTTCAAATCTCGGAGCAGTAACACCACCTCTTCGTCGGAAACAACCACCACGTAATATTCCAAAATCGGCTCCGTCTCGCTGTTGAATCTCGCCGACTTCTATAACCCATTGTTCAATTTGATTAACCCACTCTAATCATTTATTTTTTCCCATTTCATCTATCTTGATTGATTGATTTTACTGAAATCATAGCTCTAACTTAAAATCCAAGCAAGAATAATCAAATCCAATCCAATTCTTTATCTTCTCCCTTACAAATTCAACAGAAAAGCAACTACATTACCTGAAAATTTGACAAAAGTCTTACCCTCCTTCCCTTTCCCCTTCTTCGCTCTTGATTTTATTCGATTCAAAGCTTAAAGAATCCTCTTACGAGATTCTAATCGGTGCTTGCCGGAGCTCTGGGAGTCGGCCATTCACTTATGTACCGCAATCGGAAAGAATGGGGATAAAGGTTCGGGTTCAGGTTTGGCAGTTCCGTGATGTTAGTGAGAGAATGAAGATTTGGGAGATTCTAATCCCATGTAAACTTTTTTTTAATTTCAATTTGAAGACTAATTATTTTTTTCAATCAATTTTACCCTAACTATTCTCTTATTTCCCAACATATCCTTTTTTCAATCAAATCACTTGACGAATTATTCAACTTTTGCCAGGTTAGCTGTCATATAGGATTTAGAGGGTCCGAAGATACATTTTAGACAAGTTCAGGGGGGCTATTCGGTACGTTCGAAAGTTCAGAGGGGCGAGGAGCTATTAGGGATAAGTCTCTTTATATTTGCAATGCTCATTGAACTGTTATATGTCTACTATATATATATATATATATATATATAAATATAAGTTTCTTGTAAGTCTAATATAAGTCTATTTATATTTATAATGCTAATTGAACTGTTATATATTTACTATATATCTAATATATATCCGTTACAAACTAATACAAATCTTTTATGCTTCCATCCTAGCTGCATTTTTCTTTTCTTCTTTTACCAATCCATTCAATTTGCTTCACATAATCAGATTTATGGCATTACATATTATAATATACTTTTATGCATTGATCAACATTTCCAATTCAATACCCAAGCTAAATGTTCACTCAATTAAGTTTTACTTTATTTTTAGATATACCAATTTGTTTTGTTTCTTTCTTTGAACTTTCTCAACCTTTTTGAGATCTAACTGTTTGACCACAAGCTTTGAAATGATATGATTTTGATTTTAGACTTTCTTGGGACTTCATCTTAAATTAGGGATTAAATTGTTGTTTAGTCAAAAGTTAAACATATTTAACGGAAGTCATGTCTGAAGATTTAAGAGTGATATGACACTGATAATGCATAAAATCATCTTAGTAGTTTTTGAAATTAGAGAGATGTTTTGTATGTGTTATTGACTCATCTATATAGCTGAATATCGTTGGGAACTGACAGTCGGATTGAACATGCATAAGAGGTATGACGAAAATTCAAAATTTTATCCTTGTCCCCAGAAAGTCCTATTAGTTGCATATAAATTAAATAAAGCTTTAACTAAATAATTCTCTACCTAAGTTAGCATGCTAAAGGACTAGGCATACCATAATTCCAAATTACATCCTAGCATATTTATTTTATACTAAGCATGTTGTAACTTTAAGTTATAACCTAAGCATAAAATAAACAAAGCATGCAAAATAACCTAAGCATACTAATTAAGTCTAAAAACACTTAAAGAAAAAGACTTAATAATTAAAAGAAAAAGAAAAAGAACTTACTAGTTGAAGCGTGTTTTTGCAGAACCTTCTTGCACAAGCCTCCAATCGTAGGATAGCCTTTATCAGTATCCAGACGAACCCCATCAACCAAAACCTCCCCGGGAGGAAGAACTAAGAAGCCTCGAGTAGTTGCTAGACCACTCCAGAAGCCTCACCAAAAAATATAAACTAGAGGTGCCCGAATAAATCAAGGCTCCTAAAAAATAACTTGCTCAATTATCCGAAAGATTAATTATCTTGCGTAGGATTTATGCTTTGAGCTTGATACAATTTGAAAGGAAGGGGGGCAGCCTATATTTAGGCCCGGGGGAGCAAAAATGCTCCCCCTGTAGGCGATGTGGGATGGGAGTTTACTCCCATCCCATATATACATGCTGCGTGCATAGCACGCTGCATGTGGGAAGGCAAGCCCTGGGCATGCCTTGCACGTGGGCTTGGCCTCGTGGCCCATGCCGCGAACCCAGCTCGTGATGCCCTTTTCATGGGTTGCCTTTGTGCAGCCCATGAACAAGGGCTGCCGCGAACACTGCCTAGCAGTGTTCGCGAATCTTTCGGTGTACTCCGTACAACCGAACTATGTATAAAATATTTCATACTTTTCGGTTTTAACTCGCCAATGTAAAATCCCCTTTAAATCCTTTCAATAAATATTTATTTTTGACTCTAATAAATTAGTTACCAGTCAAGATAAATTTTTTTGTCCAACCAAAATTGATCTAATCAATTATAATTTATTTATGACTCTAATTAATTAGTTACCCGTCAAAATAAATTTCTTGGTCTATCCAAAATTGATCTAATCAATTTTAACCCGTCAAATAATAATCGAATTATTATTCATGTTATATTTTCGTAATAGAATAAATCTATTAGTTCTTTACTTAGTCCGATAAAGGTCCAATGTGTGTGACCTTATAAGATTCCGAAGTATTGAGCTATTAAGGCTTAACCAATCCTTGTTCTAATGGAACCATTGGCTCAATATTCTAGACCGTGAATAGAACTCGATTACCTTAAACGACTGTAGTACGCCTCTAGCAAGGGTCTACCATCCCCCATTACTCGGAACGTCATTTATGTTTATGACTTAATCCCGATTAATGCAATAGTTATCCAGTGCAATAAATTCCTTCCATTCTTTAATATTAGTACCATCTGGTTTATTGGGTTCGGTTAAAGTGTTAACCCACTAATAGCGAGGTTGCTCCAAGCTATCCCAGTTATTTACTTGTTACCGAAGTATATTGCCTAGCGCGTTTGACTAGAAATCATTTCTATCAAACACATACTCTGATCAGAGGTTTATGGCAATCATCACTTCAACAAGTGGCCAGGTACAACTCCTTAATATATCCGGAGCAATGGATTCTTTCCGACTACTCAGCTTGTCAACGTATTGTCATCACTATACCCATAATCACCCGTAGCACCTTAAATAAATTAGTGTATAGTAATGACCCAAAGTATAGCAATAGTACCACGCAAAATAACTAGCATCTCAAGTATGAGGACATTCGGAAAGCTTATTGCATGAAGATAAACACTAATACATTGATATTTATACCAAGTATTTATCTTGCTGTGGTCTCCAATATATCTCCAAGATGTATCCATCTGTCAAGCTTAAGGCACCACCTTTAGTGTTTAGGAGATTGACTGCTTGGACCCTTTCCAAGAAAGTTGACCACATGCTAGTCTTTCCGTTTCATCGATATCCTTTCTTGATGAAACTATGACTAGGGATAGTTTAGACATAATCATAATTGCACATGAAGCAGGTTCTACCATATATAGTCCAACTATAATTTCTCTAACTTCATGCTATGATATGTCAAGGACTTTCGTATACATACATCAATGAATATATTTTAACCATCTTTAATACACGAGCACATTGATATAAACAAAAGATTAAATGCCTTTACTGATTAAACAAATTATTCGTACTATTACATAATTAAGATATATTGCCCTAATTGCCTTAAGGGCATACATCATATCCAACAAACTCCCACTTGCACTAAGGCTAATTAGCCATATGTTTTAATCCATATGCTTTAATATGCTGGTCATGTTTGACTTGAGTCAATGGCTTTGTCAGACCATTCGCGAGGTTCTGATCCGTGGGTACATATTCTAATCTTATTATCTTAGCATCAACAATCTCCCTGATTATATGATACTTTCTGGATACATGTTTGTTTTTCTGATGAGACCGTGGTTCCTTTGCCTAAGATATGACACCATTGTTATCACAATATAAAGTTATTGGATCAACAGCCTCAGGCACCACACCGAGATCACCAATAAATTCCTTTAACCAGATAGCTTCTTTTGCTACTTCGCATGCAGCAATGTATTCAGATTTTGTGGTTGAATTAGCAGTAGTTTCTTGCTTGGAACTCTTCCAACATACTGCCCCTCCATACAACACATACACAAAACCTGATCAAGACTTAAAGTCATCCTTGTCAGATTGAAAACTCGCGTTAGTGTAACCTTTGATAGTGAGATCACCCTCTCCATAAATCAAGAACTCATCCTTAGTCCTTCTCAAGTACTTAAGGATTGCCTTGATGGCCATCCAGTGCTTTTCGCCTGGATCTGACTGATATCTGCTCATAAACCTCAAAGCTTGAGAGACATCCGGCTTAGTACATATCATAGCATACATGATGGATCCTAACGCGAATACATAGTGTATATCCTTCATACGCATTCTCTCCTGAGCTATCTTCAGACACTCAGCCTTAGATAGGTTAATCCCCTTTGTCATTGGGAGATAAACTTTCTTAGAATGCTCAAGGTTGAACGTATTCATCACCTTGTCTATCTATGTACTTTGAGAAAGACCTAACAGCCTCTTGAATAATCCTTGTAGATCTTTATACCTAGTATAAATGCTGCTTCACCAAGGTCTTTCATGGATAACTTTCTTGATAACCATACTTTAATGTTTTGAAGAAGAGAAATGTCATTTCCTATTAGCAGAATGTCATCAACATACAATACTAGGAAAATGACTGCACTCCCACTAACCTTCTTGTAAACACAAGGCTCATTTGCATTTAGGCAGAAATCTAGTTCCCGGATTGTCTGATCAAACCTTATATTCTAACTCCTGGATGCTTGCTTAAGTCCATAAATGGATCTTTGTAGCTTGCATACCTTTGAGCCGTTCTGAGATGTAAAACCCTCAGGTTGTGTCATATACACATCCCAGTCTAAATCCCCATTCAGGAATGTTATTTTTACATCCATCTGCCAGATCTCATAATCGTAATGAGCAGTAATGGCGAGGAGTATCCTTATGGATTTAAGCATGGCTACCGGTGAGAAGGTTTCATCATAGTCAATACTTTCCCATTGATTATAACCTTTCACAGCCAACCTTGCTTTATAGGTAATTACATTACCATCAATGTCTGTCTTCTTCTTGAAGACCTATTTGCACCCAATTGGTCTAACCTCTTGTGATGCATCAACCAAATTCCAAACTTGACTCTCGTACATGGAATCCATTTCTAATTTTATGGCCTTTTGCCATTTATTAGAATCTGAGCTTTTCATTCCCTCATCATATGTCTTTGGTTCATCATCATCTATAAGATATAGTTCCTTATCATTAGTGATGATAAACCCATATCTATCGGGACCCTTATGAACATGACCTGATCTTCGCAATGATTGTGTTTCCATAGGTTGTTCTTGGATCACACTCTCTTGTGTATCTAGAACGGGGTCAATCAGTTGATTATCTGTTTCTTTCTCTTGAACTTCCAGTTCAATATTGCTCCCACTGAATTTTGCAAGTAAGTGTTCCTTTTCTAAAAAGTAAGCATTCCGAGATACAAATACCTTTTATGCTTCGGGTTGGTAAAATAGATATCCAATTATTTCCTTTGGATATCCAATGAACAGACATTTGTCAGCCTTGGCATTTAGCTTATCTGGTGTTATCCTCTTTACCATGGCAGGATAGCCCCATACTCTTAAGTGACTTAGAGATGGCTTTTTGTTACAGCATCTTTCATAAGGTGTAAAATCAACTGATTTAGAGGGCACTCTGTTTAAGACATAAACCGCGCTCTCCAGTGCATATCCCCAAAAGGATTTACTGAGAACTACACAGCTCATCATGGACCTGACCATATTTAATAAAGTCTGATTCCTCCTTTCCGACACTCCATTATGTTGGGGTGTATAAGGAGGGGTCCACTGGGAAACTATCCCGTTTTCCTTTAGATAATCCTGAAACCCCTGACTTAAGTATTCTCCACCTCGATCTGATCAAAGTATTTTAATACTTTTTTCAAGCTGTTTCTCTACTTCAGCTCTGAATAGCTTGAATTTTTCAAAACTTTCAGACTTGTGCTTCATCAAGTACAAATAATCATATCGTGAGTAATCATCAATAAAGGTTATAAAGTAGGAGTATCCTCCCAGCGCCTGAACACTCATTAGACCACATACATCAGTATGTATAAGTTATAATGTACTTGTGGCCCGCTCACCCTTTCCTTGAAAGGGTAACTTTGTCATTTTTCCTTTTAAACAAGGTTCGCAATCACCATAAGACTCTAAGTCTATTAGGCCCAAGTCTACACACTTATGCAACTTGGTTAAGCGATCTTTATTTATGTGGCCTAGACAGCAATGCCATAAGTAGAAGGAATTCTCATTATCTAATCTAACTTTTTTCACATTGTTTATATTGAAAACTTCTATTTTAGTATCAAGAATATAAATGCCACCTTTCAACATTCCATAACCATAAAGAATATTATTCAAATGAATCTGACAATTATTATTCGAAAATAAAATTTCAAATCCCTCTGCTGCTAAACACGCAATAGATACAATATTCTTAGTAACACTTGGAATGTAGTAGCAATTATTCAAAACTAAAACAAGTCCACTTGGCAAAACAAGACTAAACTCCCTACGGCTAATGCAGCAACTCTGGCTCCATTTTCCACACGTAGGTCCATCTCCCCTTTTGCAAGTTTTCTACAGTTCCTTATTCCCTGCACAGAAGTACAGATATGAGAACCATAACCAGTATCCAATACCTAAGTGGATTCTCGCTGAAAAGTAGCAAAGTTTTTAATTACAAACATACATGAAGTAGATGCCTCTGTAGGCTTCTTCTTCAAATGCTCAGAAGTAGGAGCTTTGCAATCCCTCTTCCAATGTCCGGATTTCCTACATTGGAAGCAGACATACTTAGAAGCCTTCTTTTCATTCTTCTTCTTACTGATTCTTTTCTTAGCACCAGTGCCTGCTTCTTCTTCTTAGAAGCCTTGCCTTTTTCAACCAATAGTAGAGGTTTCTGATCCTTGTTGATCTGAGGTTCTATTGTTTTTACCATTATTGATTAATTCTGGGATAGTAGAATTAATCATGTTCATGTAATAGTTAGTCACGAAGCCTGTGTAACTATCTGTCAAGGACATCAACACAAGGTCAATGCTCAAGTCATGATTCAGCCCGAATCCCAATTGATTCAGCTTCTCAAGGTATCCCAAGAGTTCCAGTATATGCTGAGAGGTAGACGTTTTAGCCTGTATCTTGGTTCCAAAAAGGAGTTTGGAGGTCTCATACCTCTTTGTCCTCTCCCTCTCCGAAAAGAGTTCTTCAAGATGGAGAATCATATCCTCCAAGGGCATGTTCTCATGTTGTTTCTGAAGCTCAGAATTCATGGACCTCAATATAATACACATGGCAACCTCACGATCTTTCCTGTGCTTCAACCAGGCATCATGTTCCACATGATCCTCAACATCAGGTTCTACAGGGAAAATTTCACTTAGGATATAGGCAATTCCCTCGGATATGAGAACTATTCTCACTGCTCGGAACCAATCAGAAAAGTTTGAGTCATTCAATTTGGTGTCAAGTAACATACGGAGATTAAAATTGGAAGCCATTTTCAACCTAAGATATAAGAAAAGAAAAGTGTTTAGTACATGTATTTAATATGAGGACTTTTAATTAAATACATTTTTCTACTATTTTCTTCAAAATTTACAATAGCTCATTCTATTGAATTCGTGAATTTTAGCCCAGCTAAATTTCCTAGTAGGTAGCATCTATAACTAGTCTATTACAACCCCCATTTTTATGAGTCAAGTCATAATAGTAAGTCATAGTTGGAATCCCATTCCATTTGCATCGCATGCAATTGCTAATTCATTCAAGTTCCCTAATCCCAAGGGACGTGTGCTCTTATATTAGCATCTCCTTGAATATGTCTCAGATCTGAGCTTAGCCCCCAATTTTATGGTGGATTACCCCAGCTCTGTTAAGGTAGACCCTATCCCAAACTTTACAACCAATCAATGTGGACTAGAAGGAACGCTTTGCGTAGCACTTTGATAGCCCAAAGAGACCGTATTATAAATTTGAGTAAGGAAGACTATAACTTGCCTTAATATATTTACTTTGGGATTTTATTGGTGTTAAGCGTCTCACTCAATCTAGGATTTTATCAGATGGACAAACTTATAATAACTTGTATTAATTCGGGGAATTTTAGAATTAATTTATAAGGTCTAACCTTAGTTGGGTTCGGCTCTTTATTATATTTATTCCATCAACCTAGATTATATGCAAAATAATTAACACTTTTATTTGTTATATTTATATTGCATTTTCTTTAAGCTTTTATTCAATAATTTTAATTTTTACTTCGTTATAGAAACATATATATGCACCATCTTATATACTAGAAATAAATTAGTTCATATTAATCCCCCGGTTGGTCAATTCAAATTGCACCGATATAGGTTTCCAGGTAGGAGAGGTGCCCTACGAGGAGTAGACACCAAGTCCAATCCTTAGCCAGAACAAACGCGGACACTAACTTGAAGGCTATTGGATTCTCTTGAACTAATAAATTTCGTTCTTCCAATTCATGTAAATTGAGAGCATCTATAACCCATGTAATTTAAATAAATTATTGACACTTGTATAATTTGAGTAAGTTGAGCAGGCTTATTCAAAATTATTCATAACCATTTTCTAACCTTGAAATGAAAGACACAAGTTTATATATATTGTTACAAACAATTAAATAAACAAATCATTTCATTTAGAAAATAATATTTAGTTTGCTTCTAACTTAATTATATACTAAATAGGCAGGCTCTAATACCACTGTTAGGAACTGACAGTCAGATTGAACATGCATATGGCGGAAATTCAAATTTTGTCCATGTCCCCAGGAAGTCCTATTAGTTGCATATAAATTAAATAAAGCCTTAACTAAATAATTCTCTACCTAGGTTAGCATGCTAAAGGACTAGGCATACCATAATTTCAAATTATATCCTAGCATATTTATTTTATACTGAGGAATTTATAACTCTAAGTTATAACCTAAGCATAAAATAAACTAAGCATGCAAAATAACCTAAGCATAATTATTAAGTCTAAAAATACTTAAAGAAAAAGACTTAATAATTAAAAGAGAAAGAAAAAGAACTTACCAGTTGAAGCGTGCTTTTGTAGAACCTTCTTGCATAAGCCTCCAATCGTAGGATAGCCTCTATTAGTATCCACACAAACTCCACCAACCAAAACCTCCCCGGAAGGAAGAACTAAGAAGCCTCGAGTAGTTGCTAGACCACTCCAGAAGCCTCACCCAAAAATATAAACTAGAGGTGCCCGAATAAATTCAGGCTCCTTAAAAATAACTTGTTAAATTATCCAAAATATTAATTATCTTACTTAGGATTTATGCTTTGAGCTTGGTACAATTTGAAAGGAAATGGGGCAGCCTATATATAGGCTTGGGGGAGCAAAAATGCTCTCCCATAGGCGATGTGGAATGGGAGTAATTACTCCCATCCCATATATACATGCAGCACATGCTGCATGTGGCAATGCAAGCCCACATTATGGGCTTGCCTTGCACGTGGACTGGGCCTCGCGCCCATGCTGTGAGCGCAGCTCGCGCTTCTCTTTTCATGGGCTACCTTTGTGTAGCCCATGAAAAAGGGCTGCCGCAAATACTGCCTAGCAGTGTTCACGCATCTTTTGGTGTACTCCGCGCAATCGAACTATGTATAAAATATTTCATACTTTTCAGTTTTAACTCGCCAATACAAAATCCCCTTTAAATCCTTTCAAATAAATATTTATTTTTGACTCTAATAAATTAGTTACCAGTCAAAATAAATTTTTTAGTCCAACCAAAATTGATCTAATCAATTATAATTTATTTATGACTCTAATTAATTAGTTACCCGTCAAAATAAATTTGTTTGTCTATCCAAAATTGATCTAATCAATTTTAACCAATCAAATAATAATCCAATTATTATTTATATTATATTTTCGTAATAGAATAAATCTATTAGTTCTTTACTTAGTTTGATGAAGGTCCAATGTGTGTGACCTTATAAGATTCCGAAGTATTGAGCTATTAAAGCTTAACCAACCCTTGTTCTAATGGGACCATTGGCTCGATATTCTAGGCCATGAATAGAACTCGATTACCTGAAACGACTGTAGTACGCCTCTAGCAAAGGTCTACCATCCCCCATTACTCGGAACGTCATTTATGCTTATGACTTAATCCTGGTTAATGCAATAGTTATCCAGTGCGATAAATTCCTTCCATTCTTTAATATTAGTACCATCTGGTTTATTGGGTTCGGTTAAAGTTTTAACCCACTAATAGCGAGGTTGCTCCAAGCTATGCCAGTTATTTACTTGTTACCGAAGTATATTTCCTTTTACTATAGCGTGTTTGACTAGAAACCATTTCTATCAAACACATACTCTGATCAGAGGTTTATGGCAATCATCACTTCAACAAATGGCCAGGTAGCGATGGATTCTTTCCGACCACTTAGCTTACCAACGTGTTATCATCACTATACCCGTAATCACCCGTAGCACCTTAAATAAATTAGTGTATAGTAATGACCCAAAGTATAACAATAGTACCACACAAGGTAACTAGCATCTCAAGTATGAGGACATTCGCAAAGCTTATTGCATGAAGATAAACACTAACACATTGATATTTATACCAAGTGTTTAACTTGCTGCGGTCTCCAATATATCGCCCAGATATATCCATGTGTCAAGCTTAAGGCACCACCTTCAGTCTTTAGGAGATTAATTGCTCGGACCCTTTCCAAGAAAGTTGACCACATGCTAGTCTTTTCATTTCATCAATATCCTTTCTTGATGAAACTATGACTAGGGATAGGTTAGATATAATCATAATTGCACATGAAGTAGGTTCCACCAAATATAGTCCAACTATAATTTCTCTGACTTTATGCTATGATATGTCAAGGACTTTTGTATACATACATCAATGAATATATTTTAACCAGCTTTAATATACGTGCACAATGATATAAATAAAAGATTAAATGTCTTTATTGATTAAACAAATTATTCATACTATTACATAATTAAGATATATTGCCCTAATTGCCTTAAGAGAATACATCATATCCAACAAACATATCAAATTCTTAAAATTTCTTTCCTCCAAAAAACTAATAAGTATTATTTTGCTGTGTGGTTCAGTTGAAATTTAGTTGCCTCAGTTTGTCATTTCATTAGTAGATTATTTTGCAATGCTCATTGAACTGTTATATATCTACTATATATCTGTTTCTGCTGCATTTTTTATTTCAACACCGATTTGGATGTTCTTTTGCATATGTTATACATCTATTATATATCTACTACAAATCTGTTATACATCTACTACAAATTTGTCATATATTAGAAGTATAACAGAAAAATATCAGATACATATCTGATATATTTCTGATATATATCTGTTATAATTCTAAGATAAGTCTCTTTGTAATTGCAATACTCATTGAACTGTTATATATCTACTATATATCTGTTTCTGCTGCATTTTTTTGTTTCAACACTGATTTGGATGTTCTTTTGTATCTGTTATACATCTGTTATATGTCTACTACAAATCTATCATATATTAGAATTATAACAAAAAAATATAAGAAAAATATCATATATATATATATATATATATAATATATCTGTTATAATTCTAATATAATTTTTTTGTATTTACAATGCTCATTGAACTGTTATATATATATATATATATATATGTTATAAGTCTAATATAAGTTACTTTGTATTTGCAATGCCCATTGAACTGATATATATCTATTATATATCTGTTATAAGTCTATTATAAGTTTTATATTAGAATTGTAACAGAAATATATTAGATTTGTAATAGGTCAAAAAATTTGGAAAAAGTATATCACAATGTATGGCGTTTCGAAGATAAAAATGAGATGAACAAAAAACTCTAAAGCGACATGTCAAAAAAATGAATGGTTTGAGAGATAAATACAAAACAAGTCAAAAAAAATTTTTAAAAAAATTCCTAATCGCATGATACATGTAACTAACAGTAACGGGCATATAAGAGTAAAATGGAATCTTAAAAATGATTTAAAAAATATGATTTCTTTGTTGGATTGTTTTGGTATTTATTTTGGACAAATGAGCCATAAGTAACAATTTTCCTGTAAATTTTTGTGTTGGGCTATTAAAGGCTTTACGAAACTTGATGTTCAATAATTGTTGAACCAAGCACGAATTTGGACTGACTCAGTGGATGACTCAGTAGTGCTTAAGTTTTGATCATAACAATTAAGTTCAGTTTGAGATAATTAAATCAATAATGATGTTAAAATAAATAGCGTATGGTTTTAAGGGAATTAGTAAATTTAAGGGTAGAATTTTAAGTCTCCACTGACCTAGCTATTTAGTTTAACTCTGAGTGGTTTCCGGGCTAAGTACTTACGAAGTCGCTGACTTAGTATTATTCACTCAGCACTTGATATTTAGATTTTATTTCAGCTATGTGCATTTTTTTTATCGTTTCAGCTGAGTTACTTTATGTCTGTAAACGCTGCTGACCTTACCTTTTAAGGTAAAAAGGTATCTTTGTTTTTAGTGTTGCTTTTTGCAGGAACATTAATGAGATAAAGATAAAAAGAATTAATGCCTTGACAAGACTCAAAATTATGAAGAAAATGACAAAGGCTTCCAATGCAAAGCTGCAATAAGTCAATTGTCACTTTAGATAATTCTACAGATCTACCAACCTTGTATCGTGCACTCTGCAACATGTCAGAAAACTAGAGGGAATGGGATGAAGACACGTGGCAGGTCAGCGAGAGTTCTCTCTAACGGAAGACTGGCATCAAAAGATAAAGAATTCAAATTGGAGCTTGAATTTCAATCTAACGGATTGAAATGTATTTTACAACAGTGCAATTCTATCTCTTAACGGATCAATTTGAAGAAGCAACGGGTGAATTGCTGAGCTGTCAATTTCAGAAGATGTCAAGACAAGTTCAACGGCTACTTTCTCAATCTGACTATAGTAGGAGCAAGAAGGCAAGCATTAGAACTTGGTGATTACACCTGAATTTCCTAGAAGCAAAGATTCTGTCAATTTACAAGCTTTAAAGGAATTCTAGCAAGAGAAGCACAACTCAGCGAGAATCTGCTTAGAATAAGAGAGAATAGATTAGATCAATCAATTGTAATATTAGATCATTTGTAACTGGATTAACATTTCTATAAGTTGAGTCCAACTCTTGTTTAAACTCTTTTTGAGTTGCTGATAGAAGAGGGTATTCTAGCCAACGGGTGAGCGATTGCAGTTTGGAGGGTACATACTACAATTGGGGAATTTGTGAAAGGCTTCTCCGCCTAGGGTAAAGGAGTTGAGATTAGTGGATTAAAGCCGAGACACTCTCTCAGGACTGGATGTAAGCACAAGCTATCAAACTAGTATAAAACTTATGTGTTCTTTACTTAATCGTATTATTCCAGGTTTTTCACTCAGTTTGCTAACCTCACTTAGCATAGCCTTAACTATCGCAAAAAAGTCTTATAAGTTACTGAGTGAGTCATTCACCCCCCTCTAACTCATTGAGTGTACGTATAGGGACCAACAAGTTGTATCAGAGCCATTCTCATTTTACAAATTTCACAATCTTTAAGATAAAGACCATGGCGTACAAAGGAGAATCTAGTGGAATTATATTCTGCCTGAAGGCATGTTAGTTACCAGGCCTCCAATGTTCAATGGAGAGCATTATACTTACTGAAAGAACAAAATGACTAATTTCATTCAGTCCTAGAGTATGCATGCTTAGATGGCCATTGCAGAAGGGCTATATGTTCCATCATATGTGAAGAATGGAGTTACTATTAATAAGTACTCTACTGAATGGGATAATAATGATTTGGCCAGACTTAAAGAGAATACAGCTGCTATCAACTATCTTCACTGTACTCTTGATGCTACTGAGTTTAATCGCATTTCAGGATGCGAGACAACCAAAGAAATCTAGAAGAATTTAGAAGTAACTTATGAAGGTACTAATAAGGTGAAAGAGTCCAAGATCAATATCCTCATGAGAGATTATGAGTGGTTTCATATGAAGTCTAAGGAGGATATCTCTAATATGAACACCAGGTTCATGATATAGTCAATGAGCTGAAAAGACTTGGCAAGACCTTCATAGAAGAAAAGACTGTCAAGAAGATCTTGAGAAGTTTTACTCAAGATTGGGAAGCCAAAAAGGACAACTTCAGGAAGAGGAAGAGTAAGAAAGCCCTTGCTGCTACCTGGAGTGACTCTGAACAAGAGTCATCATCTTCAGATGAAGAAGTACATGATTCCGCTAATATGTGTCTCATGGCTAAGGATGATCGAGTTCAGTCAGAGTCAGCTCACCAACCAACATCCGCTGCTAGACAATCAGCTGACCAAAGCAAAGATAAAGGAAATAACTCTGAGGTAAACTCTGAACCCCCTTTATCTTCTAATGAGCTTGCCACAGTCTTAATGATGTTATCAATGTGACTAAGAAGTCAACCAAATACATCAGAGTACTTTAGAGGAGGTGTGATAATATAGAAGATGTTAACTCTTCTACATCACTTGACATCCTATACCTAATAGAAAAAGCTGAGTACTAAAATGGATATAACAGCAAACTCACTAAGAGATTGGATGAGCTAGCTTCTGAAGTAATAACTTTGAAAAAGGTGCGGGTCCCTCCTCAAACCAGTAGGAATACTCAGAGTAACCACACTCACCACTCTGAGAAGGTTTCGCAAAAGAGTAAAGTGAGCAGGCCTAATCCTAAGGCTGCATGTAGTTTTTATGGTAAAACAAGACATGCAATAGTCATGTGTAGGCATAAAAATGGTTACTATAATGAGTATGACTGATTAAGGATGACCACCACTAATAAGGGAGGACCCAGCCATAAAAAGGCATGGGTACTTAAGAAAACTTGATTATTTTGCAGGTGAGCCTGAGATCCACTAATGACAGCAGAATTTGGTATTTGGATAGTGGATGCTCGAGGCATATGACAAGTGATGAAAAGCAATTCATCACATTGGAGTGAAGAAGAAATGGAAGTGTCAGTTTTGGAGACAACAAGAAAGGAAAGATTGTTGGCAATGGCACAGTGAGAGTCAAGCCTTCAATTGATAATGTGTCTCTAGTGAGAGGCCTCAAGTTTAACTTGCTAAGCGTTGCTCAGCTATGTGACAAAGGCAGGAAAGTGATATTTGACTCAGCGGGCTGCTCAGTCATTGATGGTAACTCTGACCAAATTATTCTTTATGCTCCTAGAATTAATAATGTTTATATGATTATTTTATCCCCCGGCTCCAATGATATATGCTTAGTTTCTTAGGAGGAAAACTCATCGCTATAGCACATAAGGTTAGGACATATCAATATGACCAATCTGCCCAAATTAGCCAGAAATGAACTTGTTGAGGGTTTACCCAATCTAGCCTTTGATAAAGATAGACTCTGCTTAGCATGCCAACTTGGGAAATAATTTAGGAAGACCTTTAAATCCATAGCTGATATATCCTCTCCTCATCCCCTTGATCTTCTACACATGGATTTGTTTGGGCCTATTGTGCCAACAAGTCTAGGTGGAATGAAATACACCCTTGTGGTTGTAGATGATCTGACCAGGTTCACTTGGATTGTCTTGCTAGCTAGTAAAGATGAAACATTTGAATCATTCTCTAGGTTGGCTACCCGGATCATGAATGAAAAAGACCTTAAAATTAATAGAATCCGTAGTGACCATGGAATGGAATTCAAAAACAGACAGTTTGAGGAATTTTGTTCCAAGCATGGTATTGACCATAATTATTCTGCCCCTCATACACCTCAGCAGAATGGGGTTGTTGAGAGAAAGAATCTCACTATTGCGGAGATGGGTCATTCTATGCTGAGTGATAACAATCTAACAAAGAATTTCTAGGGAGAGGCTGTTAACACAGCTTGTTACATTCTAAACAGGGTTTTAATTCGCCCAGTTTTGAATAAAACCCCTTACAAACTTTCGAAGGGGCGCAAGCCCAAGGTTGGTCATCTCAAGGCCTTTGGTTGTAGATGTTTTATATTAAACACTAAATACCAATTGGCTAAATTTGACCCTAAGGCTGATGAAGGAATCTTTCTAGGTTACTCAATACACAGTAGGGCATGCAGAGTGTATGTCAAGAGGACTGACATCTTAGAGGTGTCCATGCATGTAGATTTTGATGAAACTAACAATGCAGGTAGACAAGCCAGTGATGATAAAAGAGAAAAGGAACAAGTTAGCGAATCAGTCGGTCAGCCCATTATTAGTCCTGATTTAGTGCAAGAAAAAGAAGAACATGAAGTTGACTTGGTGGATGACTCAGTGGTGCTTAAGTTTTGATCATAACAATTAAGTTCAGTTTGAGATAATTAAATCAATAATGATGTTAAAATAAATAGTCTATGGTTTTAAGGGAGTTAGTAAATTCAAGGGTAGAATTTCAAGTCTCCGCTGACCTAGCTATTTAGTTTAACTCTGAGTGGTTCCCGGGCTGAGTACTTACGAAGTCGCTGACTTAGTATTATTCACTCAACACTTGATATTTAGATTTTGTTTCAGCTATGTGCATTTTGTTTTATCATTTCAGCTGAGTTACTTTATGTCTGTCAACGTTGCTGACCTTACCTTTTAAGGTAAAAAGGTATCTTTGCTTTTAGTGTTGCTTTTTACAGAAACATTAATGAGACAAAGACAAAAAGAATTAATGCCTTGACAAGACTCAAAATTATAAAGAAAATGATAAAGTCTTCCAATGCAAAACTGTAACAAGTCAATTGCCACTTTGGGTAATTCTGCAAATCTACCAACCTTGTATCGCACACTCTGCAACATGTCAGAAAACCAGAGGGAATGGGATGAAGACACGTGGCAAGTCAGCGCGAGTTCTCTCTAACGGAAGACTGGCATCAAAAGACTAAGAATTCAAATTGGAGCTCGAATTTCAATCTAACGGATTGAAATGTATTTCACAACGGTGCAATTCTATCTCTTAACGGATCAATTTGAAGAAGCAACGGGTGAATTGCTGAGCTGTCAATTTCAGAAGATGCTAAGATAAGTTCAACGGCTACTTTCTCAATCCGACTATAAAAGGAGCAAGAAGGCAATCATTAGAACTTGGTGATTACACCTGAATTTCCTAGAAGCAAAGATTCTGTCAATTTACAAGCTTTAAAGGAATTCTAGCAAGAAAAGCACAACTCAGCGAGAATCTGCTTAGAACAAGAGAGAATAGATTAGATCAATCGATTGTAATATTAGATTATTTGTAACTGGATCAACATTTTTATAAGTTGAGTCTAGCTCTTATTTAAACTCTTTTTGAGTTGCTGATAAAAAAAAGGGTATTCTAGTCAGCGGATGAGCGATTGTAGTTTCGAGGGTACTTACTGTAATTAGGGAATTTGTGAAAGGTTTCTCCGCTTAGGGTAAAGGAGTTGAGATTAGCGGATTAAAGCCGGGACACTCTCTTGGGACTAGATGTAAGCACAAGCTGCCGAACCAGTATAAAATCTCTGTGTTCTTTACTTAATCGTATTATTCTAGGTTTTTCACTCAGCCAGCTGACCTCACTCAGTGTAGCCTTAACTATCGCGAAAAAGTCTTATAAGTTACTGAGTGAGTCATTCATCCCCCTTTAACTCATTGAGTGTACGCTTAGGGACCAACAATAATGTTTAGCCTAAGTTAATATATTAAGTCCCGTACAAGGCACCATTTCTCTGAAAATTTTTGGCTCATGTTGATTTATTACATTTAGGTGTATTATATGCTCGAGGTTAATTTAGAAAGTAAGATGTACCATAAACTTATTAATTGTAATAACCTATGTCCTATGCCTGGATTTTAGTAACTCGTTCAGAAGATATTAGTTTAAAATGTTGTACATTTTCTTTTTTGTTGTTTTTGTTTTTACTTCATTGCATGATAAAAAAATTCATGAGAAAGGTAAATTTAGTTAGTCAATTTAGGCACTGTTGATCAATTTAAAAGAAAAATAAAAGTAAATGTTTAATGAATTGTTAAGATGTGAAATCATTTTAATTCAGCATGACCCTATCCACAGTAGTTTTTAAGTGTATTGAATTGCACTTGCACACTTGTTTACATGACCAGTCTTACATATATAGGCCTTGTTCATGTTTTCTTAGATCTACAATAAAAAGGATAAATCAACTTCAACTTAGTTTGGATATAATAATTTTTGTCCATAACTTATAAGTTCATGTTAAATATAAGTTTAAGGTATAATAGGATTATAAGCATGATTTTCAAAACCGGACCGGCCACCGAATCGGTAAAGGCAGTGGTTCATGGATTTAAAGTTCAACCGGATTGAATCGATGGTTGAACCGGATTTTCTTAAAACATATAAAAATACTAAATATTTTATGTAATTTGATATTAAACATATAATATAAGTTATACTCATATAAAAATTAATAATATTAAATAAAATATTCTATAATTTAAAGTTATATTTCAAATAAAAATAAAACACAAGATAATAACTAATATAATCTAATGAAAGAATTCAAACCGAATTCCATATTGTATAGATTGTATAAAAAAAGTTAATAAATTTGATCTATGATATATAAAAATTATGCATTAAAAGAACTAAAATTTATACACAATATGTAAAATAAAAAAATTATATATCCATTTAATATAAATTTAATCAAAAAACTTAGAGTAACGTTATTTAAAAAATTTATATGTTATTTTGTTATGAAAAACATTGAAAGTTGTTATTGAAAGAAATATTTTAAATTTAGTAAAATGTGTAGTATATGAAATAAAAAAATATTTATTATGATTTTTTTATAATAAAATATTATTAAAATAATTTAAAAATTAATAATATATAATATAAAAGTATATTAGGAGAAAATATTACAACTTATGTGTGGTAGCTCAGTTGGTAGAGCATGTATTGAAACATATGTCAGAGGTTTTGTGTTCAATTCCCACCACCAATAATTTTTAAAAAAACATGATTTAAGAAAACCAGAAATCGGTCATCGATTGAACCAATCGATTTCCGATTAAACCGACCGGTTCAACCGATTGTTGACCGATTCTTAATTATGTCAAGAATCTAATGAAACCGAATCGGACCAGACACGGTTTCAATCGAACCCAATCCGACCGATCAGTTCGATCCGATTTTCAAAATCATAATTATAAGTCTAAGAAAACATGGCATGTCGATCAAATGAACAAACACAATCTTTGTATATCCTATTTAAAAGACATTTTTTTAACTTATCGCAATTGAAATCATTTGAAACCGCCGAACTTGGACAATCATTTTTACCACCAGTTCCGACATGCCTAGACTAAGTCCATATGATGGACAAGTCTTATCCTTATTTATCTACATTGTTGATAAATTTTTGATATGCTTTACTGATGAATTTTTTACACTGTTATATACTTTTGATACACTTATGTGATAGTGGATATAATTATGCAATGGAAAGTGTAGTAGAAATTTGTGAAACTGTAATTTTCACACAGAAATATTAATCTACATTGTTGATAAATTTTTGATATGCTTTACTGATGAATTTTTTACACTGTTACATACTTTTGATACACTTATGTGATAGTGGATATAATTATGCAATGGAAATTGTGTAGTAGAAATTTGTGAAACTGTAATTTTCATATATTTCTGATACACTTTCGAAACAATTTAATACAATTTTACAAGTAAAAAAATTTAGAGAAAAGTACTCTAATTTTAATAAAAATATTATAGTAGTATATTTAAAAATTAACAGTTTTGAAAGATAAATAAAAAAAAGTAGGTTAAAATACAAGAATTAAGAAAACCCGTTTATAGAAAAAATGTGAACACTAGGCAACACATATATATGTATATATACTAGCGTGTATAAAAAATAAATTTATTTTGCTAAAATAGTTTTATGTATTTGATTTTTGCATTATTTTTTATATTCTGATTTTTTAATGTATATTACTAGCGTGTGTAAAAAATAAATAAATTCCATTTCTTTTATGTATTTTGCTAAAATTATCTCTTTTTTCAAAGTCAGTAGCTCATAAAGGTACCAAGCCCATGTTTCATAAGAACAACACTTATGTATTTACTTAATCGTCACCGACTTTTACACTTTCCTTGGTGGGTATTATTTATGCAAAGGATTTTGGATTCTCTAATTATCACGGTTCAATCTTAATCATTCTAACTCATTGGATGACTGAAATTAAGTGAAATGTATAAATATTAAAATTCTCTAAAGTTTGATTGGTATTGAAGATGTGCCCTTATTTAGAATCAAAACTTATTTAAGCTTTGCTTGTGATTAAAGTATTGAAAAATTTTCAATGTTATCAGTATCATATCTTATCGGTCGGTTTGACCGATTTTATTGTGAATCGGCTATGGCTACGGTATGGTATATGTAAAAATTGGTTTTAGTCAAAAATTGGAGAAATTGGGTTGACCTGGAAAAAAACTGGTAAACTGGCGTACCGGTTCAAATTCGATTTTCTTAAAATTCTTCTGACAATAAGTGAAATTGTCGCTAAACACTCAGAAAAGTGTCGTTAAAGACTCAAAAGCGTTGCTAAAGACCTAGAAATGGTTGCAATAGCCACTGAAAACCTTAAATAATATTTTTTTTACAAAACCCCTGTGACGACACGCATAAGCATTGCAAAAGATCTAAAAGCTTTGCAATAGCCACTAAAAATTATAAATAATATATATTCTTTGAAAAATAAAAAATCGATAAAACCACCAATAATATTGATAATACTAACAATACTACGTACCATTGACCTTATCAATATGAGACCCGGTATAATATCAATAACATTAAAAATTTTAAAGAAAACGAATGAAAAGGAAAAAGAAAAGAAAGTGTAAAATTCAAAGGAAACAGTGGAATCCAAAATGTTGAGTTTCAAAGGAATTGAGGAGAAATGAATTCTTATCAAATGCAATCCCATGCTTAAAATTTATCCTTCCCAGCCTGGATTTTAGATCCATCTGATTCATCTCCCATCAAATTCAGCCTTTCAAGCACACCTTTAAGTATACCACTTCATTTGAATTAATTTTCGGTTTTGAAATTAATTTAAGAATTTAATTTATTTAAAATCATTTCACATAATAAAAAAATTAAAAAAATTATATATAAAGTAATATAAAATTAATTAAATTCATTCAAATTCCAAACATACTCTTATATTTCTATACAAAATCAGTTCCATTAAATTAAATTCATCCAAAATTAAAATTTTAAATACACCCGTATTCGAATATAATGTTATAATAGAATCTAAGTTTGAGTAGGTCTTTCCTTTCTAACAAAAGGTCCGATTTGAGGACCTTTCAACTTGAAAAATGCTTATTCAATAAAATAATACTCCAAAATATCTAACCCCTTCAAAATTTATATATTAAAAAAAAATACCGAAAATTAAAAAAAAAAGATTTGACCGATGTTGCTAATGAAACAGTTCATTCTCAATCTCAAGTCTAACAACCGAAAAATCAAAGTCGACCCCATAAAAGATCACGCGCCAGAGCGTGTCAATCCGTGGGCCCGAATATCTGTGGTCCATTCCTTTCAATTATTCACAATTCCCCTAAAAGAACCAAAAACACCTAATAATTATCACTTACCATATGTTGTTGTTTTTTTATTATTTTAAATTTTGATTCTTTCAGATCATATTAATATGGCAATCTCTAATTTTTTAAGTCTTAAAGCATTAATAGTCTATTGATATCCATATTATATAATGTATACAATTATGACATGAATACTTATTAGCTTTGCCGTTTATTAATGTAAGGTTTTTATGCTTATTTATAACTTTACAAAGTAAAAATTACTATAACATTTATCACTACTGAATTTAATTTTTTACTATTTAATGGTGATCAGGGTAAAATGATAGTTACTTTATAAAAAAATAAAATAATAATAGAATGTATCATATTTTTTAATTACAAATATAATGGGCCAAACACATCAAAACCCGCCTGTAATTGGCCCAAGTAATTTACTGCCCCCCTTAACTTTCAAAATGATCGATTACCTCCCTACACTTGACAATTATGCAACCATTAACTTCTCCATACTGACATGGCGGTATAGCTGTCAATTGTTGAAAAGTCAGGCGCGTTTGATGTATTTTCAGAATTAAAAATCAATTAAATATCTTCTTTCTCTTTTACCCATAAATCCATTCAATCCTTCAATTTCAGTGTTCATGGCCGCATCCTCCTCCTTCATTCAATACCAATTGTTGTTGTTAATGGTCATGGAAGTCACCCCTATTTTCACTAATGATTAAATTAGCACTAATTTCATACCTTGATTAAATGTTGATGATTATAATCAAATAGAGAATTGCAATTCGGAGGTGAACGGAAAGATTATAGGCGAGGAAGGAGGAGAAAAAATTCGACGACACTTAGGCAATTTGATTCCTCCTTGAACGAGTTAATTGGAATGATTTTCACTGAGTTGTGCTAGTGGGAGTTTGAATCAATGAATTTGTACATTGGTAGATTGGACATAAATTTTCCGGCGAGCATAGCAAAATCTCCCAATTCATAGATTTCAAATTATTAAACAACAAACTCACTGGTGATCAATTACCGACCAATCTAAGCTTTTAACTAGACACTGAAGTTCATTGATTTGTTGTATAATGAACTTATCGGTGAGCTTCCGTTGAGCATGTGAGCCAATAGCGAATTAGAAGATATGTGAGAATGAACCAGCTCAATCAACTAGAAATTATAAATGGGTTGGTAATTTTGACTTTTGAATTGTTTAGTTTTGTTTAGAAGGGGGGTGCTGCTGTAACGATGAGATCAGATGACAAGACGAACAAGAATTAGGATTTTTTTTTTATTTTTTTATTTTTTTATTTAAATTAATGGGTTATTGATGATGTGGAAAAACTTTTCTTTTTGCTTTCTTACATGGTGAATGCGCATGTTGTTCACTGCTTCATGCAAGACTGGGCAAGTAACCATTGGGCAGTAATAAGATGGATATTTGTCAAGTTCAGGAGGTAATAAATCATTTTAAAAATTAAGAAGGACAATAGATTATTTGGGCTAAATATAGGCGGATTTGAATGTGATGGGCCAATTTAATGACAAGATGTATATAAAATGAAATTAATCAACATTATTGTGTTTTATTTGATGTTCTCATTATTTTAGTAGCTATAAAATGGACAAGACTGTTTGAACCGAGATCTTGTCATAACAAGAGCTATCTACACAATTTGGCTCATATATAGATAAAGAAATGAATATCAGAACCCATTTAGATAATGCTGATATCACTAGTACCATATAACCTAACAAAATTAAAGATAGAAAAGTTTTGCCATAAAAATTTACAAATTAGAATTTGGGAGGGTCGGTCAGTCTTGATTTGCTTTTCTTTTCTATTTTGAAAGCTGAACTGAAGTTGGTTGAACTGAAGTTGGGAGGGTCGGTCAGTTTTTTTCGACTTTTGAAAGCTGAATTGAAATTGATTGAACTGAACTACAGTGAGTTAAACTTAACTAAACTGAACTTATTTTAGTATAAATTTATAACTACACATAGCTGAACTGAACTGAATTGAATTACAGTGAAATGAATTAAAGTGGTCTGAACTGAAATAAATTAAACTAAACTAAAGATATCTGAATTGAATTGAACTGAATTAAATTCTAATTCACGAGAGAGAGAAAAACAAAAAGCTTTGGTCGTTGGTTAATGGACGCCAATAGAAAGCATGCGCAGAAGAGAAGTAATGATAAGATGTGTTGCTTTTAAAGCAAATTAAAAGCAGAAAGGCTGCTGTTAGTGTTAAGGAAACTCAAATCAAATGATGCTTTGCTTGCTTGCTTGCTTCCTACCCCTCTCATTTTTACGCCCTCAAATTTAATATTATCATTTTGGTGCCATTGATTTTTCCACACTAGGAAGTTTCCATTCTGACTTCATATAGAAATTTATTTGCACTCACCAAATCCCTACGTTTTCCTTTTACAGGAGTTGAGGTGACTAAAAATGGCAATGGGATGGATATATAATGGGCATTCCATTAAGAGAAATTAGCAAGTTCCGGGCCAGTTTTTATGGGATATGCATATCATGAGATCTTTAGCTATGTTACTTTCAACTTATGCCCAGCAATTTTGAATTCAACAGACTGAACTGAATTGAAATTGAAGATACTGAAATTGAATTGCAGCTGAATGGAAACTGAAAATACTGAAAATAAAATAAAAATTAATTAATAATATAAATAATAATACATCAAAATATTATTATTATAATAATAATAATAATAATAGTAATAATAATACTTAAATAACATCATATTATAATAAATTAATTAGTAATTATTAATTATTGATTACAATGTTAATAAATATACCATTATAAATAACAGAGAATAATAATTATTTTATACATTTTAATTCTATTATTATTATATATATATATATATATATATATATATATAAGTAATAGAAAATAATAATAATAATGTTTTAAAAGTATTATTTTATATATTAAATTATTATAAAATAAAATTAATAATATTGCTTACTGAAATGAATTGTATCAATCTGAATTGGATGTTGAATAAGTTTAGAGGGCCCTTGTAAGGAATTTGTCGATCCTTAAATCAATGTACTATTGAGTACTCATTCTGGTTTTAAAAATTAGTTATGTTAGAATTTTGTTTTTGGTTTCTTTTACTTGTCATTTTAGAATATCAATACATACAACTTTAACAACTTTTTTACTAATTTACCCTTGTATTAATTAGTAAAGAGATTATGTATTGATAAAAATATAAAGTGATAATTAAGAAAAAAGAGAATTTTATTGAGGGTGAATAAGTTATTGTAATGGTGTATTAAATTTTTAATGATTTTAAAAAAAAAACTCAAAAATAATTAGTTTTTGGAATCGGATGTGAGAAGGGTTTGTGGGCTATTAATAGGCTTCTGGTCTGGTTGAGCTATTGGGCTTCTCCATACTTGTCTCTATTTATAAGACTCCCAATCTATACCATAATATAACAATTCTATTACCAATAATAGGTGGGAGTCACCATTCAAAGTTTCCATTTATTTAATCAAGATATCAAATTTAATTGTAGATGGTAAGCAGGATTAACTCAGAGAGATGTTTGAAGAGCATAGTATCAACCCGGAAGGATAAATAAGAGTAGGCTTCTGTTAGGGTTAATTTATTTTCATACTTAAAATTGATGAAATTATGATATATTAACCTTCCTTCTTACAAATACTATTAACAAGTAGAAATTGGCGCGCAATTTGTGGCAGGTCGAATGCACTAGTTGCTCTCTAAAATTGGTTTTAATCTCCGAATGCCACCATTAACTCACAAAAGCTCTATTTCTCACCCTGAACATAGCTGAAGTGAACCATTTTACCCTTATTATGATATGACAATTTTTTATTGGTATGTGCCATATAAGATGAAAGTGATTATGTGGTTGGTTTATTTCAGTTGAGGTGGATATTATGACATTTTAGACAAAGTTAAAGAGCAAATTGATCATTTTTATCAATTTCACAGTGAAAATTGAGAACTAGAACTTTTGTAAGTTCAAGAATTCAATCGATTTTCAAATTGAAAATTTATGAACTTGGGTACAGATTAAAGACTTGGGACTTGAAATTTAGTGTTCATTGTTTAGAATTCAAATTTAAGAAAAGAAAACTCCCACTTAACAAAAAAATTGATATAAGAAAGAACACATAATAAAAAAGATTACAAGTAAATAATAAGGTGAAATAGAGGGACTTAAATAAGCATTTTACAACGCCCTTTCTTGGTAGGAAGAGAGTTTGATTGGATTGACATTTTGTAAATAACTAAATATAGATAACTCAGAATTTTTATTTTGGTCATATATATATATATATATATATATATATATGTGTGACAATATTGTATATAGTGTCGCTTATAATATAAGGTGGCGTTTGATTCACGGAATGTTTATTTCGTAGAGTAGATAGAAATTGATGAAAATATGTTAAATATGATAAATTATTCATATAGAATTTGTCATCGATGGAATAATTATTCCTAGTTGTTATACATTTCAAGAAATAGTTGTTGCTTCATTTCAAATCGGAACAACTATTCTGTGAGATGTATAATAACTAGAAATAACTATGGGGCTTTTACATAAATGAAAAAAAAATAATTTGGATCAAATGGCATAACAAGAGCAAAATAATTCTAAATGTATTATGCTTGCAAAATAATTACGACACCTCCCTCACCCAATATACTTTTATTTTTTGATTTGTTTTGTTTATATCTTTGAAACCGTTGATTTTTTCGACATGCCGCTTAAGAGTTTTTTATTCGTCTCTTTTTTATCTTCAAAAGTAGATATATGATGATATACTTTTATCGAGTTTTTTTTAACTGTCAGATATCCAATAGATATTTAATAGAAGTCTAATAGAATTCGGTAAAACTAGAAGACCTTTAAATAACACATGAATGTCTAATTTTAAAAGGTAGAGGACCTCTAAATTATACCTGTAAAATATTAGAAATGGTCTCAATGGTAGCAGTTTATAAAGTAACCGCATAACGATGGACACAACGAAATTTCCAGTGATCTATTGGATATCTATAGATGATCTATACGAAATCTATTGGATAAAAAAATGACGAAAAATCACAGTGGATGTTATTTCAAAGATAAAAATAAGACGAATAAAAAATTTTAAAATGACATTGTGTAAATAAAATTAAAAAAAATGAGGAAGTTAAAAGATATATTGAATAAAAATAATAATCTTGTTGATATTTTAATAAATTTATAATTAATTTAAAAAAATGTTCAATTATAATAAATTTTTAATAATTATTTTATTTAATAATAAATTTAAAACTAATAATTAATTATATACGGCATCTTTTAATTCATTTTTATGAATATGCGACCAAATAAGCCATAAGAGTCTCTTTTATATAACTGCCCTTGCTATTTTAGCGACGCAGGCGAATACATATGACGCTTGGCGCACAGGCCCAACCCGAGACCTGTACGGACCCAACAAATTTCTTGTTGAAATAGGCCTTTACTGAAGCCCAATTGGAAACCTGATTCAGTCAAAGCTCCATAATTGCCAATTTCACCCTCGTTAGTATATTGCATTTTTTTTGATAATTAGTATATTGCATTTAATCCATTCAGTAACACTGCCTAAATTAAAATTTGTTATTTTAGCGTACTGTATCTAAATTTCTGTTCTTTTTAATTTCTAAAAGTTAAACTGAACCGAATTTATTTTAGTATAAATTTATAATTACACATAGCTAAGCTGAACTGAACTGAACTTAAGTAATTAAAATTGAAATGAATTAAATTATTGTCCAAGAGAGCATTAACTAATTTAAACAAGTAGATGGCAGTTAGTGTAGACTTGAGACATAAATTTAACGTAACAATAAATATTTAACTATTGAATTTTTTTTATGGCTACTTATTGTTGCTTGGTCTCGTTTCATCATTGTATCAAATCGACACCACTCATGTAATATCAGAATATGGCAAATTAATGGCTAATTTGTAAAAAATAGAATCTTATTATTGAACATTGGTGGGAAAAGTCACGTACTCATGGAATGTCTCCATCTCAAAAAAACACAATTGTTTTTCTCATTTCTCTATCAAGGTAGTTTCCTTTCTTTTACCAAATACGTTGTATCTTATTTAAATTTCAACCCACCTCAATCCCACTAATGACTAAAATAAATTATCCGCTATTATTGATTTCCATCATTTTTGGCATTTTCATTATTTAAACTTGTAGTTGGAGCCACATATTTGCATGTGATAATAAGATTTGGATATTGACTAATTTTGTAATGAGGATATCCATTTTCATAGAAATCAAATTAATAATCTCCGTTTAGTGTCTCTAACAGTATTTTTCATTCAATTTTTAACAGTCTTTATTTTTCCTACAAACTACATGTAAGAAATTGAATAGAATAAACTTACAGACAAAAAAAAATGGATACATGTGATTTTTTTTATCAATTCACACGAGGGTTATATCTTTGTTGGCTATAGAGTTTAATTATACAAGGTTCATTGCTTTCATACATTTGCAATAAGGGGCGAGTAATTAATTAAAGTACGTGTTTGGGCTGCAAATTGGATTATTATAAATTTATAACAAATAATACATGCATTTCTTTGGAAAGAAGAACTAAAATTAATATAATAGTTTTTTTATTTTTCATCAAATTCATCGAAATTTTATTTTGACTACGTTCAAATTCAATCCAAATCACACGCCAGACTGTTGTGAGTGAATCTCTCCAATAAAAATTTCTTTTAATTACTACTTATTAGACTCACTAATAAAAATCTAAACTGGACATGTCAAAAGAAATACGTGTCCTGATTCTAATTGCTTATTGTCAACAGAAATCGACTAATTTATAATTATTCAAAATATGTGTTGGTAGTTATTTTCTTAAATAATCAAGTTAAAAATATATTTATTGACAATGAAATCAAATTATTTTAAATGGTAAGAACATTGACGTGATTCCAACTTTTTTTATATTCTAATGCTTTGTTGTAGTCGTTAAAGTGTTTGGCTTTTTACATGCTTGTTTCATTTTCATTGTCAAATCAACTTTTCTTTTTATTTATTTTCGTCCCACCAGCATGTTTTTTCAGTGATTGCTCATTCCATACATGATATTACACATGTTATTGAAGTTATCCATTTCTTAGCTATCATGCATCTCAATGGAAATTAAGTTGGGGTATTTTAAATATGGTTTATTCATAAATTGGTAGTTATAATGATTTATGATTATAGACAAGCAATTTTGCAAAGTCAAAAAAATTTGTGTTTGTATGTAAATAATGTCTCACATTGATTAATAATTACTACGAGATTAGATGGTTTGTATATATGGACAATACACAGTGGTATGGGGTCTTTTGAAGATAAAGTCTAAGAGTAAAATTATGAGGACTTAGGCTCAAAGTAGATAATATGATACTATGTGTGGAGATATGTCGCGTCTAAATACTTCCGCAAGTCCGCTACAAGTGGTATCAGATCCAAGCTCCGACTTTAGACATGTAGATGGATCCTCTTACAGTCGAACAAAAAGTGCCATGCCCAGTTTATCACCGGATATACGTGAAACTGCTAGCATTCTATATAAGGCGTGTCCTCTAACGCATTAGGGTGGAAGATGTGTGTTGTGGAAGGATAGTTGAGCGGTCGAGGAGAGGCTTTAAGAACATTTATTCGAGGGGAGAAATATTGTGCAAATAAATATTTTATATTGCTAATAAAGATGGAGATGCATGGGTTCATAAGTGTATACTATATCTTCATTAATATAAAAACCTTTTATAGATAAAGCCGAAGAACAAAACTATAAACGCTTAGGATCAAAATAAATAATATCATATTATAGGTGAGGTATGCATGTTCAAATATTTTCGTCAAATCCCTCAACAATTCCAATTTAGACAGGCAATTATAGAAAATAATATAGAGATCCAAAAGAGAAAGCCGTATAATTTGGATTTTGTACATATTTAATTTGTCAGCCAGATGAGAACAAATAAGCCAGAAATACAAAATATCATAAGGTCAAGTTGATGATTTATGCATTATTGAAAAATATTGAAAGGACTGATTTTGTAACATTTATTTTAAAGCCATAGGATCCTGCCAACTTGAATTTTTCATTTTCATCAATTTTGTACTGCCTCACCATTCACCAGACTCTTTAAAAAAAGTTCAATTTTCTTTAACTCTTTTTGCTTCATTTGAATTATTTTCTACAAATTTTGTGACCCCATGTGGCCATATTATGTACAACCAATCAGAAAAAAAAATTGTACAATGTACAGTACTATATGGTCCAAGCAAAAAAACCCTTTATCCAAATTTTGAATTAATTTCACCAAAAAGTAAATTATTTAGATATTTTTTTTAAACCTTGTGAATATAGAATCTAATGCAGGAGTTTAACTTATGTATATATTATCGTCAAATATCTCCGCCACTTGTAAGTTTATTTATTAGGGAGGAAGAAAAGTCTAATAAGATTTTTTCTCCTTCACATCCTTTATTTTTTTATCTTTTTTTTTTAATTTTAGCGTAGAAATAATCTGCATCCAAATCTTTTTTATCTTCTATACACGATCGTCTTCTTCAACCACGGATCTATTGCTGCATAACTCAATCTTGATTTATAACTGGGTTGGACTTCATCCGCCTTCAGACAAGACATTTGTTGATCTTTTATAGCAGACACCCAAATTTATCTCCCTTCAGCAAGATCGTTTCAGATCTGCAATCCTGGTTGATGTTATAGCGCAAACAAATATTCTTATGGTTGTAGATCTTTGAAATTATTAGTTGGAGGTTAAGAAAATATAGGATACAACGTTTATCTTTTATTTTCTTAACAAGTCTTGCCTAAGGACATGTTTGCCTTATTGTATAAGCAAGTTTAGTATGTTGGTATTTGTTTGATTTTGTCCGGAGTTTTAACTTCGATAGTCGTTAGTTTGCTTTTATTATTTTTAAATTGTCTATATTTTTCGGTCTGCGAATCATACTGTAAAGTTCTTTGCTAGAACAGGTGATTCTTCGACATGTAGGGGGATTATGTCCACCTTCAATTAAAATTATTACTATCTCTGATGTATTTAATAGACTATATTCTTCGGTAAAGGAAAAGATTAATGTGAAATGGTAAATGAAATTATTATTAGAAAATTATGAAAAAGCTAAATTAAATAAATTTTTGTTTAATATTAAATAAGGGGAATATTTAAAGATTGATACGATTTTACACATTTATAAGTGGTAGATTGTGGTAATTTGATAGTAAAAAAGATTATATGACTCATTTTATCACATAAAAACTGAGTGTAATAATAGTAATTTATATTATATACTAATATTGTTATTGACTTTGCTAGTAGTATGTTGACTCATTGATAATATTATTTAAATATAACATGCTAATTTTTTTAACTTTTGATGATGTTATGTTGCCTAATAATAGGCCAAGACCAAGATACAAACAAATAATTTTGTACTTGAACATTGATATTATAGCTAAGGTGTGATTGGTATCTACAATCTAAAAAGTAAAAATTATTATGCATAATTTTTAAACTTTGGCCTCATAAATATTGTAGATTTTTCGGGAAACATGTGGCAGAAAGTTAGTTCTTAGTGGCCTATTATTTTGGAAAAATCATTACAAACAATATATATTCAAATATATATTAGTTTAACAAAATTTCATTAATTAATTATTTATGTAAATTCTATGGCTAACTTATTAAATTTATGTGTAACACTTCAAAAAAAACATGATATTTGGCATAAAAAAATCATAATGAGAATGATGGGGAATTTCTAAAAAAATCAGCTTTAGAGAAAATTTAGGCAAATTATATCCATTTATTCAACTTCTTAAAGTTAGAACATTATATATTTTTTCTTAGATAATAATTCTATTACTTATTGTCAATTTATATCTCTCTAATGGTAATCCGCAAAAATATAATAATTGTTTGCAGACTAAAAAACATTGAACCATCAGTATAAAGCATCAATTTTTTTTTCTATCCGGTTAAATTTATACAATTGTACTTAGTAAAATATGTGATGCGGTTAAATGTAAAATAACAATGTACGTGAAAATAAATAAGTAGAATAAAGGTTGGTGGGTGTGCTAAAGATAGGGGGCAAGTTTGGTAGGAAAATAAACAAGCAGCTAGCAAGGTCTAAACAGATATTTTGTTGTAATAAATAATGCTAACGATGATAGTACCAAATATGGCCATTAATGCTCCAATGTTACACCTGTTCTTATGTCAATTCTTAATATTAAATCACCCATCTTAGCTATTACACCAACTTTAAGTTCTAATAAACCCACACTAAAACTAATATAAATCTGTAAGTCATATTTTAGTTGATAATATAAATTGAGTTTTCGAGTATAGAGTCTGTATTAAAAATTTTTGATTAACGGAATGTGTGTGTTGTGTTTTAAAAGTAACTTTTATTATATTGAACATAGGCTAATTTAGGTGTATAGAGGGATCTATGGACCCACTCTTTTTTATTAATGTAGTGTTATATCATATATAATTAACACAAAAATATATTATTAGACCCCTAATATTCATTAACTTCTGTTAGAAAAAGATTTGACAATGTTAAATAATGAATTTTACCAATCAAATTAAATGACTTTACATATTTCATTTATTAATTAATATTTAAATTTTTTTATTTTTTATATTTCTTTTACTAATTTCTAAATTTTTATTTGCGGAGAAAGATATGTGAGTTTTTTTGTCTCAATATTATTAAAATATATATTTATATATTATAATGAAATTAAAATTTTGTTGCATATTAAAATTTGGACCCCATAATAAAATGAGTTCCAATCCACCACTCTTTAGAAACTTCTTTAATAGTTTTTATAGTTTTTTCATCAAACAATAGTTATAAATATCTTTTAATTCGCAATAATTAAACCATTATTTTTATATATTTTGAAACTAAAATATCATGGATAATAATAAAAACTATCATAAACCATTACAATTAACCAAGCCTTAATTTAATGAAAGGGGATATATAGTATAGTAGCTAGAGCATATCAAACAATATGTGTTACTTCCTCTTAACCATTAATAACGTGGAGTCATACACACTAATGAATTATTAGTCTCTAACTGCTTTGTACACTTATTTATCTCCAAATAATGGACATAGCCTATTATAATTATATGTTTGCTATGTAGGTTTGGTGGTGCCTGTGGGATTTAATAATGATAAAGTTTATCTAATTAACTTCAATTATAAATATTAAATCTAAATACATCCACTAAAGTTGATTAGTTTTATTAATAATCAAATTAAAATTAAAGCATAATGAAACAATACGATATTAATATTATGCAAACAAATTTGATAAAAAAAATTCATAATAAATTTTAGGGTAAAATTAAAAAATATGTCACATAGTTTAACTCGTTTTAAAAAAAGAGCTCAAATAGAATTTTGTTTAGAAGCAAGGTTTGTGGTTTTAAAAGTTAACAAACATAAGGAAAAAATGATGTATGTTTTACACAATATCCTTTTTAGAGTTACAAATGATATTTTTATAAATTTAACATTCTTGTAATTCAACCTTATTATAAATTATATATCAAGATTTGAATAAGTACGGGAGATTTTTCATTTTATAATGACTATTCAAAATTATCATAATCTTTTAATTAAAAAAAGATATTTACACTTCTAAAAAAAATTTTAAAATTTATCACCGAGGTCTATTGATTTTTATTAACCAACCTGCATATTTTCAGTTTAAAACGGACAAAATTACTCTTTATCGCGACATAATTTCAAATTAAAGATTTTTTTATCATTTGTTTGTTAACTTTTGAAACTACATACCTCATTTTAAAACAAAAAAAAACTTTGATCCTCTTTTTAAAAAAGAGTTAAATAACATGTAGAGCCGACCCTAGGGGTAGGCCGCATAAGGTCCATAGTTCGGAAGGGCCAAGCCAATTTTAATTTGTTTCTTATTTTTCATATATAAAAATAAAAAATTTATTGTAATTTTTTGAATTGAAGGCTCTAATTTATATTTTCACGGACCATAATATAATAGCATAATATGAACTTAAATTTACTCCTTACTTATTCTTTAGTTGTATTTTCCTCTTAAATATTGAGTAGAGCTAATTATATTTTTAATTTCTTGCTCAATTATATATTTTATTTTATCATTACAAAATAAGTTTTATTAAAGGGCCCAAGTATATTTCTTCGTATATTATTTGCCCAGGGCTCAAAAATGTCAAGGTCGCGCTTGATGACAAGGCATATTTTTTAATTTTACCCTTAATTTTACAACTATATATGTATACGAGCCATGAATTCTAGCCAAAACTATAAAATATATAGGATTTGGATTCTCTAAATTTTGAGATTGGTAAAGTTGTACATTTTAGCCAATTCAACCATACATTGAATTTTAATGGTTGAGATTTACTAAAATGTTCAATTTTACCAATATCCAACATAACAAAAACTGAATGGATGGTCGAGATTGACTAAAATGTTTAATTTTACCAATATCCAACTATAGAATAATCGCAATCCAAATCCATAGTCATTGCAAATTTGATATTTACAAAAACTTCAAATTTAACTTAACTTTCAAAATTTGTCGAGCTTAGGTCAAAAGATCCGATCCAATTTAGTTAATTAAACATAATTGGAGATTAAATAAGTTAAAAGATCTAACTTGTAGAAAATGAGTAAGAAAAAGTTGGAATCATACCTTTTTTCATTCCCAAAGATTGAGGAACATCACTACATGTATGCGAAATCGAGATTGAATCATAGTTTATCGGATATAAATTGATTTCCACGACTTTTGTGGCGTTTGAATATTGATAACAATTAATGAGCGGAATTTCTTTGTCATCGGAAGAAAAATGGGAGGGAGAAAAGTATGGGAAAGACATTTTTTGTATTATAAAACATTGGTAAGACGAATTTATAAAGGAAAAAATGAGCAAATATTATGTTTGGCCCTTATGGAAATAATATTCATATTTTATAATTGCAATGAAGTCTTTAACTTAATTAATTTTCAATTAAACACAATTAACCAATTGAATTGGATCCTTTAACCTAATTGACCGGTTCATAGGAGGGCCGATTATTTCCAATTTCAACACTAACTAAATTATGTAAAGACTTAAATGAAAAAACTTATTTCTAGAAGGATCAAACGTGATATTTTACCTTTTTCCTCGTATTGATTGATGAAAGAGTCAATTTTCTTTTTTTTCTCGTGAGCCTTCTCAAATCCGTTTGGGCTCAAATTCTTTCATTTTTTTAATCATCTTCTCTTAAATTTTACAAAAGTTTCCATGTTTTCAATCTAATAACATTATAAAAAAATACTAATTTAAATCCGTTTCTTATTTGGATTTCGTAGCCTAATATGAGAACTACGCATCTGAACTCCATTACCTTCTAGACATTTGAGTTTGACGGGGATATGAGACCAGTAATCATGTTATTTCTAATGAAATGGTTGGAAAGTTTACTTAATTATACTTTAACTAAATAAAAGTTGCTCGTATTTTACATTTAAGAAATACAAAAATAATTATCTATCTGATTTATCGAAACTTCATTCCAACTATATTCAAACTTTACGAGTGTTCAAATTATCATTAGTGTCCATTGGTTTCCATATCGCTAATTTATTTAATATTATTTGAGGGTGAAATAACTCTTAACCTCCATTCTTGAAAAAAAAAAAGCAAAAGTAATCACCCGAAATTTAAAGTCAAAAATGGTATCCCCAAAACTTACATACAGTAACAATTCAAATAGCCCCATTAATAACTCTTTGACAGACAGATAGTAAAAGAAATATGAGGCTGAAGCTTAATCTTAGCTACAGGAACAAATAAAATTTAAATCCCGGTAGGTATGTATATAGAAGTGAGTGGCCACCTATACATGTAACGTACGAAAATATACGCAGATCTAATTAAAATTTGTCAGTATCTTAAATTTTTTATTTGATTTATTGAGGATTAAATTAAAGACAGGTGAAAGGGGTTGGAGGAAAATCCAGGAAATAAAACATAAACGAAAAAGGTTTCCCAGGAAGAAACAGACCTCCCAATTCCAAACATTCATTATCTATTTATCTCATTTCCCTTTCTTACTTTCATTTTTGCTTCAGTATATAGCATCTGCATATCATATTTTTGAGCTGTTAATTATTTATCTAGGTTTCACATTTTTGGGACCATTTAAGATGCCCCTTTACATTATTGCATCCTTGGACCATGCATGCCTTTATTTCAATTTTTGTTTCTTTGTTTTCATGCTACATTAATTTTGAATTTTTTCAATCAGAGTTACGTGGATAATTCGTGAGCCTTGAGAGTGTTGGGTTTTATAGTTCAGTGAGTATACAAGTGGTAATGCCTAATTTACTCCACTTATCTACCACTCACAATGCTCTTATATTCACTCCCCTTGAAGTGCAACTGGGCTGGATCAGTTGCCACTTACCAAATACTCTTTGGCTTATCTCCTCTAAAGCTCAAGGTTATTAACGGGGTCTAGTCTTCTCAGCTAACCCAAACCCCACCAGGACTTTAATCACGTATCCAGGATCACTAACTGTCAAGCTTTTTTTCTGCTCTGATACCATATAGAGAATTTATGGACCTCGAGAGTGTCGAGCTTTATAGCTTCAATGAGTATGCAAGTGGGGTTGAGCCCATCTAATACAAAATCAATTGACTTGTATTAAGATCCAATCTACTCCACTTATATACCACTCATAATTCTCTTATATTTTTAATATGGGATAACCAACCTCACATCTTCAATAAATTATTAGTAATATGTTATGTACGTATTTGCAAATTATTAGGTAATTATATCATAATTATTCATCGTTGTTAACACGCAATGAATTCGTGATTTTAGGTTGTAATTCTACAGTTTTACTTTTTAGACCAGGGGAACCTTTTATATATATAATAATATGCCTATATGTGTACACGACAAGAAATAGTATTTTGAAATTAAAATGTTTTACTTTAAAAAAATTCTTTTAACACATGTGCCGTGAGTAAAAGGTCGTTAGTTTAATATTTAGTCCTGTCAAAATATCTTTAATTATAAGAAAAATTATATATTTTGCTTTTTGTGTAATTGATGACTGAATTTTATTATAATCGGAATTTAAAGAGTCGATGTCAAATAAGTTAAAAAAATGTCAGTTTGCGATAACTCAACACTCATATTCAAAATATATTTCGGTTTGACAAATAATCGAAGCCTAATCCTTAGTCGTATTGGTTCTAAAAATCGACATTAATAAGCATTTAAAAGTTTGTTGAGGTGTCTGGCAGGGTAAGTTTCGAAGTCCAATGCAAGTACATAGATATGGTTTAGGCTTTCTATTAGAGTGGAAAGCGGCTATCCCTAGATATGCACCACTTACTACAACTCCAGTTTGGCAAGGTGGACAAAGTCAAGTACATGGTGGATGAAGTGTAATGTAGATGTAGCTGTATTTGACTCGGGAGATAAGCTAGATCACAACTGTGTTGTTCGTGACTCGAGAAGTGTTGTACTTGCTGCTCGTTCTGTCTTGATGCATGGGGGTGATTCTTTTGCAGCGGAGGCGATGAGTTGTAGAGAAGCTCTCAGTTGGTCAAGGACAACAACTTTGACAACATTATCTTGGAGTCGGATGCTTTGAACGGGGTGGATGCTTTAAAAAATAATGTTTCTTTTACTTCGCCTCTTCATTTTATTTTTAACGATTGTTTAGAACTCATTAAACATTTTAGATAATTTCGCGTAGTTTACGTATGTCGTGATATGAACCAGGCTGCACATTTGCTTGCTAGAGCGGTTGATTCTTCGACTAGTTTGAGGATTTGGTACTCTTATCCATCTTTAATTAGAGGTGTTATTGCTTTTAATGGATCTTATGATAATTTTTCTTTAATAAAAAAAAGCGTGTCCAAGTCTTTTTAATATTTTGAATTCGATATTCTAAAGAACCCGATTCAAATTACGCGTTGGTATACCACAATTTGCACTAGTTATTCATGATTAGACGTTAGAAATGGATTAATAACATGGACAATTAACATACAATATCTTATAACTCGTGTGCAAATAAGATCAATAAGCACTCTACTTTCCAATTATGTGTTGCAATAATTTTGTTTTGCTTATGAATATCATCATCCAACCTGTCAACAACAAGCATATACTATAGCTAGTACATGTAATTATAGTTTTTGACTAAATAAAGTTTGAAGAAATTTTATAAAACTATATTTTATCTTTATTTTACTTTATGTTGTAACTTTTCTCAATGAATTGCAATTTTTTTGACCATCGATCCCTATATTATTATTTATGCGCATCTTTTCTTTTCAGTTTTACCCTTTGTATATAAGAGTTCTTTTATTCATGCTCTACTATTCTGACGTGGAAAAGTATTGTTCCATACATCAATTGATATATATTTCACTACATCCACTTTTTTGTATAGGAGATACTCTAAAGCTATGGAGAGAAACCCTAGATGGCAGCCTATTGAACCCCACCATCGCCGCTACCTTCCAAACACCGAACCCCACCTCCATCGCAACCTTACAAACACCGAACCCCACCACCGCCACAACCTCCCAAACACCGAACCCTACCACTGTCACCAAAACCTTCCAAACTCCAGTCATAATCACCGTTCCACCGTCGCCCATCACCATCGTCAAATCCCCAAATCCGAAGCCCCCACCCACACCAGAATTTATTTCGAGAACTTTCCAAATTCTTTTGGAATGGATTCTATGAGCAGAATTTTCAAGAAGTCTGGAATCTCCGATCGTGTTTATGTGGCTAGAAAGAAGAACACAAGGAATCGAAACTTTGGTTTCATAACCGTTGATGATTCACTGCCGGTTCATGAGATGCTTTACAGGTTGAACTCAATATGCATTGGAATTGTTCGCTTGCGTGCCTTCAGGGCTAAGTTCACGGGTATAGCTGTAACGCCGAAGGACCGGAATCATCAATCCAAAACAATCGCTCATCAGACACAACAACGAAGAACCAATTTCCGTGAATATTTATGAGGGGGCAAATCGTATGTTAGGGTTGTTGTAGAATCCAATATTTCGAACGAGGCATCCTTTGTTAACCCTACTTCAGTTGGGCAAGGACTCCCTTCAGTTCAAGCGAGCTCACCAAGGGGCCATGATCTTATTGCGGAAGTGGCCCCTTGGAAAGATAAGTCATGCTTAGTCACTCTGAACAATATCTCAAATATTCGTTTCACTTTTGAATTATTGCATGATCGAGGCTTTGATGTTTCTTTCGCTGCACCCGTAGGCAAGGATAATGTTATTGTCTCTTTTAATTCGATACATGCTATGCAAAATTTTGTAGGTGGCGAATGGAATGTCATGCAACATTTTTTCAAGACAGTGCAATTGTTGTCTGCCAATTTCACACCGATAGAATGCATCATGTACGTCGATTTTATGAGAATCCCCCCACACTGATTGGAGAGAAGCTGATTAGACATTTGGCTGCCTCCTTTGGCCGAGTTGTCTCCGTTGACTTTGATTTCAATAAACTAGATCATCTTGATGTTGTCTCGTGTTTGGTCTCGGTCCCCTTAGGAAAAATAATCGTTCCTTCAAATTGCTTATGGGTACTATAGAAGTGGAAGTTCATACTAACCTCAGACAAGCTGTGAACATTGCAGGAATAATGAATCTGATGACTCCAGAGACTCTTATGAGGCTTCAATTGATACTTCCAGCGATTCACCCAGCTCAGGATTTCACGAGGTGGAAACAGCCGATCATGCTAACGCTGACCTCCAAATCATTCATGTTCCAAACCATTCCAGTGATAATTCGAGTATCATTCCTGAGACTAACATGGCAACTTGTGGAACTCAGATTGTTGCCGAACCAGTTGTTCAGATGGCTGACTCGATGGCGGGTGTCGCCAACCAGCCCATGACCTTAAAATCTTTGGGGCTCGACATTACATACATGAATCGAGTGATCATTTTATCTCAGTCGAGGACTTCTCCAACTCTTGAAAAGGAGTTGACTATGGAAATGGGAAAAAGTTAGGGTTATTCACCGACAGAAATAAACCGATTGTCTTGGCGGCCTTGGATAATCTGGTTAGTTGACCGGATATCACGCATCTAGGTATTTTATTTTTCCCATATGTCGATAGATTTTTTATGTTGGAATTGTCGAGGTGGAGTAAATAATGGGGGGAAACAACAATTCATTTTTTCTTGCATTCGAAAACATAGTCTAAAATTTTTTGTTATGTTGGAAACAAAGATTGAAAGTATATCTGAACAAGTGGTTAGGCGTTTTTGGGGCTATAATGATTCCGCTTATCACTGTATCCTATCTATTGGTCTCTCGGGAGGAATCTTATTTTCATGGAACTCTTCGCTCCTTAATGGTTCGGTAATTCTTTCGTCTTCTAAATGGGCAATATTTAAATTTTCACTACAACAACAGGATTTTCACATTCTATGTCTTTATGCCTCGACTAGTCACTTGGAAAGAAATGAGTTATGGCTAGAACTTATTCCGATTATTCGGGACTTTCAGAGAATTTTGATTTGTGGTGATTTTAATGAGGTGTTACACGCATCGGAGAGAGCAGTAGGACGCATTTATCCTTCTATGTCGGCTTTTCAGGATTTTATCTTGCAAGCTGAACTTCACGATCTCCCCCTTCATGGACGTGATTATACATGGCACAATAGGCTTTCCTTCTCACGTATTGACAGTGTTCTTATATCGGATGTGACTTTAGATACTTGGCCAAATTTATTCATCTCGGCTGTGGATACCACCACTTGTCGATTCTGTTCTGATCATGCATTACTCACACCATTGGCCCTAAACCATTTAGATCCTTAAACCTTTGGTGGGATAAAGCGGAATTTCTGCCTTTCATTCGAAATCAGTGGTAATCTATCTGTCAATCCTATACTCACAAGACATATCGTTTAAATTGATAAAACTAAGTCAAGCAATTCGCCCATGGCATATTGAGAATTTTGGAGACCTACAGAGAAAGATTTCAGATTTGGAGGACAAAATTTAGCCCTTACATCAAGCAAGATCCCCCTGCCACTCACTCCAATTCAAAATATAGAGCTAAATCACCATCGTTCTCTTCTTCAGGAAATGCGAACTTCTTTGGAGAAACTGAGACATCAACAATCTAGGGTGACTTTGACTCTTTTGGGAGATAACAATACACCTTTTTTTCACCGCTTTGCATCAGCCCAGTCCCGTAATAACCGTATATCATAGCTAGATATCGAGGGGGAAATTGTCACAGACCATAATGTAGTTTCGGATGCTATACGTGGATATTACGAACAGTTATTCAAGGCTACCCCTTTGGAACCTTTCTCACTTCGGAAACTCCATTTAAATATGACAAACACGCAACAAAACATGGCTCTTATCGCTCCTTTCTCGGTGGAGGAGATTTGGAATAGTATATATACGTGTGGTGAGAATAAGGCACCGGGACCGGACGGTTTCAATTTCTTCTTTTATAAAAGATTCTGGGAAGATTTGTAGTCAGAATTTATGCCAGTTTTTGAACGTTTCCATGTAACTTCTCAGCTGCCCGATTCTTTAAAAATGTCTTTCACAGTGCTGATACCCAAGGTGCCAGGTTCTTGTTATCTGAATAACTTTAGGCCAATTTCTCTCATTCATGGCGTCTACAAAATTATTGCAAAGTTGCTTTCTATTTGTCTACAAGTTGTTCTACCGTTGCTTATTTCAAATAATCAATTTGCATTTATTAAGGGAAGAAGTATTCATGAATGTTCTTTCTTGGCATCTGAGTCTATCCATGGCATTCATGCTAGAAGAAAATCTTGTGTGGTAATGAAATTAGACTTCCACAAGGCCTTTGACAGTATTTCGTGGACATATATTGACTCGGTGCTTCAAAAGATGAGTTTTGACCAGAAATGGATTTTATAGCTATCTAATTGTAGAAAAATTCCACTATTTTTGTTCTGATTAACGGCTCACCAGGTTCTCCTATTCATATTCGCAGAGGAGTCAAGCAGGGAGATCTTTTATCACCTTTCATTTTTGTGTTAGTCATGGAAGGTCTAAAACAACTTATTGACCGTAGCATTCGAGAAGGTGTGTTACCAGGTTTTCGCTTGGAAGATTTTCTCCCGGATATTTTGTTGTTACAGTTTCCAGATGATACTATTTGCTTTCTTTCGGCAGAAGGATCAATTATTCCCAGTTTTATACGCATTTTGATGTGTTTCGAATTAATTTTTGGCCTGTGAATTAGTTATCTTAAAAGCGTAATTATGGGGGTTCACGTGAATGAAACACCTTGGCTTCACATGCATCACTATTTGGCTGTCGAGTTGACGAATTCCCGATTAAATACTTGGGCGCTCCTCTATGCATTAACCAACCACCTACTTCTGCTTGGGATCCTTTGATTTCAATGTTTAAGTCTCAATTGGCTAATTGGAAAGGAAATTATCTATCCTATGCCGGTCGAACCATCCTTATTAAAGCGGTACTTTCTTCCCTTCCCATTTACTTATTGTCCATTTTTTGCATGCTATGTTCTGTGACTTCTACTTTAAACCGATTGATGCATAATATTTTATGGCGAGGTGATTCATCGGTAAATGGCATGTGCAAGGTAAGCTGGAACACAATCAATTTACCTTACCACCTTGGGGGATTGGCAATTCGCGACTTTAAGCTTGTCAACTCTAGCCTGCTCTTTAAATGGATTTGGAAATTACGGGACCCCAATGACGATTCCCTGTGGTTTGCTTTTTGCGTCCGGCGTTATAGGGTGAGATCTTGGCATGAAATGATTCCACTCGATCCCAAATCTTTTTCTCCATTATGCCGTGGGATTCTAAAATGCTGCTACAGAAATGAGAGGAATTGGGTTTTTTTCACATCCTAGGTGCATGTTCGAGTTGGGGATGATCGAAGTAGTTTTTTCTAGCACGATAATTGGACCTATAACGCTCCACTCAAAACGCTTTTTCTAGATTTGTTTTCTATTTGCAATAGAAAATTCTCAACTATTTTTGAGGGATGTAGCTACCACCCGTCCCTTTTGAAAAAGAAGTCTTCGCATCACGGGCCAACAACGCTGCAGGGACCTGAAAGCATGGATTTCGATTTCATGCCCCTTTCTTTTCCAAGATCCTGGATTCATTGATAACCCAATTTTTTTATCGAGAAGGGACATCTATTTGTGGGAAATTGGAATCCATAATGATTTTTCGGCGGCTTCTTATTATCAAGGATATTATCAACAACCCTAATGGCCTATTCCTTCGAAGGACTTCAAACTTATTTGGGAATCTCGCATGCGTCCTAAAATAAAATTTTTTGGCTGGATGGTCTTTCACGGTAAGTTACCGACTCGTGAGTTCTTATTTCGTCTGGGATGTAGCATGGTCTCTAGCGCCTGTTGCCCTTTTTGTCCTCTCTCCGAACCATTGGATCATTGTCTTTTCCTATGTCAAGAAAGTTTTCAGATTTGGAGGGATGCAGTTGGCTTGGTATTTCGATAGTGATGCCGCAATATGGATACAACTTTCTTCTTTTATGGCGCTCATTTTTTAAACTTGGGGTCTCTCGTGATTTTGGAACTTCGCTATGGTTTATTTGTAGCTTGGAATTTGTGGAAGCGACGTAATAGGAAGATCTTTCAAGGCGAGATCGACAACGGGGACATTTTAATTGCTAGTATTAATTTTTGTTGGTTTCTTTTTAATTCTTACAAACGTAGCTTTTGCCTTTCGGTCTCGGATCTATTTTCTAATCCGAGTTTGATACCAGCTTGTAAATGACTTGCTCACGTTCGCTTCTCGTGAACTTAAGCATGACTTTAGTTTATTAATGAAAAGAGGAGTAGGTGTTTTGTAGGTAAGCGGATATGTCAACTTAGTTGGGTTGTCTGCCCCCAAAAATTTTACCTGCCCTAAACTTTTTTGCTTTGGAGGGACACATTGTTCCTCAGGAGTTTTTCAAAAAAAATATCCACTTTTTCATACATAATGGGATATGTGTTGATTGATGTATGGAGCGATACTTTTCCATCTTAAAATATCGGGACTCGTGTAAAAATTTCATTGCATATAGATGCCCTCTTTCATTGTCCAATCAAAGCTTGTGTTTTTCTCCCAACATCTTGGCCTTTTGCTTTAATTTTGAAAACTATGGATTTATTTTTGGTAATAAAGTCCATTCAACACCGAAAACAAAAACATAAACCAGCAAATTAAGCTGGCATCCTTATGCTTCATATTCGTAGGTAGACTCACGTTTATTACAAATCTAATCAACCGTAATTACAACAAATACTAGATTTGACTTGGCTTAGGACTATTGCAATTTAAGTTTCAACTACATAAAGTTTAATTACTTTGAAATTTCTCGGACTTTTTTCTACTGTTCAAATCCGAGAATTCGAATCCATTTGACAAAAACCATACTCACACGTACAACAAGGGCTGGCCCTTAATATAGGTCAGGAGTGCGACAGCCTAGGGCCCACAGTTGAAAGGGGCACACGGTCGAAATTATAATTATGTGTAAATGTATGTAGAAGTTTTAAAAATTTTATAAATTAATTCAATGTAAATGAGTTAAATTATTAGCAAACAATAAAAAAAAACTTAAAAAATTATTCTTTGTATCTACTATTTATTAAAAATATTTTATTTTTACATAAAAAAACTTTTAATCAAAGAGGCCTTTATTTCTTATATCACCTAGGACCCTCAAAGTATTAGGAGCATTCAAGAAAGCAATGTCCACTTATTAATGGAGAAATAAAGACCTTTTGCATGTTTCGTAATCAAACGTTTTTTTGAGTCGAACATATTAATATTGACTATATGTCTAACCTATCCAATTTCTACATATTTGATTTTTTTATCTATTCATTTTTTAGTTTATTAGGAGATTATGCACACTAAAATTCCTCTCAAATAAATTAGAAAACACAAAAAAAAAAACAATTAGTATTTTTCAAGTTTTGTTTTATTCTTATGTTATTTGATTTTTTTTGCCATTATTATCAGTTTATATGATTTTTTAATTCACTGAAAATTTGATAGCTAGGTCGAATACATTTAAAATTGGATATACCATGCGCTTAATGCATTTTTAGTTTCAAGTTTCAACACCTAGACTAGAATTAATTTAGTTCGATAAAAATATATTATCTTCAATTTAGTATTTTTTGGTGTCTTTTTATGTATCTTTTATTTGTGTTGATACAATGCGACGATTTTTCAGCTTTCTTCTCATACTTATCAGTTTGTGTCTCCTATAAATTTGCCGTATGTCAGAAACTGAAGGGAAAAAGGAAGTGGACACCGATTTTTCTCTTAAACAGTGGAGTTAGATAAAGCTAAAGAAATTTATAGCCATAGGAATAATAAAACCAAAAAGTTCAAAGATTTATACATATAGCAGACAAAATCCTAACTAATTATGGCCACTAAATTCCTATTGAACACACTCAGTCATCTTTATTCAATAATGAAATGGGAATGTCTGTTTGCCTTTAAAAACAGTTGTGATAACAAAAAAGCAAGAAATTGTAATCATGGTGTTTTACTACTGCACAAAAAAACATAGGTGGAATTAATAAATATTTATATATTTTGGTCAAACTTATTTCTTTTTCTCGCATTATTGAAAAACTTTAATTTTTGTACGTACTTAGCAGTTAGCATATTTTCAATAACACAAGGTCCACTCACAATACAGTAAACATCATTTCATTGAATATAATCATTACTAAACAAAATTAATAATCATAAAAAGATCCATATTTGATTGAAAATTTGGGTTACAGAAAGATAATTGGCCCCTTAATCCCCCATTTTCTCCACTACCAAAGATAACGAAATGACTAATTAAAGTAAATTAACTTAAAACAAATCCTACTTAATTATCCTCCCCTTTTTTTGCCTTAATCAAATTATCAGGTATCATTCCAGGCAGTGAAAAGAGGCAAATGAGACAATGAAATTGAAGCAGCAGGCCTAGTTTGAAACCAATTAGGACTAGTGACAACACCAGTATTAGGGCAGATAAATTTTGATGCTAATGGAGGCCTAGCAAAAAGCATTGTAGTAGTCCCATTTTTTTCGGGGCTAGCTTCTCTTGAGCTACCCAAACTTGTCGCCAAAGACGAAGCATTCGAATTAGCGACAACTGCTGCCCTTATAGCCGATTCATCCATCACTTGCTGCTCTTGCATAGATATCGAATATAAATTTTTCGGGTTTGCCACTTTCCAGTTCGATCCATAGTCCCTGCTTGTTTCAATCTCGGGTGCTGATGGGTTGTTAGTCTCAGGTCCCACGTTACTAGTTTCGATCGCCTTGTTGCGCCTAGCAAGATCCCCGGCTAGTAAAGTACTACTTGACATAATCCTTTCAACATCATATCTTGTAATGTCGAAATTCGTCACAGCATTAACACCGCGAAATTTTATCGCGGCGATATCGTAAGCCTCGGCTGCTTCCTCTTGCGTGCCTGAAAAGAATAAAAAAAAAATTTAGTAAAAAAAAGTGAAAATTATTGGTGAAAAATCAGAAGCATGCATTGTGGAGTCCCAAAGTAGAAGGCCATCATCAGCCTTATAAAAGCAATTTCTAGTCCTTAGTGGAGACATTATTATGTCATAAACAAACAAAAATTTGAACTTTATATATATATTCAGCAATATTCCAATAAATATTTGAACTTGATATAAGAAAGTAAAAGAACTCACTGAAAGTCCCAAGATAAAGGTCCTTGTTTCCTGCAACTCTGCCTATCCTTGCTTGCCATCTTCCATGTTGGTGATGTCTGCAAAAAAAAAAATCAAAAAATATATGAAAATTAGATTTGTATTAAGCAAAAATTTTTTCCCTTTCTGGTTAAAAAGAGATTATTAAAAACAACCTTGTAACTCCTCTATAAATCGAAGCCCCTCTAGAGAAGCCACTGCTCTTCCTGTAAAGCAATTAGGTGAATGATTATGTTAATTTTTTGACTAATAATGGTTGAAATTGTTAATTAAGTGAATAATTTGTCCTAACCTTCTTAAATGAGCAACAAATTCCTGACGGCTCATGTTCTTCATCTCCACTAGTTCATCTTGGTAATTGTCAAGCTTAACAAAAATGAAAAAGTGAGAGATTAAGGTGCAAATTAAGAAAAATTATGACCTAAATCAAGGGGATTAAGTGAAATTTACAGGAAAATTAATGTGTGTAGAAGGACCCCAGTACTTAAGGGCTGCAAGATCATAAGCCCTTGCAGCTTTCTCTTCCATATCATATCCACCTGACATTAGTCCAAAGGGCAAAAAACTGAGATTAAAAAACATGTATGAACTGGTAATTAACTACTATTAGTCCATTGGATTATAGACTTACCTAGATAAACTGAAAAAATTGATGGGAATGGAATCAATCCAGAGGAACGAAGTATAAAACATGACAAGTAAGAATTAAATAACACAAAGTCAGTACACAAGGACATTGAAAAAAAAATCATTATAAATTTAAAACCATAAATTCAAGCTATATTATACCTTGTCTTCCTTTCCTGGTCTGGCCTTCTTTCTTGCAGCTATTATCCCATAGATGTGCTTCATATCTACCTGTCCATCTATGCCTGTTTTTTGAAGCAAAAATCATAAACCAAAAAGGTAAGAAACCGAAATGATAATTACTTATTGCAATTTAAGTTTATATATATGTAGTATTGATAAATACTAAACAGGCCTAAAGAGTGATTGAAATTGAAATTAAATTAGGAATTAAAAAAATTAACAAACCTTGTTACCCCTCTATACTGAGAAGTTCTTTGGCCAAAAGTGTCGATAGACTTCCTATGAACAGGCTGCTTTTGGCCCACTTTAGCTGACCCTCTCTTCTTTGTTTCAATAGCCAGTGGTTCAGCAGGAGCTGTAACACAGCTGCTGGACTGTGAGCCAGGGCTCATTGACAGGCTCAGTGACTGAGACCCACTGGCTCCATTTTCATCAACTAAAGTGGTGTTATTGTTAATCTGCTGCTCTATTGCTGCAGCATTGTGGGTTGCATAGTGCCGGCTTACCCAGTTTTTCAGGCATGGGATTTGTTCATCTTCCATTTGAGGTATCTCAATGAGCTGTGTTTGAGCTTGTGTTTGTGTCTCCTTTTGAGTTTCCTCAAAGTACATTTCTGAACCCAGTCCAGTGTAGTAGTGCTGAGGGGTAAAATGGTACATACTGTCTAGGCTTAAAGCCATTCTTTCACTTTCATAGTGGTGGTTATGATTCGCCATTGTTGCACCTCCAAGAAAATCTTCCAGCTTTGGTGAACCTTCAAATTACCAGGAAAGATCAAAACTTTATAATACACTTTTGAAAACCAAATTGAAAAAAGCCGAAAAAATAAGAACTACCTTCAGGGTGTGATCTTGAAAGAGCCTCCATTATACAAAGAGAGCCATCAGATTTCAAAGGCATAACAGACAAATTAGGACAATGAAACCCAACATTTTCATAGGAAGAAGAAGAAGGAAGATAGAAACTTGTCGGAACGGAAGCAGTAGGAACTTCCATTTTCATTTGAGGAGGCAACAAAGAGAAACCCAACCAGTTCTGATTATTATTATTGCTATTCCCACTCCCATTGCTGTTATCATTCATGGATTTCATCTTCTTTGCTTACTTAATTACCTAATTAGTCATTTGGAAGCAAATAAATTAATCAATCATACACCCAAAGCTTTCATTTTTGTTGGCTAGTAAACTAAACCCAATAAAAAAGAAGTGTGTGTCTCTCTAACAATGTAATAAAAAAGAACAAAACTGGTCTCTTTAAACTAAACAAAAGGAATGAACTTGAGCAAGCAATGCTGGGGAGCACCCCTGCACTCCATAGGGATCTGTGTATTTGAGAAAGACCACGTCTTTTAATTACCCTTTACTTTACCCCCTCTTTATAAAATACTAACCCTAATTCCATTGTACAGTAATTTAACCCCCAAATCCAATTTGGTTATCATAGAGTTTCAATCTTTCTTCAATGACACAACTGTACGTTGAATCTAGTGGAGGTGGGACTGGCCAATAGGAAGAGAGAGATATATGTCAGTAAATAAAATTGAATTTTGGTTATAGATTTTGTTCATTAATAATTAAATTTAGAGATAGATTTGACGGGCAGGACATATATTTATCTGCCCATCCAGTCACTTCATACTGTACAGTTCTGCCCCTCTGTGCCATTCTGCTATCTAATTTAAATCTATTGTTTTTCCTTTCAACGTAATTACTGCTCCAATTTGGTTCACAGCTTTCATTTCAAATATATACCTTTGTGTTTTATAAAAAAAAATATATATATATATATATATATATATATTTGTGTTATTTAGCTCATACAATTAAATTCAATTCAATTAAGATCACTTTAATCAGTTTAGATTATTTTAGTTTAATTCAGTTCAGTTATATATAATAATAAATTTATATTAAAATAAATTCAACTCAATCCATGAATTTAATTTTAGAAGGAACTTCACGTCAACTTACTAATGGGACAAAAAAAATACTCTATCACGTGACTGTCACCATTTGTTCCTCACAGATCCTTCATTTACCCTTGATTCTGAATGTGGGCCAATTATTGGCCGTGAGTTTCAATTGGGGCTGCTGCTGTAACTGGAAAATTTCATACCGAACGACATGATACTAGTTGGAGGAAGGAAAATATGGAAGAATAAACGGGGTCATTATTTTGATATAATTCATATTTGGAAATTTAGACACTATATGGGAAGTCTTAATTTGTTCCTCTGTGGCCCATTTAAGCTTGTAACTGGATGAGTCAAAACTCAAAAAGGAAGTCCTTTTCCAAGTTTTCTCTACTTCATGAATCATGGGTTTACATTTTTTTTATGTCATTTCACAGATTTCCTCTTTTTAAATGAAAAATAAAAAATGATGATTAAAGAACTGTTACTTTTTATTTGAAATTCTTTTAAACATTTTTTTAAATTTTTTTTGATATAAAGAACAGTTATAAATAGTTAGTTACGACTGTCTTTATGTATTTCGAAGATAGAGTGTTATTAACAACAACAAATATTTATTAGCAGCATCATGGAACTGTTTGGCTTGAAAGATTAAGTTGTTTGGTAAGGCTTGATCATAGTATTTATTATTCCTAACACTTTCTCGCATGTGAATGGCCCATAAGGTTGAAGCGGGTATAACACAGATTCATTCCGCTATGTATTTCAATATAATTTAACAAATGGAACAATCAGAATTTGAACCTCCGACCATTAGGTCTAAGCTACTATAATATCATGTCATGAAGCCATTTGACCTTTATTAGGTATGATCAATCATAATAATTTTATTATTTCTCACACATTTCTATATAATAATATTTAAGTTAACTTTAAGGCTCTCTTCTTTTTCAACTTATAAGTAATAATATTGAATTGAACTGAACTTATTTCAGTGTAAATTTATATATATGGAGTACTGAACTGAACTAAATTGAATATAAATTAAAAAGAATAAGGCCTAAGTATAACGAGAAAAACCATCAAAGACGGGCTAAAACAAAGCTAATCAAAGGAGGCCTGTACTCAAAACAAAGTTTATAAAGATAACCAATAATTCATATATTAAAAAGTAATTTACGTCAATTTAGTAGTTAGAGTAGGAGATGTGCACTGATACTACTCCTCTGTTTTTTTTATTGTGGCCTTTGGAATAAAATAAAAAATTTTATTAAGTTTCATTTTTAAATTTTAGTGTAATTATTTTATCTTTATTTAATGTAATATTAGAAATGATAAAAGATAAGAAAAATCAGTCGTTTTTTTAAACAATCAATAGCGTTAGTGGTATTTTAGTACTTTTATTCCCTTAATTAATATTTTCTTGGTATCGATAAACTAACCCAAAAAGATATTTAAAAAAATGGAGAGAGTAAAAATAACTTTAAAAATATATAAAAAAGACCGTATATTATAAATATATAATTAAGTTAGTGTGGCAAAAATAGTAAGGGAAGAAAACTTGAAAATAGCTTAAAAAGGGTGAGTGGATCCAGACCCAAAGTGATGAAGTGGGACTGTGATCAACTTGGCATATTCCTTGAATAGATGATCCAATACCCCAATTCCTATATGGAAATGCTTTTTGTGTAATATCGTGTCTTCATTTTCATCAATTTTGTGATTTCTACACGCTACGCTGGATTAATCTAGTTCTAACTCACATTCTTCTTCTTTTTCAAATTAAAAAAAAAAAAAAGACTTCTCTTTTTAAATAATTCCCATGTGAGTGAGATTAGATTTTTATAAGTAATTTCCTAAATTCAGATTACAAGACCAAACTTCGGATTTAAGCAGTACCATTTGTTATTTCATTCTAATTTATGGCAACTGTGTTTTGTTGGGGATATACTGTAGAATGAAGTCGTGATAAATATTTTCAGATTGAAATTTATTTGGCGGTTCTACCAAGTAATTCAATCGGATAAAATCATAAATTAACAAAAACTTAGAGTGAATGTTTGTTGTGAAAATGCCTCGTTCTCTCTATATACAGAGAACCGAAATAACCATCTAAAGTAAACTGCTTCTGTAGCTATTTTCGTCCAAAAGCCGTATGTCGCGACCGCGACTCCATTGTCGCAATCATGGCTCAAAATGCCAAAACAATCTGTCTCTAATGTGAAACAGACACTAGCGCGACCCTTATTTGCAAAATTCATTCGAAAAACGAATTTTTTCAAACCGAACATTTAGCTTGACCCCAGTCTGGGGCGCTACCCCTTGAGCCCCGCAAGAGGCTGCCACCCCTCGGACTCCGCTACGGGGATGCTGCCCCCATAAAGCCAAATATCGTAATAGAACTCAAACAAGCGTGCACTCCACACTCTCCTAACTTATTCACCGAAGTATTACGATTACATTAATCAATTAGTTGATTCAATTATACTAAAAATAGTGACGTGTTTTACACATCTCATAATCAATAAATATTTGCATGGGAAAAATATCACCAATGGTTGTAAATAATATTTATATATGTATAGTTGCATGGAGATTTGCATGAAAGTTGATCATATACACATAAATTGAGGGAGACAGAAATTCAAATGCAAATGATTTGGTCCGAACTCTGAAAAGAAAAAGACTTGAGTTTTTGTGCATGGACACACAACACTTGAATGGATCAATATATTCTTTCTTTTATTTTTATATTCTCTAAAAAAATAATGTAGCAATGATGAGTAAATCAAAACCCATATTGAGCAATAACATTATTATATAAAGGAAAAAAAAAATCAAATACAGCTTTGAATGGGTTATATGATCAAACGATAATTTTATTTCTCTGAAAATCACTTCATAATTTTCACCCAACTTTTCTGAGAGAAGCAAATGTGGTGGGGTTGTCTTTGCCTTTTTGTACTATTCGACTGCTCTTCTCTTAACTCTTTTTTCTCTTTTTAAAAAATTGTAATAACTAACGAAAATTTTTATGATTTTGGATGAGTTTTAATTATGGATAGTATTTTTAAGTTATATTTATATTTAAATTAATTTTTGATCGTTAATTTGTAGATATCTTAAATGGGAGGATGAACGGTCCCAAAATTTAAAATTACTCCATACATATTTTAAATTTCAATCCTCAATAAATATTTAAGTATGGACTAATAGCTTAAGCTGAACAGGTTAGAAAAATATCTAATTAAGTTACATGTATTCCGGATAATGACAATGTTAGTTTACTGATAGTACGCTTAGATAATTAGCTTATACCCCACTATCCATATTCATTTGCTTATTTTTACCCCGCTTACAATTATAATACAGTTTTTAAATTAGAATGGATATTAATTATACGTCAATGTAAATAAGGTTGTACAGTCTCATAATTAATGTAGAACATGAATATATGTCTTAATTTCCTTCATTGGCATTAAAATCCAAAAAAATATGAAAATGGACAAGAACAAACAATACAAATATAGTAAATCTTGTGATAAAATAAGATCACTCTCCATTATTGTGAAGTCTGTAAATTGTGTTCACATGTTGCAGTGAATCCAATATAGCAAATTGCTTGCATATCTTTGATAGAATTTAAACTACATGGATTTTTCATGTAATAAGAGTGTCAAGTATACCCCATTTATATCAATAATATAAATTACTTAATCAACTAAGAAAATAGCATATATTTCTCATAATTAGTTTTATATTTATTTCTTCATAAAAAATCTAAACAAAATCTTAAACTATGAACCCGCCATTGAAGAGGTTAAATTGCTCTAATGCCAACCGAAGTTTTGCTTTCTTGATCTTTCATTCACTATTAATAGTATCAATATATTTTATTCCTTGCGTTACTTTGCACAATGATAATAAATAAATAAATTAACCTATAGACTACATAATTAATTAGACTAATATACAATTTTCCGGATATTAAGGGAATAGTCATCATCTATCAAGCAAATCCGAACTTAACTTTAATTGTCAAATCAATACAAAAAAACAATTGAAATTTTAGTAGATTGTAGAGTGTAAAATTATGTGCCATGTGGAATAAAATATCATATTGATGATGTGGTAAAATAAATCAAATATTTTAAAAAGTAGTTATAATCGATTATCTATTTGATCTTTTATGTAATTTTTTAAGATAAAATAATAAAAAAATTAAATAATTTTTTGAATAGTGTTTCATCAATAAAATAATATAAACTAATTATTCAAGCTTCTATTTTACTGTATATAAAAGATTAATAGATATTATATAATATTTATTATGTTATGTTTTATTAGAAAGAGAAAATAAAAATATAATGTAGAGTCATTTTTTAGTTGATTGATTGTATATTTCTATCCATATATCAAGATAATTAATAGAATATATTATCTAAAGCATATTTAATAGATAATTCATTTTATTAAATAAAATAAATTAAATATACCAAAAAAAACTGAATAAAAAATTAATTAAAAAAACCGAACCTAATCATACTAATAAATCAGCCGAATGAACAATTGACATCATTAAAAATGGACAAACAACAGTTATGATAAAGCACCAAGTATATAATATTTCAATAAATAGGAAAAAAATAAAAAGAAAATGGGGGTGTTAAATGGCAGGCAGAGAGGCAGGCATAAATATATAGAGAGTCAGAGATGTGGACCTTCCAAGCAGTAGAGATGTGAAATAACTAAATAAAATTCTGATGAAAAACAAAAACAAACACAGTAAAAAACAGTTGCTTGGGAACGCCTGTTCTGTACCAACTAATCCTCCATTAACATTATTGATTTTCATAGCATCATTGATCAGTAGAGTTAGGGTTTTGAATTTCAAATATCGATATAATTCGTTCAGTTTAATATTATTCAGTATTTATTAATACAGCATACATATAAATTTATATTGAAATGAGTATTTATTAATTTATTTAGATCAGTACTTTTATTTATAAATTGAAAAGAATATGAACTATGTCTTAGCACTTGGAAGTTTTATTATAAATATTATTCTTTAAAAAAAATCACATACTACAAACAAAGACATAATACTGATAAGAAAATAGAGAAATTGTTTACTTACTAAACCACTAATAAATTAGTTTTCATATAATTCGTAGAAACGTTACATGTACATAGCACATATGCAGGTATGGTCATGTTTGAATTCCAGTCAAAAAATATTCATGTTTCAGTTAGAGCAGTAAAACTTTGGATCCAACGTGGTTTTCAAAGTCAGGACAGTAGAATTATTCTGTGCTTTATTTTTCCAAAATTTCAAACTTACCAAAAAAACCCTGCATATTACTACTTTCTCATTAACATATGTTTAAAACCACGTGTAAATATTCAGAGTAGTATTATTATTTACATATAATATAAAAAAACTACTGATAAGAATTGTAACGATTTGAGTTTACAATTCTAACAAACTGCAGAGAAATTTACGTTCGGTAAATTTGAAGTGAGTAACTTTGCTCTACATCACGAGGTGTTTTAATTGAGTTATACCCGATTAATAATTGGTAACTGAGTGTAAGTTTTTCACTGTCATTTCTTTTTTTTTAAATATTTTCTACTTCAAGGTTATACAAGTATCCTATGATGTTTTTTAATTCTAGTTAAATAGTAAACTAAATACATTTTTACTCACGTGTATTTGCGTAAATAACCTATTACCTCCTTAAATTTTATAAAGTTTGTCTCAACTATCTGAAATTGATAAAAGTATATTAGCTTATCTTTTAAACGCAGCATATCAATTCATAATTAGAGAGAGAAAAATAAAAAAATAATATTTTTAAAAAATTAAATTAATTAAAAATTAACACATGGTATTTAAAGTCCGAATCCGTTCAATGAAATGTTTGATAGTCATGAGAAACTTTAAAAAGTTAAGGAGAATAGTAGCCCGTGTAACCAAGTATAGTGAAGTAAAGATCTACTATTTTAAACAGTATTATTATGTAATAGAGGAGAGCATAAGATGTCAAAATCAAAGACCAATAGACAAGTCCTAATCATCTTAGATTCTATACCCCTATTCCACACTAACAACAAACCACATTTTAGCTTCTCCTTTTGTCAATAACCCCCTCTGCTTTTTTTTGCAGGCAATAAAAATCCCATCTCTTAATACAAATTAACTAGACCAAACCCATATCCTACCCTAACCCCCTACTCATTCACACAATTACCTGCCCAAAAACAGTAATTCTAGCTCAATGGGTTCCCATTTCAACACATCAACTCATTTTCATATTAGCCCTGTCAGTTTTCATACTGGACAACAATAAAAGCCTACCCTTTTACATGTAATAAGCAGAAATGGGTCTCAGAATCTTTCACCATTTCTTTGTGTCTTTGCTTGTCAACCCATTAAGTGTGTTTTTACTTCTTTTAGAATTTTATTTTATGTCTGAATTTTTAAAATTGTTTAAAGAATTCTTTTGCTCAGAGGGTAATAAGGGTAGTCACGGTTTATTAACTGAGCTTTAATCCAGGTATCTCATCAGAATCTAACAGAGAATCTAGCTAGGTTTAGTAGTCAAACAGGTGATAATGAACAAGTGATTAAAGCTGAGATTAGAAATATAATTAGATTAAGTCTAGCTATACAAGTCAGAGATGAAACTAGAAATAGCCCATCGAAGTTGTAAGGTCGACTTGGGTCAACTGTGAAAATATTCTCCACATTTAACGAGACTAAACAATGTATACATCTTGATTTTTTTCTTGCTGTAGGTGAAGTACTTAAGTTGTTTTGAATCCAATTCACCTTCATAAAAAAAAAAGGAAATCCAATTAACTAGTGATGTCATATCAAATAAAGTTTTAATATATATAAGAAATATTATTAAAAAGCTCAGCCAAACTTGATAGATCTGTTCACCACACACTTAGGACTCGATTAGATTTTTCATTAAAAATATTAATTTAAATTCGGTTCAAATTCATAATTTAGAATTTTGAGTTTAGATCAGATTTATGAAGTCATTTTCAAGTTTGACTTATGACCTTCATATAATTTTTTTTAATATTTTATAAATTAAATTAAAAATATTTATAATTTTTATATAAAAATATCTAAGTTTAGATATAATATGAAAATATAAAATAAATATAAGTTTTGTTCGTCGGATTGTGCTAGAGTATTTATATAAAAACTAAGTCCGACAATCTAACTTCGGGCTTTTACGGGCTCAGAGTCAGGCCAACATTTGTAATAAAATGAAGGGGCTCCTCTTACAAAAAAAACACCCATTTCATAAAATAATTTGGACCAAAAGATAAAATAATTGCAACATCACGTTCCCCGCTGTTCATAGTTTTTTTTTACATTCTTTTGCATTTATCTTTTAAATCGTTCATTTTTGCGATGTCTCTTTAGAATTTTTTATTCGTCTCTTTTTTATCTTCAAAATTACATCCACTGTGACTTTTTTGAACTTTTCATCTGATAGATATGTGATAGAAGTTTGGTAAATGCGTGGAATCTTTTTTTTCATTAGCCTTTTTTCTCTTATGGTCTGTATATAGTACTTTCTCTCTATTGAATCTTTTCTTGCTTTCTTTTCTTAATCTAGAAATTATTTCTCGATTCTCTTCTCTTCTTATTATTTGTTTGATTTTAGCCACTAATTTATCATTATTTAGCTGGTGATTTGATTTCAAGGTTTACACAAACTAACATAGCGATTCCATAAAAAAACTAATATTTACCATATGTCTACCAGACTTCTATCACATGTCTATTGAACATTTATCAGATGTCTACTGGTTCAAAAAAATTTGAAAATATCACAGTGGATATCATTTCGAAGATAAAAATAAGACGAACAAAAAATTTTAGAGCGGCATGTCAAAAAATAAACGGTTTGAGAGATAAATAAAAAATAAGAAAAAAATCAAAAGAAAAAGGGGAGAAACAAGTTGATGATATGGTATGTAAATAGAATTGAAGGGAATACGTATTTATAAATAGTTTGACTTGATGTTAAATTTATAAATAATTTATAAAGTATGACTATTGTTGACAGTGTGTCTAACAGAAATGTCCAAACAGGCCCATTTGAGCGGAACAGTTCTACACTGTAGCAATGGCATTTGAAGCTATTTAGAAATAAAAAGGTTTGATTTCCAGAGGCAAACAAAAAAAAAGACACAAGGAAATAGATTAGTCATATCCTACATATAAACTAATTTGCAGGAGTAATCAAATCACAATAATCTCCAACACAATTTCAGCTTTATCAAATTGTGCACAAAAACCAGCCTGTATCCTCCTTTATTTCTCAGGGAATTTTCTTTTAAATACCCTTTAAATTAGGGGAAATAGTATGAAAGCAGAAGGACCCAAATGGGCTAATTAATCAAAATGAGCTAATAGTGAAATCCATGAAAGTTTTTAAGGCTAGAATGCATTTATTTGAATTGTACATATTATTTCATGAAAATAACGTTACAAGAAGTAAAAATAAAAGAAAAAATTAATTGTCTGAATTGTTAGTTACTTTTCAACTTATTCAGAAAGTACTGAACTGATAAGTATTTATTTTAGTATAATTTTATATGTATGCAGGACTGATAAATACTAATAAATATTAAACTGAATGAATTATAAGTTAAAAATAACAGAGCCTAAAATGTAATTAAAGGAAAGTCGCATGTATCTGGCAGTAAAGACAGCAAATAGATACAAAATAGAGTTTCTTTAACGAAACCAGAATTGAATTATGAACTGTAAATTACAAACACTGACAAGACCCCTTCTGCAACATTACAATAAAGACAATATATATTCACACAACTCTAGCAGTACCTAAAACAAAAACACACCATCTTTTTTCAGTTATAGCTCTGTACATATCTATGTGAGTGTATTGTAAAACATGCTTTATTTAGAGTGTATTTGAATCTTGTCAAATACTATTTAGATATTACACAACCTTGACTACTTGAGTATATTCTTCAGAAATTACTATTCCCAGCCTAGTTTACAACAATTCATCTAGAGTTCATAGAATCAAATCAAATTAATACACTGTACACTTCATTTTCTTTAATGGCTTAAAATTACACAAGATGAAAGAGTATAATATTCAGAGAGGACGGAATTTTCATACACCGTAAAAAGTATCTTTTTATCATACCTGTTACAGCAGTAGGTTTGTCACTACAAAAGAGTATTTAAGTCAAAATTGAACATATCTATATGCCTTGGGAGAACATAACATTCACAATTGCGATCATAATCACCACCTCCGCACTAACGATGTGAGCAGCTGTAACCATTTGCAAAAACAAAACAAAAATATATCTCTATTAGCAATCGATATATCTAAGTATTAGCACCACTGAAAGACAACTCAGAGCTACCAAGGAAAAAATATTAAAAATGATCATACAACATTTTCAACATGAAATGATGCAGCTTAAAACTTAACAAGAAAACTATCTTTTTTTTAAATCTTGACTATTGCTCATATAGAAAGTATGACTTATTCTAATGGAAATATATATATATATATATCTACTTAATAAATAGAAAATTTTTTGAAGGCTGCATATTGCATAACTAATAAAGAATCCCGGGCTCCCTGATCATCAACCAAGAGTTTTTTGTTAAAAAAAACTTTGTATAGGCTACATACTCTCAGAAACACAAAAACGTATAAAAGTGGGCAAAATGTTCTTTTTGATCCCTTGTAGTATAATTCATTTCTTCATCTTGTTCCTCTACTATTCATGTTACACATTTGGTCCCTGTGTCATAAAATTTGTTGCCTTTTTTAGCCCTATTATATACAACCATTACCTATTAAGTTCCTATACTATGCAATTTGTTACATTTTTGGACCCTACATTGTAAAATCACCATTGATGTAACTATGCTTATATGCAATAAAGGGACCCAAAACGTAACTGGTTGCATTGCACAGGGACCAAATACATAACTTGTATACCAAAGAGACCAAATGAGTGAATGAATTATACCACAGGGTCCAAAAAGGTGGATCTGCCCATAAAAGTGGGTCTAACAGTAAAACCTCTATAAATTAATACTTGATAAATTAATAACCTCGATAAAATTAATAATTTGTCAGTCCCAACTTGGGACTGGTACAAAATTGGACCCCAATCGATAAAATAATAAGATAATAACTCTTTTGAAATCCCAACGTACATATATTGACTCCAACGAAACTATAAATTAATAATTACTAAAAGATTCCAAATTCTAAGATTGTCTAGTAAAAAATGAATCTATAGTCACTTGTTTTTTTGTTTAACTTCAAATCTATATTGAGTTCATCTTTTAATCTCCTCATTGCACTTAAGAGTTGGAGCATTGTCTTCTCGTATTGCAACAAAAAGTTGTGAAGAGTTCTCGTATTTACAGTGTCGAAAGCAATTTGCTATGGCCTCTTGAACACCTTTTAGTTTAAATGCCATAGTTGATGTGATTTTAAAAATTTTCGGTGGACATTTTATAGTGATCAATTTCTAACCATGTTTAATGTATATAGAGAAGAAATGTGCCTTGAAACTTGTTTTTGTAATTTATTTTTTGGTACCATGAACTAACTTTTTACTTATTCAAAAACAATGAACTTGACAAATTCAATTAATTTGTGAATGTACATTGGACTTGGAAATTTAAAGGTCATATGTAAAACCTCTTTAAACTAATAAATTATTAATTTATCGATATAATAATATCTCGCTAAACTCGGTCCCAACATTATTAATTTATAGAGGTTTTGCTGTACTACAATTCTAAAAAATGGGGCTAATCAACTTAATAATAAGGAATTGTCAGGATCCGGGAGCTCTTGGTCTGGCGGAAAAAATGAGCATCCAGGTGAATGATATACTTCATGGGCTTGACACCATACCAACCAACGAACCAACTAAGCCTTAAATCCCACGCTAGGTGGGGTCGGCTATATGGATCTTCCGACGCCATGAAGCTCTATCGAAAGCCAAACTTTCATCCATACCTAACAAACGCATATCCTTAGAAATCTAACCCAAAACCCTAAGGTGATGGGTTAATGGGTCATTCCCAATTATATATCATTCACTTATCTCATTAACTTTCCTTGTGAGATTCTCAACTCACACTTACCCCAATAGGAATGTTATTAAATATTGTTTCAGCTAACAGTTAGGAACTGGTGAAGCCTTTTCTTTCTGGTATGATCCTTGAGGAGGCAATTAATACCAAAACACAGTTTTTGTAATGGCTAGTTAAAGAATAGATTGGCTGTTAAATTTAATCTTTGTAATGACACCAAAGAAATTTGGAAGGTTTTCAGAGATAAATGCAAAAATAATAATTCCACTTTTGTTGACAAAGAAAAACTAGTTGGCTTTGAGGGAAAGCTACAGGAAAATCGTTAAAGACTTCTATTCTTTTGGTTGTGTTAGCTGCAACTCTTTATAGGTTCTTGAATATTGGTTGCTCATGATTATTGTGTTTTCAATAATGTGAAGGCCAATTTACATGATATCATAGTGTAGAGGTTGATTTCTTTTTTAATTAGAAGCCTATTTTCTAACACAACCAATATAGGGCCTAGAGTATCAAGGTCAAACAAGTGGAGTAGTAACATCTCCAGCTAAATGGAACTATCATAACTATACTATTAAGTTAAATATCAAAAATCTATGTTTATATCAACGATTTGAGTGATAAAACTGTAGTTGAGAAGAAGATACTAGATACCTCAAATAGCTCAAAGGGATTCCCGCGCCTGTATACATCATCCTTTTTAGCTGCATTGTTAGGAAGAAGGGTGGATAAAAGTGATCTCCAGCCAGTAAGCAAAACAGCAGTGCTTCCCATTGTTACAATCATAAAAGGGTAAGCTGGTATATGGCCTGATGTCACTGATCTTATAACTATTCCCAGCTAAAAAACCACCACATCAAAAAGAAACCAGCTTAGTTTGTTGTAGCCGTAATGAATTGATCAAAAGAGATGCCAAATGAAAAATTTCGGACACAGGATTCATTGATCTATAACTAATGATGCGGAAGTAGTATAAAAAGGTGAGAGACATCTCTCTCTCTCAAGTAGTATAAACAGTAGGTGAACAATACATAATGCATCGTAAAATTATCTCATTGAAAATCTAATCAGGCATGTTATATTAATGTCAAATGAGACTGCTCAGATACTGAGGGTCACCGCCAATATTAGGCACTGCATAAACCCAACATCATATTAAAAGAGTAGAAATTACTAATATCATGTTTTAGGATACAAATGGACTTGTACCATTCATGCAAGATTAGACCAATTTAACTTGTTGCGACTAAAACGATTAACGATCCATATGCTATAAGCACTTATAAGTTATAACGCATGAACAATAGTTGATGCACACTAATAACACATGCACACTTGCAACCATAGCTGTCAAAGGTGCGCCTGAGGCTCCGGGCTCACCAGGTTCCAGCCTAAGTGCCTAGGCGCCTACCAGGCTCTTCACATGCAAAAGGTGCGCGCCAAGGCGCATCAGGCTCTAGGCTCCAGGCACTAAAGGCATGCATCTAGGCGCGCCTGACACCAAAATTAGGTTTTTTTTAGGAAATGTAACGATTAATGAAAGTTTAGAGTTCTGGAAAGAAAATAAATTAAAAAAATAGAAAATATGGGAAGAAATTAGAGCAAAAGATATTACATATGAAAGCTTCTCTATTAAATGATAAGTAACTGATAAGAAAATAGTAACAAACTAACAATAATATTATTAATGATAAGATGATCACTCCATCTTTGGAAAAAGATCATAAAAATTGATTTGAACACATGAGATCTAGGTTGCACGGACACGCCTCGAGTGTCCCACAAGACACGGACACGGACACGCGGACATGGCAATTTGAAAAAAATATGCATTTGGACACGGCTGGGACACGGCAACTAAAATAAATTGTCAAACATAAATATTCATATATAATAAAATCCATATCATCCATAGTCATTTGATCAATTACAAAACAACCAAAAACCTAATCGAAAATAGATGTTATGCCATGTCTTGTGACTTTATTGCACTTGTCAATATCTTTACCAGCTATGTGCAACGAATGTGCTTTAACTCTAGTGTATAACCCTTACTTTCTTGCCCACATTGTTGCATTTAAATGCCGTATTACCCACCCCCACTAAGTTAATCTATTTTTATCACATATTTCCACAAATGAGATTCATTAACTTCTATGTGGAGTGTCCAAGATGTGTCTGAGGCGTGTTTGTGGAGTGTCCGAGAAGTGCCCATCCTACGTGGAGTGTCCATTTGAAGGAGTGTCGGACACATGTCCGACGAGTGTCCGGAGATTGTTAGTGTCCGATACGTGTCCGACACGGGGACACGCCAGGTTTTGGAGTGTCCATCCTTCATAGCATGAGATAATATATAAAGTGATGAACCTTTTCATGGTTTTAACATTTGGCAAAATTTAGTGCCAAAGGGTTGAGCCTAGTGGTTGAGCCTTGAAGCCGTGATCCTAGAGGTCACAGGTTCGTGTCCACATACAGGTGGGGTGGGATTGGATTTTTCTTTGTTATTATTGTAAGGCCAATGAGGCAAAAAAAAAAATCAAAAAAAAACATTTAACAAATTTTATAAATTTTTTAGTTGGTGCGCCTAGAGTGCGCTTTGTGCTTGCACCTTGCGCCTAGGCTCCAGCACCCCTGACGCCTGGGCTGCGCCTAGCGCCTTAAGAACTATGCTTGCAACATGTCCACGTCAATTGGTGCACAGTTATAGCAAGTCCGTGCCAATTGGTGGACACATAATGACAGAGAATAAGTAATGGACCTGAAGATTTTTTTTGAGAATGTGGAGGCATATGGCGTAGGTAGTCAGTTACCGGAGAAAGAAGGGGCTTCAGTTGGTATTTACTATTTATATAGGTATAGCGAGAGGAAAGGACATCCAAAATTATGTAGTTTGGATCTTAAGAAAATTGAGCTGTACTCTTTGAGTTGAGCATTAATTCATGATTCCTCCGGCCTCTGGGGTTGAGTTCATATCAACTCAAGTCATTCTTCATTCAATCTTTCTTTTCAGTGTTTATTAATTAGTGTGGTTATTAGTGAAGAACTATCAAAATACTAATATGCTAATATAATATGTGTTGCATATTTTTTGTTCCTGTTATACATGCTCCATAAAATTAATGCATACACACCAGGCATTCCGCTTTATAGTGCTATTGTCCGAAAAAATTATTCTGGGCTAGTTTATCCAGACTCTAACAGTTGACAGAATTTCATAACCCATGTTTGTGTACGACTTGCTGAACTTTCAGCGATTACTAGATTTCTGATGCTACGTATGGAAGTATATGAAGTATAAAAGACATGTATGAAATCCTAAAGCAATACAACAAACATATGTTTGGCTATGATTTCTAATTCTATTCCTCAATTGAGCTCAAACCATTAGCATTAGGCATAATTGATCATCCCATTGTCAAGAAATAACAGTCGCACAATTCAAATAAAAAAACTGGAACTTACAGGAATCCCCACAGCCCAAGATTTAACAGCAGCAATAACAGCCTTCGAAACCCCATTCGAGCCCAGACCATCCTCTCCATAACCCCCAAGGAAGTAAGCACCCAAAAACCACCCTGTCCATTTCCAACCCACATTCATTTCGCTTCAATTTTAAACAACTAAAACAGCAAACAAATACAAATAGCCAAATACCAGCAATAAAAGGGTCAGCAGTCCGCAGAGTCTCAAAGTCAAAAACAGAGTAGCCATGGCTAAACCTCCCAACCGCAGAGAACAGCAGCAAAGCCAACACATCTCCGCCAGCAAACAACGCTACACGACTGCGCGAGAAAAAAAGGAACATAAAAATCGAAGTAATTCAAATTCAAATTCAAATTCAAAATTACAATTCTCAATTCGCCCAATTAAATAAAACTGCAAAATTACCCCCATTTTTCGAGACGAGAAGAGGCGGGCTTCTCAAATTGGATAACACCTTCCAAAGGAACACTCTCTTGACCCACAAAAACGGTCTCATCGGCGCTGAAAGGGGCAGAATTGTTGCTAGAAAGAGGCTGCTTAATTGCAGAGGCGGAATCTGAAGGTCCATCACTAGATTTGGCGAGAGTGAGATAAAGAGGCTGCTGCTTCTTCTTGGAAGTGAAACTAGGAGGATTGGGATTAGAGAAAAGAGGGGATTTTTTGTTGGGGAATTTGACAAGGGAAATAGAGGTGCATTTGCCGGCCGAGAGAACTCCGCCTGGTCCTTGGGATAGAAGCAGCATATTTCCTTTCATTTCCCTCTCTAATGCGCGAAACTACTGGATAATTTTGCCCCATTCAACTTTAAAAGATGTGGGCTTTCCGCGCTTCAGTTCTTACCATGTTTGAACGTTGGTTTCAATGACCTTGGGCCTCTTTGGAATTGCTTCCAAATTTATTGTCACAAAAATTTCACTTATATATTTTGATATTGTATAAAAAAATTTAAATTTTAATACTAATTAATTATGCATGCTAAGAATTTCCAGAATTTTTCGGAAAAATAAATGAAAAAAGCTTGAAAATGGAACTTTTCAGAAAAGCTGTATGGGAAAACAAATCCAAACAAGACCTCTATCGGCTTCATAAGTCATTTTATTTTGGGGCTTTTACATAAATAGGCTACAAAAATAAATAAATTTGGCCCAAAACCAAATATATAATAAAAATAAAAGAAATAGGGAAAAAAATTCTCATAATTACATTGTGCCCAAATCAAATAACAACCATCTCCTCCACTTTATCTCCTCTCTCGATCTGCGATTTCACCCGTGCTTCTCGTCGTTCTCCTCTTTCACCACCGGTGCTCTTCTCTTTCTTTGTCGCCGTCGTTGTGGCCGTCCTCTTCCACCTGCTTGTCTCTGTTTCTTTGTGCCCTTCTCCTCTGCCCTTTGTCAGTCGCTGATCCTCTTACACAGTTGTTTCTCTTACTTTCTTTAAACATTTCGTATAATTTCAGAATAAAAAACACAATCTCTTATAGTAAGTTCGTTTATTTTGATACAGAGAAATGTAAATTAGGTTACTGTTGCATAAGTTGAGATTTTAATTTTGACGTTTTTTTGTTAATTTGTTGATTTGTTGATTCATGACATTACTTCATTGATATTACAAATTTTAGAATAATGAGGGAGCTTTCGATCTATTTTAGGTTCTGATGTGCTACTAAGTTGCCTGTTTAGCCCGTGTCTTATATTAAAGGTGTGAAATACGGGTTGAAAATGATAATTTTGAAACAAAAAGAGTTAAAGGGACAACTGGATGATAGGATAAAGATAGAAAATGTCATTTTCAATTTAAATAAAGTATTTTGACAATGTTATCGTATGTTGTCTCCGGAATAATCATGAACAAACCTTGTGCGTCTTCTATGCAAAGAGAGGCAGTAACAAAAAAAGGAAAGCTGGCCATATATTGGGAAAGTATTCGGGTCCTTCGTATTCAAATCTACCGAGGAATATTGTTGAAAATATCTTACTTAGGTTGTCCATAAAAGGGGATATTTGTATCCAAATGTGTGTGCAGAACCTGGTATAATCTTATTTCAGATCCTGAATTCGCAAAGCTCCATTTCAGTCAAGCTCAAGTTTATCCTTTGATTCGAGCCTCAGGTTTTACTAGCATTTCAAGAATGCTTTATCTTGTGTCTTTTATGACTCTTTGATTCCCCCCAATTACGCTCCGAATTATCTCATGCAATTGTGCAAATGAAGTGTTTGTAGAAATTCCTAAATAAAGTTTGATTAATGAGTATTTGGTTTATATTGGATGTCTATAGGATTTATATTGGATGTCTATTGGATTTCTATTGATTCTTACATATTAATTCCTTACCAGGTTCTATAGTTTAAGGAAATGTGAATTATATTATTCTTTTTGTTGAATAGGTGGAAGAGTCGTTTCTCCTTCTTTGGTCCCTAGTATGCAATGGAGACCAAGAAGTACACTCCAAAAATCAAAATGAGTCATTATCTTATCTATCTCATGCATGTGCATTTTCTGTCTAGTGCTTGGGGTTGATATAATTAATAATTGGAGGAATTTTAGTGCAGAGGAAAATTGACTACAATAAATCATGATAAGGTTATATAGTAGCATGACACTACAAGCCACTATCTTAGTATCTTGAAGCTTATATTTGTTCAATTCATCAGTATACCTCATAGTTTTTAAGGGCGCAAGGCGCACTGAGGCGCCAAAGGGTCAGGCGCACCGAAGCGTGAGGCACAAGGCGAGAGGCGCCCGCGGGACTTGAGGCGCATATAAAAAGAAAGTGCAATAAATATTAGTTGCTACAACAAACAAACCTTCATTTTTGCATTGAGACACACAACGTGCATCTAAGGCGCACAAAGGCGCGCCCGAGATGCACGTCTGATGAACCTTGCCTTGCCTGACCCTGCACGAGGCACTGACCCTTGAATCTCGAGCGCCTTGCACCCGAGGCGCGCGCGCACGTAACAACTATGTTATACTTGTCATCAAATGTCAATATTTCATCTGGTCAAACTTAAACGACACTGACTATTAAGCTCTTTTATATAAACTTAAAGTTGGATTAATGAGTATTTGATTTATATTGGATGTTTATAGGATTTATATTGAATGTCTGCTGGATTTTTGTTGAGTCTTACAAATTAGTAATTCCTTGTCAGCATCTGTAGTTGAGGGAAACGCGAATAAAATTATTTTTTTTATTGAATAGGAATGTGAGAACATATAAATTGTATTGACAGGGATACAATTTGTTTAATTTGTTTGATTAATGAGTAATTATTTAGAATCACGGTGTAATTTGTTCTTAAGTCTTTTATAATTATAATTAAAGCAGTATTTGGATAGATTTATTATATCTTCTTCATATAAAATATTTATTATAATACTGATATTCTGTCTCAAAATAAATTGCAGCGACTCCGGTATCTTTATGCTGAGCTTTTTGGAGTACATGATTGAGTAGAAACCAATCTTAGATCAGTTTGATGGTCAAATCCACATAAAACAGTTGTTTAGCTTTGAGCTTATACAGGCATGGAAGGGAATATCTAAAAAACAAACTTGAGAGCTACAAGTAATATATCGACACAATAGACCGTCAATAAAGATAGATTTAATGATCAGTTATGCTTGAATTCTGTAAATCTTTTGTAAATAAGGATCTAAGTTGTTGGAACTCATTTGAATATAATTGAATTTTAATAGTTTTTTATATTGTGTTTGCGAATAAAAAATCTTTTATCTTTTGTCATAGTATATTATATGTTTATAATTCCATTAGAAAACAATGACACTTATAGTAGATATATGCATATTCTATAGATAAAAATGCAAAACCAAAATAATAAATAACTAAAAAAGCAATAGATGTATCCATCAGCCATTTAATATATTACCAATAGAAATTTGATGGAAATCTAATAGACAATTGATGAAACATCTTGAATAATTTAACAAAATACTATAGAGTATATACAACCAACAGTTATCTAATAGACAACCAAAATATATCACTTATTCCAACAAAAAATGAAACAGTGACTAATTAGGATCAACATTCAATATACAAAATATGATATAACAATCTATTAGAAATCAATTGAAACGCCAATTGAAAACACACAAGTCAGTTACACATATTTGTACAAATGTCTAATATCAACTTCAAAACAAGTGACAAATGAAATTTAAAATATTTTTGTACATATGCCCATTATCAATTTCAAAATAGATTTTCAAAAAGAATTCTAGTAGACGTCGAATAAATGTCCAATAGATGTTCAATAGATGTCCAATAGATACTCTAAAAATTTCTTTTGAGCTAATTAACCCGATGCTGCTAACCACTGCCTAAAAAGCTCATCTTAGAACACTAAAAACTAGTGTTGCTGCTAGTGACGCAAACATTGCTGCAAACAAAAATGAACCATACCATATATCAGCAAAAATGAATGAATTAAAGATCAAATTGTTGATTTATAAGATTCAAGCCTAATTGAAAAAGTAATCACCAAAAGTATTTGTGATCTAATTAAATGTCATGTCATATATGCTGAGACTCAATTAAAATTTTAGCGTTCTTCCATTTATGTCAGAATCATACCATTAACAAATACTAATTGAGGGATTCTTCGCTTAAAACCAAAATTAGACTAGAGTTCAATAATATCCAATAGATTCCCAATAGATGCTCAATAAATATTCAATAGATGCCTAAGGTTAACATGACTATAATTCAGGTCACTAATAAATAACGATCTCATCCTTAATTTGGAATACAAGCACACCTTTCAACACCAAAAATTGTTGTTCCACTAGCAACCTAATTAAATTAGTCATTGATATCAAAATAACTAACTTAGCATTTCACAAAACACAAGCGTGCAGTTCAATTTCAACAAAACAACAAACCAACCAACAAACCTAATGAGCTTGCAGATAATTAGAGATTCAAAGATAATAACAAAAAGTAATGATTCTCATTTCGTCCAATCAATTTAAAATCAGTAAACGGTCAATTTTAAATTTAACTAAAGAAAAGGATGATAGAATTAATTAACCTTGTTTTGGTGTTGCTTTGAGGTATAATCTGAGGAATTTTAGCAGTTAGCTCCATCTCCAATGTAGTTGTGTTGTTAACCGGTTGAGTTCTAATTGCTCAGTGAGGATGACGGATGGGATTGGACCTTCTTCGTCGAAACACTTCTAGCTACTGGAGAGTATATATGGAACGTGATTATATTGATAAAATTTAGGAAAAAAAGAAATTTAAGAAATTTTTATTTATCATACCAATTGTGTAAATAGTTTACAATCATAACAAATTCCTTTCTATTTTGTGGTCTGGGCTTCTCCCTGGTTGTATTCATAATTTGAGCCCCATTTTTTAAACTTTTTTGTTTTTTTTATTTTTTCAAGTTAAAAGAAGCACCACACTTCTATTTTCCACACATTCATCATTCGAAATAAATGTCCCTTTCTCACCAGTAATATTAATTTTTTTCTTGAAATAATTCGAGTTTTTTTAGAGTCGGGAATTGATCACTGATTATTCCGACTCATAACTTATAGATCTACCAATTGTACCAAGGTCAATTGGTACCCTAGTAATATTAATAAAAGGCTTAATACATCAAACTCCACTGAACTTATCCATAAATACCAATTTACCCCTTAAACTTACAAGTACACCTCATCACCCCTTTATGCTGACAGGATGTGACAATAGTTGAATAGTCAGCAAGTGAATGATTTCTTAAGAATAAAAAATTAAAAAATAATTGTAAAAATAAAAGAAATTCCAAATTTCAATTATCCCTTTTCAACTCAAATTTCGTATAATCCCTCATCTATCTTCTTCCCTTCTCACCACTTCTCACCGCGTCGCCGGAGACCTTTCAATATGCCACACATTCTCTGTGTCTCTATTTTGGTTTTGTTTTTAACCGTTTAATTTTGTTTGGCTAAGGACCCAATTTGTTCCTCTTCTATTGTTGGTTTCCAGTCAGTTTCTTTTTTTGTTTTCTGCATTTTGCACATAGCTAGGAATGAGAGTCTTTTAAATTATACTAGAAATTCTGGGGCCGCAATTATTTTTTCCTTGATGGTAGGAGAAGAATGGGCATCTTGGTTTACTCCGAACATTAGCTCAGGATTGACATACAAGCACCTAAATATACTTGTTAAAAAAAAACTAAAAAAAATCTTACAGCACATTCTTCGCTAAAGTCTGATACTGAAATGGTACAAACACATCCCAGATGTAAAAAAGCTAACAAGTCCCAACTACCTGCATCCTCTATACCTATATGCTGTACACTGGACCCGCAGCCAGCAATTTGACCTAACTAACATACATGTGCAAGACAATAAGCAGAACTTAAGAAACCAGCCTTATTTAGCATCACGTAGCAAATTAGCTACAATGTCATTCACATAGTTGTCAAAGACGCACCTCAGGCGCGCCTTAGGCTCCGGGCTCACCAAGCTCATTACCTGGGCGCCTGCCAGGCTCCTCACATTCAAAAGGCGCACGCCTGGATGCATCAGGCTCTAGGCTCCAGGCGCTAAAGGTGCATGCCTAGGAGCTACTGATACCAAAATTAGGTTTTTTTTACAGGAAATGTATTATTTAGGTTAGTTTAGAGTTCATGATAGAAAAGAAATTATGAAAGAAAAATATTACTTGTAAAAGCTTCTCTCCTAAATGATAGTAAAATAACAGTAGATAATACTAATAATGATAAAACAATCACTCTATCTCAGAAAAAATAATCATTTCATTTTAATTGATGAATCTTTAATTTTTTTTCATGGTTTTAACACTAGGCATAATTTATAAGCTTTTATAGTAGGTGCACCTAAAGTGCGCTTTGTGCCTAGGATCCAAGACCCCTGGCGCCTGGGCTGCGCCTAGCGCCCTGACAACTATGGTCATTCTTTACTTGCCAACCGGTATCAGAACATAAATAATCATCATTAAGGAATATCAAACATGATTTCTGTTATTAAGTCCGGCATACCCCATGAACCAGCATAATCAAAGCAAAAGCAATTCACTTTCACCTTTTTGCTAGACAATTATTACTTTTTCAGAACTAAGAATTGCATACGAAATTAGAAAGATAAGCGATTCTACCAACTGCAGTTTCACCTAAACAAAAAAACCAAACAACAATAAACATTTAATTTGCCGAGATAAATAAGATCTGGATTCTGGAGTCTGTTTCTTGTGGTATAAATCTGCTTCAAACATAGAAAAGCAACCAAACAAATTGGATTTTAATGCACACATGTTATTAAACACTGAATCATTATTTACAAATGATGGACTACATATGACACAGAGCAAGCGACATGTAATGAATAGACATCTGAACAGTGATGGTTAATTTCCCTAAACACAATCAGAGAAAGAATTTGCTAAGTCATCAATGCCCATGAGAAATTTGTACATGGTGGTTAAAATAACTACCTAAAGCATTTAATATAAACTATTTAATCCCATTAAGTAAAAACATCACCATTAGTACTGTTCACTCCTAAAGAGCGTCAAATTTCTGACTTTACACCTCCAATTGGAATCAAAGCACCACCACACTGTATACATCCATCAACACCACAATTTTTTGTTAGTTTCCCATTCTCACAAGGTCCAACTATCCCAGTATGCATGCTCGGCACCATACTAACATAACCATTTGCATAAGTGGGATAATAAGGTGAAGGACACATCATAGGTCCAATCATTACAGGACTACTCCAAGGACCCCTTTGGGGAATTACTGTAACCCCGTTGTTAGGGTACCCACCATAGATACCATTGCCATATGGGTACCATCCATTACCATTATACCACGGAAAAGGAGCATAATTTGGGGGAATTTCATAGCCATGACTGTAAGGAAAGTAATTCTCGTGATGAAATCTTCTAGTTGAAGGGCTTGTAATGCTATTGTTAGCACTATTTAGTCCTTCTTTAGGCACTGCCTTCTTAACCTCCACCATCCTACCATTTAGCTCATGAAAATTATTTAACATGACCTTATCAACCGATTCTTCAGACTCAAATGTGACGAACCCAAAGCCCCTAGGCCTGTTAGTTGACCTATCTTGCATCACAACGACATCTACTATCTCACCAAACCTTGAGAAGTAATTCTTAAACTGCTCTTCAGTTAAGTTAGATGATAAACCTCCTACAAATATCTTCTTAGTGTTCAAGAAATTATTTGGATTGTCTGTATTCTTTTGTTGGATGGTGACAACCAGCTGATTCTTGTGATTTTGCAGTTGTTCACTTTTGGGAATAGCTTTCTTGACTTCTACCTAAGGGAAAAAGAAAAAAAAAGCTAAGCGATTGGATACCCCCAAAACACTATGAACAATAAAAGCGCCATATTAATACACTATGAAGCACGGAAACTTCTAGACTAAGGTTCCCATTTCCGCATCGGAAACCTGAAATCACATTCTTTTTTGCGTTCCAAATGTTCGGAAACGTTTCCTTTCCCGATTCTGTGCTACATAGTTAATACAATATCAATAATTAAAACAAAAGCCTCTCACATATTCAAAAAAGAGCTAACAAAAGGGGCATCGAAAACAGCATAATCATGTAGCTAACCCCTAATCTGAAACAAAATAATTGAAATCTTTGAACAACCTTGACTAAAAAACGAATCAGCCGTAAAATCATGTAAATGAGAGAACTAAACATAATGAAAGTCGAACATAAGAAAAGTGCTAATCAATTGAATATCCCCAAAAGACTAATATGAACAATGAAAGCGCCATGTTAATACACCATCAAAAATTCAATTAAAAGCCTCCCACGTATTCTCAAAAAGAAATAACAAAAGGGAAATCAATAACAGCATAAATCATGTAATTAACCATAGTCTGAAAACAAAATTATCAAAATCTTTGCACAATCTTTGATTAAAAACGAAGAAAGAGGCGCTAAATCATATACATGAGAGAATTAAACATAACAGAAGTTGAAATTGAACTAACCTTTCTTCCGAGTATAATATGAGAGTCGTTGAGTGCCTTATCAGCGAAGGCAGGATCAGAAAACCACACAAAGCCAAAGCCCCTTGGATTTTGAGTGGTTTTCTCTTTAGCAACAAGGGATCCTGATACGGCACCGTACTTGCTGAAATGAGCTCTGAGAGCTTCTTCGCTTGTCTCCCGAGATATACCTCCCACAAAAAGCTTAGACTTTTCGATATCCATCATCAATCAGTAAACCCTAATCGCGCCGAAATTCAGAAAACCCCCAAAAAGAATGAAAAATCCCAAAACCCTAGAAATTGTTTTTTTATTAGGGTTTCAGGGAATCCAATGAGTGAGTGTAGAAAGAGAACAAAGCGGAGATTTTTGTGAGTTTTAGTTTGACCTGGAAATAAGAATCTTGTTGAATCTGTGCGTACGGTCCAATGGATCTTGTACTTCTCTATTGGGCCTAATTTATGAAAGAAGAAAATAATTTAAAAGGATAATAATAAGGGTTATCCTATATAGTGATTTTGCAAACCAATAGTTTTATTAAAATTCTAGTTTGAGACTTTCTTGTTTTTGAAGTTGCCTGAATTGAACTGAACTGAATATAAGTGGATTGAATTGAATTATAGTGCAAAATACTCCAATTACTAATAGCTAAACTATTACTTTTGATAGAATAGATAATTAATTTAACTGTTCTGTATAGAATATTATAAATATTAAAAGTATTAAATTTACAATTACTCACTTAATTCCTTGAGATTAAAATATCAAGAAATACAGGAATTATTAATACAGTAATTCTATAAAAATTGTAGTAGTTAATTTATACAGAGTGAATGCAGATATTAGTATAGTCATGCATTGAGTCCTACATATAGTTTTACTAAAAGAAGACTAGTTTTCGAATGGAATTTATTTAAATGGTAAAAAGTATTTGAATTATTTATGTAATAAGTGTAAAGGGTCCATTTAAAAGGAGTGGCCCAATGAGCTAGATATAAAAAATGGAATCTGATAAAGGAAAGAAACAAAGGGTGGCCTGCACCCACATCATTGGCCCAAGTTTGTTCTGCTATGTATAAAACATGGTTGAGTTTAAAAACTTAGGTTGCATTCTAAGGTTATTTGGTTACTTCACTTCAAAAGTGGGATTGGAGCAAGAATGAAGCTCCAATGGTACTGTAATAATTTCAAATATTTTTTTTTATTGTAAATCTTGTACTTTTTCTTTTTTTTTTTAGTTTAATTTATTTTTTTTATTTTAAGTTAGGTAAAAAGAAATAAAATAATAATATTTTTATTTTGAAGTGGAATGTTGGAGAATAAATATTCTAATTCTTTGAAGTGAAAATTGGTTAAGGTAGGCAGGAGATGCCCAAGTTAATTATTACTCTACTCCTTTTTATCATCCAAGAAGTGATTGTTATTTCAATTTAAATCTGAAAAAGGCGAGGAATAAATTCTCTAAAATTAGAACATGTGGGAAAGCTTGTTTTTCCCGTTCAATTTTGAAAGATTAGCTTTAGAATTAAGTTGATATAGAGAACTCAAATCCACACCAAAACAACTGCTCTAGCTTTTCTACCACTAGTTTTATTTAAATGCAAGTTAAAGATGATTCCGAATGTGAAAACATAATCAGTTTCAGTTAACTCCTACACCAGTTTAGTGGAGCTTTTGACTTTATTTAACTTCCGTAACATTTTTCATCCGAGAAAGTAAAATTCTCTTTATTCGGCTCTGTGCCCAATGGAAGTTCGCCTGTTCACAGTTGTAAATCTATATTTTAATAATTGATAATGCAGATATTTGTTTGTCGGTAATGGTGGGCTTTGCATTATAAAAATATAGTTTTGAAAATCGGACCTGATCGATCGATTGGATTGGGTTCGATTAAAATTAGTGTCTGATTCGATTTAGTTTGATTGGATTTTTGATATAGTTAAGAATAGGTTAACGATCGGTTGAATCGGTCGATTTGATTGGGAACCAATCAGTTCAATCGATAACCAGTTTTTTGTTCTCTTAAATCATATTTTTTTAAAAATTGTTGGCGGTGGAAATTGAACACAAAACCTCCAATATATGTTTCAATACATGCTCTACCAACTGAGTTACCACACACAAGTGGTAACATTTTCTTCTTATATACTTTTATATTATATATTATAATTTTTAAATTATTTTAATAATATTTTATTATAAAAAAAATTATAATAAATATTTTTTTATTTTATATATTACACGTTTTATTAAATTCAAAATATTTCTTTTAATAACAGCTTTGAATGTTTTTATAACGAAATAACATATAAATTTTTTAAATAACGTTAAGTTTTTTATATTAAATTTATATTAAATGGATATATAATTTTTTTATTTTACATATTGTGTATAAATTTTAATTCTTTTAATGCGTAACTTTTATATATCATAAGTCAAATTTATTAACTTTTTTTATGCAATCTATACAATATAGAATTCGGTTTGAATTCTTTCATTAGATTATATTAGTTATTATCTTGTGTTTTATTTTTATTTGAAAAATAACTTTAAATTATAGAATATTTTATTTAATATTATTAATTTTTATATGAGTATAACTTATATTACATGTTTAATATTAAATTATATAAAATATTTAGTATTTGTACATAATTTAAGAAAATCCGGTTCGACCACCGATTTAATCCGATTGAACCTTAAATTCACAAACCACTGCCTTCACCGGTTTGGTGGCAGGTCCGGTTCTAAAAACCATTAGCGGAGCGACTTCACTTGTTTTCGATCTCATTGCCTCGGTGGAAGTCAGTATTGATGGATAAATATGTCTGTTTGTTGGCTTTTGAGTGCATGTGTTTTAATGATGAAATATGAGCGAATTAGTTGTATGTAAAGAATTAGTGAGTATTCATATTTCTCCATGTATTATTGTATTTGATATAAATTGTATCAAAGCCAAAGGAGATTGAAAGCTACTAGAAGAAGAATGTAAGTTATGTGGAGAGTGTGAGATACATGCAAGTGAGAGACACATATGGAGGTTGGTACAACAGCTGTAAAGAAAATATCTCGATCGTGAGTTATATTTCAAGATACAAGTCACAAAGTACAAAGTACAACAACTAGTTCAGAAGGGAATACACAACGTCAAATGGGAGATACTCCAGCATATTTCTCCAACGGCTAGTTTGACTTCAATGACCAGTTTCATGCATCACCAACTCCAATCTTTCAATGTGATGGAAACACATTCCGGGAAAAAGTTATACAAAGCATTCAAAAAGATATTCTAGTTTTCCCTACAATTCTTCAAAAGAGCTTCCAAAGTGCTGTCATTCCACATCTACTTATTCAAGATCAAGAAAGTCTACAATAGAAAGAGAGGATCATTGTTAGGAGGTGCCTAGCAAGAATCATGTAAGTTTGGTCGGATAAGCTTTGAAAACAACCACGAAAAATCTGTACTTATCTATACAAGGATGTAAGTAAGTGATGAATTTTGTTGATTAAGCTTTGAAAAACAACAGGTGGAAAATCTATATGAGATTGTACCATCTATACAAGTTGGATTTGGATTCTCTACATTAAATGTAGAGAAAAGTAGGAGAGAGAGGGAGACAGAGAATAAAAAAAAATTAAAATTCTATCCATCCATTTTATATTAAAGGCTCAAAATGCTTGAAATGTTCTCTGCATTTACTTTTTAACTTTAGAGAATCTTTACCACTACAAGTTTGGTTTGTTAAGCTTTGAAAACAACTGGTGGAAAGTCTTCACAGTTGTGTTGCAATATAAGTTTGGTTGGATTAGCTTTAGAAGTTTTGATTGTTTGGCTTTGAAAAATAATCACCCATAAGAGTTTATTTCTTAAGTTTTAAAAAGGCTAACACTTCGTAAGGTTTGGTACTTGACCTTAAAAGTATCACACATGCTTGTTAACTTCCCGTAAAGTTAATCTATAAGAACTAAAAATAAGGGAAGAAGACCTCAAACTAGTATAAATCTCTTGTGTCTCATTCTCTGAACTCCATCACTTTACTCACTTGTAATTTACATTCTATTATTTTATATTAAAGCCTTTAATCTTTGAAGTGTTTATTTATTTAACTCGTTAAGTTATATTCACAAACTTTACCCCCATTTTTAATATTCAGCATTTGTAAAGCTTGTTGTTTTGGGTCATCTCCTTCTTAGATTCAAAGGATTTTTTGAAATAGAGTTCTAAAGTTTAAGAGTTTTGTGCACCCCTCTAATCCTTTATCTAGCCATTCTTAGTCAACAATGTCCTTTTACACATCTAAGATATTTAATTTCAAAATTTTGACGTTAAAATGTATATAAATATTTTCATCTATTAGCTACAACGCTCGAAAATATTTTATGATGCTTTAATACAATACTGGAAAATAAAATTTCTAAAAAAGATTAAATGTATAATAACATTTATGTTTATTTAAATTTTGATATCTTCAATTGAAAATAAATGAAATATCAGTTATATAAAAAAATCCTGCACATCAATCTATAATTTGATATAATAAACATGAAATCAAAAAAATAATTTTTCATAAATAATTAAAAATCTGGAAAACATCAACCTGTAGGACATTTTGGTTATTTTCGATAAACAAACATGGTCTAAAAGATTAACCTGTTAAAACATAAAAGGGATACATAATAATCCAAACTCAACCTGTTTATGCAGTTAAATAAAGGAAATAAACATTGAGAAAAGGTTTGTGGAGAGAGATTCAATCCCTAGATCATCTCACATGCTGCAGGTTCTATATAAATGCTCTCTAAATTAACATTTAATTTAGTTTACATTACTATAATCAACTAGTCTCATGCGTGCGAATATTCGGTAATTGAACCTCATTTTTTTACTATTAAAATTATTTTGAACGATTTTTTATTTGACAAAATATTATTTTGAAGGATATGTGAACATAAACAAACCATTTTCATCATTTATCTAATCAATCTTCTCCATTTTTAATTCCTTTTGCATGTGACCAGCTCTTTTCTTCTTCCACCATACCATATTAATCAAATTTCTTCTTCAAGTTAATTATTTTTATTAATAATCAAAATTACAAATGCAAGTCAATAATTTGGATCATTTTCTAATATGCTAAAGCAAAGGATGCCCGGCTTAAGATGGTTTTTTCCTAATGATTTAAGATGGATTTTTGAAAATTTAAATACAAACTGTTCAATAAAAATTCACGATGATACAAACATGTAAATAAATTATTAATTTTTTAATGATATTTACATATAAAAAATGATATTGGAAAACGAAAACGGAGTTATAAGATGGACCACAAAATTGTGTAATAAAATACTACCAAAGGGATGTAATAAAATAGTGTAATAAAATACTATAGGCATCTCTAGGTCTTATATAACTTTTACGGGACTCGTATTCTTTTCAATTTATTTTTTGTTCAGTTTAGTTCAGTTTAATATCAATCAATTTAGTTTAGTATAGTTCAGTTTAGTTCAGTTTCAGTATTCAGTATTCAATTTCAGTATTCAGCATTCATCATTCAGCATTCAGTATTCAGAATTCAATATTAAGTTTCAGTTTATGCATTATATCAATATTATTAATGTATATTATTATTTATAAATATTAAAAAAAATGAATATTAATGATAATATCATTTCAATTTTAATTTTAGTTTATTTTCATTTATACATTATATAAATATTATTGATTAATATCAGTAATCACAAATAAGAACCAAAAAAAGAAACTAACAATAATATTTTTAACATTATCAATTATTATTTCTAAGATAAATAATTTTGTAGGAAAAATAAATAAATAAGAGTAATAATATTTTATAAATATTAATAATAATTAAAATAATAAGATAATATTTATAGCAATAATTATAATAAAATATAATAATAATAATAATTTATAATGATATATTTAATTATTATTATTACATGTAATAATTAATAAATTTTATTAAAATGTATAGTATTATTGATTATTATGTATTTTAATATTTTTAAAATATTATCTATATTATTAATTATAATTTAATTTTAGTATTGTTCAGTTTTAATATTTTTAATTTTAGTATCATTCAGTTCAATTTTAATATAATTAAATTCAATTTAATTTAATACACCTACTTATTACTTATTAATTAATTGAAAAAAAAGGCCTTAATCTCATTTGTTTATCTCGATCTTTGTCATTTTCTCGTTGCCAAACAAATTTAAATTTTAAAGTATTGGATCCCATTTATTAAATTTAAACACTATGATTCATAATATTAACTATATAATATTCTACAAAAGCGCATTTTATTACTAACTTAGTGGGCTTTGCGTTATTCGGTATCTCCATTAGATATTTTATTTTATTTTTTTTATATATAAATAAAAATAAATATTAAATAAAGAAATACTTTTCAATAGATCTTTTAATTACTCTTTTTAATATGAGGTGTCATTTTAATTTTAAATATTATCTATTTGATTTTTCACGAATAGACAATTAAATAGAAGATTGAATAATAATATTTTAATAGTTAGAGATTATCTAATAAGTTGTTTAATTTTTATCGCTATTATTTTATTTTGAAAAAAATATAAAAACTAATTAAATAGACAATTTATTGTAGTTAGAATTTTAATTTTCTTATCTATTTTAACATCTTATTAATTTAAATGTCTATTCTACGTATCACGTCAACTTAAAACCATTGTTAATGGATGCCATGAGTACTCGAGCTCATATTTCAACTATTCTTTTTATTAAGAAAATGTTAGTATCGAACTAAAGGTTTGTGTACTGCATATCTAACTCCTTTCTTTCAATTCACCAGTATCAAGTTTTATGGCCTGCTAAGTAAAGTAACTTTTATTATTTAGTATTTTTAAGTTACAGGTATTTTTACCAACTTCATGTATTTAATAAAAGTGTTCCCCCAACCCCTTCAGTGTCACGTGTCACCTTGTGATTATTTTAACTTTTCAAATATGTCAAATTTTTTATCTTCCTCTCTCCAATCAGAAGGTGACACGTGGAACCAATGGGGCTGTAATGAACGCTTTTACAGAGTTCAAGGGGTTGGTAAAGACATTTACGAGTTAGAGGCGTTAAGTAGTAAAAATTGTCAAATTAAGGGGGCTAAGTATGTATTACGCCTTAATTATAATATTAGTAGTCAAGAAAGCTCCAACAAAACAATTATGATTTGAGATGCTAATTTTTTTAAAGCCCAAGATCGTAAACTCGATTTGTATTTTTGAATCGTGATTGTGATCGGAATAGTCCTATTAGCACAACTTCTGCAGCAACGAGAAGAAAAACAAACAAAGATTATACATCGGAAATTGATTCCTAAGGAAGATGATTTCACAGTATAACAAAACGATTTCATTGTTGAAATATGTACAAATGAAAATTTAACTAAGTCTAATTAATTGATTTGATCAGATCATTTGACCTGATTGATCAAGTTATAAGCAAACCGGTTGTTTTCAGATATACATTGAAGGTAGAATTTATGATTAGCCATCTAAAATTATGGTGGAGGAATAATTTGAGTAATTGGTACAGATTGCTCCTCCAGTGATATCAAGTCATAACAAAGCCTAAAGAAGGCACAAAATTAATTAATTAATTCCCTATTATTTAGAATAAGAAATATCAATTTGCATTATAGTATGGTCAATAAGAAATATAATATTGTATAAAACATGGATGGTGCCATGTTTGGACAGAGAGTGAGAAGTTTTTGGAAAGCCACCGACCCACATTCATACATAAAGATGGGAGCATTATATATCTTTCATAATTCTTCTTTATTTCACATATATTCCAACACTTTCCTTAAATATAATTGGATCTGAACATTTACCACTAGGGTTTACCTTGATAATCTAGGGTTATAGATAAAATAATATTAAAAATAGTTAAATGGATCTCTGTTAAAAAATATTATAAAAAATATTTGTTTTATGTAAAAAAAAGTAGGAATTAAGCGTTCTACTAATAAATTTATTATTTTTTAATATTTATAATTATATTTTTAAAAATAATAAATAAAATTTTAAAAGAAAATATATTTTTGGATCCCTTTTAATTATAGGCCTAGACAATCGCACTCCCCTGCCATTCCTTAGAGTTGGGCATGGTTGCCACTTGTGAAATATTTCTTGGCTTATTTTTTCGAGGCCTAAGATTATCAACGGATCTAGTCTTCTCTGTTAGACCAAATTCCAATAAGATTTCAAACATAACTCTGAATCTTTTCGACTGTCAGACCTTCTTCTGGTCTACCAAGCCTTTTTCAAATTATCAAAACTAATAAAAAATTTATTATAATATCAAAATAATTAATTTATCATTTATATATTTGTATAAAATTCTCTTACAACTTATAATCGATCAGTAGATAAATATCTCTCGGAATTAATAAAAGGATAAATTTAATAAAAATTGATAAAAATATATATTAATAATCTAAATAAAAAGTTAAAATTAAAATTAATAAAAAGCCTAAATGAATTAAAATTAGATGGAGGGAGTATCAAAATGGGATATTGTTACAGTATTTTAAGTAGATAGTCCATTCCAATAATAGTCTTTTCATATAGTTAAGAATAGATAATTGATTAAAAATTATTCCACACTAGCGTGTCTATTTAATTAATATTTTAATCTTTAACATTGAAATAAGTCTGTAATTGAGTATTTTTTATTATTTAATTATACAATTGTAGATAAAATCGATAATCTAGTGTGGTTTTTTTATAGATATTGTCTATTTTTAAAATGATTAACATATTATTAATGTGAACTTCTATTTCACATGCTATATAATTAAGAAATCAACTTAGAGAATAGAGTTAAAGAATTGGAAAACGTAGGAGATTGAAAAAGAGATTAATGATCCGACCAGGCTGCAATAAGATACACAGAGAAAGAACAAAACCCAAGAAGATGAACTTTAAAAAACGATGAAATTACAATTTACAACCATACCTCCTTCCCCAACAAATCCACCTTTGTACTATTCTGCCTTTCTAGGGTTTTAAATTAAAAGATTTGTTGGACAAAGTACTAGAAGAACTACACGCACCGGTAGGCATAGCCATACTTTTAAATTACTATAATAAACCTAGTTGTTTTGACCAAATCCAACGCCTAAAGATGATGAGACATGCCTATGGCCTTACACTACACACTTTGGACTTGTAAAAACCTAGGGAAAACTTTAATTAATTAATATTGTGCTGAGATAGAGGTTATAGATAGCTAGTCCTTTCTTCCAATAAATAACCCATTAAAAATGTATGCTAGCGGTAGTATTTATAACAGGACATTTGTTACCCACTACAGATTCTGTTAAAAACAAATCCTAACAAACTACTGTACCACTAATTAATTGAAAACCAACACTTTTATAATACAGTATTTTTTAATATCATGGTTTCCATTTGGTTCCCAATGTGCATTGGAAACTTACAGCAGTGTATGTCAATAATACTATTGAAGTTATTAGTCTACCGTCATGTAATCAGCTTGAACCATTGAGTTGATGAAGTCTTTAAATGGGCCATTTTAGTATTGCATATTAAATTGCTGTTAAAATAAGTTATTAGTCTAATATATTGATGTAATCAATTTAAATTTTGTAGGTAATAAACTTGGAATAGAATTACATATTTTAACTTTGAACAACACATTTTAATTATTTATAATAATTAATTAGAAACTGTTTGACTTATTTTTTTCAAAATTAAATCTGTTACTTATAAAAAAAATTAAAAATAAAGCTTTTAAAATAAATAATTTAAACTGACATTTCAAAGCTTGCAATAAAAATTTCGTTTATTTAATTTAATTTCAACGTAGTATAGTTAATCTATGTTGCACCACTTCATTCTAAGGGACACAATTAATTTGGGAGCAATCATGTCTTCATCCTCCACACTCTTCAAATCTTCAATACTATAAATTGGAGCAAATACATTTTTTAAGTTTGTATGCTAGCAAAAAGAGAATCTTATTTAACTTCTAAATTTTCAAGGGAATGATGGTCGTGAAGGCTTGAAAATATTGCTATTATCGTTTGGGTATAATTCAATTGATATTTGTGAATGTAAATTTTTTTTTTTAATATTCAGCTCCTTTAAAATTTAATTTATATAAAAATAGAAATGGTTGATAACTCTGCTCACTAACATAAAATGCTTATAATATTGTGAATTTTCATACAAATGTGTACAATTTGTTGATATTGAGAGTAGCTATGTATATTATGTTGGAAAAATATTAAGAGAATTAAATTTCCATACTATAGTTTTATATGTTATTATTATTTCTTTATCTATCTTAATTATTATATTAACAACATACATAATATTTTTATGTTTTAATATCAGTTATTTTATTTTAATTAGTTTAAAGCTTTGAATAAGTTGTCATACGATTGTATGACTTTATTATTATTAATTATTATGAGTTACATTACATATACTAATATGAGTTTTTAACGGGTTATATATGTTTCAAAACCAAATTAAAATCTGTTTCTATATTAGCTAGGGGTGTGTAAATGATCGAATCGAACTAAACTGAATTTTTAATTTGGTTCGATCATTTTAAAAGTTTAGTTCGGTTCGGTTTGTAAAATATTAATTATTTCGGTTATTCGGTTCGGTTTGAATTTTGTGTAGAAATAATCGTAATAATCAAACCGAAATATATATAACACATAATAAAAAATTTAAAATACGGTCATTTATAAATTATTTTAACATCACATTTCTATTCCTCTATTTCAAAATGCACTTTTATTTTTTTATATATATCTATTAAGGGCATCTCTAACCCCGCCCTAAAAATGGAGACGGGAATAATAAAGCTCCAACAAAGCTCTATTCCTAGCTTAAAAAAAGGATGGATCAATACTGTTACTCCCTCAAATCATATTTTATTATTTTTTTACTTTTTCTTTTATTTATTATTTAGTTGAATTTATATTTATTTGAGTTAGGTAGAGATAAATAAAATAATAATATTTTTATTTTAAAATAAAAATTTAAAGTATAGAGCTGAAAAATAAACACTATAACTGCTTCAAATTATAGAGTTTTAGAAAAAAAAAAGATGAAAAGGGTTGGAGATACCTAATTCATTTAATTTATTATAATATTTATATTGAATATATCTTTTATATTTTAAGTATTAAAATTTAAAATTTTAATTCATTAATTTAAAATTTTAATTTAATTTAATTTTTAACTAAATCAAATAATTTATTTTAATTTAATTAATTTAAATTTAATTTTTATTTAATTTAATTTAATTAATAATATTTTTCTTATTTAATATTTAATTAATTCAATTTCAACGAATACGACCCATATTAGCTATTCTTTTTGTTTTGTTCTTCTTGATAGCCATCCGTTTCACTTTTGACCAGTTTAAATGCTCTATTTATTTTCTGGTTTGAATTCAAATGATAATTTGTTTTAGGTATGTTACGTCATTTAAAGCCTTTTTAATTGTGACTATTGTTTTAAAACTTTTCGTGTCTATTGTTGTTTGAGTTTTATTTAGATGTTATTTTAGGATTTGTTATTTGATTTTTTTATTTTTTTGGTGTTATCAGATGTTGAATTGATATATTATCGTTTAAGTATTGTTTAGTCTGACTTTTTTCGTATGGGCACTGCTTAGTCTGATTTTTTCTCCAATTTTAAAGATATTGATACCTATAATAATTATAGTTCAATTTTTTTAATTAAAAAATTATAACACGGTTGGTAAAACTAATGTACAATAAAATATTCTCACCATATAATTTTTATTTTGAATCTCAAACCGAGTAATAGCGTATTTATTTTTAAGGAATTGATTTTAATATTGATGTGTTTTTACGTAAAAATTGACTAAGACTTATATTTTTATATGCTAAATTATATTTTTTTAAAAATATTATTGTATTATAATTTATTTTTTAATTAAATTTATACCTTTATCTATTAGTAATTATAAAAAATAAAAAATTTACAAATCCGCCTAAGCTCTCCCTAAACGTTCAAAGCCCCAATTACCCAATTAACGCCTAACGCTTTTTAAAACATTGATTTTGATATCAAGATACATGTTACTATCAACTACATTGTTTGCAAATTACTCGGGATATATTTTACATTTCTATTTTTGTTCAATCAACCGGTTGAAGAAGTAATTTAATTCTTGAAGGAACTATGATTATCTTTTAAATACAGTGTCTTAAAAATGATTCAGCTTATCGGTGTCCGCATTCCTTTATCTTATTTATAATTTTTATAATACTTTTTATATTATTTTTATTGATTTCTTTATTTTTTATTTAATACAAGGTGAAAATCGAAAAGCACTCTTAATAGCGGACATCTCAATCAATTTGACACCCTTACATCCTATGAAAAAAATCGAGATTGAAGATTTATTTATTTATTATAATTGTATTATAACATATTAGACATTTGAAATAAAATTTTAAAGAGTGTTATATGAATTGTTAAGAACGTGCAGAGACATAAAATTTCATATTATTTGCATAACTTGTTTAATATCTTTATTTGCACCATTAAACCCAATACCGTCAACCGCTATGTGATCTTTTTCAAAATCTAATTGCTTAATTGAAAACACCAAAAAGGTGTATAAAACTATAAAGTATAAACTAATTAGTGTTGCTGGGGCTACTATATTGACATCTGTGGTTTTTCGATTTGAATTATTTAAATTTTAAATTTTTTAAAATTATATATTTTAATTAATCTCAATTATTTATTAAATTTTAATAATTTAAATTTAATTTTAATAAATTATAAAATTTATAGTATAATAAAATTTAAATTATTAAAATTTAATAAATTATTTAAAATTATATATTTTAAATAATCAATAACAGGGAGTACAATCTGATTATAATATATACCTACGCTATGGATTATGGATGTATAGGTGTTAGCTGTAATTTATGAAAATGTTCTACGGTTTGGTTTTAAAAAAAAAAATATGATGTGTTTGAAAAGTGAATTAAGATTTTATTTTTTTTAATTTATAAATAATAGTATTGAATTGAACTGAATTTATTTTAGTATAAATTTATATATATGCAGTATTAAATTGAACTGAATTAAATATAAGTTAAAAAGAACAGAGCCTAAATTCATAAAATTTGTCTATCTTATTTGAAAACCGAAATGATATATCATTTGAAAGTTAGAAAAAATAAAAAAAGACCAAAAATAAATTAATCTCTAGCTTACTTTCATCTTCCGGTAAGCAACGGTAAAATCATTATAGTAAAATGTTGTTGTTACTTGGGGGACGAGGAAGAAAGTTGTATATTAATTTATTAATTGTTTAGTTTTTGAAATTTTTAAATGATGAGTTGTATGTGTAGAGTTTTCTTTTGTGCATGTTGTATGTGCCAAAGCGCGTAAAGCGTATAATTTATTCCATAACTTTAAATGCGAGTGTGAGGTAATTTTAAGATACACTTTTATTAAATTAATACGGTTTTAAAATATAATTTTTTAAAGTTAACAGACCTCAAGGGTATAAATAAAGGTTGAGGGGGTGGATGATCAAAAGTGTAAAATTGAGACCACCATAAACATATTAATGCAAATAAAATACAAAAGAAGAAATTGGTTGTTAGATATGAAATTTGACAAGACTTTAGTACATGTCATGTGCGTATTGTAATCACATGAATAAACGTGACATGCATCATTTCCCACCAATTAAAATTTTTATTACAATAATATGTAGTCCTTCTCATATATTACTACAAGTGGTCACAGGAACCCATGTAATATTAAAAACCAAATCCTTTTCAACATCTTTGAAATCTTTTCTTTTTTTCCACTTGCTTCCTCTATTTAATATGCCTCAATTCTGCTCACCAACACCATTAGTTTTTTTTCATAAAATTTGTTTTATACTCAATTTTTTAGATGTATCAACTGTTTTTATTTTAAAAAATTTTCTTGTATTTTTCAGTTTTTTCTATAAATATAATAAATGTCAATAATTAAATAAAAAATACATAAAATCACAAAATCAATTACAAGGTAGGGATATGTAAAATCGGATCAAAATAAAAATTTAATTGAATCAAAATAATTAAACCGGATCGAATCCAACTTTTTTTACGGGAGTATTTTTTGCATTGATTAAGTGAAAATAGTAACATAAATGGAAGCGGTTCATGCATCTTTCTTTATTGAAAATTGGAAGAATTTGTACCATTTGTAATTGGACTGATATTTTGTTATGGTGCCACGCCATAACCATCCAAATTCATAGTGGGAGTATATACTTTTTATATTATATACATTTATTTATGTACACATAATTATATCCTGTCCGTCATCTCTTTTCTAGTCGCTTCTACAATTCTACTCTTTTATAAAAATAAAATAGGATTTAGATTCTATATTGTTGCAATTTATGGGAGTATTTTGTATACAATATATTTCTATATATAATATAATATTATTTATTTTAAAATTAATTTATTATAAATTTTACTTTTAGACTTTATTTTAAAAGACATCATACCATTAATAATATGGTTCACACTTATTAACAATACAATCTTATCTTTAACATATTTGTTTGCCCACTATACATTGATTGGATTCAACTATTTAGAAAAATTAGAGCAATTCATCTCAAATTATATGACTTTAATTTTTAAAATTTTTTGATAATGGTTATGTTTTGGGGGGAAAATTAGATTTATGTGAATGATTCTGATTTTGCTTGATGTTTAATGCAATTGAAAGCCAACTGAATTTTTCTAAAAAAAACAAATAAACATGACGCCTGCGAAAAGCTATGAATGGTCTTTTACCCATATTTACAAACAATAACTGAAATTGCTGATTTGTTTTTTACTAGTTTTTAAATTCTCTAAACTGCATAACAAGCCTTTTGATTTTTTTATTACGAAGGGTCAAATGGGATTAAAAATGAATTAAAGAAACTAGAACTGAGTAGAGTATTTAACTAAATTACTCGATGCTATGCTGATCATAAGTTTTTAGGTGTTTTATTTGTTTAGGATCTATTAAACTCTACTGCTTATGTAAAAACTTGAATTCAAAATACATAACATAATTCGAAATTTCTATCACTCAAAATAAAATTTTAATAGCTCGAAAAAAATTTTACATTACAAAACAATATAATTCCAATTAGTTATATCCACAACGGGTTAATACCATTTAAATTTATTTTTAACAGTAAAATTTTAGCGCGTGTCGTTTTGATTTCTCAAACAAATCTCATAAGAAAAATTCTCAAAAAATGTTTTATAATTTTTATTTCCAAATTAAGAGAGCTTCTCAACTTATAAATAACGATATTGAATTAAATTAAATTTATATTAATATAAATTTATATTTATACAGTATTGAACTGAATTAAATTAGATTGAATATAAGTTAAAAAGAATAGGGCCTAAGTACTGGGTAGACCTGGATTTAAACCCATCGACTCGTGAAGTCAGTCCATGCCCGTCTTTCATTGGTCGAGTTTTGACAAACTAATTGAAGGTTAGTTCCGGCCCGGCTCGAACCCGAAGAGGCCCAAAAAAAATATGGGATGTGCTTGATTTTAGTCCTAAAATTTAATCTCAGCCCATCCGACCTGTCCGGCCTGAATTATTAAATAAATATATTAAATAAATATAAATTTATTATTTATATTAGTAATAATTATTAAGATTTTAAAATTTCTTATAAAATTTAACTTCAAAATTCAATTTTATATCTTATATTAGAATTTAGTTACAATTATTTAATTATAGTAATTTTTTTATTAAAAAATATTTTAATTTTCTAACTATATATATTAATTGATAAATTCACAGACCAGACTTAAAAGTTGATTATTTTATAAACATTCGATCTGAACTAATTTTTATTTTTTATAAATTAAGTCGAACTTAAACTACCTATTTTTTAATTAAACCCAATTAAATCGGTCCAAATTTGATCTAGTCCGGCCATGGTCTACTGGGTTGTTTAAACTTTTAGGTAACGGAAGTATTTGATAAGCACGGAAAAAAATATAACTTTACGAAAATTATTGGTAATATGCAATTTAGATTAACAATATAATTTAGTTAATTAGTACTACTCATAATAAATTAAGTGGTTTTTTTATAATAAATTAAATAAGTACTTTTCTACTCCACCAGCCTATTACACAGTACATATTGACGTAGATAATCAAAATATTGGCTTAAAAATGAATGGCAAGAAAAGAAAAGGGGAGCAGGAGTAATTATTTGATAAGAAAGGGCGAAAGAAAGAGAGAGAAAAATACAGCTAATGAAAGGGACCCACGCGCTTGAATAAAATAAAAAAAGAAAGTGGCCGTTGGGATAATGACGCAATGTGGGGCCCATTGGAATACTGTCGGCAAATGGGAAGCGAACCACCTATCTCCCCTACATCCTTATCCTCCTCCACTTGTTCCTTATTTTTTATATTGAGATCTTTTTTATGTTTTACAAATTGAGTAGATCCTCTTCAATAATTTGATATCATGGGCTTGATTTTACTCAACCGCAATGATACATCTATAGACTACCATATATTATATATTTTAAAATTTTCTATTTTAACTGCAGGAGAACAAAACTTAGATCAACATATTATGCTTTACAAATTGTAAAACTACACTAGAAGATTTAGAAGAGTGAGCGGGTATCTTTAAATCTTTTGCACTTAGGAGTAATACATATTACAAACCTAATATCAATGGTAATGATGTGTAAAAATGCCACATCATCCTCTTGCATTTGAAAAGTTGACTAGTTTTTAAGTTAAAAAATTATACCATAAATCAGATTCTTTAATCCCTTATTCTTATATGAATGACATGTGAGTTAAAAATATTATTTATACAAAAGAATGAATCAAACAACTTAATTCATTACATAACTTCATTTGAGTTTCAGATTCGATAATCACAACTTTATGATAAAAATTTACTAATAAATTACTTACACATACTGTACTATAAGGTTTTTTTCTCACTTTCAAACTTACAAGCAATTTTATAAAATGTCTCTGATTTTTTTTATTTTAACTTTGAATAAATTTAAAAAAAATATCCTATAATTTTATGTATTTATAAAATCAGATATGTGAAAATTTTTTTCTTAACTGTTAGTGAATTAAGGAATTTTGCCTAACTCCATCAATATAGCTGACATGACAAGGGACGCTTTTGAAAAATCTAATTTTGTTCTTCTACTGTTCTAAAACCCTAACATCAAGCTCCAGAAATGTAATTGCATGTCAAAATTGATTTCATCTTCTTCAGAGCCGCCGGCGGCCGCTTCAATCTTGCCGGAATGTTCACTTCCGAATCAGATCTTCTCCTCTATTGATTTCGGAATAGTTCAAGCATATGTGGCGCAAACATTATTTGATTAGAATCCAGTGCGATATTTGGGGTTTCGAGTTTTGTTGCCATGAGAGATTTATAGGAAGAATTCGACGGTGAATAGTAAACCGGGAAATGCCGTGATTAGCGCTCCACCGCCGGATATTTCTCTCACCCTGGGTTTCACTCGAAATTGATGGCCATCTCGCTTCACCTCCAAAACACATTACATCTGCCGCCATTAATGGATTAATTCAGAGGTTGGTTGTTGTACTCCTGTGTATAGGATTGTATTTAGGCGGTGTGATTTAACGATTTTGTACACGATTGAATTTGGTTGCAAAAGAAGCTAATCTTAATTCTTTCCTTTCCATTTATTAATTGTAAATTTATGTCAATATCTCAATAATTCAAATTAAAAAAATCAATTTTTTTACTCTGTTTCAAGAGCATAGTTTCAATTGGAGATATTGCTGATTGTTTAGGTGAAGCAATTGGGGATATTGTTGATAGTTGTTCGACGTAGTGTTTGGGAGTGTCATAAAACCTAGCTGTCAAGTTCGGCTCGATAATAATCTTGCTATTTCTTGCCTTTTCAAGCTTGTTTTCTCGCTATTTCTTACTTGATTTGGGTGATGGAGTTATCAGATAATGCTAAAGACGATGAAGGAGGAAAGTAAAAAAAAGTGGATTTCTAAAAATATCCGTTGCCACGTCATCAATATTGATGGTGCTAATGAAAAATTCTTAATTTATTAATAGTGTAAAATTTTAGACTCTTTTTAAAAAGAATTCTATAAAGTTTTTTTATAAGTATATAAAATTATAGAGTTTTTTTTTTAAATTTATCCCATAAATTTATAAATAATTTAAAGTACAAAACAATCAATTAATTTTATGTTATTATAAGAAGCTTACAACTAATCAAGATTTGAACAAAACAAATATATCCATCTAACTTTCTACTCCAAAAGATTTATTATGCACATCTATTTTAGTAATTTTATTTCACATCCGTATTTTTAAACTATTTATAAGAAAATACCTATATACAACAAAAAAATAAAGTTGTTTCAAGCAGTAACGTAAAAAAATCCGCAAGAAGAACACCCAATAAAAGAAGAAAGGGTAAAGGTGCATGGAGTAGGGGCACGTGGGAAATAGTAGGCCATAGAGACTAATGACACGTCACAATCAATGCCACAGTAAGAGTGTGTATTTATTTAGCAAAATGAAATACTAATAAAAGGGGAAGAGTTCGAGATGAGATTGAAGATTGCTCTTGTCTATGTCGGTTTTTGTTTTTCTTTTATTACGAAAAATACTCCATCCTCTTCCCATGCTCCCCATTTTCATTCAGTATTCCACTCTTTTCAACAAGTATTATAATAATAATAATAATAACATTATTTCGATATCTAATAAAGATTTAACACGAACAGAATAAATATATAATTTTATCTCTTTAATTACAGATAAATTATTTTTAATTAATTTTAATTAAAATTATAATAACTGTTCATATTTTCACAGTAAAAGAAGTTGGTTCACTTCAACAAGATTTTCTCCTTTTCTATTATCTCCAATGCCTTCTTTTCTTTTCATACCTAACTTGGCAAATCATTTCCAACAAAAAATTACCTACCAATTTTACTGTTTAATTGGTAATTCTGACTATATAAAAATATATTTACATTTGACTTTTATTAAATATATTTATATGAATAACTAAAGAGTTTTAATTATAATTAATACTTCATTATATATATAAATTAAACATATGAATTTTATTATAACACGTTATTAAAATAATCATATTAACACACCCATATAATAAAAAGTTAAGTGAAAATTTATTCTAACATTTATGAAATATTTTTTATTAATAAAACATTAGTATATCTATTGGAAAAGTGGTATCAATTAAATCTTCCAAAATTTATGACACATATTTTTATTATAATAAAACAATATTTATTTTGTACAATATATCCTAAATAAATACATAATGCTCATAAGAAGTCTTTTCTATACAAATAAACGAAAAATTTGTTGAACAACAACGTTTGATGTGATTATTTGCGTTACTATATTATTTGTCGTTAGGCATAGTTTCTTATACTGCTACAACTTTTAAAAAATTTGTTGAACAACAATATTTGATGTAATTATTTTTATTACTTAATTGTTGTTTGCTTCACATAATTACTACGAAAAGAAAGAATGTGAACGATAAATCACCTTCTTAGACGATTAAAGTTATTGTGATAATTTGTATTCTATATCCCATTGAATATTTAGTTCTATCTCAAAAAATAATTTGTTTTAATTAATTGACTTTTGAAATTAGTTAAATTGCTTGAATGGGAATATACAAGAAAAAGCTAAGACTTGGTTATTTATTACGTGAACCGAACATGTCGATATTGTTATTTAGCGTGAAAAGCTATTTTTGAAAGTCTTATCATGAAATTATTTTCTTATTATCCATTGAAATTATTTTCGACTAATTGGAGAAGTCTCAGATTGTCTTTAATACTGTTTAAAAAATAATGTTTGAAGTTTGAACCGTAGGATTATGCTTGGAAAAAAACCAATATTTGGGAAAGGTTAAGTAATTCTTTCGAACGTCTATATTTGATACAAAAAGTTTATTACCTCTGAATATTTAATAAATTTTCTCAACTCTCTATACTTAACAGAAGTTTATCAGATTACCCCCTAAATTTAATAAAAGTGCATCAATTGTCACCTAAATTCTACATGTCAGGTTTTGATTGGTTTGATTTTTCAAATATGTCTTCTTCTCTTTCTAATAAAAGCTGACAAGCGGCATTCAAGACGTAAAATGATACATTTTTGCGAAATTTACGGGACAAACTGATACACTTATAACAAGTTCATAGGGTTGAGAGAATCTTATCGAAATTCATAGATCAATAGGCTGTTTATACTAAATTCAAACGAATAAAGATGCATTTAACCTTCTGAAAATGAAATATCTGTTCCCCGTTATTCATGCACATGTGAATGAAAATTCCGAAATCCAAACTATCATCTCATCAATTCAAAACATATTATTCATTTGGTACTTAGTTGATCTCGTGATGGTCTGATAGATAAGGGTAAATAGTATTTGGTAAGAAAAACACTATCATGAGATAATACAGGCGAATATTACCCAAAAAAAAAAGATAATACAGGCGAAAAATTGAAAGATATTTAGACATAAATATATAACGCAAAAATTAGTCAATGATATTTATTGATTCGAATTATGGCTCATATTCTCACGACTTCGTTTTAATGTATATAGTACGGAAAGGGGAAATAAAGTGTCTCTAAAAATTAATAATACATACTAAAAATGTAAAAAATAACTTAATTTCGAGTTCTAAAGATGAAAACAGAAACGAAAAACATTTATATCAAAAAAATTTCATGCTTCATAGATTTTAACTTGCCACTACCCTAATTTATTTTAATTCGTTGAATTATAACATTCCATTATCATATAACGTTCAAACAATTGCATCAATTTATAAAGGACAAACAGTAATATAGCAGACATATTGACTGAAATAATGAACTAGTAGTAGCGGACAAATTGCAGAAATACATTGTACAATATGTAAGAAATCTCCATTATAGTGAATCAGAAAAGTCAGCATATTGTATATATTGCAACTCTTCTTCTATATAAACTCATCATTATCAGGTGAAAAAATCACTGCATTTTACTATACACAACATATATACTTTTTTTTTGGAAAATGACATACATGCATTCTATTTTTGTATTTAAGTACTAAATTATTTAATTAATTTGTAATTATTAATATTAATTTCCTAATTCCCTTCACTTTCCCTTTGGATTTTTCTTGATTTATTTCGTTTTATAAGATTCGAGGTCAAGATATTTATACGTGCAATTTTATTTCTATGTGGTCCATTAAGATATGACGAGTTACTTTTTTTTAATAATAATCGTGATCAAGATAATAATAATAATAAATTTATCTAATTTCAATTATTTTCTCCCTTTTGCTTGATTCTTTTCCACGATGGAAACAGAAAACAACAAATGAAATCTTTTCTTTTTCTTATCATAGATGCAATTTAAGTCTATAAATGCAGAGTGATAATGAATGATGGGCTAAACAATTTGAAAGTCTTCAAGGATTTTCTTCAATTATTCTTTGTAAAGGTATCAGTTTAGTTGAGCTATCAGCTCCCTAAAGCAGATATCCTTTTTCGATTAATTTTTAATATGATCGTCAAAAGCGACTACATCACTTAACAAGCCTTTAAATTGTATTATCGGGTAATTAGAAACCAAAATTAAATTGTTGAATTTCATAGGACAAGTTTTGAGTAGCGTTGGGCTCAAGCACATGAGCAGCGTTAAGTCCATGCAATAAAAAAATAATCGACTTCTTTTTTTATATAGTAAAAGGCACCAACATTTAAACAACAATAAAAAATAATACAAATCTAACATCAGACGATATCCCAACGAAAATCTAGAATACACCAGTGATAATTCCTCAAAAATATATGAAAATACCACAAAAGCCACAAATTTCACATAGGGAACAAAGACTAATCCTAAGGTAGTAAAGAAAACAAACACAAAACAACATAAAACAAAATATTCCTCTAAATTTGAATCATTAAGAAGTTGAAACTCCAAAGTTTGAGATCCGCATAAGCCACATCATTGTTGATCTTGAGATTTCCCCAACAAAAAATAGATCTAATGATATCATTATAGAAGAGGAGAGATCCATAGATCAACTTCCCGAAAACCCGCTTGGGCTGAGATAGATCGCTTCCGGCCAAAAGGTTATTAAAGAAAAGTAGGTATAAGAAATAATAAGAACCAACAACAGATATGAACTTTAAAAACTTAAACTTTTGAACGGTTGCAGAGCAAAGAGAAATCAACAATAAAAAAAATGATGTTACATTAATAATATTAAGACATAATCTACACAACCTATATATTAACGTTTAATTTTATTTATTTTTACCTGACTTACGTAATATTTCCAACAACAAAATTACCAACAACAAATATAGTTGTAAATTAGTATACTATAAACTAACAAAGAATAAATTCATCATGTATTGTGGACCAATAATGAAAACTGATATTGGAGATAGTACGAGTGATGTGGGCACTAAAAAATAAAGTTGATTTAACAACGAACAGTAGAGCCCCATAAATAATGATGTTTTAATATCTGGGGGTAGGGTTTGCTGGATCCAACTTCAATTTGTTGCAACAATAATGTAATTTTTCTTTACAAAGTAGTAAAAAAATAATAAATGTTATTTTCATAATATCCCATTACAGATTCTTCTTAATTTCTAGCCATTAATTGGTGTTATTATTATTTATTTATTGAATTTAATTTAATTTTAATAATAAATGGAAATAAAAGTTATGTCGCCTTGTGGCATTGGGTGGGGTCTAAATATAGTTTATGCAAGAGATCAATCTGTGGTTGAGTTGATCTCACTCCACTAGACATGCTTCCCATCATAGAGGCAATATTAGAGAGGAAATTGTTTGTTTGATTTTTAGTAAATTTATATACCAACTTTAATTATTTATTGCTTATATATCTATCTAGATATTGATTTTTATTTATATCGGCTTGAGCTCAAGCCTCCAACAACTCAAAGTTTTATAAACCGTATTTATGTATATGGATAAGTTCAATCTAAACCCGTTTGATTAATAATAATACTTTAATTAATTATAAATCATGGTTTAAAACTAGTTGTGATCAATTAGTGGCTAATGAAAACTATATTGTAAACTTTAATCAATAATGTTTTATTTTGTTTTGATCAATTATATTAATTCCTCAGACTCGCCATGGACGTGTCTATTTTAGTTTTCATGCAAAAAATTTAATTTCTTAATTAATGAATAGACAATTTATGTTACAATGATTAACTAATTTATTCATTAATCATTATATAATATGTAATCAAATTTTCTAGACTTAATCTAGTGCACTAAACAATTTAGTAGGAAAAAAAATGGTTGAAATCGACTTAATAAATGTTTCGAACCCATAATTTTAAATGCATGTGATAGTTTACACTTTGATGGATGTCTAACGTACTCTCAAAAGTTATTACATTCAAAGATATAAACTAGGCTTTACTAAAGAATAAACAATTTTCTAAAAATGTAGTATTAATTAAAATTTAATAGAAAAGTATAGGAAATGCAGTAAATAAAGTAGTGCTTTGTGTACCCAATTTCTGAACATGAATATAAACGCATCGATAGGTTTCCATTCTTTTTTTTCATACATTGTTGGTGTAGGACTTTAATACATAGTACAAAAAGTAGATAACATTAGTTGAATTAAAGCACGATTAGACCATTAATTAATGAATTCTTTTTTTCTTTTTTATATTTCTTTTTGATTGAAAATAGTTAAGTATCACGTCAATCCAACCCATACCCCCACCATTAAATTAATTAAATCAAATCCCCTTTAAATCTTTTTTTTTTATACTCCCTTTAAATCTTTGATACCAACGAATTGTAGGATCCTCTCGCATTAGGAAATTATTAGCATAAAGATGGAGAATCTTTGACCATCAATTACCAACTACTATAAATTAAAATTGTAATCACGTTAATAATATTTAAAATAAGAGAATATTCATCTTATAGGACCTTAATTAATTATACTCTTGATTGATCATTCTCTCAGCTATATAAAATAATTATAATTATATTTTAGACCCTTTTAGTCACCCCAACTTAAAATGCAAAAAAAAGTAGTATAATAAAGATAATTATGCGTTTGTTTTATTTTTTATAAATAAATTATTAATTTATCATTTCCAATTTTTGATTAAAATTTTCAAAATTTATCTAATGATAAAAAATAGTAATGATAAAAGATAGTTAAGTAACAGACAAAAGTTTTATGTGAGTTTGGACAAAAATTTTTTACTAGGTTTAGTCATAGCTCGAATCTCCCCTGAAGTCCTTAAATCTATTATTTTGGATTTGATATTTTTGTAAATACTTAAAAAAAAAAAGCTTAAGCAAGGTCCGACTAATGGATATTGGATAATTCTATTCAGCAATTCATATAATTTCTTTTCTAAATCTAGTATAAGCATTTTAACAAAATTTATTTAAATAGTATATATTAAGTAATGTTACACCATGCAATCATACTTCTTATCATGTTATTGTTTAATTTATGATTTAAAATTGACTGAGAAAAGTTAACATGATTACTTACTTCAATGGATGATTAAGAAGACCAGGCCTACCCATTCACAATGATTTTAGGACATTTTAGCCAAAATCTTGCATTTTTAGGTCTTTTACAAATAAAAATATGTAACACATATTCATTTTATGAAATAAATTTTCATAAGATACACACTTTTTTAAATACACATTATTTGATTTATTTCTCCAAATTGATTTAAATCATCTTAAAATAATTACTATCACAAATATTTATTTATTCGATATGAACCTTTAAAATATTATGTTCATTTTATTTTTTATCTTTAAAACATTATTTATATTGATATATATTTAATAAAATAATTTTTTTATCACACTTGTACCTCTTTATATTGCATGAATAAATAAGGTATAAAAAGCTACACCACAAAGATTTGCACTTTATGCCGTTGCTATACCCCTTTCATACATCGTTTGTGTGAATTCTCTGCAAGTATAAACCACATTTTATACATGCAATATAACGAATGTATATAAGTGGTATAAAACATGCGAGGACCACATTTTATACATGCAATATAACGAATGTATATAAGTGGTATAAAACATGCGAGGCTAAAAGATGTTCACTTTATACCCTTGTATACATTACTTGCAAAGATCATTCTCAAACGCATATCGCTCGCTTTATACTAGTTGTTGGGCTTTATATCCCTTGACCCAACTGTGCAGCCCATTTTGAAGCCTGCTTTAGTTTTGACCAGTTTACCCTTATGTCCCTATGCGCTACGATTTGGTCCCTGCTGGTATATAAGCTCTTTTTTTCTTTTTTAGGGTTTTATAACCCTTGTGCCGCGATCCTTTTCTCTCCCTCTCTGCGATATGTTCATCCCTTTATCTTCTGCGTTTGATCTTGATCCTGATTGCTTGATGGTTCTGATTTGATGATTGAAGGCGGTTACAATGGCTATCTGCTTGAGGGCTATATATACTTTGCTTCTTCACTTTCCTCAGTGCACAAAAGAGGTGAAGTTTTGGGGTTTCTGGGTTTTTGCATATGATAAGGGATTTAAGTTTTTAGTTATACTCTGGTTTTATTCTCTGTTGAGGTTTCCTTTCACTGGTTGTAATTTGGATCTTGTATCTTTGCCTGGTCTTTGATTTCGCCATCATCTATGATAACTGCTCTCCTCTTTCGCCTGCAGACGTACCTTGAGAATAGGTCCTTCGGATAAGCGTACCTATTGGGGGGAATTGCCTCAAAAATTTTCCGTGCTCTTTATTTTTCCGCAATTTCATTTTTTCGCTTTGCATGATTGCTCTTGAGATATTAAATGCTTAAAAATTCATGTTTAAAGCATAACATGTGTTATCAGAGCTATTGCTTAACGATCTAGGGTTGCGTGCGTTTGATTTTATAAGTTCTTGAGTTCTCCGATCTTGCTTTTCTCATTTTCTGTTGCATGCGATTTTCTTTACTAGGGTTTCTCTTTAAAACCTACTTGTTCAAATCGATAAGGAGTTTTCTAGTTTTAAATGTTTTTCATAAAACCCTAATTTTCTGAGTTTCTCTTTCTTCATTGTTGTTGATTTTTTCTTGTCTATTTTATATTTTGGCTAATTACGAGTTCTTCTAGTTTGGATTGATATTTTTATTGAGACTAGATATTTGATTTCTTGTGGTTTCTTTCTATGTCTTTGAGGACATCTTCTGGAATTGCTTAAAGAGAAGCCTTGTCCAGTAAAGATTTGCCTAAAGCTTCAAAGGTAACCTTTTATCTCTCTCAATTTTATTTTTTCTTGATATATCATTGTCAAAGGAAGACTCCTCCTTAAGTCATTCTTGATAACAACCCTCGGTAAGTCATTCTCTTTCCTTCTTCCTTTTTGTGTATTACATGATGGTGGAGGTGTTGGTAGAATATCTAGGTTGATTTGTCTGCTAATTTCTCTTACATGCTCTCCTTTTTTTTATTCTCTGAAGATCTTGGATTTATTCTGAGTATTTGATTGTTTGTCTTGTCTAGTAATTCTGTTAGATTATGTTCTAGGGATCTTTCTTTCTCTTAATCTTCTTAAAGGAGATTAAGGTTGATTGCTATCCTTCTTGACTGTCATGTCTTCTTTGAATTCTTTGTCTGGTTCTCTAAGCTTGATTTAGTCAATATGTCTATTGCTAGAGAAGTTTGATGGTAAATCTGATTATACCATCTAGAAAGACAAACTTACTGCTGTCTTAATGCAACAATAATGTTGTAAAGCCTTACTTAGTATTCATAATTTGTCTGATAGATTAACTCATGATGAAATGGCGAGGCAATGGACATTTCCTACTCTATTATTGTCCTTAACCTAACTGATAATGTTCTTAGAAGAGTTATAGGTTTTAAAACTGCACCTGCTTTAATAGATAAACTTGATGAGTTGTATATGACTGTCAATACTGCTAGGGTAGCTTTTCTAAAAGAACAGTTGTTTAGTTTTAAAATGAACCCTTCAAAGAATATGGATGAAAACTATGATGAATTTCAAAAATTAATCATAGAACTTGAAATTGTTGATGTCAGTGTTTTTGAAGATGATCAAACTATTTTGCTTTTAAATGCTATTCCTGATAAGTTTAAAGGTGTTAAAGAAACTTTAAATTATGGTAGGGATAGTCTTGAAGTTGATGATATAATTTCTGCTTTAAAAATGAAAGAATTAGAGATTAAATATGAAATTAAAGGTAAAGGTCAGAATGGTGAAGGTCTCTTTGTTAAGGGTAAATTTAAAAAGTCCAAAGCTAACTCATCTCAGGCAAATAACCAAGTTAACCCACCTAATTCTAATACCGCACAAACTAAAAGTGTAACGAACCGAAATTTCCAAAATTTGCTTATAATAAATTACTATGGTATTAAAAATATCATAGAAATTATTTTTATTGTTATTGTTGTTATTGGATATAAGGCATGAGGAAATAAGAGCTAATTATAGTAAGAAGGATGAAATGGGACATTTAATTATTTGTCTAAGGGCAATATTGGAAATTAAAAAAAAAAAAAGAAACAAACAAATACATTACAGCCTCTTCATTTCCTTATCTCATTTCTTCATTTCCTTCTCCATTCTTCCTCTCTTTAATCAAAAATTTTCATAATCCAAAAACTTCCGATTTCTTCGATTCAACTTCGAATTCTTATTAGAAATCGATCCTTAAGCCCTCTATCATCATCAATTTCAGTCAATCAAGACTAGAAGAGGAGGATTTCAGAAATTAAGATTCGGATGAATAGTAACCCGAGTTTGAGGTGAGTGATTTTTGGTGAAATTAAAGTTTAATTAGTAGAATTCATGGTAGATTAACCATATTTATGGTATTAGGAAGTTTATTTATGCAATATCTTGATAGAATTATATATGGCTGTTGTAGAGGAAGCTATTGCAAGTAAATCAAAGGCAAAAGGGGTAGAAGAGAGCTAGAAAGAGCATAGAAAAAGGTTTGTGTCCCGAATTTCGATTTTTCGATTTCTCGGAAAATTTTCCAGATTGTGTACCTGTTTTGTTTTAATGTTTTCTCTCGTTATATAAATCCGATTTGAACGATTCTTGATTCTATTGATATCTACAGAAAATAAGGAATATATGTTCAGAAGGAACCTTGTTGAATTTCGTTCGTTTTCAATGTGAAATTTTCGTTTGAAGTTGAGTCATGAAATCTGTTTTCGGAAAATCTCAGCTTGGTACACTGTTTAGTATTTTGATCATAACTTTGGTTATAAAATTTGGATTTCTGTGATTCTGGTGGTTTTAGAAAGCTGAGACATGTGGCTAGTTATCGTTAGGAGAAAGTTTTTCGATTGGATGATGTTTTGATAGTGAAAAATGCAGGGAAAGTCAGGTTATGAAACCTGGAAAAATTCTGGAAAGTATGATATTGATTTTATTGAGTTTTAATTGAAGTTTGATGCTTAAAAATTTGGGATTTGGATTTCTTAGTTACTGAAGTTATGTTGAATTATGATTGATTGTTTATACTAGAATTTTTAAGATGTTACTTTGATTTATTGCCCTTATTAAACGAGTAGAATACGGGTCAGGGTAGATTGGTACCAATAAAGGGGGGTACAGTACTGTACAAACAATTGAAGCTTTGGCTTCGGGCTTTGGCTTCGGGCTTTGGCCGATATTATGATATATATATATATATATATATATATATATATATGTATATATATATATTGATATTGAAGCTTCGGCTTCGGGCTTGACCGATATATTGATTTTTGAAGCTTCGGCTTCAGGCTTGACCGATATATTGATTTTTGAAGCTTCGGCTTCGGGCTTGACCAATATATTGATTTTGAAGCTTTGGCTTCGGGCTTGTCCGCTCCCGTATCCATTTTACCGTTATTCAAAACTTGTTTACTTTGGACAATATGTGGTTAAAGTGTTTAAAAAAAATTGGGTACAAATTTGATTGTACTTTGAAAGGATTACTATATAAGTTTTGTGATTTGGTTCCATAAAGTTGGTTAATTTGTTTTTGACTTATAAATATACTTTGTTTCTATTTTTAAAATATTCAAAGTTGTTATATTTTTTTTATGGACACCACTAAGCAAATTGCTTAGCGTGTAGTTGATTTTCTACGCGTAGGTGGAGAACTTGTAGATAGCTTGGACCAAAGTGGTACAGGTGGATCAGCTTAAAGAGCAATTAAGGAAAGATTCGAGGTGGATTTATATTTTAATGTAATATTATGGTTTGTAGAATAATGGCATGTACTAGAGAGTGAGAAATGTAAAGTGACATTGAGAAATATTTGGAGAATAATTAGCATTTGGAGAATAATTTGGAGTTAAAACTTTATATTGGTATTTGTACGTATTAAATCTATAAGTAAACAACTCTATATAGTGGAGTAGAGTTGTTTATTGGGTGTTTATAGTTACCGTAGCGCTCCCTATAGAGGGGGGGCGTTACATTTGTTGGTATCAGAGCCGAGGTTTAGGCGATTCTAGGACTAGTATGTACATGCCATTTAGGATATAAATATGTTATGTTAGTTGTTGATCCACATTGGTCCAATTTTTAGGAATAAGTTATGGCTAGTAGTAGTCACAACCAGAGTGAGGAAGAGGATGCTGAGAGTACGGTCCGTATTAGACAAGGGGATGAACAAAGACATGAACCTCCACCAGTTCATGGCTTTCCTGAACAACCTACTCCAGCACAAGCTGCTTTACTTCAGCATATGACTACTGAAGTAATCACACAAGTACTACGAAACATACAAATCCCTCAAGTTCCTATCGTACCTCACTTTGAAAGAAGAGAGGAGAGAACTCCTCTTGAAAGAATCAAGAAGCTTTCAGCTGATGATTTTAAAGGGGATACAGTGAATCCTGCAATTGCAGAAGATTGGCTTGATCATACTAAATGGTGTATGACTAGGCTTCATTTTACAGATGAAGAGAGATTAGACTGTGTGCAAGGTCTACTCAAAGAACAAGCTAGGAGGTGGTGGGATAATATTGTGAGAGAAAGGCGACCCGGAGAAATCACTTGGGGTCTTTTCTTGGAACAATTTGACAAGAAATACGTTAGCGAACGATTTAAGGATGAGCAGAGGAAATTGTTCTTGTCTTTGAGACAGGGACGAATGACTGTATCAGAATATGAAGTTCAATTCCTCAAACTCGAGAGGTGTGCTCGTGATATCGTTGACAATGAAGTAAGGCGATGTAAGAGATTCGAGGATGGGCTGAATGATGAAATTAGAGTACATTTACTTGCACAAAGGATTAGGGTGTTCAATGACTTGATTGATGCTGCTATGGGCATTGAGAAGATTAATTCAGATAGACAACAATGAATGGCTAAAAGGTCTGGATTTCAAAAGGGATCACAGGGTCCAGCTAGTTCAAAATCTCCAAGTAAGAAACAGAAGGGAACATCAGAACAAACACAATCTCATTTTAGTGGGTTTTCACCGAGACAAACCATAAGTATGGGGTCAGCGGCTAGTGTACCTTCAGGTCGAGGCAGAGAAAATATTCCACAATGTTCTAATTGTGGAAGGATGCATACAGGGGAATGTTGGGGAAAAGGTAGAGTCTGCTTTAAATGTGGCTCGAGGGAACATTTGATTGCAAATTGTCCTCAAAGACAGATAAGTACATCTGCACCTGTAGTAGTTCCTACTCCTACAATGCAAGGTGGAAGAGGAAGGGGCAGAGGAAATGCTAGTGGTTCAAGTGGACATGATGTGGCTCAACAAGCACCGCAGAGTGGTAGACCGGGAGGAATGGCGCGAAGTTATGCAATCCGAGGGCCTGAGACTAGAGAATCTACCGAAGTTATTGTCGGTAAATTTTCATTCTTTAATCATGATGTTTATGCGTTGATAGATCCTGGTTCATCTCATTCATATATATGTACTGCATTAGCACAAGAGAAAGGGTTCCATGTAGAAGAATTAGGAGAAAATATTAAAGTGACTAATCCTTTAGGACACAGTGTGATAGTAAACAAAGTGTATATGAATTGCCCTATTATGATTCAACATCAACTTTTCAATGCAAATTTAATTGAGTTACCTTTCCGAGATTACGATGTTATCTTGGGAATGGATTGGTTATCGGAACATCGAGCTATGGTGGATTGAAAAAACAAAAGAATGTCACTTCAAGTTTCTGATGGAGAAGAAATAGTTATTGTGGGGGAAAGATCAGATTTTCTCTGTAACATAATTTCTTTCATGAAGACTAAAAGGCTGGTTAGGAAGGGATGTCAGGCCTACCTAATCTTCACTCTAGAATTGAAGGAAGGTGAGTTAGAATTGCAGAATATTCCTACGGTATGTGATTTTCCCGATGTATTTCCAGAAGAACTACCGGGGTTGCCACCAAAAAGAGAGGTAGAATTCGCAATTGATGTATTGCCGGGTACCGCACCAGTATCCAAAGCACCATACAGAATGGCGCCTGCTGAACTGAAAGAGTTGAAGATTCAGTTGCAAGAATTGTTAGACAAAGGATTCATACGCCCGAGTATATCCCCATGGGGTGCGCCAGTGTTGTTTGTTAAGAAGAAAGATGGGTCGCTCCGATTGTGTATTGATTACCGAGAGTTGAATAAATTGACAGTGAAAAACAAGTATCCATTACCGAGGATTGAAGACTTATTTGATCAACTCAAGGGTGCCAAATACTTCTCCAAGATTGATTTGAGATCGGGCTACTATCAGATGAGAGTGAAAGATGATGATTTTGTAAAGACGGCTTTCCGAACCAGATATGGGCACTATGAATTTTTGGTGATGCCATTTGGTCTAACTAATGCACCAGCAGCATTTATGGACCTTATGAACCGTGTCTTTTACTTATATTTAGACAGGTTTGTAGTGGTTTTCATTGATGATATTTTGGTGTATTCTAAGTCACGGGAAGAGCATGATCAGCATTTGCGGATAGTCTTCCAAACTTTGAGGGAAAATAAATTGTATGCCAAACTTAGCAAATGTGAGTTTTGGCTTGAAGAAGTTTCTTTCTTAGGCCATGTTGTTTCTGCAGAAGGAATTAAAGTGGATCCTAAGAAGATAGAAGCAGTTGTTGAATGGAAACCACCAAAGAACCCTACGGAAGTCAGGAGTTTCCTTGGCTTAGCAGGGTATTATAGAAGATTTGTGAAAGGATTTTCAGTCATTGCTACCCAACTGACGAAACTACTTCAAAAGAACGTAAAATTTGAGTGGAATCACAAGTGTCAAGAAAGTTTTGAGAAGTTGAAAGCGATGTTAACAGAAGCACCCATCCTTACCCAACCAGAACCTGGAAAAGATTTTGTAATCTATAGTGCTGCTTCACATAGTGGTCTTGGGTGTGTTTTGATGCAAGAAGGAAAAGTGATTGCCTATGCTTCCAGGCAATTGAAGAATCATGAAAGGAATTATCCTACTCATGATTTGGAAATGGCTGCAATAGTCTTTGCCTTGAAAATTTGGCGACACTATCTTTATGGAGAAAAATGTTATATTTACACAGATCACAAAAGTTTGAAATATTTGCCAACACAGAAAGAGTTGAATTTAAGGCAAAGAAGGTGTATGGAATTCATTAAAGATTACAATTGTCTTATTGATTACCATCCAGGAAAGGCTAATGTAGTGGCAGATGCTCTCAGCCGAAAGACAATGATGGCACTAAGGGCTATGAATACGGGGTTAGCTCTTACTAGTAGTGGAGCCTTAATTGCAGAATTAAAGATTCAACCTGTACTACTACAATAGGTGAAGCAAGCACAAAATAAAGATGATGACTTAAAGATTATTCAAGCACGGACACAAGTGGGTATCGTAGACGACTATATGGTTCGAGAAGATGGGTGTCTATATTTTAAAGATAGACTATGTATGCCAAACAATGAAGAATTAAAGAAGAATATCTTACTAGAGGGGCATAGTAGTCCTTATGCGATGCATCCTGGAGCAAACAAGATGTACCAAAATTTGAAGAGCCATTATTGGTGGAATGGAATGAAGAAAGACATTACTAACTATGTTGCTCAATGTCTAACTTGTCAACAGGTGAAAGCAGAACATCAAGTTCCTTCTGGATTGTTGCAACCTATAACAATTCCAGAATGGAAATGGGAAAGAATCACAATGGACTTCGTGACGTCTTTACCACGTACACGGAAGAAATATGATGCAGTGTGGGTTGTTGTAGATAGATTGACAAAGTCTGCCCACTTTCTTCCAGTTAGGATGGATTATTCACTTGATAGGTTGGCTCAGTTATATATAGATGAGATAGTAAGGCTACACGGAGTGCCTATTTCAATCATTTCTGACCGAGATCCAAAATTTACTTCGAGATTTTGGAAGAATTTGCAAGAGGCCTTAGGTAGCAAACTTCATTTCAGTACTTCATTTCATCCTCGAACAGATGATCAATCTGAAAGAGTAATTCAGGTATTGGAAGACATGATGAGAAGTTGTATTATTGAATTTGAAGGAAGTTGGGATAAGTATTTGTCCCTCATGGAGTTTGCCTATAATAACAGCTATCAGTCAAGCATACAAATGGCGCCATATGAAGCATTGTATGGAAGAAAATGTCGAACTCCATTATATTGGACCGAACTTAGTGAAAACAAGATTGTAGGAGTGGATTTGATTCAGGAGACAAAAGAGAAGGTAAAACTTATTCAAGAAAGATTGAAGGCTGCATCGGATAGACAAAAATCTTATGCTGATCTAAAAAGAAAAGACATTACTTATGAAGTGGGAGATAAAGTGTTTCTCAAAGTATCTCCTTGGAAGAAAGTCCTGCGATTTGGCAAGAAAGGCAAGCTCAGTCCGAGATTCATTGGCCCATATGAGGTTATAGAGAAGGTTGGACCGGTAGCTTATCGGTTGGCACTACCCCCAACACTGGACAAAATTCATAATGTGTTCCATGTGTTAATGTTAAGGAGATACAGATCAGATCCATCACATATCTTATCTCCTGATGTCGTAGAAATCGAACCCGACCTAACGTATGAAGAGGAACCGGTACAAATCTTAGCGAGAGAGGTTAAACAATTGAGAAACCAGTCTATACCTTTGGTAAAAGTACTTTAGAGGAATCATAAGGTTGAAGAAGCAACTTGGGAACCGGAGGATACAATGAAAACTCAATATCCGCAATTATTTTCAGGAAATTTTCGGGACGAAAATTCATAAGAGGGGGAGAATTGTAACGAACCGAAATTTCCAAAATTTGCTTATAATAAATTACTATGGTATTAAAAATATCATAGAAATTATTTTTATTGTTATTGTTGTTATTGGATATAAGGCATGAGGAAATAAGAGCTAATTATAGTAAGAAGGATGAAATGGGACATTTAATTATTTGTCTAAGGGCAATATTGGAAATTAAAAAAAAAAAAAGAAACAAACAAATACATTACAGCCTATTCATTTCCTTATCTCATTTCTTCATTTCCTTCTCCATTCTTTCTCTCTTTAATCAAAAATTTTCATAATCCAAAAACTTCCGATTTCTTCGATTCAACTTCGAATTCTTATTAGAAATCGATCCTTAAGCCCTCTATCATCATCAATTTCAGTCAATCAAGACTAGAAGAGGAGGATTTTAGAAATTAAGATTCGGATGAATAGTAACCCGAGTTTGAGGTGAGTGATTTTTGGTGAAATTAAAGTTTAATTAGTAGAATTCATGGTAGATTAACCATATTTATGGTATTAGGAAGTTTATTTATGCAATATCTTGATAGAATTATATATGGCTGTTGTAGAGGAAGCTATTGCAAGTAAATCAAAGGCAAAAGGGGTAGAAGAGAGCTAGAAAGAGCATAGAAAAAGGTTTGTGTCCCGAATTTCGATTTTTTGATTTCTCGGAAAATTTTCCAGATTGTGTACCTGTTTTGTTTTAATGTTTTCTCTCGTTATATAAATCCGATTTGAACGATTCTTGATTCTATTGATATCTATAGAAAATAAGGAATATATGTTCAGAAGGAACCTTGTTGAATTTCGTTCGTTTTCAATGTGAAATTTTCGTTTGAAGTTGAGTCATGAAATCTGTTTTCGGAAAATCTCAGCTTGGTACACTGTTTAGTATTTTGATCATAACTTTGGTTATAAAATTTGGATTTCTGTGATTCTGGTGGTTTTAGAAAGCTGAGACATGTGGCTAGTTATCTTTAGAGAAAGTTTTTCGATTGGATGATGTTTTGATAGTGAAAAATGCAGGGAAAGTCAGGTTATGAAACCTGGAAAAATTCTGGAAAGTATGATATTGATTTTATTGAGTTTTAATTGAAGTTTGATGCTTAAAATATATTGATATTGAAGCTTCGGCTTCGGGCTTGACCGATATATTGATTTTTGAAGCTTCGGCTTCAGGCTTGACCGATATATTGATTTTTGAAGCTTCGGCTTTGGGCTTGACCAATATATTGATTTTGAAGCTTTCGCTTCGGGCTTGTCCGCTCCCGTATCCATTTTACCATTATTCAGAACTTGTTTACTTTGGGCAATATGTGGTTAAAGTGTTTTAAAAAAATTGGGTACAAATTTGATTGTACTTTGAAAGGATTACTATATAAGTTTTGTGATTTGGTTCCATAAAGTTGGTTAATTTGTTTTTGACTTATAAATATACTTTGTTTCTATTTTTAAAATATTCAAAGTTGTTATATTTTTTTTATGGACACCACTAAGCAAATTGCTTAGCGTGTAGTTGATTTTCTACGCGTAGGTGGAGAACTTGTAGATAGCTTGGACCAAAGTGGTACAGGTGGATCAGCTTAAAGAGCAATTAAGGAAAGATTCGAGGTGGATTTATATTTTAATGTAATATTATGGTTTGTAGAATAATGGCATGTACTAGAGAGTGAGAAATGTAAAGTGACATTGAGAAATATTTGGAGAATAATTAGCATTTGGAGAATAATTGTACGTATTAAATCTATAAGTAAACAACTCTATATAGTGGAGTAGAGTTGTTTATTGGGTGTTTATTGTTACCGTGGCGCTCCCTATAGGGGGGCGTTACAAAAAGTGGTTGCTCCAAGCATAAGAGGAGGTCTATTTGATGGTATTGTTTTACCATTGGCAATAATCTCATAAACTAGAAATCTTGTCTTCGGCATGTTGTTACCCTTTATACCACTGAAGCAGAGTAAATTTCTTTCACAAAAGTTGTGAAAGAAGCTTTGTGGTTAAAAGGCATTGCATCTGAACTTGGTGTGATACAGGATACTGTTAATATTCACTGTGATTCTCAATCTGCTATTCATCTCTGTAAAAATATTGTTTTTCATGCGAGAACTAAGCATATTGATGTTAAGCTGCATTTTGTTAGGGATATTGTTGCTTCTGGTGCTGTTTCTGTTGTTAGATTCACACCAGTGTTAATCCTGCTGATTTATTAACTAAGATTATTCCTGTTGACAAGTTTCAGGTAGCTTTAAAAAGGCTAGGAGTTGTGCAGTTTTGACTGTGTGTCAAAATTGTGACCCTAAGTCTTATGGTGATTTCCTTATTTATAATGGCGATGAGGAGAGGATTGAAGTGGCTATCATGAGATTGGAAGGTGTCAAGGTCCAAGGTGGAGATTGTTGGGCTTTATGGCCCTTGACCCAACTGTGCAACCCTTTTTGAAGCCTGCTCCAATTTTGATCAGTTTGCCCTTATGTCCCTATATGCAGCGTTTTGGTCCCTGTTGGTATATAAGCTTTGTTTTCTAGGGTTTTATAAGTGCGTGAAAGAGGTAAAGTTTTGAGGTTTCTGGGTTTTTGCATGTTATAAGGGATTTAAGTTTTTAGTTATACTCTGGTTTTATTCTATGTTAAGGTTTCCTTTCACTGGTTATATGTAACACCCCCTTTATAGGAAGTGCCACAGTAACTATAATCATTTAATAAAAAACTCTACTCTACAATATAAAGTTCAATACTTGTAGATTTAATATGTACAAATATAAATATAATGTTTCCAACTCCATATATTTCTCAATACTAATTATTCTCTAAAATATTTCTCAATACCACTTTACATTTCTCACACTATCTAGTACATGTCATTATTCTACAAACCATAATATTACATTAAAATACAAATCCACCTCGAGTTTTTCCTTATTTGCTTTTCAAGCTGATCCACTTATACCACTTTGGTCCAAGCTATCTACAAGTTCTCCACCTACGTGTAGAAAAACAACTACACGCTAAGCAATTTGCTTAGCGGTGTCCACAAAAGAAATACAACAACTTTGAACACTTTAAAAAAAATAGAAACAAAGTATGCTCATAACTCAAAAATAAATTAAACATCTTTATAAAACCAAAACACAAAACTTATTTTATAAACCTTTCAAAGTACAATCAAATTTACATCCAATTTCTCCAAACACGTTAACCATATATTGCCCAAAGTAAACAAGTCATGAATAACGGTAAAATGGATACGGGAGCGGACAAGCCCGAAGCAGAAGCTTTAAAATGAATGTATCGGTCAAGCCCCGAAGCCGAAGCTTTAAAATCAATATATCGGTCAAGGCCAAAGCCGAAGCTTCAATATCAATATATATATATATCAGAATATCGGCCAAAGCCCGAAGCCAAAGCTTCAATTGTTTGTACAGTACTGTACCCCCCCTTTATTGGCGCCAATCTACCCTGACCCGTATTCTACTCGTTTAATAAGGGCAATAAATCAAAGTAACATCTTAAAAATTCCAGTATAAACCATCAAACATAATTCTACACAACTTCAGTAATTAAGAAATTCAAATCCCAAATTTTAAAGAATAAAACTTCAATTAAAACACAACAAAATTAATATTCATACTTTCCAGAAATTTCTAGATTTCGTGACCTGACTTCCCTTGCATTTTTCACTATCAAAACATCATCCAATCGATGAACTTTATTCTAAACATAATTATCCACATGTCTCAGCTTTTCAAAGCTACTAGAACCACCGAAATCCAAATTGTATAACCAAAGTTATGATCAAAATACTAAACAGTGTACAAAGCTGAGATTTTTCCGAAAACAGATTTCATGACTCAACTTCAATCGAAAATTTCACATTGAAAACGAACGAAATTCAACAAGGTTTCTTCTGAACATATATTCCTTACTTTCTGCAGATATCAATAGAATCAAGAATCATTTAAATCGGATTTATATAACAAGAGAAAACATTAAAGCAAAACAGGGATACAAATCTGAAAATTTTCCAAAAAACCGATAAATCGAAATTTGAGACACAAACCTTTTTCTAAGCTCTTTCTAGCTCTCTTCTACCTCTTTTGCTTTTGATTTTCTTGCACTAGCTTCCTCCACAATAACCATATATAATTCTATCAAGATATTGTATAAATAAACTTTCTAATATCATAAATATGCTTAATCTACCATGAATTCTACTAATTAAGCTTCAATTTCATCAAAAATTACTCACCTCAAATTCGGGTTACTATTTATCCGAACCTTAAAATCTGAAATCCTCCTCTTCTAACCTTGATTGACTGAAATTAATGATGATAGAGGGCTTAAGGATCGATTTCTAACAAGAATTTGAAGAAATCGGAAGTTTTTAGATTAGGGAAAATTTGATAAAGGAAAGGAAGAAGGAAGGAAATGATGAAGGTGAAGAAGAGAAGAGAAGATGTTGGAAATGTTATGTATTTTTTTTCTTTTTATTTTAATTTTTAATAATACTCTTGAACAAATAATTAAATGCCCAATTCATCCCTCTTACTTAATTAACTCTTATTTCCTCATGTCTTATATCCAATAACAATAATAATAACTACAAAAATAATTTCCATGATATTTTAATACTATAGTAATTTATTATAAGTAAATTTTAAAATTTCGATTCGTTACAATTCTCCCCCTCTTAGAAATTTTCGTCTCGAAAAGTACCTGAAAACAGTTGCGGATATTGAGTTTTCATTGTATCCTCCAGTTCCTAAGTTGCTTCTTCAACCTTATGATTCTTCCAAAGTACTTTTACCAAAGGAATAGACTTGTTTCTCAATTGTTTAACCTCTCTCGCCAAGATTTGTACCGTTCCTCTTCATACGTCAGGTCGGGTTCAATTTCTACGACATCAGGAGATAAAATATGTGATGGATCTGATCTGTATCTCCTTAACATTGACACATGGAACACATTATGAATTTTGTCGAGTGTCGGGAGTAGTGCCAACCGATAAGCTACCGGTCCGACCTTCTCTATGACCTCATATCGGCCAATGAATCTTGGACTGAGCTTGCCTTTCTTGCCGAATCGCAGGACTTTCTTCCAAGGAGATACTTTGAGAAATACTTTATCCCCTACTTCATAAGTAATGTCTTTTCTTTTTAGATCATCATAAGATTTTTGTCTATCTGATGCAGCCTTCAATCTCTCTTGAATAAGTTTTACCTTCTCCTTTGTCTCCTGAATCAAATCCACTCCCACAATCTTGTTTTCACTAAGTTCGGTCCAATATAATGGAGTTCGACATTTTGTTCCATACAATGCTTCATATGGCGCCATTTGTATGCTTGACTGATAGCTGTTATTGTAGGAAAACTCCATGAGGGACAAATACTTATCCCAACTCCCATCAAATTCAATGATACAACTTCTCATCATGTCTTCTAACACCTGAATTACTTTTTCAGATTGACCATCTGTTTGAGGATGAAATGAAGTATTGAAATGAAGTTTACTACCTAAGGCTTCTTGCAACTTCTTCCAAAATCTCGAAGTAAATCTTGGATCTCGGTCAGAAATGATTGAAATAGGCACTCCGTGTAGTCTTACTATCTCATCTACATATAACTGAGCCAACCTATCAAGTGAATAATCCATTCTAACTGGAAGAAAGTGGGCAGACTTTGTCAATCTATCTACAACAACCCACACTGCATCATGTTTCTTCTGTGAAAGTGGTAAAGACGTTACGAAGTCCATTGTGATTCTTTCCCATTTCCATTCTGGAATTGTTATAGGTTGCAACAATCCAGAAGGAACTTGATGTTCTGCTTTCACCTGTTGACAAGTTAGACATTGAGCAACATAGTTAGTAATGTCTTTCTTCATTCCATTCCACCAATAATGGCTCTTCAAATTTTGGTACATCTTGTTTGCTCCTGGATGCATCGCATAAGGACTACTATGAGCCTCATGTAGGATATTCTTCTTTAATTCTTCATTGTTTGGCACACATAGTCTATCTTTAAAATATAGACATCCATCTTCTCGACCATATAGTTATTTTCGATACCCACTTGTGTCCTTGCTCGAATGACCTTTAAGTCATCATCTTCATTTTATGCTTGCTTAACCTATTGTAGTAGTACAGGTTGAATCTTCAATTCTGCAATTAAGGCTCCATCACTGGTAAGAGCTAACCCTATATTCATAGCCCTTAATGCCATCATTATTTTTCTACTGAGAGCATCTGCCACTACATTAGCCTTTCCTGGATGGTAGTCAATAAGACAATCGTAATCTTTAATGAATTCCATCCACCTTCTCTGCCTTAAATTAAACTCCTTCTGTGTTGGCAAATATTTCAAGCTTTTGTGATTTGTATAAATATAATATTTTTCTCCATAAAGATAGTGTCGCCAAATTTTCAAGGCAAAGACTATTGCAGCCATTTCTAAATCATATGTAGGATAATTCCTTTCACTATTCTTCAATTGCCTGGAAGCATAGGCAATCACTTTCCCTTCTTGCATCAAAACACACCCAAGACGACTATACGAAGCATCACTAGAGATTACAAAGTCTTTTCTAGGCTCTGGTTAGGTAAAGATGGGTGCTTTTGTCAACATCGCCTTCAACTTCTCAAAACTTTCTTGGAACTTATCATTCCACTCAAATTTTGAATTCTTTTGAAGTAGTTTCATCAGCGGGGCAGTAATGACTGAAAATTCCTTGACAAATCTTCTATAATACCCTCCTAAGCCAAGGAAACTTCTGACTTCCGTAGGGTTCTTTGGTGGTTTTCATTCAACAACTGCTTCTATCTTTTTAGGATCGACTTTAATTCCTTCTGCAGAAACAACATGGCCTAAGAAAGAAACTTTTTCAAGCAAAAACTCACATTTGCTAAGTTTGGCATATAATTTATTTTCCCTCAAAGTTTGGAAGACTATCCGCAAATATTGATCATGATCTTCCCGTGACTTAGAATACACCAAAATGTCATCAATGAAAACCACTACAAACCTGTCTAAATATAAGTAAAAGACACGGTTCATAAGGTCCATAAATGCTGCTGGTGCATTAGTTAGACCAAATGGCATCACTAAAAATTCATAGTGCCCATATCTAGTTCGGAAAGCCGTCTTTGCAATATCATCATCTTTCACTCTCATCTGATAGTTACCCGATCTCAAATCAATCTTGGAGAAGTATTTGGCACCCTTGAGTTGATCAAATAAGTCTTCAATCCTTGGCAATGGATACTTGTTCTTCACTGTCAATTTATTCAACTCCTGGTAATCAATACATAATCGGAGCGACCTATCTTTCTTCTTAATAAACAACACTGGTGCACCCCATGGGGATATACTCGGGCGTATGACTCCTTTGTCTAACAATTCTTGCAACTAGATCTTTAACTCTTTTAGTTCAGCAGTCGCCTTTCTGTATGGTGCTTTGGATACTGGTGCGGTACCCGGCAATACATCAATTGCGAATTCTACCTCTATTTTTGGTGGCAACCCCGGTAGTTCTTCTGGAAATATATCGGGAAAATCACATACCGTAGGAATATTCTGCAATTCTAACTCACCTTTCTTCAATTCTAGAGCGAAGATTAGGTAGGCCTGACATCCCTTCCTAATTAGCCTTTTAGTCTTCATAAAAGAAATTATGTTACAGAGATAATCTGATCTTTCCCCCACGATAACTATTTCTTCTCCATCAGAAACTTGAAGTGACATTCTTTTATTTTTGCAATCCACCACAGCTCGATATTCAGATAACCAATCCATTCCCAAGATAACATCATAATCTCAGAAAGGTAACTCAATTAAATTTGCATGGAAAAGTTGATGTTGAATCATAATAGGGCAATTCGTATACACTTTGTTTACTATCACACTGTGTCCTAAAAGAATAGTCACTTCAATATTTTCTCCTAATTCTTCTACATGCAACCCTTTCTCTTGTGCTAATGCAGTACATATATATGAATGAGATGAACCGGGATCTATCAAAGCATAAAGATCGTGATTAAAGAATGAAAATTTACCGACAATAACTTCAGTAGATTCCTGAGTCTAAGGCCCTCGAATTACATAACTTCACACTATTCCTCCTAGTCTACCACTCTACGGTGCTTGTTGAGCCACATTATGTCTACTTGCCTCACTAGTATTTCCTCTTCCCCTTCTTCTTCCACCTTGCATTGTAGGAGTAGGAACTATTGCAGGTGTAGATGTACTTATCTATCTTTAAGGAAAATTTACAATCAAATGTTCCCTCGAGCCACATTTAAAGCAGACTCTACCTTTTCCCCAACATTCTCCTGTATGCATCCTTCCATAATTAGAACATTGTGGAATATTTCCTCTGCGCTACCTGAAGGTACACTAGCCGCTGACCCCGTACTTATGGTTTGTCTCGGTGAAAACCCTCTGAAATGAGATTATGTTTGTTCTGATGTTCCCTTCTGTTTCTTACTTGGAGATTCTGAACTAGTTGGAACCTGCGATCCCTTTTGAAATCTAGACCTTTTTGCCATTCTTTGTTGTCTATCTGAATTGATCTTCTCAATGCCCGTAGCTGCATCAACCAATTGATTGAACACCCTAATCCTTTGTGCAAGTAAATGCACTCTAATTTCATCATTCAGCCCATCCTCGAATCTCTTACATAGCTTTACTTCACTGTCAACGATATCATGACCATACCTCTCGAGTTTGAGGAATTGAACTTCATATTCTGATACAGTCATTCGTCCCTATCTCAAAGACAAGAACAATTTCCTCTGCTCATCTTTGAATCATTCACTAACGTACTTCTTGTCAAATTGTTCCAAGAAAAGGCCTGAAGTGATTTCTCCGGGTCGCCTTTCTCTCACAATATTATCCCACCACCTCCTAGCTTGTTCTTTGAGTAGACCTTGCACACAGTCTAATCTCTCTTCATCTGTAAAATGAAGCTTAGTCATACACCATTTAGTATGACCAAGCCAATCTTCTGCAAATGCAGGATTCACTGTGTCCCCTTTGAAGTCATCAGCCGGAAGCTTCTTGATTCTTTTAAGAGGAGTTCTCTCCTCTCTTCTTTTAATGTGAGGTACTACAGGAACTTGAGGGATTTGAATATTTCGTAGTACTTGTGTGATTACTTCAGTAGTCATATGCTGAAGTAAAGTAGCTTGTGCTAGAGTAGGTTGTTCGGGAAAGCCATGAACTGGTGGTGGTTCATGTCTTTGTTCATCCCCTTGTCTAATACGGACCGTACTCTCAGCATCCTTTCCTCACTCTGGTTGTGACTACTACTAGCCATAACTTATTCCTGAAAATTGGACCAAAGTGGATCAAACAACTAATATAATATATTTATATCCTAAATGGCATGTACATACTAGTCCTAGAATCGCCTAAACCTCGCTCTGATACAAACAAGTGTAACACCCCCTTTATAGGAAGTGCCACAGTAACTATAATCATCTAATAAACAACTCTACTCCACAATATATACTTCAATACTTGTAGATTTAATATGTACAAATTTAAATATAATGTTTCCAACTCCATATATTTCTCAATGCTAATTATTCTCCAAAATATTTCTCAATACCACTTTACATTTCTCACACTATCTAGTACATGTCATTATTGTACAAACCATAATATTACATTAGAATACAAATCCACCTCGAGTCTTTCCTTATTTGCTCTTCAAGCTGATCCACTTATACCACTTTGGTCCAAGCTATCTACAAGTTCCCCACCTACGTGTAGAAAAACAACTACACGCTAAGCAATCTGCTTAGTGGTGTCCATAAAAGAAATACAACAACTTTGAACACTTTAAAAAAAATAGAAACAAAGTATGTTCATAAGTCAAAAACAAATTAAACAACTTTATAAAATCAAAACACAAAACTTATTTTATAAACCTTTCAAAGTACAATCAAATTTATATCCAATTTCTCCAAACACGTTAACCATATATTACCCAAAGTAAATAAGTCATGAATAACAGTAAAATGGATACGGGAGCGGATAAGCCCGAAGCCGAAGCTTCAAAATCAATGTATCGGTCAAGCCCGAAGCCGAAGCTTCAAAATCAATATACTGGTCAAGCCCGAAGCCGAAGCATCAAAATCAATATATCGGCCAAGCCCGGAGCCGAAGCTTCAATATCAATATATATATATATATATATATATATATATAGTTAAAGCTTCAATTGTTTGTACAGTACTGTACCCCCCTTTATTGACGCCAATTTACCCTGACCCGTATTCTACTCGTTTAATAAGGGCAATAAATCAAAGTAACATCTTAAAAATTCCAGTATAAACCATCAAACATAATTCAACACAACTTCAGTAATTACGAAATTCAAATTCCAAATTTTAAAGCATAAAACTTCAATTAAAACACAATAAAATCCATATTCATACTTTCCAGAAATTTCTAGATGTCGTGACCTGACTTCCCTTGCATTTTTCACTATCAAAACATCATCCAATCGAAGAACTTTATTCTAAACATGATTAGCCACATGTCTCAGCTTTCCAAATCCACCAGAATCACGGAAATCCAAATTGTATAACTGAAGTTATGATTAAAATACTAAACAGTGTACAAAGCTGAGATTTTTCCGAAAACAGATTTTATGAGTCAACTTCAAACGGAAATTTCACATTGAAAACGAGCGAAATTCAACAAGGTTTCTTCTGAACATATATTCCTTACTTTCTGTAGATATCAATAGAATCAAGAATCATTCAAATCGGATTTATATAAGAAGAGAAAACATTAAAACAAAACAGGGATACAAATCTGGAAATTTTTCGAAAAACCGATAAATCGAAATTTGAGACACAAACCTTTTTCTAAGCTCTTTCTAGCTCTCTTCTACCTCTTTTGCTTTTGATTTGCTTGCACTAGCTTCTTTTACAACAGTCATATATAATTCTATCAAGATATTGTATAAATAAACTTCCTAATACCATAAATATGCTTAATCTACCATGAATTCTACTAATTAAGCTTCAATTTCATCAAAAATTACTCACCTCAAATTTGGGTTACTATTTATCCGAACCTTAAAATCTGAAATCCTCCTCTTCTAACCTTGATTGATTGAAATTAATGATGATAGAGGGCTTAAGGATCGATTTCTAACAAGAATTCGAAGTTGAATCGAAGAAATCGGAAGTTTTTACATCAGGAAAAATTTGATAAAGGAAAGGAAGAAAGAAGGAAATGATGAAGGTGAAGAAGAGAAGTGAAGATGTTGGATATGTTATGTATTTTTTTAATTTATAATAATGCCCTTGAATAAATAATTAAATGTTCAATTCATCCCTCTTACTTAATTAACTCTTATTTCCTCATGTCTTAATCCAATAATAATAACTACAAAAATAATTTTCATGATATTTTAATACCATAGTAATTTATTATAAGTAAATTTTGAAATTTCGGTTCGTTACAATATAATTTGGATCTTGTATCTTTGTCTGACCTTTGATTTCGCCACCATCTAAGATAGCTGCTCTCCTCTTTCGCCAGTAGACGTACCCTGAGAATAGATCCTTCGGATAAACGTACCTATTGGGGGGAACTGCCTCAAAAATTTTATGTGTTCTTTATTTTTTCACAATTTCATTTTTTTTGCTTGATTGTTCTTGAGATATTAAATACTTAAAATTCATGTTTAAAGTATAAAATCGATTTATACTGTTTTTTCAAAAAAAAATATACGCAATATAAAAGGGTTTAATGCAGGTGAAAGCTGAGAGGATCACTTCCACTGTTTACCGAGAAGAAAAGGGATATAACAGCAATGTAAATCTCAAATTCTTACATTGTTTGTGTGCTTTTAGCCCTTCATATCTCTTATATACGTTCTGTATATTTAGACCATCTCTAATAGATTGTGAGTTTTAAATTAATGTGGTATGTAGAATAGATATTTAAATTAATGAGATATCAAAATAGGTAAGAAAATTAAAATTCTAACTATATTGAATTATTTATTTAATTAATTTTTGTATTTTTTCAAAATAAAATAATAGCAACAAAAATTAAACAACTTATTATATAATCTCTAACTATTAAAATATTATTATTCAATCTTCTATTTGATTGTCTATTTGTGGAAGATTAAATAGACAATGTTTAAAATTAAGATGACACCTCATATTAGAAAGAGTAATTAGAAGATCTATTGGAGAGTATTTTTTTAATTTAATGTTTATTTTTATTTATGTATCAAGAAAAGAAGTAGAATAAAATATCTATTGGAGATGCTCTTAAGTTTGAACATGTAAAAAACGTTTTCAAAATTATAGCAATGTAAATTTTATTTTAAAGATAAAAAAGTAACAATACAAAAGCCCTAAAGTCACTTATTGAAAATAATAACGAATTGTGACATCAATCTATTTAAGACCAATAAAAAGAATAATGAGTCATAGAAGAAAGGGCAAACTTAAAAAAATAATATATGGTTTCACTCATTTATAAAATGGGGTTTGAGAAATTTTATTTTATAAAATAGGGTATGTAGTTTTAAAAAATTGGCAAAAAGAGGATAAGAAATATTTTTGTTCAGAATAATAATGATGTTAAATAACATATTTTGACCAATTCAACATTCTAATTATTTAACCTTATTATTTAAAAATTATACGTCACGATTGAGTAAGTTTCAGAGATTTTTTTCATTTTTTATGATTTTTTTAAGTTTGTAATCATATGTTAATTAAAAAATATTTGCACTGCTAAAAAATTTTAAAAATTATCAACTATATGCATTGCATTTTTATTAATCAATTCACAAAAATTCAGATGAAAACAAATAAGATTACCCATTGTCGTGACATAATTTAGTATTGAGAATCCTCTTTTTGTCAATTTTTTTGAAATTATAGATCCTGTTTTAAAAAAAATTTCAAACCTATTTTACAAATGAGGAAAATCATATGGTACTTTTTTTTAAATTCACCCTAAAAGAAATAAAGAAAAAAAAATAGAAAAATGAGTGGAGGAAACTCAACTTAAAACCAAGTATTCGTAAGAAAATTCAAAGTTGTATGCTCCATATAAAACATTACAGTTACTTAAATCTAGACTAGCATGATCCGTTGGCTTGTAAGGTCAGTCCACACCCTCTAGGCAAGATAATTAAAATAAAGGTCCGGTCCTCTCCGAATTCGTTGTACCTGAATTATAGATGTGATAACTTCATTTTATACTTGAAATATAATCTGGGTCCGTTTGGCTTGATGCAGTATAAATATATATTAAAAAAGAATACAATTGTATATTTATTATATATAATTTTATTAGGTTTTACTAATTTAAATTTCTTTCTAAAATATATGGATGCCAATTTAATTTTATTTTTTGGCTTAATGTATCAACAACATCCTAAACTTGCCAGAAAAAATTTTATGTCTTCCTGAACTTTAGAAGTGCCCTCGCAGCAACCTCAACTTTCAAAAAGTGCACCACTTTGCTTCCTGGATTCCACGTGTCAGCTTCTAGTTGGTTTGACTTTTCAAAGCTATCATTTTTTTAAATTTTCTCTCTCCAATCAAAAGTGACACGTAGCATTTAGGAAGAAAAATTGTGCACTTTTTAAAAGATGAGGTAGCTGCAGAGACACTTCTAAAATTTAAAGAGGCAACAAATTTTTTTGTGCCAAATTAAAAATACTGTTGATCCATTAAACCTTATTTTCTTATATCAAATTTTGTTTGAGGTTTCTTTTAGCAAATTATAGACATAAATATTAGAGTCTCGGCTTAAAAAATCTTGAATGGGTGTTCACGTGAGTTATGTTTTTGCTAAATTCTTGTATAAATATTGATATTTTAATTGTTGTGATGAAGTTTAAGTCTAATGATTAACTTGAACCGTTAAAAGTGTGATTTTTAAAGGTTTTAGGTTTGAAATATCGAAAATTTTTCTTTCTTATTAATAATGTGACAACCCAACCCCTCAAACCGGTAGAGGGTAAAGAGTTGATGTGTCAATCAGAATTAAATCGGGGTTGAATAAAAAAAAATAAATATATATAAAATTCATACTTTTTAATATTTTAAAGATTAATATATGATATATTAAACAATAAACTATTTTATAATACAAAAATTTAAGATAAATAATAAATATAAAAATACTTAAATTATATTCTAATATTTACATAAATTAATTTTTATTATTCATTTAATTACAAACTAACCTTTTATATTAAAAATAAATTAAAGTTAATTAATAAATTATTATTTTATATTGAAAATAATTAAAGTTATAATAAAAATATATAAAAATTATAAATTATAAATTATACATAAGTTCAATTATAATATTTTAAAAAATTAACACAAACTTTTAAAATTGAAATTGAAAAGCACGACATTGATTAAAATTAAATTTATTAAATTTTTAAATCGTATAGACTTTAATGGTTATGATTTAATAAGTTTTTATTTAAACATTAACCTAAAAAAATTTAAATTAATGACCCATTAACCCGATTCGAATCACCGGGTCAATGGTTCAATCGATCGGGTCGCCGGATTTTTAGAGGATCATAGCAAAGTGAGTTTTTAGTGTCATTTGATCCGTTTTTGATTTGACCGGCCGGATCAATCCAAATTTTACAACACTGCATATTTCAGTAATTTTAAAACATATTAATAATCAATTTAACTTGGCTCATTTCATACGTTGACAACGACTGAATGAGAATGATGAAAGATCAAATTTTGGTTTATTCAAAATTTTATTCTCTATCAAAAACATATTTGTAGATGCGCCTTTTTTAGAACAATAAATGATTTATTTCATTGTGAATACTATAATTACTTTATTTTTTACAGGATAAAAATTACTTTATCATTTATTGAAATTAAATTAGTGCGTGAGTTATAATTTAATGATAATATTGAAAAAGTAATAAAAAAAGTCACAATAAAATTCACCTTATTTTATATTAAAACATCATGATAAAAAATGAACAAATATGAAACCAATTCATTCGACTTATTGTAAAGTCAGCTTGTTTTTTATTAGTAAGATTTTTTCGCCAATTTTATCGATTTAATTTATGAGTAAAGAAAGGATATACTTAGTTTATTCTCTTTGTATGGTTAAATATTTTATGTAAAACCCTCTTTATCCCAACCTCACATTCCCACGAATGTGGCACACTTCATTTCTGCACACTGTAAAGTGCAAAATGATAATCACCCACTCAATGAAATACTTGATTTGCACACAAAATACACTACAAATAAAAACACTTACTGCTGTATTTTTTTAATTGATTTCATTTAGTAAATACTCCATGGTGGGTTGTATAACTTTTGTTCTAAGTGTATTAAACTAATTTAAAAAATATTTGAATGATAACCTTAGACAAAGAATTCTGTAGAACCGACAATAGTTGATATTTTTCTTCACCGCTCTAAATTCTGTTCAGAATAAAATTTCTACGTAATTTTCTCATCCTTAAAAAGAGATTAATTAAAAGGAACAAATTTCTTCACTTTCAACATCTACACGTGAATTCCAGTAAATTCATTCACTCTTTAATTCAGTATTAGGCATAAACTCATACATTTCTATATAATCTAGCTTTTCATTTATCAAGAAAGAGAGTGAGAAAGTGAAGAAGTAACTTTTTTCATCAATTTTATCGTCTATAAGCGAATTTAAATAATTTCATTCTCTCTTCAATTCTAGCTCCTTCATTAACAAAACATATATCTCACCAAATGGATGTTGGTTTTCTAGAAATCAACTTGAGTATGAACGTTAAAGTTCCACATCAAGATTCTTTGTTCAACATACCTGAAGATATCTCAAAAATTGAAGCACTGTTATATGAAAGATCAACATGTATCTTTGACTGAAACCTGATGGAGTCCAACCCAACGATAAATCTATCAAAGATATGTTGTGTAACAGCGGATCTACGACTGAAGAAGACAATCGCACACGTGAGAGCTCAATAATATATGAGGTGCAAATCATTCCACTCAAAAAACTAAAAACGAAAATTAAGAAAAACCAATAATCCGTAGAGGAGAGCTTCTTCTTCCTCCTTCAAGCAAAAAAATTATCTCAACCACTCTTGTGAGAATGAACACGTAAATTTTCAGCCTATAATATGTAATATTGTTTGACATTCTTCATTTTGGTCTAATAGTCTAATCATGTTCGGACAATCTGAATGATTCTATATAGAGTTCGAGGTAAAGATTATAGATAGAAAGCTATATGTAGAGAGGTTACCAATGACATATAGGAAATCAATCATACCCACCATTGCCACTAATTACTCGCGAATGGGTAGACTGGAGTGCGACCAGATTTCATCCGAAAGAATTAATAAAAAATCTTTGTTTAACTTTTACTTTTTTAACACAAAATTTTTTTAAAAAATATTAATTAAGTTTAAATCAATCCAAAATTCTGTTGGTTAAAGATATTAAATTTACCAACTCAAATTATATTTTTGAGCTGGTAAATTTAATATCCACCCCTTCCCAGGTGTAGCGAGGGCTCAGGCCAGTACGAAATGGTGCTGTAACAAAGAGTTAATAAACTAATAAAGAAATAAATTTTTATCATTAATATATAAAAAATTCATTTATCCATAACTTGGCTGGGGAGGCTCCAGCACAGGTCTAGGCTTATAGCCAAAGCAAAGTATTAAATTGTTGTTTTACTTAGATGCTTAAAAAAGCAAAATGTACCAAGCAAACTAAAAAATCTTCAAAGCTTAAATACATTATTGGATATGTTTTCAATGGAGTATTTATAAGCTGTATTAATTTCATGTGTAGTTATTTTAATTTTGATAAGCCAAACAAGGTATTGTGCTAGTTGTCTCCAGAGCTTAGACAGTTAAACTCCCATGGCTCTCTCTTCCCCTTTCTTTCTACTTCTTCTTCCCCCTTTCTCTCTCCAATAGTTCCGTCATTTGCCCAAAATATCAATTTCAAGCAAAACCCAAACTGGGTTTTCCGCTTAAATCCCAAAAAATTCCCAAAGTCGAGATCTTTATGGAGTTTGGAGCTGTGGGTTTGGAGGGATTAGTGGGTTCGGATAGTGGGTTTGGTTCGGATCGTGGAGCAAAGTTCGGATCTGGGTTTCTTAAGCAAGAGAGATCTGACGCCATTGATGATGATTGGAGAAGCTCTAAAATGTCCAAAACATCTGAATCAATGCTGTTTCCTCAAAGGGGCTCTTTGGTAAAATCAAGCAACACTACTTCTTCTTCTTCTCTATTTCCTTATGCCCAGCAACAGCAGCAGATGCTGAGCTTTTCCTGCCCCAAATCTGAAGCTCAAAATGTCACATTGCCTGGATTTCATCTCATTTCTTACGGCTACAATAGAAATGCAGGTACCGTTCATTGGCTGTCTCTTTTAGAAGTATCCGAGGAAATGAAAGCGATGTGTTTTGGTTTTGGGCACATTTGCATGGCATCAATTTTTGAAGATAAGACATTTTTATGCTGTTGAGAAGGTTTTCATTTTCATTTTCATGTCTTGTCAATGGACGAAGGGGAAAATGAAATTTTATTACTGTCTTTCTGTTTCTGGGTTATGGGTTTTTTTTTTCAAAATTAATCAAACAGGGAAAAATTTATTAAGAACCCATGAGTTCTACTGTTTCCCCTTTTGATTTCTTCCTGTAATCCATGGTTTTGGAGGTAAAGTTTTGATTTTTATTGGTCCTAACTGATTTATGTTTTTAAGGTTGCAACTATGAAAGCTTGAATGGTGGAAACATGCACGGGGTTTTCAGTGAAACAAAAGGGCCTTTTACTCCTTCACAATGGATGGAGCTTGAACATCAGGCATTGATCTACAAGTACATAACAGCTAATGTTCCGATTCCTACTAATCTCCTTACTCCGATAAGAAGAGCTATGGATTCTTCTGCAATTTCTGCCTATTCCGGCGGACTTCTCCGGCCCAATACCCGTAAGTCGGTTTTCCCCCCAAATTGAAATTATGAACCCTAAATTGATTGTGTGGTTAATTAATTGGGGATTTTGGGGTTTTATAGTGTCTTGGGGTGGGTTCCATCTAGGGTTCTCGAGCAACAACGATCCGGAGCCTGGCCGGTGCCGGAGAACCGACGGGAAGAAATGGCGGTGTTCAAGAGACGCAGTTGCCGATCAGAAATACTGTGAACGGCATATGAACAGAGGCCGCCATCGTTCAAGAAAGCATGTGGAAGGCCAATCTGGCCATTCTGCCGCCGCTGCCGCCACTTCTAAACCGCTGCCCACGGCGTCTCCAGCGGCCGCGGGTCTTCACGGCAGCAGCGCATCCAGTAACTCCCCTAATCTCTCCGCTGCAACTTCTCTCAACAGGTAAACTCATAACAGAATTTTAATTTTGCCTCCATATTTGTAATTGATGTGTTGATTAATGCTTGTTGAACAACCAATTGTAGGATGTTTATGAGCAAAGATTCATCCAAGATTGACCCGAAATCTAAAGAAAACCCTTTCTTGATTCTAAAACAACAGAGTAGTCCATATCAAGAACCCACCCAACAACTCGAGTTCGGCCGAGTCAACTCAGACTCACTACTTAACCCTTCTCACAACGGTTTCGAGTCATCTGAGGATTTAACTGAACAACACACCATTCGCCAATTCATGGACGATTGGCCGAGACCCCAATCTGACCAAACCGAGGGCTTATGGCCACAACTCGATCGAACCCAGTTGTCAATTTCACTCCCAGTAGCCCCTACAGACTTCATGTCTTCAACTTCATCCCCCAACAATGAAAAAATCGCGCTTTCGCCTCTAAGATTATCATGTGACTTGGATCTCAATGCCTTTAATCAAAGGCAGGCAAACTGGTTGCCTGTCCCTTGGGAGACATCGGTGGGCGGTCCACTCGGCGAGGTTTTGCATAGTGGAAATAACAGTGGCTCGGAGTGCAAGAGCAGTTCATCTCCAACTGGGGTATTACAAAAGCCTTCTTTTGGATCGCTTTCAAATAGTAGTGCTGGGAGCAGTCCAAGAGTGGATAGACATAGGGCTAACGAATCTAGCCTGTGTTGTGAGTTCTTGGCTCCAGTATAACTACTGCTTGACCTTTTTAGCGACTTTAGTTAATGGAAGATGATGATGACGATGAAGAACGAGTTTTTATCTTTGTTGACAATGTATGTCTTGAATTTGTTCTGTTTTAACTTGTAGTGATTATCTTTTGTTTAAATTGTATTTGATAATCTGTTCTTTTTATTTGTTGGAATCTGGTTTTGTTGAGTAATGATGGGCTGATTAAAGACCCTATGGTGTTTTTAATGTGCATGTTAAGTGGATAGAATAAGATGCGGGCTGGATGTGAGAAAATATACAGCTTAAGCTGTTTGTTGAATTTGGCTATCTATGTATGATTAGATTATCTCAACAGTTAGGTTATCGGTTTTCTGCTTTTTTGTCCGAAAATTGATTTCCATTCAAGAAGAAAAAAAGCTTTTTGCTCCATATATTTGATCAAATTTTGATATAGATGTCTGGAATTTTAATTTGGTGCAAATGTCTTTGTACATTGTCCTCTGTAGTTTGGGTAAATCAAGATTGTATGACTCAGTAATTAAGTTATGCTTAAATATAATTACAATGACGTAGAATAACCTCTGCTAAAATAAATAACACATGACCCCTATAAACGTACCTATTGATTTTTACTATTATTTAAAAAAAATTTGCTGAAAGTTTGACTTCTAAGAGAATTTTATGGATTCGGTATAAAGTTTAGTTGGTTGGTCAAAAAATTTGTATAACTGCACTTATACATAAATTTAAAGAAAAATCTTCATAATCCTATATGACTCAAATTTATGATATGTGGAGTCACTAATTCAATATAGTGGTAAAATTAAGACATTCTCCACACCTCATATGATCCTATGTGACTCAAACCTTGGGGTCACAAATTCAATATGGAGGTAAGAGTAATACTCTTTTTTTTATATTATATAAAAACAGAATAAAGCACTTTTATATGAGGATTTTGAAGACAAGCCAAACCCAGGCATGTACCCGAAGGCCTATTGAAGCCAAGCCCACCTTTTATGGATGAGCTTACTCAAGTCAATCAGATTATATGTTTTGTAGGCTTGGGGACCCAATTATTGTACGATATTCGGTGGGCCGGCTCTAGCAGACGTGCCCAAGCCCCGCTATAAGCCCCCGCCATGGCAATTCTGATTGAAGCACTAATAGGGAAGATAAAAACAGGCAAGAGCGAAGCAGAGCACATACATACATGGCAATTCTATATATGTGACAAATGACGATGATCCTCTGCTACACAGGTAACTGTTGTTAGTAGTCCTACTTCTACCTTTGATCTTTTCAATGATCCTCTTGATTTTTCAAATCGACACTTTTAGTCTTCAATGAATTATTGCCGCTCTCATTAAGTCCCTTGGTGTTTTTTCAAAAAATTTGCTCCATTTAAGCTTATAATAATAACAAAAGAAAACCTTATTCCACCCAGGTCGAATGTGGACTCGAACCTACGGCTGCGACCTATAGGACCACGGCTTCAAGGCTCAACTACTAGACCAAGCCTTTGCCACATATTAAGGCCCTTAGTTACTAGCTAGTTATGAGCATAACAACGGTTACTGATGATCTGATTCAGAAGTTGTAAATTTAATGGTTTTACGTATATCTCCTATATGTTTGCTGGCTATTAAGAGGTTGTGAAATTCATATTTTGGATTATACAAATGCAATTTCCGTTGCCAATGAAATGGGTAACTCACCAACTCTGTTAACTGAGTTTGATATTCTCAGTTAACTTATGATGATTTATAAGCAGCTATTAATGCTCAAATGCGTCTAATTGAAAAATTAAAACCCTAATCAGCAAAAATTAATAAAGATCGAGTGTCTAAAAGTGCTATTTTCTTACTTCACGTTAAAATATGCTTTCTCATGCATGGATTTGAAACTGAATAAAATGTGTGCTTAGAAGTATGATTTTTTTTATTGGATTGGCCGAATACATCAAGATCCCCCTGAACTTGTCCCTAAACAACCATTTACCTTTTAAACTTTTAAAAGTTCCAAATAACCCTTTAAACTTGTAAAATAGTTTCAAATAACCCTCTAAAGTTGCAAAAAGTGAACCGTATTGCCCCTTAAATGCCACGTATCAGATTTTGGTTGGTTTGACTTTTCGAAGATGTCATTTTTTCTCTTTAATTAAAAGTCGACACGTGGTATTGAGGGGCAAATTGGTTCAATTTTTACAAGTTCACAGGATTGTTTAGAACTTTTTGCAAGTTCAAGGAGTCTTTGGAAACTTTTAAAAGTTTAAGGGGTTCTTGATGTATTAGGCCTTCATCCATAATTCCATATGTAAAATTTTGCAAAACGACCTTTTAGCCCTGTGGTATAGTCGGATTGCCCATTTGATCATTGTGGTATGGTATCAATGTTACCTAATGGTCTTGGTGGTATTCATTTTGCTATCCCATTGAACCTCTTTTAAAGGCGAAGGACTCGTGAAGAAAACGAAAACATTAGTCAACAAGTGAGCTATTGAGTATAATCGAATGTGAATGGTGAATACACTTTGGCCCAAATGGTAATAGAATGAATATCATATTGACCATTTAGGTAATGTTGATACTAGAAGGACCTTGGATTAAGGGGCGTTTCCAAGATTTTTTTGGATCTTGAGCAAAAATAAATGAAATATGGACCCATATATAATAAAAGTATGTTCGATCATTTCAACAATATTTTTTTAAAAAAATTTAAGCAATTGTGCTTGCGTTCAATATAAAGGGAAATTTTACATCATCCCAGTGCGGCTCGAATTCATGACATCTCCTAATCACATAAAAAGTTTCAGCAGCTGGATAAGACATTTGTCATTAACTAATGTAGCTAAACAATGATTTCATATATCTTATTATATGTAACCTAGTTAAATTGATATTATGTATTTCTTAAACATATATATATATATATATAAAGCTCAGGAATTCTATCCCGAAAATATGAGAACAAAACAACCAACTCATTACTTTAAAATAAAAGTGCATAAATTTTTAAATACACATATATATCCATTTAAATTTCATAGTCGGTAGAAATATCATATATTTCAACATGTTTTTTTTAAAAATGTACTACAACAATCAATAATGAAATATCTATAAAACCATTAGTTTAAATTTAATAAATTCTTCATTAAAATTTTTTTTAATAACATCTATTTAATTTTAAAATTTTAAAAATAAAAAATATTTAGACAACATACAATCTAATTTATATATAATCAAATATATATGTAAAAAATAAATTTAAAATATTTTGAATAAATATCATTGAATAACAGATAATATGTAAAGGAAGAAAAAAAACACAAAAAAATACTATATCAATCAATAAAAATTAATTCAAAATTATTAGTTTAACTTAAACAACATCTCTTTGATCTTAAAATAATACATTAGTAATTATAAATAGTTATTAATCACTCTAATTTTTGTGCTAATATGTAGAAAATAAATTTCAAATATTTTAAATATTTATTATTGAAATAATATATAATATGTAAATGATAAAAAAAAACACAAGAAAACGTGCACTTCTTCCTCCAAACCGCCCTATGTTTCATGACATGTACTTCCTATTTTAATATATATTATATCTTTTTCCTTATGAATCCGAAAAATTTGGAGCCTCCCGAAAATTTGGGACAGGAGTGGCTCACCTTGCTCCTGCTAATAGCCGGCCCTACTTGAACTATACTGCATGGCTTAAAGACTAGAATTTAATTCAGTTGGGACCACTTCAGCTCATTTCAGTTTTGTCCCTATCAGTAATCAACAATCTTCATCTAATTTTTGTAGCTGTATTTTGTGTTCTTTGTTGTAGTAGTTTCCTGTTGAAGTTATTGACTGTATTGTCTTATACAGATGTATGTCACCTCCTTAAGAGTTCATCTATTATTATTGTACCTCATATCTATCGGCACTTTTTTCTTCTACCTCAGTTTTTCTGCATATGCTAAGATTTGCAGTAGCCTGTAAATGTGACTCTATGCTATTTTCTCGTACGCCAACTTTAGATCATTTGACACTCGTTTATATGTAATTTTAGATGACGTTAATTGGGCTAATTGTGCTTGATTGCAATAAGTTATTGGTCAAAAGGACATTTTTTTGGGAATATTTATAAATCATGCTAAAAAGGATTGTGCTTGTAATTTAACTATACAGAATTGCAATCAACATATATATAACTAAACCATGTCTATTACAATTTGATTCATTAACTCCTCCAAAATAGCATCACCAATCTCACACCCTATTCTCCTTCTATATGGCTTATAACTTATCCATGCTTCTGCCGAATTTCGAAAATCCAACTCTAACAATACTGCTAAATTCAACTCTTCCCCATATTTCTTTCCCCAGCACCCGATTTTCTCTTCAATAAGCTTCCCAAAATCTTCTCTTGCCAAATATTCTCTCTTTTGCTGCTGTTGCCTCTTTTTCCTTTGTTGGGTTTCCACTATCTCTCGCACACAATCGAAAAGAAGTTGCCTTGTTTGCTGCAACACTTTCTTCGATTTCAAATTCGACCCCGAAATATTAGAATGGACAAGCTCCTGTATTTCGGGAATTGCTGGTTTTTCTCTTGCTGATTGGAATAGTATTTTCCATAGAGAAGCTGATAGTATTGAGTCTTCTGTTACTTTCTTTTGCTTCATTGAACTTAATTTCTTTGTCCTGTCTGGTTTAAGTAGGAAAAGATTAAATAATTTACAAGGCTGAAATTAATAGTTGATTAGTTATTATATGAATTCAGACAAGAATAAAGACAGTTACCTCTGTTTGAAGGTACCTCTTCAAGTACTGAAACTGGGCTGAGCTGCCTGCTTTCCTCTATGTAGAGTTTCCTGTCTGTCACATCCTGTTCATTAGCTTCTATGAGTCAATTGGAATAATTTAATTACAATTTATTCCTTCAAATAATCTTATTTTCTGAGAATTTTATTAAATTTTCTAGGGAAAAAGATGTGTTAAAAAAAAAAAAACCTCTGCTACTCTGATTGTGGTGTGCTGCGAAGTTGAGGTTTCTTCATAATTTCTCAACTCTCTGGGATTTGAATTCTTGATAATGGCCAGATTACAAACATCTTTTAGTACCTGAGAACATGGTAAAATGCCCTTTTGGGTCCTCTGAAGATCACAGCTTTGAACCACATTTTTGGAAATAAACCGCTTTCTCGGATACCCTTTTTCGAGTAGATAAAGGTCTAACATAAAAGGTTCTTGCTTTTCTTGAAGAAGCTCTCGAAGTTGCTTGGCCATGAAGTGGGTGTAAGAGTTCCAGAAATGAAGAGATAGATTGTTGTAAGGTATAGTGGTAGTTTAGGCAGTTTAATTGTGAGGGGATATAGGGTAAGATTAGAAGCATAGGCACAAACAAAACTGAAATAAATTAGACAGAGAATGCATATCTGTCAGTTAGAGATAGAAGAGACAAAGGAGATTAGGTATTTAAGGCTTGGACAGAGACTCTTTACTTCATCTTTCTTCATCATTCCCATATTGCCTTTCCCATACTCAATTCAATTATTTTTGGGTTTTATTTACTCCATTTTACATACATATGTTCTTTTTTTTTTTTTCTCTGTATTTATACGTGAACTTTTAAAGTGATCTCATAACTCCCCTCAATTTTAAAAAAGTACATCATCTTACTTCCTGAACCTCACATATCAGCTTATGGTTGGTTTGACATTTCGAAGATGTCATTTTTTTGATTTTGTCTCTCAAATCAGAAATTGACACGTGACATTCAAGGAGCAAAATGATACACTTTTTAAAAGTTAAGGAAGCTGCGTGGTCGCTTTGAAAGTTAAGCGAGACAATAGGTTTTGGGGGACAAGTTCAGGTAGCTAATGATGCATTAGGTCGAAGTTTAACTATTAGCGTGATATGATAAAATTTTACCAAATTTCACAATTTTATTCACTTACTGGAAGAGATGAAGAGCCTTAAGTAAATATTAAAAAAATAGTAACATATATCATAATTTATTTTAATCTTGTAGCGTAAATCAGTAGAAACAATTTTTATATTTTTTATCAACATGTCAACACAATTCAGAGTAGAATGTTTTCTTTGTTGTTGTAATATAGACCGTATAAATGGAGATGGTCCTCACATAATTATTGTCTAGGCACAAAAATACAAACCAAACTTTGTAGTTTCTATCATATGACAAGTAAGTCAAGAACACTATATATGAATTTCACATGCATATGAAAACATGAGAAGTTACAATTGTATTTAATATGCATGTGAAAACATGAGAAACTACAACACACGGTTCAATGCTGATTTAATCATCTCATAATATAAGATGATTTTCTTAACTAATACTTATATAAAATTCGGGAAAAGTGAATAATAAAAATAATGCAATATTATATATCACGTATTTGTAAGTATACTTTTCCTTTTTGGAAATGAAAATTAATGAATTTTAAAGCTGAAAAATAATGACATCTTTCCAAAAAAAATCATAATTGAAATTACATGCAATCAAATTGAGAAATATAAAGGAGTACTGGAAATAGAGTTGTGCTTCCCACGCTTGAAAGTAGTGGAATTGCTTTGCTATAAAGTTGAAAAAAATTTATTTTTATTTTTTATTTCGTTTTATTTTTTTCTGATGTTTGTGAGGGTTTGTTTGGATAGTTTTACATGAAATTGAGCTTTGGAGCCCCACACCCTGGACTGGATAAAGGTGGGTGTTTGATCTTCAAAATCTCAGATATGGTCCCAATTACCCTAAAACATGGAAAAACATTTTAAATAAAGCTGTCTTGGATTAGGTCCCATCAGGAAACATAACAACATTATTATAGATTAATTATCAGATATTAAAACATAATTTCTAATTTCTAATTATTAAATAAAACTATTTTATTAGTGATTGGACATTCGAACCTGATATTCGTATCATATGTTATCATTGATGGATTGGTATTAATTGATATAAGGCAGGCTAGTTGTTGGCAGTCCCATTCAAATTTCTAAAAAGAAAATCCAAATATTAATTCGCATTTTATTCTACTATTTCATGATGTTAACTGGGCTGATTGTGGATTGTCTCTCTTTTTATACCTAACTCATCATCATGATTAATAGTGTTATGGTAGAAGAATCATCTTAATTTGTAGTTAGTGAATTTATTTTATTGCCTTATTTAATTTATTTGAATATTTGTATTGCACAATTCACATTTTATTACCCATTTCATTACAATTTGATACCAATATAAAAAAATTTATTTTCAAACTTCTTTTAAAGCTGTATTTTTTATTTTAAAAAAAATCATATAATTTATAATTAATTAATATAAAAGTTTAAAATATTTTATTCAAAATTAAAATATATAATATCAATAATTTATTTTTAAACCGCTCAATCAACCTATATTTTAAATTGGTCCATAAAAATAATCATAACTTTTTATTATAATAATCGAGAAGTATACTGAATCTGAAAGAAGGGCACACGCACACGTGTGGTGTACTCCATCTGAAACTGCTCCAATGTCTTTCCTGTCCTAAATATACACTTCCACTCACCCAGATTTTAGGACCACTCTACATTATCAATTAGCCCATCTTCTTTACAACTTACATTCCAGTTTAATTTTAGTTAGTTTAACGTAGTTATAAATTACACTAAATTCATATCAGTTTTTATTTCTGTTGAAAATAGCAAGCATTACTTTCCATTTCCATCTAAAAAAAATGAGGTTTGTAACTCAAAACGTGAAGTTATATAGAGAAATCTTAGAGTTACTGCTATCTGTTAATTCATTTTTCTATGTAATGATTAGAGTAACTATCTATCGTCTTGATTTAGCTTATAGTTTCGTGTATTTCAAATTCATTTAAATGTTGGTTTGCGTGCTAATCACATAGCTCACATGTTAGCTAGAGACGTTGGTTCTTCAATATTTAAAAGTGAATGAAAATCGCTTAGCCCTCTTTTTCATATGCAATGCCTTTTTTATCTTACGAAGTTTTCATCGTAAGTAAAAAAATTATTAATTTGATTAATAAATTGACTAATTTACTTTCATACTTTATTCCACTTCTCACGACAATATGCTCTATATTCTCATTTCAGAGTTCTTTTACACGGAACCGGATATTTAATACCCACATATTCAATTTATATATTATAATAATAAAAATTACATATATGTCAAATATTCAACGGTAGGAGTATTAAATACCCGGTCCTATATAAAATTTGCTCTATTCTCAATGATTATGGCATAGTTTTTTTTTTAAAAAAAAAAATTTGCCTCAAATAGGCTTACAATAATAACAAAGAAATAATTATTCCACCCCGCCCGAGTGTGGACTCAACCCTGCGACCTCTAGGATCACAGCTTCACGGCTCAACCACCATACCAAACCTTTACCACAGTGATTATGGCATAGTTTATAAGATTCTATGCGTATTACTTATCAAGCTCTCTCTCAATAATATAACTAAGAGCAAAGTTGATGATAGACTGCAAAATAAACAGGTAATACAAACCATTTTGTAAAGATAACTAAAACAATGATTCTCTTAGTCACAAAAATCACCAAATCACAAGGAAAAAAAACTGTATACAAGCAGCAATAATTCTAATCACTAACTGAAATATCTAAACTGAAGCAGTCCGAGGATCCAAATAACACATTTGACCAAATACAAGTACACACAAGTAAAGAAACATCAAATGTAAATTCCAGCTAACTACTTCAACATCCAAGAGATTTGGCAACTGACAATGGATTTACAACTCCTAATTTCTCCAATTTGGATTTAAATTCACTTTCAAACAACATAAATGCTCTCTGCCGGCTAGCAAAGGCTTTTCGGAATTCTTTAATCTCTTCTTCAATATGTTTCCTTCTTTGTGCCTCTGCACTCATTTCATTTAGCATTGCTTCCTTCTGGTCTGTAACCAGTGCAAGCTTTTCCGATAATCTTGATACTTTTTCCAGCAAAGATTCCCTCTCTTCTTTCACAAGTTGAAATTCTCTTTCCAAAAGAGTGTATTGTTCTCTAGATTCCTCCAGAATCTGGCTATTCAGATTCAACTTTATCTCCAGATCTTTGTATTTCTCCCTGATACTGTCAAGATCGTAGCTTGAATTCGCTCCAAGACTGGAATCCTTCATATTATAACTACATCTCAGATAGAGAAAAACAACCTAACTACTTCTATTAAGCTTCAACAAGTATGTCTAAGTTATTGAAACCTTACCTGGAAATGGAACATATTAGTAACAAAACTATGGTCTAAAGTTTAATACCCACCTAATAATGTCTAAATGTTCTGCGAACTGTTCTTATAGTTAGCAAACTTCAACTTTGAGCTCAAAATAAGGGGGAAAATAAAATAAAAGAAGTTATTATGGTGAATAAGTTAACTTCCACAGATAATATCTAAAGAATCAAAACTATATTATACCAAATTTGTCAAATCGTGATTCGAATCGAGAATCGGAATCCAAATTTTGTGAATCGAGAATCGTGAATCGAATCGCATCGTAAGATCCGGTTCGTGTTCATAAAATTATGAAAACATAGACGACTAATTTTAGTGCAATTAGAGACTAATTTTAAAGAAAAACATAGACGCGACTCACTTCAGTGCATGACCGCTCCACCTCTTAGTCGCCGACCTTGTCACCCGAAGTCCATTATTGGCGGCGTGGTGTTGGGCTCCTCTTCACTCCGACGACTAATTGGTGGGGCAATCGACTTTGACTACCTTGAGCGAATCTTTAATTTTATCATGCTTTAATTTATTGTAATTCAAATACATAAATCAACCGAATCGGTGAAATCATAAGATTCAGCCGATCCACTAGTGAATCGGTATTAAATCTTAAGATTCAGGTGAATTTAGATTCACCCCATAGATACGAATCGAATCTAATTGAATCGTAACATTCATATTGAGAATCATAAGATTCTGATAACTATGTATTATACTAGTATTCTGCAATCTTAAAAAACAAAACAGAAGGAACTTTATGTTCTTTTTTTCTGTGGTTTTATGTCATGATTCATAATCATAATAATTTGTATAATAGTATGAAAAGGAGTAAAATATATGAACATCAAATCCTAAGGTAGTACATAGCATATCCAAGCACTAGGGTCAAAAATAAAAATATGACAAAAAAATTATATCTTGATGATTGTGACCAGGCAGCTACCTTATAGTTGCAGCTGCATATGTTATTGGCTTCTTTGCTCTGAATGGCTGATGAAAATAGCGATGTGACGGTTCCTTTCAGTCTCCCGGAAAGCACTTTGCATTGTTCTTGGACTATTGAATCATTTACCAAAAAGGACTCGCGATTAGACTTTCTCGAATGGAAATAAGAATCCAAGTTCGAGAAAAGGCTTGTGCCGATTTCATTTGTGCTAGACAGTAATTTTGCAGTAGGCGATTCCTCATCAGGTATTAAACTCTAAGACATAGAAAGAAAGCGAATCTCACCAACCTAGTATTGATAAACATGACTTGAAATTTGAAAAGAGAAATGGCTATATAGCATTAATTTACCTGCAATGTTTGCAAAAGGTCTGTGTACATGTCTTTGAAACTGGTAATGGATTTGCTTAATCTTTGAGGCATTTCTTGAATAGCTGATGCTTCTTGTTTAAGTTCTGATATCTCCTCCATCAAACGATCATTTAACAATATTTGTACGGAGTGTTTCTTCTGTGAACACATAAATCCAACAAAAAAACAAACTGTGAATGAATGTGTATAGCAATATTATATATCACAGAGACCTTGAACATCAAAAAAAATTTAGTATCACTCCAAATTCTCTTCTTTGATATTCAATATAATTGGCTCTGAATGAACTATTGTCATAAATATGAAGTGTGAACAAGGTCAAGACCAAAAACTACTAGAGATAGGCAGAACAATTTAAACATGTTTCAGAAGTTGAAGAAGACAAGCAACAACTGATCGTATGCTGACATTCGGCACTAAGTACTACACACTCTTACACTTGAGATTCCATTATGTGACTTATGTCTTGCAACTCCAGGAACACCACTATGTAAAATCTGAAAATCCTAAGTTTATTTATCCAAATTGCAGAAAGAGTTCTAAAAAATAAAGTTATGAATAACTAGAGCATAGCTAGACAGTTGCCTTGCGTCTGGAGTCCGGCAATTTGTTGTTGAGACAACGATAAACCAAAATCCAAATCTGAAATACAGTGAATGAAAATCATACACTAACCTGGAGATCATTCCTCTCTTCAGTTACAAATTCTAGTTGTCTTTTAAGATCCTCTACTTCCTGTCTGTAAATCTTACTTGGAATCCCCTGATAAATTACATGCGCTTTTATAAAAGACATAACTACATCTATCACATTCTATCAGAGAAAAAATTTTACTGAAAAAATCATTTATATTACATGAAGTTATGAAAACAAGTCAGAATGTGGTTTAGATTTTGTTTCTGTATTTTCCTTCGTTTTGCTGGGTAATTCAATTTTGGAGAAAACTAGATACCAGCAAAGTGACAATGTTTAACTATAACTCAACAAAACTAAGACAAAAAAATATTGAACAATAAACTCACTGAAGTTGTATCACTTGATGGGAAGGATTGAACTGCTCTTGCAGGAGTCATTTGAATCAAATCAAGATCCGCTACATATCCTTTGTTCAATTTCAACCATGCATCTTCATCAGCCACATTGCTAAGAGTATCTGGAAGAGGACTGTAATCAGAGAGATTGTTACAATTGGATCTTTTGGCAACAAAGGAGTTTGGAGCTGCCTTAAAACAAGGAGTTCCAAAAATATCTCCTTGGCATATGCTAGTGCTTTCGTTTGAATCTTTCCTGCTACTTTGTCTCCCCGAATTCAGTCCCTACCAATGGTTATATTAAAATAAACTTGTATTAAGGACGTTGGTAGAACACATTGCACTTCAATGGAAGAAAAGATCATAACAAACAATATTAGAAGTTTGAGCTAAATTTTCACACGATTAAGCTGACCCCTGAATGCATAACTAAACTCACTATAAAAAAAACTTTATTGACTGGGAAAAAAATACGAAGATAATCTACAAAGCCTCCATGAGTTGTACCTGACCAGCATCTTTATCAAACTCAGGTAAGCTGGCACTACAGCTGAGATTGTCTATTTTCATCTGCTGCTCACGCTCCTTGTGCGATTTCCTCTCCTCTTCCAGTTGCATTTCAAGCTTCTCCCGCTCAAGTTCGTACTGGAAATTGGAGTGTAAAGTGCATGAGATAAAATTAGTGGAATGTATGAGTTAATAGAACAAGATAAATTTTCAATCTACCTCCAACATTTCGTTTCTCAATTTTAATATCTCTTGCTCCAACGTTTCAGCCCGAGATCCCTAAACAAGAGTTCAACAAAATTGACATCGTTTCTCCTCAATTTGGCTAGCATAACATAAAAAAGAGATAATAATAATCACCTGGAGTTTTTGGCGAAGCTCTTCAATTTCTAGCTTCTGCCGCTTCAATAAGGCTGCATCTGTCAAAATCTACAAAAATATTTGAAACTGATGAACAAACTATACATTCCGGTGTAAGTGGAAGAAACTAGGGAATTGAGTAAAAGAATACAGCTTAATGGGAAAAACAGATAAATCTACATCATGCAATCAAAACAGGCACATAAAAATTGTATAGTTATTGTAAAATAAACTGTTTAAATATGTTATTACAAAGCAACACACGGACCTCATTCACTTGTGCACAATTGGTGATGCGCTTAGCTCGGCTAGCAAACTGGAGAGTTCCTTTTGTCTCCTCAATGTGGACCTAGGGGGTTATAAGAAGTTCATAATGTTGATTCAAAATGCTCAGCTTGACAAATTTGTAAATGACAGAAAAAAATGCAATGAGAGGTAATGACAAGAACTTTAACAAATGACAGTCTACCTCCTCTGGGGCCACAGTACATATAATGGATGTTTTAGCATTTCCACCAAGAGCAGGTTGAAGTATACGAGTTAGTTTGCTGTCACGATAGGGAATATGTCCTCCTCTGCATTTTTATATCCATAAAGTAAGTCAGTTCGTTCAATTGCAAATATACCTGGAATTTACCATACTCAGGGATAGTTTGGCATCAAATTCAACAATTTAATAACAGCAATAAAAAATAACACCTTTGTTTTGCACCGTCACTTAGTTTGTTGATCACATTTCCAAGAGCCATCAAACTCCTGTTGATGTGCTTTCCTTCTTTCAAACGTACTCCACCAGCGCCAGTTTTTGCAATCCTTTCCGAACCAGCTAAATCTACCAAGTTCTACATCCCACAAAGAAAGCTAATACACTAAATTTGATAAATCAAACACCAACAGAAACAGTATTGCAGAAATCTTAAGAGACCACATACCAAGACCGAAACTCGAATAGCATCACTGCTTGAATAATCACCAGAAGAGTTGATATCTCGCCCTTTGCTTTCAATAACCTGGCATATTGATTGAGTAACCAGCATCAAAATGACCCAATGGTTTATTAAAGGACTATTGCATAACCAAGGTAGGCAATTTCGATAGCAGATAAACAATAATACCATTCTGAATATTGTGTGAGATCTACTGCTGCGAGCGTTCATGTTTGTCTCCCCAAAGTGCCTCTTGACTAAGAAATTTGAAGCATATATAAGCACATCATTATCTAAACAAACAAACACACACAAAAGAACCTAAGATCATATATAAACCTTCTCCTGATGCCATGAGCTTGAGCACTTGTTCTGCATTGTTTACAATTTCCTCTCTTAGGCCTGCAACAAATATTCCACGCTGGAAAAAGAAAAATTTCCAATTCAATTGCTCGTTCCAAACAAATGATAAAAAAGTGTCGAACATTCTATGTAACAAACCTCCAAACTCTCATGAATTGGCAATTTCTGGTTCTCCACTGCAAAAAGATCATTAATTTCTTCATTATAGATTTCCATATAGGAAACTCGTATGAGAAATTCCCTGTCAGACATCTGATAAAAAAACAGTCAAGTCAAAACCACACTTTTGTAAGAAAGTTACACCAAAATCAGAAAAAGCCATGAATGCTGGAGATCATACTGTCTCTATTTTCTCAAATATATCTTTAACAGCTCGATGAATGATTCCCGGATCCTCCTCAGAACCATTCATGGTAAAAGTCTTGCCACTGCTTGTTTGCCCATAAGCAAATGCAGTGCCTGCAAAATTCCAATACAAAAAATCAACACTTCAACTGCACAATTCATCAAAATGAAGAAAAGACACAAGGATAGATCCAAATCAGAAAAGTAAGCAAAAAGGCATACCGTTAAAACCCTCGACAGCAGCATGGATAATATCCTTGGTAAGGAGCTCATAAACACTAGCATTTGTGCATTTCTCATCAAACACATGATCTGGAAACAAGATAATCAGACTTTTAGAAGAGATGAATTAGACTTAAACAGATTTAGGTAAAATTTCGAATAACGAACCGAAAGCAAAAGAGACGGAATTGAAAGGGGTTCCATCAGATTTGCGAAGAGAGATATGATCATCTTCTACAGTCCAGTAATTTCCGGTTAAGAATTCTTGAGACGAAGTAACCGATGGTCTCACTCTAACGGCTACACAGATCTTCTCCATCTCTATTGATTTGATTTTGAATGACGCGCTGAGTTGTGTGACTGAGTTTTGAGTTCTGGGTAATGGGCGGGATAATTGAAGCCTTTTTAATTTTAAAAAAGGTGCATAACTACGGGATTGTCCCTAGACTCAAAATCATGGCCCAGCAAGTATTTAGTGGGCGGGGCAAACCTCTCTTGGATTTCTTTTATGGAAATAATGGTAATTAGCCCTGTATAGAATAGGGATTTAGTAATTGGGATTTACTGATTTATAAAATATTTCATTTGGAATTTATATGCATTAAATGTTCTTTTTCTTTAATTAGTACCCCAATTCAAAATATAACTTATAAATAGTTACCATCTTATTTAACACTCACAGTTACAAAGAAATTTAATAGGGAAAAATTCTTCAATCATTGTTCGAAGTAGAGATTATAATCGGGAGTTCTGAGTTTTGTTATTCAAATTGGTTATATTTTAGGTAATTGAACATGAAAATGAACATGTAAATCACATTGAAATGTATCGTATGAAAAAACCTCAATTTAAACAAATAAGGTATACTTTATGAATATATACATTTGAAAGAGTTGTTTAGAATATACTTTCCACGACTAATCTAACTTGGTTTTCGTTTTTTCTTCCATAAAAAGTGGAATTTATTGATTGATTACTGTATTGGCATGTGATTTCTATTAGATTACAAATGTTTTTTCACAAAAAAATATTTACCTTATTTTATGAATTTCTTGCTAATATGATTTTGACACGAAAATGAGTCATTTCTATTACTTGTATACCTTTTTAAAATATGCATTAAAAATATCATTAGTGAATGTGAGCTTATTCCTTAGAAAATATACATCATATTAATAGAAAAATATACATTAGAAACATATTTCTAAAATATTCATATAACATATTATTAGTGTATGTGCTTATGAGTATATTTGTGTATATTTAAATATACTTGGTTATAAAATATACCTAACTTTGTTTATCAATTTTTTGCTTTATGAAATATTTAAATAGCTATTTTTGTTTTGTTTATGAGACTTATTCCTAATTTTGTAAAAATATACATATAAATCATATTTATGTGTATTGATTTGTATATGTATTTATTTATTTTGAATCTATGTTGTATGTTGCTTTTTTGTAGAAGTACACAACAAGAAGTGTCATGCATTTGTGCTACCATGGCAAGAGGAAGACCGAAGTAAGGGAGCAGAGCAATGATGATTATTTGGTGAAAACTAATGAATTATTGTGCAATGTTTTGGTATCCTCAGACATCACTTTTAGCAAAAAGGGTTCATGTTTGCTCAACGTAGGGTTTTAGTATCGCCATTTAATATTGTTCATGCGTGCACAGTATCTTTTAGGGGTATGCACCTATACTGTACACCATTACTAAAAGGGTTCATTTTGCCCACCCCAGGGTTTTAGTATTGTCATGCATCAATACTGTCCATGCGTGCACAATATTTTTAGGGGTAGGTGTCTAACTGTACAGCGTTATCAAAATGGTTCATGTTTATGCATGACGATACATAAACCCTAGGTTGGGCGAAATGAACCATTTTGCTAACGGTGTACAGTATAGATGCATATCCCTAAAAGATATTGTGCACGTATGAACAATCTTGATGCATGACGATATTAAAACTCTAAGTAGAGAAAAATGACGGTGTTATTATTGTAATTTTAAAAATAATGCTCAATTGTATTTATGAATTCTATATTGAATAATGGATATACATTTATTCGAATTTTTTATATGTTTTACATGAGAAAGTATACATTTTCAGTATTTCACTAGGTATATGTATTGGAAAAAGTATAATTTTTTCGGATAAAATATACTTTAGTTGAATATCATCATTATATATAATCAAATATACATTATTTATGAAAAATATACATTAGTTGAATAAAATATACCTTATTTGTGAAAAATATACATCGTTATCAAAAGGGTTCATATTTATGCATGACGATACATAAAGCCTAAGTTGGGCAAAATGAACCCTTTTGCTAACGGTGTACAGTGTAGATGCCTACTCCTAAAAGATACCGTGCACGCATGAACAGTCTTGATACATGATACGAAAACTCTAAGTGGAGAAAAATGACGGTGTTATTATTGTAATTTTGAAAACAATGTTCAACCGTATTTATGAATTCTATTTTAAATAATGGATATACATTTATTTAAATTTTTTATATGTTTTATATGAGAAAATATACATTTTCAGTATTTTACTAGGTATATGTATTGGAAAACGTATATTTTTTTCAGATAAAATATACATTAATTGAATATCATCATTATATATAATCAAATATACATTATTTATGAAAAATATACATTAGTTGAATAAAATATACATTAAGTTGTGTAAAAATATACTGAAACACATTTTAAATAATGAGATAGACTTGTTCATCGGGCGGGCTGGGCCGGGCTCAGGCCGGATCCGTCTGGCTTTTTACAAAAAGTACTAACCCAAGCCCATGATTTAGAACTTCGGGCTTAGGCCGGGCTTACTAACTCATTTCAAGCCCGGCCCATGGCCCATCGATAATTTTTTTCTTTTTATATTTTGTAAACTAAATTGAAAAAAATTACAAATTTTATAAAAAATGTCTAAATTTTGCATACAATTACATTTTTGAGTAAAAATAATTTATATATAATTAAAAATTTAGTAGATCAAAATATAAAAAATCTATATAAACTATTAAATATAATATAAAAATATAAAATAAATATATTTTGTGTTCGTCCGGCCGCCGGGCTTGGGTATTTATATAAAAATTAAGCCTGGCTCATAAAACTTCGGGCTTTTACGGGCTCGGGCCCAATGAGTAGCCCGACCCTCGAACAGGTCTAATAATAAACAACAATTAAAAAGAGGGCATGTACTAAATATGAAAGCTGAATGAGGGCATTTACCACAATTTTCGTCCATTTTACCTTGAAAATATTTTCTAAAAAATCAAATATTTTTGTTTAGCCCAAGCCCAATCCAGCTCGCATGAATAGTATACATGGGCGAGGCCGGGCCGAACTTTGGTTTAGAACTTTATTTCCAAGTCCGGCCCAGCCAGACTATCAATAACTATTATATATATATTATTTAAAAATTAATTATTATATATATTTTTAATAATTTTTTTTTATGTAAAATGGTCATTATATAGCTCAAAAAATCAACTGAATAAACAACCCCTATACAAAGAGAGGCTCAAAAGCCCATAAAAAATAAAACGTATAATGTTAATGTATTGCAAAGGATTGAAAAATGCTACTGATAAAGATAAGAGATTTTACTTGTTGGGCTTCTTAGCCTCTGTACAGTTTTTATGAGCTAATAAAGTCCTTTTATATATATATATATATATATATATATATATATATATATATATATATATATATATATATATATATATATATTCGGGTTTGGCCGGGTCGGGTTTGGGTTTTATATGAAAATCAAGCCCAATCCATTATATGTTCGGACTTTGGTAGGCCTAGGCCGGGTCGTCTTATATTAATATATGTTTGCCCAAGCCTAACCTTTGATATCAAGTCTGAGCGGGTTAGTTGAACTGCGGATCACTTAAATAGGTCTACTGCTAGCAAAGCTTTAGGTACACTGTGACTAAACTTGTTCAAGGTTCACTTTCGTTTTCGCCCAAAAGTAAGATGTATATTTCTTTTGACATGGAGTGAGCCAATAAGAGAAGACTCAAAAGAGCAATAATGGTGTAAGAAATTCGTGGATGAATCATGATGAGGCAGTGAAGATTCTAACACCCTACGAATTTTACAGAAAAGGAGTTGAAGGACAAAACAAGGTAACAAGAAAAGAACCCATTGCTTTCTTCGGTCCCAAAACCATTTACCTTCTGCGATCACAGAAATTATGCTTTCGTATATTTTGTGAAGAAGTAACAGAATTACAAGTCCAAACTCGACCTACATAGTTGAAGCAATGCTTAACTCAATAATTGATGAATGTTGGATATTTATAGAATCTAACATTCTTATTTTTATAGCATCCTTGCAATGAGCTTGATTTTGATTTGGATGTCGGAATCTAATTGCACCTTGGTATATTGTTATGCGTATTTATTTTTCTTTTGCACACAAGATGGGTTTATAAATGAAATAACATATATATGATCATGCCTAAAAGCTTTAGCAACTAAAGCTGCATTTCTTTAGGAACATAAACATATACAACATAATTCTTTATCGACCGTAACAAACTAACAATCTAATTCAGGGCTTAAAAAAGTTGTTCAAGGCTGCATACTTCAATTCTAAGTTATTTATGAGAGTTTGTAATTCTTTTCTTTATTGTATTAGAATTTATTTATGTTCCTATCCAGGGCTGAAAACACCCTATTTAAATAATTCATTTTTTGTGTTAGTAAAACGTCAAATTTTATCAATGGCACAACAATTATATTATTATTATTATATTTTCTCAATAATAATAATATTATTATTATTATTAATATTAATCCCGTTGGTGATGTAATTTCTGTGCATACAAGCACGCTGAGAATTAGCAATTAAAGAAACTTGAAAGCTTTATCCGATTAGGATAATATTCTTGACCATTACCTAACAATTTGAAATTCAAGGCTAAAATAGGGTATATAGTCAAAAGAATTATCTAACTTTTAATTAGAGCCTCTCATTACAAACTTATCATCTCCACGTACGATCTTATTGATTTTGAACACATGCATGTATACTAGGAACTTACAAATGAAGAAATGGACCCCTAAAGAGAATCACAGTCTAAAATATACCTTTTTTTTTTAGCTTCAGTCGTTCTAAAGACCAATTGCTTCTTTTCCCCTCTCGATAATAAATTTTGTGATTACTATACTTTAGCATATTATTAAATTAAGTCCAAAGAGTAATTAGGAATTATTTTTTTTGAATTCGACACCTTTCAAATTTTGACGTTGGGGACTAATATTAATTAGTTTTTATATATTTTGGTGATCATGTTTGATCGAGGGAGCAAGTCAGCCATGACTCTCGAGGAGATGATGATGCTCATAGTGGAAAACTTGTTTCAGTTTCAACAACGAACAGAATTAAGGCTTCAGAATTTACAAATTCAGATGAGTCAAATAGCCACCACTTTAAGTAAGTTGGAGGATCAAGGTAAGTTTCAATCTCAAGATGAATTTGAAACGAAACGGTTAACCTGGAGTCCAGGGTAAGTGTCTGTGATAATTTGGACTCGAGTTTAATAGTTGATATAGATGAACCGATAAACACTAATGATAATAATGTATCAAATTTGAGAACTACTAAATTTGTAATCCGTCAAATTCGTTTTCGGGAAAGGTTGTGTTTAGATGTGGAGATTAATGATGCTTTTATTGATTCTTTTAAACAAATTTATGATGTGGTGAATAATATTGTGAAAAATTCATTGCTTATTCGTACGTGGATAATTTTATATGATGAAATTAATGTTATTAACTCTGATCTTTTGTTTACTAATGAGCCGTACGAAACTATTAATTAATGGATTGGACATAGAAGAATTTAGTTCAAAAAAATTATCATAAAACACCAATTGATAGAAGTCTACGTAGAGCTAAACGACATTAAACAAAAACGATTTTTAAAAAGCAACTCAAAATTTTATTTTTATTTTTACTTTTATTTTCGATAATAAATATCACCGGGGTTTAGTTATCATATTAAATCACTCAGTAGATGTGTGTTGATGTCTTACATTGTTTGGGACCTGAAATTTGTAACTCCTTTGTACACGCGCGTTAAGCATTCTTTTATAAATTTGCCATTTTTCTGTAAAATATTTGGCTCAAGTGTAAGAAGTTTACACAAGTCAGGCATGCGAGTATATCATAATATAAGTTCTTTTTTCTCTTCAAAATCAATAAAATTTAGACACCGTTATTATTATTTGATCAACTAATAGATTGAAATGTGGATAAATTAATATTCTCTTAATTTAAAATTATCTTTATAGAATATTTGAATAATTTTTAGTCATTTATTCCATTTTTTTGTTATGATCTATGAAAAATATTTTTTTGCTTGTTTGATTTCATTTAACATCTTTTTAACTTTATTTCAAAGTTACTTTAAAAATATTAGTCCTTATAATGTAGTGGGCTGTGGTGTTTAGGTCAAGTCCAACCCATTATTTTATATCATCTACTCTGAACTAAATTTTTACAGTATTTACTCTATTTATATAGTTGCTACAGTAAATTCATTCCAACCCATTACTCCATTCTTCTACTTAAAAAAAGAATCTCTACATCAAACATAATATTATATCAATATTTTAAATTTTTCATCAAATAAATTATTATAATTAAATTATAAAAAATAAAAAGTAAAATTAAAATAATCAACTTTAAATATGGAGTAGGGTATGAGTTACTCTAAATTTGGAGTAACACATACCCTATTCCATATTTAGGGTAAGGATTTAGCGTATGGTTAAACTTCAACCATACTTCAAATATAGTATTTACTATATATTTGGAGTACCATTGGACTTGCCAACCCTACTCCATATTTGTTGTAATTGCTATATGTGGAGTAAGGTGGTACTCCAACCCTGCTATGTACTCCTACTTTAAATATGGAGTAAGGTATAAGTTATTCTAAATTTAAAGTAACTCACATCTGAAGCTATATTTAAAATTAATTAATTTAATATTACTTTTTACTTTTTTTAATTTAATTATACTAATTTATTTAAAGAAAGGTTTAAAATATTAATATTATAATAATAAAATATTATTCAATGAAAAGATTTTTTTAAGATAAAATAATAAATAAAATTTTTTTATTATAATATATATATAAATAAAATAAATATTATAAAAATAGAATTTAAAATAAAAGATATAAAATAATATGTCGTACATGAGTTATATGGCTACTCTAAATCTGAAGTAGACGACTGGGTCTATAAAAGTGAGTTTTTTAGGTTAACAAATGATGGCTAAATAATAATAATGCCAAATATATAATTGGGAAATTATGGGTGGGGTTTTGGTTAGTCAATCAAATCAAAAGGAAAGAAAATAAAAAGAAAAGGAAGAAAATAAAAGAAAAGGAAGTAGCTTTAAACGAAACTTTGGTGATATGATGGGGGCTACAAATCAAATTATCCAAATTCAATTCAACCATCTGTTCACAAAAATTTGGAGTCTTTGTGTATTCCATTTCCCATTACTTATGCTTAATAAGAGTTGGTTTAAGTGATAAATTATTTAATTTTATTTAAATAGGATTTTAAGTTTGAGTTTCAGTGAATATAAAATTTTTTTATTAAAAGACTCACTATAACAGCTAACTATGCGACCCGAATTAATTATAAACGTAATCGGAATAAAGCTCCGATGAATCAAATATGAAAAGAAATTTTCCTTTACTTATTGTGCATGCATGTTTTATACTCTCAATCTCATATACCCTATAATTTTATTGATTAATCATTAATAAGTGCCACTAAGTCCACTTCCTTACAAGCTACAATTAAAATTAAATAATATTGTTTGTTTGCTGATTATTTTAATCCAGATTATTATTCAACATGTGACTAATGTGTTTTAGGCATCATATTGTTGTCTAAAGTATTTAAAAAAACATTGTCATTACAAATGATTTTGCATATTTTGGAGATAAAAATTATTAGCAATAAGAAAACGTCATAATAATTAGCTCTAACTAAACTAATTCAGACTTGTAAATAAAGTTTTAGTTTAGTGGTTACGATTCAAGTTGTGACCTTTAGAGATCTCAGGTTTGAGTTAAGGGGTATGTGAGATTTTTCTTTGTATTTATTATAAGAACAACTGTACAAATTTAAAAAAATAAAAATAAAAAGAGTATTGTATATGTTTTTCTTTCATAAAATGTGAATTACATATTAATAGTAGAAATAGTATGTCATGACTCACATGTATTGAAATAAATACCACTATCATTAGTATGATTAAAAAAGATACATAATACTCATACATAGAAAACCAAAATACTTATAAAAAAATAAAGTTAACCATAACATGCATGCATATAGAATTAGAGTCATTTCATTATTTTCATTAGTCAAAAGCCATATTGCCTTGAAAATTATTTTAACATGTAGCCTTTTTTATTTTATCAAACATTTAGGCTCTATTACGATACAATGTAAAGAATTATAAGTCTTAATATAATGTGATAGCTGAGTAAATACATAATTAAATTGAGCTAATCTAATACAAAATTAACTATTCGGTTCATCTGTATTAAAGTTTACTCTACGCCACTTATATATATGACTTTTTCTATGTTGATTATTTTACGTCTAGAATTTCAAACATTTCTAAGCTCTGTTCTTTTTAATTTATAATTCATTCAGTTCAGTATTTATCAATATTACATACTTATAAAATTATACTCAAATAAATATTTATCAGTAATTATTAATTTAATTTAATTTAATATTTTTTAAATAAATTAAGAAGAACGGAGCCGAATAGCAAAAACAAACCTAAAATTGCTCGTAGAAATATTAAAGAAAAGAAAAGGGGGAAAAAAAAGGCAGAGATGCTAAAGTAAAGCGAAACCCATGTGACTTAAAAACAATAAATACATGTACCTCTCATTTTATTTTTTAATAATCTGTACTAGACATAAATAAGTTTGAGGCTTATATTGAATCGCTTGTTCTATAATGATAGATGAATCAATTAATTAATTTCAATTTCAACGATTATTCCTCATCAAATAGTATCTAATACCATGACCATCCATAAATAATTGGAATTTGAAAGACTTATGGCATGTTCTTTTTAACTTATTTAGTATCAACTTCATTTTAATTTTATTTAGTTTAATTTCAACATTTAATAGTTAATTTCAGTTTAATTTTAGTAGTCAATATTATTAATTAATATTAATAATTTTAAATAATAAATAATAAAACTAACTGATAATATTAATGCTTTAAAAATCTATTAATTATTATATTTATGATAAATAATTTTATTTCATAATAAATAAATAAATTAATACTTTTAAAATAATAATTATTATTATATTTTAGTTATATAACTTATATATATGATAATATAATTGAAAAATCTATATAATAATATTTATAATAAAATAAACATATAATGATTTAAAGGATAATTTATAATAGAAATTTTAATTTAATAATATGATTAAATTATATACATGTTGAATAGGTTGAAATAACTTATGTAATGTTATTATTTTTAATAAAAAATATTTTTTTTCTTTTTTTATTAACCTTTAAAACTCATGCACCCTTTTTAAAAAAAAATTTACAAATAATCTTTTTACTAAACAATCAAATTTATCCTTAAAAAAAGATAAATTGAGCTTTGAAGTTCCCTTTTCACAACTAGACTTCTCTTTTATTACCATATTATTATTATTATTATTATTATTATTATTATTATATACGAAGAAAAGTCCAGCATCACCTTTTAAATGAATACTTATCAAGGAAAAGAAGCAGCTTTTCTCCCCATGAAAATTTCAAAATATATGATATGATATGCTGTTTATTTTTAAAAAATAACTGATATGTAATTGCTCATTTCCGGGTAGGGGGGAAATTAGGGAATAAAAGGGGGACCATCTTCTTTATCATTTTATCCTCCTATTCAACAGCATATAGTCATCTATGCAATGCATTTTTTTTGAAATGCACTAAAAAATATTCTTTATTTATCAAACCTAAACTTAAAAAACACGCAATATTGTTTGACTGTTTTGTAAAAAAGTCCATATAGAATTTTTTGTTTTAAAAGAGTGCATGTGATTTTAAAAGTTAATAAAAACATGTTTCTCAAAATTTTGAAACCACATATGAAAAGGTAATTTCAGTTATTTCAATAAATTCAATATTCCTATATTTCAACTATATTATTTGTGAATTATTTATCAAGATTTAAGTAAATTACGGAAATTTTTCATTTTGTTATGATTTTTTAAAGTTATCGTCAATTTTTAATTTATATAAATATTTATACTTCTCAAAAAATTCTAAAATTTATCACTAATGTGTATTGTATTTTTATAAACAAAGCTGCAAAATTTCACTTCAAAATGGACAAGATTACGCTTCCAAATGTGGTTTCAAAATTTTGAGAAGCATCCTTTTGCTAACTTTTGAAACCACAAGCACCCTTTTGAAACAAAAAATTCCACGAGAACCATTTTACAAAACTGCCAAACTACAGGACATATTTTTGAAGATTATCCTGAAAAAACATGTTATCCGGTGTGTGTCAATTGTATGTGTTATCTACAAAAATGTTAGATGCAGTGTAAAAAGCAATAAAAATCTATCATATGACAACAAGATCGAGAAAATTGAATTGAAGAAGAATGTATAGAAGTAGGCTATATGAAGAATTGAACATATTTGTGTGGCAGACAAAATTAGTTGCCAAATTAATTCCCCTTGTATGAAAAATTAATGTGTTTGTAGTTTTTTTTATAATTAAATAGTGTCATTTTATTTCAACCACAACAAGAACGGTACAACAAGAACAGTACGACAAGGAAAGAGCAAAGGATCAAACCAAGCTTAAACATTGACCTGTAGGAGGAACAAACCACATAAGGAAAGCAAAAAGACCACAAAAGGAAACTAAGTCTAATCTAAAGGTAGTAAAAAAGGCAAACGCAAACTGGATACCGCCAAAGAACATGACTTGAAGAACCGAAATCCAACAAGCAACCCAAAAATAAAAATCTACATAAACTAAACAAAAAACAATCAAAAGAATCTTGCCAACACTTAGATTTGAAGAGATCGTTTTGAAGAAATGTCGATTTCTAGATCTACACCGCACCGATAACCTCTTCGACTTATGCCGCAAGCCTTTAAAGAAATAGGTCGCTTCCGTCCATGGTGCTGAAGTTGCACGAAGATAGATCGAACGGTTTATGATCAGTAGATGTAGTATAAATATGATCAGCTGATTATAAAGAGGAACACTGAAAACAATAGCTGAAAATCGAAACTAGAGAACCAGTGAGAAAGACACAAAAAAAAACTTCAAGGAGATGGGGAGGAAGAAGGAAATAGACCTTTTCGTGGGCTTCATGGCCCGCCCAACCCGCTCAAGCCCGTGATGTATTGGTCGGATTTGGGAGATGATTTTTTAAATTTTGTTCGATCCGGCCCGAACCCATTAAAGCCCGTAAGATATATGAGACGAGTTTGAGAATAATCTCAAATTTCATTAGCGGCTCGACCCGCATTCTTTATATAAAAAATAATTTTTTATATATATAATGTAATATTTGTAATTATTGAATTAAAAAATATAAATATTATTAGTTAAAAAGATATTATGTAACATTTAAATTTGTAAAAGTTTAATATAATATTATTGAGATAGAAAAATATTTATGTTAAGTATTTATAATTTAGCATATTTTGTAACAAAATACACATGTATGTTTCTTTGGGTAAACTCAAGCTCAGGCCAGCCCGAAAAATATTTTAGGCAGGTTGGAATGGGTTTGAAATGAGCTTTAATAGATAAAAGCCTACTAGACCCGATCTGAATCCATCCCAACTCAGCTCGTAAACAGGTCTAAAAAGAACAATGACTTCCTTCTTCCCCTCAACCCGAAACTTGAAAGATGTTTTTCTAGAGTGAGAAATTAGTTAAGTAATCTTTATTCAAATAAGAGCTGGAGTAATATTTTGTTAAGATCATGAAACTTAATGTGTTTGTAGTTACGAACTAAACAAATCAACACAAATAAACAATGTTAAAATTTAAAAGGATTTGTCTGTTCAGAAAAATAAAAAAAAAATACTAACAGGCAAATTAAAGGACCGAAGGAGGTAGTTCTTAGTGGTGCAAATTGACCCGGCATTGACATGGCTCGTGAGCATCCCGTTATAAGTGGTTGAGATTCTCTGAAGTTTGGATATTATCGGTCCTGATATTTTGAGGGTCACAAGTAAAATTAGAGATATAAGCTCTCTTTATTCAAATTTTTTTTTATATAAATTTGTGATATAGGCTAATAGATACTTAATAAAAACTATTTCAGTGTTTTATTTTAATTCATATTAAGTTTTTTAAAATTTATATATATATATATATATATATATATATATATATGTGTGTGGAGAATAAAAATTATGAGCCCCTTTTAATAGGACCTAAGGCCGTTGCACCTCTGGCCTATGCTTAAGGCCGACTCTAAGTTTGGAATTCGTAAAGTTTAAATTTCAGTCAATATCAACCATTCATTGAGTTTTAATGGTTCAAGTTGAGTTTTGGTGATTTATGGGTTCCGCAGTGAAATTAAATTTGAACCATAAAAATTCAATGAATAATTAAGATTAATTAAAATATACAACTTCACCCATTCTCAAATTTAGAGAATCAAAATCCTAATATTAATATCGTTTAGTACTTATTTACCTAGTGAAAGGACTTTTTATATGAACCCAATTTATAAACTCCTTATAAACAAGAAATTCGAGAAAAGAGGTTTTTTGTTCCATATTTATCAACAATACTTTTTTTTAAGTGATTTATACTTTGAGCATAGATTTCTCATCTATTACACTGTTTACATATTAGTTTTAAGTCTTAAAATTTATCCTATTATATTTGTTATAGGATTAGGATCCTCTGTAGTTGAATTTTCAACTACAGAGTAAAGTTGTTAAATCACAATCATCCTTTTTAAAATAGATGACTGTAATTTTTTAAATAAAAAATAATTTAAAAAAAAATTAAAATCATTTATTTTAAAATAGATGTTTTCAACTGTAAAAAATTTAAATCTATTTATTATATTAGGTTTCGAAATATTTAATTAACATGGAAAATTTGTATTACGATAACAATAAATAGAGAGATATTTGATATATGTGACAGAGTCATTCATTTTATAAGTAATAAATAAGAAAATTATTTTGTCATTGACTTAGACTCTTAGGATTGTTTTTTTAATTTAAAGGTGTGGAAGAAGTGTATACAGTAATACTCCACTTCAGTCATGTCACACCAACTTTTGTATAGGTCCACAAATGTCATAATCTCATCCTTAATTATGGAATTTTCTGACAACAATAATAAAAATGAATAATTTGAATTAATGTGTGGCATCAGTTTCATAATATATACTCTGATAATCAGACTCTTACACGGTATAAAGCTTTAATTTGACATATAGCATTTTAATATTATATCTAACCAATATATAAAGTCACTAAATAAAAATTTTATTTTAAAAAATTGATCTCTAAACTAAATAAAGAGGTCAAATTGGGGTTTTTTAGAAAAAGTCAGATTTTTTTTACCTTCTCTCATTCAATGATCGAGAACTAACGAGAGATGATTTAATTAATAAGAGAAAATATTTAATTAAGTGTATCAATTTTCGATCATTAGATTAAAAAATGATAAAAAAATCTGACTTTTTTTATAAATTTCCATCAAATTGATCCTTGATGAAAAGATCCGAATATACCGAACTAAATTAACTTCACAAATTCTAAAAAAACCAAAATACTTATAATTATATTTACATATAAAAAAGAAAAAAAAAGAACTTCTGCTAAAAATGAGACAAATTAGCAGAAAGCTGGAATCTTTACAAAGTATTAGTAATATCTTAGGCTTTTGGCCAAAATACAGAAATTTTTGACGAGGAACTAATTAAACTACTCTATATATAATTAAGAACCACTTAAGATTGGGCTCTAACATATAATTTGGTGGATAATTATATAATTAGAGCTTTTAATTTATTTAAGGTAAAAATTTATTATTATCCATCGCAACTAAAACGTTGCAAAGATCCGATAGTCTACAATGAAGAGACACGTAGTCCGCCGTTAACTGGTTATTTTCTCTCCATAGTACCCGGCATTGGTCCAAAACTAAACCCAACCGCTTCTTGAGGTCCCGGTTCTGTATTTCTAACCGGTTCAATTGGACCGTGAGATTCTCTAAATGCCTCTTCTTTCTCCAGCGAGACCTTCGGGCTGACTCCCGGTTCGATAACATCCGCCGTTTCTTTTTCTCATCGGTCGAGTGACCAGCCCGGTTTGACCCTTCTGAACCGGAGTTTGGGCTGTCCACTTGGTCAGAGAGTTGGAATAGGGATGAAAGTTCTTGAATTTCACTGGGTGTAAGTAACCCGGTTTCGAAAACCGGGTAATCGGGTTGGAGGGCTTCTTCTTGGGCAAAAAACATGGCTAGGGGAAATATAATTGAACCGGTTTTTATGTTTGAAAATGAACCGGAGAGAGGGAAGGAGGAGAAAAGGGAGGGAGGAAGTGAAAGAGAGGGATATTTATACAGGGAGAAAGGTGACAAATGGGTCCCATGTAACAAATGATTCTTGAACCGAGATGGGGTATTTTTGTCCTAAAATCTAAACATTTAATTATGTTTTCAGTAATCCTTCTTAATTTATTATTTTGATATGTTTTTGAGTGTTTTGCATTAGAACTGTTTATTGGAGTCCGACTTTTAATTAAAATTATTAATTTAAGTTGGTTTAGCTCGTATTTTAAAGTTTTGGATTCGAGCCGAATTTATTAAGTTATTCACAAGTTCGATCTTTAGTCCGTAAATAATTTTTATTATAATTCTTTTGTTGAATAAATAAGGAAGAAAATCAGAAGAATTTATATAAGCATATATAATTGTAAAAATATAACAAGAGAAGAAGCGTGAGATTTATATAATATAAGCACCAACATCTCCGATTCAACTGCATTGCCGATTGCTCATATATTGGAACAGATTAAAAAAAAGGTAGATTATCTACTTTTCATATAGAATATAGAAGTTGAAAATAACTATAAAATATACTACATAATACATATAATAAATAATATTATTGTTCGTTAGATCGAATTTAAGTATTTATATAAAAAATTAAGTCCACCCATAAAATTTTAAGTTTTAACGAACTCAGACTTATTAAAAAAATAAGTGTCCAATCTCGGCTCATATGACCAAACTCAAACCGGGCTATCCGCCGAGTCCTGCCCTCAAACATGTTTGTGCGGTTAATTGTTCAAAATTAAAACTTTTCCAAAGTGGCAATGGCAGGCTTTTTCTACTGTCAGTTGGAGAGAAATTGATTTGAAAGATATGCATTGATTGGATATTGGTGAACACATAGCATGTGATAGAGTTTACTGCATTAGAAAGTTCATATAGCTGATCATATAGTTCAGAGAAAAAAATTTAGTTGATTGATTGATAATTTACGTGTAATTGGAAAGATCTATCTCAAGAGTTTCAAAGAGTTTATTAGCAGCTAAGGGTCAAAACCAGTGCGAGCCACTTTACCACTTCTGCCTAAGATCGGAAAACTTTAATGTATATTAATTTTACATAAAGTAGCTAAACCAATAGGTTACATATAATTTTGGTATGGTATGCTTTTTTGTGGGTTTCTTTTTTTGGTTATATTTGTTTTGTGGGCCAGAGAGAGGAGTAGTTAGAGAAGGAAATGAGGTTAGCTTAATCACGAAGAATCAAACAAAAACAGATTAATTGCAAATTATAACCATTATTAAACTTTTTCCAGTGCTGCTGACCAAACGCAAACAAGTAATTTAATTTAATTTTAAGGTACGTACGTGGTATATGTCGGTGGCGTTTTGGTCCAGAAAGTACCGCATATATACAAAATTAAAATTATCACATTTACTTTTTATTTTCTTAATTGGACTGTAATAGTTTTTTAGTGGACATCATCTTAGTTCCAAAGTTTCTGGTACTATTAATTAATTAATTTTTTTAGTTAAAGTTATTTGTCATAATTTACACTACTTAAGCTGAAAGAGATGGAAAATTGATGAAGTCGACATATAAATTGAGAAAAATATGATTTTGGACACTTGGATTTTGTGAGACCTAATATACCTAAAATGATAAATTAATTTTTAATATTTACTTTTCTTTTACTCGCACTAATTTTGGTTTTGTAGTTTACAAGTGCTCCGTACGAGATTTGAGATTAGATTTTTCATAATTATTGACTTCATGGCAAATTAACATTACAAAATATTGAATATTGGTAATAGTGATATTTAAGAAGTCATTCATGTTCGAGATCCCATCTCAAAAATAAACGATTAAACATATAAAAAGTGATGTAGATAGAATTTTACTATAATCAAACTAATTTTGTATGACTTGAGTTCTATCTTATATATTAATTTATCTATGCAAATCAGGGCCGGCCCTAGGAGTGTTGGGCAGGTGCCACCGTGTAGAGCCTATAGTCGTAAGATGTCTAAAATTATATTTTTGTTTAAAATTTTAATAGTTATTATAAAAATGCAAAAGTAAACAATGTTTAAAACTAGATCAATTGATAGAGCATTAGTTAAACTTATAAGAGGTCAAGAATTCAAATTCTAAATTTTGCAAAAAGTAAATATTTATTGTAATATTTTTTTTATTGAGATTCTCATCTTACGACTTTTAATAATATTTAGCCTAAGACCTTCAAATTATCATGTATATATGCAATCATGCCAACACTTTCCAGCATCACGGTGTTAATCCAAATTTTCAACAAGACTGCTGTATAATCAAAATTCTTGAAATAAGAAAATAATTATAAATTATCAGTAGACGGATTGGAAGAGTAAGTTAAAAATTTTCTTGGTGATTCATATTAAGACTTACTCGCCAAAGTTAAATCAACTATAACAAAAGAAAATACAAAGAATTAACACCCTGAATTCCATTTTTAATTTTCTCTCTTCCTCGGACAAAAAAATTGAAATAGCAACCTCAAACTCCAAAACAAGCTAAGTTTCCTTTGATTGAGCAAGCATATAAAAGTGTGCAGGCATATTGGTCTGCTAAAACCAAGAATAGCTGGGGAAAAGAAAGTATGCTAATCAACATGGCATTCACATAAAATTCATAACATGGCATGCACATGCCTGAATCAATTCATAGAGTATGATTTTGATAAAGAATGTTATGAAAGAGTAATAATATTAATGGATAGCTTTTGTTGGTAGTTTTATTATAGTTGGAAGTTAGTGTTGGTTGGTTTTATTAGAATAAATCAAAGTGAAGTGGAGGAGAACATGCACACCTTCAGTTAATCAGATTCAGATATGGTGTTTTTATCTTAATTAAAAATTTAATTTAATTGGGTTGTCAGGTGTTAAAAGAGAATCTAATTAACCTTAGCATCTGCCTTCTGTTGTTTTTAGTGCGGTTCTAGTTCTCACCCATGTGCTTGTTTGCTATTTTTGTCGTGTTATTGAGAGATCCCGTTGAAAAATACTAGTTTTGGACTAACTCAATCAAATACATGATAAAAAAGGATGAATAATTTCACGCAGTAAGGGCAAAGGGATCTAACCGAGAGGTATTATAAAACAGTAAAAATAGAAAACTCGTATCATATCCATTAAATTCCAATCTAAAAATTCAGAAATTATCATCTTAAAAAAAAAATTTAGACAAACTAAACAACAAGATTCTCAATAAACATTTCCAACACATAGATTTGAAGAGATCTTTTCAAAAAAATGTAGATATAAATATCTACACCGCATCGTCTTCAACTAAATTTTTTTAATAGAGTAGATTGCCATCACCTTGTGCGTTAAAATTGAACAAGATAGATCTGAAAAATAGTTGAACAATTGATGCATAAATCGTCAAAGAAAAAACATTCTGTTTGCAACTTTCCAGCATCACGGTGTTAATCCAAATTTTCAACAAAACTGCTGTATAATCAAAATTCTTGAAATAAGAAAATAATTACAAATTATCAGTAGACGGATTGAAAGAGTAAGTCAAAAATTTTCTTGGTGATTCATGTTAAGACTTACCGGCCAAAGTTAAATCAACTATAACAAAAGAAAATACAAAGAATTAACACCCTGAATTCCATTTTTAATTTTCTCTCTTCCTCGAACAAAAAAATTGAAATAGTAACCTCAAACTCCAAAACAAGCTAAGTTTCCTTTGATTTGCCCTTACTGCGTGAAATTATTCATCCTTTTTTATCATGTATTTGATTGAGTTAGTCCAAAACTAGTATTTTTCAACGGGATCTCTCAATAACACGACAAAAATAGCAAACAAGCACATGGGTGAGAACTAGAACCGCACTAAAAACAACAGAAGGCAGATGCTAAGGTTAATTAGATTCTCTTTTAACACCTGACAACCCAATTAAATTAACTTTTTAATTAAGATAAAAACACCATATCTGAATTCTTGGAACAATAAAACTAGTAACGAGGAAACTAATCCAAAGTAGAAAAAAAAAACACGGTAAAGTTAGTCAAGCAGCAAAATTACCAACCTAGTTTGCTAGCAACAAGTAGTCAACATTTATTCACCTTATGGTTGTTTCAAATGTTCAGATATTCCTATATCTTATTCTACTTTCCGTTTTGTAAAATAAAACGTGAACCTAACACGGATTTAGATTTTTTAAAGTTGGAAAATGACATTTTGATGAATCTCAATCATTTATTGAGTCTTAATAATTGAGATTTAGTTTTAGTAGTTTGTGGGAACTGCGGTACAATTTAATCTCAGCCATTAAAACTTAATGGTTGGTTGAAATTCACTGAAAAATACAACTTTACCGTTCTCCAACTTAAAATCCAAATCCATCCACCTAACACCATATGACAAATATATGTTATAATTTTTTATGTACTTCAGAACTTCGATTATTTATTGGACAAGACCAGCAACTATATGAGCAATTTCATTTCTCTATACTTTTGAACTTTTTTTGCTAACTATGACACTTTTGGAAATGCATAAATGATAATTTCCAGCCCCCCAACAATCAAAATTTCAAACTCATATGAAGCCAAGCAACTCCTAAGTTAATGGTTTTTCTACAGAATTACAATCTAACCGTAATTTTTCGGTGTCACTCTCAAAAACCTGAAATCACATTATTTTTTGTATTTCCGAAATGAAAACGATTCAGTTCCCATTTTTGTGCTGCCTAGGACATATTGTGTGGTGTCCCTCCAACATGTGGGACCCACATTATTAAATTCTAAAAAAAAGAAGAAAAATATGAAAAGAATGTTGAAAAAGTGGCATTGGTAGGTGGTAAAATTCGGTGCTAATTGGTGGTGAAATTGAAGGCCGCTTAATTTACGCGTTTGTATTTCCTATAAATAGAGAGGCTTCTGCCTCAATTGATAGAGAGAAGAAACACAGATAAAATATATCTGTGCAGAGAAACTTAGGAAAAGAGTTCCTAAGAGTTGGGTAAGAGAGAAAATAGTTAGGTTTTGGGAAATACTTGAATGCCACTATTTTGTAATCTCTTGGTGTACATACTATTATTTTATAGTGGAGAATTATTTGGAGTTTATCCCGTGGGTTTTCCCTAATTTATTTGGGGTTGCCACGTAAAAATCTTTGTGTCTTTTTATTCTGCTGCTATTATCTTTTCTCGTAATCTATTATTGGGCCTAACAAGTGGTACCAGAGCCGTAGATTGTTTTATCAGTAGAATTTGTGGATATATTTTCAAAAAATAAATATACCACGACGACGAGAAAATTACGACAAATCCGGTGGCGCAATCCGTTCAAAAAACCGTCACAGATACGCAATTTGAGTGAATAGTAAAATAGTAACTTGAATAATACTATTCATATTTGGTATTTTATGAATAGTGTTATTTAAGTATACGGGAGACATACTATTACTATTCCAATATACAAGTATTATTTGGGTATAAGGTACTATTCACATATACAGTCACTATTTACGTGAATAGTAAAATTTTGCCATTTTTAAAGTTTTGACATGGCGAACGACGGTGTAATGATTAAATTGATGGATACGAATTATTCAATGTGGAAATCCAGAATGGAGGACTACCTCAATTGCAAAGATTTGTACGATCCAACTGAGGGTGGTGATGCAAAGTCGAAGGATATGAAAGAACAACAGTGGATAAAGTTGAAGAAGCATACATTGGGTACAATACACCAATGGATAGATGCTAGCCTGTATAACCACGTGAGGAACGAAACAGATCTCAAAGTTCTCTAGAAGAAGCTAGAGGATATGTACGAGGCTAAAAATGCTCAAGGAAAAGTGTTCATGATTCGCAAAGTTATAAACTTGAAACTGACAGAGGGACGATCAATCACACAACACCTGAATGACTTTGAAGGATTCATGAGTGAGTTAGCAGTCACCGGTATGTCCTTGGATGATGAGACGCAAGCATGTCTTTTGATGGGAACTCTACCAGATAGCTAGGATACTCTTGTCGTATCATTGAGTAACTCAGCTCCAAATGGTGTGGTAATAATGTCTATGGTAAAGAATAGTCTACTTAATGAAGAGCTTCGTAGAAGGGACGTTGCCAGTACCAGTTCACAAGCCCTTATCACAGAGAATAGGGGCCAAAGCAAGAGTAGAGGTCGTGGAAATGGAAAATCGAAAGATAGATCCAAGTCCCGAGAGAAGAGGTCATGTTACCACTGTGAAAAGCATGGTCATCTCAAAGGAACTGCCGTTTCTTTAAACAAGAGAATGCAAACTGAAGTCAAGATAATGACAAAAATACATCTGCTACAATCACAATAGAAGATGGAGAGGATGATTTAGTATCTCATGATGCAGATTATTGTTATGTTGGAGATGCAGATACCGAGTGGATTGTAGATTCTGGTGCCTCATACCACTGTGTTCCAAAAAGGGAATACTTCTCAACCTATAAAGCGGGCGATTATGCTACTACCAAAATAGGAAATAATAGTGTCTCGCAAATGGTGGGAATCGGCGATATCCGTGTAAAGACAAGTGTCGTGCACATTAACACTTAAAAATGTGCGACACATTCCAGATCTTCGGTTGAACCTGTTGTCTGTTAGTGTATTGGACAATGAAGGTTATCACAATCATACAGGCTATGGAAATTGGAAACTCACCAAAGGATTATTGGTGGTGGCTAAAGGAAGATTGTGTTGCTCACTATACAAAACGCACGCAATAATATGTGCGGGTCAACTGAATACAGTTAGAGATGATACTTCACTAAATTTGTGGCATAGGCGACTGACGTATGTTAGTGAGAAAGGGTTGAATATACTGCCTAAGAAGTCCCTCATCCCATTAGCCAAAAGAAAAATTAACCCGTGTGATCACTGTTTATTTAGGAAGCAACATCAAGTTTCATTTCAAAAAAGCTCTAGAAGGAGAAATAATAAGTTAGAGTTGGTATACTCTGACGTTTGTGGTCCTATGGATACAGAATCCATTGGAGGGAGAAGATACTTTCTTACCTTCATTGATGATTTCTCAAGGAAGACATGGATTTATTTGCTGTGCACAAAGGATCAAGTATTCAAGCACTTTCAATAATTCCATGCAATGGTGGAAAGGGAGACTGGAGTGCCATTGAAGTGTTTGCGCACAGATAATGGTGGTGAGTATATCTCCAAGGAGTTCAAGGATTACTGTAGCCAATATGGTACCATACATGAAAAGACAGTTCCTGGTACACCTCAACATAATGGCATTACTGAATGAATGAATCGTACCATTGTCGAAAGAGTTAGATCCATGCTCAAAATGGCTAACTTACCTAAGTCATTTTGGGAAGAAGCTATCAATACTGCTGTCTATCTTATCAACCGAATACCTTCAACACCTTTGGATTTTAATATTCCAGAGAGGGTCTGGACAGGTAGAAATATCTCATACTCTCACTTGAGGGTATTTGGCTGTAAGGCATTTATGCATGTTCCTAAAGAGCAAAGGCTAAAGCTTGATGATAAATCAGTTCCTTGCACTTTTATCGGTTATGGAGATGAAGAGTTCGGCTGCAGATTATGGGATCCGATGAAAAAGAAAATTGTAAGGAGTCGAGATGTTGTATTTCATGAGAATGATATCATCAGTGAAAGATCTGCAAGTGACGGTGTTATCGATATTACACCAGAGAGCATTCTATCAGATGATGCCACAGAAAGAAGAATGCATCAATCAGAACAAGATGGAGAAGAAGAGCCAGTTGTGAGGGATCAAGATACGATTGTAGATGAAGATACGAATGAAGAGGGTATTGAGCAGGGGGAGCCAGAGAACCCCATTCTACCAGAAGAAGAACCTCAATTAAGGAGGTCAATCAGAGAACGCCAACCATCTACAAAATACTCCAATTCTGACTATATTTTAATCACTGGTGAGGGGGAGCCTAAAAGCTTCCAAGATGTGCAATCTTGTAAAGATAAAGATTGTTGGATGAAGGCCATGCATGAGGAGATGAATTCTTTGAAGAAGAATGACACGTACGAGCTGGTGAAACTTCCTAAAGGGAAGAGAACACTTAAGAACAAATGGGTGTACAAGCTGAAGAAAGATGATGGAAACCTAGTGAGACTTAAAGCTCGATTGGTTGTCAAAGGCTTTACTCAAAAGAAAGGTATTGACTTTAACATGATTTTTTCACCAGTTGTGAAAATAAGCTCCATTCGAGTTGTGCTAGGTCTTGTAGCCAGCTTGAACCTTGAGTTAGAACAGCTTGATGTAAAGACTGCTTTCTTGCATGGGGATTTAGAAGAAGAAATTTATATGGAACAACCAGAAGGTTTCAAGGTCAAGAGAAAGGAGGACATGGTTTGTCGCCTGAAGAAAAGTTTGTATGGGTTAAAATAACCCCGTGACAATGGTATAAAAAGTTTAACTCCTTCATGGTAGATCAAGGATACAAGAGGACAGAAGCTGATCCATGTGTATATGTCCAAAAATTCCCTGATGAAAAATTTATCATTCTTCTTTTATATATTGATGATATGCTAATCGTTGGGCCAGATGCTAAATTGATTAGTAAGTTGAAGGGTGATTTGTCTAAGGCGTTTGACATGAAGGATTTGGGACGGGCAAGGCGAATTCTTGGAATGGAGATTACCCAAGATCGAAGGTCCAATAGGCTGTGGTTATCACAAGAAAAATATATTGAACGAGTACTAGAAAGATTCAATATGAAAAATGCTAAACCAGTTAGCACTCCATTTGCCGCTCATTTCAAGTTGAGTAAGAAATCCTAATCTTCAACAGAGAAAAATAAAGAAAATATGTCACATGTTCCATATTCTTCAGCGGTCGGGGAGTTTAATGTATGCAATGGTGTGTACGAGACCAGACATCGCTCATGCAGTTAGAGTTCTGAGTAGATTCCTGTCAAATCCCCAAAAGACACATTGGGAAGCAGTTAAATGGATCTTTAGATACCTGAGAGGAACTTCAAAGTTATGTTTAACCTTTGGAGGTGGAAAGCCAGGACTTGTTGGTTACATAGATGCGGATATGGCTGGTGACCTTGATGAAAGAAAATCTACATCAGGTTACTTATTTACATTCTCAGGGGGAGTTATTTCATGGCAGTCACGATTACAAAAGTGTGTTTCATTATCAACAACTGAAGCAGAGTATGTTGCAGCAACAGAAGCAGGAAAGGAATTGCTTTGGTTAAAGCGATTCTTTCAAGAATTGGGTGTGTAACAAGAAGACTACATAGTTTATTGTGATAGTCAAAGTGCACTAGACTTGAGCAAAAATACTATGTATCATGCACGGACGAAACATATTGATGTAAGATATCATTGGCTCAGACTTGCCATTGAAGAAAAAGAGTTTAAGGTGCAGAAGATTCATACAAACAACAATGCTGCTGTATGCTGACAAAGGTCGTTCCAAAAGAAAAGTTTGATCAGTGCATCAAAGTAACCGGGATGGAGAGTCCCACAATGTAGTCGGGAGGGAGAGATTTGTTCTGTGGTGTGCCTCCAATATGTGGGACCCACATTATTAAATTATAAAAAAGGAAGAAAAATCTGAAAAGAGGGTTGAAAAAGTGGCATTGGTAGGTGGCTAAATTCAGTACTAATTGATGGCGAAATTGAAGGCCGCTTAATTTACGCGTTTGTATTTCCTATAAATAGAGAGGCTTCTGCCTCAACTGATAGAGAGAAGAAACACAGATAAAATATTATCTGTGTGGAGAAACTTAGGAAAAAGGTTCCTAAGAGTTGGGTAAGAAAGAAAATAGTGAGGTTTTGGGAAACACTTGAGTGCCATTATTTTATAATCTCTTGGTGTACCTACTATTATTTTATAGTGGAGAATTATTCGGAGTTTGTCCCGTGATTTTTCCTTAATTTATTTGGGGTTTCGACGAAAAAATCTTTATCTTTTTATTCTGCTGCTATTATCTTTTCTCGTAATCTATTATTGGGCCTAATAGGACATAACATATTACTTAATGACATATTAATGACCATTTTGGTAGAGTGAAAGGGTACAAGTCAAAATATAAATCTTCTAACTGAAAAATAAAATGTTATATTGCAACCAAATATTAGCATACACTTGTAAATCCGTCTGTTTATAAATGTGTAAGCCACTACAAAAATGTATAAATATACCATCTATTTGTAGAGGTCCGGGGACACCATATATCCTCATATTAGTACGATATTATCCACTATCAGCATAAGTCCTTGTGAATTTGCTCTTAAGCTTTATCCAAAAGGCTTCATACTAATGGAGTTATACATATTTATAAGTCCATACTTTAATATATTCATGATTCTCCCCCACTTATATATAGTTATAGCTGATGTGGGACATTTGTTTGCGTGACCAACTAGCAGGACATCACCTAGCAGCAGCTGAAACAGGTGCTACCCTAATGCCATATTCATAGAAATGTCAATTTAAACAGGCAGTCTCCATACTTGTAGAAAGGTAAAAACAATGTCCATCACAATTCAATTTTCATTTTTTTCTTTTTCCTTTTCCATTTTTCCTAAAGAGCAAAGAAAGCAGTTAAGCAAAGCTATTTATCAATCCAGAATTTTCTAAGGAGACTAAAAAGCAGCAAAGACTTGAAATGACTAGGGGAGGGGCCACCAAAATATTGACCAATAGTGAGGGAAACCTTAAGAGAATTGATTATTTTGGTGAGTAATTGCTGATAAAAAGTTGAAATTAATACAACGTAAGAGTATAAATATGAGATCTTATGATTTTGGTGGGTTGCAGGCATAATGTGAAACCGTCTATAGCAATAATCTTTTCCGTCCTCCAATTCCAAATGACAAAAGAGACTCCACCAAAAAAGCAGGACCAGCTATTAGCAGGAATAGGATGAGCGATCGCTCAGGGCTTCAAATTTTAGGGAGCCTTAAATATTTCAGGTTTATATGAATATAAAAATAAATGCAAATGTGTATATATACTATAACTATCAGAGTATAACATATAAAGTTCTGTGGTTTAGTGGTACCAATGTGCATCTCATGTCTTGAAGGTTTGATTTATTTTTAAGTTTCTTCCTCTCTTTTTTTCATATTATTATTATTATTATTTATTATTATTATTAGGCCCTGTTCTTTTCAACTTATTTTCTGTTTAGTTTAGTTCAGTTCAGTATCAATCAGTTCAGTATCAATTAGTTCAGTTCAGTTCAGTTCAGTTTCAGTATTTAGTATTCAATATTCAGTTTCAGTATTCAGCATTCAGTATTCAGAATTCAATATTAAGTTTCAGTTTATGCATTATATCAACATTATTAATGTATATTATTATTCATAAATATTAAAAGCAATGAATATTAATGATAATATCATTTCAATGTCAATTTTAGTTCATTTCTATTTATACATTATATATATATATATATATATATTATTAATTAATATCAGTAATCATAAATAACAACAAAGAAAAAGAAACCAATAATAATATTTTTAACATTATCAATTATTATTTCTAAGATAAATAATTTTATAGGAAAAATAAATAAATAAATAAAAGTAATAATATTTTATAAATATTAATAACAATTAAAATAATAAGGTAATATTCATAATAATAATAATTATAATAAAATATAATATTAATAATAATTTATAATAGTATATTTAATTATTATTATATGTAATAATTAATAAATTTTATTAGAATGTATTGTATTATTTAAAGTGTTATTAATTATTATGTATTTTAATATTTTTAAAATATTATTTATATTATTAATTATAATTCAGTTTCAGTATTGTTGAGTTTTAGTATTGTTCAATTTCAGTATTTTCAATTTCAGTATCATTCAGTTCAGTTTCAGTACAATTCAGTTCAATACCATTCAGTTCAGTTCTGTACCAATCAGTTCAGTTCAGTTCAGTACACCTACTTATCAGTTGAAAAGAACAGAGCCTTATTATCTCTTATTCAAAATAATTAATAAGGTCCCATTTTTTATGTATTCGTTGTTTATCCTTTTACATATTATTTATTATTTAACGATAACCATTCAGTATATTTTATATTTACTGATTTACATTTATATTTGTTTACGTAAGTATCTAGATATTATTTTTTCTTTCTTATTTACTAAATTTATTATTCCAAATTTTCAAATAAATGTTATTAAAGTTCAATTAATAAGGCCTCATTTTTTATGTATTTGCTGTTTATCCTTTTACATATTATCTATTATTTCACGATTACCATTCAATATATTTTATATTACTGATTTACATTTATATTTGTTTACATAAGTATCCAGATATTATTTTTTCTTTCTTATTTACTAAATTTATTATTCCAAATTTTCAAATAGATGTTATTAAAGTTCAACTAATGGATGGAGTACTTTTAAAAAAACATAAAAAAAATATATAATAGTTTCATAAATGATTATTTATGTATGTTAAAAAAGCTATTTAAATTTTTCAATATATATTAAAATAATATATATATATATATATTGAAAATGTTATGAACTTCAATTTTAAAGTAATGGGTCAGTTATTTTGTTCTTTTTATTTTCTACATAGAGCTTCAACTTGATATACATACTTAAGAGTATAAAATATCAATTTAACTAGCATATAATTAAGTGTTTGACATCGGTTATTTAACTACATTGATTAACAACAAATGTCTTATCTAGTGGTTGAGACTCTTCTTATGACTAGAGGATGTCGTGAATTCGAGACACATGTAATTAGATTTTCCTTTCAATTTATTGTAAGCGCAATTACGCAATTTTTTGAAAAAAATATTTCGAAAGTGTTTAACATAATTTCATTTTATATAGGCCCATATTTTATTTCTTGCTCACGGCCCTGAAAAAGAGGTACAACACATACAGTAAAAGCAATAAGCTAATTGTAAGGCTGGGGAAAAGAGCTAAAAAGATGAAAGGAGGAGGAAGCTCACAGAGATCTCAATTCGAAATATTCGAAAGTATTCTTCAACACAACAATAAGTGAACATCATAACTTCTGTGGCAGCCACATTTATCAATGTAATTTATATTCTAAAATACTGGCTATATTCATGAACTCTAAGATCATAAGATGTATAACAATGATCACAAAGTTAATTTTCAGATACTTGGGACTTTACCGGTGTGTACGGAAGACATGACTTTTATTCTAGTAAAAACATACCTATAGAAGCAAAAACAATATGTCATCATCAATCGGCAAATCCAACGTAAAATTAATTCTATAAAAAGCATTTATGCAGTTGAATGAGCTAATATCTATACCACACTTGCCAAGAGCAGAGAAAGAGGACGCAGGAAAGTTGAGCTGCATAATAGTAGGAAAGCACTACCTGAGCTTTGCAACCTGACTTGACGATAAAAAGTAATACAACAAAATGCCACAACTGAAATTTTTTCTGTTAATTAACTTGGTTTGCAGCTACAGATCAGACACAACAGATGCAGCTTTTCAAACAATATTGCCAATTCCAAATTCATTCTTAGAGGAAAGTGTGAAAACGAGCAATAACCTAGAATCAATGTGAGCATATAAAACAGATAAACACATATATATTGTAATTTTAGTTGTATCTTCATGAACAACAGAACTTGGTAGTTGATATATAATAATACAAGAGAATCGGTTGGTCCTGTTCTCTAAATTTGTGTAGACAGAGTTATATTTTGCCAATTTTCCAGTTTTTTTTGCCAGCATATATATTTGTGTTCACCTACAAATAATTAATAAAAAGATAAATATTTCGAAATCACTATTTTTCAAGGAAAACAGAAATATTATCCTGATGCTCAAAATTTGTCAACAATGGATAAAAACATGAACTCTGTTCTTTTTAACTGAACTTGTGGGCAAATAAGATGGTTGGAGCCAAGGTCTTACGAGTCACTTCTATATATCCTTGATGCAACGACAATCTAATCCCGAAAAACCAGTGTACTAACATATCGAAACACTAAGTGGTCATTTGACATAGGCCTAACTTGCCTCACTATTTTACCAGATTAGAAAAAAGAAGACTGAAATCGAAAAATGTAGCCAATAAAATGTTTAACAAACTAAATTTGGGAACATATTCTCAGACTAAAGCTTGCATATCACCCTACCTTTACCTTAAGTGGCCGTGCCCTGCGTACAAAGAAAGGAGGGACACAATAAGAGCAAATCCAATATCAATGCAACAACAAAAACGAGTTGAAACGATATGTATAAATATGTTTTGAAACAAATGCAACACCATTTTTTCTGACGAAAAATACACGATCATCATCTCGCCATCCTCTTGACTGTTACCATGAATGAAGTACAAATCCAGCACATTATACCAAAATTGGCCATCCAATCCAACATCAGACATGGTAGTTTTGCCTAGTAAGGTGGAGTGCTTCTTCACCATACTCAACAACTCATGCCTGTCAACCTCAAAAGTTACACATCAAAAAGAATGAGCACGATCAAAACAACTCTATGGAGAAAGAAAAATTCAACAAGCAGAACATGCCGATGCTGAAACAGAAAGAAAGGCGGCTCTACGAAGCATGAATTCAGACACAAAACTCAGTACCAATTTTAAAATAATGTAGTTGATTGCTAATCTAGATAAAAATAAACTTGAATTCGCCCAATTCAGAGCACAAATAAAAATTTAGAACCCAATGATATTGGGAACTGACAGTCAAATTGAATATGCATAACAGGCATGGCGGAAATTCAAAATTTTGTCATGTCCCCAGGAACTCCTATTAGATGCATATGGATTAAATAAAGCCTTAACTAAATAATTCTCTACCTAGGTTAGGATGCAAAGGGCTAGGCATACCATAATTCTAAATTACATCCTAACACATATTTTATACTAAGCATGTTATAACTCTAAGTTATAACCTAAGCTTGTTATAACTCTAAGTTATAACCTAAGCTTGTTATAACTCTAAGCTATAACATAAGCATAAAATAAACTAAGCATGCAAGACAACCTAAGCATAATTATTAAGTCTAAAAACGCATATTAAAAGAGAAAGAAAGAAAACTTACCAGTTGAAGCGTGCTTTAGCAGAACCTCCTTGCACAAGCCTCCAAGCGTAAGATAGCCTTTATGAGTTCCACACGAACCCCACCAACCAAAACCTCTTCAAGAGAAAGAACTAAGGAGACTCGAGTAGTTGCTAGACCACTCTAGAAGCCCCACCCGAAAATATAAACTAGAGATGCTCGAATAAAATCAAGCTCCTCAAAATAACTTGTTCAAGTAACTTTTATCGTAGGAATTTTTCTTGAACTTGGTGTCAATTGGGGGAACACAAGTGCCTATTTATAGGCTTGGGGGAGTTTGCTCCCCCTTTTCCGATTTAACCCGCATGGCTTGGAGCCCCGCGGGTTCTGCCCGCGTGCACAGTGTGCGGAGCACGTTGTGCTTCTAGAAAGCCGGGCTTGCGAGATTTACGAGGCTGGGCTTGCCAGCACTGGGCAAAGCCCAACGCGAGATATCTCGCAAGCCTCGTGGGCTCTCGCAAGTGCCGCATTGCAGCACTTGCAAGCCCATGGTGCGGGATTTCGCGCACTGAACGTGTCACGAATTCCGCAGCCCACTTGCAGTTCAAAATTGTCCAACAATTTTCTACCGGGTCCAACCATTTCAAAAAAATTCTCTTTTAATTCATTTCAAATAAATATTTATTTTATGACCCTAATAAATTAGTTACCGGTCAAAATAAATTCCTTGGTTTATCCAAAATGATCGAATCATTTCTAACCAATTAAATAATAATCCAATTATTATTTATATTATATCATCATAATAGAATAAATCTATTAGTTCTTTACTTAGTCCGATGAAGGTCTAATGTGTGTGACCTTATAGGATCCCGAAGTATTGAGCTGTTAAGGCTTAACCAACCCTTGTTCTAATGGAACCTATTGGCTCGAGGTTATAGACCATGAATAGAACTCGATTACCTTAAACGACTGTAGTACGCCTCTAGTAAGGGTCTGCCATCCCCCATTACTCGGAACGTCATTTATGCTTATGGCTTAATCCCGATTAATGCAATAGTTATCCAATGCGATGAACTCCTTTCATTCTTTAATATTAGTACCATTTGGTTTATAGGGTTTGGTTGAAGTGTTAACCCACTAATAACAAGGTTGCTCCAGGCTATCCCAGTTATTAACTTGTTACCGAAGTATATTGCCTTTTATCATAGTGTATTTGACTAGAAACCATTTCTATCAAACACATACTCTGAGAAGAGGTTTATGGCAATCATCACTTCAACAAGTGGCCAGGTATAACTCTTTAATATATCCGGAGCGATGCATTCTTTTCGACTACTCAGCTTACCAACATGCTGTCATCACTATACCCGTAATCACCCGTAACACCTTAAATTAATGAGTGTGTGGGAATGACCCAAAGTATGGCAATAGTACCACACAAGGTAACTAGTATCTCAAGTATGAGGATAATCGCGAAGCTTATTGCTTAAAGATAAACACTAACACATTAATATATATACACCAAGTGTTTATCTTACTGCGGTCTCCAATATATCTCCTATATCCATGTGTCAAACTTAAGGCACCACCTTTAGTCCTTAGGAGATTGACTGCTTAGACCCTTTCCAAGAAAGTTGACCACATGCTAGTCTTTCCGCTTTATCAATATCTTTTCTTGATGAAACTATGACTAGGGATAGTTTAGACATAATTATAATTACACATGAAGCAGGGTCCACTAAATATAGTCCAACTATAATTTCTCTGACTTTATGCTATGATATGTCAAGGACTTCTGTATACATACATCAATGAATATATTTTAACCAGCTATAATATATTTATAGACACATCGATATAAACAAAAGATTAAATGCCTTTATTAATTAAACAAAATATTCGTACTATTACATAATTAAGATACATCGCCCTAATTGCCTTAAGGGCATGCATTATATCCAACAAACTCCCACTTGCACTAAGGCCATTTAGCCATATGTCTTAATCCATATGCTTTAACATGCTGGTCATGTTTGACTAGAGTCAATGGCTTCGTCAGACCATCTGCGAGGTTCTGATAAGTGGGTACATATTCTAGTCTTATTATCTTTGTATCAACAATCTCCCTGATTATATAATGCTTTCTGGATACATGTTTGTTTTTCCGATGAGACCGTAGTTCCTTTGCATGAGCTATAGTACCATTATTATCATAATACAAAGTAATTGGATCAACAGACTCAGGCACCACACCGAGATCACCAATAAATCTCTTTTACCAGACAGCTTCTTTTGCTGCTTTGCATGCAACAATGTATTCAGATTCCTTGGATAAATCAGTAGTAGTTTCTTGCTTGGAACTCTTCCAGCATACCGCCCCTCCATTTAACACATACACAAAACCTGACTGAGACTTAAAGCCATCCTTGTCAGATTGAAAACTCGCGTCATTGTAACCTCTAATTATGAGGTCACCTTCTTCATAAATCTAGAACTCATCCTTAGTCGTTCTTAAGTACTTAAGAATTGCCTTAACGGCCATCCAGTGCTTTTCACCTAGATCCGACTGATATCTGCTCGTAAAGCTCAAAGCTTGAGAGACATCTGGCCTAATACATATCATGGCATACATGATGGATCCTATCGCTGATGCATAGGATATATCCTTCATGCGCATTCTCTCCTGAGCTGTCTTCGGACACTCAGCCTTAGATAGGTTAATCCCCTTTATCATTGGGAGATAACCTTTCTACGAATGCTCAAGGTTGAACCTATTCAATACCTTGTCTATATATGTACTTTTAGAAAGACCTAACAGCCTCTTGGATCTATCCCTATAGATCTTTATACCTAGTATAAATGCTACTTTACCAAGGTCTTTCATGGAGAATTTTCTTGACAACCATACTTTAACATTTTAAAGAAGAGAAATATCGTTTCCTATTAGTAGAATGTCGTCGACATACAATACTAAGAAAACGAATGCACTCCCACTAACCTTCTTATAAACACAAGGCTCATTAACGTTTGGATAGAAATCCAGTTCACGGATTGTCTGATCAAACCTTATATTCCAACTCCTTGATGCCTACTTAAGTCCATAAATGGATCTTTGTAGCTTGCATACCTTCGAGCCATTCTGAGATGTAAAACCCTCAGGTTGTGTCATATACACATCCCGGTCTAAATCCCCATTTAGGAATACTGTTTTAACATCCATCTACCAGATCTCATAGTCGTAATGAGCAGCAATGGCGAGGAGTATCCTTATGGATTTAAGCATGGCTACCGGTGAGAAAGTTTCATCATAGTCAATACCTTCACGTTGACTATAACCTTTCGCAACCAACCTTGTTTTATAAGTAATCACATTACCGTCCAAGTCAGTCTTCTTCTTGAAGACCCATTTCCGCTTAATCGGTCTAACCTCTTATGGTGCATCAACCAAATTCCAAACTTGGTTCTCATACATGAATCCATTTCTGATTTCATGGCTTTTAGCCATTTATCAGAATCTGAGCTTTTCATTGCCTCATCACATGCCCTTAGTTCATCATCCTCCACGAGATATAGTTCCTTATCATCAGTGATGATAAAACCATATTTATCGGGACCTTTATGAACATGACCTGTGAAACAACCTATACCTTATACTAAATCACCAAAATCGTAATCACAACATATAAATTTTTTTTTGTACTTATACTTCATTTATTTATATAATCACTTGTAACATTATATCTTTTTATAAAACAATATTATACAATGCAAAATCAAAACCCGACCACCTTCTATTCTATATGATTGTTTTGTGAGGAGAGGGAGTAAGATGAAACACAGCCAACCAATCTTTCGTCCATGATATCTATAGGTAATGAGCTTCTAGTACAAACTTTATCAGCTCTGAAAAATTTAGCGCTTTATAAGAGGCGCAACTCAGTGAATATAAACAATCTATGAATTTAGCAAATCACATATTTACACACATTATAAATTCAATAGCAAATCACACACACACACACACACACACACACACACACACACATATATATATATATATATATATATATATATATATATATATATATATATTAACAAATTCAATATACAGTCACACTTATATGGGAATGAATGAACCGGTTATTTAATTATTGTGACAACACTAGCCAAACTATTGTCCCGGGATACATGTAACATTTGTAACAATTGTCAATTGATTTGCTGGCCAGCTATATAACAATTGGTTGACCTTTTGGTCCAGATAAATAATTGGTCGACCTTTCGGTCCATTTGTCAGATATTACAATTGGTTGACCATATAGGTCCAGATGAACAGAACAAGTATTGCAATTTTTGATCGGCTATGTCACAACGTCTCTTATACTTTTCACATATTCAAGTGCAAATGTTTATTTTACAAACCATTGAACTTACAATTAGCATATATTAACACAAATGAAAATATATTCCACATACATATATCATATAAATCCAGCTTATCAAATACAATTCTCATTATAAACGTATCCAATAATTCATATATGCACCAATTCACTTCACTTAAGAATTAAATCCATTATCATATTCAAATGACACATATCAACATATTTCTCACACAATTTCATATCAAAATATTTCATATCACATTCACATATCTATACAATTAACACAACAACATATTTCACCCATATATTCATATCATGTTTATACTCACAGATTATCCAAGCTAATTCTCTCGGGATCACTTGGACCTTTCTCCGGAATCTCTTCACTGTTTTGAGCTCCTATAACATACATATATACATCTTATATCCTTTTGTAAATATATAAAGATTAATATAAACTAGAACAAAATTACTATCCTTGTGACCTTACTGACTATAACCAGTCATATCTCTCAAAACACTAAACCAAATGACTTGATTTTAGTTTTATTTTACTCTTAACACATAGCTTTATAACATATCAAAATTTCATAATTTTTTGATCACTTTTCCATTTATTACGAATTTATATTTTGAACTCTAATTCTGTCATATTTTTCTTGCACTTAGAACTAGTTTCCTTGTGACCTTACTTCACTTCAAAATTCATGACTTTCGACTTACTTACTCAAATGCATTGATTCTTCTCTTGTTCAATTCCTAATACACAATTACATAACATACTAAAACCTCAAAATTTCCAAATTCTTATACAATTTATAGTGAATTTTCCTTCAAAACCTGTTTCAGTCCCGCTTAACTTGGACAGCAGTATAGTAAAATGACCATAACTTTCTATAAACAACATGAATAGACCTGATTCTTTTTCCTACTTAAACTATACATATAAGGGAATAACATATCAAAAACTCAGAATTTTCTAAGCAGTATAACAATCCCAGATTAATTTTGAAACTCACCCCATCTCTTTGATCATCCAATTCTACACACTTCATCTTATAAAAATCATAGCTATATCCCAAATTTTCCAGAAGCAATGTAGAGATGTAGAGAATTAATTCGTCTTTTATTCATAACCTCAAATTCTATATCTAACATCTCGAAAATCATATTACAAAATCATATACATACCTGATTCTTCCTCTCTCTTTGTCCTTCTTCTTCTCTTCTACTCCTACCTTTTCATATTCTGAGTTTTTCTTTCTATTATGATTGATTTCAGATACTTATCACTTTCACAATTATCTGTAGGCTAAAATGACCATTTTGCCCTTCTTTTTCATTATATAATACTTACACTTATACTATACTATACTTATACCAATAATAAACAACTCAAGTACTAATTTAATTACCAACTATAATTTCTACTTTTATCTTCACAAAATTTCAAATCCCTTTTATATATTTAAGTGTATATATGTATATATCTAATATATTTTAAAACAAATATACCAAAATTAATATATTTATTATATATTTATACTTCATCTAAAAATTTCTAATATATATGCATAAATGAATAAAATGATGTGCGAAATGAGATGTTACAACCTGATCTTCACAATGATTGTGTTTGGACAGTGTGAGCATGAGATTTTGCAGTCCCTCTCGTGAGACGATGATGACATGTACCCGATTTTAATGCCTCAAAATAAAAGTTCTCTTTAGAATTTTTATTACCAAAATAATATTCTTCGCGAATTTTATATTTAGTAGAATCCAGTTCGGCGTGGCCAATAACGTGTCCGATAGGAGCATGAACCGATGATTTACATCCAAATTAAAAAATACCCATTAAAATATCATTAAAAATAAAAAAGATGCCCTTCCGCCCACTATTAAACCACTTTTGGCGACTTTTTAGGCCTGGTGCTTGTCGGTATGCTGGAGGCTGATGCCACTAGCGGCATCGGCCATGCCGCCGACGATATCACCATGTCACCGGTGGTATGATGCCGCCGGCGGCATGACCCGAAGCAGGTCCCCGCACAGACAGCCTTTCGGCCACTTTCGGCGAAATTAGTCAAAAAGGTCTCGAAAACCACCCCATTTCACCTATAAAAACACACCTTGAGCTGCAATGAAAGGGATGAGAACCACCTAAGGTTAGAGGTTTAATGTTAGAACGAGAAAATAGATTCTAGTGAGATAAGAATTAGATAAGGCAGAAAAAAAAGGGATTCTAATCCATTTTTTCCTGATTTTTTCTTCTTTGAATTCTCTGATTATGAGCTTAAAATCAGTAAATCCTGTAGCTAAAATCAATTTAATTAGATTTTAAAACCTGAAACACTCAAATTTACTACTAAATCATCGTAACAAGCTCCCCGGAGGCTTTTTTTTGGGTTCACGAAGAGGTGGATTCAGGACCCCGAGGTAAAAATTCTGAGTCTCATAGCTCTTTGGCATTAATATTACTGATTTGTGTTGATTTGTGTTGATTTTTGTTCATTTTTAGGGTTCCCGGTAATTTTAGACTGTTCCCTGATTAAGGTCGCCGAAGACATGTGATGTCGCCGACGGTATCATCCATGTCGCCAGAGACATCGATAATACCGCCGATGGCATCACATTCCCCAAAAGACTTCATTTTCTTGTGGGACCCTTTCTTTATGGTACTCAAAAAGCCATGCAACCTGCCTGCATACTGATATCACCGGCGACATCATTGATGTCGCAGGCGGCATCATCCATGTCGTCAACGACATCACTTGCATCGTCTGCGGCATGACTTTCTGGACAGCAGTTTTATTTTCATTTGTTCTCAGATTAGTTTATTGTCCAAAACTAGGATGTACAGTGTAACGAGGGAGGTCCAAAACCTTCCAAAAATAGACCCCACCCCATAATGTGTGGCATTTTTCACTTATAATCCTGTTAAAGCAAAGATCAAATCTAAAATTTAGTTAAAAATGGAATTTCCCACAAACGCTATTTGAATCTCATTTTAGCCATCCAATCGGGCTTTATAATATGGTAAATAAAATATGTCATATCCGTGCTAACTATTTTCTGCAGGTAGATGTAAATCGGACATTCATGTATTTTATTTATCGTATAGAAAAATGTACAGGACCTGGAAGCTTTGTAATAATTTTATTTTCTGCGCTTATTTTTGAATGGCTGTAAATATTTTATTCATCGTTTCAATTGCTTGATAAAAGCGAAAATAATAAAATAACTGAAAACACAGATAAATAGGATGGATTAAACCAATTAAGAAAGAATGAAGTATCTTAACTTGGCCTAATGAAAAATAGATAACATCATCCGAACTCAGAATCTCCACTTAAGGTATGGTCCAACCACCCGGTGGAAAAATCGTACCAAAATTTTTGGTTGAGCTGAACCGGGTGGCGACTCTATTTTAAGCACGGGATTTTGATCTCGTATCTTTTGAGCATTAAAATGTGCAAAACTATTTTCCAATCACATCATTCACATCCCCTCTCATCTTAACAAGGTTGGGGCCGCGCAAAATGTTGTTCGCTCACTGTGGCCACTCTGATGGGGAATTGATCTCTTTAAACTTGAACTTTCTTTTCATAAAGTTTAAAAGATTTTGATGATGTACTGAAATCATTGGCCAAATTAAAACTTCATTCTTTTTTAACGTTATATCCTTACACATGTAGTTAGTTCAGTAATTTTTAGGTGCCCCATTTTATTCGAGAAGCTCGCAAAGTGTCACTCATGCCCTTTTGGAATTGAGGATGCCTAGTGGGTGGATCGCTCATTTTAACCAACACGTAAACTCCAACAATCACCCCTATTTGGGAATGGTTGAGTAACATAGAATCAAGGTAAACGAGAACCTTCTACATCAACAACCCTATACCAAAGCCGCGCTAGAAAAAGCCTTAGCACATCATTCCCTTAGGGTCACCAGAATAAATAAAATAATTAGGATGCACTTCTTTCACCATTACCGGTGAAGAAGCCAAACTCCATCCTTCCAAAGAGGCGTTACGCGGGAGTCATATGGTTGGAAGAAGGACGATTTACATGCCATGTGCTCTGTGATCACGCACCCCCATGCATCGGCTTCAAGAGCCAAAAAGGAAGTAACTTACCCTTACTACTTCCGCTTATAGAAAGGGTTTAGCAACACACGTAGGACTTCTCTTGTACCTCCATTGCGTCACCACATATCATTATGTATGGCGTGAGATACAAACGTCCTATGTATGTTGGAGGGATAAGCCATTACATCATCTCTAACCACATCTATGTGCAGCCATACGACAACAAAAGGGCATGCATACCATCTATACCACTCATGAACCCATTCATGATCTGATCCACCACCTACCATTTCAGCTAGGAGGAGGTGGACTGATCGTCGCACCTCAGTTTGGAAGAGGATAGAACATCGCTTGATTCATCACCCCCTCACCCCAATTGTCACCACGGAAGTGGAAGGGATTCCACACACTGATTCCAGTGCGGAGTCAGATTTGAAAAAAGTTTAGTTAAGCTAGAACCCCTTTCAACCAGCCATGTCTTTTCTAAGAAACGAAGGGACCCCTCCTACCGAAGAACCCTCCGACCCTACTTCTAGCTTGAGAAAGAGATCCCAGCCGCCGTATGGCTTCGACTTTGCCAGTGCTATTGCATAACTCTTAAATTCGGATGCTTTTCAGGCTTCTATCCAAACCACTATTCAGGCTGCCGTTAAGCAAGCTCTCGAAGATAGAAATTCTGGTCGAGTATCGACATCCGATATTTAGGCCCAGAATAGTTCAGCATAGATGCTGACCAGTCTGATAGGGACAAGACCTGTCACACCTATTTTTCAATCAACCCAACCTATGGCGAGCTCATTCCAGTTTGGGCAAGCTTCGGCTTTCCTATCAACTTTGACTGTTCCATCAGTTGTGCCTTTTAATCTAAGACCCTTCACCCAAAGTTCTACCCCTCCTGTATTTACTCACCAGTGCCCAACTTCTCAGCCACTGCCTTCTTTCACTCCTTTCGTAGTTCCTTGTAACTCCCAAGGGCACCACCTACCCCCAAAATGCTTTTGCTAGCCAATTGACCATTTGCCCTTTGTTACCTCAACTACTCAACAACCAGGTCATGCAACCGTCAGGCGTGACACCCGAGATAGCCATTTTTGTCCGAAAAATGATAGCTTCTCAAACTGTCAGGGCCCAGGTGGCGTATTCTTCGGGTGCGACACCCGAAACCCTAGCTATCCCTCATAAACCGGTTAGCGACCAAGTCACGCAACCTTCGTGCGTGACACCCGAGATCCAAGCTTACATCAACCACCTCATCACCATCAAGAAATCTAAAAGAGACGAAGACTGGGTCCCCGATAATTTTACTATACCGAGTATGGCTCATTATGATGGTTCTGGAGCACTTGCCTCTTACATTATAACGTATGAAAGAGTAATGCGCGTGAAGAAGTTAAGTGATTAGGTGCTTGCTGAAATGTTTCCTTGCTCCCTTCGGGGCCCTGTCCTCGAATGGTATCATATATTGCGGTAGCATATTATCGTCGACTGGAGTCTTTTATCTAAGACATTGAAAGTACATTATGGTTTTAATACTATGAGGGAAATAACCCTCCAACATCTCAAGTGGGTCCATCAAATGCCCAACAAACTTTCAAGCAATACTTCAATCGGTGGATGTCAACCCAGGTCTTAATGAAATCCAAGCTAAGCCTTGAGGAAATGATTGTCAAACTCCTCAAAGGGTCTCTCCCCATGTTCTGCAAAGAAGTGGCTACCGATTCTTTTCTATCCTATAAGGCTATATTCGAGAAAGCCGAGAAAATCGAGTGTGAGGCAGAGCATGAAAAGGACGAGAGAGCGGGGAAACTGTGGTTTAGAAAGAATGAAGCCCAACCCTTAGCCCTGGCGCTAGCTAGGCCTAAACCACCGGCTGTAGTTCAAGTTATTTCTCAAACCCCTGCTACGCCCCTCGCAATCACCTCAGCTCCGCCGGCGGTTGCCATAATTCAGCCTCCTCGCCCCCCTTTGTCTTGGCTAACCCTTATAAGCTGCCCCTACGGGGTATCTTTCAACGTTTGAGGGAAGCGGGTTTTATACAGTCCCTTCAAGAATACAATCCACCTAGATCTGAGGATAAAAATAACTTCTGTAACTATCATGTTTAGGTAGGACACCAAACCAATAATTGTAAAGCCCTGCTCTCAATAATTCAATGATTGGTTAGCGATGCAGAGGTCGCTGAACCGGACAGAGCTCCAAGCACTATGAATAATCCTTTGCCAAATTTTGGGGAAAAGATTATCATGGTCCAGTCTGGTTTATCTGAAGCCATAATCTTCAATCTCCTTGCTTGGAGGTTGGAAAATAATAACTCTATCTTGGTCATCAGTTCGGGTCTCCCGTCTTATTTGGTCTTTGATCTAATCAATCAAGCTAACCCGGGGGTCAATTCTGTCCAAAAGATGGAAGTTAATCTAAACCAGACGAAGCAAGAAAGCTGCAGGTCTAGACCATTCGTGGCAAGAAGAATGAGAAAACCATTGTTTAGCGTGGATTTCTTTGTTCCAAAGGAAGACTACTCCGATGGTGATGAGGAATCGGCTAGAGATACTAAGGCCGTAAGAATTGAATTATTCAAGGTTGATCAAAATGACCTTTTTAGCATGGATAAGTATGAACTTCAAAACCCAGATTCACACTCTGAAGAATAATAGTATCTGTTTGAAACATGAGCCACTAAAAGTGTCTTGCTCGGTGATGTCCTTAACATTACCTAAAGTGGCCGTGTATATCAGCCTGAAGACCGATATATCCGCTTAAGCCGAGACCCAGTTCCTGATAGGGTCAGAACCACCGCGAGACCCCCATCCCCACCTCCGCCTGTCCCGACCAGTCTCGAGGTTGTCCCTCTCATTACCCAGCTAAAAAACACCCAAGCCCGATACATTATTTGGCAGCTAGTAATCGACTCTGATGGGCATCGTAAGGGCTTGATTAAATGACTCCTCGATTTAGAAGCTAATCCAGCCACCTTGGTCATTGAGATGTGCGCCACAGTTGGAGAAGGCATTCCCCCGAGAAAAGGGCCTCAGATCGTGTTCGACCATTTTGATCTTACACTCAAGGGCAGGGATCATAACAGGGCATAATTCATCTGAATCCAAGTCCTCGATAAGGTTATCCCCATATGATACGGTGGACAATGGCTCCGCTCTAAATCTGTGCCCTCTAAAAATCCTTCCTCATCTAGGACTGTCAGAGGAGATGCTTGAAAAATCTAGCAGAGTTATTAGAGCGTATGATGATTTAAAGCGCAATGTAGTTGGGGCCTTTGAGGCAGAAGTTACTATAGAAGGTGTGACAAGCAATATGCGTTTCACTGTACTTAATATTCCTGTCACCTATTCTTTGTTGCTTGGCCGACCATGGCTTCATGCTTTGGGCACTGTTCCCTCTACACTACACCAAAAAATCAAGCTTATTCATGAAGATAGAATGGTAACTATAGAGGCTGATCCCGCCTCCGTTATGGTTGTTATGGAAGCCAAAGCTAGTTTAGAAAAAGGCCTTCAGATTGCTATGACTAGCAAAGCTCAGGAGTCTCCTCCCCTTTGGCACAACTACCTTCATACAGGTATGGGTAAACTGATAAAGAAATCTGGTTATAAGCCTGGCAGAGGTGGAGGAATACATGGGCAGGGAATTGTTGAAGCATTGGAGCAAAAAATCCTTGCCCATCGAGCTGGTTTGGGATATAAGCCTAGAAAAGCCTATCACTGCATCCCCTCCTACTACTGCCGCATGGTCACTGTCTATGAAATCCAAGGTAAGAGGCCTTATAAGGGAGAACCTGAGCCGATCGAGTATGGCGGAAAAATGTGGCCCGACTTTGAGATCTTTAAAGATGTCTACGACTATGAGACCGGTCGCATGATAGTTTCGACCAAACCCATGCCTGCTGAGCTTGATACACCTATCAATGTGGTTTCTGATAAGGCTAAGGGAAAAGGTAAGATGCCTCCGGAAGATGAGCCTGAGGGGAGTAGCGAAGAGTCTATCGATCCAGAAATTGAAAATGGTGTGGCAACCTTGACCGAAGCTATGGCGCTACTAATAAAGAAAGGCTGAAAAGGTGGGAAAACTAGGGAAGAAGATGCTATGACAGCAATAGTAGGGAAGCTCGCTAGGGCTCTCGCCAAGAAAGCCAACCTATCCGAAGGACCATCGCTCACCAATGCCCAAAAGACCACTCTATCACAAGACCTGAGTGCCATTCTGATAGGCGATACAGAGGATGCTCCTCCTATTGATGCTGCTACTGAAGCCGCTCCACCTGTGGAGGAGGATATGGATGATGTATTTCTTAATATTTCTGATGTGTTCGATGCAAACAATGCTGCTTACGAGGCTTTTAATATAGTGAATAACTCTCGTTCTCCTAACTTGTTTGATGTCTTTCCTGATGGATCCATGCATTAACATAGCAATACGCATAATGTTTTTGGCATTAGTGATACATTATTAAGCGAAATAAACCTAAGTACAATTGACAATCCTGAAATGGTGACCATTTCCAAAGATTTAACTCCTGAGGAAAAAAGTGAGATCATAAAAGTGCTTAAAGATCATGTTAACGCTTTTGCCTGGTCATACAAAGACATGCCCGTAGTTGATCGATAAATTGCTGAGCATAGAATCCCAACTGATCCTAAATTTTGGCCTGTCAAGCAGAAACTCCGTCGGTTGAGACTAGAATGGGCAGATTGGGTTAAGGTAGAGGTTTTAAGGTTGATTGAAGCTCGATTCATTGAAGTGGTGGAATACCCGACTTGGTTGTCCAACATCGTCTCAGTTCCGAAGAAGGATGGTAGGGTCCGGGTCTGTGTGGATTTTTGAGATCTCAATAAAGCCTCACCGAAGGATGCTTCCCGCTCCCATACATTGATGTCCTAATTGATAGCGCCGCCAAGGCGGCTATGTATTCATTCATGGACAGATTCTCTGGGTACAATCAGATTCTAGTTAATATTATTGACAAAGTCAAAATAGCATTTATCACTCAATGGGGGTGTATTGCTACAAGGTAATGCCGTTCGGGTTGAAAAATGTCAGGGCCACTTATTAGCATGCTGTAACTACTCTCTTACATGACATGATCCATAAAGAGGTGGAAGTGTATATGGACAATATGATTGTAAAGTTTGCTACTCGAGAAGAGCACCCTGCTATTCTTGACAGGTTCATGAGTCGTAATGAAAAGTATAACCTCTGCCTAAACCTAAAGAAGTGCGTGTTTGGGGTTACCTCCGACAAACTGTTGGGGTATGTGGTTAGCCAGAAAGGAATCTAAATAGATCCAGACAAAGCTAGAGCCATCAGGGACATGCCTCCACCCAAGACAGAGAAAGAAGTCCGATCATTTTTAGGGTCCTTGCAGTATGTTAGTCGATTTATTGCTCGCCTCACTACTGTTTGCGAACCCATCTTTAAGCTGTTAAGAAAATAATAACCCGTAGTATGGAACGATCACTGCCACGTGGCGTTTGATAGAATCAAGGCGTATCTTGTTGATCCACCCGTTTTGACACCCCCCATCCCAAGGGAACCACTCATCCTTTATCTGGCTATCGAGGAAACTTCTATCGGGGCCATGCCTGTCCAGGAATATGCTGATAAGCGTGAACATGCCATCTACTACTTGAGTAAGAAGTTATTAGATTATGAAACCCGATATTTGATTATGGAAAAGACCTGCACTACCATGGTTTGGCTCACTAAGTAATTGTGACATTATTTCCAATCTTATCACATCCAAGTCGTGGCCAAGATTGATCCCATGAAGTTTATTTGTCAATCCCCCACTCTAGTCGGTAAATTTTCCCGATGGTTACTCCTATCTGAATTCGACATCGAGTATATGACCCGAAAGGTCATTAAGGGGCAGGCCGTAGCTGAATTCCTAGCTAATCAACCCATTAGCTCTGACTATAAGGAAAATTTGGAGTTTCTTAATGAGAAGCTCGCCTCTGTTACAATCCTTGACAACGTCTAGACAATGTACTTCTGTAACGACCCGGTCCTAATAGGGGTGGCACTGAGGTAGAAGACCTGAGCAAAGAGTGGCCATGAAGGATATCGATGGGGACAGGAATGAACCGAATCCACACCCGAATGAGAGGGTTTCGAGATTGTGATGGTATGGGACGGTACAATTGAGAACGGTTAAGGATTTCGAGATTGTGATGGTATGGGACATTATAATTAAGAGAGACTTAAAAAATTTGATTGGTACTACCTATACTAACAAGGTGCACCTTCTTTTCGGAGAGCCTACTCGGGAGAACTCCAAAGTTGAGCGTGCTTGACTTGGAGTAATCTTGGGATGGGTGACCTCCTGGGAAGTAATTTCCAGGAAGTGAGCGAGTGAGGACAAAGCCCACTGGAAAGAATCGTGTTGGTTTGTGGGGGTAGTCGGTCAAACCCGGGGTGTTACAACTTCGACAGTGTTGTGAACCGCCGGGGAGCAAGTCTCGTGGTCATCATCATCATACCAGATAATGAGATAATCCCATTGTCCAAACGTTTAGAATTCACTATCACTAACAACGGCGTTGAGTATGAAGCTTATCTATTCGGCCTTGAGGCTCTTCTTCAGGTCCAAGCCCACCGTGTTTCTGTCATCGGGGATTCGGCTCTAGTTGTCCGTCAAGTTATCGGAGATTGAGAAATTAAAGAGGAATCTCTCCGTCCTTATGTTGAGGCTATCCCGAATTATCTGAGAAATTTACCTCATGCTTATACCGACATGCCCCTCGAGACGAGAATCAAATGGTCGATGCTCTCGCCACTCTTGCATCCATGTGGGAAGGACCTCAGCAATAGCCTATTCTCCCATTGGTTATGTTATCCACCAAGATTCTATTCAATCGGCTCCTCTGATCCTCGCTATCTCATCTGAACCTTGTTGGTATTCTGACATCGTCCTGTTTCTTTAGACTGGCCAATATCCCGCAGGTTCCTCTTACTCAGACCGTACCACCCTACGGCGGCTCCCTGTCCAGTTCTGTATTGTGGATAATGATCTATTCAAGCGCACCAGCGATGGCCTGCTTCTCCGTTGCCTCACTGACTCCAAGGCTCATAACATAATAACCCAAGTCCATATCGGTGACTGTGACCCTCATATGAACGGTCTTGCTCTCACAAAGGAGATCCAATGGTTGGGGTATTTTTGGCTCACTCTCACAGCCGATTGCAATGCCCAGGTCAAATAATGCCACCAATGCCAGGTTTACGGAGATATGCAGCATCTGCCGCCCACCGAACTCCATTATTTATCCACCCCTTGGCCATTCTCCGCATGGGGGATAAACATAATTTGTGAAATCCGTCCTTCTTCAACGAACGGCCACAGATTCATTGTGGCAGCAGTAGATTAGTTCTCAAAATTGGTGGAAGCTGAATCCTTCACCAATGTCACCGCCAAGCAGATGACCAAGTTCATAGAGAAGCACATCTTCGTTCGATATAGAATCCCACACCATATAGTCTTAGACAATGGGGTACAATTTCAAGGAGCAACTGCTTCTCTAATCAAGAAATACGGGATCGAGCACCATAGATCTTTCCTATACAGAACGCAAGCTAATGGGGCTATTGAGGCAGCTAATAAATTGGTAAAGATGATTCTCTCTAAGATGATAGCCGGTTACAGGGATTGGGCAGATAAGCTATATTTTGCTATTTGGGGATATCGCACCAGCATTTGCTCCCCAACCGGCCAAATTCCGTTCTCCCTAGTCTACGGGATGAAAGCGGTCTTGCCAGTTGAAACTCAGGTGACCTCTTTAAAAGTCGTTCTAGAGGCTAAATTAAAAGAATCTAAATGGACCCGAGCGAGATTTGAACAGTTGAACATGATGGATGAGCAGAGGTTAAAGGCCCTCGACAACCTCTAGATGTATTAGCAACATATGGCTCGAGCATATAACAGTCGGGTAAGACATCAGAATTTCCCCCTAAAGTCTGGTGATCTGGTCCTTAAACTGCTAAAACCTTCTACCATTGATGCGAGGGGGAAATTCAGGCCAAACTGGGAAGGACCATATGTAATAAAGAAGCTGCTTAGTAAAGGGGCAGTTAAGCTTATGGACATAGATGGGAACGAGTTTGTGAATCCCGTGAACAAAGACAGGCTTAAGCGTTATCATATCTAATTCAAAAGAAACAATCGAAAAAGCGGCACAAAAAAAATATATACGTGATAATTACCCGCCTTTCAGTCTTTTACTAATCGGGCAAAAATTAGGGTGACGCCCGACAATTGGTATCCTGTAAACCAGCCATGCAAAAACTAGGGGATAAGACAAACCTGCTAGATCGAAAACCTAAAAAGGGCGATCTAGGCAAAAGATAGGGTATGTGAGCAAAGAGCGAGTGCCGTCTAGAAAATCGATCTAGGCTAGTTGGCACTGGGAGTTAAATCAATGGGAATGTCAACCAAACATCATGTACTTTATTTTATTGCAATTAATAAAAGTATCTCTTTTGTTGAAATCTAAATGCTTATACTTATGTGAATCCTGTATTCATAGGATTAAGACAACTTCAACAAACCTTGGATATAGTTCATTTTATTCCATATCAGATGCAAAACAACAACAACAACAACAATAATAATAATAATAATAATAATAATAATAATAATAATAAAAGAGGTCTGATAGTTCTGACAAAAGCAAGTCCCAAATCGAGCTTCCCACATCATCGTCATAGTACCTAGAGATTCACCTCGATGAAGGCTCCTCCCCCTGCTCTACGCGCTCCCCCTTGAGGCGGGCCAGCGACCACTTCCGACGGGACGTCAAGCATCTTATCTAAGCGAGCCATCCTCTATAATGCGTGTCGATCTTGATGGTATCCACATGATTATAGTCCAGAATCTCAAATACAGCTTCCCTAGACGACTTTTCCCGGATATGGTTGACCTACCTAGCCTTGTAGATTCCGATATGGTTGTGTGGCAGCTTGATTGGGATCCTTTGCCGCTTGCTGTACTGACGGCACAACCGATAAGGGGTATAGAACGAAGATCTCTCCAGACTTATCAGCTGAACACAAGCCCCCCAGGATTCTACAACCACGTCCTGGATCCTCCACCATGGACTAACCCACTGAACCTGTGCATCAGTATACCACCCCAAAATAGGCACCCAGTCATATGTCAGCTGATCAAAATCGACCCTCATAAGCCCCCTCTCCCTCAGATGAACCGGTAGGTACCTTTTCGGATTCCCTCGTGGTGCTTCCCGCAACCTCAGTTTCTCCATCAACCATACCTATAATTCAAATCCAGGTGAGGATCGAGAAATAAAATGGCAAAATTGAGAAAAACAAAAGGTACCTACAGCAAAATGAGCTGGTCTCCGATAAGTGATGGGTTAATGGAAGCGACATCCATATTCAGCAAAACATCAGCGAACCCTACAGCCATGGGAGAAGCCCCTGTCGACATGGGGCTGATTAGCAAAATCAGCCTGAGCAAAGCAATCGGGCTCACTCCACACATATACTCTGTCATAAGTAATAATGCCACCATGGACGGCCACGCAAGATGGGATCGGGGCGCCCCACGGTACCACTCTAAGACTGCTCAGAGCTGAAACCCAGGTTTGTCAGATAACTGGGAAAGAAATAGGTCTACAGAATCCAAATTCCATAACCTTCAAGGAATTCTATCCGCACCAAAATGAAACTCCAGTAGCGCTAGGGTCACGCGTTTAGGACACGGTACCCCAAAATAGTGTGGAACTCTTCAAGCAAGGGGCATAGCTCGAAAGATGAAAATTGGAAGACGTGGTCCATTGGATCCTAAAAAGACAGCGCCGCTCGAAGGAACTCGCGACTTACGGACCACGCCGCGATATATCGAAACCTCCAAAGCCTGAATTTTTCAAGCTTCTTCCAGTCCGCATTTCCCAGACTTTGCAAAAAACCCTGTAGCTGTTGATTATGGGTTGCCATGATAAGAATTGGCAGAATGGCTGAAATTAGATTTCTGGGGAAGTGATGCCGCCGGCAATGCGAGTGATGCCTCCAGCGATATAGATTAAATTGGGTGGTATCAACTGATGCCGCCGGCTATATGGGATTTCAGACCGCCCTGTATATATTATTTTAGTTGGTTGAGTATAGGAGATATGGTCATGGCGCCGGCGACATGGAGTTAATTGTTCGGCGGCATCAGAAGCATTTTTCTCATTACAGCCCTATACAAAAACCTGTAAATAATCCTGTAACCCATTTCCAATACCTGTCTAAATGCAATCCATTTTATTTGAAGTAAAAAGCCTGAAGGCACAAACCATTTAAAAATTCTAAATATCTAGACCACAGAAGCAAAACCCAATAATAAATCGAATTATTCTAACCCCAATGTATCAAGGGTATAAACAAAGATCTGAAAAGCAAAATAAAAATATAAAGCTAAGCATGCCCGCCACTGCCGGTCGGGCGGGATGAAATGTCCTTAGGGCTTACAAGCCAATCACCAACCTCATCCTCATCTTCCTCCCTTCCCTACATCATGGGCACACTGCTAGACTCCTCGGCCGCAATAAATGGGCGTCGGCCAGCAGACACCTTCACCCCCCTGCCACTAGTGCTACCAGGGTGCGTGCGATCTAGGTTTTGCTTGCTCCTCTGTTCCCGGACGGTAGCGGCCAGCTGACCCTCAAGGTCACTCACGCGATGCCGGAGTCCTGCAGTCTCCTTCTTATATCTCCGCCGGGCTGCATCGGCATTAGACAAAGAAAGGGCCAAGAAATATCGCAAGCCAAGGAAAAGCATCAATAATGCACATCATTCATAGCATCCATACATGCATCTTATCTTATTTTAACATAGGCAAAAATAGGGAATGTACCTGAACAAGGAGCGATTGCCCGATAAGCGTGTCCCAGAGAGCAAAGTTGTTCTCTGCAAGCTACTCCACATGGCTTCGCGCCACCTGAAAATCCCAAAAGGCAAATCATTAGACACCCGAGTCCAAGAAAAAATAAGAAAACAATTATCAGGCCTTACGTAAGTGGTGTCTTCTGGCATAAAGATTGGAGCATGCCGGCTCTAGCCTATATTCCTAGGGAGGAACTCGCCCCGAGAATTCATCAGCAGGAATGTGGTTTTCATCGGGTTGACCAGACACCCCTCCACAAAGTTTATACCATCCGATACACTATAGTACCGCATCCCACTCTGGTTATCCCGGCCTCTCTTCCTCGCAGGTTCCTAAAAAAACACAAAAAATACACATCAGCAGCGTTCCTGAATAATTGCAAATCATGCACATAAATGCAATCATACCTCAAAAGAGCGATGCCCCCCTTAGGACATTGGCATAGTCCCACCAGCTACACCCACACCTGCCTCATCCTCCCCCTCGAGCTCAATCCCAAAATCACCTTCAAGCTCTTCATCTTCCTCGTCTTCTTCCTCCTCAACATCCACAATACCTTTGAGGCGCCTTTTCTCCTCCTCTAGCCTTTGCCCATTATGATACTCAATCGTATCATTCCTATAGATGCGGGGACATAAGGGGAGTAGGCGTTGCTGGTGCTGCTCATAGAGGCTAAGGACGCTAGGGATCACTCGGCCGTTCCTATCGATATAATCAGCTTGGTCGGCCTCAAATGTAATCACCAGATGGGGCCACTATAAACCCTGGGGAGGATCGGCGGGCACCGGTCTATCGGTGATCGGGACAAGCCTCCAACCCCGGACGCGCTAACCTAAATACCACTATTGGGACAAAGGACACTGCATGATGAACCGACGGTCATCCACCTCCCTCCTAACCCTCGCGACCTCCGTCAGGTTCTCCACCATCAAATGGGTCCAACATAAGCTGTACCAACAATCAACCAAAACGACCGGTATAAATTCAGAAATGCTTTTTGTTTGATTCTAAGCGTAAAGAAAAAGGACTACATTAAAGATTACGTACCGAGCTCAATCGCGCGCTCCTCAGGACCTCCCTGTACTTGGTGGGATACTTGACCTTTCCGCCAATGCCCTCGCACCAATGGGCTAGAAAGTTAGAGCCCAATAGTACAGTCTTCTTAAACTTGATCGGCGAGAGAATCTGGTGCTCAAAGGCCCAAGCCTGCACAAATAACAAACGATCAGTTCAAAAAGCATCAGCAATAAATGAGACGTGCACAATCAAGAAAAATGCTTCCGAGAGGATATACCTGGAGTAACAGATGACAAAGGCGAAGGGCTTTCACCTTCTTATGGGCACTTACATCCAGCCCATGGTATATCCGTGCTAAGATGGCCCTTGGCCAATTCTTCTTCTTGATACCGGCCACGTCCTTCACGGAGGATATCAACCCATAATTAATCTTGCTCCCCAAGATCGGAAAAAATAACACTGTGAGCAAGGAAATCACAAATGAGCGGACGCAAGCTTCTCTCTCATCCTCGGGCACCACATCTACTCGGGTCCAGTGTTGGTGCAACTCACCATAAGACAACCGCCCTGAGACGAGCTTCAAACTGAACAGCTCCTTCACCTGCCTCACCACAGGCCTCTCGATATGTTATTTATCCACATAAGCGTTGAAATGAATGACCTCCTCCATCTAGGGAAGCCCGGTCATAGCTACGACATCGGAGGGCGTAATCATCGCTTCCCCAAATGAGAAGTGAAAAGTATGGATGGTTTCAGACCACCTCTCGGTAAGGGCTGTCACGGCTGAATGAGAGAGCTTGGGCATTAGCATTGGCATAATTCGGGCTAAGTCCCTGAATCCCGTCTCATTAATGGTGAATGCAAGCTCTAGATCCTTCTCAGAGATATGGTGTCACCACTCGCCAATGGTGCCCATCCCTCCGCTATAAGTTAGTTCATGTGGCTATAAAAATCAAAATTAAAACAGATAAGTCCTGCTTATTTTCTCATCACTGGAACCTGATAGAAAGCTGCTGATGTCGCTTCTGCTAGAAGCAATATCATCAGCGGCATGGATGATATCGCCGGCGACATCGCTTTAAATAGAAGCCACATCATACCCTTTAGGCCTTTTTGCAAGGACTGATGTCGCCAGTAACATCACTCATGTCGCTGATGACATCACTACCTGCGGGCAGAACCTGTTTTCCCCAAAATCGTACCTATCGTGCTAAAACCACAAAAATACAATCAATCAAACAATAAGCCTAAAAATAGTAAAAATCGAACCTAAAACATGCAATATCAGTTTATAATTAGTCTATTTCACACTTATGACTCCTATCGTGGCACTATTTCAAGCCTAAGGCCGAATCGAAACTCAACCCAAAAAGAAGAGATTCGGGTTTTGCCGGATTACCTGGATATAGCAGAGGTGTTTTTCCTTCTCTCAGGTCAGATTAGTGATGGGGGAATTGATCCCGTAGCCATACATCTTGGCTGTCTCCTTCAGGCCATAAGCAGCAGGAATGGAGAGAATTTTCAGCCCTTCGACAGAGGAATCAGGCAGATTCTCCCTAGCCTTAGCAGATTTACCCCTGAAAGCCTTAGTGATTCTCTTCATAATTAGAATGACGGGAAAAAAATTGAAAAATTTGGAGAAGAGGAGAAAGGGGGTACGGTTTCTGAAGAATGAGGAAGAAAGGAGTTTTACTTCCTTTTAAACTATCGTGCGGAATTCGAGGAGTTTTAATTTATCTGAAACTGCCAATCCATGTCACCGGCGGCATCACTCCATACCGCCAACGATATCACTCATGCCGCCGGCGACATCGCCCCCTCCAATTTAAATTTTGAACTTGTCTGACCAGTCAAAGCTGCTATATGGCCCTCATACCGGCAGCGGCATCACTCCATACTGCTAGCGACATCACTCATGCCACCGACGACATCGCCTCCTCCAATTCAAATTTTAAACTTATCTGACCAGTCAAGCTGCCACATGGCACTCACGCCGCCAGCGACATCATTAATGTTGCCGGCAATATGAACTACCTCCATGACTCTTTCAGCCATCCATGGTGAAATCCTGGTTCCGGCCCTGACATTCCAGAACTTGCACAATATAAGCCCGACCAAAGGACAACCTATCTACAAAGCACAAGTTCGACCAAAGGACAATCTCTCCACAAAGCAAGCCCTACCAAAGGGCATTCCCTCCACAAAGTGCAAGCCTGACCAAGGGGCAACCACACCACAAAGCACAAGTCCAACCAAAGGATAACCGATCCACAAAGTACAAGTCCGATCAAAGGACAATCTCTCCACAAAGCACAAGTCCAACCAAAGGACAACCTATCCACAAAGCAGAAGTCTGACTAAAGGACAATCTCTCCACAAAGCAAGCCCGACCGAAGGGCAATCCCTCCACAAAGTACAAGTCCGACCAAAGGACAATCTCTCCACAAAGCACAAGTCCGACCAAAGGACAACCTATCCACAAAGCACAAGTCCGACCAAAGGACAATCTCTCCACAAAGAAAGCCCGATCGAAGGGCAAGCCCTCCATAAAGTGTAAACCCGACCGAGGGGCAACCACTGCACAAAGCATAAGTCTGACCAAAGGACAACCTATCCATAAAGCACAAGTCTGACCAAAGGACAAACTCTCCACAAAGCTCAAATCCGACCAAAGGGCAAACCCTCCGCAAAGCACAAGCCCGACCAAGGGGCAACCAATTCCTAAAACATAAGTCTGACCAGAGGACAAACTCTCCACAAAGCTCAAGTCCAACCAAAGGACAAACCCTCCACTAAGCCCGACCAAGGGGCAACCAATCCACAAAACATAGGTCCAACCAAAGGACAATTTCTCCACAAAGCATAGGTCCGACCAAAGGACAATTTCTCTATAAAGTGTAAATCCGACCAAAGGGCAACCAATCTACAAAGCACAAGTCCGACCAAGGGGCAATCTCTCTGCAAGGATCAAGTTTGATCAAGAGGCATCCTTTTCATAAAGCACAAGTCCGACTAAGGGGCAAACCAGTCACCCGTCAGGTTTCATTCCTATCCCTTGCTCTTTTCGTGCGATCATACTTACCTGTGGTAGCAGTGATCCCCCGAGGGGCAGCCTGTGAGCACGGGATTTTACAGTCCCTCTCACGAGACGATGATGATGTGTACCTAATTTTAATGCCTTAGAATAAAAGTTCTCTTTAGAATTTTTATTACCAAAATAATATTCTTCGCGAATTTTATACTTGATAGAATTCAGTTCGACGTGGCCAATAACGCGTCCGGTAGGAGCTTAAACCGATGATTTACACCAAAATTAAAAAATACCTATTAAAATATCATTAAAAATAAAAAAGATGCCCTTTCACCCACTATTGAACCACTTTTGGTGACTTTTTAGGCTCCTAGGCCCGCTGCCTGTCGGTATGCTGGAGGCTGATACCACTAGCGGCATCGGCCATGCCACCGGCGATATCACTATGTTGCCGGCGGCATCATCCATAGCGTCGGCGGCATCGCCATATCGCCGGTGGTATGAGCTAAATCGGGTCCCCGCACAGACAGCCTTTCGGCAGAATTAGTCAAAAAGGTCTCGAAAACCACCCCATTTCACCCATAAAAACAGACCTTGAGCTGCAATGAAAGGGAGGAGAACCACCTAAGGTTAGAGGTTTAATGTTAGAACGAGAAAATAGATTCTAGTGAGATAAGAATTAGATAAGGCAGAAAAAAGGGATTCTAATCCTTTTTTTCCTGGTTTTTACTTCTTTGAATTCTCTGATTGTGAGCTTAAATCAATAAATCCTGTAGTTAAAATCAATTTAATTGGATTTTGAAACCCGAAACACTCAAATTTACTACTAAATCATCATAACAAGCTCTCCGGAGGCATTTCTTTTCGATTAACGAAGAGGTGGATTCAAGACCCCGAGGTAAAAATTCTGAGTCTCATAGCTCTTTGGCATTAATATTACTGATTTGTGTTGATTTTTGTTGATTTTTATTCATTTTTGGGGTTGCCGGTCATTTTTTACTGTTCCCTGATTGAGGTCGCCAGAGACATGTGATGTCGCCGGCGGTATCATCCATGTCGCCAGAGACATCGATGATAATGCCGGTGGCATCACATTCCCCAGAGACTTCATTTTCTTGTGGGACCTTTCTTTATGGTACTCAGAAAGCCATGTAACCTGCCTGCATACTGATATCACCAGCGACATCATTGATGTCATCGACGGCATCATCCATACCGCCAACGATATCAACCATGTCGCCGGCGGTATCACTTGCGTCGTCAGCGGCATGACTTTCTGGACAACATTTTTATTTTCATTTGTTCCCAGATTAGTTTATTGTCCAAAACTAGTATGTACAGTGTACCAAAGGAGGTCCAAAACCTTCCAAAAATAAACCCTACCCCATAATGTGTGGCATTTTTCACTTATAATCCTGTTAAAGCAAAGATCAAATCTAAAATTCGGTTAAAAATGGAATTTTCCCACAAACGCTGTTTGAATCTCATTTTAGCCATCCAATCGGGCTTTATAATATGGTAAATAAAATATGTCATATCCGTGCTAACTTTCTTCTGCAGGTACATGTAAATTGGACATTCATGTATTTTATTTATCGTATAGAAAAATGTACAGGACTTGGAAGCTTTGTAATAATTTTATTTTCTGCGCTTATTTTTGAATGGCTGTAAATATTTTATTCATTGTTTCGATTGCTTCATAAACGCAAAAATAACAAAATAACTGAAAACACAAATAAATAGGATGGATTAAACCGATTAAGAAAGAATGAAGTTTCTTAACTTGGCCTAATGAAAAATAGATAACATCATCCGAACTCAGAATCTCTACTTAAGGTATGGTCCAACCACCCGGTGGGAAAATCGTACCAAAATTTTCTGATTGAGCTGAACCGGGTGGCGACTCTATTTTAAGCACGGGATATCAATCTTGTATCTTTTGAGCATTAAAATGTGTAAAACCATTTTCCAATCACATCATTCACATCCTCTGTCATCTTAATAAGGTTGGGGCCGCGCAAAACATCGTCCGCTCACAGACAGGCTGTTCTTGGATCACACTTTCTTGTGTATCTAGAACGAGGTCAATCAGATGATTATCTGTTTCTTCCTCTTGAACTTCCAGTTTAATATTGCTCCCACTGACTTTTGCAAATAAGTGTTCCTTTTCTAAAAAGTGAGCATTCCAAGACACAAATACCTTCTGTGGTTCGGATTGGTAAAATAAATATCCAATAGTTTCCTTTGGATATCCAATGAACAGACACTTATCAAGTTTAGCATTCAGCTTATCTGACGCTATCCTCTTTACCATAGCAGGACAACCCCATACTCTCAAGTGACTTCGAGATGGCTTTTTATTACACCATCTTTCGTAAGGTGTAAAATCAACTGATTTAGAGGGCACTCTGTTTAATACATAAACTGCGCTCTCTAGTGCATATCCCCAAAAAGGATTTACTAAGATCTGCATGGCTCATCATGGACCAAACCATATCTAATAAAGTCTGATTCCTCTTTTCTGACACTCCATTGTGTTGAGGCATATAAGGAGGGGTCCACTGGGGAACTATTCCATTTTCCTTTAGAAAATCCTGAAACTCCTGACTTAAGTATGTCCACCTCGATCTGATTGAAGTGTCTTAATACTTTTCTCAAGCTGTTTCTCTACTTCAGCTATGAATAGTTTAAACTTTTCAAAACTTTCAGACTCATCAAGTACAAATAACCTTATGGTGAATAATCATCAATAAAGGTTATGAAGTAGGAGTATCCTCCTAGTGCCTGAACACTCATTGGACCACACATATCAGTATGTATAAGTTCCAATGTACTCGTGGCCCGTTCACCCTTTCCTTGAAAGGGTAACTTTGTCATTTTTACTCTTAAACAAGGTTCGCAATTGCCAAAAGACTCCATGTCTATTAGGCCCAAGTCTCCACGCTTATGCAACTTGGTTAAACGATCTTTGTTTATGTGGACTAGATGCAATGCCATAAGTAGAAGGAATTCTCTTTGCCTAATTTAACCTTCTTCAGATTGTTTACATTAAAAACTTCAGTTTTAGTATCAAGAACATAAATGCCACCATTCAACATCCCATAACCATAAAGAACATTAATAAAATGAATCTGACAATTATTATTGAAAAATAAAATTTCAAATCCTTCTGCTGTTAAACACGCAATAGATACAATATTCTTAATAACACTCGGAATGTAGTAACAATTATTCAAAACTAAAATAAGTCCACTTGGAAAAATAAGATTAAAGTTTCCTACAGCTAATGCAGCAACTCAGGTCCATCTCCCCTTTTACGAGTTTTCTACTATTCCTTAGCCCCTGCACAGAAGTACAGAAATGAGAACCACAACCAGTATCTAATACCTAAGTGGATTCACGTTGAAAAGTAGCAAAGTTTTCAATTACAAACATACCTAAAATAGATGCCTCTACAGGCTTCTTCTTCAAATGCTCAGAAGCAGAAGCTTTGTAATCCCTCTTCCAATGTCTCGGTTTCCATACTGGAAGCAGACATACTTAGATGTCTTCTTTTATTTCTTCCTTTTAAACCCTTTAACTACCCCTTTGGTGAAGGTATTCCCCGGGCCATTTTCAGGAGAATATTTGTTTGTAGACTTACTTGAAAATTCTTTATCGAATTTTCTCAACGTATCAATCAATTCCGGGAACTTGCAGTCATCAACTTTGAAGCAATGTTCCTTTACAAAATTAGCATAGCTGATGGGTAAAGAATCCAACAGGATATCCATTCCCAGGGATTGACTGACTGTAGATTCCAGTGATTCTAATTTCACAATGAAATCTCTAATCTTGTTGATGTGTGCTACAACACTTATCCCTTCCTTCGTCTTAGAGTTGGAAAGTTCATTAGTCAACTTGAACCTTTCATACTTGCCTTTTCAGGCAAATCCTTTAGATGGATCAACATGGTTTCCAGACTCATGTAATTGTATTATGAACGTATCACAGGATTCATAGTATCTAAGAGCAAGTGTGACACATAAACCGAATCCTTTAGATATTTCAACCATGCCTACTTAATTACAGCCGGTGCATTAGTGCTAGGAATTTTTGTGAATGGATTTTCAAGAATATATGCCAATTCATAATCTTTAAGGGTGTCCCTTACATCCTTGAACCATTCTTAGTAGTTAATTGCTGTTAAAACTTGGATGTATTTAAGACGAATTCTTAAAATGGATTTCATATTCAACCTAAGATATAAGAAAAGAAAATTGTTCAGATATTAGTTTAAGTACATGCATCTAATATAAGGACTTTTAATTAAATACATTTATCCTACTATTTTCTCCGAAATTTACAATAGTCTATTCTATTGAATTCGAAAATTTTAGCCCAGCTAAATTTCCTAGTATGTAGCATCTATAACTAGTCTATTATAACCCCTAATTTTATGAGTCAAGTCACAATAGTAAGTTATAGTTGGAATCCCATTCCATTTGCATTGTATGCAATTGCTAATTCATTCAAGTTTCCTAATCCCAAGGGACGTGTGCTCTTATATTAGCATCTCCTTGAATATGTCTTAGATCTAGGCCTAGCCCCCAATTTTATAGTGGACTACCCCAGTTCCTTTAAGGCCTATCCCAAACTTTACAACCAATCAATTTGGACTAGAAGGAACGCTTTGCGTAGCACTTTGATAGCCCAAAGAGACCGTATTATAAATTTGAGTAAGGAAGACTATAACTTACCTTAATATATTTACTTTGGGATTTTATTGGTGTTAAACGACTCTCCCAATCTAGGATTTTATCAAATGGACAAATTTATAATAACTTATATTAATGCAGGGAATTTTAAAATTAATTTATAAGGTCCAACCTTAGGTGGGTTCAAACTCTTTATTATAATTATTCCATCTACCTAGATTATATGCAAAATAATTAACAGTTTTATTTGTTATATTTATATTGCATTTCCTTTAAGCTATTATTCAATGGATTTAATTTTTAGTTTGTTATAGAAACATATATAAGCATTATCTTATATACTAGAAATAAATTAGTCCATATTTAATCCCCGGTTGGTCAATTCAAGCTGCACTGATATAGGTTCCCAGGTAGGAGAGGTGCCCTTGAAGTGAGTTGACACCAAGTCCAATCCTTAGCAAGAACAAATATAGGCACAAACTTGAAGACCAATGGATTCTCTTGAACTAATAAATTTCGTTCTTTCAATTCATGTAAATTGAAAGCATCTATAACCCATGTAATTTAAATAAATTATTAAAACTTGTATAATTTGAGTAAGTTGAGCAGACTTATTCAAAATTATTCACAAACATTTTCTAACCTTGAAATGAAAAGCATTAGTTCATATATATTATTCCAAACAATTAAATAAATAATAATCATTTCATATAGAAAATAATATTCAGTTCACTTCTAACTTAATTATGCACTAAATAGAAAGGCTCTAATACCATTGTTGAGAACTGACAGTCAAATTGAACATGCATAACAGGCATGGCGAAAATTCAAAATTTTGTCCGTGTCCCCAGGAACTCCTATTAGATGCAAATGAATTAAATAAAACATTAACTAAGTAATTCTCTACCTAGGTTAGCATGCAAAGGGCTAGGCATACTATAATTCTTATTACATCCTAGCACATATATTTTATACTAAGCATGTTATAACTCTCAGCTATAACCTAAGCATAAAATAAACTAAGCATCCAAGATAACCTAAGCATAATTATTAAGTCTAAAAACGCGTAAAGAAAAAGACTTAATAATTAAAAGAGAAAAAAGAAAACTTACCAGTTGAAGCGTGCTTTAGCAGAACCTCCTTGCTCAAGCCTCCAAGCGTAGGATAGCCTCTATGAGTATCCACACAAACCGCACCAACCAAAACCTCCCCGAGAGGAAGAACTAAGGAGCCTCGAGAAGTTGCTAGACTACTCTAGAAGCCCCACCCAAAAAATATAAACTAGAGGTGTTCAAATAAAATCAAGCTCCTCAAAATAACTTGTTCAAGTAACCTTTATTGTAGGAATTATTCTTGAACTTGGTGCCAATTAAAAGGGGGAACACAAGTGCCTATTTATAGGCTTGGGGGAGCAAAACTGCTACCCCTTTTCTGAAAGCATATCCCACTCGCGGGTTTAACTCTCGGGGCTTGGAGCCCCGCGGGTTCTGCCCGCGTGCACAGTGTGCGGAGTATGTTGTGCTTCTTGCAAGCTGGGATTGCGAGATTTCTCGCAAGCCGCAAGCCTCGCAAGCCCAGCCTCGTGGGCCCTCGTAAGTGCACATCGCGGCACTTGCAAGCCCATGGTGAGGCATTTTGGGCACTGAACGTGTCGCGAATCCCGCAGCCCATTTGCAGTTCAAAATTGCCCAACAATTTTCTACTGGGTCCAACCCATTCAGAAAAATTCTCTTTTAATCCCTTTCAAATAAATATTTATTTTATGACGCTAATAAATTAGTTACCGGTCAAAATAAATTTCCTTATTTATCCAAAATGATCTAATAATTTCTAACCAATTAAATAATAATCCAATTATTATTTATATTATATCTTCATAATAGAATAAATATATCAGCTTTTTACTTAGTCCGATGAAGGTCCAATGTGTGTGACCTTATAGGATCCCGAAGTATTGAGCTGTTAAGGCTTAACCAACCCTTGTTCCAATGGAACTGATTGGCTTGAGGTTCTATACCGTGAATAGAACTCAATTACCTTAAACGACTGTAGTACGCCTCTAGCAAGGGTCTACCATCCCCCATTACTCGGAATGTCATTTATGCTTATGACTTAATCCCGGTTAATGCAACAGTTATCCAGTGCGATGAACTCCTTCCATTCTTTAATATTAGTACCATCTGGTTTATAGGGTTCGGTTGAAATGTTAACCCACTAATAGCAAGGTTGCTCCAGGCTATCCCAATTATTAACTTATTACCGAAGTATATTGCCTTTTACCATAGTGTGTTTGACTAGAAACCATTTCTATCAAACACATACTCTAATAAGAGGTTTATGGCAATCATCACGTCAACAAGTGGCCGGGTACAACTCCTTAATGTATCCGGAGCGATGGATTCTTTCCGACTACTCATCTTACCAACGTGCTGTCCTCACTATACCCGTAACACCCTAAATTAATGAGTGTGTGGGAATGATCCAAAGTATAGCAATAGTACCACACAAGGTAACTAGTATCTCAAGTATGAGGGTAATCGCAAAGCTTATTGCATGAAGATAAACACTAACACATTGATATATATACATCAAGTGTTTATCAATATATCTCCCAGATATATCCATGTTTCAAACTTAAGGCACCACCTTCAGTCCTTAGGAGATTGACTGCTTGACCCTTTCCAAGAAAGCTGACCATATGCTAGTCTTTCCACTTCATCAATATCCTTCCTTGATGAAACCATGACTAGGGATAGTTTAGATATAATCATAATTGCACATGAAGCAGGTTCCGTCAAATATAGTCCAACTATAATTTCTCTGACTTCATGCTATGATATGTCAAGGACTTCTATATACATACATCAATGAATATATTTTAACTAACTATAATATATTTATAAACACAACGATATAAATAAAAGATTAAATATCTTTATTAATTGAACAAAATATTCGTACTATTATATAATTAAATTATATCGCCCTAATTACATTAAGGGCATACATCATATCCAACAAATGAAACCAACAGAAAGAGATGAGAAACAAAACTTAACTAAAACCAAATTGGGGAACAGGATGCACACCAATGCCAATCCTGAAATAAAACAAAAAAAAATGCAGCTCTACGAAGCATAAATTCGAATACAAAACTCAGTAAGTTCAATTGCAATTTTTGACATAATTTAGTTGATTGCTAATCCAGATAAAAGTAAATTTGACAAATATATATGACAAATATATTTTATATTTTTTATGTACTTCAGAACTTCGATTATTTTTTGGACAAGACAGCAACGATATGAGTAATTTCATTTCTCTGTACTTCTGAACTTTTTTGCTAACTATGACACGTTTGGAAATGCATAAATGATAATTTCCAGCCCCCCAACAATCAAAATTTCAAACTCATATGAAGCCAAGCAACTCCACATTAATGGTTTTTCTATAGAATTACAATCAATATTGCATCTTATGATGTTAGAGTTCATGATAGAGTGAAAGGGTACAAGTCAAAATTTAAATCTTCGAACTGAAAAATAACACTTCCTTTTGCAACCAAAAAATTAGCATATACCAACCACAATTCAATTTTCATTTTCATTTTTTTTTTCTTTTCCCTTTAACATTTTCCAAAAGGGCAGGCAAAGCTATTTTTCAATCGAGAATTCTCTGAGGAGAAAGACTAAAACAGTAAAGACTTGAAATGACTAGGGGCCACCTACATATTGACCAATAGCAAGAGCCACCTTAAAAGAATTGTTTATTTTGGTGTTTAATTGCTGATAAAAAGTCGAAAATAATGCACGAGTATAAATATGAGATAATCTACAGAAATCGAGTGTCCCCCAAAATTTCCCAAAATTCTTGAAATCGGTGAGTAATTGGCAACCTATTTTGCACACATAATTTGAAACCATCTATAGCAATAATCTTTTCCATCTTCCAATCCCAAATAACTAAAGAGACTCCACCGAAAAGAGGTATAATACATAGGTGGAGTTTGGTTCGCGGAATTTCTATTCCATGGAATAGAATTAAAAATGTATGAAAAAATGTCAAATATGACACATTAATCATCTAGAATCCGTCGACGCACGGAAAAGCTTTTCCAAATTTATGAAGGAATAGTCTTTCCGTGAGATGTATATAAACTTAGAAAGTTTTTCCTTGCGTCGACAGATTCTAGACATATACTCTACTACATTTGACATCTTTCCATTCATTTTTATTTCTATTCCACGGAATAAGAATTCTGCGACCCAAACGAGCCCATACAATAAAAGCAAGAAGCTAATTGTAAGGCTGGGAAAAAAGCTAAAAAGATGAATGGAGGAGGAAGCTCACAGAGATACATTATTTCCAACAGACACCTGTAACACTCAATTCCGAAGGCAAACATTGTACATTGAGACTAAAAATATAGTTTATGTTCTAAAATACTGGCTAAATCATGAACTCTAACATCATAAGATGCAATAATGATCACAAATTTAATTTCTGAAACTTGGACTTTACTAGCGAGTTCGAGAAAACATGACTTCTATTCCACTTTTTTTTCACCATGAGGCGGTCCCAGATAGGTCCTAATTGCGGGCGGCTTAAACCTTTATGCCATGTCCACATCCAGACTAATCGCAGATCGCCAATTTGGGGGTGTCTCGAAGGGCAAGATGGCTGGCCCCAAGATTTAAAGTTGCTCCATGCACATCACAGGGTTCAATCCCTGGTGAATGCTTAAGGATGGACTAATCTCTATCACTATACCACACCCACGGAGTTAAATTCTATTCCACTTTAAAAATACCAATACAAGCAAAAAAACAATCAACATCAAATCAATCATCCTCAATAAAATTTGCATCATCCATATCATCTATAGTCATTTCATCAATTATAAAATAACAAAAAAATAAATCCAAAATAGTTATGTCATGTATTGCACATTTCAATACCTTTACCAACTATGTGCAATAAATGTGCTTTAACTCTAGTATATGATCCTTACTTTTGTTGCCCACATTGTTGCATTTGAATGTCGTGTTACTCAACCTCCACTATGTTTTTCTATTTCTTATCGTATATATGAGATTCATTAACTTCTACGTGGAGTGTCCGAGGTGTGTCCGCGGAGCCATCCAACCTGAAGTGTCAGTTTGAAATTTGGAGTGTCGGAGACGTGTCCGACAAGTGTCCGGAGAGTGTCGGTGTCCGACACTGGGACAATCCAGGTTTTAGAGTGTCCATGCTTCATAGGTGTAGACATGGTTGTTAAATCGAGATTCAAACCGAGAATCGGGATCTAAATTTTATGATTCGAGAACCGTGAATCGAATCGAATCATAAGATTCGGTTCGAGTACATAAAATTACAAAAACAATACATTTAAATTGTTTAACTTAAAGTTACTACTAAAATTTAGTCTAGATATGCAAAATTAGAATTCAAAGAGACTTATTTTCTATTTCTACTTTTTTTGATTAGAGACTAATTTTAGAGAAAAACATATATGCTTCAGTCCATGACTGCTCAACCTCTTAGTCGCCGACCTCACTGCCCGAAGTCCATTATTGGGGGCGTGGTGTTGGGTTCCTCCTCACTCCGATGACTAATTGGTACGGGTAGTCGACTTTGACTACCTTGAGTCGAATCTTTAATTTTATCATGTTTTAATTTTGGGTAAACTTAAAAAAAGTACCATGTGGTTTCAACTTTTACAAAATGGGATCTGAGAAATTTTTTTTTCAAAACGGGGCCTGAGGTTTCACACCGTTAGCAATTAAAGGCTTTTTTCTTAACACCGTCCTCTTTGATGACGTGGCAAGGGGCAATTTGGTAAAATTAACTACTCTCCATTTTCATGTTCTACATCTACAATTTCGACATTATCTCAAAACTAAATCTTGAATGTGTCAGAGCAATCATCCCTCAAAAAATTTGAGTTTGAGTCCCTTGATTCCCTTTCTAGAACTTCCAATTTGGGTCTGTATGTGAGACTTTGGCGTTAGATGAATCAGTTAAATTTAATTCATCAATCTCTGCTACAGTAGTTGCAGCTATTTTCCTAATTTTCGGTCAAGGCTCCAATGATTGTGAGATGATGAATCGGAGTAGTAGTCCTTAGTTTAGGAATTGGCTGCAGTTCTTCGACTGAGATTTAGGCATAAGGCCTTGAAACGACATTCAACTGTGCGTCTTTAACCAGGCGTTTCTCCTCTTTTTTAGCTTATGCTTTTACCTCAATTTCTACACTTTCTTACTGAAAACCAAAGTAGCAGGCCATGAAAATTTTTAAAATTTCTGCAATTAAAGTTGTAGAAGCTGTAAATACAATAAGGAGAAATTTAGTTATTTGTTAGTTAAAATACGGTTACTAGCCGTTGGGGACCTAAGGGCATTCTTGTAAATTACTTTAGTTAGGTCTAAGAAGTATAAAAGGAGCGTCTTTGGCTCTTCTTCAATGTACTCTCTTTTTTATATCTTTTGATTCAATCAATAAGGTTTTCTTTAGTTCTCTCTCTCTATCTCTCTCTATTATTCAATTCGTGTTCTTAGATCATAATCTCAAGATGGTATCAGAGGGTCATTCCGCAGTGTTCTAAGCTCTCTTTCTTCTTCTTTCCAATTATGTTTTTCTTTCGATTCGTTCTTCTCTTTTTTGGATTAAATAGCGAGAAATCAGGTTAGGGTTGATCAAAATAGTCCATTTTATTTGCATCCTAGCAAGAATCCTTCTCTCGTGCTTGTCACTCCGCTTCTTGATGGAAGCAACTACCACACGTGGGCTCGAAGCTTCAAGATGGCTTTAATGTCAAAAAACAAGCTAGAATTCGTTGATGGCACCCTTGCAAAAATGGTACTAACTAATCCTCTCTTCAATTCTTGGAGAAGATGCAATAATGTGGTCCTCTCCTAGCTTCTCCGATCTCTTTCCCCTTTGATTGCGCAAATAGCTGTGAGTTTAAATTCTACTAAAGATCTTTGGGAAAATTTAAAGGAGCACTTCGCTCAATCGAATGTATATCGATTGGCAGATTTGCAATCAAAGATTTTCAATATAGCGTAGGATAATAGGTCGGTAACTGAGTTCTTTGATGCCTTACAATCTTTATGGGATGAGTTCATTAGTCTCAATCCCTTGCCTTCTTGCGTATGCGAGGGATGTTTCTGTGACATCACTGCTGCTCTGCGCAAGAAACAGGAAATTAACTTGGTTATTTGGTTCCTGAAAGGATTGAATTCTTCTTTTGCCAACATTAAGTCGCAAATAATGGCAATTGATCCTTTGCCTGTGATGAATAAAGTTTTCTCTCTTGTGCTTCAATATGAAAGGGAATTTTTCATTAATGAGAAAGATATAGGGGGTCAAGAAATAGCTTCTTTTGTCAGAAAAGGTTATCAAGGCTTCAATAATCAACACTCTATTGCCAGGAGCCAGTTTGGCAATAATCAGGGAAATAGGAATCATTTGGGAGCAAGTAGCAGCAATGTTAGAAATCAGTATATCAATAATGGTAATGGTAATTTTGAGAATAATAATCTTTTAACAACAGAAGGACAAATTTTCAGAATTTTTCACAAAAGAAAGTTCAATTCTCATTTTGCAATGGAAATCACTTGGTTGTCAACTGCTGGAAGAAGAATGGGTATCCCCCAAACTTTAAGTCTAGATTTAGCAGGATCAATGCAGTAACAAGCTTAGAAGAAATGGAAGAACAAGATGTCATTGAACAACAATTGGTCACTGCTAACAATCAGCTTGATGCACTAAACTATAGTGAGGATTGTTTTGGGAGCACAAACTCAAAGTTCAACAACATAGACTACAAAAGTAACACTGGAATTCAAGGACCTGGACCACATATTTTCTCTCAAGACCAACTTGCACAGATAACACAGTTATTACAAACACAAACTCAACATAATGTTGTTTCTGGAGCTCAACAACAAATCAATGTCCATGCCGCCTCTACAAGGATTGAATCAAATAATCAAACAGGGTACAATAATGCAAGCTCAACAGGTAACACTAAAATTTTGACTCAAAATACATGGATAATAGATACAGGGGCTAGTTGTCACATTGTTAACTCCATGCAAAAATTCAGGAATATCAAACTAGTAAAAAAATAGAATGTTATATTACCAAATAAAGAAAAACTTATTGTAACTCATATAGGAGATGTTCATTTGACTGCAGACCTCATACTATATGATGCATTATTTGTTCCATCATTTCAATATAATTTAATCTCTGCTACAAAGTTGACAAAAACCATGAGTTGTGAGCTTGTCTTTAATTCTTCTTTCTGCATTATTCAGGACACTATGAACAGGAAGAGGATTGGTTCAACTAATGTTCATAATGGTCTATATCTTTTGAATCTTTGTGATATAGATTGTATAAATTTTGCTTTTACTGTAAAATGTAATAAAGAGGAACTTTGGCATTATAGGTTAGGACATTTATCTAGTAGAAGATTGTCTGTATTGAAAAAAAAATACCCTGACATTGATGTACCAACTGATTTGGTTTGTGATATTTGCCATGAATCTAAACAAGAGAAACATTCATTCCTTATTACTACATCCAGTACTGTTAATTTTTTTTATCTTATTCATGTTGACATTTGGGGTCCTACTGTTACTGCTATGAATGGTTCTAAGTATTTTTTTTTAACTATTGTAGATGATTTTTCAAGATTTACTTGGGCTATCACTATGAAAAATAAAACTGAAGTTGTAGATATAATTCTGAATTTCTGTACTATGGTCAAAACTCAATTTGATTAGTCAGTAAAGGTAATTAGGACTGATAATGGACCTGAATTTAATCTTTTATCCTTTTATACAAAGAATGGAATCCTACACCAAAAATCATATGTTAAGACACCTCAACAAAATGGTTTGGTGGAAAGGAAACATCAGCATATTCTTAATGTTGCTAGAGGTCTTAAAATACATAGTGGATTGCCTACTACTTTCTAGAATTTTTTCATACGTCATGCAGTGCACTTGACAAATAGAATTCCCACACCTCTCTTAGATGATAGTACCCCTTATGAAAAACTTTGCGGAAAACCTGTTGACTACAATGCTTTAAGAGCCTTTGGATGCCTTGTTTATGTGAATACCTTGAGCATGGATAGAAGCAAATTTGATGATAGGTCTGAAAAGGGAATTTTCCTAGGATTTGAGAATGGAATGAAAGGCTACATGATCTATAACCTTAAAACAAATAAGATTCAGATTTCTAGGGATATTGCCTTCCATGAGACTGTTTTTCCAAATTGTAAAGGTTTAGATCATCTAGATGAAACTAATATTCCTGAGGATAAGGTTACTGAACAAAATAATCAGGATAATGGAGCTAGAAAATCTTCAAGATGCCATAAACAACCTGAGTACTTAAGGGATTATCATTGTTCTTTAGTTGAAAAAGGTTCAGTCAAAGAGTTAAGAGGAAAACAAGTTATATCTATTGCCAAAATTTTTGAACTATGATAATTTAGGCATCAAACACAAAGCATATGCATTGTCTCTAAGTACAGATATAGAACCTAAGAGTTACACTATTGCTTCAAAAGATGTAAATTGGCAAGAAGCTATGAGAAGTGAACTTGAGGCATTAGAAAACAATAAAACTTGGACTATTGTGTCTTTACCAGAAAATAAGATACCAATAGGATATAAATGGGTGTATAAAATCAAGAAAAAGGCCGATGGATCCATAGAGAGATATAAGGCTAGACTTATGGCAAAGGGCTACACCCAACAGAATGGTATTGACTATTTGGAGACTTTTTCCCCTATTGCTAAGATAAATACTATTAGGCTTCTTCTAGCTTTGGCTGCCAAGAAAAATTGGTTTCTTGAGCAACTTGACATTAACAATGCTTCCCTTCATGGTGATTTGGAGGAAGAAATATATATGCAGCTACCTTAAGGAGTTAAATCTAGCCTCTGCAACCCTGTCTATAAATTGGAAAAATCACTATATGGTCTAAAGCAGGCTAGCATGCAATGGAATTCCACCCTAATAGAATCATTGGTAAAAATAGGTTTTAAACAGTCTACTGCAGATCCTTCTCTCTTTATCAAAAATTTCAAAGGTACATTCATAGCCTTACTTGTTTATGTGGATGATATAATACTGGAAAGTGATAGTGAACAGGCAATTCAAGAAGTCAAAGTGTACTTGGATAACTATTTCAGCATAAAGGATTTGTTTAAATTCGGATAAAAAAAGACGGGCTCACGGATTGACGGGTTACTGCCCAAGTATAGACCTGATTGGGGGTTGAGCTAAGATAGACTTGATAAGCTTTAACACTGCTGTGTCGTTTAATGTACATAATATAACAAAGACTCGTTTATTAATTATAATCTAATAATTTGTTTATACTACTATATGAAATGAAATTAAAAAGAATAAAGCAAGTTGTGTATCTCAATTGAAATTATTAGCCTATATTATAATCAATTAATATCTTATTTACAAGATCCATCATTAAAATTTAATATTTTAATTTTTTTTTCAAAGTACTGTTTTACGAACTTCCATCGGAAATCTATCTAATTTAAAAAGGAAATCTGTGAGTTGATCTAAAACTTGTTTACAACAAAATATGGATCTCCAATTACATAAATGCAAACTAAGAAGACAAACATGAAAAATAAAAAATATTCAATATAATTTTAAAGTATGACTACTAAAACACATTATTTTTGAACTAGATCGATGGAATCACTTAAGTTAATTAGACTAAGACAAAGTAAAGAAAAAACATAAAAATCTAACTAGCCATAATAATTTAGTTATTTAGCTGAACTAATTAGCGAATTAAAGAATTTGTATTTCTCCATCATGAAATAAGTTAAACAACTATTCCAATTTATTCCTTGCATGTTGGATGAACCAGACAATAGTCCATATATGAACTCCATGCCATCGCAACCAAAAACACAATGAATCATTAATAAGGTAGGTGTGAATCCATGTGGAGGATGTGGAAATCAACTTAATTAACTACATAATTAGATTGTGATTTTATGAGTTACGGCTAATAATCACAATTCTAATAAATGATGGGTCCATTAAGTGGGGACATTCCAATTAATTTTGCTCTAGTAACTTTTTTTAAACAAAAATTATTTACATCAAATACAACGAAAGCCCCACCTTATTCCTGGCGTGATTCAAACCGAAACATTAAGAGATTATTTGATTATACTCTAACTTAATTGTACGCTGTTATGATATGAATTCAATTTTGTCAAAAATTATTTTATTTTATTTCGATGAATTTGGAGCTCTAACTCTCTAAGTAAATTTTTTTTTACCTTTCACCTTCATTCATTCACTGTAAATTTTTTTTTAGCTTTCACCTTCATTCATTCACTTGATAAACTAATACTCCCTCAAATCTAAAAACAAGTCATTTCTGGTTTTTTATTTTGATTCCTTTATTTTATCATTTTAGAATAATAATACAGTTTTTACAATTTTTTTTTCTAATTTAGACTTGTATTAATGAGAAAAGATATTAGATATTAATGAAATAATAATTTGCTAATTAAGAAAAATTTTAAAAGTGTATTAATATTTTATTAATTTTAATCAAAATTTTAAAAATAACTAGTCTTTAGAGCAAGAGGGAGTAGCTTTTTGGCAAGTTTAAGCCCAAGCTTCGTAATTACAGCTAAATTTTTTTTTTTTTGGTAATTGTAATTACAGCTAAAATGACCTTCAACTTTGGGTTCCATTTCATCAAAAGAGAAAGTGTTGAAAAATGTAGAACATAATCATTGATTATGATATATATAAATTTATCAAATATTCAAATCTATAGACAAAGACGTCCTTTTCAATTATTAAACCCAACCTTTCTACTGTTGTGTTCCTAATTATTTCATTTGAAATTTCAATATGAATTTATTAAAATCTGCATATTATTTATAATAGTTTTAAATATATTAAAAATAATCTCTGATGAATGAAATCGAAGATAGTAATTTAAAAGAAATATATATAAAAAAAATCAGCTGATAAATTAGAAAGTTGGCCACTGCATTGATACTATATTTGGTTACCTAATACAATTAAGTTAGCATGTAAATTATTGAAAATCATAAAATTCTCAAAAAAGAAACTACTTACTTACTAGCTAAAGAAAAACTAATAAAATTAAGCTTTAACTTGATTCATAAAATCACATGTTGAAATTGCTCAATCAACTTAATTAAGATTCAAAACCCAGATAAACCACATATTAAAGTTCTCATTTTTTGCTTAATTAAAATTACCAACAAATTAAACTCCTAACATTTCATAAACCCCATAATTAGACAATTCAACTTACGAATTAAATTGCTTCTTTAATTATTCTTTGATTACCAGTTTAGTACTCATCGAATGCTCCAGATTGCTTCTTGCCTTTGGCTGTCCTGCGCCGGCTAACGGTACTGCTGGTGTTGCCGTCGTTGAGAATCAACGGCGCATCATTGCCGTCGTCTCCGTCGTCCACGGTGGCGATACGGATGCAGGAGCATCTCTCTAGGGATGCAAAAAACGCACTCGCTACTCCGTTGATGAACCACATCGCTACCCCGTCCAGCTTTCCACATCCGCCGGCTGGTGATGATGAGCTCCGAACCCTGTCGGAATTTGATCGGAAATTGAAGAAACGGCCGCAATTGGGGGAGGTGATTGCAGCCATGAATTATAAGATCCAAGCGAGTTTCAAAGAAAGAGAGAGGCAGCCTTAATTAATGACTAATGCTTTCTTTTTAAGGTTTTAAATTATTGCTTCATATTGTGAAATTACTTTGCATATTTGCTTTACTCCCTTAGCTATTAGCTATTTACAATTTTTAACCCATTACTTTGCGAAAATAAATAATATTTTCTTTAACTGTATTAAAAACAACAAAGATTTCTCTACAAAATATATATGGCTATGTTATTTCCAATTTCTAAGTTTTATTACTGAATTGAAATTGAAGATACTGAAATTGAACTGCAGCTAAATAGAAATTGAAAATATTAAAAATAAATTGAAAAATAATTAATAATATAAATAAGGTTAAACGCATCTTTACCTCCTAAACTTGGCGCAAAAAGTCCACCGTCCCCTGAGCTTTCAAGTGTTTCTCGCAGCCCCCTGAACTTGGCACAAATGTATCAGTTTGTCCCTTGGACCTGACAAAAATGTATCATTTTACCTCTTGAATACCACGTGTCATGTTCTGATTGGTTTGATTTTTCAAAAATGTTTTTTCTCTTTCCAATCATAAGTTGACAAGTGGCATTCAAGGGGTAAAATGATACACTTTTGTCAAGTTCAGGGGGCAAACTAATACATTTATGTCAAGTTCAGGGGCTGAAAGAAACTTTTAAAAGTTCAGAGAGCAGTAGACTTTTTTTGCCAAATTTAGGGATAAAGATGCATTTAGCCTATAAATAATAATACATCAAAATATTATTATATTAATAATAATAATAATTATAGTACTTTAAATACAATCATATTATAATAAAATTAATTATTAATTATTGATAACTGAAACTTATCTTAAATTGATTGAAAACTGTAAATACTGAATTAAATTGAACGCTGAACTAAATTTAATGTAAGACTAGTTGAAAATAACATGGCCTAAGTCATCATATAGTAATATGATGCAACCAATTTTTCTGTTCCTTAAAATTGTAACAACTTTTTATTTTGGTACAAAAAATTTGCTATCAAGTCTTGTCGTGTATAAAGGAGATGAGAAAAATTTAACTGAGACTATATATTATAATCAATGTTTATCTAAGCCAAATAATTGAAATGTAATGGTTATATTAGAATGGCAAAGATGCATCCGTTTTCAAGCAGAAATGCATTTTCCTAAATTTAAAATATTATCACTAAAAAGGTAATGCATAGTTTTCTTTTATACCTTCGTTTAATTAGTCACTTTGGAAGAAATCATGTGTTGACAGCAAATTTAATTGTCAGGTTTGGTTGTACATAATATATTTTCACATAAATTAGCATGATGTATTTTATGGTTAGTACAAGTAGCTCTAGCCGTCGGGTTTTGCTATGACTTTTTATTACCGTCTAATTATTTTTGAGGCTTTTGCTTCTGTTTAATATATGACGGTAATGAATTTAGGTTGGTTAATTTGATCACCGATGATTGAAAAGTATGATGGCTTTAATGATAGTCTTGCACATATTTCGTGTATATTTTATTGGTGGGTGTTTTTTAATAAATCTCATCGGTGGTTTTAAAAAAGTTTTAGAATTGACTTGGGTTATAAGTATAGTTTTTGTTGTATTGACATCATCGTTGGTGTAACTGGTTATTCCTGACCTTGTGACCAAATTGATTATTGAGCGGTCAAGATTGTAACATGCGTGCAGGAAACTATTCTTGTAATGAGATCACCTTTGATAGAGTTATTACGAGGAAACGTTAGTGTAGAACTTACTTTATTTTTAATAAAGTAGACATTACTTTACTAGTTTCTATTATAAGATGAGTGATAAAAATTAAAATTTAAACAATAAAAAAGATAATAGTTAAATAAAATAACTATAAAAAAAGACAAATCAGTATTGTTATAAAATTAGTATTGTCTAACATGCTATATTGATCAATGATCATTATACAAGTCCCGCCTTAATTTGTCACCAACAAAAAATAATATATGAAAAAGACATTACAACATTACCTTCAAAAGGCCGGTAAGGGTTATACATCAATACATGCATATAACTCCGGTAAGGGTTATACATCAATACATGCATATAACTCATTCACAGACCTTCAAATGAATTTAAAACTAACATGATTAATTAAATTAAAGCAAATATTTCTCCAAATAAGTATGTTATTATATCTATTATAAACAATTTCACATTCACCCATCCGATTAGATTTGTTGGTTAAATAATTTTACATCAACCCTATTATAGATGTATTGGTTTCAAATCTCAAACTTTGCGGGGAGTTCTTGTAAATTCCCATAATGTGCCATAAAATTTAGTTTGGCTATTAAACACAAAATTAAAATGTTTCAAATCAATCAAAGTATTTAAATAAATTTAGCATTCATTATTAGACGATCATGTGTAGTATATGTAGAGTGTGTTTGAAAACATTTTTTTTAGTTAATTCATTTCATTTCTAATTATTTGTGTATATAGATTTTAAATTTTCTATATAAAATAATTTCAAATTAATTAAATTTATTGAAATAAAATGTTTCCAAACGGGTAATAATATAAACCACTTGGTTAAATAGGCATTCCTTCAGCAAAAGTAGTTTGACCCACAGTTGTATTTATCAAATTCCAACATAAGGAGTCAAACTTAAAGGATTATCAATTCTTTGAAAAACTATCATAATTTGTAGATGGCACGAGGTTTTTTTTACAGAAAGAAAATTTAATAAATTTTTTTTAAACAATATATTTTTAATTATAATTATTTTCCTAAAGGCGCCAGTGTTACCATAAAAAACAAATGAAAGCAACTATTAACCAACAAAAAATGTAATATGAAATTATCCATGTTAGTGAAAAGGTAATAAAAAGAAGAAACAAATAGAAATGTAGAATGGAAGGAGGAAAGTAGGTCTTTAAGGCAATAAAAGAGGAGTAATTAAATAAGGCTGCAAATTTAATATATAATTGAAGAAGAAATAAAGATAATGATGAGACCCAAATATGAAAGGACTATATAATCATTTTGCCACTCCTATCCCATGTCCTCCATTTTTATTCATCTAATCCAACTAACCTAACCTATTCACCCTAACAGCTAATACTATCATTGTAATATCATATTTAGGTCTTGTTTAAATTGATGTTAGTACTTTTGTCACAAATTTTTTTACTTGCCAATTCTAAATAAATACATATTTTCACATTAGATAAAAGATTTTAATTTTTAATATTAATTAATTAAAAATTATTTATTAGTATTGATTTTATCAGGGTGTAAATTATACTTATATTCATTATTTATTTATTTTTATTTTAGATTGGATTGCTACTTTAGAGCTTAGTTGTATATTTTAGGAAATTTGGTTGTTAACTTGGAATCTACGTGCAAAAGTTGATTTCAATGTGATTTTGGAACATTTAATGCATTCTAGACAACTGTTGGTAATTTGGCTGTAGCTTCTTCATACGAAGTCAGATTGAAGTGATTCAAGATGATTTCGAAAGCTAAGAGATTGGGTTACAAATTCGTGCCTAATAGTCATCTTCAAATGCGGACTCTATCCTAGTTAAAAGTGACGTCAAAGTTAGAGCTAATGCAAAGAGTTTTGTTCGGGAATTGATTCTGTTACCTTTTCAGATTTACCTAATCAAGAAGTTTGAAACAACCAAAATATTAGTATCTTATTAGGATTTTATTTTTTCCCTTTTCTATTTTCCATATTTGTTTTTTTGACTTGATTAGTTAGAATTTTATTCCTATTTGGATTCTATGTCCAATTAGGATTATTGTTTAGTTAGTCTTTGTTGGAGATATTTCACATGGAAAACACACAAAGACAGAGAGAGTGGTATATAAGTGGAGTAGATTGAGCCTTAACACAAGCCAATTGATTTTATGTTAGATGGGCTCAACCCCACTTGTATACTCACTCAAGCTATCATATATATTTAATTAGGAGATTTATTTACTATTTGCTTTAGTATTGTTTGTAGCTTAAATAGGGAAGAAATCTCAGTAATAAAAAGTCATCTTTTGGAACTTGGTCTTATGACCAACGCTCTTCTTCTTCTCCAATGACAATTTTATTTTTATTTCAATTTATGAGTAGCTAAGTTTTTATCTTTTAGGTAAGGAATAATCAAGGCTAATTGGATGTTGTAAGACTTGTTCTTAATCTTTTTTTCGAATTTCAGTTTTCGATTAAACCGGTAATATCTTTCTCATTATACTTTTGATTTCTTCAATTTGGCCAATTGTTATTTTTGGAATTATAATGAATTGTTATTTTTATTGAATTTATGCTCATTATAGTGTGAGCACGGGATTTTGCAGTCCCTCTCGCGAGACGATGATGACGTGTACCTGATTTTAATGCCTCAAAATAAAATTTCTCTTTAGAATTTTTATTACCAAAATAATATTCCTCGCGAATTTTATACTTGATAGAATCCAGTTTGGCGTGGCCGATAACGCGTCCGGTAGGAGCTTGAATCGATGATTTGCACTCAAATAATGAATACCCATTAAAATATTATTAAAAATAAAAAAGGTGCCTTTCTACCCACTATTAAACCACTTTGAGGACTTTTTAGGCTTTTAGGCCCGTAAGCTGTCGGTATGCTGGAGGCTGATGCCACCAGCGGCATCAGCCATGCCGCCGGCGACATCACCATACTGCCGGCGACATCAGCCATACTGCCGGCGGCATCACCATGTCGCCAGTGGCATGACTCGAAATGGGTCCCTCCACAGACAGCCTTTCGACAACTTTCGGCGGAATTGATCAAAAAAGCTTAAAAAAACACCTCATTTCACCTATAAAAGCACACCTTGAGCTGCATTTTGGGAGGAGGAATTTGAATGTTAGGATTTTAATGTGGGAATAGATTTTAGTGAGATAAGAATTAGATAAAACAGAAGAAAAAAAAGAGATTCCGATCCATTTTTCTTGGTTTTTCTTCTTTGAATTCTCTGATTGTGAGTTTGAAATCAGTAAGTCTTTAAGTTAAAATTAACTTAATTGGATTTAGAAACCAGAAGCACTTAAATTTACTGCTAAATCATCGTAACAAGCTCCTCGGAGGTGTTTCTTTCGGTTCACGAAGAGGTGGATTCACGGCCTCGAGGTAAAAATCCTGAGTCTCATAGCTCTTTGGCATTAACATTACTGATTTGTGTTAAATTTCGTCAATATATATTCATTTTTGGATTTTCGATCATTTTTACTACCACCACTGCTGCCTACAAGCTAATATCGTCGGTGACATAATTGATGCCGCCGACGGCATCAGTTGTATCATCGGCGATATGACTTTCCGGACATCAGTTTTATTTTCATTTGTTCCCGGATTAGCTTCTTTTCCGAAGCTAGAACATATGATGTAATGATGGAAGTTCAAAACCTCTTGAAAACAAATCCCACTCCGTAATGTGTGGGTATTTTCACTTATAATTCGGTTAAAGTAATGATTGAGCCTAAAAATTGGTTAAAAACGGAATTTCCTCGAAAACGCCGTTCAAATCTCATTTTAGCCATCCGACCGGGCTTTACAATACTGTAAATAAAATACGCCATATTCGTGCTAACAATCTTCTGCAGGTAGACGTATATCAGACATTCAGGTATTTTATTTATTGCACAGAAAAATGTATAGGACTCGGAATCCTTGTAATAATTTTATTTTCCGCACTTTCTTTTTATGGCTGTAAATATTTTATCCATTGCTTCAATTGCTTGATAAAAGCGAAAACAATAAAATAACTGAAAACACAAATAAATAGGATGGATTAAACCGATTAAGAAAGAATGAAGTATCTTAACTTGGTCTAAAGAAAAATAGATAACATCATCCGAACTCGGAATCTCTACTTAAGGTATGGTCCAACCACCCGGTGGGAAAATCGTACCAAAAATTTCCCGATTGAGCTGAACCGAGTGGCGACTCTATTTTAAGTACGAGATTTCGATCTCGTATCTTTTGAGCATTAAAATATGCAAAATCATTTTCCAATCACATCATACGCATCTCCCCCTTTAGTTAAAAGAGGCCGACCCACCGGCCACACCCCGCTGCAGCCACGCGAAACGTCGTCTGCTCACAGTGGTGACTCTGCTGGGGATATCTGATCTCTTTAAACTTGAACTTTCTTTCATAAAGTTTAATAGATTTTGATGATGTATTGAAATCATTGGCCAAATTAAAACTTCATTCTTTTTATAACGTTTTATCCTCACGCGTGTAGATAGTTCGGTAATTTTAGGTGCCATATTTTACCTGAGAAGCTCACGAAGTATCACTTATGCCCTGTTGGAATTGGGGATGCCTAGTTGTTGGATCACTCATTTTAACCAACACGTAAACTCCTACGATTGCACCTATTTGGGTAGTGGTTGAGCAACGTGGAATCAAGGTAATTAGAACCTTCTACATCAACAACCATATACCAAAGCTGCGCTAGAAAAAGCATTAGCAAATCATTCCCCTTAGGATTACCCAAAATAAATAAAATAATTGGGACACGCTTCTTTCACTATTACCGGTGAAGAAGCCAAACTCCATCCTTCCAAAGAGGCGTTACGCGGGAGTCATAAGGTTGGAAGAGGGACGATTCACGTGCTATGTGTTCTGTGATCATGCGCCCCCATTCATCGGCTTTAAGAGCCAAAAATAAATCAACTTACTATTACCCCTTCCACCTTTGGAAGAGGTTTAGCAACACACGTAGGACGTCTCTTGTGCCTCTGTTGCGTCACCACATATCGCTATGTATAACATGAGGTACAAACGTCCCACGTATATTAGAGGGATAAGCCATCATGTCATCTCTAACCACATCTACGTGGAGCCATATGCATCACGCATCACTCCCAAGGAACAAAAGGCATGCATACCATCCATACCATTCACCAACCCATTCATGGTCTGATCCGCTGCCTACCATTTCAGCTAAGAGGAGGCGCACTAATCATCATACCCCGGCTTGGAAAAGGATAGAACACCCCTTAATACATCATCCTCTGACCCCGATTATCACCACGGAAGTCAAAGGAATTCCACACACCGATTCTAGCGGGGAGTCAGATTCAGAAAAAGTTCAGTTAAGCCAAAATCCTTCTCGACCAGCCATGTCTTTTCTAAGAAATGAAGGGACCCCTCCTCTAGAAGAGCCCTTTGGCCCTACTTCCAGCTCGAGAACAGGATCCCAACCACCACCTAGTTTCGACTTTGCCAGTGCTATGATGCAGTTCCTGAACTCGGACACTTTCCAAGCTTCTATCCAAACTACTGTTCAGGCAGCCGTTAAGCGAGCTCTCAAAGATAGAAATTACGATCGAGTATTGGCATCTGATATTCAGGCCCCGAATGGTTCGACACAGATGTTGACCAGTCTGGTAGGGGCAAGACCCGTTGCACCTATGTTTCAATCAACCCAACCCATGGCGAGTCCATTCTAGTTTGGGCAAGCTTCAGCTTTCTTATCAACCTCGACCATCCTATCAGTTGTGCCTTTTAATCCAAGACCCTTCGCTCAAAGCTCCACTCCTCCGATGTTCACTCACCAAAGCCCAGTTTCTCAGCCACTACCCTTCTTCACACCTCTGTAGTTCATTGTAACTCCTAAAGGCATCACCTACCCCCAAAATCCTTTTGCCAGCCAACTGACCATTCGCCCTCCACTACCTCCAACACTCAACGACCAGGTCATGCAACCGCTGGGCGTGACACCAAAGGTAGCCGCTTTTATTCGGTAAATGATAGCTTCCCAAATTATCAACGACCAGGTCATGCATTCTCTAGGCTCGACACCTGAAGCCCCGGCTATCTCTCATAAACCAGTCAGCGACCAGGTCAAGCGGCCTCCAGGTGTGACACCCGAGATCCAAGCTTACATCAACCGCCACATCACTGATAAGAAATCTGAGAGGGATGAAGATTGGGTCCCCGACAATTTTACTATGCCAAACATGGCTCATTATGATGGCTCAGGAGCACCTGCCTCTCACATTATAATGTATGAAAGAGTAATACGCGTGAAGAAGTTAAGTGTTAAGGTGCTTGCTGAAATGTTTCCCTACTCCCTTCGGGGTCCTGCCCTCGAATGGTATCACACCTTGCTGCAACATATTGTCACCGCTAGACTCTCTTATCCGAGGCATTGAAAGTGCATTATGGTTTCAATACTATGATAGAAACAACCCTTCAGCATCTTGAGAGGGTCCGTCAAATGCCTAATGAAACTTTTAAGCACCACTTCAATAGGTGGATGTCGACTCAGGTCTTGATGAAGTCCAAGCTCAGCCTTGAGGAAATGATTGTCAAACTCCTCGAAGGGTCTTTCCTCCTGTTCCGCAAGGAAATGGCTACTGATTCCTTTCTTTATTACAAGGCTGTGTTTGAGAAAGCTAAGAAAATTGAGCGTGATGCAGAGTGTGAGAAGGCCAAGAGAGCGGGGAAACCGTAGTTCAGGAAGAATGAAGCTCAACCCTCAGCCCTGGCGCCGGCTAAGCCTAAAACACCGACTGCAATTCAAGCCATTTCTCACGCCCCCACTATACCCCTCACTGTCACTACGGCTCCATCAACGATTGCCACAATCCAGCCTCTTCGCCCCCCTTTTGTTTTAACCAACCCTTGTAAGTTGCCTCTACGGGTCATCTTCAAGCGTTTGAGGGAAGCAGGTTTCATACAGTCCCTTCAGGAATACAAGCCACCTAAAACTGAAGATAAGAATAACTTCTATAATTATCATATTCAGGTAGGACACCAAACCAACAATTGCAAGGCCCTACTCTTAGCAATTCAACGATTAGTTAGCGAAGCAAAGATCGCTGAACCAGACAAGGCTCCGAGCACTATGAATAATCCTTTACCGAATTTCAGAAGTAAGGTCAGCATGGCCCAATCTGGTTTATCCAAAGCCACAGTCTTCAATCTCCTTGCTCAGAGGCTGGACTGTAGTAACTCTATCCTGGTCATCGGCTCGGGTCTACCATCTTGCTCGGTTTTTTTATCTTATCAATCAAGCCAACCCGGGAGTCAACTCCATTCAGGGAATGGAAATTGATCCAAACCAGCCAAAGTAAGAGAGCCGCAGGTCTAAACCATTCGTGGCAAAAAGAAAAAAAGCTGAGGAGAAAATACAATTCAGCGTAGATTCCTTTATTTCGAAGGAGAAATATTCTGATGAAGATGGGGAAATGGCTCGAGAGACCAAGGTCATAAGCACTAACTTATTCAAGGTTGATCATAATGACCTTTTTAGCATAGACAAGTATGAGCTACAAAACCCGAATTCAGACTTCATAGAGCAACAATATCTGTTTAAAACGCGAGCCACTAAGAGAATCTTGCTCGATGATGTCCTTAATATTACTTGGAGTGGTCGTGTATATCAGCCTGAAGACCGATATCTTCGCCTAAATAAAGACCCAATTCCTGGTAGAATTGGAACTACTGCAAGACCCCCTTCTCCACCTCCGTCTGTCCCTACCAGTCTTGAGGGTGACCCCCTCATTACCCAGCTAAAAAAAACCTAAGCCCGATATAGCATCTGGTAACTAGTAATCGACTCCGAAGGGCATCGCAAGGGTTTGATTAAATGACTCCTTGATCTGGAAGCTAATCCGACTACCTCGGTCATTGAGATGTGCGCCATGATAGGAGAAGGCATTCTCTCGAGCAAAGGGCCTCATATTGTGTTTGATAGTTTTAATCTTACGCTCGAGGGTAAGGATCACAATAAGGCCTTATTCATCCGGATCCAAATTCTCGATAAGGTCATCCTATACGTCATGGTGGATGATGGCTTTGCTCTAAACCTGTGCCCTCTAAAAATCCTTCCTCATCTAGGACTATCAGAGGACATGCTTAAAAGGTCCAGCACAGTTATTAGAGCTTATGATGATTCAAAGTGCAATGTAATTGGGACTTTTAAGGCAGAAGTCACTGTCGAAGGTGTGGCAAGCAATGTGCGTTTCACCGTACTTGACATTCCCGTTACCTATTCTCTGTTGCTTGGCCGACCATGGCTCCATACTTTGGGCGCAGTTCCCTCCACACTATACCGGAAAATTAAGCTAATTCATGAAGACAGAATGGTGACTATAGAGGCTGATCTCGATTCCGTTATGGCTGTTATGGAAGCCAAAGTTAATTTAGAAAAAGGCCTTCAGATTGCCATAATTAGCAAAGTTCAAAAGCCCCCTCCCCTTTGGCACAGCTACCTTCATGCGGAAATAGGTAAACTAATGAAGAAATCTAGTTACCAGCCTGGCAGAGGTTGAGGAATACACGAACAGGGAATTATTGAGGCATTAGAGCCAAAAATCCTTATTCATGGAGCTGGATTGGGACATAAGCCTAGAAAAGCCTATCATCGCTTCCCTTCTTGCTATTATCACATGGTCACTGTTTATAAGATCTAAGGCAAGAGGCCTTATAAGAGGGAGCCTGAGCTAATCGAGTACGGCGAGAAAATGTGGCTCCGCTTTGAGATCTTTAAAGATGTCTATGACTTCGAGACTGGTTACATGATAGTTTCAGCTAAACCTAAGCCTACTGAGCCTGATACGCCTGTCAATGTTATTTCTGATAAGGCTAAGGGGAAAGGCAAGTTGCATCCCGAGGATAAGTCTGAGGGAGGTAATGAAGAGTCTATTGATCTAGAAATTGAGAATGTTGTGGCAACCATGACAAAAGCTATGGCACTACTGATGAGGAAAGGCTGGAAGTGTACCGGGGAAGAAGACGCTATGACAACAATAGTAGAAAAACTCTCCAGGGCTCTCACTAAAAAGGCCGACCTATCTGAAGGGCCATCACTCACCATTGCCTAAAAGAATGCTCTAGAGCGCGACCTAGGTGCCATTCTGACAGACGATACAGAGGACACTTCTCCCGTCGATGTTGCTACTGAAGCCCCTCTGCCTGTGGAGGAGGATATGGACGATGTAATTTTTAATATTTCTGATGTTTTTGATGCAAACAATGCTGCTTATGAGGCTTTTAATGCAATGAATAACTCCCATTTTGCTTACTTGTTTGATGTCTTTCCTGATGGATCCATGCATTCATACAATAATACGCATAATGTTTTTGGCATTAGTGTGATACATTATTAAGTGAAATAAACCTAAGTACAGATGACAATCCCAAAATGGTAACCATTTCCAAAGATTTAACTCCCGAGGAAAGAAGTGAGATCATAAAAGTGCTTAAAAATCATGTTAATGCTTTTGCCTGGTCGTACGAAGACATGCCTGGGGTTGACCGATAAATCGGCAAACACAGAATCCTAACTAATCCTAAATTTCGACCTATCAAGCAGAAACTCCACTGGTTGAGACCTGAATGGGTAAAATAGGTTAAGACAGAGGTTTTAAGGTTGATCGAAGATCGATTTAAAGAAGTGGTAGCATACCCGACTTGGTTGTCCAACATCGTCCTAGTTCCGAAGAAGGATGGTAGGGTCCGAGTCTGTATGGATTTCCGAGACCTTAATAAAGCCTCACCAAAAGACGACTTCCCTCTCCCGCATTTCGATGTCCTAACTGATAGTGCTACCAAGGCGGCTATGTATTCATTCATGGATGGGTTCTTAGGGAACAATCAGATTCTGGTTAATATTATCGATAAAGTTAAAACAACATTCATCACTGAATGAGGGGGTGTATTGCTACAAGGTAATGCCGTTCGGGTTGAAAAATTCTGGGGCCACTTATCAGCGAGTTGTAACGGCCCTCCTACATGACATGATCCATAAAGAAGATGAAGTGTATGTAGACGACATGATTGTGAAGTCCGCCACTCGAGAGGGGCACCTTGCTGTTCTCGACAAGTTCATGACTCGAATTTAAAAGTATAATCTTCGCCTAAATCCAAAGAAACGCATATTTAGAGTTACCTCCGGTAAGCTGTTAGGACACATGGTTAGCCAGAAAGGGATTGAAATGGATCCAGACAAAGCCAAAGCCATCAGGGACATGCCTCCCCCTAAGACAGAGAAGGAGGTCCGATCGTTTTTAGGATCCTTGCAGTATGTTAGTCGATTCATTGCTCGCCTCACTACTGTTTGCAAACCCATCTTTAAACTATTAAAGAAATAGTAACCCGTGGTATGGAACGATCACTGCCAAGTAGCGTTTGACAGAATCAAAGGCATATCTTGTCGATCCACCCGTCTTGACACCCTCCATCCCAGGGAAACCACTTATCCTTTATCAGACCATTGAGGAAACTTCCGTCGGGGCCATGCTTGTCTAGGAACATGAAGATAAGCGTGAACATGCCATCTACTACTTGAGCAAGAAGTTGTTAGATTATGAAACCCGGTACTCGATTGTAGAAAAGACCTGTTCTACCATGGTTTGGCTCACTAAGAAGTTATGACATTATTTCCAATCTTATCGCGTCTAAGCCGTGGCCAAGATTGATCCAATGAAATTTCTTTGTCAATCCCCTACTCTGGCCGATAAATTGTCCTAATAGCTACTTCTCCTGTCTGAGTTTGACATTGAATATGTAACCCGAAAGGTCATTAAGGGGCGGGCTGTAGCAAAATTCCTGGCTAATCAACCCCTCAGCTCTGACTATAAGGAAAATTTAGAGTTTCCTGATGAACAGCTCACTTCTGTTACAACCCTTGACGACGTTTGGACAATGTACATTGATGGTGCTATAAACCGCCGGGAACAGGTCTCGGGGTCATCATCGTCACGCCAGATAATGAGATAATCCCGTTGTCCAAATACTTAGAATTTGTTATCACCAATAATGGCGCTGAATATGAAGCTTGTCTGTTCGGCCTTGAGGCTCTTGTTCAGGTTCAGGCCTGCCGTGTATCCGTCATCGGAGATTCAGCTCTAGTTGTCCGTCAGGTTATTGGAGATTGGGAAATTAAAGAAGAATCTCTCCATCCTTCTGTTGAGGCTGTCTGCGAATTGTCTGAGAAATTTACCTCATTCTTGTACCGCCATATCCCTCGAGATGAGAATCAAATGGTAGATGCCCTCACCACTCTCGCGTCCATGTGGGAAGGACCCCAATAGCAGCCTATCGGCCCTTTGATTTTGCTATCCACCAAGACCCCATATCATGTTCAATCGACTCCTTCAATCCTCGCCATTCCATCCAAACCTTATTGGTACTCTGACATCATCCCATTTCTTTAGACTGGCCAATACCCTATAGATTCTTCTGACTCAGACCGTACCACCCTACGACGACTCACTATCCAATTTCGTATTATGACTAATGATCTATTCAAGCGTACCAGCGATGGCCTACTTTTGCGTTTCCTCACTGACTCCGAGGCTCAGAATGTAATAACCCAGGTCCATGCCGGTGAATGTGGCCCTCATATGAACGACCTTGCTCTCGTAAAGAAAATCCAGCGGCTAGGGTATTTTTAGCTCACTCTCACAGCCGATTGTATTGCCCAGGTCAAACGATGCTACCAATGCCAGGTTTACGGAGATAATCAGCATCTGCCACCCACCGAACTCCATCATTTATCCACCCCTTGGCCGTTCTCGGCATGGGGGATAGATATAATTGGTGAAATTCGTCCTTCTTCGACAAACGGCCATAAATTCATTGTGGTAGCAGTAGATTACTTCTCAAAATAGGTGGAAGCTGAATCCTTCACCAATGTCACCGCTAAGCAAATGGCCAAGTTCATAGAAAACCACATCTTCACTCGGTATGGGCTCCCTCACCATATAGTCTCAGGCAATGGAGTAAAATTCCAAGGAGCAACTGCTTTTCTAATTGAGAAGTATGGGATCGAGCACCATAGATCTTCTCCATACAGACCATAAGCCAATGGAGCTATTGAGGCAGCCAGCAAATCGGTAAAGATGATTCTTTCTAAGATGATAGTCGGTTATAGGGATTGATCAGATAAGCTATATTTCACTATCTAGGGATATCGCACTAGCATACACACCCCGATGGGCCAAACTCCGTTCTCCCTGGTCTATGGGATGGAAGCAGTCTGGCCAGTTAAAACTCAGATGACCTCATTAAGAGTCGCTCTAGAGGCTAAATTGGAAGAATCCGAATGGACTCGGGCGAGATTTGAACAGTTGAACATGATGGATGAGCAGAGATTAAAGGCCCTCAACAACCTCCAGAGTACCAAAAACGTATGGCTCGGGCATATAACAGTCGAGTAAGACATTAGAAGTTCCCCCTGAAGGCTGGTGATCTGGTCCTTAAGCAACTGAAACATTCTACCACTGATGCGAGGGGTAAATTCAGGCCAAACTAGAAAGGACAATATGTAATAAAGAAGCTGCTTAGCAAAGGGGCAGCTAAGCTAATGGACATGGATGGGAACGAGTTCGTAAATCCCATAAACCAAGGCAGGCTTAAGCATCATCATGTTCAATTCAAAAGAAACAAATCAGAAAAGCGGCACACTAAAAAATATATACGTAATAATTACCCGCTTTTCAGTCTTTTACTAATCGGGCAAAAATTAGGGTGACGCTCGACAGTTGGTATCTTGCAAACCAGCCGTGCAAAAATTAGGGGATGAGATAAACCCGCTAGATCGAAAACCCAAAAAGGACGATCTTGGCAAAAGTTAGGGTATGTGAGCAAAGAGCGAGTGCCTTCTATAAAATCGGCCTCGGCTACTTGGGACCGGGAGTTAGATCAATGGGAATGTCAACCAAACATCATGTACTTTATTTTATCTCAATTAATGAAAAGTTTTTCTTTTGTTGAAATCTAAATGCTTAGGCTTATGTGGATCCTGTATTCATAAGATTAAGACAACTTCAGCAGGCCTTGGACAGAGTTCATTTTATTTTCATTTTAGATGCAAAAAAAAGGGTCTGATAGTTTTGACAAAAGCAAGACTCAAATCGAGCTTCCCTCATCATCATCACAGTACCTAGAGATCCACCTCGATGTGCTAGTAGAAAAGGGCTCCTCTCCCCACTCCGCACATTCCCCCTCAAAATGGGCCCATGACGGCAAGTCTTTTATCTCAGCAAGCCATCCTCTGTAATGTGTATCAGTCTCGATGGTTTCCATGTGATCATAATCCAGAATCTCAAATACAGCCTCCCTGGACCACTTCTCCCCGAATATGGTTGACCCACCTAGCTTTGTAAACTCCAATCTGGTGGTGGGGCAATTTGATTGGGACTCTTTGTCTCTTACCATACTGACGGCACAGCCGGTAAGGGGTATAAAATGAAGATTTCTCCAGACCTATCAGTTGAATACATGCTCCCTAAGATTCTACAACCACATCCTGAATTCTCCATCATGGACTAACCCACTGAACCTACACGTCAGTATACCCCCTCAAAATAGGCACCCAATCATTGTATGTCAACTCGTCAAAATCAGCCCGCATAAGCCCTCTCTCCCTCAGATGGACGGGAAGATACTTTTTCAGGTTCTCTCGTGGCGCCTCCCTCAACTTCAGCTTCTCCATCAGCCATACCTATAATTCAAAATCAGGTAAGGATTGGGGAAGGAAATATGCGGAATCAAAAAGAACAAAAGGTACTTGTAATAATATGAGCTGATCTCCGATAAGTGACGGGTCAACAGAAGCAGTATCCACGTTCAGCAAAACATCGGCCAATCCCACAGCCATGGGAGAAGCCCCTGTCGACATAGGGCTGATGAGTGAAATCAGCCTGAGCAGAGCAATTGGGCTCACTCCGTATATAAACTCTTCCATGAGTAGCAATGCCACCATGAATGGCCAAGCAGGGTAGGATCGGGGTGCTCTACCGCACCACTCTAGAACCGCTCCGAGCTGAAACCTAGGTTTGACGGGCAACTGAGATAGAGATGGGTCCATATAATCCAAATTCCATAACCCTCAAGGAATTCCATCTATGCCAAATGAAGTCTAGCAGCGCCAGCGTAACGAGTTTAGGACACGGTGTCCCTAAAATAGCATGGAATTCTTCTAGCAAAGGACAATGCTCGAACGATGAAAATTGGAAAACGTGGTCCATTGAATTCCAAAAAGATAGTGCCGCTCAAAGGAATTCGTGGCTTACGGGCCACGCCGCGACATATCGAAACCCCCAAAGCCTGAATTTTTCAAGCCTCTTCTAATCTGCATTCCCCAGACTCTGTAGAAAACCCCATAGCTTTTGATTGTGGGTTGTCATGACAGGAATTGACAGAATAGTCAAAATCAGATTACTGGAAAACTGATACCGTCGGCAATATGAGTGATGCCGTCGGCGACGTAAATGATGCCTCCGGCGATATGGATCAAATTAGGCGGTATCAGCTGATGCCGCCGGTGATATGGATTTTCAGACAGCCCTGTATATATTATTTTAGCTGGATGAGTTTAGGCGATATGTGTCATGCCGCCGGCGGCATGGAGTTAATTTTCCGACGACATCAGAAGCATTTTTTCCCATTACAGACCTGTACAAAACCTATAAACAATCCTGTAACCCATTTCTAATGCCTTTCCAAATAGCGATCCATTCTTATTCAAAATAAAAAGCCCGAAGGCACATACCATCCAAAAATTCTGAATGTCTAGACCACAAAAAAAAACAAATCCCAACAATAAAACCAAATTATTCCAACCCCAATGTATCAAGGGTACAAATAAGGAAGTAAAAAAGCAAAATGAAATGTCTGCCACTACCGGCCGGGCGAGATGAAATGTCTTTGGGGCTCACAAGCCAGTCATCAACATCGTCCTCTTCCTTTCCCTCTGTCATGGGCACACTACTAGAATCCTCAACCACGGCAGGCGGGCGTCGGCCGGCAGACATCTTGACCCCCCTACGACTAGTACTACCAGGGTGCGCACGATCCAGATTTTGCTTGCTTCTCCATTCCTGAATGGTAGCTGCCAGTTGACCCTCAAGGTCACTCACACAATGCCGTAAGTCTACAGTTTCCTCCTCATACCTCTGTCGGTCAGCATCAGCATCTGACAAGGATAGGGCCAAGAAATCCTTCAAACTAGAGAAAACATCAATGATGCATATCATTCATAGCATCCATACATGCATTTTATCTTAATATAGGCAAAAATAGGGAATGTACTTGAGCAAGGAGCGACTGCCCAATACGTGTATCCTGGAGAACAAAGTTGTTCTCTGCGAGCTGCTCCATATGGCTCCGCGCCACCTGAAAAATCCAAAAGGCAAATCATTAGACACCTTCATCCAAGGCTAAACAAGAAAATAATTACCGGGCCTTACGTAATTAGTATTTTCTGGCATGAAAATTGGAGCCTGCCGGCTCGAGCCTATATTCCTAGGGAGGAACTCGCCCCGATAATTCATCAGCAGGAATGTGGTTTCCATCGGGTTGACCAGACGCCCCTCTACGAAATTTATACCCTCCGGTACACTATAGTACCGGGTCCTATTCTGGTTATCCCTGCCTCTCTTCCTCGCGGGTTCCTAAAAAATATGAAAGACACACATCAACAGCGTTCCTAAACAATTTTAAAATCATGCACATAAACACAATCATACCTCAACATCCACCCTTGGGACATTGGCGCACTCCCGCCGACTACATCCGCACTCCCTCAGGCTCGATTTCAACATCATCTTCAAGCTCTTTATCTTCATCTTCTTCCTCCTCAACGTCCACGATGCCTTTGAGGTGCCTCTTCTCCTCCTCTAGCCGCTGCTCATTATGATACTCAATCGTATCATTCTTATGGATGCGGGGACACAAGGGGAGTAGACGCTGCTAGTGCTGCACTTAGAGGCCGGGAACGCTAAGGATCACTTAGCCTTTCCCCTCAATATAATTGGCCTTATCGACCTCGGAAGTGATCACCAGATGGGGCCACCATAAGCCCCTGGGAGGATCAGCAGGCACCGGTCTATCGGCAACTAGGACGGACCTCTAACCCTAGACACGCTCGCCCAGATACCACTATTGGGATAAAGGACACTCCATGACAAGCCGACGGTCGTCCACCTCCCTCCTAACCCTCACAACCTCTGCCAGATTCTCCACTCGGTCGAATGGATCCAGGACAAGCTGCACCAACCATCAACCAAAACAACCAATATAAAGTCATAAACGCTTTTGTTTTGTTCTGAAGTGTAAAAATAAGAACTAAGTTAAAAATTACGTACCGAGCTCAACCGCGCGCTCCTTAAGACCTCCCTGTATTTTGTAGGGTACTTGGCCTTCCTGCCAATACCCCGCACCAGTGAGCAAGAAAGTGAGAGCCCGGCGGCATGGTCTTCTTAACCGGGGGGAGAATCTGGTGCTCAAAGGGCCAAGCCTGCACAAATAACAACTAATCAGTTCAACAATAAATGAAACGCATACAATCAAGTAAAATACTTCCAAAGAGATATACCTGGAGTAGCAGATGGTAGAGGCGAAGGGCTTTCACCTTCTTCAGGGCTCCCACGTCTAGCCCATGGTACAGTTGAGCCAAGATAGCCCTCGGCCAATTCTTTCTCTTAATGCCCGCCACGTCCTCCACTGCAGTTATCAGCATGTAATTGATCTTGCTCCCTGAGATTGGGAAGAACAGCATGGTGAGCAAAGAAATCACGAAGGATTGGACACAAGCCTCCCTCTTATCCTCGGGCACCACATCTACCTTGTCTAGTATTGGTGCAACTCATCATACAACAGTCGCTCAGAAACGGGCTTCAGACAGAATAGCTCCTTCACCCGCCTCACCACGAGCCTCTTAACATGGTATTTATCCATGTAAGCATCGAAGTGTATGACCTCATCCGTCCAAGGGAGGTCGGTCATAGCTATGGCATCGGAGGGTATAATCGTAGCTTCCCCGAAAGAGAAGTGGAAAGTATGGGTGGTCTCAGACCACCTCTTGATTAGGGCTATCACCGCTGAATGAGAAAGCTTGGGCATCAGCATTGGCTCAATCCGGGTCAAGTCCCCGAATCCTGTCTCATTAATGGCAAGCGCAAGCTCGGGTTCTTTCTCCGAAATATGGTGCCACAACTCGCCAATAGTGCCCATCCCCCCTGTATAGGTCAGTTCATATGGCTGTAAAATTAGAAACAAAATAGATAAGTCCTGCATATTTTCTCACCATTAAAATCTGATAGAAAGCTGCTGATGTCGCTTCTGCTAGAAGTGATACCGCCGGCGGCATGGATGATATCGCCGGCAATATCGCTTCAAACAGAAGCGACATCAGACTTCCTTGGGCCCTTTTTCATAAACTGATGCCACCAGCGACATCATTCATATCGCCGGTGACATCACTACCTACGGGCAGAACCTGTTTTTTCCCAAAATCGCACCCATCGTGCCAAAACCATAAAAATCGTAATCAATCAAATAATAAGCCTAACCAGGGTAAAAATTGAACCTAAAGCATGCAATATCAGTTTATAATTAGTCTATTTCACACTTATGACCCCTATCATGGCACAATTTCAAGCCTAAGGCCAAATTAAAATCCAACCCAAAAAGAGGAGATTTGGTTTTTGCGTGATTACTTGAACATAGTAGAGGTGCTTCTCCTTCTCTGGGGTCAGGTTGGAGATGGGAGAATTAATCCCATAGCTATACATCTTGGCCGTCTCCTTCAAGCTATAAGCAGGAGGAATGGAGAGAATCTTCAATCCTTCGACAGAGGAATAAGGCAGGTCCTCCCTAGCCTTAGCAGATTTGCCCCTAAAAGCCTTGGCGATTCTCTACATGATTTGAATAACGAAAGAGAAATTAGAGGATTTAGAGAATAAGATGTGAAGGGGCTGAACAAATAAGGAAGAAGGGAGTTTTACTTGCTTTTAAACTGCTACGCGAAATTCAATGAGTTTTAATTTATCTGAAACTGTCAAGCGATGCCACCGGCGGCATCACTCCATGCCGCCAGCAATATCACTCATGCCGCTGGCGACATCAAACCTTTCAGTTCAAATTTCAAAATTGTTTGACCAGTCAAAGCTGCCACGTGGCACTCATGTCACCGGCGGCATCGATTCATATCGCCAATGACATCATTCATGCCGTCGGCGATATCGCTCCTCCAATTCAGATTTTGCACCAGTCCAACCAAAGGATAATCACTACGCAAAACATAAGCCCGACCGAAGGGCAATCTCTTCAAAGTGAAAATCTGACCAAGGGATAATTTCCGCAAAGCATAAGTCCGACCAAAGGAAAAACTCTCCACAAAGCTCAAAGTCCGACCAAGGGACAACCAATCTTCAAAGCGTAAGTCTGACCAAGGGGCATCCTTTCCATAAAACATAAGTCTGACCAAGGGACAACCACTCCAAAAAGCACAAGTCCGACCAAAGGACAATCTCTCCACAAAGCATAAGTCCGAGCAAAGGACAATCTCTGCAAAGCATAAGTCCGACCAAGGGACAATCTCTCCTCAAAGCATAAGTCTGACCAAGGGATAATCTCCATAAAGCATAAGTCTGACCAAGGGGCAACCAATCGACAAAGCATAAGTCCGACCAAGGGGCAACCAATCCATAAAGCTCAAGTCCGACCAAGGGACAACCAATCCACAAAGCATGAGTCCGACTAAAGGACAACCTCGCCACAAAGCATAAGTTCGACTAAAGGACAACTAATCCACAAAGCTCAAGTCCGAGCAAGGGACAACCAATCTATAAAGAGTAAGTCCGGCCAAGGGACAACCTCGCCACAAAGCATAAGCCCGACCGAAGGGCAATCTCTCTACAAAGCATAAGCCCGATTGAAGGGCAATCTCCCTATAAAGCATAAGTCCGACCAAGGGGCAACCAATCCATAAAGCATAAGTTCGACCAAGGGATAAACACTCCACGAAGCATAAGCCCGACCAAAGGGCAACCAATCCATAAAGCATAAGCCCGACCAAGGGGAAGCCAACCCACGAAGCATAAGCCCGACCAAGGGGCAACCAACTCACGAAGCATAAGCCCGACCAAGGGGCAACCTACCCATAAAACTCAAGTCCGACCAAAGGGCAACCAATCTACAAAGCATAAGTCCGACCAAGGGGCAACCAATCTACAAAGCGTAAGTTCGACCAAGGGGCAAGCCAGTCATCCCTCAGGTATCATTCCTATCCCTTGCTTTTTCGTGCGATCATACTGACATGTGGTAGCAGTGATCCCCCGAGGGGCAGCCTATGAGCACGGGATTTTGACGTATACCCGATTTTAATGCCTCAAAATAAAATTTCTCTTTAGAATTTTTATTCCTAAAATAATACTCCTCGCGAATTTTATACTTGGTAGAATCCAGTTCGGCGTGGCCTATAACACGTCCGGTAGGAGCTTGAATCGATGATTTGCACCCAAATAATGAATACCCATTAAAATATTATTAAAAATAAAAAAGATGTCTTTCCACCCACTATTAAACCACTTTGATGACTTTTTAGGCTTTTGAGCCTCTTAGCTATCGGTATGCTGGAGGCTGATGCCACTAGCGGCATCAGACATACCGCCGGCGACATCAGCCATACCACTGGCGGTATGACCCAAAACGGGTCCCTCCACAGACAGCCTTTCAGCCACTTTCAGCGAAATTGGTCAAAAAGGCCTAAAAACACCCCATTTCATCTACAAAAGCACACCTTGAGCTGCATTTAGGGAGGAGGAATTTGAATGTTAGGATTTTAATGTGGGAATAGATTTTAGTGACATAAGAATTAGATAAAACAGAAAAAAAAGGATTCTGATCCATTTTTCCTGGTTTTTCCTCTTTGAATTCTCTGATTGTGAGTTTGAAATCAGTAAATCTTTAAGTTAAAATCAACTTAATTGGATTTAGAAACCATAAGCACTTAAATTTACTGCTAAATCATCGTAACAAGCTCCCCGGAGGTGTTTCTTTCGGTTCACGAAGAGGTGGATTCACGGCCTCGAGGTAAAAATCCTGAGTCTCATAGCTCTTTGGCATTAATATTACTGATTTGTGTTAAATTTCATCGATTTATATTCATTTTTGGGTTTTCAGTCATTTTTACTGCCACCACTGCTGCCTACAAGCTGATATAGCCGGTGAAATAATTGATGTCGCCAGCGGCATCAGCCATGTCGCCAGCGACATCAATCAGGTCGCCGGTGGCATCAGTTGTATCGTCGGCGATATGACTTTTTGCACAGCAGTTTTATTTTCATTTGTTCCCGGATTAGCTTATTTTCCGAAGCTAGAACATATGATGTAATGATGGAAGTTCAAAACCTCTTGAAAACAAACCCCACTCCGTAATGTGTGGGTATTTTCACTTATAATCCGGTTAAAGTAACGATTGAGCCTAAAAATTAGTTAAGAACAGAATTTCCTTGAAAACGCCGTTCAAATCTCATTTTAGCCATCCGACCGGGCTTTACAATACTGTAAATAAAATACGCCATATCCGTGCTAACAATCTTCTGCAGGTAGACGTATATCAGACATTTAGGTATTTTATTTATTGCACAGAAAAATGTATAGGATTTGGAATCCTTGTAATAATTTTATTTTTCGCACTTTCTTTTTATGGCTGTAAATATTTTATCCATCGCTTCAATTGCTTGATAAATGCGAAAACAACAAAATAACTGAAAACACAAATAAATAGGATGGATTAAACCGATTAAGAAAGAATGAAGTATCTAAACTTGGCCTAAAGAAAAATAGATAACATCATCCGAACTCGGAATCTCTACTTAAGGTATCGTCCAACCACCCGATGGAAAAATCGTACCAAAAATTTCCTGATTGAGCTAAACCGGGTGGCGACTCTATTTTAAGTACGAGATTTCGATCTCGTATCTTTTGAGCATTAAAATATGTAAAATCATTTTCCAATCACATCATACGCATCTCCCCCTTTAGTAAAAAGAGCCCGACCCACCGGCCCGGCCCTCTGCAGCCGCGCGAAACGTCGTCCGCTCACACATAGTTTAATGGAAAATTTTAGCAAACGATTTCTTTAATAAGTTTTCGCGGTTTATTCAATTTAAATCAATCTTTATGCTTGATAATCATAATTTTGGTTTAAAGTTGGTTCTTCAAAACTTAATGCTTTTTTATGATTAAATCTTGACAACTTCTGCAAGTACGTTTGATAATCGAGGTTTTTTAGCTCATATAAAATCAATCCTATATTTAGAAAAAGAATTTAACGCATGTTCATCATGGTTATAACCAACTAATTGATATTTTGAATCCATCTTTTATGTCTATGATCAATTGCAACCAAGCCGAGAGTATCCTTAACCGGAAGAGTTTTTAATTTTATATTTTTATTCTTTTAATCTCTGCATTTTTATTTTAAGCATTCAAAATAATCTTCAAACCCCCCTTGTTTTATTTTTATTGCATTTTATTGGCTATCAACTTGAGTAGAATTGATTACTTAGTCCCTAGGGAGACGATCCCGCTTGCCACTATTGCAGATTTATTTGTTTGGTAACGGTTTTTTTTGCGATTTCGTCGCTCGTCAGATTTTTAGAACTTTTCGAGACAACTTAGAATAACTTGAAAATGGAGCTTTTCGGAAAAGCTACCTATGAAAACAATCTCAAACTGGCCTTTAATAAGTTTGAGTCAGTTGACATTTTAATGTAGGGTTGAAAGTGGGGTGGGGATTCCTCGAACTCGATAGGGACGGGGACTCCCGATAAGAATCTCCAAGGGTTGGGATAGGAATTTTTTGATCCTCAAATCTTTAATGAGGATGGGGATGCCATTTCTCAACCCGAAAAATCTTCGAACTCAATAAAAAAATTAACTATTAGTTTATAATAAGTGTAAACATTTAATTTTATAAAAAAAATTAACTCTGTAGAGACAATTTATTGTAAAACGTAATAACATAATACTTATTATCATTAATTTATATGTTATGCTTAAAAAATAATATTCAACACCATTTAGTTATTTATTACTTATCAAATATTGATATTAATTATTTTGTATTCTTTTTAGTTATACAATTATTTTCACTAATTATATATTGTATTAATTTTTTCGATGCATCAATATGAAATACTTTTTGTTAAGTTCCTTACACAAAAAAATTGTAAAGTTTTTTGTTTAGTGGGGATTGGAAAATTCCCGATAAGGAATAAGAAAAAATTTTCCTCAACTCCCTAATAGAGATGTGAAACATATTTTCCGCCTCAATAAAACTCACTTTCAACCTTATTTTAATATAGTGGCGGAATCAGAATATAACCTACGTCACCCAAATCTAAAAGAGAAGACAGGCGATGATTACTCGTTAAGAAAAATCATTAAAACAAAAAAATTTGGTTTGGAACAATATTACTCAGTTAGTACCAAGCTATTCTCTGTTAATTAAAGAATGTAATTGGTATCGTATCATATCCATTTCTTTATTTTCCACTAATCCATTTTTTCAAGTAGATCAAGCAAAGTACACACGTACGTATATTTTGTACTTTAATTAATTGTTTTTGTATGATTCAGATATGAAGTTACTGAATTCCAATACCGTATGGTATAAATTATCCATATTAGTTAAATACAACAAAAATAATTTGGAACTTAAATTAAAAGCTTACGTTATTATACAACTTAAGAAATATATATTCCTTCATTTCAATAACTAAGAATAGCTATTCATCCGATATCTAATTCTATTCTAGAAAATAGGTATTCTGCAGTCACCTTTATACTATTATTTTTTCTTTAAACATTTTACTTTAGATAAAGTTTCATGGCATTAAAAAAATACATATAGCGGATCTCACTAACTTCTAATTTAAAACGCGATTAATTGACTAATTACCTGACAAGGGGGGACAACCTAGTTGGATTGTACGTTGCTAAGCACAACCTCCTCCTCAATTTCATTAAAAAAGCTAAAAAGTTTAGTGTGTAATTAATGGGGTGTTTCTTTAGACTTATTCTTTTCAACTTATACTCAAAAACTCCTTAAAATGAGAAAAGTAAAAGATAAGTGAGAGCTACATTTTATTTTTCTCCTTATCATGAGCTTTTAAGTTAAAAATAAGAAACAAGAAACACTTCACTGTCTGACTATTATGCTAAAATCTCCTTAAAAGTATCTTTTAATTCATAAGTCATAAGTCACAAGTTTAAAAAAACACCCCCTAAACCTTTTGTAAAAAGAGTAAACTAATTTTTGGATTTGGCTTAGACCCAATGTTCAAAGCCCAACTAGATAAATAGTAAGGATCGTTTGGTTAAAAGCATTTAGAAAAGGGAAAGGGAATCAAATACATTGATTCCCATTGTTATTGTTTGGTTTGAGAAAAGAATAAAATTGATTACCCATTTTAAGATTTTGAAAGACCTTAAACTCCTCTAATTGATTACCCCCAACTTGCTAAGGCTTTGCATGGGAGCAGTGTATTGAAAAATATTAAAGGAAATAAATGGAGTGAAAAAAAAAAGAAAGTGTAAAATTTTAAAGGAATTAAATTATAGTATTTAGGAGGAAGGGATAGAATTTAAAAAAAAAACTGTAGGGTAATTACATACCTACCCTTTAAATATTGAAGTTAAAAAATGTTTGGAGTTGGTAAAATAGAGAAAAGAGTAAGGATAAATTAAAAATAAAACGGCATTCTTTCCAAATTTCACCGACTCAATGGAATTGAAAAACGGTATATTGAATGAATTTGAAATTAATCGAATTCCTTCAATTCCCTCACTATTCACACTCACCTTCTACCCAATCACTGAAATTAGAACGGAATCATTTCCCATCCCTCCAAAAACTTGTAGACAAGCAAAGCCTAAGGTTTTGTATTCCCTTTCCGTCTTGTTATTCACGCCACTTCTGTTTCCAATGCCTCTCTCTCCTCCAACGTCAATTTCTCCTTCAACACCAAGACTATTTCGTCTTCCTCATCACCATCCATTATTTTCACACTCGTTCTGTCAGCCCTTTACACCGGTGTTGTTGGTTCCTTTCCGATGAACTCTAATATTCATCACCGCCACTCGTGGTGGTTTTTGAATTTTTCCCTTTGTTGGTTCTTCTTCGAGTTAGCTAGTTTGTGCTTTAAATTCATATGAATTGCTTGGATTTGTGTCTATGATTTCTGATTATCCTATTTTGATGGATCAATTACTCAAATTTTAAGCTTGATTTCTAATTGTTTCAACCTGGGTTCAAGATGGCTTTTTTTAAAAAAAATTTTACTCTTCCATGATTCGGGTCTTATTGATCTATTACATAAAACAAAAAAAAAAGTTTATTCTAGTAATGATTGAGGTTTTGTTGGTTCTAATTGATTTGAAGAATCATTCTTTCTCATCAAGCTCATGAGGTGTTCTTTCTAAGGTGTTTGTATTTTCTGGCTTTGGGCTTCTGATATGGATTTTGATTGTTTTTATTTAAATTATTTTGGATTTTGATCAATAAAAAATTATTGTAAACATATGGTGATTATTGTTTTATTCGGATTTGGGAAAAAGTTTTTTGATTCCCCCATTTAAACCAAAGATCAATAAAGGGAATGAAAGGGAATCATAGTCCTTTTCCTGAACATACCCAAACATGTAAGACAATCAAATGAAATTACATTCCTTTTCTTTTCATTCCCTTCGTTGATTCTTTTTCCCTTTCTTTATGTGAACCAAACGGCCCCTAAGAGAAAAATATAAGCACTTCCAGCAGTTCTCCATTTTGAGAAGAACACATATAGGGAATGGTTAAGTCCAATTAAACATGGGGAATCCCATTTTAGGAAATTGAATATTTTATTAATTTGTTTTTTAGTTTTAATTCTTTTATTATTTTATTAATTGAGTAGAATAGAAATGATGTAAATAAATTAATATAATAATAATAAAGTATTATTATTTCTAGGAAATCTAATATGAGGAATGAAAAATGAGGAAGATTGTTGGAATAAAAATACTGTAGATTTTCTAAAATGGAGTTTGGAAAATGAAAAATATGATCGGACTTGCTCTAAACTCAAGCTGTGCAAGGCAAACTCACAAAAACAGAAAATATGAAAACCTTAATACAAAACTTCCACAATATGCTTTCATCGACACAAAATACAGACGTTATACCAAGTGAGATCTTTATTTAAGGTTCTCCTAAAATTGCTCTTGCCATTCACACATCCTATTAGAATTTCCAAGCAATCTAATAGTGAGTAGCTATATACCAAAATTTCACAGAATGTCATAATGTTAATGCACCTAACACCAAATTCCATCTATGATTACAACAAAATGGAAACCCAAAAGTTCATCTTTCAACTTTGGACCATTTATTACCCAACTAATTTGTACACTAACTATATCAGTACTTAATAAATGTGCTTCAATAATTTCACCATTCAAAACACATAAAAGATGCAACATACTGAAAGCTCTTCTGGGAAATTTAAGGGCAGAGCATCATTGCAAAACAAGTACTCTTATGTTTTGGAGTTGGAGTAGAATACAGCAAGATTTTTCCTAAAATCAGTTGAGCACTGAAAGCTCACTGAAACAAAACATGCAAGAACCTGGAGCTAATTTTTGTTCACTTTTCCAGATACAGTTTGCCAAAAATCTTGGGAATGTCATAATTCACTCACAAACTTAGTATTGCTTTTCAAACTGTTGTCCCAATAAATTACTCTTACAAACTTTCAAGAGAACTACATATTTTAACTTTGAACAACACATTTTGATCATTCATACTACCTAAATACGAATTGTCTTGTTTGTTTTTTCCAAGATCAATTACATGCTACTTCTAGGAAAAGCTTGAGAATGGAGCTTTTCAGAAAAGCAGCTCAATTAAGCTCAACCAAAGTGGCCCTAAATACAAATATACAAGGAAGCACACAAGTTTCTGAAGCCAAACCAAGTCAACAAAATGTTTCATAATCCAGTTTAAAGTAGGCTACAACTACAAGGATGTACATACAAAGCATCTCTAATCTGTCTGAAAGAGATTTCATTACTTCATAAAGATAACAAATTTAAGCAGGCAAAAGCATTCTAGTTCCACCCAGAATGTGCAAATACAATGCAAGACATATAGTAACAATAACAGAAGACTTTGCCCCAAAATATCTAATTACCTCAAACCCTCTCTCTACAACCTCTTCATGAACTGTTTTCAGACAATCTGATATCCTCCAAAGCAAGAACTCCACAACAGATCTAACCGTCTCAAAAGTAACCCGACCCGTAACATCAAGCACAAATTTCCTATTACTAGGCACAGACAAAGCAGTTGAAACCTTCCCTACCCACCCATCTACCGCTTTTCCATCTTTCAAACACACTTCCGAGTCAACACAGTCATCAATCTGAGACCTGGCCGAGTTCAAATTCGAGCTTTCTCTCGAATTCAAACTCAAAACCTGGTGAGATGTCCGTACAAGTGTTTCTATAGCAGAATTAGAGACCGAAACAAGAATGTCTTTCACATTGGATTGATGTCTAGGATTGGTTAGGCCAGAGAACAGCTCATCATAAGTATTGATTTGCATCGTTTTATCGATGTAAACAGCAACTGCTGTGCTTACAAACTTCTGTATGCAATCAGCTACAAGCTCTTTACACCGATCATCGTACACCACATTAACCCATCCAGGCAAATCTGAAGAACTTTGCCCTCTTTTTTCCCCATTAGCACTAGCATTAGAATAAAACCCCAAAACCAAATTCCTTGCAAAACTACCCACTACAACAGAAACAAACCCAGTCCCTGCCCTAGACATCAATTTATCCATCAGCTTATCAGTAAAATTCGAACCCGAAGATGATTGATAACCGTTTTTTGACTCTACTTTATACCCTCTAAGAACCCCAATTGTCGAGGCCTGAGAAACCCTAGTCAACGATTGAAAGAACTCATCGGATTTAGCAATCTTGGAGATTTGCTTCAAGCTATTAGGGATTTCATCAGAATCGGACTGCAGAAATTCCTTCAAATCCCTAGAAACAAACGCAATCAAATCGGAAGAATCCGCGATGATTTCCGCAACAGACACCAGGGCGCCCAGAACTCTCATGAACCTCCTCCTTTTCTCAACCACGGATGGCGAATTATAGACCTTGTAAACCCCATATCCAGAAACCCCAAAGGCAGCAAACAAAAGAAGCCATTTTTTTCTCCTGGAAGTGAAATTCAAGCCCTTAACAACCAACCCAGAATCCATCGCAAAAACCAAACCCTAGAAATCCAAAGAATCGGAGACCTAGGGATTGGGCATGCGAAATTGAATAGATATATAAGGGAAAAACGCAAACAAGCAGGGAGTAGAAAGAATCGAGGAATTCAGGGTTTGATTACATAATTTGAAAGAATTGGATGGAATAGGGGGAGGATATAAAGGTGGTGGTTAGGAGAGCACAATAAATGAACAAATAAATAATGGTACGAAGGCAGATGAGAAAGGTATTAATAAGCAATGGAAAGGAAATTAAAGAATGGGGAAGAGAAGAAGCTATTGATTGATTAGGTATTTACAGACGCAGCTGAGGAAGAAGAAGAAGCGTAGGATCAAATCAATCGACAAAATATCGTTAAAAGTAGACGACTTTTGCAACTGGATTATTAAATATTTTGTTTATATCTGCTTAAGCTGAGATTCTTTTTTTTCCTAAAAGCGCGGGGAGGTTGTTTTGTGCTTTCACTTTCTTTATCTTCCTGTAATAAAACACTTAAATATATTTTCTATTTAATATTTCATTTATTTAATTTTTATTTGTTTGTTGAATGTTATATAAATTTGTATTTGTTTTGATATATTCATATAAAATAAGGTAAAATACATATATTGTAGTTTGGAGTGTGAGCATATTTTATTGGGAGAGTACGTATTTGTTAACCTTTAGTTATATGTTAAATTTCTATACTAAAACTGAATAAGTTAAATAAAATGGTATTTTTTTACTAGAGGTCACAAGTTCGAATTTATACTCGAATAGGTTAGGATAATGTTTTCTTTTATTTTTATTATAAAATCATATGGGTCAAATTAAAAAAAATTATAATATTAACAATATAACGAATTTATTCATTATATTTTGTAATAAAAGCTTAATTCTTATTAATTGCTTATTTTTAATTTTTATCATAACTTAACAACTCTACTAGTTTTTTTTTATCAATACCTCTCCTAGTTAATAGAAGACTATTTAAAAAAATGTAAAATATGAATTGATAATTTAAATTAGTAATTAAAATAATAGTAAAAATAAAGGCTAAATTGAAAGTTTAAAAATGGGAGAAAGTAAGAAATATATGAAAATTAAATATGTGAATGACTAAACACTCAACTTCATCGAAAGAGAGGTATTTATATTGAGATAATTTTATTTGAACCTTAATTATAGTTAAGGCTTATCACCTTTTTCAAGAAATATATTAAATACCTAACTTAAATAAGAACTAAAAGTTAGTATTTTTTTTATTGAAAGGAGTATCCATAGAATCTAGAAATTGATCTATGGCTATCCTCACCCGCACTTTGTGGATGTACTAACGGAAATTGTCAAAAATACACATGCCTCACTAAAATATTTACAAAATTCACTATTAAGTCAAACAAATTACATATATACAACAAAACATAAATAATTTATAAATTAACAAAAACAAAAGAAAATATTTAGTATTCCTCTAGTAGTTATCTAGTAAATATTGTTATGAAATTGGCATATATTATATATATGTTATGTGTCATTAGATCCATAAAAAAACTATCAAAATTAAGACATACTGGACGAATAACTAGATACCTAACATTGATCTACTAGATAAATACTAGATATCATATGTTATCTAAATATTGTTATGTGTTGAACCAAGCACGAGTTTGGACTGACTCAGTGGATGACTCAGTTGTGCTTAAGCTTTGATCATAACAATTAAGTTAAGTTTGAGATATTTAAATCAATAATGATGTTAAAATAAACAGTCTATGGTGGTAAGGGAGTTAGTAAATTCGGGGGTAGAATTTCGAGTCTCCGCTGACCTAGCTATTTAGTTTAACTCTGAGTGGTTTATGGGCTCAGTATCTACTTAGTCGCTAACTGTGTAATATTCACTCAACGCTTGATATTTAGATTTAGCATTAACTGTGTTTTACGATGATATATTTCGCTGAGTTACTTTAAGTCTGTCAACGCTGCTGACCTTACCTTTTAAGGTAAAAATGTATCTTTGCTTTTAGTGTTGCTTTTTGCAGGAACATTAATGAAATAAAGACAAAAAGAATTAATGCCTTGACAAGACTCAAAATTATGAAGAAAATGACAAAATCTTCAAATGCAAAGCTGTAACAAGTCAATTACCACTTCGGGTAATTCTGCAGATCTACCAACCTTGTATCGCGCACTCTGCAACATGTCAGAATACCAGAGGGAATGGGATGAAGACACGTGGCAAGTCAATGCGAGTTCTCTCTAACGGAAGATTGGCAACAAACGACAAAGAATTCAAATTGAAGCACGAATTTCAATCTAATGGATTGAAATGTATTTCACAATAGTGCAATTCTATCTCTTAATGGATCGATTTGAAGAAGCAACGGGTGAATTACTGAGCTGTCAATTTCAGAAGATGCCAAAGTAAGTTCAACGGCTACTTTCTCAATTCATCTATAAAAGAAGCAAGAAGGCAAGCGTTAGAACTTGGTGATTACACTTGAATTTCCTAGAAGCAAAGACTCTATCAATTTACAAGCTTTAAATAAATTCAAGCAAGAAAGCACAACTCAGCGAATAATTTACTTAGAATAAGAGAGAATAGATTAGATCAATCAATTGTAATATTAGATCATTTGTAACTGGATCAACGTTTCTATAAGTTGAATCCAGCTCTTGTTTAGACTCATTGTGAGTTGCTGATAGAAGAGGGTATTCTAGTCAGCAGGTGAGCGATTGCAGTTTGGAGGGTACTTACTGTAATTATGGAATTTATGAAAGGCTTCTCCGCCTAGGGTAAAGGAGCTGAGATTAATGGATTAAACCCGAGACACTCTCTCGGGACTAGATGTAAGCACAGGTTACCAAACCAGTACAAAAATCTCTGTGTCCTTTACTTAACCGCATTTTCCAACTATTTCACTAAGCCAGCTGACCTCACTCAGCGGTGCTATAATTATCGCGAAAAAGTTTTATAAGTTCTTAAGTGAGTCATTTACCCCCCCTCTGACTCAGTGAGTGTACGCATAGGGACCAACAAGTGGTATCAGTGCGGTTCTCATTTCACAGATTTCACAATCTTTGGGATAAAGACCATGGCATACACAGGAGAATCCAGTGGAAGGGCTCAAGCTTATATTCTGCCTGAAGGCATGTTAGTTACTAGGCCTCCTATGTTCAATGGAGAGCATTATACTTACTAGAAGGGCAGAATGACTAATTTCATTCAGTCCCAGAGTATGCATGCTTGGATGGCCATTGTAGAAGGGCCATAATATGAAGAATAGAGTTACTATTGATAAGTACTCCACGGAATGGGATAATAATGATTTGGCCTGACTTAAAGAAAATGCAGCTGCTATCAACTATCTTCATTGTGCTCTTGATGCTACTGAGGTTATTCGCATTTCTGGATGTGAGACAGCCAAAGAGATATGGAAGAAGAGTGAAGTGACTTATAAAGGTAATGACAAGGTGAAAGAGTCCAAGATCAATCTCCTGATGAGGGATTATGAATGGTTTCATATGAAGCCCAAGGAGGATATTTTCAACATGAACACCAGGTTCATGAATATAGTCAATGAGCTAAAAAGACTTGTCAAGACCTTCATAGAAGAAGAGACTATCAAGAAGATTCTTAGAAGCTTGACTCAAGATTAGGAAGCCAAGAAGAGTGCTATTGAAGAGGCTCATGATTTAAAGACCTATAAGTTTGATGAGTTGACTGGAACTCTGCTGACTCGTAAGATGTCCTTAAAGTAATATAAAGATGAGTCCAAGATGCACAAGTCCAAAGAGAAAGAGAGCTCAAGCAGAGCTGTTATTCTAAAAGCTGGTGATGATGAAGAAGAAGATTCCTATAAGGAAGGATATCCAGAGGACAGAAAAGAAGAAATAGCTCTAATGACCAAGAATTTTAGGAGATATCGGGGTAAAGATAAGAACTTTCAAAAGTTCAGAAATACATGCAAGTACAAGAAGGGAGTAGTTGATAGACCATGAAAAGAATTTAATAAAGAGCATAACAAAGACATCAAGTGCTTTGAATATGGTGAGAAGGGGCATATTCAGTCGAGCTATCCTAAAGCTGAGAAGGAAAAGTTTAAGAAGAAGAAGAGTAAGAAGGCCCTTGCTGCTACCTGGAGCGACTCTGGGCAAGAGTCATCATCATCAAATAAGGAGGCACAAGATTCTATGAATGTGTGTCTCATGGTTAAGGATGATTTTACCAGCTCAGTGTCAGCTGAACATCCAACTACTTTTGCTGCCAATCAACCAGCTGAACAGAGTAGAGGCAAAGGAAACAACTATGAGGTAAATTCTAAACCCCCTTTGTCTTCAGATGAGCTTGCTGCAGTACTAAATGATGTTATTAACGTGATTAAGAAGTCAACCAAATACATCAAAGTACTTCAGAGGAGGTGTGATGATATAGAAGATGTTAACTCTTTTACATTACTTGACATCCTATACCTGATGGAAAAAGCTGAGTACCAAAATGGATATAACAGCAAACTCACTAAGAGATTAGATGAGCTAGCTGCTGAATTAACAGCTTTGAAAAAGGTGTGGGTCCCTCCTCAACCTAGCAGGAATACTCAGAGTAACCGCACTCACCACTCTGAGAAGGTTTCTCAAAAGAGTAAAGTGAGCAGGCCTAATCCTAAGGCCGCTTGTAATTTTTTTTGGAAGCAAGGACATGCTATAGTCATGTGTAGGCACAAAAATGGTTACTATGATGAGTATGACTAGTCAAGGATGGCCACTACTAACAAGGGAGGACCCAGCCAGAAAAAGGCATGGGTACCTAAGAAAACTTAATTGATTTGAAGGTGAGCCTAAGATCCATTAATGATAGCAGAATATGGTATTTGGATAGTGGATGCTCGAGGCATATGATAAGTGATGAAAAGAAATTCATCACATTTGAGTGAAGAAGAAATGGAAGTGTCAGTTTTGGAGACAACAAGAAAGGAAAGATTGTTGGCAATGGCACTGTAGGAGTGAAGCCTTCAATTGATAATGTGTCTTTGGTAAAAGGCCTAAAGTTCAACTTGCTAAGCGTTGCTTAGCTGTGTGATAAAGGCAGGAAAGCGATATTTGATTCAGCGGGCTGCTCAGTCATTGATGGTAACTCTGACTAAACTATTCTTTATGCTCCTAAAATTAATAATGTTTATATGTTTGATTTATCCCACAGCTCCAATGATATATGCTTAGTTTCTAAGGAGGAAAACTCTTAGCTATGGAACAGAAGGTTAGGACATATCAATATGACCAATCTGTCCAAATTAGCCAAAAATGAACTTGTTGAGGGATTACCCAATCTAGTCTTTAAAAAAGATATACTTTGCTCAGCATGCCAACTTGGGAAATAATTTAGGAAGACCTTTAAATCCATATCTGATATATCTTCCTCTCGTCCCCTTAATCTTCTACAGATGAATTTATTTGGGCCTGTTGTGCTAACAAGTCTAGGTGGAATGAAATACACCTTTGTGGTTGTAGATGATCTGACCAGGTTCACTTAGATTATCTTGCTGGCAAGCAAATATGAAACATTTGAACAATTCTCTAGGTTGGCAACCTGGATTATGAATGAAAAAGACCTTAAAGTAATAGAATCCTCAGTGACCGTGGAAGAGAATTCAAAAACAAGCAGTTTTAGGAATTCTGTTTTAAGCATGGTATTGACCATAATTTTTCTGCCCCTCATACACCTCAGTAGAATGGGGTTGTTGAGATAAAGAATTGCACTATTGCGGAGATGGGTCATTCTATGCTGAGTGATAATAATCTACCAAAGTATTTCTAGGGAGAGGCTATTAACACAGCATGTTACATTCTAAACAGGGTTTTAATTCTCCCAGTTTTGAACAAAACTCTTTGTGAACTTTGGAAGGGGTGCAAGCCCAAGGTCGGTCATCTTAAGGCCTTTAGTTGTAAATGCTTCATATTAAATACTAAAGACCAATTGGCTAAATTTGGCCCAAAGAATGATAAAGGAATCTTTCTGGGTTACTTAATACACAGTAGGGCATATAGTGTATGTCAAGAGGACTGGCATCTTAGAGGAGTCCATGCATATAGATTTCGATGAAACTAACAATACAGGTAGACAAGCCAGTGATAGTGAAAGAGAAAAGGAACAAGTCAGTGGATAAGTCAGTCAGCCCATAATTATTCCTGATATAGTTTAAGAAAAAGAAGAACGTGAAGTTGACTTGGACCAATCAATCAACTTTAGTGATGATGTGGATGCTCAACCAATGACTGTAGCTCAGCGAGCTAATCCTAATCTACCTAAAGAAGTCAGAGCAAGGAGAGATCACCCAGTTGATAAGATTCTTGATAGTGTGCAAAATCCAGTGCTGATTAGATGTCTGTTGATCAGAATGATAAGCCATTCAACATTTATATCATTGATTGAACCAAGAAGTTTGAAGATGTTGAGTTTGATGACAACTGGATGATCGCTATGCAAGAAGAGTTAGACCAATTCAGAAGAAATAAAGTTTGGGATTTGGTTGAAAAACCCAAAGGAAAGTCAATCATTGGCACCAAATGGGTTTTCAAGAACAAGCTAGATTAAGCTGGTAATGTTGTCAGAAATAAAGCCAGACTAGTTGCTCAAGGCTACAATCAACAAGAAGGCATTGATTATGAAGAAACATTTACACCAGTAGCAAGACTTGAAGTCATAATAATCCTTTGTGCTTTTGCATCCCATATGAACTTTAAGTTATTTCAAATGGATGTTAAGAGTGCATTTCATAATGGCTATATTCAAGAAGAAGTCTATGTCAGACAGCCCCCAGGCTTTGAAGACCCTAAATATCCAAATCATGTCTTCAAGCTGAAGAAAGCTCTATATGGATTGAAACATGCTCCAAGAGCTTGGTATGAGAGACTGACTAACTTTTTGATCAGCAAAAGTTATGTTAGAGGGAAAGCAGATACAACTATGTTTATCAAGAAGAGGCATTGAGATATGTTGCTAGTCCAAATCTATATGGATGACATCATTTTTAGAGCAACTAATGAAAAGCTATGCAAAGAGTTCAGCCAATAGATGAAGAAAGAGTTTGAAATATCAATGATGGGAGAGCTTAATTTCTTTCTTGGTTTACAAATCAAGCAAGGTGATGATGGGATCTTCATCAGCCAAGCTAAGTATGCCAAGGAAGTACTGAAGAAGTTTGACATGGATAAAGCCAAGCCAATGTCAATACCCATGGCCACTGATACTATTCTAAGTAAAGATGAGGAAGGTAAACCTGTAGAGAGTAAGCTCTACAGAGGTATTATTGGTTCTCTACTTTACTTAACTACTAGTAGGCCTGACATTCAATATGTTGTATGTTACTGTACAAGATATCGAGCTGACCCCAGAGAATCTTACTTAGCTATTGTTAAGAGAATTGTCATGTATTTGCTAGGCTCTATTGATGTAGTTATATGGTATCTAAGTAATGCAGACTTTACTCTGAAAGGATACACAGATGGTGACTATGGAAGTGACAAACTTGAAAGGAAAAGCACCACAGGAGGTTGTCATTTCCTTGGTGATTCTCTAGTAACCTGGTATAGCAAGAAGCAAACTTTTGTGGCTCTGAGTATAGCTAAGGCTAAGTAGATGGCTGCAGGAAGTTATGTAGCACAACTGCTATGGATCAAGCAACAATTAGAGGATTATGGTATAAAGTCTAAGTGCCATGAAGTCATGTGCCATAATAAGAGTGCAATTGACCTATCCAAGAATCCAGTTCAACATAGTAGGATGAAGCATGTCAACATTAGACATCACTTCATAAGGGATCATGTGCTAAAAGGAGAAGTTAGGCTCACATACATTCCAACTGAAGAACAGTGAGCTGACATTTTTACAAAGCCTATTAGAAAGGATCAATTTAACACACTAAGACAACTGATCGGAATGTCTAATCTGATTTGAAGAAGTACATCTCACTCTGACCTATTTTAGAGCATACCAAACTAGGGCACACTTTGAGCTTCTACGAATTAGGTTAAGTATTTCTTTTGCCGTTTGAATTTTGGATACGTCATTAACTATCACCGGTTATCTTTCAAATTTAAACTTGATAGAAATGGTAGTGAGTTATGAAACAATCCATATTTAAAGTAATTATCCCGTGTTTCTCGCTTTCCTTAATCCTACGGTATACGTTACGCAATCTAACTGTTGAATCTTAAGACCATGGATTATGAGTCGTACACGTAGCTTTGCAGGTTTATGCGAAGAGTTTTTAGCTATTTAAGGAGAAATTCAGAAAGACGAAAGATTACTTCACTAGAATTCCTTTCTCTGCAATTTCCTTCCTGAATTCCTAAAATCTCTACTTTCCTAAAGCAAATTCTCTATGATGAGTACATCGAGGAGGAAATCGGATCTTTTTGTGAGAAATAAGAAGGATACATGCTGGGTTACTACCAGAGATCATAATGTCCAATTAGCAATCAATATAGACAAGATCGAAGAACTCAGAATCCCAGCAGGAATAAAGTACATTCCAACATCTTGGTGTTTCATGGAGAAAACTGAGGTAGATCGACCAACCACAATAGACATGCTGAGTTTCTGTGGAAACGAGAGGTTTGGGAAGTGGGTGCGTCAGCACCACTTGAGAGGATTCTTTAAACTTCCTAATGGATGCTATGAGGAGGTCATGGATAGATTTTATAATGGAATCCATATGGTGGAAGGTCAGAAGGACCTATTCGTAACCACTATGATGGGGAGGAAAGTGTATGTGACCCTCAAGCTTATTGTAGGTCTACTAGGATTGAAGGAAAGAGGACTAAAGCTGTAAGATATCAATGATAAAGATCATATTGATATTCCTATCGATTATGAAGTTCCTACAGACTACAAGGCTGGTGAGCTTATAGCTGCTATGTTTATAAAAGAAGGAAAACAAGCACATGAGCTAGTAACCAAGGTCCTGCTTCCCAAGACAGGCTCTATAGGGAGCTGTTCTAAGTTTGAAAGAGTGTTATTTTATACGCTGACCTATGGCATGAGCATTGACTGGCCTATGGCCATACTTCACAGATTCTTGAAGGTCAATAAGCATAAGGTGTATGGACAGTTGGTTATGGAAATATGCAGGGCTTATGAGATTGATATGGAAGGATGGGCTGCCAAGAGTAACATCTAAATGAAAGTAATTGAGTCCAAAATTCTGAGAAATGCTCACTTTCATAGACTTAAAGCAAATAAGAGACCTGCAAACACGAAGTATATTAAGCTGAAGAGAGGAGAGGTCAGAATGAAGGATCCTAAGGCTATCATAGAGATGAAACCTATCCAGCCCCATGAGGAGGATCGGACTTTAGATGCCTTTGTAGCTAAAGAGCTTGAGAGGATTACTAAGCTCAGAGCTGAGAGAGGAGAAGACATGTCAAAGAAGTAGGCTGGGAAGTAGGAGGTCAGGAGAGACCTCAAAAAGGAAAAGAAAGGGAGCTCAGCGAGCTCAGTTTTAGTTGTTGGCCCTAAGAAGACAAGATCTTCTAAGGAAACTAAAGAAGATAAAAGCAGGGAACTGACCCCAAAGGAGATAGAGGAAGTAAGGCGAGCTGAAGAAGAATTGAGAGAGGAGATGCCTCTGAAGAGGGAAAAGAAGAGGAAAGTAGATGCTGCTCAGCTAGATAAGGTGACTACCAAGGGAAAGGAAGCCATATCTGAAACACCCCTATCATATAATAACCATAGAAAAATACTATAGAAATTTTTATTTTTTTTTCAAAAATATTCATATATTAACACAACCATAATATTTCACATCAACTCTAATATCGTTCATTTATTACAAACCATAATTATGTTTGATTTGAAAAATCAAAACCCAACCACTTTCTATTCTATATGCTTGTCATGTGAGGAGAGAGAGCGAGATGGACACAGCCGACAGACCTTTCTTCCATGACAGCTACAGGTAAGAACCTTCTAGTACAATACTTTATCTACAACTTCAACAACTGAAAAATATAGCGATTTATATGAGTCGCCACTCAGTGAATATAAACAATCAATGAATTTAACAATCACATACAGTTACACCTTCCAATTAAACATACAGTCATTCTTATATACTATTGGATGATTCATTTATTTAATTGTTGTGACATTTCCGGCCAAACTATTGCCCCGGGATACATGTAACATTTGTAACAGATAACAATTGATTTGCTGGCCAGCTATATAACAATTGGTTGACCTTTCGGTCCAGATAACAATTGGTTGACCTTTCGGTCCATTTATCAAATATTGCAATTGGTTGACCATATAGGTCCAGATAACAGAACATGTATTGCAATGTTTGATCGGCTATGTCACAACGTCTCTCTTTATTTCATTTGTTCCTGTATAATTGCGTATATAATGAATAATTCAATTATCTCAAGTTTCACCAAATAAACATATGTTCATATAATTCAAATTCTCCAAATAACATATAATCATTCAATTCACAACAATTCACCAAACATTCAAATATCACATATCAAAACATTTCACCCATTCATATCATGTTTATACTCACAGATGGAATGCTAATTTCCACGAAATCGACTTGTTTCCTCCTCTTGAACACTTTCACGACCTCGTGTTCCTATAAGCATAAATTCACATCAATACATTTCACCTTGTGTTGTTTTCTATTTATAAAGTTTTCATGACTTAAACCATTGTTACTTGTATACTTGTTCATATGACCTTGCTCTACTTAAAAATTCATAACTTTCAATTCACTTCTCCAAATGATCTGATTCTTTTTTTATTCTATCCCTAATACACAAGGCTATAACATACTAAAAACTCAAAAATTTTAGAGTCTTATACGATTTATAGGGAATTTCCCATCAAAACTTGTTTCAGTCCCGCTTTACCTGGACAGCAACGTAATAAAACGGGTATAACTCTCTCTACACAACATGAATCGACCTGATTCTTTTTCCTACTTAAACTATACACATAAGGGAATAACATATCAAAAAATCAGAATTTTCTAAGTAGTATAACAATCCCAGATCAATTTTGAAACTCACCCTATCTCTTTGATCATCCAATTCTGCACACTTCATCTTATAAAAATCATAACTATTGATCTACTCGTCTAAAAATTCTCAAATTTTGCAGGATGAACCTTGACATAAAGAAGAACAATTCATCTTCTTACTAAAACTGCTAATTCTAAGTTTAACATAACGAAAATCGTACTACAAAGTTACTAAAATACCTGATTCCTTCCTTCTAGATCTCTTCTTCTCTTCTTCCTTTTTCTTTGTTCTTTGCTTTGTGTTTTAGGAGATGAAGAACTGATCTAATTCTTATCAGTTCATAAAAAGATCTAAGGGGCAAAAGACCAATTTGCCCTCAAATTCTTTATTTATTACAAATACTAACTATACTAAATACATATACATATATCTATACCATACTAATACTAATTCTAATACTAATTCTTATACTTAAATCCTTATGATATATCACAATTTTATTCAACTTTATATGTTCTAATAATCATTTTATATCTATAACATAACTATACTCCACTTATTCCTAAAATTCTATAGCCATATAATTCGATACCTAGATATTAACTATCGTATTTTGTATGGTTAAAATAACTATTATTTTCACTAACCAATTTTAATAAATATATCATGTAAAATTTAAATATAATGATATATAACAGATGTGGACAAATGCAAATATAATGCATGAAATGGGATATTATAATTCTCCCCCCTTAAAGAATTTCGTCCTCGAAATTAAATACCTGAATCAGAAAACAAATAAGGATAGTCCTTTCTCATTCGATCTTCTGTTTCCCAAGTGGCTTCTTCTACTGAATGACTTTTCCAAAGTACTTTTACCAATGGTATTTCTTTGTTTCGCAATTGTTTGGTCTTATACCCGATAATTGCTACTGGCTCTTCTACATAACTCAAATTATCAGCAATCTCTATCTCTTGGTCCTTCAATACATGAGTAGGGTCTGACCGATACTTCCTTAGCATGCTTACATGAAAGACATTGTGAATTTGAGCTAACTCTGGTGGTAATGCCAATTTATAAGCAAGCGGACCAATTCTTTCAAGAATGTCATAAGGCCCTATATACCGCGGACTAAGCTTCCCTTTCTTCTTAAACCTTAGTACGCCTTTCCAAGGTGATACACGAAGAAAAACTTTGTCCCCTACTTTATATTCTTTTTCCCTTCTATGTTGATCAGCATAACTTTTCTGTCTATCTTGTGCTGCCTTGATTCTTTCTCTTACTATCTTCACCTTTTCAACTGTGTCTTGTACTATTTCTGGACCCTCCAAAACTCTCATCCCTTCTTCATCCCAACAAATAGGACTTCTGCATTTTCTTCCGTAAAGAGCCTCATACGGTGCCATTCCAATACTACTATGATAGTGATTATTATAAGCGAATTCTATTAGAGCAACATATTCATCCCACGCACCTTTGAATTCCATAGCACAAGCTCGAAGCATTTCTTCCAAAGTCTGAATTGTTCTTTCTGATTGACCATCTGTTTGAGGATGAAAAGCAGTGCTAAAGTTCAATTTTGTGCCCAGTGCCTGCTGTAAACTTCTCCAAAATCGAGATGTAAATCGAGGATCTCTATCTGATACAATAGACACAGGTATTCCATGTAATCTGACAATTTCATTAACATACTTCTTCGCCAAATTCTCCAATGAACAACCCCATTGTATGGGTAAAAAGTGGGCTGATTTTGTCAATCTATCAACAATAACCTAAATAGCATCATTCTTTCTTGGAGTTTTCGGAAACCCGTACACAAAATCCATAGTAACCATCTCCCATTTCCAAACTGGTATAGGTAATGGTCGTAATTTCCCTGCTGGAGCTTGATGTTCAATCTTTACTTGTTGACATATCAAACACTTTGAAATGTATTCAGCAATATCCTTCTTCATTCCAGACCACCAAAAATGAGAGCGTAAGGTATGATACATTTTTGTCATTCCCGGATGCATAGCATATGGAGCAGTATGAGCTTCTTCTAAAATTTCCTTCTTCAAATTATCAACATCAGGCACACAAATTCTTTGTCCCAACATCAAAGTATCATTTTCTACTGTAAAATCGGTGCTCTTTCCTTGCTTGACATTTTCCATAATCTCTTTTAATTGCGGATCTCGAACCTGAGCTTCCTTAATTCTGTCATGTAACACTGGTCTTACCTTGAAGTTAGCTAATAATGCACCATTTTCGCCCAATTTTAAGTCAACATCCATTGCTCGCAATTGAACTAAGTATGGGAGTTTAGAAACTTGAACATTAGCCATTACACTACTGGATTTTCTACTTAAGGCATCAGCTACAACATTCGCTTTTCCCGGATGATATTCTATCGTGAAATCATAATCTTTTAACAATTCTAGCCATCTCCTCTGCCTCATATTCAATTCTTTCTGACTCAACAAATATTTCAAACTCTTATGATCAGTGAAAATCTGAAAAGTTTCTCCGTACAAATAATGCCTCCAAATTTTCAAAGCAAACACAATAGCAGCCAGTTCTAAATCATGCACTGGATAAGATAATTCATATGGCTTTAATTGTCTAGATGCATACGCAATTACCTTCCCATGTTGCATTAAAACACAACCCAAACCTTGGTGAGAAGCATCACTGTAAACAACAAATCCACCAGTGCCAGTCGGAATTGTCAAAATCGGAGCTGTAGTCAATCGTTTCTTTAATTCATCAAAACTTTTCTGGCAATCATCTGTCCACTGGAACTGTACATTCTTTCATAGTAATTTTGTCATTGGAGCAGCAATAAGAGAAAACCCATCAACAAATCGTCGATAATACCCTGCTAATCCCAGAAAACTTCTTACTTCTGCTACGTTTTTCGGAGCTTCCCATTGAACCACAGCTTCGATCTTTTTAGGATCAACCTGAATGCCTTGACCAGAAACCACATGTCCCAAAAATAAAACATGATTCAACCAGAATTCACATTTGCTAAACTTTGCATATAGCTGTTTTTCTCTCAAAATTTGAAGCACAATTCTCAAATGTTGCTCGTGTTCTTCATTACTTTTCGAGTACACAAGTATGTCATCAATGAAAACAATGACAAACTTGTCAAGATACTGTTGAAATACCTTGTTCATCAAAGCCATGAAAGCTGCAGGTGCATTTGTCAAACCAAATGGCATCACCAGAAATTCATAATGTCCATATCGAGTTCTGAAAGCTGTTTTTGGAACATCTTGCGTTGAAATTCCGAGTTGATAATACCCTGACCTCAAATCAATTTTAGAAAATACACATGCTCCTTGCAATTGATCGAATAAATCATCAATACGAGGTAAAGGATATTTATTCTTCACAGTTACTCGATTCAACTGTCTGTAATCAATGCAAAGTCGCATAGTGCCATCCTTTTTCTTAACAAATAGTACCGGAGCACCCCAAGGAGACACACTAGGTCTAATAAATCCCTTATCAAGTAACTCTTGTAATTGCTTTTTCAACTCTTTTAATTCCACTGGAGCCATTCTATATGGAGAAATAGAAATCGGTGCAGTTCCTGGAACTAAATCAATGGTAAATTCTGCTTCTCTATCAGGTGGCAATCCTGGTAGGTCCGCAGGAAATACATCGGGAAATTCTTTAACAATAGGAATATCATCAAGTGATACATCTGATACTTTGGTGTCAATAACATGTGCTAAATATGCCTCACATCCACCCTTGATTAACCGAAAAGTATTAATTGCAGAAATTAAACAAGTCGGTACTATCTGACGTTCACCCTGAAAAATGACTTTTAGCTTATCTGATGTCTCTAAAATAACTTCCTTGGTGAAACAATTTACTACTGCATGATGTTTTTCCAACCAATCCATACCCAAAATCACATCAAACTCTCTAATAGTCAATCTAATCAAGTCCGCACTTAATATAACCTTGTCAATTTGAATCAAACAATTTCTGTACACTTGATTTGCAATCACCAATTCACCCAAAGGAGTTCCCACATAAAGATCAAATCTCAAAGGTTCATAAGCCATATGCAATTGTGATGCCAAGTTTGATGATATAAATGAATGGGTTGATCCAGGATCAATTAATGCACAAACATCCATGTTGCAAATAGAAATCTTACCGGTAACAACTTCTGGTGCGTCAATAGCTTCTTGTCGAGTCATGGCAAAAACACGAGCCTGTGTTGGAGGCCTAGAACTCTGAGCCTCAGATCTACCAATATTGCTTGTTATTATTCCTCTACCCCTACCTCTTCCTGTTACTACACCAGCTCCCCTGCCTCTGGTATTCTGAACTGTAGCCTCTGATTGAGCTCTTTCAGTTGCTTCTATTCATTTTGGACAATCACGTATTAAATGTTCAAAAGAGCCACATAAGTAACATGCTCCAGTCAGTTTCCTGCATTCGCCTTCATGCAATTTACCACATAGTATACACTGAGGTTTTTGTCCCGAGCTTTGTCCCTGACTTTGTCTCGAATGAGTTTGCACATTTGTTCTTCCTCCTCTATTCCCAGAATATCCTCCTCTAGCTATAAACTGTGATGGAGAAGAATTTGTTTGATGCTTAGCAGACTTTTTACTTTGGTCACCACTAAAATCACCGTAACCTCTTCTAGCTTTATAATCTGCTTTCTCTTTTTCTAGTCTTTCAGCCCTAACTGCAGCATTTTTCAACTTTAGGTAACTTTCAAGTTCAAATGATGATATCTTTGTTCGAATTTCATATCTAAGCCCATCCTCAAATTTCCTGCATCTATCCTTTTCAGTCGCCACTAATGTTGGTATATAACTGGATAGCTGATTGAACTTAACTTCATACTCGGCCACTGTCATCCTCCCTTGTCTTAAGTTCAAAAATTGTTTTCTTTTATCATCAATGTACACATCAGGCATATAATTACTTTTGAATTCCCGCACAAAATCATCCCAAGTCAAGATAGGAGGCTGAACAGTGCTCCCCGGGATAGTCTCCCACCAGTCATAAGCATCATCTTGAAGTAAAAATACCGCATAATCGAACTTCTCATCAGGAGTACAATGCATCATATTGAAAACTCTTTCCAACCTTTTTAACCATCTTTCCGCTATTGTAGGATCTGTAGTTCCCTTGAATTCTTCTGCACCTTGTTTCTTCAATTTATCGAACCTTCTTTCTCTTTGGACAAATGTTACAGGTGCTTGCACCACAGGTATTTCCTGATGATGCTGTAAATTTGATGCATGAGAATGCATAGGTGATGCAGATATAATAGGTTGGATTTCTACAGGTTGATTTATGGCTGGTCCCTCTCTCCTCGGGTTAACATTTTGGTTCTCATCAGCCCTATATGAATATGATAACATGTTATAAGATAACATATACTAATCTCATATTATGTATGCATTTATATGTCCCTATGACCATATCTCCGCTCTGATACCAACTGAAACACCCCTATCATATAATAACCATAGAAAAATACTATAGAAATTTTTATTTTTTTTTCAAAAATATTCATATATTAACACAACCATAATATTTCACATCAACTCTAATATCGTTCATTTATTACAAACCATAATTATGTTTGATTTGAAAAATCAAAACCCAACCACTTTCTATTCTATATGCTTGTCATGTGAGGAGAGAGAGCGAGATGGACACAGCCGACAGACCTTTCTTCCATGACAGCTACAGGTAAGAACCTTCTAGTACAATACTTTATCTACAACTTCAACAACTGAAAAATATAGCGATTTATATGAGTCGCCACTCAGTGAATATAAACAATCAATGAATTTAACAATCACATACAGTTACACCTTCCAATTAAACATACAGTCATTCTTATATACTATTGGATGATTCATTTATTTAATTGTTGTGACATTTCCGGCCAAACTATTGCCCCGGGATACATGTAACATTTGTAACAGATAACAATTGATTTGCTGGCCAGCTATATAACAATTGGTTGACCTTTCGGTCCAGATAACAATTGGTTGACCTTTCGGTCCATTTATCAAATATTGCAATTGGTTGACCATATAGGTCCAGATAACAGAACATGTATTGCAATGTTTGATCGGCTATGTCACAACGTCTCTCTTTATTTCATTTGTTCCTGTATAATTGCGTATATAATGAATAATTCAATTATCTCAAGTTTCACCAAATAAACATATGTTCATATAATTCAAATTCTCCAAATAACATATAATCATTCAATTCACAACAATTCACCAAACATTCAAATATCACATATCAAAACATTTCACCCATTCATATCATGTTTATACTCACAGATGGAATGCTAATTTCCACGAAATCGACTTGTTTCCTCCTCTTGAACACTTTCACGACCTCGTGTTCCTATAAGCATAAATTCACATCAATACATTTCACCTTGTGTTGTTTTCTATTTATAAAGTTTTCATGACTTAAACCATTGTTACTTGTATACTTGTTCATATGACCTTGCTCTACTTAAAAATTCATAACTTTCAATTCACTTCTCCAAATGATCTGATTCTTTTTTTATTCTATCCCTAATACACAAGGCTATAACATACTAAAAACTCAAAAATTTTAGAGTCTTATACGATTTATAGGGAATTTCCCATCAAAACTTGTTTCAGTCCCGCTTTACCTGGACAGCAACGTAATAAAACGGGTATAACTCTCTCTACACAACATGAATCGACCTGATTCTTTTTCCTACTTAAACTATACACATAAGGGAATAACATATCAAAAAATCAGAATTTTCTAAGTAGTATAACAATCCCAGATCAATTTTGAAACTCACCCTATCTCTTTGATCATCCAATTCTGCACACTTCATCTTATAAAAATCATAACTATTGATCTACTCGTCTAAAAATTCTCAAATTTTGCAGGATGAACCTTGACATAAAGAAGAACAATTCATCTTCTTACTAAAACTGCTAATTCTAAGTTTAACATAACGAAAATCGTACTACAAAGTTACTAAAATACCTGATTCCTTCCTTCTAGATCTCTTCTTCTCTTCTTCCTTTTTCTTTGTTCTTTGCTTTGTGTTTTAGGAGATGAAGAACTGATCTAATTCTTATCAGTTCATAAAAAGATCTAAGGGGCAAAAGACCAATTTGCCCTCAAATTCTTTATTTATTACAAATACTAACTATACTAAATACATATACATATATCTATACCATACTAATACTAATTCTAATACTAATTCTTATACTTAAATCCTTATGATATATCACAATTTTATTCAACTTTATATGTTCTAATAATTATTTTATATCTATAACATAACTATACTCCACTTATTCCTAAAATTCTATAGCCATATAATTCGATACCTAGATATTAACTATCGTATTTTGTATGGTTAAAATAACTATTATTTTCACTAACCAATTTTAATAAATATATCATGTAAAATTTAAATATAATGATATATAACAGATGTGGACAAATGCAAATATAATGCATGAAATGGGATATTATAATATCAGTTCCTATTCCTCAGGTAGGTCAGCCTAAGAAAAATTTAATAATGAGAAGAGGGACTGAAGTAGTCCAAGATGTTGAGGAAGCTAAGAGAATGAAAGCTGCTGAGGAAGAAAGAATCAAAAAAAAGCAGGAGGAAATTAAAACCACTATCAGGATAAAGGCTGAGGAAGCAGCAATAGTAGCTAAGGCTAAGGCTGGCACTGAGAAAATTTTGCAGAAAGCTAAAGCTAGCTTAGCTGAGAAGGAAGTGTCGGAGGTAGAAGAGGAGATGATAGGAGCTCTTAAAGGAATAGAAGATCAAGAAGAGCAGGAGGAGGAAGATGATGTGCTAGAAGTTAAAGCTGTTGAATTTAATGTGCTAAACTCTGACCAGTAGGTCACTTTAACTGCTGAGGAAGTCAAGAAGGCTAGGAAGGAGAGGAAGAGGGGTTTATTGAAGAGAATAAATATAGTGATAGATGAGGATGAAGGAGATCTAGAAGACAAGGAGGAGGAAGTGAATATAGTTGAGCGCAGAGCTCAGCTGACTGAGGATTCACATACTCAGGTCAGTGAGTCCGTTGTTTTAGGTGCTGTGGAAGAGAAGTAGAACGAAGCTGAAGAACCCTTCATTTCCCCAAATACATCCACCCAAACACCACTCTCACTTACACCAATCTCTGCCTTACCTCTACCAGAAAGCCAAACACCATCCACATCCAACCAAAACCAAACAAACCAACCCTCTAACCAAAATAACACAGACTCTGACCAAACAGCTATCATCCCATATCTTTCCTATAGGATCTCCTGTATGTGAACAACTATATTTAAAAGGACCTCCACCAGTCAGAGGACCTCCAATTATTGAAGAGATTCCTGAACAACAACAACAACCTCAACAACCACAACCATAACCCCAATTCAATCCAAATGCTGAATATAAGGAGATTGGGAAGAGTAAGACTTCCAAGACCGAGGGCTGATGCTAAAATTGCAAAATCTCTACTGTTTAAGGAAGTCTTAAGGAGAACTGTAAAGGCTGTGGAGCCAGTGTAAGGTTTTGTGGAAGCAGTTGAGGAGATGAAGGATCACATCAGATCTGTACCTATCTAATTTTCTTTAGTGAAGGCAATTGTATCCCATATATTTACCTTGTTATCTGTTGCAGGTAGGCAGGCTGGTGGTTTGAACTTAGAAGTTGCAGAGCTTAAGAAGCAGATGGAAAAGATATATGAAAGCAATTGCAAGTTGCTCAATGATGAAAGGGATTTTAGAAATTCCATGATCAGCAAGTTTAATCCCTTATTGGAAGCAATGGTAAAGGTGCTAGATGGGTATAGCATTCTGGGCAAGGAAAATGAAGACAACACAGCCATTCTGAATGATGTTATTAATGGTGTAAATGCTCTGATAATAGTGGTAACCAATCATCATGGGTTACACACTGAGCTTAGGACAGTGAAAGAAGAGAAGTTAAAGGGAGTTAAGGACTCAGAGGGAGCTGTGCTAAATGCCTTAAAGATGCTTAATATTTCAAATGCTCTGAGCAATGATATTGTTATGGCAGATGCTGAACTGGAGCCTACTCTTCATTAGAAACTTGGTCATATCAGAGACCAAATTAAGTAAGTTCATACCGATGTCATCAATGATGGAGAAGCCCTGGATAAGATTCATGATGAAGTTATTACTTATATCAGAAGCACTCCAATGCTGGAGCGAATACTCAGAGAGAACAATTAAGCTAAAACATTAGCCAGTGTCACCCAGATTTCTAAAGAAGGTTTAAGCGCTCAATACCAAGTCAATCTCTCTCAATCCTGTGCATTAGTGGGCCTATTCACTTTTCTCAGAGGACAAGATGCGATATCACAAGAAATTTATGAGCTGCTTGTACAAAATTTTTCAACCAATGTATATGGCAAGGTAGAAACATTTGAGGAGTCTCTGAGCTCATTTGATCATCGAGCCCAAGCCATTTTGGATGCAATGGCAATGAGGGAGAAGGATCACGAGAAGCTTGAAAAGGAAGAAAAGGAAAGAGAGCAGAGGATTACTGAATTTTCATATAACCTATCTAAGGATCTGGAGTGTATTCAGTGAGAATATCATGAGACCAGAAAAAGGAAAGGAAAGGAGATTGCGCTGCCTAAGGAGAAAAAGACCAGATGGGATCAGCAGGCTTTTGAAGAAAGAAGAGCGAATTTCGGAGCCCCGCCTATGCCAAAGGACTAGAATTGAACTTATGTAATCAATAGTGCTCAATGTAAAACTTATTATAGACTAACTCATTGTTATCTTTACTTAAGTTATTAATTAATGAAAGATCACATTTTCTGTTCTATGTTAAGATCTTCTTAACTTCATATATTCTCTGCTATATATATATATATATATATATATATATATATATATATATATATATATATATATATATATATATATATATATATATATTGCTCTGATTCCTTGCAGAAAAATCTGAGAAGTGTTGAGGAATGTTGAGCTCAGAAGATTGAAGAATTATGGAGGAGTCAGCATTCACTCAGAGCAGATTAAAGATGCTGAACAAAAGACATGTCAAGCATAAGCATAAGGTAACTCTGATCTAGATATCTTATTGATTTAATTTTCGCTTAGTTAATTGCCATTGATCAAAATAGGGTAGATTGTTGAACCAAGCACGAGTTTGGACTGACTCAGTGGATGACTCAGTTGTGCTTAAGTTTTGATCATAAAAATTAAGTTAAGTTTGGGATAATTAAATCAATAATGATGTTAAAATAAATAGTCTATGGTGGTAAGGGAGTTAGTAAATTCGAGGGTAGAATTTCGAGTCTCCGCTGACCTAGCTATTTAGTTTAACTCTGAGTGGTTTCTGGGCTGAGTATTTACTTAGTCGCTGACTGAGTAATATTCACTCAGCGCTTGATATTTAGATTTAGCATCAGCTGTATTTTACGATGATATATTTCGCTGAGTTACTTTAAGTCTGTCAACGCTGCTGACCTTACCTTTTAAGGTAAAAAGGTATCTTTGCTTTTAGTATTGCTTTTTACAGGAACATTAATGAGACAAAAACAAAAAGAATTAATGCCTTGACAAGCCTTAAAATTATGGAGAAAATGACAAAGTCTTCCAATGCAAAACTGCAACAAGTCAATTACCACTTTGGGTAATTCTACATATCTACCAACCTTGTATCGCGCACTCTGCAACATGTCAGAATACCAGAGGGAATGGGATGAAGACATGTAGCAAGTCAGTGCGAGTTCTCTCTAACGGAAGACTGTCATCAAACGATAAAGAATTCAAATTAAAGCGCAAATTTCAATCTAACGGATTGAAATGTATTTCACAACGGTGCAATTCTATCTCTTAACGTCAATTTGAAGTAGCAACAGGTGAATTATTGAGCTATCAATTTCAGATGATGCCAAAGTAAGTTCAACGGCTACTTTCTCAATCCATCTATAAAAGGAGCAAGAAGGCAAGCGTTAGAACTTGGTAATTACACTTGAATTTCCCATAAGCAAAGACTCTGTCAATTTACAAGCTTTAAAGAATTCAAGCAAGAAAGCACAACTCAGCGAAAAATATGCTTAGAATAAGAGAGAATAGATTAGATCAATCAATTGCAATATTAGATCATTTGTAACTTGATCAAAATTCTTATAAGTTGAATCCAGCTCTTATTTAGACTCATTGTGAGTTGCTGATAGAAGAGGGTATTCTAGGTGAGCGATTGCAGTTTGGATGGTACTTACTGTAATTATGGAATTTGTGAAAGGCTTCTCCGCCTAGGGCAAAGGAGTTGAGATTAGTGGATTAAAGCCGAGACACTCTCTCGGGACTGGATGTAAGCACAGGTTGCTGAACCAGTATAAAAATCTCTGTGTCCGTTACTTAACTGCATTTTCCAGCTATTTCACTCAGGTAGCTAACCTCACTCAGCGGTGCCATAATTATCACGAAAAAGTTTTATAAGTTCTTGAGTGAGTCACTCCCCCCCCCCTTACTTAGTGAGTGTACGCATAGGGACTAACACTATGAAATTGTCATAAATTATATATATGTCAGGTGCCATTAGATCCATAAAAAACTGTCAAAATTAAGACATATTAGATAATAACTAGATATCTAACAATGATCTACTAGATAAATACTAGATGTCATATGTTATGTATGTTTTAGAGATATATTTGAAGTTATGATTTATTAGATAACAACGAGACGAATACTAAATATTTATCAGATAAATACTACACTGTATTTATGTAAATATTTTCCCCTATTTTTGTAAACAACCAGATTATTTTAGTTTTTTCTGAAATTTTTATAAGAACCTCATGTACTAATTGTACCAACTCCAATCGATGAACTCCAATAGATATTTTATTACGTGGTACTACATGTCATCTCAAATTTTATACCATATCTATTTAAATTTTTACATATAAACAATCAAATAAAATGCTTATTCATTAAATTTATTAATATTTTAATGATTAATTAACATTAAAGGTAAGTATAAAAATTTTTTTATAAGTATAAAGTATTTTGGTTAGTTACCAAGAAGCAATTTTGTTAATTATTTAAATGTTTGTCGCTATTCAAAACAATTAATAATACATATCCTTTTATTATTCATATATTCAAACTTATGGAGTATTTGAGTTAATGAACTCCTTTTATATTTTTTCGAATTTGAAAAAATGCAATCCAACGGAAAATAAAAAATTTATTGTGGTAAGTTTTTCGAAACACATTATTTATTTGTAGAATCATTACTACCTCATAAATGTAAATTTTTATTCTACAATTAATTGGAGATTCTTCTAAAAATAAGCCCGCTCAATACAATGACCGGTTATCAATAGAAATCCAATTAGAAAATTCCTGCATAACTCGGGGGCCGAAAATAACCTTAAATATTAGGGTCAATTATCATGTTATTTGAGTCATCCATAAATTAAATATCGGGAATAAATTAAATGTAGATATAATTTAAAGGTGTCGTCTAAAGTTGGAACCCATTTAAAAAACCTCAAGATAAAAATTAATAAAAAATACTTATTTTTTTAAAAAAAAATTATCCGGCTAAGCAATTGAGCATACTGACCTCACAAAAAGATACTCCATATTAAAAAGAGTTATACATAATAATGCATATGATAATTAAAAGGGAAAGAGATGTATTATTACAAATTTTCGAATCATGTTGCAATTTTTCTTTATGATACAGTGGTATAGTATGATTTATGAAATAATACAGTTTTTTCTATGAAAATTATAGTATTATATTACCTATATATAACCCCATCAAGAAAATCGTGAATATAAAACATCACGTGATACTCATTATTTCTATGTGATTTTAATTTAAATTATCAGAATTTTAATTTAAATTATATGAATGAGGACACAAAATTATATTTTATCAGGATATAAAGTCTTAAAATGCACTTCCTCCATTTCTAAAAGTTTGATGTTATGACTTTTATTTGATTTTTTTGAAAATTTTAATATTTTAAAATTTTAATATTTTTTTATTATATTTTTTTAATTTACTCTTATATTAATTAGGAGTGAGATAATTAATTATCAGTAATAATTAAAAAGAATGAGAATTTTTAAATAAAAAGTAAGGGATAAATTAATTATTTTAATAATATAATAAATATTTTATTAATTTTAATAATTCAGTTAGAGTGTCAAATTTTAAAAAATGAAGGGAGTAATAGTAACTATTGTAGTTACTATGTACAAAAAAAAAGTTGTTGACAAATTGTTGATAGAACTTTGTACTAAGTTTTAACTTTTAAGTCTGAGAATTAGTAGTCTACAAGATTAAATCTAACGAGACGTCGAAATCTGGAATTAATAATAATAAATAATAAATATAAATTGATGACCAAAAAATTTAAATTTACAGTTAAAATTCTTCAGTCGTCAGTATATATATATTTAGTTAGATTCCAACATTGACTTTCTTTCACATAATGAGTTCAATTTATGAGTCCAATCTTCGGATCATCACAATACGCTAACTATATCTATAGCATTTAATTATATATTTTTATAATTAGAAATAAAACTTCAATAATTATATTTATATCAAAATCAAAATCGTAAATTTATGGGAAGAAAAATAAAAGTCTGGAACACTATGGTGACTTTAAATATATGTGCATTTCCGTCACAATTGATACATATGTTTGTCAGGTAGGCTGGGTCGGATTTGGATTGAATCTAATTGAACTTTTGATTAAAAATATCAACTCATGAGCTCAGGTCGGGCTTTAGGTGTCATTCCCAAGCCCGACCCAAAGCTCATACATATATTTCTTTTAATATTTTTATACTACAAGAGTAAAAAAAGATAAAATTTTGTACATATATATTCAAATCTTATATATAATTACATTCTCTATTTAAATAATTTAATAGATAAATTACATTATAGTAAAAATTTAATAAATTAAAATATAAAAGTTAAAAACGATTATTAAATATACTATATAAATATTTAATAAACATAATAATTATTCATCGGGTGGGCTCGGGTTTGGCACGGGTATTTTCATAAAAATCAAGCTCGACCCATAAAATATCGGGCTTTAGCAGGCTCGGGCTGGGCGGGTATATGTACAAAGAAAAACAAAAATAAAAAACCATGTACGAGGAAACATTATGTTTAAAGCTTAATCATTCAAATCACAGGCCAAAGAATTACAAAAAATGGCAATCAAACGCTCCTTTCATAGTATATCACTGCTCCCGGTTAGTTTCAGGATTAGGCCTTCCATTGACAATTATTAAGTTAATTAAGAGATATGGACAAACATAAGCAAATCGCCTAAGTTGTTCAAACCTAAATATTCAAATTCCTCTCTACTTGCTTATCGCCTTGTAATAAATCTCCGTTGAATCGTTCGAAAATAAATGACAAACTATACCATGGACCTCAAATGTAGGCTGTACGCACCAATGTGAAAATGCAATTATAATCAACTATAAACAAATGAATTGGAAAGGACAGCATATATATCTTCTAAGATCAATCTTATTTATTCCTCAAATAATTTTACTCTAAAAAATGGAAGGACAAAATAATTCCTAGGCAATCTTTGCACAATGAATCCAAATAAAAAATCTATCTATAGCAAATCACAATCATGTACATATTATAGGACTCCACACAACAGAGGTAAACCAGGAATTTACTGTTCCATCTATAGCACAATTACCAGAGCTTGCAAGTAACTGAAACAAAATCATGGAGTTTTATGATTTTGATGTTTCTGTACCTTCAGTATGTATGTTGGACTTAATGGGCATGGGCATAATTGACATCGTCTTCAAGATCACTGAACGAGATATCTTCTTCATTTCCCATGGTAGCTTTATAACTGCCTAAATCAGAATCTTCCTCGACTGGCCAGCCATCGTCATCTTCTTCTTCTTCGTAATTTGAAAGCAATGCTTTAGATGATCCAACAGCTAGGATACCCTTTTCGTCAAGCTTTATCACTAGCTTTTCTGTGATAACAGATTTATCCATAAATTGCAAGTTATCTGTCTCGTGATCTGCTGCGCTATGTTGGATTATAAACTTGATCCATATCAATGGAAACCCAAAATCCAAATCCAATCAATTGGAGTCCAAGCCCACAAATCTAAAATGTAGTAAATTTATTTAGGTATTTTAAGTATGTAGATTTTTGTGTGTGATAACCAAATTAGAGGCTATTAACTACAACCAATTTGGAGGCCATTAAATTAACTAAATAAGTTGGCTATTAATTGTATTAGTTGGAGGTGGTGGTAAGTAATTGTGTTAGTTAAGAATTGTGGTTATTAATCGTGGGAGTTAGGAGTTGGGAGTTGTATAATTCACCTATAAATAGGGGAGTTCTTTAGTTGTTTTTCATCAACAAAAATAAGAACTTCTTTAGAGAGAAAAGAATTAAAGAGTGAGTTGTAGTATTGTATTTTGAGTGAGAGTGTTCTTGTAATATTTTTGAGTTTAATAAAAGTTGTTTGTTTGAGTGTTTTAATTTCCAACAAAGTGGTATCAGAGCTAGGTTGAAAGCTCGAGTCCTCCTCCCGAAAAGAATTTTTTTCCGAGTGCGGAAAAATCGAGTTGAAACTGCCCAGGCGTTGCAGTAGCTAAAAAGCCCAGAAAGTGTCGCAGTAGATTGCCAAAAGCGTTGCAATACGTCCAGTGTGTTGCAAAAGACTCCAGAAGTGTCGCAGTAGACTCTAGAAAGTGTCGCAGCAGACTCCAGAAAGTGTCGCAATAGCTCCTATACGACTAGAAAAGCTATTTGAGTAAGATGGCGAATAACATGGCATCCTTTCAAATTCCAACACTCAACAACAACAACTACGACAATTGGAGTATCAAGATGAAGGCTCTTCTCGATGCTCATGATGTTTGGGATATCGTAGAGAAAGGATTCAAGGAGCCCGAAAATGAAGCCTCTCTCACGCCAGATCAACCTACAACTTTGAAGGATTCCCGAAAGAGAGACAAGAAAGCTCTCTTCCTCATCTATCAAGCATTAGATGATGACGGTTTTGAAAAGATTTCAAGTGCAACTTCCGCCAAGCAAGCATGGGAGAAGCTACAAACCTCTTACAAAGGAGCCGAAAAGGTGAAGAAGGTCCGTCTCCAAACACTAAGAGGTGAGTTTGAATCCTTGCACATGAAACCATCCGAGTCTATCTCCGACTACTTTTCAAGAGTAGCAGTCGTTTCTAATCAATTGAAAAGAAACAGTGAGAAGTTAGAAGATGTAAGAATAATAGAGAAGATACTCCGCTCGTTGGATCACAAATTTGAGCACATCGTGGTGACGATTGAAGAAACCAAAGACTTGGAGGAGATGACGATTGAAGAACTCCAAGGATCACTACAAGCCTATGAAGAAAAGCATAAGAAGAAACAAGGTATCTCTAAGCAACTCCTCAAGTTATAACTTAAGGATATGAGTGAAGGCTAAGGCAATGGTCGAAACAACCATGGCAGAGGCAGAGGCAGAGGACAAGGCCGCGGACGAGGAGGAAGCCGTGGTTGTGGACGGAGTTGGAATTACAATAACAATTCCAACAGCAACTATGAGGAAGGAGAAAGCTCCACGCAAGGTCGTGGAAAAGGAAATTCGAACTCGAGGTATGACAAATCTCAAGTCCGATGCTATAATTGTCAAAAGTTTGGGCATTACACTTCAGAATGTAAAGCTTGAAATGATCAAGTTGTAGAGAAGGCAAATTTCGTGGAGGAGAAGATTGAGGAGAAAGAAACGCTATTATTAGCATACAACAACAACAACAGTGATCATCAAGACAACACATGGTATCTTGACTCCGGTGCAAGCAACCACATGTGCGGAAAAAGAAGCTTATTCGTGGAGCTGACTGAAGTAGTAAATGGTGATGTCTCATTTGGAGATGACAGCAAGATATTGGTGAAGGGGAAAGGTAACATCCTCTTTCGTGCTAAAGAGGTAGCCACCAATTAATTTCAAATGTCTACTATGTGCCTAATATGAAGTGCAACATTCTAAGTTTGGGCTAACTCTTAGAAAAAGGCTATGATATTCACATGAAAGATTGCAGTCTTTTAATAAGAGATGGCAAAGGAGATCTAATTGCTAAAGTACAAATGTCAAAGAATATAATGTTTCCTTTGAACATTCAACACGATGTTGCGAAGTGTTTGAAGGCGTGTTACAAAGACGCATCGTGGCTATGGTATCTTCGATTTGGTCATCTCAACTTCGGAGGATTAGAGCTACTATCAAAGAAGGGAATAGTTAGAGGCTTACCATGTATCAACAATCTTGATCAATTGTGCGAAGGATATTGACAAGGGAAGCAATTCAGAAGAAGCTTTCCAAAGGAGTCAGACTATAGAGCCAAGAAACCGCTCGAGCTCATCCATACCGACGTGTGTGGTCCTATCAAGCTAAGTTCTCTCGCTAATAGTAACTACTTCCTTCTTTTCATTGATGATTACTCAAGAAAAACATAGGTATATTTCTTGAAGCAGAAATCAGAGTCTTTGGAGTGTTTCAGAAGTTCAAAGCAGCCGTGGAAAAGGAGAGTGGTCATAAGATCAAAGCCATGAGATCCGATCGAGGAGGAGAATTCACAACCAATGAATTCAACAAGTTTTGTGCAGCATATGGAATCCGTCAACCCTTAACGGTTCCTAGATCCCCCCAACAAAATGGTGTGGCAGAAAGGAAGAATAGAACAATTCTTGACATGGCACGAAGTATGTTCAAAAGCAAGAAACTACCCAAGGAGTTTTGGGCGGAAGCAGTGGCATGTGCAGTCTACCTATTAAATCGTTCTCCTATAAGAAGCATATGGGGAAAGACACCACAAGAAGCATGGAGTGGAAGAAAGCCCGGAATTTCCCATCTTTGAGTCTTCGGGAGTGTAGCTCATGTTCATGTACCAGATGAGAATCGAACCAAGCTTGGTGATAAAAGCAAAAGTTTTATTTTCATCAGTTATGACTCAAGCTCAAAAGGCTATAAGCTATACAATCCGAATGAGAAGAAATTTATGATCAGTCGAGGTGTGATATTTGATGAAGAAGGAGAATGGAACTTTGATTCTCAAACGGAAGACTTCAATTTTTCTCCATTTGAGGAATATGAGCCGACAACGCCTGAGCAACCAAGACAACTTCAACAAGGCCTCACAACTCCACCAACTTCTCCTACTCATAGAGATGGGTCCTCATCATCATCATCATCATCATTATCTCCATCCTCAAGCGAGACTGAAGATGAAAGAGAAGTGCATCGTACGAGAAGTCTTCGAGAACTCTATGAGGTGACTGAACAACTAGACAATCTTACATTATTTTGTCTATTTGTTGACTGCGAGCTAGTGACATTTCAAGAAGCTGTAAAAGAGAAAAAGTGGAGAGATGCAATGGATGAAGAAATCAAGGCCATTGAGAAGAATGATACATGGGAACTCACTTCACTTCCCAAAGGACACAAGGCGATAGGTGTCAAATGGGTGTACAAAATAAAGTGGAATGCCAAGGGAGAGATCGAAAGACACAAGGCAAGGCTTGTTGCAAAAGGCTATTGTCAAAAGGTTGGAATTGACTACGATGAGGTATTTACTCCAGTTGCTCGATTGGAAACTGTCAGACTAATAATTTCTTTAGCGGCTCAAAACAAGTGGAGAATTCATCAAATGGATGTAAAATCAGCGTTCCTAAATGGAGTTCTTGAAGAGGAAGTTTACATCCAGCAACCACCAGGTTATGAAGTCGAAGGCCATGACGACAAGGTGTTGAAATTGAAGAAGGCTCTTTATGGGCTAAAACAAGCACCAAGGGCATGGAATAGTAGAATTGATAAGTACTTCCGAGAAAATGGCTTCAACAAATGTCCCTATGAGCACGCTTTGTACATCAAGATCAAAGATGGAGATATTTTGATCGTGTGCCTCTATGTGGACGATTTGATATTCACTGGAAGCAACCAAAGAATGTTCGATGAATTCAAGAAAGTGATGACGAAGGAGTTTGAGATGACAGACATAGGGCTCATGGCGCACTACCTCCGTATAGAAGTAAAGCAACAAAAGGATGGAATATTCATTTCACAAGAAAGCTATGTGAAGGAGATCTTGAAAAAGTTCAAAATGGATAACTGCAAGCCGATAAGCACACCGGTGGAGTACGAGATCAAGATGTCCAAACATGAAGAAGGGGAAAGTGTAGATCCAACATTTTTCAAAAGTTTGGTTGGAAGTCTACGCTATCTTACATGCACGAGGCCAGATATCCTTTATGCAGTCGGATTAGTAAGCCGCTATATGGAGTCACCAATAACCACCCATTTCAAAGCCGCTAAGAGAATTCTTCGCTATTTGAAAGGTACAACAGACTTTGGCTTGTTTTATTCGGTATCTAATGATTACAAGCTTATTGGATATAGCTATAGCAATTGGGGTGGAGACGTAGATAACCGAAGAAGCACTAGTGGATTCGATTTTTTCATGGGAGACACTGCTTTTACATGGATGTCAAAGAAATAACCGATTGTAACTTTGTCTACATGTGAAGCAGAATATGTTGCAGCAACCTCGTGCGTATGTGTAGCTCTTTCATCCATAAAGCTCTTGCTTCCATTACCTGCAAGCAATGTGAAAAGCTATGACTTACTATTTACATCAAGATTCTTCCAGATTCCCAACCGACATTGAGCGTGATGTAAGGCATGGATTAATAGGCGAATACATAAGCATACAACTGAACCGCCAGTTCAAAAGATCAAATGACTATCAAGCCACCTTCAAATGAAATAGATAGCATCCAGAGATTGTTCATTGATGAAAGATGACTAAAAGACTTGCCCGTGATGATAAGGTGGATGGTAACCTAGAAACTGGAAAGCATATGTAACATAGTTGTCAAGGCGCCAGGTGCATAAAATTTGCAAAAAATATTTTCTTGAAAAGTAAAGTTAAATGGAATAATAATAGTAAAAAAAAGGACTAAGAGAATTGTTAGACGTATATATGTATGTAAAATTTACATATTGCATTAAAAATATCTAGCCTTGAGTTAATCTAGCCTTAGTAGAAATTGAATAAGGTATATCTAACCTTGACTTATTGTTAAAACTCTTAAAACTAGATGGACAACACATATTAAAGTAAGTTAAAACCTTGAAAAACGAAAGTGACTCCGAGGCGCGCCTAGGCGCCTGAGGTATGGCGAGGCACAAGACCTGAGCCTTGTATGAGGCGCGCCTTTAACAACTATGATATGCAATATGCAAAAAAAAAAGCACCAAGCATGGTCATAAAGACTGTGCTGGCAATCTTTAGGTCAAGGATTAAACTAACTGAAACAACACAACTTTTTCTAGAGTACATAATTTGAATTCTGCACAGGTGCTATTGTGCTTCTATAACATGTGATAATTGATGATATAAAACTTCTATGAAACCCATTCCATCACTAGCTAAAAGAGGCAAAAAGTATGTTCCAGTGCTTAAAGTTGAGAAAACCTAGAGAAATCTTCATTTGAACCTAAAATTTGAGTTGACAGACAATTAGTTAAAATCTATTCTGCAGGTACCAAAAGTAGAGAAGTATTACCTGAGGTGTTGATAGAATTTCTGCATCCTGCTTGCTGAGTCTTGAATACAAAAGGACAAAATAAACTTTCCAAAAGTAACTCGCAGTCATATGGCAGGGGCAAAGTTAAATTCTAAGAGCAGCTAATCTAGGGGCAAGCTGTTCAATAGCCAAATCATGCTCTCGTTGGTCATCAGGCATATCAAAATCTGCAGAAAAAATATGGAAATGAGGATTAAAAAATGACCTGAACTCAAGAAAGGCAACCATGTTGGATTATAAACTTGATCCATATCAATGGAAATTCAAAATCCAAATCTAATCAATTGGAGTCCAAACCCACAAATCCAAAATGTAATAAATTTATTTGGGTATTTTAAGTATGTGGATTTTTGTGTGTGATAACCAAATTGGAGGCTATTAACTACAACTAATTTGGAAGCCATTAAATTAACTAAATAAGTTGGCTATTTATTGTATTAGTTAGAGGTGGTGGTGAGTAATTATGTTAGTTAAGAGTTGTGGTTATTAATTATGGGAGTTGGGAGTTGTATAATTCACCTATAAATAGGTGAGTTGTTTAGTTGTTTTTCATCAACAAAAATAAGAACTTCTTTAGAGAGAAAAGAAGTAAAGAGTGAGTTGTAGTTTTGTATTATAAGTGAGAGTGTTCTTGTAATATCTTCCAGTTTAATAAAAGTTGTTCATTTGAGTGTTTTAATTCCAACAAAGTGGTACCAGAGCTAGGTTGAGTGCTCGAGTCCTCCGCCCGAAAAGAATTTTTTTTCGAGTGCGGAAAAATCGAGTTGAAACTGCTCAGGCATTGCAGTAGCTAAAAAGCCCAGAAAGTGTCATAGTAGATTGCCAAAAGAGTTGCAATACGTCCAGTGTGTCGCAAAAGATTCCAGAAAGCATCGCAACAGCCCCTGTACTTCTAGAAAAGCTATTTGAGTAAGATGGCGAATAGCGTGGCATCGTTTCAAGTTCCAACACTCAACAACAACAACTATGACAATTGGTGTATCAAGATGAAGGCTCTTCTCGGTGCGTATGATGTTTGGGATATCGTAGAGAAAGGTTTCAAGCAGCCCGAAAATGAAGCCTCTCTCACGCCAGATCAAGCTACAACTTTGAAGGATTCCCGAAAGAGAGACAAGAAAGCTCTCTTCCTCATCTATCAAGCATTAGATGATGACGATTTTAAAAAGATTTCAAGTGCAACTTCCTCCAAGAAAGCATGGGAGAAGATACAAACCTCTTTCAAAGGAGTTGAAAAGGTGAAGAAGGTCCGTCTCTAAACGCTAAGAGGTGAGTTTGAATCCTTGCAAATGAAACTATCCGAGTTTATCTCCGAATACTTTTCTAGAGTAGCAGTCGTTTCCAATCAATTGAAAAGAAACGGTGAGAAGTTAGAAGATGTAAGAATAATAGAGAAGATACTCTGCTCGTTGGATCCTAAATTTGAGCACATCGTGGTGACGATTGAAGAAACCAAAGACTTAGAGGAAATGACAATCAAGGAACTCCAAGGATCACTACAACCCTATGAAGTAAAGCACAAGAAGAAACAAGGTATCTCTGAGTAACTCCTCAAGCTTCAACTCAAGGATACAAGTGAAGGTCAAGGCAATGGTAGAAACAACCATGGAAGAGGCAAAGGCAGAGGACGAGGCCGCGGACGAGGTGGTAGCCGTGGCCGTGGATGAAGTTGGAATTATAACAATAATTCTATCAATAACTACGAGAAAGGAGAAAGTTCCATACTAGGTTGCGGAAGAGGCAATTCAAATGCGAGGAATGACAAATCTCATGTCCGGTGCTATAATTGTCAAAAGGTTAGGCATTATGCTTCAGAATATAGAACTCCTAACAATTAAGTCAAGGAGAAGGCGAATTTCATGGAGGAGAAGATCGAGGAGAAAGAAACGCTATTACTAGCATATAACAACAACAATGATCATCAAGACAACACATGGTATCTCGACACCGGTGCAAGCAACCACATGTGTGGAAGAAGGAACATGTTCGTGGAGCTCAATGAAGCAATAAGCGGTGATGTCTCATTTAGAGATGACATCAAGATATCAGTGAAGGGAAGAGGTAACATCCTTTTTAGAGCAAAAGATGATAGCCACCAAATGATTTCAAATGTCTACTATGTACCTGGTATAAAATGCAACATTCTTAGTTTGGGCCAACTCTTAGAAAAAGGCTATCATATTCATATGAAAGATTGTACTCTTTTTATAAGAGATGGCAACGGGAATCTAATCGCCAAGGTACGGATGTCAAAGAATAGAATGTTCCCTTTAAATATCAGAAATGATATTGCAAAGTGTCTAAAGACTTTTTATAGAGAGGCATCGTGGCTATGACATCTTTGATTTGGGCATCTAAACTTTGGAGGATTAGAGCTATTATCCAAGAAGGGAGTGGTTAGAGGTTTACCATGTATCAACAATCCCGATCAATTGTGCGAAGGATGTCTACAAGGGAAGCAATTTAGAAGAAGCTTTCCAAAGGAGTCAGACTATAGAGCCAAGAAGACTATAGAGACGTGTGTGGTCCTATTAAGCCAAGTTCTCTCACTAATAGTAACTAGTTCCTTCTCTTCATTGACGATTATTCAAGAAAAACTTGGGTATATTTCTTGAAGTAGAAATCAGAAGCCTTCGGAGTGTTTTAGAAGTTCAAAGCAGTCGTGGAAAAGGAGAGCAGTCATAAGATTAAAGCCATGAGATCTGATCAAGGACAAGAACTCACATCCAATGAATTCAATGAGTTTTGTGCAGCACATGGAATCCTTGACCCTTAACGGTTCTGAGATCCCCCCAGCAAAATGGTGTGGTAGAAAGGAAGAATAGAATAATTCTTGAGATGGCACGGAGTATACTCAAAAGCAAGAAACTACCAAAGGAGTTTTGAGCGGAAGCAGTGGCATGTGTAGTCTACCTATTAAATCGTTCTCCTATAAGAAGTGTGTGGGGAAAGACACCACAAGAAGCATGGAGTGGAAGAAAGCCTGGAATTTCCCACCTTCGAATCTTTGGAAGCGTAGCTCATATTCATGTACCAGATGAGAATCAAACCAAGCTTGATGATAAAAGCAAAAGTTTTATTTTCATCGTTATGACTTAAGCTCAAAAGGCTATAGGCTATACAATCCAAATGACAAGAAGTTTGTGATCAGCTGAGATGTGATATTTGATGAAGAAGGAGAATGGAACTTTGATTCTCAAAAGGAAGACTACAACTTTTTCCCATTCGAGGAAGATGAGCAGACAACACCTGAGCAACCAAGACAACTTTAACAAAGCCTCACAACTCCACCAACTTCTCCTACTCATAGAGATGGGTCATTATCATCATCATCATCATCATCATCATCATCATCAGCCTCAAGCGGGAATAAAGATGAAAGAGAAGTGCATTGTATGAGAAGTCTTCGAGAACTCTATGAGGTGGCTGAACAATAAGACAATCTTACATTATTTTGTCTATTTGTTGATTGCAAGCCAGTGATATTTCAAGAAGCTGCATAAGAGAAAAAGTAGGGAGATGCAATGGATGAAGAAATCAAGGCCATTTAGAAGAATGATACTGGTATGGTCCCGGGATTGGGATCGAGTTATGGGCTTTTTGTTAGTAGAGGTGGAGTGTGTTTGTATCGGTGAAGAAGTGGATTTCTTCTTACGACCTATTTTGAAAGAACGTAAGGCTCGATTTGAGGGAACCTTAAAAACCTCTGAGTTAAAGTACTCAAAACTATATTTGATTTTCAAGCTTAATTCTTCATTAATGTTTCTGAAATTTATACAGATTATGTAACCCCTACTCCTACATCAACTAAACCATGACTCAATAATGGAGACTTCTAATAACTAAATAACTGAAATTGAAAAGAAAGTGGACTCCAATTATGGAAAAATAATGCATAACAGATAATTAAACCACCCACTAAGTTGGATGAATTGGTCAACCAACTATCCTGTATCCCACGTTCTCATATCAATTCTTCCCGACCCCGAAGAAAGCTTGTCCTTAAGCTTGATTGTTGAGTATTATTGCATCTGTTTCCTCAATAAATCCTTCCCCTTCTTCCAAGTCGATCCAAAACAATTTCGTGCATTGATGGCCTCGCATAAATGGTTCATCACAATTGAAGCACAACCCTTGCTTCCTTCTTTCTTCCATTTCTTCTCGCGTGAGCCTTTTTACCGGACGATTGGTGTGCGAATTTGCAATTGGTAAGCTGCATTTGGCATCTTGATTGGCAATTATCTTGGGAAATATTTTCCTTTCGTACAATCGAGACATGCTCATTGCGGTTACAAGGTCAAGTGGTTGGTGGAGCTCAACTTCAATTGAAATGGACTCTTGCAATCCACTTAGATACAACTGGATTTTCTGATTCTGAGTTAAATTTCCAGCCCTTGAAACTAACACTTCAAATTTGTTTTGATACTCCTCAACTGAACCCGTTTGCTTGAGCTTGGCGAGTTCTCCCAATTTGTTGCTTCTAATGGGAGGACCAAAACGCAGATTGCATTGATTAACAAACTCTGTCCAATTAGGATCTGGAATATCTTGTACCATTTGTAAAACCATAATTGAGCAATTCCCTCTAAATGATAAGAGGCTAAGCTTACCTTTTCTTCCTCGGGTGTCTATTGGTGCCGGAAAAAGTGTTGACAATGGCTAATCCAACCCAAGGGGTCTTCTAGCCAATTAAAACGAGGAAAATCAAGTTTTGTGAATTTCGGTACAACTAAGTGTCCTCCAGAATTTTTAGATGTTTCTGCCCCATAAATTCCTTTGTCTTTCCTTATTTTTGTCTGACTTTCGGTACTTGAAGAAGCCAATCCCTTCTTTGTAGATTCTAAGTCAAGAGTCATGGCATCTAATTTGGCGTGAAGCTGCTCAACTTTCTCATTACGGATTTAATTGGCTTGCTGTTCAGATTTGAGTAAGTTGAAGAGTTTGTTAAGCTGTTCTTGAACCGATTCACCCATAACTGCTGGCTCTGGTACCAAGTTGTTATGGTCCCGGGATTGGGATCGAGTTATGGGCTTTTTGTTAGTAGAGGTGGAGGGTGTTTGTGTCGATGAAGAAGTGGATTTCTTCTTACGAACTATTTTGAAAGAACGTAAGGCTCGATTCGAGGGAACCTTAAAAACCTCTGAGTTAAAGTACTCAAAACTATATTTGATTTTCAAGTTTAAATCTTCATTAATGTTTCTGAAATTTATACAGATTATGTAACCCCTACTCCTACATCAACTAAACCATGACTCAATAATGGAGACTTCTAATAACTAAATAACTGAAATTGAAAAGAAAGTGGACTCTAATTACGGAAAAATAATGCATAACAGATAATTAAACCACCCACTAAGCTGGTTGAATTGGTCAACCAACTATCCTGTTTCCCACGTTCTCATATCAGATACATGGGAACTCACTTCACTTTCCAAAGGACACAAGGCGATAGGTGTCAAATGGGTGTACAAAATAAAGTGGAATGCCAAGGGAGAGATCGAAAGACACAAGGCAAGGCTTGTTGTAAAAGGCTATTGTCAAAAGCCTAGAATTGACTATGATGAGGTATTCACTCCAATCGCTCAATTGGAAATTGTCAGACTAATAATTTCTTTAGCGGCTCAAAATAAATGGAGAATTCATCAAATGGATGTAAAATCTGCCTTCCTAAATGGAGTTCTTAAAGAGGAAGTCTACATTCAGAAACCACTAAGTTATGAAGCCAAAGGTCATAAAGATAAGGTGTTGAAGTTGAAGGAGGCTCTTTATGGGCTAAAACAAGCACCAAGGGCCTGGAATAGCAGAATAGACAAGTACGTCCGAGAAAATGGTTTCAATAAATGCCCATATGAGCATGCTTTGTATATAAAGATTAAAGATGGAGATATTTTGATCGTGTGCCTCTATGTGGACAATTTGATCTTCACTGGAAGTAACCAAAGAATGTTCGATGAATTCAAGAAAGTGATGACGAAGGAGTTTGAGATGACAGACATGGGACTCATGACATTCTACCTCGGCATAGAATTAAAGCGACAAAAGGATGGAATTTTCATTTCACAAGAAAGCTATGTGAAAAAGATCTTGAAAGTTCAAGATGGATAACTGCAAACCGATAAGCACATCAGTGGTGTACAGGGTCAAGATGTCCAAACATGAAGAAGGGGAAAGTGTAGATCTAACATTTTTCAAAAGTTTGGTTGGGAGTCTACGCTATCTTACATGTACGAGGCTAGATATCCTTTATGCAGTTGGATTAGTAAGCCTCTATATGGAGTCACCAATAACCACTCATTTCAAAGCCGCTAAGAGAATTCTTCGCTATTTGAAAGGTGCAACCGACTTTAGCTTGTTTTATTCGATATCTAATGATTACAAGCTTGTTGGATATAGCGATAGCGATTAGGGTGGAGACGTAGACAACCAAAGAAGCACTAGTGGATTCATGTTTTTCATGGGAGACACTGCTTTCACATGGATGTCAAAGAAACAACCAATTATAACTTTGTCTACATGAGAAGCAGAATATGCTGCAGCAACCTCGTGTGTCTGTCATGCAATTTGGCTTAGAAATTTATTGAAGGAGATTGGGTTAATGCAAGAGGAGCCGACTGAGATCCATGTTGACAAGAAGTCAGCCATTGCCTTAGCAAAGAATCCTGTATTCCATGATGGAGGCAAACACATTGATATCCGCTACCATTACAAAAGAGAGTGTGTTACAAGAAATGAAGTACAAGTTGAATACGTGAAGATATAAGATCAAATTGTGAATATCTTCACCAAGTCACTCACAAGCAAAAACTACATCAGATTGAAAAGCTCACTCGAAATGACAAGATCAAGTTTAAGGGGGGGTGTTGGATTATAAACTTGATCTATATCAATGGAAACCCAAAATCCAAATCCAATCAATTGGAGTCCAAGCCCACAAATCCAAAATGTAGTATATTTATTTAGGTATTTTAAGTATGTAAATTTTTGTGTGTGATAACCAAATTAACTACAACCAATTTGGAGGCCATTAAATTAACTAAATAAGTTGGCTATTAATTGTATTAGTTGGAGGTGGTGGTGAGTAATTGTGTTAGTTAAGAGTTGTGGTTATTAATTGTGGGAGTTGGGAGTTGTATAATTCACCTATAAATAGGTGAGTTGTTTAGTTATTTTTCATCAACAAAAATAAGAACTTCTTTAGAGAGAAAAGAAGTAAAGAGTGAGTTATAGTTTTGTATTTTAAGTGAGAGTGTTCTTGTAATATCGTTGAGTTTAATAAATGTTGTTCATTTGAGTGTTTTAATTCCAACAAACCGGGGAGCATTCTTTCTTATCATTTATATAGGAGAAACGAAGAATGCAAAAATCATGACCACAGGAAACAAAATACATAATTTCATTTTATAACTGAAGTAAAACAAATGAGGCAATGTAACATGCAAGAAATTGCCAAGTAGCAATTAGATGAAAGTGTGTATCTCGATAACATGCTCTGAGTAGAACTTACAAAATGTCATTTGAATTGAGGGCAATTAAGAGTACCTAAAGCAATCAAAGGAGATAAAATCAACCTTATTCACGTATCAATTCACAAGTCCATAAACCCTTAAAGCATCTATGCAAATGAATTATGCACAAATTACAGATACTCTAGTTGCATTAAATAATCAAAGGAAACATAATCTTACAAACAAATTATATGTAAAACTTCAGCAAAGAACAGTTTAGGCACTGTAATTAGAATTAGATAATCCATCCACCAGTGAACTCACAATCCATGCAAGGTTTACATCCGGAAAAGCTACAATTGCTGATTATTATCAAACTGAATTGATTTTAGGAAAAGAAAGGTCGATCAAAGCAAGTAATGAAAACGCGTACTTAATACTTGCATTAAGAAGTGACCAATTTCCATCAATAGAGAAGAACCAATGAATTGAACCAAATAGGAAATCGAAACTCGACTAAATATCACAAAACAGAAAACAACAGGAAATTGATTTTCAAATGAAAGAGATGCATACACGAAAAAATTAACTCAGTTTTTTTATTGGAACGGAAGGAAAAGGAGCCTGATTCCCATACTTGGGAACAAATATTGACATAAATTAACACGAACATAAAGGAAATGAATTAAAATTGACTCACCGTCTCTCTGCTTGGGAGCAAGTTTTTTATTGGAATGGAAGGGAAAGGAGCCCAATTCCCATGCTTGGGAACAAATATTGACATAAATTGACAAGAATATAAAGGAATCAAGTCAAGTCCCTTATGTTCAATCCCTCCAATTTGGTGGGATTTGAAGGGAGAGTAGCTTGTGTTTACAATTATAACCTTAATTTTTAAAATTATTCACAAACTTTTTATATGTTTTAGTAATTTTCATACCTATCTTCCTTTATAATTCCATCTATTACCCCCAAACACAATATTTTTAAAATTACACTATTCATTTAAAATTCTTTCCCTTACTTTCCTTTACTTTACATTCCATTCATTTAAAATTTTCTTAAAACTTGCTTCCAAGCAGAGCCTAAATCTTCTTCCTCATCAAGAGGGAAATCTGACCAGGTATCGGGAAGTATAGCAATATTCCTAGCAAACGCCAACACCTGATCGCTAATCCCAATCGCTCCTACTTCACACTCATCATACTCATCTGTCATCAATTCTTGGTCCTCTACATCATTCCCTCCTCCATGACTTTCCACCTCATTCTCCTTGGATCCAAATGGAAAATAATTAAACGCCATCATCGAAATCTCAATAACCCTGATCCTAAATCTTCCCATGATCTCACCAAAATCGTGTCTGATCCCCATTTTCTCCTCCGAATCAGACGCCTCCCCTCATTGGCAATGATCGAACGGCACTGATTCATCATAGGACGAGGGAGAAGGAGCAAGGAAAGATGCGACTGCAAGCAATTTTAGAATGCTCAGTCAACTTATCTAGAATTGATTGATAAACATAAATAATTAGTTTGACAGAAGCTTACCTTAACATATAATAAACTATAACGAATAGATCGAACGTTCGATCTCCTCTACTAATTGCAATCAACCTCTTGTTCCATTGATGTTGTCTTTGAGAGAAATGATTTGATTCTCTACTATCTTCGATGACAATAGCTTGGAGGCGATCTCAAATCTTTTATGTGATGTTCTTTTATAGAGAAAAGAAGGAAGAAGAAATAGTTCTTATTCCCTTCCATTAACGTATGCCTTTAATGTTAATTAATAAGAAAATCGAATCTGCTTTTTAATTAACTCCATAAATATATTCTAATGTAAATTAATACTAAAATTGCAGTTTTGATTACCTATAAAAACATGTACATTAATGTTATTTAAAACTAAAAATGCAATTTAGTTTATGCTAATAAGTACACTTTAATGTTAATTAAGATAAAAAAATCTTCCATTATTTTTCTTAGCGAAAAGATAAAATCAACATTTAATATTGTCTTATTTAATAGTGGAAAAAGGGTTACTAACCCTTACCGATTTAAACAACCTTCGGTTAGCAATCCATCATACAACACCATCATATATGTTTAATCAGGATACTTATTTATGCATGTGGACTATATAGATTATAAAAAATAATCTTACAGCGAACCCCCAAAGTTGTCGCTTTAGGGATTGCTTCTATTCTGTAAGGCCCTCTTTTACACCTTTGGCAATCGCTTCATCTTGTTCGTGTTGGCGCTGAATTTCTCTAATACAATCCGCAATCTCTAGAGGTTGCTGTCGGTGATTGAGATAGGAATTGGTTGTTACGACTTTGTTTTCTCGAATATAAAGGTCTTTGTCTTCTTCTTCATCGTCATATTCTTCTTCTTCTTCGAGTCGTAGAGAGTTGGCGAAAGAGCGAGCCAACCATGACATTCTTGATTTGGATGCGAAAGTTGATCATGAAAATTGAAAAACAAAAAGATTGTATTTTGTGAAGTGGCGGTATTTTTTTTGTAAATTTGCTTTCTTTTGTTTATTTTTGCAATTCGATCATTCCATTTAAATATACAGTTACTTGCCCATCGAACTTGCTACAAAAAAAGTCAGATGTCTCCCTTAATTTTTAAAAGCATTTAAAATCTAACATCATAATTTTATTGTTCTTACTTTCCGTTAGTACAGTCTTTTGTGTCTTACTTTCATGTACCTTTATTTATAAATGATGAATGTTGATCTTATCCTTCTTTTAGTTTCATATATATGTTTATTGGACTGTAGGGACCAAGAGCGGACCTACACTTAAAACTAAAGTGGCCGAGGCCCCTTACATTTGAATATTATTCGAAATCTTAGTAATATTAGCCAAATAGAGACTTGGATAAGATGGTAGAGCACAAGTTTAGGCCAGGGATTGAATCCTACTAGCCTGCTTTCTTTATTTTGAGATTTTTTTATACATAATTGATTTGATAGACGTCCACATAGCTACTAGACATATTGGAAACATCTTATTTGAAGTTGATATTAGATATCTCTACAAGTATATTTTAAAGTTTTGATATATTAAAAATTTATCTAGTGTTTCGAATCAAAGTTCTTCTACATTTTACTAATTTCTATTGGACTTCTATTGGATATTTGACAGTTCAAAAAAATTTTGGAAAAAAAATATCACTATGGATGTCGTTTCGAAGATAAAAATGAGATGAAAAAAAAACTCTAAAGCGGCATGTCGAAAAAATGAACGGTTTGAGAGATAAATGCAAAACAAATCAAAGAAATTAAAAACAAACAAGCGTACTACATGTTTTATGCATATACGGTAACTTTGTAATTAATTTGAGCTCTTTTTAATTAATTTTTGTAGAGGAGTGTTTTTTTGTAAAAACTTTATCTTGTGGTCTAAATTATTTTGTGAAGATGGGTGATTTAATGTAAAAGCTTTCTTTCATAATTTCATAACTTTTTGTAAACATATTTTTATTTTTTTATATAATTATGAATTTTTATAGAGGCTAGGTATTAAACTTAAGGACTTGAATACTTTTTTATAGCTTGTTCTATACTTCAAAAGCATTTTTGGTGGCTGACTACTGACATGACCTTTTTGGTGCCTAATCTATACCAATTAGGAACATTAAAGTACTACAGTAATGGAGTAAACGTCTCTAACGATAGAGAGGAAACCACAGGTATTTATATATATATATATATATATATATTCCATTTAAAAAAGGAATGATATAATTTTGTTCTCCTCCTCTCTTTTGCATTTGGAACTGAAATACGATCATTAATCTTCTCGCTCTGAGAAACTTATAGATGATGAAACCTTTGGATTATTAAGTTATTATATGAGATACTCTTTCAATAAACAATATCTTAATATGGAGCGAAAATCGATTGTATTGTATGTGATGTGAGAATAGAAATATCTCTTCATAATATTTTCCCGAATATCATTTCTTAACTATATTCATCCCATTTAGACGATGGAAATATTTGAAGCTTCTCTCAAACTCTCAGGGGAGGAGAGTGACCAACTCAAACGTAGCAACAAGAAGATTAAAGGTGCAAATGGTACAACTAATCTAAATAATACTTCTGGACAGGAAACTTAAGAGCAGAGCTATGAATAGCCTATTTGGAAGAAGTTGCCATATAAGGACGTGTTATACGGTGTCACAAATGATGAAGATGAACTGATGTCTAAAGAAACTAACCACGTAAAAACCGATTATAACTCAGAAGATGATTTCATAGCCATCTCGGACAGTGAGGATGAACGGGAGAAGGATGACAGGTGCCCTTCTCTACATCGAAAAAAGCCTCTTTCTAGAAGCCTTGAAAACTGTCTCTTATCTGCAAAGTCCTGGGAAAAAGGGTGGGTTTTAATTTCCTAGCTTAAAAAATCTACAAATTTCGGCAAAGGAAGGGCACCATGGAACTAATTGATCCTACCAATGACTTTTATTTACCAAGATTCTCATCCAAGGAGGATTTTGAGGCTTCCTTACAAGGGGTCCTTGGATGGTCTCCGATCAACTTGTTTCAGTTCATAAATGGTAGCCTTTTTTAACCCTTATGATGATTAGGTGTCCAAGATAATGGCATGGGTTAGATTCCCTGGAATCCCGATTGAATGCTACAATGCTTCCGCACTTTTGAAACTTGGGTAATTGGTGGGTAAGGCTATGTATGTTGAAAAAACCACTCTTAATGCTAGTAGAGGTGTGGAGATTGATCTAAGGAAAACCTTTTAGCAAAATACAAGCTGAGAAATTGGGCTCATAGGATTGAATATGAAGGAATCCACAATATATGGATTGAATGTGGTATCTATGGGCATAGTAAAGAACCATGCTAGTTGAATGTTTGTGTAGCAGGTAAGGAGGAAATAGTAGATGGCGCTGAGACAAATATTCTAATAAGACCGGAGGTTTTGGAAGAATTCGACCCCTGGATGGTTCCAAAGAGGGCTGGCCGGCGAAGAATGGCTTTCCCGAACAATGGGACTACCGTTGCACCTTTTCCGTCAAAGGAGGGGAGTAGCTCAAGAAAGAAAAGTCAGACCATTAATCTTGGGGATTTTGCAGTAAAAGGTACCAATAACAAGACAGTTACAGGTGGAAAAGGGAGTAGATTCAGGGTTCTTGGGGCAGATGAAAACCCAGAGTCTATGGAAGATCTCATGGGACCAGTAGTTGAGGTCAAGACCCTCAAGATAAGTCAAGAAATGCCTTCCCACTTGTATAAAAAGGAGATTGTGGGCAAATTAAGTGGACCTCATAAGTTTCAAGCCATCAAGCTCAATGTAAAAGTCCAAACCAGTATGAAGCCCATAGTTTCTAATGTGGGTCAACAGCCAAAGCTTAATTCTTATAATAAGGGCCAGGTGTTGTCTATTGAGCATGCTACACCATCTTCAACATTTTCCCCCCCTTGCGACATGATTCCCACTGAGTAGAGGCACAAGCATAAACCTAAAATTTCAATCCTGGGCCTTGAGACCTGAGCCTTAGCTTTGGTGACGAAATTCAAAAGGAAGAAACACAACATGATTCATTTGGGAAATAATGATCCGAAAAAATAGTCAAGTACCTATCCAGATCAAGTTTGAAGAAAACAAAAACTTGCAAGCTTAAAGAAAACAAAAAACTTGTAAGAATATGTGATCTCCTAAATACAAATGGAAGCATCTGATCCAAGATAACCCTAAGCACACATTGGAAGCATCTGGTTAAAGTTTGGAAAGGAAACAAACTTTAAACCGATCAAAATCAGCATTCGGAAGAAGACAGACCCGAAGAAATTAAGTCTGAAGAAATCCGGAATACTTAAATACCTAGACAAAGGGAATAATTCGAAAATTACATTCCCTCCATTCTTTTGGTCTCCAAGTCAAAGATCCTTTCCCCATAAGCAAAACAAAAATGACAGCTAGCATTTTTCAGAAAAAGGATAAAGGACTGACTCAGGGAAGAGAAAAGGTAACAACCTTTTATACCTAGACCAATAAGAAAAGCACGTGGCGCATACATTTCGGACTACTGGTATAAAAGTTGGTGAATTACTAAAATATAAGGAAAACGATCACTGACAACGTTTCAGCCTTAATCCCAAGGATTCAAACGGGACAAAATCTCTATCTAACGGATTGATCAATGGTTCCAAAAGTGCCACATATTACCTTATCAATGGTGAAGATTTGATTCAAAGTTCAACAACCCACAATGGCTACATCAATGATGGAAGCCTAAAAAAGGGAAGCTTCACAAGTTGAGAAGGTGCTAGTCATTTCAAGAAAGCATACACAAGAGAAGTCGCTACAACAATTAGTTACTTAATCCCTCAAAGAATCAAATAATTCCAAATCTGTTTATAAGGATGCCTAAGTGAGTTATAAACTTAAGGAACTCCAAAATCAAAATAGTAGAGAAGACCAAAGTGTAAAAGATCTCCTACTTGGGTGAGCAGTGAGATTGAGATATAGCCTGAAGTTGGTGCTTTGAGTAGGATCTCCCTGTAGGACTCAGCTTAGATTTAGGGTAGAAATCTAAGTGGTATATCCTGCTAAAGATAAGAGGACTCAGCTAGGAGTTGGTGCTTCTAGTGGTATATCCTACATCTAGAATGGGTTACCATCCGGAGACAAATTGTAAGGTTTGATTCATGTCAGTTTGAAAGGAATCCACTAGTGAAAAGCTCGGAGGAAGGAAACTCCGGGGACTGGAGTAGGCGGGGTCGAACCAGGATAAAACTCTGTATTTGATTTTCTTACTCTTTACTTTTTTATTATATTTCATATTTGCATCATCCGGATCCATCATCCGGAATATAATTAAACATGCTATACTAAGACATCTTTAAAGTCTGTTAATTCCGCAAAAAAGGGTCATTCACCCGCCTCTGACCTTATTTAGACCCTTACAGGGACCAACAAGTGGTATCAGAGCAAGTGCTCAAAACTATAGATCTAACAATCTCGAGCCAAAGGTCCAAATTTTGATTTAAGAATCAAAATGAGTTTTCAAAACTCGCAACTCCTTCCTAAGGGTATATCTATTACCCGTCCTTCACTCTTCACTTTCTGGAAGAACCGGACAAAGAACTTTATTTAATCACAAAGCATGCTAGTATGAATGGCCATTAAAGATGGCCCATATGAGCCTACTCACGAACTAGAGGGTATAACTACCTGGAAGCCCTTAAGTTTATTGTATGAGAATGATTATAAAAAATTTCATGAAAATGCAAATGCTATTAACATGTTTCATTGTGCTCTTAAAGCAGAATGTGAAACTGCAAAAAAGATTCAGCAGAAATTGGAAGTGACCTATGAAGGAATCAACAAGGTTAGAGAAGCCAAACTTGATCTACTCCAGTAAAAGCTTGAGACCTTCAAAATAGAGCCAAAAGAGTCAATCAGTACTATGAACACTAGATACACAAATCTAGTGAATGAAATGAAGAGGCTCGGAAAGGAAATCTCTGAAGTAGAGGTGGTGAAAAAGGTGCTCTAGAGTTTCACCAAGGAATAGGACAACAAAAAGACTACCATTGGGGAAGCTCATGACTTAAACTTCTATAGTTATGATGAACTCATTGGTAATCTCCTAACTCAAGAGTTATCCTTGGAAAGATATAGCCAACAGGATAAAAAGCCTAAGGAAAGAAAGAAGGCTATTGCACTCAAGGCAGATTTAGCCGGATCAACCTCCTCCGAATCAGATAAGCTACCAAAGGAGTCAAAGTATTGTGAGGAAGATATGGCTACGCTGGCTAAATACTTTGATAAATTCCTACAGAAAAAGGATATGAGGAGATCCAAAAGATTTGAATCAATATGGCCTAAGGAAGGCACCTTAAGAAGGGATAAGCCATGAAAGGCTCCGGAAGAAAAGAAAGATCCGAAAAAAGATGTTGTCTGCTTTGAATGTAGAGAAAAAGGAACCTCCTCCGGGTTAGATAAGCTACCAAAGGAGTCAAAGTACAGTGAAGAAGATATGGCTATACTGGCCAAATATTTTGATAAATTCCTACAGAAAAAGGATATGAGGAGATCCATAAGATTTGAATCAAGATGGCCTAAGGAAGGCACCTCAAGAAGGGATAAGCCAAGAAAGGCTTTGGAAGAAAAGAAATATCCTAACCCTTTGAATGTGGAGAAAATGGCACTTCAGAACCAAATGCCCCTAGCTAAAAAGGGAAAAGAAATATAAGAAGAAAGCTATGGTGGCCACATAGAGCAACATTGAAGAGAGTAGCAATTCATCTTTAACAGAAGAAAAGGAGACTGCTCACTGTGCTTTCATGGCAGTAACTGATCCGGAAGCAGAGAAATCTATAAAAAAATCCATCCAATCAAGATACTGAGCAAAATGAGGACTCGGAATCAGAGACACTCAATACTAAGGTAAATTCTAACTCTAATTCTGTTTCTAACCTTGATCTTGCTAGAGCCTTAAAGGTGGTAACCTACAATGTGAGAAAGAACACCAAAGCCATAAAATCCCTACAACGACAAGTTCTGGAGCTAGCTAAAGATGCTGAAGCAATGTCACAAGACATCAACCTGATGAGAACTATAAAGCATATGGATGTGGTGGAAGGGAATTTCCTGAGAAGTCAAGTTTAGATCTTAAGTGTTAACTTGACAGGGCTAGATAGGGAGCTAACCATGATGAAGGAGGCATTCAGAAGGAAATCAGACCCTCCACAAAGAAGGAGAAATCAAGGGCAAGTAGCACTAAAAATTCTTAGTCAAAAGGATCACATGCTCCCAAATCTGAAGGAAAGAAAAGTGAGCAAGCAACCTCATGCATAGAGATTCACATCTGCTCAAAAGGGAAAACCTAAGGCTGTAGCAAATGAACAACCTACCAAGCACAAAAAGAACTACAAAATAGAAATTGCACCTCCAACCAACTTCTGGATACATTCCGGACAGACAAGTATACAAGAAGCTAGATATGTTGGAAACTATAGAAAGGAGGATCTCAAGAAGATCCAGAAGAAGCATGATCAAAGCAGACCCATCTCAGGGTGCAGGTTTAGTGGGAAAACAATCATATTACTAAATTATGTAGATTAAAAAATGGTTATTATTATGTTTATCCTTGGCCTGAAATGATTGATAACCCGAAAGGACCCAAATCTGATTGGGTACCCAAACCCACTTAATCTGTTTTGCAGGTATGCCTTAGATCCACAGTAGATCAACATACATGGTACATTAATAGTGGATGCTTAAGGAACATAACTGGTGATGAGAGAGCCTTAATCACTTTAATTAGGAAGAAAGGTGGAAAAGTAAGCTTTGGAAACAATCAAAAAGGACAGATCATTGGGCATGGAACCATTGGATCTGAAATAAAGATAGAAGATGTCTCTTTAGTTGATGGACTGAAGTTCAACTTGCTTAGTATAGCAAAACCCTATGATAAAGGAAGAAAAGTCACGTTTGACTCCAGAGGATGCTCAATCTATGATAGTAAGTCAAATCAACTTATTCTTTATGCACCTAGAGTTAATAATGTCTATTGTGTTAACATAAAAAATGAGAAAGAGAATATATTCTTGGTGTCTAAAGAAGAAGAATCATGGCTATGGCACAGGAGGTTGGGACATGTAAGCATGAACCTCCTATCCAAACTAGCCAAAAATGAATTAGTTGTAGGTTTGCCTTAGGTAGCTTTTGATAAGGATCACATATGCACTACATGCCAATCAGGTAAGTAGCATAGGAAAAGCTTCCCTTCCATCTCATACATACCTTCCAAGAGAGTTCTTGAACTCTTGCATATTGATCTCTTTGTCCAATCAAACCATTGAGTTTAGGTAGAAGAGAATATGCCATGGTCATTGTGAATGACTATTCTCGCTATACCCGGGTTGCTTTGCTAGCTAGCAAGGATGAAGCCTTTGACCAATTCTCAAAAACATTCATCCGGATAGAAGTAGAACAGGGCATAAGCATTGCACGCATCCAGAGTGATAATGGTGGTGAGTTTAAAAATAAGCACTTTACTGAATTTTGTGACTCCAAAGGCATTGAGCATAACTTTTATGCTCCTCATACACCTCAACAAAATGGGATTGTTGAAAGAAAAAATAGAACCTTAGTTGAAATGGCCCGGACAATGCTAAGTGAGAACAATCTGCCTATATATTTTTAGGGTGAGGCCATATACACAGCATGTTACATTATAAATAGAGCTCTCATTAGAAAGACCTCCCATATGAAATCTGGAAGGGAAGGAAATCCAAAATTGGGTACTTCATAGCCTTTGGATGTAAATGCTACATCTTGAATGATTGAGAGAAATTAGGAAAATTTGATCCTCAGTCTGATAAAGCAATTTTCCTCGGCTACTCAACACATAGCAAAGCTTACAGAGTCTATAACAAACGAACCCAAACTATGGTAGAGTCAATACATGTAGATTTTGATGAGACTAACCATGCAAGAAGAAGAAGCTCAAATTCGAGAGTTTTAATTCCGGAAGCTGAAAACACTAGAGAAAAAGAACAAGTGCAGATTCCGAATTCTTTCCAAATCAAGAAATATAAAGAAGAAGATGAAGGAATTATTCTCAACTCATAAGTTCCAAAAAATTATCTTAATCATCATGAGATAAACTTTAAGGATAATCAAGAAGAGGCTATAGCAGTTGAGGAACAAGCTCTAGGCCAGTATGCAGATCTTCAAAGAGAAATTCGGACTCACAAAAATCATCCTATAGAAGCCATTTTGGACGATGTCCAAAATCTAGTGAGAACTAGAGGACAACTCAACCAGATGATGAGTCGTGCTGCTTTTATCTCTCTCATTGAGCCAAAGAAATTCCAAGATGCAGAAGGAGATGAAAGCTGGATGATGGCCATGCAAGAAAACTAGATCAATTCACCAGGAATGATGTGTGGGATCTAGTGGCACCACCAAAAGAAAAGTCAATCATTAGCACCAAGTGGTTATTCTGAAACAAGCTAGATGAATCCGGAGTAGTCGTGAGAAATAAGGCAAGATTGTTTGCCCAAGGCTACAATCAACAGGAAGGAACTGATTTTAAAGAAACTTTTGCTCTTGTAGCAAGATTGGAGGCAATCCGAATTCTACATGCTTTTGCATCATTTATGGGATTTACACTATTTCCAATGGATGTCAAAAGTGCATTCTTAAATCGAGTCATTCAAGAAGAAATCTATGTCAAATAGCCACCTAGGTTTGAAGACTCAAAGCATTTAGATCATGTACACAAGCTGAAGAAAGCCCTCTATGGATTGAAGCAAGCACCAAGAGCTTAGTATGAGAGACTCGCTACACTTCTTATATCTGAGGGGTACATCCGGGGCAAGGTAAATATAACTCTTTTCATCAAGAAGAAGAAGGATGATGTGATTCTAGTCCAAATTTATGTTGATGACATCATCTTTGGAGCAATAGATGAAAAGATGTGTGAAGAACTCAACACTCAAATACAGAAGGAGTTTGAGATGTTTATGATGGGAGAACTTAATTTCTTCCTTGGTCTACAAATTAAGCATAGTTCGGATAGGATTTTCAATAATCAATCCAAGTATACCAAGGAAATTCTAAAGAAGTTTGAGATGGGCAAAAGCAAGCTAGTGTCCACTCCCATTAGATCAGATACAGTCCTATCAAAGGATTGTGAAGGAGAAGAAGTAGATTAGAAGCTCTATAGAGGAATGATTGGATCACTAATGTACTTAACAGCTAGCAGACCTGACATACATTATGCAGTTTGCTACTGTGCAAGATATCAATCCAATCCTAAAGATTCACATCTCAAAGTAGTAAAGAGAATCCTTAGATATCTCCAAGGAACCACTGAAGTTGGATTACGGTATCCTAGTAATGGGAATTTCACACTCCAAGGCTTCACTGATGCAGATTATGGTAGAGACACTCTTGAGAGGAAGAGTACATCTAGAGGCTATCACTTTCTTGGAGATTGCTTGGTATCATGGTATAGCGAGAAGCAAACTTCAGTTGCTTTATCAACCACAAAAGCTGAATATATAGCAGCAGGAAGTTGTGTAGCTCAACTCCTATGGATCAAACAACAATTGGAAGATTATGGATTTTAATCTGGATGTGTTGAAGTGATGTGTGACAATAAAAGTGTCATTAATGTGTTAAAGAATCCAGTGCTCCATAGCAGGATGAAGCATGTAAACATCAGGAATCATTTCATCCGGGATCATATAATGAAGAAAGATGTTGCACTGGTATACATCCCAATCAATGAGCAAAGAGCAGGAATCTTTACTAAGTCATTAAGTAAAGATCAATTCAACAAGCTAAGGGTATCAATTGGAATGTCCAATCCAATTTGAAGAAAAATCCGAAAGCAAATCAAGGATTAGTTTGGATTTTTTCAAATCAAAGAGTCAAGAAGAAAAGAAGAAGTAATTTTGACTCTGGGTTCGGAAGAGAATAATGCCAGATCAACAGACAGGAATGACATATGACAGTGAAAGCGCGTAAAGGTAACTGTCCACTTTTTGAATTTCAAATGTTTATTGGCCTTTACACGCGCGGCAAAAAGCAACAGTTATTTTAGAAAATAAATTTTTCCAATTCTTCGGTTAAATGCCATTTACCTCTCTCCTAAATGGTTAACGGCCACATTATCAATCCAGTCAAACTTACTGGAATCTGGATTACCAAATTACCCCCACTCTGGGAATTCTATATAAACCCCCTAAAAATCCCTTTTCTTTTCACGGAAGTAGTTATCCACTGTTACTCTACAAAAATTAAATCTCAGAACCTAAAATCCCTAATTTCTTTCAAATGGCATCCAACCAAATCACTCCTCCTCCCAAGTATATCTTTAATGTGGCCAATGAATGGCAACAACATGATCAGGTAATCCTAACTTGCTCTAATGCTGATGATACTCCGACTGCTGATGCCGTTGTGATAAATGACAACCTGGGTGCAGACATCCAAAATGCATCCAGGGACAACCAGTCAAACCCGGAACACCAAGTTTTGGAGGAAGGAACTAGTCTGAGACCCAACGAGAACACTTCTAAAGTGGACTCAACAGGCGAGGCCATTCCGGAGGAAAGGGAGGAAGCAAGAGAAATCATGCCTAGAGCTGAAGAGGAGAGAGGTGATGGAGAGCCATTCGGATCATCCGGGAGTAGTTCAAGTTCAGGAGAAACTTTATCCTCCTCTTCCGGTGATCTGAAAAAACCCAGAACTGTAAATCCCCAGTTAACTATGCATGAAAAACTAAGAGGGGCTCTCAGACTAATATAAGAAGCTACTATTGAGGGACACAGGGAAAACAATATCTCCAAAGCTCTCCGGAAAGTGGTCTCTACTCTTAAATCCATGGAGAAATTAATCACTGATCAATCACTATCTTCGGATTTACAGTCAGATGTTGGGGAAATAAAAGGCAATGTGCAGAGAATAGAAAAGAAAGTAGAAGATTTTCCAACCGCAGAACTGGTGGCAGAAGTCTCTCTGGCCAAGATCACTCCGGTATAGGAGAAGATGAACTCAAATATTGTAGGAGCAAGTTGCTCTACAGATCAGGCTAACACAGGAGCCAATAACAATTGAGTTACCCTCATGGACAAAATCACCTCTGCCTCCACATAGATAATGAATGAACTGAAAGAGTATCTGGATTGCAAGTTTGAAAGCTTGGAAAAATTCATACCGAGAACAGTTGCAGAGGGTGGAAAAAGCATAGTATTCGGGTTGACTTTACTTAATGAAAAACATCAAGCTGCCCAAGAAATGCTTACTAACTTCCTTGATGAAGGACTCCTTAATCTTTTAAAGAAGCAAGTGGATGAGATTACTGAGGATAGTGGCAGCCATGCATCCGGAACCAATGACCTGATTAAAAATCTCCAAGAGGCTTTCCACAAGTAGCTTACTACACTTAACACCAGTATCCATAATGTTCGGAGGGATATATGTCAGGATATTGATGCGTTAAAGTCAGGTATGGCTAATTTATCCATCTCCTCCTCTGGATCCTCATCCTCTGCTCCGGATAATCTTCTGATTCTGGTAGTTCACAACCTAGTCCAATACATAGGAGATACGGGGTTCTTTGGGTATACGTGTGGTCTCATTCTTCTAAAGTGTATGTTCCCATACTTTGATAAGGAAGACCAAGCTCATGCCTTGAAAATGATCCCTTCAATGACCAAATCTTACAAGGAACTCCAGAACTCCACAAGGCCACTCAACCTGCTTCCGGCTACTGTTGATACAATCCTTGAAAAGTGCCTACAAGGTAATATGGACTATTCTATCTACTCAAAGGCATGGCAGAAAATTTGAGACAAGCGCACATATATGTTAATAGACCCCCAATCAAATAAAAACAATAAAAGGGAGAAGAGCACAACAGGCAAGGAAGGTGATGATATGGAAATAGATAGGTAAATGTGTAGTTAGCTATTGTTATCATGTAAAAATCTTGTAATAACTAGCTTTGAAAATTTTCACTTATATGTACTCTGTATCTGTAATCCGGAACTTCGTTGATGTTAACCATTGTTAACAGCAGAAGTATATATAGTGAAACACATTTACATAAAAATGCTTGTAAGAACAATCTGTAATTGTACTTCAAAAATATAGAAGCCAAAGATGCAAAAATATTGAGGGAGTTAGGATGCTTAGATTATGGGGGAGTAAATCTTGTAAATGACTAAGTATCAAGAATCATACTTAGATCATATCCCCTTATGCTTAATTGTGCTTATTTTTGTTTTCATCAAATAGGGGAGATTGTTGGGAAACAATGATCCGGAAAAACAGACAAGTATCTATCTAGATCAAGTTTGAAGAAAACAAAAACTTGCAAGCTTAAAGAAAACAAAAATTTGTAAGAATATGTGATCTCCTAAATACAAATGGAAGCATTTGATCCAAGACAAGTCTAAGCACACATTAGAAGCATCCGGTTAAAGTTTGAAAAGGAAACAAACTTTGAATCGCTCAAAATCAGCATCCGAAAGAACTGATTATATTAGCATCCGGAAGAAGACAAATCCGGAGAAATTAAGTCTGAAGAAATCTGGAAGACTAAAATGCCTAGACAAAGGGAATAGTTTAAAAATTACATTCCCTTCATTCTTTTGATCTTTAAGTCAAAGATCATTTCCCCATAAGCAAGACAAAAATAACAGCTAGCATTTTTCAGAAAAAGGACAAAGGACTGACACAGGAAAGAGAAAAGGTAACAACCTTTTGTACCTAGACCAATAAGAAAGGCGCGTGGGGCACACATTCCGGACTACTAGCGTAAAAGTTGGTGAATCACTAAAATACAAGGGAAACGATCACTGACAACTTTTCAGTCTTAATCTCAAGGATTCAAACGGGTCAAAATCTTTGTCTAATGAATTGATCAACGGTTCAAGAAGCGCCACATATTACCTTATCAATGGTGAAGATTTGATTCAAAGTTCAACAACCTACAACGGCTACATTTATGATAGAAGTTTATAAAAGGGAAGCTTCACAAGTTGAGAAGGTGCTGGTTGTTTCAAGAAAGCATACACAAGAGAAGTCGCTACAACAATCAGTTACTTAATCCCTCCAAGAATCAAACAATTCCAAATTTATTTGTAAGAATTTCCAAGTGAGTTATAAACTTAAGGAACTCCAAAATCAAAACATTTGAGTTAACCAAAGTGTAAAAGATCTCCCACTTGGGTGAGTAGTGAGATTGGGATATAGCTTGAAGTTGGTGCTTTGAGTAAGATCTTCCTGTAAGACTCAGCTTAGATTTGGGGTAGAAATCTAAATGGTATATCCTGCTAAAGACAAGAAGACTCAGTTAAAAGTTAGTGCTTCTTATGGTATATCCTACATTCGAAAGGGGGTGTTCAAGAGCATGATTAGGACATCCAGTAAGAGTTTGACGAACTAGCATGATTAGCTCTTGCAATTACCCTCTTCCTAGATGGGGGAATGTACTGCAAAAGAAGACATTTACAAATAACTGCAAATTTTTGTAAAAGAAAAATCAAATCAACAACCAACTTTTAGAGTACCGAAATCTCAAAAAAAAACCCCATTAAAATATCGAAAAAAATTTACATATTAATGAAAACTTAGATAGATCCACTATTATATTAAAAGATAGAGAAGAGCAATCTGTCCGGATTTTAACTTTTTCTTCAACAATTTCTCTGAACTTCGATTACTTGTTCAGTGGAAAGGATCTTTAGGCTTTCCATGTTTTAGGGTTTTTGAATTTCGTATAAGAAGCCAAAGATGGAAGATGAATAGGGATCGAAATTCTCTACAAGTTTTACTCTATCCATTTATTTTAAATTGAATGGCTTACATTAAAAATCATTTTTTTCTTCTATCCGATGGATAGAATCGATGAACTACAAATTGCAGTCCCACGTGGACAACATATTAGTTGCACACCTCCTATAACATAGTTGACAATACACGCGCCTATCACCATTAAATTCATAGTAAATGTTCCTAATTGCAATAGGTTAGGTATTAAAAAGGCCATATCACTAGATTAGGCTTTTGAAGTATAAAACAGGCCCTAAAAGGATCTTTAAATCTGAACTTAAGACATCTCATATCTTAATGTCATTTGAGCTACATCAAATTTTTATTTTTAATAAATGTATAGACATAATTAATATGTTTTTATTTTTGTAAACCATAATGTTTTTCTAACTATTATGTATAGCATTTGTACCCAAAAAAAAAAAGTAAAATGATAATCCCTCTGTTTCTTTTTGTTAATCTATTTTGTATTTTTTTAATCAAATTTAGTCTTTTTTTTCTAATTGATAGAAAAGCAAATTGTGAAAAAAAAATTGGTGAAAATGATATTACAGACAAATAAAAAAATAAACATGAAAAACATGGAATATCATTTGACATAAGTTGAACACATATAAGTGATTTTTGTTAAATTATTTGATGTGACCCTTGTCATTAAATTATTGATGTAGGGTCCACCTCTTTAATAATTTGATGTAATATGTTTTCTACTTTTTTACCTGTCATTATTATTTTCTCTAAAATATTTCTTACCTATTTACCATTCTTACCATTGGATTTCTCTATGAATAGGAATTCAATTTCTTCATTTTCATATATCTCAGAAATAAGAAATAAAAGTTTCTCTCAAATTCTCTCTCTGCTTTCTCTCTTTATTGTTTCAATATCCTTGCATATATAGTCGATTTCTAACACGTTATCAGCACGAGCTTGCTCTAATCAACTGAGGATATCACCAAATAAATCCAAAGTAAGGCATAATTATTTTATTTTCTATAAATATATATAATTCTTAACATGTCTAATATCAAAAGTTTAGAATTTACTCCTCTTGATGTATCGGGGAAAAATTATCTTACTTGGGTGCTGGATGCAGAAATACATCTAGAATCGATGGGTCTTAAGAATACTATTATTCAAAATAATAATATTGGATCTCAGTATAAGGCAACAGCTCTAGTTTTTCTCCGCCGGCATCTTGATGAATCACTTCAATCAGAATATTTGACTGTCAAAGATCCTGCAGATCTTTGGAAACAATTAAAGGAGAGGTATGAACACCTAAAGAAAATATCTCTACCAAATGCCCAATATGAATGGATAAACTTAAGGCTACAAGATTTTGAATCTGTCAGTGCATATAATTCTAAACTTTTTCAAATTACATCCACATTAAGATTATGTGGAAAGGAAATAACTGATGAGGATTTACTGGAAAAGACATATTCTACTTTTCATTTGAATAATATGGTATTACAGGAACAATACAGAGCAAAAGACTATAAGAAATATAGTGAACTAATTACTGCTCTTCTCCTAGCAGAACAGAGAAATCAACTCCTGTTAAAAAACCATGAACTACGACCTACCGGAACAAATCCATTCCCTGAAGCGAATGCGATAATTCATAATAATTTTAATGGACGTGGCCGCAGAAATGGTCGTGGTCGTGGTCAAGGTAGAGGTCGTGGAAATGGGCGTGGTAGAGGATATAATAATAACAATTTTCACCAGAAGTGGAAATATATAAATAATAATAATAGCAATAATTTCCACCCGAAGTGGAAAAATACAAATAACCACCAGAAGTGGAATAATCAAATTGAAAGATTTGATAAAAGAAAAAACAGTCAAAATGATGAAAATAAATGCCATAGATGCGGTATGACTGGTCATTGGTCAAGAACTTGTAGAACCGCTAAACATTTGGTAAACTTATACCAAGCCTCTCTCAAGAAATATGCGGAACCAGAAACCAATTTCATATTGGATGATAATACCCCAAATAATGAGCCTATTGATGTCCCCAATATGGAGATGGATGATTTTCTGTTACCCAGCACCAGTGGCAAAGAAAAATTTGAATAATTAGTCCATATATTTTGCTTAATTAATATATTGTAATTTTTATGTTATTATTGGTTTACTTTTGTTATTGCTGCTTAATGTACTTTTTATGCAATGTTTATTTATAAATAAATAATAATGCATCTTTCATTTGTTCAATGAAGAAAATGAATTCTTTCCCGGTATTATATGACTTGAAGGAAAATGAAGGAAATTTATATATTGTAGATAGTGCCACCACCCATACTATTCTCAAAGAGGCAAGATATTTTAATATTCTTAAAAAGGGTGAAACTGTTGTTACCACAATATCGGGACAAACAAAAATGATTGAAGGCTCCGGAAGAGCTAGTATTATATTACAAAGGGGAACAAAACTTATTATAAATAATGCATTATTTTCCCCGAATTCTCACAGAAATTTATTAAGTTTTAAAGAAATTCGCAGAAATGGATATCATATTGAAACTGTGAGCGAAGACAATAAAGAATGTCTTTATGTTACAAAAATAATTTCAAGTAAGAAATGTATACTTGAAAAATTCTATACTCTTTCATGTGGCTTATACTATACATATATTAATATGATTGAGGCCAATTTAACTATAAACCAGAAGTTTATAGATTCAAATACTTATAAAATTTGGCATGATCGACTGGGTCATCCTAGTTCGATAATGATGAGAAAAATTATTGAAAATTCATATGGGCATCCATTGAAGGACCAGAAGTTTCTTCAAAATAATGAATTATTTTGTGCTGCTTGTTCGCAAGGAAAATTAATAATAAAGCCTTCCAGAAGTAAGGTTGCAATCGAATCACCAGCATTTTTAGAGCGCATACAATGTGATATTTGTGGACCAATTCATCCACCATGTGGACCATTTAGATATTTTATGGTTCTAATTGACGCCTCAACTAGGTGGTCACATGTATGGTTATTATCTTCACGAAATATGGCATTTGCAAGGTTAATTGCTCAAATTATAAGGTTACGGGCACAGTTTCCCGATTATCCTATTAAATCAATCCGTCTTGATAATGCTGGGGAATTCACATCCAAATCATTTAATGATTATTGTATGTCGATTGGAATAAAAGTTGAACATCCTGTAGCATATGTTCATACACAAAATGGTCTAGCAGAATCATTTATTAAACGTCTACAATTAATTGCGAGACCGCTAATTTTGCGAACGAATCTCCCTACTACAGTTTGGGGTTATGCAATATTGCATGCAGCATCTCTTATACGTTTAAGGCCAGTAAGTTATCATGATTATTCTCCATTACAATTAACTTCTGGCCATGAGCCTAGTATTTCTCATCTTAGAGTTTTTGGTTGCGCAGTATATGTGCCTATTGCTCCACCACAAAGGACTAAAATGGGTCCTCAAAGGAGATTAGGAATTTATGTTGGCTATGAATCCCCTTCAATAATTAAATATCTTGAGCCATTAACTGGCGATATGTTTACTGCATGATTTGCAGATTGTCATTTTGATGAAAGCACTTTCCCAAAATTAGGGGGAGAGAATAAGAACCCAATTTTGGAAAAGAAAATAATATGGAATGCTTCATCACTTTCTCATATGGATCCTAAATCAAATGATTCTGAACTAGAAGTTCAGAGAATAATCCATCTTCAACATTTAGCAAATCGATTGCCTGATGCACTCGCTAATCCTAAAAGAGTAACAAAATCGCATATACCAGCAGTAAATGCGCCAATTCGTATTGAGATTCCTGAAGAACAACCTACGGATAATACTCTATCACGCCTGAAGCGTGGACGACCAATTGGTTCAAAGAATAAAAATTCTAAAAAGAGGAGAATTATTGATAGTGATGATATTCCCATTGAGGATATAAATATAAATACACTTCCGGAAGAAGTGCAAGCACCTGAAGTGCAAATACCTGAAGCTATTGAAAATGGAGAAATTCAAATAAATTATATCACTAACGAAAGAAGATGGAGTCGCAATAAAATAATTATAGATCATATTTTTTCATATAATGTTGCGATCAATATTGAAAATGAAAACGTGGATTATGAGCCAACATCTATTGTAGAATGCCAAAGTAGAAATGATTGGCAACAACGGAAAGAAGCAATTCAAGCAGAGCTGAATTCTCTTGAAAAATGCAAAGTATTCGGACCAGTAGTTCGAACACCACAGGACGTAAAACCTGTTGGTAATAAATGGGTTTTTATTAGAAAGAGAAATGAGAAAAATGAAATAATAAGATATAAAGCCAGATTAGTTGCACAAGGTTTTTCTCAAAGACCCGGGATAGACTATGAGGAGACATATTCTCCGGTGGTGGATGCAATAACTTTTAGATATCTTATTAGTTTTGTAGTACAAGAAAATTTACAGATGCACTTGATGGATGTTGTCACAGCTTACCTTTATGGTTCGCTTGATAATGATATTTATATGAAAATCCCTGAAGGATTAAAGCTGCCAGAAAAATATGGCAAACGAGAACTTTACTCGGTAAAGTTACAAAGATCCTTATATGGATTAAAACAATCTGGGCGCATGTGGTATAATCGTCTCAGTGAATATTTATTGAAAGAAGGATATAAAAATGATCCAATTTGTCCATGTGTTTTTATAAGAAAATCAGGATCTAATTTTATTATCATCTCAATTTATGTTGATGATTTGAATATTATTGGAACTCCAGAAGAGATTCCAAAAGCAGTTGATTCTTTAAAGAAAGAATTTGAGATGAAAGATCTTGGAAAAACAAAATTGTGTCTTGGTTTACAAATTGAGCACCTTGAAAAAGGAATTTTAGTGCATCAATCAAACTACATAGAAAAGATCCTGAAACGATTTAATATGGACAAAGCACATCCATTGAGTAACCCAATGGTTGTACGATCACTCGATGTAAAAAAGGATATTTTTCGTCCTAGAGAAAATAATGAAAAAGTTCTCGGTCCTGAAGTACCGTATCTAAGCGCAATAGGTGCTTTAATGTATCTTGCTAATAACACAAGACCGGATATAGCATTCTCTGTTAATTTATTATCAAGATACAGCGCTGCACCTACAAGACGACATTGGAATGGAATTAAACATATAATGCGCTATCTTCGAGGAACTATTGATTTAGGCTTATTTTATTCACATGAATCTAAGCTTAAATTAGTTGGATATGCGGATGCGGGTTATTTATCCGACCCACACAAAGCTCGATCTCAGACGGGCTATTTATTCACATATGGAGGAACAGCTATATCTTGGCGATCGACAAAACAAACAATTACAGCTACTTCCTCAAATCATGCAGAATTAATAGCTATTCACGAGGCAAGTCGTGAATGTGTGTGGTTGAGATCATTAATCAAACATATCCAAGAAGCATGTGAAAAAGTTACGGTCAAGGAAGGTCCGACGACAATATATGAAGATAATGCTGCTTGTATTGCTCAATTGAAGGAAGGTTATATTAAAGGAGACAGAACAAAGCATATTTCACCAAAATTTTTCTTCACTCATGATCTAGAAAAGAATGGTGAAATCAATATTCAACAAATCCGCTCTTGTAATAATTTAGCAGATTTGTTTACCAAGGCTTTACCTTCCTCAACTTTCAAGAAATTAACTTACAGCATTGGAATGCGATGTCTTAAGGATTTCCAGTCAACTCGCGAACAGGGGGAGTAAACACTGTACTCTTTTTCCCTTAGCTAAGGTTTTTATCCCACAGGGTTTTTCCTTAGTAAGGTTTTTAACGAGGCAGTGTTCCATTCGCGGCAGATGACACATCAAAAGGGGGAGTGTTAAATTATTTGATGTGACCCTTGTCATTAAATTATTGATGTAGGGTCCACCTCTTTAATAATTTGATGTAATATGTTTTCTACTTTTCTACCTGTCATTATTATTTTCTGTAAAATATTTCTTACCTATTTACCATTCTTACCATTGGATTTCTCTATAAATAGGAATTCAATTTCTTCATTTTCATATATCTCAGAAATAAGAAATAAAAGTTTCTCTCAAATTCTCTCTCTGCTTTCTCTCTTTATTGTTTCAATATCCTTGCATATATAGTCGATTTCTAATAATTTTCAATTCTCTCAAAAGAATACGTCTGTGCATATAGTTTCTATTTTAACTGGAATAAAAAAAATGCTTTAACACAGTAACACTAGTCTAGGAGTTATCCTTACTTAAAGGACAATATAGCCAAACCGAGATCAAACCTGCATAAGATCAGCTCAGCTTGAAAAGGAAAATGACTAAATTCTGCCCAGCTCGTTGCTCGCCGGGCTTGAAACTTTTAGCTCGTCTCAAGCTTTTGACAAGCTCCGAGCTTGAGAGCCTATATGCGCCTTATATAGAATTGAACTTTTACATCATATTGCTAGGTAAAGGTTTTTTTTATGGTTATGACTTGTGAGAGAGTTGGGTACCTTAATATTAAGGATTTTTTGAAGTTTTTTTAATTAAAAGCTAACCACATGATCTATTACTGAAGGTAACGATATGTATTATAAATATTTAAATGGAATAATACTCGTAATTTATCGCCATGCATAAAAGAAAATATATAATAATTAAAAATATTAAACGAGCTTGTTCGCGGGCTTTTAAACCGAATTTTAAGAAGTTCAGCTTAATTCGTTTATATCTCGAGCCGACTCTATTAAACTGAGCTTTGGTCGAACTTTGACCGAACCGATTTCGAACTTCTCGCGAACCGCTCAACTCATTTGGAACCCTAATCAGCTATAAAATAGGTTTATGCTGTTCAGTTATTGTTTTTTAGAAATAAGTACTCCTAACACAAATACATTATCTCGTATATTCATTTCATGCAATCATAAAGTATGTTTCTATGTGCTAGTTTTCAATCTTAAAACATCAAATCCATCTATCAATTGAAGTTTATGTATTATAAATATTTTCTTAATAATAAAAATAACACGAAGACGGTACAGCAAGAAACCTATAATAGTCTAGTAACATTAAAAGGAATTTAGTAAATAATATTCATGATAAATTTAGAGAACATTTAATATATGAAGATTTCTCTAACGAAAGTTTTAGTTCGTATATTAATGGAGGTTAAGACTTGAGAATGCTCATGGTAGGGTTGCAATTAAGTTGAGCGGTTGGCGAACAATTCAAGATCAGCTCGATCAAAGCTCGATTTGATAAGGCTCGATTCGAGTTTGAAGTTGGCTCGGTCAAAGTTCGGCTTGATAAGGCTCGTTTAGGCTCATAAGCTTACGAACTTGAGCCGAGTTTATCCATGAACTCGTCAAGATAAAATCATTTTTATTTTCAAGCCGAGCTGAGCTTTGATAATTTCAGCCCAGGTCAGCTCGTCCATTCATCTTTTTTGGTTTTCGGATTTTACACATCCACAATTTCTTGATTTTTATTCAAGCTTTAATTTCAAAATCCATATAGGGCGACTGGATGCTTAGTGCTACACTGCTAATGCTAACTAACATAAGCTGGATCTGAAATTTCTTTTATTCATTTCTTAAATGAAAACAAAAACTAAAAGCTGGGTCTAAACTTAAATCTATTGTTTAGCTGGAAAACAGGTTGTTATGTGATTTTAATAATTTTAGTATTACCCAAACACTCCAACCACACTTCAACCAAACACCTAATCCTCACTGTCCTCTTTATCGTCTCCTCCCCAGCCATTACATTAAACCCAAACATTTAGCGTACACTATATACACCAAATCACCCTTTCAAAATTTCAAATTTAACTGTAAATTGCATCTCTAATTTACTATATTTAACATATCACATAAAAATTGTGGCAAAGGCTTGGTCAAGTAGATGAACCTTGAAGCTGTGATCCTAGAGGTTGCAGGTTCGAGTCCACACTCGGATGGGGTGAAATAAGATTTTCTTTTGTAATTACTGTAAACCTATATGAGGCAAAAAAAAAAAAAATTTAAAATATCACACAAAATTCGTTACTTTCAACACTTAACAATTCATAAATCTCAACAACGTGAAACACTCGTGATCTTCAAAAAGTCACTCAACATTCAATTCGGCATCAATGAACTCACTCTCATCATAACGTATCACAACTGTTGCAGAAGTACATACAAATAATGTGGAGCCATATTGGCATATCATGACTTGACTTTTATTGACTTATCATGTCAGGTACCAGATTTAAGGCAACGTGATTTTATTACAACTTACAGAAAAAATTGCATTTTTCACAATAGTCACTTGTAGCCGTCACTTAGTTTATTAATCAGATGATAATGACTAACAAGTCACTTGTAGCCAGCACTTTTTTTTGGGATCACGATCATCTGCAGTATTTTGAACTGCAGAGTGAAGTCTACCACATCTTGGCCACTAGTTATAAAATGGAGGGTGCAAATTTGTTCTAATCTTTTGAATAAAAAGGTATATTTTCACTATGCTAGAGACAACTTTACTCTGCAGTTCTCTAGTGAACCCCAGTGAATTTGAATCCCTTTTTTTTCACATTATAATTTAGTTGGAGCAACTTATCTCTCAAACAGTTTAGGAGCCTCTTTACTAATGGTAGTCCAAAAAAACAAAAATGACATGCTACATAAAAACATATAGACTGAATTCCATGTTCTTATATAAAGACTGAAACTTGGTAAAGAAATTACCTTATGACTCTGGATTTGTGGCACAATTCAGTCGAATAATTTCAATCAATAAAAAACTCCAATTCAGAAAGAAAATTCCAAAAGTAAATACTACTAAATTAAGATCCTAATCCTCAATTCAGATTATAAAGAGAGGAAGATTGAATTGCTGATCATGTACAAAATACAAGCGAATGTTCACTATGCATAAGCATATTATGATCTGTAACTCTACAATATTTAGACTAAAGCTCATACATGTTCCCAGCCTAAACAACCCTCCAAAATAAAGGGTGAAAATTCTCAGAACCAAATAGACACTGCGATATTTAACAGTTACAGTTGAGAAAACATGCCTTAAAGAACTCGATTCCAACGTCTTCTCCTTGTAATCCCACCATCCAAACCCTGCTAAAGATTGATTCTTCACAGTTTGAGCAGAGCTTATTTGAAAATTTTGGCAAACACCAGCTTATACAAGAAAGATCAATACAATAATAATTACACAGATCTGCAGTTAGCCAAAAATCCACTTCATTGGAACCAGTGCATCGTATCAAAGAGCCTCAGTTCGAGTCTCACGAGTAAAAGGGTACCTTTGTAAGCCCCGTTCCCGCTAGCTCTGGTCCCTTCAGCTCTTTCCTTAAAGGAAGAGCAACAAGTAGTATCAACAAATTGTAGTTTACATTCATTGTATCGTTCGAGTAAGCTTACACTTTGAAATGAAGAGGGTAGCCGTGCAATTCAAACTACACAGTTTCAAAAGCTCAGCTGACCTCTGCTTAAGTTCAGGACAACAACCACTTTGTATTACTAAAAGCAGCTTTGCAGCCAAACCTGCCTCCACAGCAAGTGCAGCACATTCTTCCGGTGCTAACTTGCAAACCGCCCACAATATTGCGAGCGAAAGCTGCGTACAGCTCTCTGAGACTTTCATCAATAGTCTCACTAAATTAGGTATTGTGGAAGGACAATCTTTCAAAGCACTACTTCCCTCCGGAATTGTGGAAAGGGCTTCGAGTATATGAAGTGCTAACTCCAAACACTCGTTATTCAAACCGGGCAATAGCTCGACTAATTGAGGAATTGCCCCAATTGAAATTATCGAGTTCCTAAGGGATTCGAGAGAGCACAAGGCTTTTAACAAACTGAGTCCAGCAAACACGCCGTGTGTATGTCGCTTATCTTTCACCAACCTCAAGAGACCAACCAAAAGGCTCAAGCTCGACACATTTTCTGAATCGAAATCCTTCCCTTCAATTAACAACTTGATCAATTTTGTACAGTTGATCTTGGTGTCTACCGAACCCTCATTGAGCATATCCACCATCAAAGAAATCTTGGCAGGTTGTATCAAATTTGCTTTCGACGAGAAATCAAGATCCAAATTCAATAGAATCCCAATTGCCTCAGACCCAACAGCATGACTAGTGAAAGGACCCAACAAATTAGAGATTAATCCAACTCCACCGTTATCTAATACTGATTTCCTGGCTGTAGAATGTGCAGTAACAACCTGCCGAAGCTCTTTTAGAGCTTGAACTCTGGCTTGTCCTTTAACTTTCTTGAGAGTCTCCAGTATCTCAATAGCCCTCCCTTGCACATCCTCTGATCTCTTCTTCATAGCCAAATATTTCTGCGAAAACCAGCTAAAAATCAGCTGCTGCAGAGTCCTGTTAGGCGTTACAGTATCATCCCAAAGCTCTTGCATTGTAGTGGGGCAAGTATAATGGCCGAAGGAGAACCACTTGAGAATGTTGGATCTCTCATAAGTCTGGCCAGTACAAAGAGTAACCGGGTCTTGCATTGGGTCCAATGAGATTGGGCATATGAACACCGAAGGCACTTCAATTGATTCAAGCTCTTCAATCATTTTCTTCAGATCCAATTTCTCGACGCCGGCAGTTGAAATCAACGCGCCACCAGTGCCGCCCAAAATGCCGTCCTTGACGGCAGTTTCCAGATCTAGAATTTGCCCACCACTATCTAAATCCAGCTTCATGTTCCCTTCTCTTCTATGGCTATGAGGCTGATACATCGGCATTTCGAAAAACTCCTAAATCTCTAAAAAGAAGACAGTTATTCATCAGACCCAGATCAGGAAAAAAGCAGAATACAAAAGGAAACATGAATAGACATATGAAATACCAATAAGGAACCCTAGAAACTACAAAACCAATGTAGATAAGGGAATTATGAAATTGAAAACAAATTAATCGGGAAAATTAAAAACCCTACCTAAAATAGTAGCAGGAACTGGATTAAGAAGAACGAATTGAAGTCTTCTTCTCTAATGGATTACTGCAATTGCATTTGGGGCAAGTAACTGAAGCCCCAAGAGATTAATCTCTTTGAAAATTTTAGCATTTAGTGGCTCACTGGCTGTCTCTCTATTTGTTTCGAATACAGTTGAATCAGCGCATGATGAAATTACGTAAAAGCCGTTGTCAGATTGGTCCCATACAGCCGTTTTGCTTACGTGTAGGGCTAAACTGACAGGGATAAGACTGGAATGTAAAGTTTGACCAGATTGAAATTATGATTGTGGAATTATAAATTGGGTTAGGGCTAATTGCAACTGACCGGCTAAAGTGGAAGTGAGCGGGTATAGCCCGTGAATTAAACCTCGATGACTGTGTATCACACGTGTAGTTCTTAACTTTTTTTTCATCTTTTTTGTTTTGTTATCCGTCCATATTTTCAGAATTTTATCATAGTTTAGTTTAATTCGTGATTATTTTCAAATAATCATTATAGTTACTACTAGTTACTACTACTAATAATTTGTTACAAAAATAAAAATTAACAAAAGTAGTAGTATTATTTAAATATATACAAAAGAATAAAATAATTATTTCTAATAACATTTATTATTAACTTTAAATAATAATGTTTATCATTATAATATTTATAATATAATATACATATTGAATTTATTAATATTAATTGGAATAATTAGTGTTATTGTTTTTATAAATATCCTATTATTATTATTAATGAATAATTATTATTGTTATCCACTAGTAATTGCCATTATCATCACTTGCAATATAATAAACTACTGAGGTTAACAATTTTAAATATTGTTGGCATAGTATATTCTAATTTTACGATAATATTTGTATTTTACATTTCTTGTACGGTGAGATGGATGTTTAATTTAACAAGTATAAATATATCATGCATAAAAATTGGCGCAACAGTAAATAAATGAATTAAATACATAAGTAGGTAATCTCAATTATCCTCTCACTAAAAGAGTATTTAAATTACAAAAGGTACAATAAAAAGATATTTAAGTGAGAAAAATGAAGTTCTAGATGTGAAGCAAAGGTACATGAAATAATCAAATTAGTCAAAGAAACAAAAGACATTATTAAAAAGGCAAAACTAATACGTACGCATTTCCAATTCAAAAGTGGTCAAAAGATGACCTGGCACTTTCCCAAAGCCACGCTCTCCTTGGGCCCCACCCCCACGGTCCCCTTCCATTTCCCTATTATGGAATCTTATCAAACCCCTAATCTCACCCCATTATGTATAGAGTATAGTTACTTTAAGATTACATATCATTATTTTTTTAGATTTATTTGTTTTGTAAAATATCTGTTACTTCATATTTTATTATAGAAGATATCGACTTTGATAAACAATTATCAACTGAAAAGCAATAGTACTTATTTTATGGTAATTTTTAATTTTGGCGTGAAGAATTACAAGTATACTCTATCAATATATATTATTGTGCTAATTTCAAATTCAGTATTATCCAATTCAAATCGAAATGGATAAAATTTATGGTGTTTAAGCCAAATTTTTAGATAATTCATATTAGATAAAATATATTATTGACACTTTATAATTAAGATAAGGTAGAAAAATATATCATTAAAAATCTTTTTTTTATTATTACATATCATTATTTTTAGGCTTTTATATGGTAATTTATTTTTATAAATTATCTATTACTTTGTATTTTATTACTATTAAAAATATCGACTTTGATAGATAATTGTAAACTGAAAAGTAATAGTGCTTTTTAATGAATTTGTAATATTTTTAGATTTTGGTGTGAAGAACGGCAAGTGTACTCCATCAATACTGCTAATTTCAAATCCAATTTCTATTTTATGCAACTTAGGACGCAGTGGATCAAAGTTATTAGACGTGTGTTTAAGTCGAGATTTTATATAACTAATATTACACATGATACATGCTACTACTTTATAATTTAGGATAAAGTATACAAATATGTCATGTAGTTCAAGACTTTTGTAAATTTTTATGAATTATTTGCTTTAAAAAGTTAGCAAGTTTTAAGTATAACTATTAAAGCATGTCATGATAAAAGGTATGTACAATTTTTTTCATTTTGGAAATAAATATTTGTAGTTATTTAGTAATAAATTTAAAATATTTTTAGAGTACGAATATTTTTATAATTAAAAAGATAAGATAAGATTAAAAAAGACAACAAAATAAAAACTATCCAAAATTTATTAAATATTAACGTATAATTATTAAATGACATCATTAAATCATTGAAATTTTAAATTAATTTGAATATTCCTAGTAACATTATTGTTTTGAATAAAAAGTTTATATTCAACTTTTTCAATCATCTCATCTTTTGAAAAAAAAATTACAAACCATAATGTATATTTTTTTTACTTTAACAACGTAATACATTGAGCCATTGTTTTCAGTTCAGCTCCGTTATAAAGAAAAGGCTATGATAACTTTATTTTTTTATACAATTAAAGTTGTTTTGTCCTTAATCATCATTAGATTAGTAGAATGAAATTAAATTTAATGGTGATGGTGACAAAGTAAAAAAATAAATTCACCATTTAATAAATCAAATATTAGATTTTGTAGTAAAAATTTACATAATCAGTAGCAATGAACATACGTTGTTGCAAATATATATTTAGTAACAAAACTATATTAATTGCAAATACTTATCATTACAACTTTACAAGTAGCAGCAACATACAGCAATTCTTTAAATTGTTAATAAATAAGTTTTTTGGCAACAACTTTTGCACATGCTGTTAAATACGCTATTCACAAGTACTTTTTATTTATTTGTAGCTAAATGAATTTAAGTATAACAGCGATTGAGGTGTTGGCCCAATGGTTAATATTAAAGTTGTGACCTCAAGAGGTCACAGGTTCAAATCAAATTTGAAGTAGGTTGGGGATTTTTCTTTTCATTCAATGTAAGCTCATACGAGGTAAAAAAAAAAATTTAATTGTAACAAAACTATTCTACCAATGTTTCTCATTAAATTTGTATTTTTGTAATGTTACTAACAATGCTAAGCTCGAAATGAAATCGAATCAATCAACTTAGTCAATACAAATAATAAATGTTTTTTTTTTACCAAAAGGTTAGCAATAGGATCGAAAAGACTCAATCCTATATCCAACCGAAGGGAATTTAAACCGAAGTTTAATAATCTCATGTGAAGACCCGACAAGAAGTCGAACGAGATACATTACATGTCAAGAAATCATTGAAGTAAGCATGCAACACAAACTCTTAGGTTCAAGTTATTTGACTTGGTAGACCCCAAATTCAAAACTATTATTTGCCTGAAATGAATACTTTAAATTGTGCCAAAGCAATCTGAATATGATTTGGGCAATTATAGCCTTGACTTAAAATACTTGCAATTTGAGGTTAATGAGATGGATTAGGCTGGAGTCCCCGTTATTAATATTTAATATAATATGTTTCTTACTTATTTATTGTTTTTATTGTCGGATTTTTTTATAAATAGGAATTCAATTTCTTCATTTGAAATATACCTCACATATAAGAAATAAAAGTTTCTCTCAAATTCTCTCTCTGTCTTCTTCATTATTGTTATAATTTCCTTGCATATATAGTTAATTTCCAACACATTATCAGCACGAGCTTGCTCTATCGATCAAGGATATCACAAATAAATCCAAAGTAAGGCATAATTATTTTATTTTCTATAAATATATATTATACCTATAATTCTTAATATGTCTAATATCAAAAGTTTGGACCTTACTCCTCTTGATGTATCAGGAAAAAATTATCTTACTTGGGTGCTAGATGCAGAAATGCATATAGAATCAATGGGTCTTAATAATATTATTATTGAAAATAATAATATTACACCTCAGTATAAGGCAATAGCTCTAGTTTTTCTCCGCCGTCATCTTGATGAAGCACTTCAATCAGAATATTTGACTGTCAAAGATCCTGCAGATCTTTGGAGACAATTAAAAGAGATGTTTGAACACCTTAAGAAAATATCTATGCCAAATACCCAGTATGAATGGATAAACTTAAGGCTTCAAGATTTTGAATCTGTTAGTGTATACAGTTCTAAACTTTTTCAAATTACATCCACGTTAAGATTATGTGGAAAGGAAATAACTGATGAGGATTTACAGGAAAAGACATATTCTACTTTTCATTTGAATAATATGGTATTACAGGAACAATACAGAGCAAAAGATTATAAGAAATATAGTGAACTAATTACTGCTCTTCTCCTAGCAGAACAGGGAAATCAACTCTTGTTAAAAAACCATGAATTACGACCTACCGGAACAAATCCATTTCCTGAAGCTGATGCGATAATTCATAATAATTTTAATGGACGCGGCAATAGAAATGGTCATGATCGTGGTCGAGGTAGAGGTAGAGGCCGTGATAATGGGCGTAGTAGAGGATATAATAATAATAATTTCCATCAAAAGTGGAAACATGTTAATAATAATTATAATAATAATAATAATAATTTCCACCCGAAGTGAAAATATAAATAACCAATAGAAGTAGAATAATCAAATTGAGAGATTTGATAAAAGAAATAATAGTCAAGATGATGAAAATAAGTGCCATAGATGCGGTACGACTGGTCATTGGTCAAGAACTTGTAGAACCGCTAAACATTTGGTAAACTTATACCAAGCATCCTTCAAGAAATGTGCGTAACCAGAAACCAATTTTATATTGGATGATAATACCCCAACTAATGACCCTATTGATATCTCCATTATAGAGATGGATGATTTTCTGTTATCCAGCACCAGTGGCAAGGAAAAATTTGAATAATTACTTCATATATTTTGCTTAATTAATATATTTTAATTTTTATGTTATTATTGGTTTGCTTTTGTTATTGTTGATTAATGTACCTTTTATAATGTTTATGAATAAATAATAATGCATCTTTCATTTCTTCAATGAAGAAAATGAATTCTTTTCCGGTATTATACGACTTCAAGAAAAATGAAGCAAATTTATATATTGTAGATAGTGCCACCACTCGTACTATTCTCAAATAGGCAAGATATTTTACTCTTAAAAGGGGTGAAACTGTTGTTACCATAATATCGGGACAAATAAAAATAGTTGAAGGCTCCGAAAGAGCTAGTATTATATTACAAAGGGGAACAAAACTTATTATAAATAATGCATTATTTTCTCTGAATTCTCATAGAAATTTATTAAGTTTTAAAGATATTCGCATAAATGGATATCATATTGAAACTGTGTGCGAAGACAATAAAGAATGTCTCTATGTTACAAAAATAATTTCAAGTAAGAAATGTATACGTGAAAAATTTTATACTCTTTCATGTGGCTTATACTACACATATATTAATATGATTGAAGCCAATTTAACTATAAACCAGAAGTTTATAGATTCAGATACTTATAAAATTTGGCATGATCGACTGGGTCATCCTGGTTCGATAATGATGAAAAAAATTATTGAAAATTCACATGGGCATCCATTGAAGAACAAGAAGTTTCATCAAAATAATGAATTATTTTGTGCTGCTTGTTCACAAGGAAAATTAATAATAAAACCTTCCAGAAATAAGGTTGGAATAGAATCTTCAGCATTTTTAGAGCGCATACAATGTGATATATGTGGATCAATTCATCAATCATGTGAACCATTTAGATATTTTATGGTTCTAATTGACGCCTCAACTAGGTGGTCACATGTATGCTTATTATCTTCACGAAATATGGCATTTGCAAGGTTACTTGCTCAAATTATAAGATTGCGGGCACAGTTTCCCGATTATCCTATTAAATCAATTCGTCTTGATAATGGTGGAGAATTCACATCCAAAACATTTAATGATTATTGTATGTCGATTGGAATAAAAGTTAAACATTCTGTAGCATATGTTCATACATAAAATGGTCTAACAGAATCATTTATTAAACTTCTGCAATTAATTGGATGACCTCTAATTTTGCGAACAAATCTCTCTACTACAGTTTGAGGTTATACAATATTACATGCAGCATCTCTTATACGTTTAAGACCAGTAAGTTATCATGATAATTCTCCATTACAATTAGCTTCTGGCCACGAGCCTAGTATTTCTCATCTTAGAGTTTTTGGTTGCGCGGTACATGTGCCTATTGCTCCACCACAAATGACTAAAATGGGTCCTCAAAGGAGATTACGAATTTATGTTGGCTATGAATCCCCTTTAATAGTTAAATATCTTGAGCTATTAACTGGAGATATGTTTACTGCACGATTTGCAGATAGTCATTTTGATGAAAGCACTTTCCCAAAATTAGGGGGAGAGAATAAGAGCCCAATTTCGGAAAAGAAAATAATATGAAATGCTTCATCACTTTCTCATATGGATTCTAAATCAAATGATTCTGAACTAGAAGTTTAGAGAATTATCCATCTTTAATATTTAGTAAATCGATTACCTGATGCACTCGCTAATCCTAAAAGAGTAACGAAATCGCATATACCAGCACTAAATGGGCCAATTTGTATTGAGATTCCTAAAGAACAACCTACGGTTAATACTCTAACACGCCTAAAAGCGTGGACGACCTATTGGTTCAAAGAATAAAAATTCTAAAAGGAGGAGAATTATTGATAATGAAGATATTTCCATTGAGGATATAAATATAAATACACTTCCGGAAGAAGTGCAAGCACCTAAAATGCAAATACCTGATGCTATTGAAAATGAAGAAATTCAAATAAATTATATCAATACTGAAAGAAGATGGAATCGTAATAAAATAGTTATAGATCATATTTTTTCATATAATTTTGAGATCAATATTAAAAACGAAAATGTGGACCATGAGCCAACATCTATTAAGAATGCCAAAGTAGAAATGATTGGCAACAATGGAAAGAAGCAATTCAAGCAGAGCTGAATTCTCTTGAAAAATGCAAAGTATTCGGACCAGTAGTTTGAACACCACAGGACGTAAAACCTGTCGGTAATAAATGGGTTTTTATTAGAAAGAGAAATGAGAAAAATGAAATAATAAGATATAAAATCAGATTAGTTGCACAAGGTTTTTTCCAAAGACCTGGGATAGACTATGAGGAGACATATTCTCCGGTGGTGGATGCAATAACTTTTAGATATCTTATTAGTTTTGGAGTGCAAGAAAATTTACAAATCCACTTGATGGATGTTGTCACAGCTTACCTTTATGGTTCGCTTAACAATGATATTTATATGAAAATCCCTGAAGGATTAAAGCTGCAAAAAAAATTTGGCAAACGAGAACTTTACTCAATAAAGTTATAAAGTCTTATATGGATTAAAACAATCTGGGCGCATGTGGTATAAACGTCTCAGTGAATATTCATTGAACGAAGGATATAAAAATGATTCAATTTGTCCATGTGTTTTTATAAGAAAATTAGGATATAATTTTATTACCATCTCAATTTATGTTGATGATTTGAATATTATTGGAACTCCAGAAGAGATTTCAATAGCAGTTGATTCATTAAAGAAAGAATTTGAGATGAAAGATCTTGGAAAGACAAAATTGTGTCTGGGTTTACAAATTGAGCACCTTGAAAAAGGAATTTTAGTGCATCAATCAAACTACATAGAAAAGATTCTGAAACGATTTAATATGGACAAAGCACATCCATTGCGTAACCCAATGGTTGTACGATCACTCGATGTGAAAAAAGATGTTTTTCGTCCTAGAGAAAATAATGAAAAAGTTCTCGATCCGGAAGTACCATATCTAAGCGCAATAGGTGCTTTGATGTATCTTGCTAATAACACAAGACCGGACATTGCATTCTCTGGTAATTTATTATCAAGATACAACGTTGCACCTACAAGACATTATTGGAATGGAATTAAACATATAATGCGCTACCTTCGAGGAATTACTGATTTAGGCTTATTTTATTCATATGAATCTAAGCTTAAATTAGTTGGCGGATGCGGGTTATTTATCCGACCTACACAAAGCTCGATCTCAGACGGGCTATTTATTCACATATGGAGGAACAGCTATATCTTGGCGATCGACAAAACAAATAATTACAGCTACTTCCTCAAATCATGCGGAGTTAATAGTGATTTACGAGGCAAGTAGTGAATGTGTGTGATTGAGATCATTAATCAAACATATTCAAGAAGCATGTGGAAAAGTTACGGTCAAGGAAGGTCCGACGACAATATATGAAGATAATGCTGCTTGTATTGCTCAATTGAAGGAAGGTTATATTAAAGGAGACAGAACAAAGCATATTTCACAAAAAATTTTCTTCACTCATGATCTAGAAAAGAATGGTGAAATCAGTATTCAACAAATCCGCTCTTGTAATAATTTACAAATTTGTTTACCAAGGCTTTACCTTCCTCAACTTTCAAGAAATTGATTTACAGCATTGGAATGCGTCGTCTTAAGGATTACCAGTTAACTCGCGAACATGGGGAGTAAACACTGTACTCTTTCTTTCCTTTAATTGAGGTTTTTATCCCACAAGGTTTTTCCTTAGTAAGGTTTTTAACGAGACAGTGTCCCATTCGTGACAAATGCTACATCAAAGGGGGAGTGTTGAATTATTGATGTATCAGCTGACTGTTACTATGCAGGCGGCTGATATATAATTGAGGTAGGCTCCACATCATTAATATTTGATATAATATGTTTCTTACTTATTTACCTTTTTACCGTTGAATTTCCATTCAATTTCTTCATTTAAAATATACCCCAAATATAAAAAATAAAAGTTTCTCTTAAATTCTCTCTATCTTCTTTATTATTATTATAATTTCATTATATATATAATTAATTTCTAACCTGAACCAGAATTAATATGAACTCCAATTTAGACTAATTGGAAAATATAAGCTAAATATGTTTAAGAATAAAATTTTATGAAAAAGTAGCAGAAAAAGATTCCTAAAAGATAAAGGGATAATCAGTGAATATGAATATTGGCAAATTCAATTTCTACTTTTTTGACCATTTGACTGCATTTTGAGTGAATTCTTGGCCGTTGCATAGGGTACCTCACCCATCTCCTGGGTATTGAAACCCAAAAAGATATTAGTATTTTTTTATTTTCCATTTTTTGTAAGACAAACAAAAATAATAATTACAACATATTATTAGAAATATTTGGAGTTAATCACTAAGCCATATTAAAAAATTTAAATAGTGTGGAGTTATGCTTTTAACCCCATAATTAATAAAATTAATAAAAAATCAAATATTTTTTAAAAAAATAAATATATGAAATTAAATTCTTTAAATTTGAAGTCATGGATAAAATAAAATTAGAAATAATAAATAATATGCTATCATTTTTGTTGTTCATTTGTTTAGTTATATCAAACAACGAAATTCCTTCTATTCTATTTATATACTTGACATTGTAAGGGTCGAAAATGAAAAACGTAAAAGTGTATCTTTTATTAAAAAAAATTATCCAAATTTGAAATATATTCTTACAAATATTATAAAATAACAATTTAAAATTTTTATTTTAAATCAATAAAATAATTTATTCATATTGAATCAATTTAGAAAATTTTAAGGTTTTTATATATACAAGACCATTTTAATCTTATGCCCTAGAACATCTCATTTCGTATCCAATGCCGTACCTTATTTCAAAGAAAGTTAAAGAAACGAAACTTTAGAAAATGGTAATTAATTTCATGCTTGGTTATTTCTAGGCATGTTCATCGGACAAGGCGGGTCGGGTTCAGATAGAGATTTATTGAATTTTTAACTAAAGTATCAACCTAAGTCCGACCTGACTCACATTTTAAAACTTTAGGCTTAAATCGGACTCGAGTCGACTTACGAAGTTATTTCCAAACCTGATCCATGACCTGTCAATAATTTTTTATTTATAATTTTTATGACCTGACCACTCTAATTTATCGGGTTAAATTCCAGATGAATAGGTCCTAAAGCATTGAGGCAATCGGGACTGAAAACACCCGTTTCCTCTTCATTAATTAAAAATTAAATATTAATAATAACAAAAAGAACGTCATAAAAGGAATACAATTCAAAGGGGAAGGTGGTTTGTAAACGAGGATTTGATATAAATAAAATAATAAAATTATATATAATTAGATTATTTATTTGAAGTTTTTAATGTTATAAAATATATTAAAATTAAATTTAAATATTTCATTAGTAAAAATTTTATAAAAAATTAAACTCAGCCCATAATACTTTACACCTTAATAGATTTGGGTTAAGTTTAATAAATAAATAAGTATCCATATTCGATCTATGAAAACAGGCCCCGGCCTTACCTGCGAATAGGTCTTAGGCCCTGTTTTTTGCAACTTATTTTCTATTTATTTCAATTCAGTTCAGTATCATTCAGTTCAATTTTAATATTCAGCAATAAGTTTTAGTTTATATATTATATCAATATTATTATTTTACATTTATTATAAATAATAAAAAGCAATGAACATAAATGATAATTTCATTTTAATTTCAAGTTTATTTATATTTATACATTTAAAAATATTATTAATTAATATTGGTAATCAAATAAAAAAATAATTAATAATAATATTTTTAAAATTATTAATTATTATGTTTACTATGAATAATTTTATAGGATAAATAAATAAATAAAAATAATAATATTTTATAAATATTGATAACAATTAAAATAGTAAGATAATATTCATAACAATAATTATAATAAAAATATAATAATAATAATAATTAAATATACCATTAAAATAACTACTATTATTATTATTATTTAATAATTAATAAATTTTATTAAAAATATAATATTATTTAAAGTGTTATTAATTATAATATTAATAAATTTTAAAATTTTAAAATTATTATTTATATTATTAATTATAATTTTATTTTATTTTAATATTATTCAATTTTAATATTATTTAATTTAATTTTAATAGATCTATTTATCGGTTAGAAAAAAAGCGTTCATCTATTTCTTCCCAAAATCACTTATCCAATAAATAACCGGATGTTAAGCGTGACCCAACTTAATGACTGCACGTGTGGTGCACGGTTGCCAACCCTTCATTTACAGCCTGTTGCCTGTATCCGGTCACACATTTTTTCCAATTTAGTAGGCCACCCTAAATGACCTGTTGAATGGGACAAACTTTTCTATTCCAACTTTATCCCCTCTTTATATGTTCTCCACGTCACCACATTTAGTGTCAAAGTACTAATTAATTAATAACTTATAATTTATGTTTATTGGAAATTATATATATATATACATATATATATATATATATATATATATATATATAAAAGGATATTATTACGATAATAAGAGAAAATAGAGAGAGAATTTGAAAGAAACTTTTATTTCTTATTTCTAAAATATATGAAATGAAGAAATTGAATTCCTATTTATAGAGAAATCCAACGGCAAAAATATTAAATAAGTAAGAAATATATTATATCAAATAATAATGACAGGTAGAAAAGTAAAAAATATATCACATCAAATTATTAAGGGCGTGGGCCCAACATCAAATAATTTAACACTCCCCTTTTGATGTATTATCTGCTGCGAATGGGGCACTGCCTCGTTAAAAATCTTACTAAGGAAAAACCCTATGGGATAAAAACCTCAGTTAAGGGAAAAAGAGTACAGTGTTTACTCCCCATGTTCGCGAGTTAACTGGAGATCCTTAAAACGACGCATTCCAATGCTGTAAATCAATTTCTTAAAAGTTGAGGAAGGTAAAGTCTTGGTAAATAAATCTGCTAAATTGTTATAAGAGCGGATTTGTTGAATACTGATTTCACCATTCTTTTCCAGATCATGAGTGAAGAAAATTTTTGATGAAATATGCTTTGTTCTGTCTCCTTTAATATAGCCTTCCTTTAATTAAGCAATACAAGCAGCATTATCTTCATATATTATCGTCGGACCTTCCTTGACCGTAACTTTTTCACATGCTTCTTGGATATGTTTGATTAATGATCTCAACCACACACATTCACGACTTGCCTCGTGAATAGCTATTAACTTCGCATGATTTGAGGAAGTAGTTGTAATTGTTTATTTTGTCGATCGCCAAGATATAGCTGTTCCTCCATATGTGAATAAATAGTCCGTTTGAGATCGAGCTTTGTGTGGGTCGGATAAATAACGCGCATCCGCATATCCAACTAATTTAAGCTTAGATTCATGTGAATAAAATAAGCCTAAATCAATAGTTCCTCAAAGGTAGTGCATTATATGTTTAATTCCATTCCAATGTCGTCTTGTAGGTGCAGCGCTGTATTTTGATAATAAATTAACAGAGAATGCTATGTCCGGTCTTGTGTTATTAGCAAGATACATCAAAGCACCTATTGGACTTAGATACGGTACTTCAGGACCGAGAACTTTTTCATTATTTTCTCTAGGACGAAAAACATCATTTTTCACATCGAATGATCGTACAACCATTGGGTTACTCAATGGATGTGCTTTGTCCATATTAAATCGTTTCAGGATCTTTTCCGTGTAGTTTGATTGATGCACTAAAATTCCTTTTTTAAGGTGCTCAATTTGCAAACCAAGACACAATTTTATTTTTCCAAGATCTTATATCTCAAATTCTTTCTTTAAAGAATCAACTGCTTTTGGAATCTCTTCCGGAGTTTCAATAATTTTCAAATCATCAATATAAATTGAGATGATAATAAAATTGGATCCTAATTTTCTTATAAAAACACAGACAAATTGGATCATTTTTATATCATTCTTTCAATAAATATTCACTGAGACGATTATACCACATGCGCCCAGATTATTTTAATCCATATAAGGATCTTTGTAACTTTACCGAGTAAAGTTCTCGTTTGCCATATTTTTCTAGCAGCTTTAATCCTTCAGGGATTTTCATATAAATATCATTTTCAAGCGAACCATAAAGGTAAGCTGTGATAACATCCATCAAGTGCATCTGTAAATTTTCTTGCACTGCAAAACTAATAAGATATCTAAAAGTTATTGCATTTACCACCAGAGAATATGTCTCCTCATAGTCTATCCCAGGTCTTTGGGAAAAACCTTGTGCAACTAATATGGCTTTATATCTTATTATTTCATTTTTCTTATTTCTCTTTCTAATAAAAACCCATTTATTACCGACAGGTTTTACGTCCTGTGGTGTTCGAACTACTGGTCTGAATACTTTGCGTTTTTCAAGAGAATTCAGCTCTGGTTGAATTGCTTTTTTCCATTGTTGCCAATCAATTCTACTTTGGCATTCTTCAATAGATGTTTGCTCATGATCCATATTTTCATTTTCAATAATGATCGCAATATTATATGAAAAAAATATGGTCTATAACTAATTTATTACAATTCCATCTTCTTTCAGTATTGATATAATTTATTTGAATTTCTTTATTTTCAATAGCTTCAGGTATTTGCACTTCAGGTGCTTGCACTTCTTCCGGAAGTGTATTTATATTTATATCCTCAATGGAAATATCTTCATTATCAATAACTCTCCTCTTTTTAGAATTTTTATTCTTTGAACCAATAGGTCGTCCACGCTTCAGGCGTGTTCGAGTATTATCCGTAGGTTGTTCTTCAGGAATCTCAATACGAATTGGCGCATTTACTGCTGGTATATGCGATTTCGTTACTCTTTTAGGATTAGCGAGTGCATCAGGCAATCGATTTGCTAAATGTTGAAGATGGATTATTCTCTGAACTTCTAGTTCAGAATTATTTGATTTAGGATCCATATGAGAAAGCGATGAAGCATTCCATATTATTTTCTTTTCCAAAATTGGGTTCTTATTCTCTCCCCCTAATTTTGGGCAAGTGCTTTCATCAAAATGACAATCTGCAAATCGTGCAGTAAACATATCGCCAGTTAATGGCTCAAGATATTTAATTATTGAAGGGGATTCATAGCCAACATAATTTCCTAATCTCCTTTGAGGACCCATTTTAGTCTTTTGTGGTGGAGCAATAGGCACATCTACCGCGCAACCAAAAACTCTAAGATGAGAAATACTAGGCTCATGACCAAAAGCTAATTGTAATGGAGAATAATCATGATAACTTACTGATCTTAAACGTGTAAGAGATGTTGCATGCAATATTGCATAACCCCAAACTGTAGTAGGGAGATTTGTTCGCAAAATTAGCGGTCTCGCAATTAATTGCAGACGTTTAATAAATGATTCTGCTAGACCATTTTGTGTATGAACATATGCTACAGGATGTTCAACTTTTATTCCAATCGACATACAATAATCATTAAATGATTTGGATGTGAATTCCCCAGCATTATCAAGACGAATTGATTTAATATGATAATCGGGAAACTGTGCCCGTAATCTTATAATTTGAGCAAGTAACCTTGTAAATGCCATATTTCGTGAAGATAATAAGCATACATGTGACCACTTAGTTGAGGCGTCAATTAGAACCATAAAATATCTAAATGGTCCACATGGTGGATGAATTGGTCCACAAATATCACATTATATGCGCTCTAAAAATGCTGGCGATTCTATTCCAACCTTACTTCTGGAAGGCTTTATTATTAATTTTCCTTGCGAACAAGCAGCACAAAATAATTCATTATTTTGAAGAAACTTCTGGTCCTTCAATGGATGCCCATATGAATTTTCAATAATTTTTCTCATCATTATCGAACTAGGATAACCCAGTCGATCATGTCAAATTTTATAAGTATCAGAATCTATAAACTTCTGGTTTATAGTCAAATTAGCCTCAATCATATTAATATATGTGTAGTATACCCACATGAAAGAGTATAAAATTTTTCAAGTATACATTTCTTACTTGAAATTATTTTTGTAACATAAAGACATTCTTTATTGTCTTTGCTCACAGTTTCAATATGATATCCATTTCTGCGAATATCTTTAAAACTTAATAAATTTCTGTGAGAATTCGGGGAAAATAATGCATTATTTATAATAAGTTTTGTTCCCCTTTGTAAAATAATAATAGCTCTTCCGGAGCCTTCAACCATTTTTGTTTGTCCCGATATTGTGGTAACAATAGTTTCACCCTTTTTAAGAATATTAAAATATCTTGCCTCTTTGAGAATAGTATGGGTGGTGGCACTATCTACAATATATAAATTTCCTTCATTTTCCTTCAAGTCATATAATACCGGAAAAGAATTCATTTTCTTCATTGAAGAAATGAAAGATGCATTATTATTTATTCATAAATAAACATTGCATAAAAAGTATATTAAACAGCAATGACAAAAGCAAACCAATAATAACATAAAAATTACAATATATTAATTAAGCAAAATATTTGGACTAATTATTCAAATTTTTTCTTGCCACTGGTGCTGGGTAATAGAAAATCATCCATCTCCATATTGGGGATATCAATAGGCTCATTATTTAGGGTATTATCATTCAATATAAAATTGATTTCTGGTTCCGCACATTTCTTGAGAGATGCTTGGTATAAGTTTACCAAATGTTTACCGTTCTACAAGTTCTTGACCAATGACCAGTCATACCGCATTTATGGCATTTATTTTCATCATCTTGACTATTTTTTCTTTTATCAAATCTTTCAATTTGATTATTCCACTTCTGGTGGTTATTTGTATTTTTCCACTTCGGGTGGAAATTATTGCTATTATTATTAACATGTTTCTACTTCTGGTGGAAATTGTTATTATTATATCCTCTACCACGCCCATTACCACGACCTCTACCTCTACCACGACCACGACCATTTCTGCGGCCGCGTCCATTAAAATTATTATGAATTATCGCATTCGCTTCGGGGAATGGATTTGTTCCTGTAGGTCGCAGTTCATGATTTTTCAATAAGAGTTAATTTCTCTGTTCTGCTAGGAGAAGAGCAGTAATTAGTTCACTATATTTCTTATAATCCTTTGCTCTGTATTGTTCCTGTAATATCATATTATTCAAATGAAAAGTAGAATATGTCTTTTCCAGTAAATCCTTATCAGTTATTTCCTTTCCACATAATCTTAATGTGAATGTAATTTAAAAAAGTTTAGAATTGTATGCACTGACAGATTCAAAATCTTGTAGCCTTAAGTTTATCCATTCATACTGGGCATTTGGTAGAGATATTTTCTTTAGGTGTTCAAACCTCTCCTTTAATTATTTCCAAAGATCTGCGGGATCTTTGACAGTCAATTATTCTGATTGAAGTGATTCATCAAGATGACGGCGGAGAAAAACTAGAGTTGTTGCCTTATACTGAGGTGCAAGATTATTATTTTCAATAATAGTATTATTAAGACCCATTGATTCTAGATGCATTTCTGCATCCAGCACCCAAGTAAGATAATTTTTCCCCGATACATCAAGAGGAATAAATTCCAAACTTTTGATATTAGACATATTAAGAATTATAGGTATAATATATATTTATAGAAAATAAAATAATTATGCCTTACTTTAGATTTATTTGGTGATATCCTTGATCGATAGAGCAAGCTCGTGCTGATAACGTGTTTGGAATTGACTATATATGCAAGGATATTATAACAATAATAAAAGAAAATAGAGAGAGAATTTGAAAGTAACTTTTATTTCTTATTTCTGAGATATATGAAATGAAGAAATTGAATTCCTATTTATAGAGAAATCCAACGGTAAAAATGGTAAATAAGTAAGAAACATATTACATCAAATAATAATAATAGATAAAAAATTAAAAAATATATCACATCAAATTATTAAAGGCGTGGGCCCTAAATTAAATAATTTAATAATATTTATAATAAGACTCTCTTTCTTTCTTATCTACTGCTAATTTTATTAATATTCAACCATTTTCACAATTTCATGTAGAGAAAATGATGAAAATTGGTTTGATAATTTTAATAATATTTACCATTAGAGAAAATGATGAAAATTGGTTTTGATAATTTAAACTGACAGGCAAAAATAACAAAAAAATAAAAAGGATAAAACCAGAATTAAAATAGAGTAATTGCAGAAATGATTAATTATTTATTTTCGAAAAATTCCTTCTTAGGGAATTTCATCTATTTTTTAGTAAAATATAATGTTTAGTTCCACTCTCTTGTTTTCTGTGCCTGATTGTATAATAAGCTTAGATATGGCTGTTGTGAGCAAACCCATTTCACCTTTTCATAATTCCTGTTACTGTGCACATTTGTTTGATGAAATGGGGTTGAAAAAGGTGTTGTTTTTTGTCAACATTATAATACAATTAATCATTTCCTGAAATGGGTTTTGATGATCTTTTTGGAGAGCTTGAAGAGGAAGTTTGTTAGGGCTTTGGTAATGGAGTTGAAGATTGCTTTTTTTTTTTTTATATGGTGATGATGACGGTATTGAAGACGAAATGCTACCTTTTTGACCAATGAGGTGATAAAAAAGACAAAGTGAAGCACACTGTAGAAAAGTTGTCTCCTTTGATACTCATTGTTCTTATGAAAGAGAGAGCTTAGCTTATCTTTTCCTTTATTTCTCACACGTATGCAATTGATGCCTTCTATTTGCTCTTTTGAATTCTCAATCCCCTTTCCTATTTTCCATTTCAGTTCAAACTAGATAAGGTGTAGCTCAGTTATCAACGCAGACTGAATAAGTTGGAGGAGAGTAAAGTTCGAATCCCGCTAAATACACTTATTGGGAGGGGTAAGAGCATCTTTAGTAGATAGTGAATTCTATAATTATGTGGCAAGTGAAACAAAAGTTCAAATTAATGATATGTCAATGATTTTAAATATAGAATGTGATGCAGCGGAAGGATAAGTAAGGGGGAGCCATACTCGAATCCTTACAATTCTTCCAGATTAAAAGATAAGAGTCACTCAATTCTTCACAATTCTTCCAGATTGGGAAGAATAGAGCCTTCTAATAACCCTAAATTCTTCTAGATTTAGAGAAAATTAGGAACAAAAGCCGAAGCCATTTCATTAATCAACAAAAACTGAATTATTTTGTTACATCCATGCCTTTTTATAGGCTAAATATTCAAATGCTAATAAAACTCCTAAAAATATAAATTCCTATCTAACAAAATAATAATTCTATTAAAACTCCTAAATAACTAAAACTATAAATAAACCAAACTTCCTATATAATAAAATACGAAATAAAATAAAAGATGGCAAAATCTAATAAAATCCTAATAAGAATAAACTACCAAATAAAAGAAATAAAAAAATTAACATTAATTCGGAATAAACAATAAATCCCAAATTTCAGGCCTTTAGAGTCGGAATTTGACAAAAATAGGATCAGGTTCATGGTACAACCATGAGTTCTTCTCAGTGACCTGTTTTCACCCGAAAAACACTCCTGAATCGTCCAAATCGGATCATCCAGCTAAACAGCACATATAACCCGAAACAGCTTCATTCCTTTTTCATTTGGCATCATTCTTCGCTGGTTGAAATTAATTCGTCCTCGAATTTTTATCATAAGAGGAATTATCTTCTCAATGATGGCCACAATAAAAAAAAATGTTGGACAAATCAACATTTAAAAATATTGAATTGCCAACAAAAACGAATGGAGATATATTATCCGAAACTAGTAGATTCGAGTGGCAATTTGAGAAGTATTTACTTGATTTTGTAAATTTGAAAATATTAGGCGAACCTTACCATATTTGATCTCTTCGGCGACTTCTTTATTAAAAATTGGGTCTTTAATAGGGATAGTATTTTCCTTCTCACGATCTCCCTTATCACATTTTCCTTCATTATGGATTTGTTCTTTGAACAAAGAGCATAAAGAAAAATCTTGAAACTCTTCTTCACACTCTTTTTTGAACTTCTTTGCAGTCAATAAAGTACTGTCGAATATGAGCTCTTCTTTCTTTGAAAGCAATATAATCTTTTTGCCTCCAAATAAAAAAGAGTAAGTGTTAGCTTTTCCATTGTGTTCAACTCCTCTATCAAATTGCTATGGACGACCCATTATTAAATGACACATATCCATATCCATAACATCACACCAAATCTCATCTTTAGATATAGACCCCATTGAAATCGGCACCATCACACGCTTCGAATTCTGAAATCTTTCTATTGGTAGTTTTAATTTTTGAACTGCCACCGAAGATATCATATTTTCACAATTACCATTATGAATTATAAACTTACATACTTTCTCCTTTATAGTACAAGTGGAATGAAAAATATTATTTCTCAACCACCTATCCTGATCTATCAGTGGATACTAATTATATTTCTTTCTGAACATCATATTCTGGCTCTGATACAAACTGATGTAGCGGAAGGATCAAGTAACGGGGAACCAAACTCTAATCCTTACAATTCTTCCAGATTGAAAGATAAGAGTCACTCAATTCTTCACAATTTTTCCAGATTGGAAAGAAGAGAGCCTTCTAATAACCCTAAATTCTTCTAGATTTAGAGAAAATTAGGAATAAAAGTCGAAGTCATGTCATTAATCAACAAAAACTGAATTATTTTGTTACATCCATGCCTTTTTATAGGCTAAGTATTCAAATGCTAATAAAACTCCTAAAAATATAAATTCCTACCTAACAAAATATTAATTCTATTAAAACTCTTAAATAACTAAAACTATAAATAAACCAAACTTCCTATCTAATAAAATACGAAATGAAATAAAAGATGGCAAAATCTAATAAAATCCTAATAAGAATAAATTACCAAATAAAAGAAATAAAAAAATTAACATTAATTCGGAATAAACAATAAATCCTAAATTTCAGGCCTTTAGAGTCGGAATTTGACAAAAATAGGATCGGGCTCATGGTATATAACCATGAGTTCTTCTCAGTGACCTGTTTCCACCCGAAAAACACTCCTGAATAATCCAAATCGGATCATCCAGCTGAACAGCACATATAACCCGAAACAACTTCATTCCTTTTCATTATGCATCACAATGTCTATAAAAAAAGAGCCACATAGAAGTTCAAATTTATGTGTCAATGATTTTGAAAATAAACAATGTCTATCAAAAAGAGCTACATTAGATTGTCTATTTCATCTAGAATTGTGTAATTAAATAATAAAAATACTCAATTACAAGCTTGTTTCAATGTTAAAGATTAAAATATTAATTAATTTGATGAGTTGGCAGTCCATTTGATTGTCTACATGTAGAAGATCAAATAGACAATGTGCAACATTTATTGTGCCTCATCATATAGGAAAGTGAAAATAGACAAGCTAGCGTAGAACAAATTTTTAACCAACTATCTATTTTTACCTATGTGGCAAGACTATTATTGAGTGAACTATCTACTAAATATACTCTAAACAGCCTTAACTTTGACTAAACTCCGAATAAAATTATCTCAACGAGGATAAAAAAAATAATTCAGTTCAAACTAGATTTAAGGAGAAGGAATTGATTTTGCAAGTAATGACTAAATTTGAGTGAAAGTAAATTATACAGACATGAACTCAAAGCTAATAAGTTCCCTTTCTTATCTTTCATTGTTTGTCTCGGGAACTTTGCCAATTCAGATACTGCCATACATACGTTTTTTATACTTTACAAATAGTACTTCTTTTCATTTAATGTGTTTTACTTGTGTATTTTTCTTGACATTGCAATAGGCTTGATGACTGTATTTGGTTTTACATTTGACCAAAATGTATGTACATCCATAAAAAATAATGTCATAAACATAGACTTGAACATTGTTCTGTTTACCCAACTCTTGTCTTGACACACAATAAAGAACAATGGTTAAAATTGCTCTAGATATTTTTTTGGGATATTCAGTTTTATTTTTGTGATACGGACTGATTCATAATTTTTAAACAAACAGCTTAATTTCAAATTTTTATAATAAATTTCAGTAATTTTCATTCATACATAAAAAGTTTTGATTTTGACTTTTAAATTTGGGCAAACTTAAAACATGTACCTTGTGGTTTCATTCATTTATAAAATGAGGTCGGAGGAATTTTTTTTTTGTAAAATGGGGTCCGTGGTTTCAAAAAATTTGTAAAAGAGAGCATATGATTTCAAAATAGTGGTGTTACATTGAATATTTTTAACAATTCAAAATTTTAATAATTTAACTTAATTATTTAAAAATTATACGTCATGATTTGAATAATTTTCGAAGATTTTTTATTTTTCATGATTTTTAAAATTTTTTATCATAATTTAATTAAAAAAAATTTGCACTGTTTAAAAAATTTCAAAATTTTCACTGATGTGTATTGTATTTTTAATAACCATCCAGCAAAAATTTAGATAAAAACGAACAATATTACCCATTTTCGGGATATAATTTAATATTGAGGATCAATTATTTACAATTTTTTTAAAACTACATATCCCATTTTGTAAAAAAAAGTTCCTCATACTCCGTTATGCAAATAAGTGAAACCACGTGCTACTTTTTTAGTTTACCCTTTAAATTTCAAATAAAACATGCACGAGAGCTTCCTGGGCCAGTAATTAGGATCCAGCCCAATATCTAATTTTGAATATCGGCCCAACAAAACCGTTTAAGCTTAGTCATAAACCTCGTTTGGACCCTGAAGCCCGCCGCCGATATCCGCTTGTTTGGTGCTTGAAATAATTGAACTCGGAGAGCCATACGTCCAGCAGGATTTTGGAGGGTTTCAATTAAAAAAAACGTTTCAAGTTTGGAATTTAATTACGGGTTAAAGCCTAATATTTGTTTCTGCTTTGTGTAGAATTGAGAGAGCCTATGTTGATGTCAACATAGGGTTTAACAGCAAGATATTCGCCAATTTAAAATTCAACTTCCCCAAACCGCTAATTCGTCCTTTTCTTATCCCTTTAATGGCTGTTTCTGCTCTTTCATACTCAGGTAAGTTGTACATAGGGAGCCAAACCCAGACCGAATCTATGTAAACTCGGCTAGGCTTGAAAATAAATATAATTGAGTTCGACTCAACTCGTTGCTTGCTGAGCCTTGAATATTTTAGCTCGGCTCGAACTCGGAAGTTTACGAGCCTAAACAGAGGCAATTCTACATTGTCGAATGTGGGGTTCACGGACCCACTAATTTTTAAAAATTAGTATTATATTACGTATAGTTAAATTTTTTACATCATAAAAATAGTTGAATGTACCCTCTCATATGGATTAACTCTTACAAAAATACTTTTATAAAAATATTTGTCCTACAAAGTGATGAATTTTACCGATTATCTTCAATTATTTTCCATATTCTTTTATTTAATTTCTAAAATTTTTGTTTACTTATCTTACTTTTATCAGTTTATAACATTTTACTCATAGATTAAAACAATAAATGAATTTTTTTTTATCTCATTGTTAATAAATATATTTTTAAATATGTTTAAAATTAAAATTAATTTTTATGTTAATAATCAGATCCCATAGCAGGTTAAGCTTGGATTCGCCACTAAGCCTAAATGAGTCTTATTTATTCAATAAATCTTGTGCTTATTATTTCTAAATACACACTTTTTATCAAAATATAATTCAAACATATACATGGTCATTCTATATAATAATAGGATGTGGGGTCCATGAACCCTACTAATTTCTAAAAAGTATCATACAACCTTGATAAAGTGATATTTGTTAAAATAATATTATCGCTAAATAAATATTTTTCTCTTGGTCCAGTTATATTAAAATAATATTCTTGTTAAATGCATTAGATAATAATTAAAATAAAATATTGAAGGCCCATAAAATTGTAAAGTAATACTCTCTGCATTCCATTTTAATTGATTATTTAGCCTTTTTATTTTATTCCATTTTAATTGATTTTTTAATCTTTTTATTTTGTTCCATTTTAAGTGACTTTTTAGATTACCAATGCACTTTTTATCTTATTTTCTTTAATTTGCCATTGTATTAATTAAGAGAGAGATTATATATTAATAAAATTATATCTTGGTAATTAAGAAGAAAAAGACTTATCCAAAGGATAAAATAGTTATTTCAATGGTGTAATAAATATTTTATTGGTATTGATAAAATTTCTAAAAAATCAGTTCAAATGGAATGGAGGGAGTAACTAATAGAATAAATCAAGAATTTATATATATTTCTAAATAATAATACAAGACCAATAATTATTTCTTTTAAAATATGAATTATATATGATTTTTGTATGTCTTTATTATCTTGGATTATGATTTGTAAACATTTAACATTTTTCTTTTATAATTAACATAAAACTATTCATATTTTATATACATAAATATAATTATATAGAAACATTAAACTTAATTAATTATTTTACCTTTCCGAAATTTGAATAATAAATAAGTAAAGACTACACTTTTTTATTTTCTATATATATGCATGAACTCATTAATTTTCATTACAACTTTCATAATTCTTAATTCAAATGTGTTTTTTCTTTGTCATGGTACATACTATAAAATACTTTCTAAAATAATATATATTTATTTATCGATAAATGAATATTTTATACATTTATCGATAAATTAATAATCTCGATAAATGAATACTTTTTTTGTCCCAAACATATGTATTTATAGAGATTTTACTATAATATTATACTATGCATAGTTAAATTTATGGACACTATGAAAATATTTGAATGGTCCTATCATATTAATTAATTCTTATTAAAAAACTTTTATAAGAAGATTTGTCATATAAAGTAGTGAATTTTACCCACTAATTTTAACAATTTTCCATATTCTTTCACTTAATTTTTAAATTTTATCTATATATATCTTCCTTTTATCAATTTTAACTTTTCACTCATAGATTACAATTACAAATGAGATTTTTTTATCTCAATATTATTAAAATAAATATTTTTTATATGCGTTTAAACTTAAACTTTATTTATGTATTAGTAATTGGATCCCATTACTAAATAAATTTGGATTCTCCGTTCAAGAAAGACCTTTTTTATATTAAATAATTAGGCAAAGGTTGGTTGAGAAGTGATAGAATTAGAATAGAAATATAACTTGCTTAAGGATATTTAAAACTAATTAAGAATACAATACACAACATTTTCTTGGTTAGAATATTTAAAATTAAAACTAACCTACCATATTTTTATGAATGTATAATAAATTAATAATACTATGAAGTAATTAAAAAATTATACGGGTCTGCTAGCGAGCTTTCAAGCCGAACCTTAAAAAGTTTGGTTTATCTCATTAATATCTCGGATCGATCTCAAACTCAAGTCAAGCCTTATTAAATCGAACTTTGACCAAATTTTGATTAAGCCAATCTCAAACTGCTAGTAACTACTCAACTAGATTGTAGTCCTAGTTGTAGGCATACAAATTTAGGCTTTAATTCAATATATTGTAGACATATGTTATGCCTACCCATATATTTTAAAAATTCTTTTTACCCTCTTAAATTTTTTTAAAGTTATTCTCGCCTTTCTAAATTTGTCCAAAGTATATTTCATGACCCCTTTTAACTAATGTGGTAGGTCATTTGAAAAAAAGTCAAAATACTAGACGGGGCGAGTTGGGGATTTTCTTTGAGTAAGACCAAATGAGGCATTTTTTTATAAAAAAACTAGGTGCTCTAGCCACACTAGATCATCAAAAATGAATTTCGTTACTAACCCGAAGTTTAGCTGGAATGCATAACTTTGGTTCTTCCTTTCCCAAGCTAGTACTACTCATCACTGTTTTAAAACTCCCCGCCTAGCTTTGTTTAAGCCCCGCCTAGACGCTATTTTGGAGCTCGCCCCCCGACTTTTTATTCCTCAGGTGCTATCAGCGTTGGATTGATATATTGCCGCCTAGGCACCGTCTAATCCGACTTTTTTCGCCTAGGCACCGCCTAATTTGATTTTTTCGCAATTTTTAAGATACCAATACTTATAATAATTATAGTTCAAAATATTCTCACCGTATAATTTTCATTTTAAATCTCAAACCGAGAAAACGCTAAACCTCCAAAAATTTATGAAGATATGCATTTTTAAGGAATTAATTTTAATGTTGATGTGTTTTTATGTAATAATCCATTAAGACTTATGTTGTCATGTGCTAAACTATATTTTTATAATTTATTATTACATTATAATTTATTTTTTAGTTACATTCATACTTTTATCTATTAATAAATATTAAAATATAAAAAATTACATATCCATCTAAGCCTCATTCACTCACCTAAATATTAAAAACCCCGACCACCCAACTAACTTTTATCACTTTTTTGAAACATTGCTAGTGATATTGAGATTTATATATATGTGCACTCATTCATATAAATTACTGTCGGCAGTAATTATTATTTTTCCTACTTATATCTTGTAGAATGGAAGTCATGATATTATTTGGAGTGTTTTAAAATTTTCCGTCTAGCTTCGTTTTAATTCTATTTAGGTATTATGGAGGTTGTTGTCTGACTTTTCATTTTTCAGGCGCTATTAGATGCTGGATCGACATATTTCAGCCTAAGCATCGCTTAGTCCGATTTTTTTCCCAATTTTTAAGATAGTGATACCTATAATAATTATGGTTTAATTTTTTTAATTAAAAAAAAATAGCACGATTAGTAAAACTAACGTATAATAAAATATTCTTATCATATAATTTTCATTTTAACTCTCAAACCGAGAAATAGTATACTATAAACCCCCAAAATTAGTGAGGATATTTATTTTTAAGGAATTAATTTTAATGTTGATATATTTTCATATAAAAATTAACTAAAACTTATATTTTCATATACTAAACTATATTTTTAATAAAATATTATTGTATTATAATTTATTTTTTAATTAAATTTATATTATTATCTATTAATAATTATAAAAAATAAAAAATTTATTAATTAATCCAGATCTCACCTAGACATTTAAAATCTGATCGCCCCAACCAGTGCCTACAATTTTTTAAAACCTCGATTATTTGATCCCTCTTCTTGATATTTAGACAAATATTGAAGAAAGTGTAAAGCAAAATATTAAATTTAGTCGGAGACATGCATCCGCACATGGGCTTATTGGCCTACATATATAATTCGGTGACCACAAACGTTTTGATAATTAATTTGTTGGCCCGTCTTAATCACAAACATAATAATTTGAAGGAATCATTTGCTTTAATAATTATTTGGTCTAAGTTTGTACTATTTGATTAATATTTTTAGCAAGTGTACTAAAAAACTTGTTCAATAACATTAATATTGAATATTGTTTTTCTTTTTTTATAAGCTTGTAGTATAAAATTATTCCCACTACTATTTCTACTATGACATATTATGAAAATGCAATGAATTTTGAATGGGAATTGTTTAATTATAATTTGTCAACTATACGTCGGATAATAATTGACCATTTCATAATGATATTATTATTATAAATTAAAATCTGAAGTTGGAAGTGTTTCATTAGTCACGCCATCTAAATTAGAATTACTTAAATCAACTAATTTTTCCTTTGATTATTTGCCACGTGATACTCTTAAACGTTAATATATGGTTATTTCATTGTCTATCCACGAATATTCTGATTTGTAGGATATCAAACTAACAAAATTATTAGTCATTTTGACCAAAATTTTTGCCACGAGTTTGCACATTAAGACTTAACTTGTGAAATTGATTTTGCGACTGAAATTATTATACGAATGGATTTATTACAGCAAAATTTACTTTAATTACAAACTAGTATAGTTGTTGTCTTGATATATATAGTGGTATGAGATTGAATCCGTAACTTAAAAGTCATATATTTAATTACATTTGAAGTAAACAAACAACAAAAAAATCCTAGCGGTCCCTTCTCTATTGGCATCTACTCAGTTCTTTTCAAACTTTTATTGAGAAAGAAGGAGAAAATTTTAGCTTTCTTTTTCCTCTTCCCCTTCATGGGTTCATAATATTTTTCATTTGTGTTGAATAATTCATTACTATTATTTTTAGTTTCAACAACGAGATCGGCTTCTTCAATCATGGATCTGATGCAACACATCTCAATCTTGTTAATTTATCACATGGTCGAACTTAATCTGCCTTTAGACATGATACATGCATGATCTTTCACGGTAAGCACCCAGATTTATCTCCTTTATGCAAGATCGTTCTAGATCTTCAACAGTGATTGATGTTATAGCGTACGCAAGAGCTTTTTTGACTGTGGATACGTTTAGTTGAGATTAAGAAAATATAGGTTGCAACGCTCGTTTTTGTTTTTAGTTAGTCTTGCCATATGACTTGTTTGTCTTATGTAAAAGCAAGTTTAGTATGTTTGTTTGATTGTGTCCGTCCGGTGTTTTAACCCCGATTTTATGGTTAAAGTAGTTTTGAATTGTCTGTTAATCGGTTGCAAATTATGCTGCACGATTGTTAGCTAGAGTAGTTGATTCTTCGACATGTAGGAAGATTTATCCACCTTTAATTAAAGTTGTTATCTCTGATTTAATATAATAGAGTATATCTTTCAGTAAAAAAAATTACATTCGAAGTAGAGTGAAGATTTTATTTTATATTAATAGTATAAGCACATTTACACAATTTTAGTTAGCTTAATACTTCAACAACATCTCAAACTTGTCCCAAAAAATCTGTTGCTTCCCTGAACTTTAGAAGTGTCTCTGCAGCTACCTCAACTTTTAAAAAGTGCACCACTTTACTCCCTGAATGTCACATGTCAGCTACTGGTTGGTTTGACTTTTCAAAACTATCATTTTTTAATATTTTCTCTCTATGATCAAAAGCTGACACGTAATATTTAAAGAGAAAAATAGAGCACATTTTTAAAGATAAGATAGCTGCCATGTTGATTCATTAAACCATTTTAGTTACCATCAATACTTTTCACACCGAATTTAAAAATGAAAAAGTACTATGTAATTTGATGAAATCAGGGCTTGCGAAGAATGCGAGGATAATTGAATGTCTCAGCAAGTGAACGTTGTCGTTTTGAAAAAAAAATTTTGGTGTGCTATCCAGTTCGGCAATTCCAGTGGGCGCATTTGTACATGGATAATTAATTACAGTGTGCTCCACACACTCCACAATAAGTCACAAAGTCAGGCTACCTGGTTTTTTTTTTTTTTTAATTATTTAAGGACGTATATTCATATCATCAAAAAAGTCTAAAAAAGAACATTGAACATATACTGGTTTTATATAGTTATAACAAAATTAGACATTAGATGATGTATAAGGCATACCACTGTTATGCTGAATACAATATACTTTAGGCATAATTATACCATAAAAAAAATACCTTTAGGCATAATTATACCTTAAATGTTAGGGCAAGTGTGGAGTTGAGTATCCCATATGGAAAGCTAAAGGGTTAAGTGAATGATATGTAATTGGAAAGACCTATTAATCCATCACCTTATGTTTTGAGTTAGATATGGTGTCAAGCTCATGAAGTACATCATTCACTTGCATGCTCATTGTTCCCCCGGATCGAAAGCTCACAGATCCTGACAAGTGGCATCAGAGCAAGAACATGCAGGAAATCAGATCGATAAAAAAGTCGCATAAAATATAACAGAGACCAAGAGAACTTTATACAAATTTTAGTTAGCACAAGATTTAACAAAGATTTAATAAGAATAGAGGCCAAAAATGCTAAATCGGGAACAAAATTTAGCACATACAATTTCATGGAAAAGACTTATAAATCTATTGAAATCAAATGCATGCAACCACAGAAATAAAAAAAATAATAGTAAATTAACAATAAGGTAAAGAATGTGACATTAGAATTGTACTTTTATTTTTGAATGAAATTGTGAGTGTTTTATTGTTTCCTTGTGTAAGTGCCTGTGATTATTAGTCTGCTGATGTTTAGCCTAATTGATTTAATTTAGGCTAGTATTCTCTCTAAAACAATGTAGTCTAAGTTCTTATTTGAATTATTGCGTTGTATACACACGTGATAAAATTTAAATATTTTTTATGGTGACTTTATAATCATATTTTGTCTTTTATAATCATTGGATTAGTAAAGTGAAGTTTATTTCAATAATTGTAATAAGCAAACTAATATAACTTTATAAAAAACAAGACCACAATAAAATTCAAATGAAGTTCATACTCCATAAAACCATTGTTCTTTAAACTTCTTACCATTATATTTATGAAAAAGTTTCTAGAAGTGTTCACACTAAGAACCCAAAGCAAAATTTGCATCAATCTTATACTTTGTAAACAAATTGACACGTTCCAGAGTCTTAAAATTTTGGGGCTAATTTTTATAAATATACACAATAACTATGGCACTTAGAGAGTTTTTTTTGAATTTAGATATTTAAACAATTACAAATGCCGTACTAATTGAAATGGATACTTATAAATCTCTTTATAAAACTGTTGAAGAATTTATAAGTTAACTTTCACACACACTTCAGCTAAATATTTTTTTAAAATCAAATATTTAATACCATTTTATGATTGACATGTAGTCATTTTATGTGTTATAGTTATGAAAAGTGGCTATTTATTAATCATTTAACTGAAAAGATATAGAGTACTTGCCTTATGTAAAAAAATTTTTTTCAACCCAAATAACAATAAATTAAAAAGCATACGAATGGTCAGTTTGGGATTGCGTTCTCAAACTGCTTATTTTGAAAGCTCAATTTTCAACCTTTTCTTATAAGTAACATGTTTGATTTTGAAAAAAATAAATCAGACAGTTTCTAATTATTTAGTATGAATGGGTTCAAAACTAAAATATGAGTTCACTTATAAGTTCGTGAGAACTACTTATTAAGACAACAGTGTAGGCAGATGAAGGCCTGACAATCAGTGATCCTGGGTTCGTATTTAAAGTCCTGGTGGAGTTTGGGCTAGTAGAGAAGACTAGACCCATTGATATTTTGAACCTCAGAGGAGATGAGCCAAGGAATGTTTAGCAAGTGACAACTGGTACATACATACTTGCATTTGAGGAGAGTGTTGGAGATATCCCACATGAAAAATATAGAAGTGCAATGACCGATATATAAGTGGTATAGATTGGGTCTTAATATTAACTAATTGACTTTATGTTAGATACTATATAGACTCTTGCTACTAAAAAAAAAAGATACTACATAAACTCAATCCCACCTATATTCTAACTTAAATTATCAAACTCAAGACTCTTTAAAGTCACGAATTCTAAAGAAATAGCCTGTGAAGCAATAAGAAACTAGCAACAAAACAACATTCACTAAGAGACTTTTTTTTTTTTTTTAATAGAAAGAAAGACAAACTTAACGAAATAATGGGAGGGGTAGTCAGCAGCAGGCTGCTGAATGCCCTGATCTTATCTCAATACATTAATAAAAAGGGATTATTCTAATATTGTGTGCGGTGTGTTCTCCGTTTGCTTGAAAAGTCTTCACTCCTCTACGATCTTCCTCATTATATTATCAACACACTCTTCCCTTCTCTTTTCCACCATTAATTAAAATCAAACACCCATTTCCAATCTCTCTCAAAATCTCAAAATTATGGGTCTCAAACGTCAAAACCACAACAAATTCCTGAAAATCGCCGCGTTCCCAATCAAAGTCCTCGGAAAAGCCAGGGATCTGTACGTAAAAAGCATGACCAGCTGCGCATCCGGAGTCAGCTACGGCAGTTCAATGTCGATGGCCGGGCAGTTGCCCAAGAGCTACAGCATGGGCTCATCCATGTCGAATGACGCGGAGGATTACCGGGAGCTGATTCGAGCTGCGTCCGTCAGGAGTTTGGGGCATAGGAATGAGATTGACATGCTTTTGCATCAGTCGGCCGCCGCTAAAGCCAAAGCGTTGCCGAAGAGTTGCAGTGTTGGGATGGGCGGGTTCATGGGGAGGATTGATGAGGATAAGGCGGAGGAGGATGGGAGTGTTGGTGCCGGAGTTAAGAAGGTCGGTAAATCGGCGTCGTCCGAGTTGTATCCGAGAAGTAAGAGCTATGCCGTAGGGAAAACCACGGCTGCTTTTTGAGTTTTGATTTTTTGTGAATGTTTTGTCGGCAAAAGAATTGGAATTTCGGATTTTGGAAATTGGATTTGGTCAATGACTCAATGATCTTTTCTTGTTGAATTTTTAATCTTTTTGCTTTTGTAAATATCTTTTATTCAAGTAAAATGGAAGTAATTAAGTTATTCAAACTTTTGTTGACAATTTGGTAAGTATCGCGTAAATAAATAAATTATCTCGAGATATTCTCTTGTTGATATTATTGAAGTTGTGATTTTTAAAAAAATTTTATTTAAATTAAGATTTTTTTTATTTGATGCAAGTTGAAATGAGTAAATATTTTCTTAAAAAAAATTACCTAAATAATTACTTATAATGGTGATTTGATGTGAAAAGTGGGATAATAAATAACTACACTATTAAAAAAGTTTTGATTGAAACACCGGTTAAAACTTGTCTATATCAAATAGTAATTTGTCTTAAAAGCACAAAAATTTTAATTCGATAAGTTGGGGACTAGTCATTTGTTAGGTTTCGCAACGACTGAGCGCGTGGACCGCACATTAAAAATGATGTTTCAACAGCTTTATGGAAAAGAAAAAAGGGGAAAATCATTTCCATGAAATTATTTATGGTAATATTACTTGTTTATTGGATGAGTTGAGTGGGATTCGTGTCAAGCTTTTCATTAAAATCTTTAACCTAAGCCCATCTTGATCCATTCTTCAAAATCATTGGTTCGGGCTGAGGTCGGAATGGACTTAATAGGGCATAAGAAAGCCCAGCCTGTGGCCCGTTGAATAGAAACTAAAAAGTGTTTCTTTATCCTGCCTCCATCGTATTTTATTCAAACATCACACAACCTTTTATTTTTGTATATGCCCTTGCTCCAACTTTTTTTCTAATTTAAAATTTTAACTCACTTTCTTTATTAATTTAATTCTCATTAAGCTCTTTTTAAAGAAAATGTTTTATATAATCACTCGCACTATTTACTTTATTGTTTTTTTGGATATTCTTTACTTGTCATAATAACAAAGCTAATTTCTTTAAAACTTTTCCATAGCATTTTAACTATAATTAGGTATTTAAAATAAATATATGTAATTAATTAAATTATTTTTATTTTTATTCGTCGAGTCGGATAGGGGTATTTATACAAATTCTAAACTCGTAGCTCATAAAATTTCAAACTTCACCAGTCCGAACCGAGCTTCGTCACAAAATAATTGTCCAAACCTGGTTCATAGGATCGAGTTTGATCCAGACCCCGCAAATAGCCCGATTCGCGAACAAGTCTAATACCAATTGTTCTCTCGATCTTACTGTGGCGCATACATTAATAAGTTATTGGATCAATCATTTCCATGAGACAAGCTCATAACTTGATTAATCTTATGTTTTGAATTTGCACTAGCATTTAAAATAATGTGCCTATAGGCTGTATTACTAGTATGAAATTTTTAGGTAACTTTTTATGTTACTTGGCAAAATGGTCAATGTTACAAAGAATATGGCTATGCAGGATTGAATTTTCAATAGAGAGAAGAGGGCAAGAAAATGTATTTTCTGAGCTTTATCGGGATTTTGACTAAAAGCATCAATTCAAGCCCAGTCCGATCCATACTTTAGAACTTTGATTTTGGGCCGGGCTCGAACCGAGCTTATGAGGTCATTTTCAAGCCCGGCCCAAGGTCCGTAGATAATTTTTTAATATTTTTTTGTGGATTTTAAAAATAAATTGACAAAATTATATATAACTACATTATTTATTTCAAGTTCTTAATACATCATACAACTTATTGTATTTAAATTTAAAAATTTATTACTATAAAATATAAAAGTTGAAAATAATTATTTAATACAATATATAATATATAAAAAAATCAAACTATTATTCGTTAGGTCGAGCTCGGGCCGGAGTTGGTTATTATACAAAAAAACCAAGCTCAGCCTATAAAACTTCAGGCTTTAACGGGCTCAAACCGGACTTAATGAAATGGAAAATTATCAAGATTGTTCGTATCTTACTAAAATATTTACAAATTCATCATCAAGTCAAACTATTTTTAAACATATCCTCCCTTCAATTCTATTTACATACCATGTCATTCACTTATTTCTCCTCCTTTTCTTTTGATTTTCTTTTTTATTTTTCATTTATCGCTCAAACCGTAGATTTTTTCGACATGCCGCTTTAGAGTTTTTCGTTCGTCTTATTTTTATCTTTAAAATGATACCCACTGTGACATTTTTGAACTTTTTCAACTGGTAGACATCCTGTAGATGTCTGGTAGATATCTAGTAGATATCTAGTATATCTAAGTTTTGACAGTTTTTTATAGAATTATTATGTTAGTTTGCATTGTTGTTTCTTTGATTGTGTCTAGTGCTACTTTGAGTTTCAAATGAGATTTTGCTCTATTTGTTGCTCAAAATATGAATTTTAATTTGTTGTTCTTCATTTGGATTTTACAAGTTTAGCTCTAAATCTTATACTGATGAAGATTCTGCACTAATTCTTGATAATTTGAAGCAAACCGGTTGTAGAAGATCATAAAATATCAGCATATATTTATTTTGAAAATTTAGGAATTATAGCCTTAGGCGATTGGACATTTATTGGACATTTATTGAACATCTACCAGATTTCTACTAGACATCTACCAGATTTCTATTAGACATCTACCAGATGTCTACTAGATGTCTACCAGTTGAAAAAGTTTGAAAATGTCATGGTGGATATCATTTCAAAGATAAAAATAAGATGAATGAAAAACTCTAAAGCGGTATGTAAAAAAAAGTGAACGGTTTAAAAGATAAATGCAAAATAAAGCAAAACAATAAAAAACCTAAAGAATAACAACGATGGATAAGAAGGAAGAATTTCATATTAATTATTTAAACAGAGATGTAAGTTTATAATTAATTTCACATATTTATAAATATTTTTTAACTTAACTTAATTAATTTAAAATTTATAAACATTTACCTAAAAAAATCTAAATGAAATAATAGGTGTGCAGATCCAGCTATAGGACCGGACAGCAGTTTTATGAAAAAGAAAAAAAAGTGAAAAACAATCCCAAATCTTTTAATTTATTCATCTTTCATGAAATTAACTATGGTAATGTCAGTTGTTCTCTCTGTCTTACTGTCGCGTACACTGGGAAATATCAATTCAATGGTATTTATTTAACTCTCTTTATTTCTCATATTCAATTTAATTTTTAAAATTTAAAATAAATATATCTTATAAATCGTTAATTTTTTTATATGAGCCTTTAGAATATTTTATTTATTTTATTTTTATCTTTAAAACGATATCTATTATGAATATTTTTGGAGTATAAAAAAACTTACTAATTTTATACCAGTTATAAGATATTTTTTTTTTGCTTTAAAAAGAACAGTGTTGCTCATGTTTTATGTTATCACCTCGAAAAAATGAAAAACTGGTACTATAAAGATTACTCTTATATCAGGTATAAGAATTTATGAAAAAATGATATAAGACTGCGATAAATTTTCTTTTGCTAAAAAAATATTCAATATAATTTTTTTAAAAAAATAAAAATAAGACGAATAAAATATTATAAAAATTTGTGTCAAAAAAATTAACGGTTTTGAATTTGCACTAGCAAAATAATGTGCCTGTAGGCTGTATTTCTACTAGTATGAAACTCGCACCATCTTCCCGCCTTTAGCCTATCCTGCCCCTCCAGCTGATAGCAGTTCCATGAGTAAGGGGTTCAAGCCTTTACGTTTACGTGCCTAGGTAACTTTTTATGTTACTTGGCAAAATGGTCAATGTTACGAAGAATATGGCTATGCGGGATTGAATTTTCCATAGAGAAGAGGGCAAGAAAATGTATTTTCTGATTCATTGGATAAGAATAAGGTGAATGAAGTACTATCTAATTCTATAATGTGTATTGTGTTCTTCGCGTCATATGTAAGCGATGACTAGAATCAACTTGATGAAGAGCTTTAGTTAATAGATAACCTTTTTTCTTTTTACTCTTTTATTTAGACTTTATGGAATAATTTCTATTTTTTTCTAATTATTTTATGTCTTTCATGCAGCTTTGACACATATTAATTTTTTTTCCTTTTATAAATTTCGCTCTACTGCTTCTCAAAAGCTGTCTCTTACAAATGTGTCACGTATTAAAAACTGATTGTGAGACCTAAAAGGTGTAACACCAATTTGAACATAAAAGATTTTATTCCGATTTTAGTATTTATGGATTTTATTAAAATTATGCATATAAATGTGTTAATGTGAGATTAAAAAGTCTACGAACAAGAGGCAAATAAAAGTAAAACCAAATAAAAGTCAACACACATGCACCTCTTTAACAATTTCTTATTCAATCCTCACAACCTAATTGCTGCGGAGTTATCCAGCTTCTTCTTGAAACTGTGTTAAATGAATTTTAAGTCAAAATAGAAAATTCCCTTCTCTTAATGTATATATTTTATTGCAAAAATGAATCAAATTCAAAGGCAACAAAAATTGTCAGAACTAAAAAATAATAATTCAATTCTTATTCTTTTCGAGCTTTGGATTTCTGTGTGAAATTGGTATGATATGTAACACAGATTCTAATAGCTTAAGTAAAGTACATTCAATATCAAAATCAATGTTTTAAAAGGCTAGCTGGATGGTAAGGAATTTTGGGGCTTGGATGGTGTTTGTACAGATTTATAATTTTTTTTTAATTTTATAATATTTATTAATAAATAAAAATATAAATTAAATTAAAAGATAATATAAAATATAATAATATATTATAAAAATATAATTTAGTATATGAAAAAAATAAATCTCAGTCAATTCTTACATAAAAATACATCAACATTACAATCAATTCCTTCAAAAACATATCACCACAATTTTTTTTGATTTATAGCACTTTTTCTCGTTTTGGTCGTTTTATCTCTTGAAAAGCTAAATTCTTCAAGTGTTTATTTAACCCCCTAAACTTCTCTTGAGTGCACTTTATCCAAGTTCTACAGGTAGGGGTGGTGAAGTCTTAGCTTAGTGATAAGATTGAATTTGTGACCTCTAGACGTTCCATGTCAGACTACATTTGAGACGTGTGAGAATTTTTCTTTCCTTTTAATGTAAACGCAGTTGAGTAAATTTTTTTAAAAAGTTCAAGAGCTAAATTAGTGGGCTTTATGTTAGTTTTGACCCAATGACATCTTGGAAATAAGTTTTAGATGCTCCAATTTGGTTCATAAGGGTGGAGTCATCCCCAGTGTGCCTCTGCCTAGGCGGAGCTCGCTGAGGTTGTGCCTATGCCTATACGAGTTGCACCTAAGTCGCACCTTTGCCAAGTTGAGGTGCGCACAGTGATAGATTACACTTCAAAATAAAAAAAACTCATTTTTGTAAAAAACATATTTGGAGTGTCGTTGGTCTTTTGCCTATTCGTTTTGAATTTAAATATAACACTGGAGAATTATTTAGTTGAAAGACCGAGTCTTGAATTTGAGCGTGTAATTTAAAAATAACAAAAAAATTTGATAATATAATAAAAATGTTAGGATCCTTTTCAGTATGTAGTAACTAGTAAAACGGTAGTTTGATGCATTTCAGAATTTCTTTTACCCCAACCATTTGTTTATAAATTTGATTTCATTAGACCAAAAGCATTGAAAATACATTGAGAGACAAGCTCTAGATAGCGCCAAGTAAATAAATCTTGTAAAATGATTAATAATCTAAAAAATGGAATTAAAAGACCACTAAAGATAAAAAGAGCTAACTTAAAGGTAACACAATAGAATAAAAAGAGAAAAATCCAACCATAAACATTAAAGCTGGATTTAAAAAATATAGAAACTAGCAAATCAAATAAGAAAATTTACGAAAACTAAACAATAAGATTCACAATAAACCTTCAAAGCATATAGATATGAAGAAATCTTTTCTTAAAAATGTAGATTTGATGATCACATACTCTCTTAAGCCAAAGGCTTTTAATAGAATAGACAACTTCTGCGTTGTCTCAGAGTTGACAAATGGTGGTTCAGAAAAATATGTAAACAATTGATATAGAAATTATCAAAGAGAAGCCGTTCTGTTTTCACACAAACCTAAAAAAAAAAATGCAAGAAGAATAAAGGGTGGGAGCTAGAGGGAAGAAGGGTAGAGTTCCCTTCTTCGTCTACAAATTTGAAGATCGAAAATTAAGTTTTTTTAGAGAGAAGAGAGATCAAATTAACAGATAACATAAATTTAATTTAACAAAAACGCAATTTTGACTAAATTTTGGTCTTCATGCAAGATAAATTAACAATTATTTCGAGGATATTCTTGATTTTGTTTTTTTATATTGTTGTTGGACTGAACTTCACCCCATTAATTTAATTATGATGAAGGGTAAAGTAACTTTTACTTTACATAAAATAAAATTACCATAACCTTCACTATTATTTTGGTATGGTATATCCCAAATTAATTAAATCAATATTATTGTTATTAATTGAGGAAATCATACAAATAATCAAGTCTTGGGAAAACTAATATTATGCATGTATTTAACATGTATATTGTTAGAGTCCAAATTTATAACATTTTGGGCTCACCACCGTTACATATATCGAAACTCGCTCATCGGCATAAATCCAGTTGATTGATAGGCTAATGAGTAACTTTCAATCATTGTAAAAGTTTGATTACGTCAATTCATCTTATGCATGTAAGACTCTTTATATTTTGTAGGAGGGACAGGCTAACACAGCAAAGAAAAGGTCCAACACAAAAACACTGTCATTATCACTAATCTTAGTCATTAAAATGTAACTAAATTTCTTGTCGCTTTTCAGAAATTTCCTCATTGGCTAGGATTTGCTACCGATATAAACAATAATGTCACCATCTCCTACGATCACGTCTTTAAATTTATTGCTCTACAAAACAATACTCCCCGCAAATTTTATCTAACCATTTTTTTTAACCTTGTGCTATTAATGATTTATCTTTTATTATATACATTATCTTTTTAGTTTTCATACTATTAATTTCGTCACTCAAACAGTCTCTTTTTTAACAAAGTTATAACCCCCAAGCCACATAGGATTCACATGATAAAAATATCAATTATGTGACGCCACGTCATTTTATACTAAAATAATTGATTTAGGAACCATTAAACCTCTTGTTGGTCGTGATCTCTGTCAAACCTAAAATTCTTAAACTTGGAAATCAACCAAAATCAATTAGTCTGGGTTCGGAGTTGCTTCTTCAATTAGTCTGGGTTCTAACCAATTAGTCCTGCTTTGACATTAGTTCATGTAAATCTGGAGATGAGAATCCCATCAACAACAACAAGTGTGTCTCATTCTCAGATAGAGTCACTAACTGTTAATAGGCTATCTACCTCACAAACCGAGAATTAGGGAGAAACACAGCTGCTGGGAACATAAAAAAGAAGGCTGAAAACACCTGCAGGCCATTGAGCAAGAAGTGCAGATTGATTGTGAAATTTGGTGGCAATTCGGATCGAAGCTCAAATGAAGATATTGCTTCTATTTCTACTACTGTATCTGAAACTATGGCTTCCAAAGTTTTCCCTGTTTGTAAAACCTTTTCATCCTCTTCAAACACGACTTTGAATGCTCATATTGATCAGCGCCTTTCTATTGAGTCAACACCCAAATGGACATCAGATTCTAAGCTAACAAGACATAGGATTAAGCCGAGGAAGACGAGGTTGATGGAAATCTTAAAGAAGTCGTAAAGAAAGGCAATTTCGAACCCAAACTAATTAATTAATGATTTTGGTTGATTTTCAAGTTTGAAATTTCTCGGATTTGACAGAGATAACGAGGAAGAAGAGGTTTTTTGGAGACCCATTTTTTAGTCTCAAACTTCATTTAAAAAAGTCCCTAAATTAATTTTTTTATATAAAATGATGTGGCGCCACGTAATCGATACTTTTTCCACACGAATCCTATATGGTGTGGGAGTTATAACTCCATTAAAAAAAGGATTATTTGGATAACGGAATTAATAACACGAGGACTAAAAGAACAACGTGTATAATAGAGGAACCAAAAGAATAAATTCTCGATAATATAGGGTCCAAAAAGGTGGTTAGGCCCTACAAATTTTTAATGTCATTCTAATAGAATTATAAAAAATAGTAAAAAATTTATTACACCATCAATAATTAATTTATCTTTTACATATTTATATTTAAATCTCTTTCTTCTTTATTTTTTTTTGATAAATTCTTCTTTATTACTAATGGCTTATAATTTCACCAATGTATAATCGCTATCTTAATAATACATTGGCAAGTTAAAAAAATGATAAAAAAATGCATTGATAATGTACGTGGATAATTAGAAAGAAAAACAATTAAAAGCCTAAATAAAGGATTAAAGAAAATTGGAGGGAGTAATAAAAAAAATATGAGCATATTGTTATTAGCAGTGATATTAATATCGGATCGAGCCTCATACCAGTGAAGTTAAAGGTACGCAGTATTATTGGTATAGTTGTTGGTTTTATCGATTTTTTATTTTTAAAAGAATATATATTTTTATGATTTTCAGTGACTATTGCAACGCTTATGCATGTTGTCAAAGGAGTTTTGGAAAAGAATATATATTATTTGAGTTTTTCAGTGGCTATTGCAACGCTTTTCTTGGTCTTTAGCAACACTTTTACTTATTGCCGGAAGAATTTAAAAAAAATGGAATTTAAACCAGTTTGCCACTTTACCGGTTTCTTCCAGTTTTTTAAGCATACCGTACGGTATCTATAGCCGGTTTGCGATAAAATCGGTTGAACCGGCCGGTATAAAATTGGTTATTAGCCATTATTTATCAGTGTTTTAAAACTCCTCGCCTAGGCGCTATTTTGAGGCTCACCGCCCGACTTTTCATTCCTCTGGCGCTATCAGGCGTTGGACCGACATATTGCCGCCTAGGCACTGCCTAATTCGATTTTTTCCGCCTAGACATCGCCTAGTCCAATTTTTTTCTCAATTTTTAAGATACTGATACTTATAATTATTATAATTCAATTATTTTAATTCAAAAAAGGTAGCACGGTTGGTAAAACTAATGTACAACGAAATATTCTCATCATACAATTTTCATTTTGAATCTCAAACCGAGAAATAGTACACTATAAACCATAAAAATTTAGTGAGGATATTTATTTTTAAGGAATTGATTTTAATGTTGATGTGTTTTTATGTAAAAATTAACTAAGATTTATGTTTTCATATACTAAATTATGTTTTTTATAAAATAGTATTGGATTATAATTAATTTTTCAGTTGAATTTATACTTTTATCTATTAATAATTATAAAAAATAAAAAATTTACAAATCCACCTAGACCCCACCTAAACGTTCGAAGCCTCGACCACCTAACTAGCGTGTAGCGCTTTTTAAAACCTCGTTCTTTATGGTTTCTACTACTCTATGGTCACAAAGGTACGTATGGTGATTTTGCAGTTTTTCACGGCACATATCAAAAAATAAAAAAAACAGAAGTCACCATTAATTTGAGAACTACTTGTTCTCCTGTTTTAAAAATGGATAAATTTTTAAAAAGTATTTTATAATTTTATTTATTTATAAAATAGGGTTTGAGAAATTTTTTTTTATAAAATATGGTCTGTAATTTTAAAAAAATTATAAATAAAGGATCCTCAATATTAAATTATGTCACGAAAATGGGTTCTTTTCTTCGTTTTTATCTGAATTTTTTTGGGATGGTCATTAAAAATACAATACACATCGATGAAATTTTTTAAATTTTTTTAATAGTGTAAATATTTTTTTCAAGGTTTTAAAAAGCGCTAGGCTCTAGTTGGGCGGCTGGGGCTTCAAACGTCTAGGCGGTGCTTGGGCGGGGCCTAGGCGACGCCTAGGCGGATTTGTAAATTTTTAATTTTTTATAATTATTAATAAATAAAAGTATAAATTTTACTAAAAAATAAATTATAATATAAATATATTTTACAAAAAAATATAGTTTAGCATATGAAAACATATGTCTTAGTTAATTTTTACATAAAAACACATCAACATTAAAATCAATTCCTTAAAAACAAATATTCTCACTAATTTTTTTGTGGTTTATAGAGTATTATTTCTCGATTTGATATTCAAAATAAAAATTATATGTTGAGAATATTTTGTTGTACATTAGTTTTACCAACCGTGCTACCTTTTTTGAATTGAAAAAATTGAACTATAATTATTATAGGTATCAATATCTTAAAAATTGGGGAAATATCGGACTAGGCGGTGCCCAGGCGGAAAAAATCGGACTAGGCTGTGCCTGAGCGGCAATATGTTGGTCTAGCGCCCGAGGAATGAAAAGTCGGACGGCGAGCCTCAAAATAGTGCCTAGGCGAGGCCTAGACGGAGCTAGGCGGGGAGTTTTAAAACACTGATTTTTTTGAATTAAATTTTGATAACAAACTTTAAAAAGTCATAAAAAAATAAAAAAAAATCTCTAAAAATTACTCAAATTATGAAGTATAATTTTTAAATAATAAGGTTAAATTAATAGAATGTTGAATTGTTAAAAATATTTAATATAACACCACTATTCTGAGTCTATAGGTCCCATTTTATAAATTTTTTAAAACCACAGACCTCATTTTGTAAAAAAAATTCCCCAGACCTCATTCTGCAAATGAGTGAAACCACAAGGTATTTTTTTAAGTTTTCCCTATAAAAATCTCCACCTAGCCCCGCCTAGACACTATTTTTGGGCTTGCTGCCCTACTTTTCATTCATAGGGTGCTATCAGGTGCTTAGCCAATTTATTACCGCATAGGCACCGCCTAGTCCAATTTTTTCCTCCTGTGCGGTACTTAATTTAGATTTTTTATGATACCATTATTTATAATAATCATAGTTTACCAATAAAAATTAGTTTAGTTGGTAAATTCTATTACATTAAAGTATTCTGACAATAAAATTGTTATTTTGAGTCTCAAAGCGAGAAACAATATACTCTATATCACTTAATGATTTTTAATAACATGCTCTAAATTATGTTTTTTGAAATCTTATATTGTTATAATTTATTTTTTAGTCGAATTTATATTTTTATATACAATATAAATATTTAAAATAAAAAATTATAAATTCGTCTAGATTCCGCCTAAATTTCGCCTAGGCTCCGTCCAAATCCGCTTACGCATTTTAAAGTTCCGACCGCCCAACTAGCGCGTAATGCATTTTATAAGATTGCTTGTTCTTATTAATGCAAAAGGAATAGCCACTTCACTTGCATATATGTACAGATACTTGAGAAAAACAACAAGATTAAGGAAAGTAAGTAATGTCTTCTTACTTTGCTTTATATATATATATATATATATATATATATATATATATATATATATATATATATATATATATATATACAAGCTTAATAGGTTTTATCCATGCTTTAGCCTTGCCTGCAATTTCTGGATTAAAGAATTTTTTTAATGCATTTTTTAAAACTATTTATTCGTTTAGGATAGTTTTGAAAGTATTTTTAGATTTAGGATATTTTTTATTTATCCGATTTTTAAAAAATTATATAAATCTAGTTTGTACCTATTCGATTTTTATAAAGTCGGATAGGGGTGTCTAACTTTCTAAAAGTCGGATATGGTAGTGTCTGATTTTATGAAAGTCGGATAGGGTTATAAAGTCGGATAGGGTAGTTATGGGACTGACTTAAATATCAGTTAATTTATAATTTTCAAAATTGAAGGCTTTTTTACAACTTGCTATATTTTTGTGCCCACCACTCAAAATGTTATGTACAGACTTGCGTATAAAAGGACCCTAATTTTTTATCTCGCCCATAGACCTCCGATAAGTTAGGAACGGGCCGAGGAAACCTTGGCACTTAGACACTAGTTAGCTTAGTAGTGATTGAGTGAATCATTTAGTTGAATCCTTTACTAAATTATGTAATTATTTAATTTTGGGACTCTAATTTTGGGACCTAATAAAAATTTAATTACCTTGTAACACTTCACTTCTCAATTTAGTTTAATCCTTTACTAAATTATGTAATTATTTATTTTTGGGACCTAATAAAAATTTAATTACCGTATTGTTTTCATATAAGGTAATTGAATTTTTATTAGGTCCCATAATTAAATAATTACATAATTTAGTAAAGGATTGAATTAAATTGAGAGGTGAAGTGTTATAAGGTAAAAAAAAATTGAAGCCAGTCTCATAACTACCCTATCCGACTTTCATAAAGTCGGATAAATGTATCCGACTTTCATAAAGTCGGATAAATGTATCCGACTTTATGAAAATCGGATAGGTAAGGCATATTTCAAAAACTACACCTATACAATTTTTTAAAAATCGGATAGATAAAAAGTATTCCAAACTCAAAAATACTTTAAAACCACCATAAAGTAATAGTGAAATTCTCCCTTTGAAATTCCCAACCTAGAAAAAAGAAACCAGTACTATTTGTCCTTTCCTCTTATCATTTTCACTGCTTAGTCATAATTTAGAAACAAACAAATATCATTTTCCTCATTGACAAATCAATCACAACCAAGTCCATATGCACAAGACAGTTACATCCAATTTTATTTTTCCAATTTCATTTTTTTAAATAACATGTTAAACCAATCAATAAAAACACTTCACAACAAAATAACATTAAAAGCACAAAAAAACATTAACAAAGACACTGAAAAATGGAAGAACAAGCAAAAGCAATTCAAAGTAGCTGCTTTCTGCTGTTTCTGTTATTACAGGTATCAACGGCGTCGTTTTGGAGCATCAAGTACCTTCCAGGCTTTCAGGGGCCACTCCCCTTTGAACTGGAAACTGGGTAAGTCAAGTCATACACATTAATGTTGGTCTGAAAATCATGTTTTCTCAATGGATGTAATTTTGTAATCGGGTGTAAACGGGAGTACAGTTACCTTGGTGTGGAGCCAGATGATTCACAGCTTTTCTACTATTTTATAAAATCACAACAAAATCCAAAAGACGATCCTCTTATCCTATGGCTAACCGGTGGCCCTGGCTGCTCTGCCTTCTCTGGTCTTGTTTTTGAAATCGGTAACATAATAAAAGTTCAGGGTGACAGTATTTTATTTAATTTCAAGTTGAGGAGATTATGGATGTATTTATCTGATTTTTGTATGAATTAATTTGAATTTAAATGTAATAATTCAGGTCCACTGAAATTTGAAGTAGTGGAGTATAATGGGAGCTTACCAACTTTGGTATTGAATCCACATTCATGGACACAGGTTGAGGCGTTGTTTTCTTAAACTATAATTCAGTTCAGTTCAGCAATACGTAATAATAATATACACTGAAATAACTTCAGTTCAGCCAATTCAGCTTTCAAGAAGTTGGAAAGAATAGGGCCTAAATGTGCAAAATTTGTGCCATGAATAATAAATCAAAATTGCAGTTTAACAATTGTAATTTTCATTTTTTTGCAGGTATCGAACATAATATTTTTGGATGCTCCAATTGGAACTGGATTCTCGTATGCGAAAACCCAAATTGGTTCTCTGTCAGGTGATTTTATACAGGTTAACCAAGCTGTTCAATTTCTTAGACAGGTAAATAACATGTCATAATATAAAATAGACACAAAGTTTGTTATTTCTTTTTTTATTATTATTACAGTTATTGTTATTGTTTTGATGCCAGTGGTTGAAAGATCATCCGGAATTCGGGTCGAATCGGGTTTACATTGCTGGAGATTCATATTCTGGGATTACTGTTCCTGCTATAGCTCAAATAATATCTCAAGGTTATACAACATATCAGAAACTACTATAAAACCTCGACAAAAATTTAAAATTTTGATTACGATTTTTAAACAATTGTTTTTAGCTGTTTGGAGAAAAAAACCCGTACCAATTAAAAATTAGCAACAACAACAGACAGTAGCAATTAAACCGAACCGAAACTTAATCTTTCATTCAAGGGTCTATTGAGCTTTTCATGATTAATGTCATGTTTAATAGTTTGTTTTTGTTTATGCAGAGAATGAGCAAGGCAAAAAACCACTAATAAATCTCAAGGCACGCAATTATAATTTCGTCCTAGATATCTATTATTGTAATTTGCTTTCTTTTATAGTACTTTTAATGAGACAAAAACATTTAACAAATTTTGAATGTAAAGAAAGACAATCTAAACACATCTTTGAGCCCCTGAACTTCTTAAATTTGTTTTTCTGATCCTCTTAATGGTAAATTTATTATGAAGAAATGGGGCTAATGGGTGTATGGGTATCAGGGGTGTATACTGGGAAATCCTGGAACGGATGGAAATGCTGAAGCCAACTCCAAAATCCCTTATGTTCATGGAAAGGGCTTTATTTCTCATCAACTCTTTCAGGTTATAGTTTTTATCCTTATAATTATTTCCATTTTAATGAGAAAAAAATAAAGACTAAAAAAAATTACTTGCATATATTTGCAGTCATTGAAGAGAAGTTGTGGCGGAGAATATACATATATAGACCCTACTAATGAAGAGTGTTTGAAATATATGCAAGATTATTATAAGGTACCTAAATTCACTCTATCATTCATGCCTGTTTTAGTTTAGCCTAATTCAGTTCAACTCTTTATATAAATTTTTATTGAAATAAATTCAGCTCTCGTAAGTTCAAGAGAAGCTTAGTGAGTTTAGAGTTTTTGTTCCATATTTTCTATCTGCTGCTTCAAAAAGTATATGAGAGCCTGCGTTTTAGGAAAACAATTTTGGACCGTTAAAAAGAACATGCCCTTAATTATATGGTATTTTGGTTGGATTAATGAAATGATTTTGCTGTTCAATTATGCAATGTCAGTGTGTTACGGGACTTAACGTTGTACAAGTTTTGGAACCTCTTTGTTACTTTTTTACTGCAAAAGTGAGGCCAATTGGAATATTCGGCGCAACATTTCTGCATAATCACTTTCAACTTCAACAATCCCTCCATTCCAACCTCTCGCTTTCTGCTGTTTTATGCCGTGTAATTTCACTTCCTTTTTTCTAACTTAATTAAAATAATTGAACTTAATCAAAGTTTATTGGAGATAATAAAAATACATCAAGATTAATACGGTGATTAACTGCAGGACTATGCCTACACACTTTCTGAATATTGGGCTAATGACAAGAAGGTGCAGGAAGCTCTTCACGTACAACAGGTAAGAATAGATAAACACTACTTTTTAGTTATGGGCAAACTTCAAAGAGTATTATGTGGTTTCAGTCATTTGAAAAACGGGGTCGGAGAATTTTTTTTTTGTTAAGGTCTGTGGTTTCAAAAAATTTAGATGAGCCAAATTTTTTGAATCCACATATCCCATTTTGCAATAAAGAATTTCCCAGATCACGTTTTCAAATAAGCGAACTTTGCCCATTAATTAATTATAAGATTAAGGAATTAATTAAATGAGAATGAATCCGAATAAATTAAAATGAAGCAGGGAAGTATAGAGAAATGGGTGAGATGCAATTATGGAATAAGCTACCAAGTCAATATTTTAAGCAGTGTTGAATATCATGTCTATCTTGCAAACAATGGTTACCGCTCTCTTGTCTACAGGTGCATTTCTTCACTGTTTAATAATGCCATACTTTTTTTTATAGAAAAATTGTCCAATTGAACTTACAATAATAACAAAGAAAAATCTTATTCCACCCTGCCCGTATGCAGATTCGAACCTGTGACCTCTAATAGTACCATACTTGCATAACAAATAATATGTTAGGATGTAATGCGTACTGACGTGTTAAGTTGCGAATGTTTAAAATGATCAAAATGGAACAGTGGGGATCACGACATGGTAGTGCCCTTCATAGGAACGCAGGAATGGATAAGAAATCTCAACAGTTCAATAGTGGATGATTGGAGACCTTGGCTTGTCGATGGCCAAGTTGGAGGGTTAGTTTTTGCCCACTCCCCGTATAAATAGCTGTACCAGCTTCCTCAACTTATCTCATTCTGTCTAGTATCCTCCTGAACTTTGAAAAAGTTCTCACAACAACTTAATAAAAGCGCATCGGTTTGTCATATGAATGTCACGTGTCAGCATTTGGTTGAAGTGAGAAAAATAAAAAATGAAATCTTTGAAAAGTCATACCAATGAGATGCTGATATGTGACATTTAAGGGGTAAATAAATACACTATTTAAAAATAAAGAGAGCTACAAAGACCTTTTTAAAATTCAGGGAAGCATCAGTCAAAATGAGACAAGTTGAAAGAGCTGATCATGCATTAGATTTTTCAGAGGCAAAACCCATTTTTATGTGGTATAACCCATTTGTTTATTTGGTATTTGTATTTTGTAATACGGTAATGGAAGAATGATGTATGTTTTTTCTTGAATAGGTACACTAGGACTTATTCTAATGGCATCACATTTGCCACTGTGAAGGTAAATTAATTAGTTTTTACCACTGTCAAAGTGAAAAAAAATAGAGCTAATGAATGTGAGGGTTACAGGGAGGAGGACACACAGCTCCAGAGTATAAGCCTGCAGAGTGCTTGGCAATGTTTAAAAGGTGGACAAGGGAGGACCCTTTATAATTTTATCTTACTCTCTTTAAGCATTTATTATCGTTGTATTTTTAATCTACAAGACATAATATGATCTGCTCATGTGTGCAAATTCATACATGACAATATATTATGTAAAATAACCTACTGAGAAGCATTTTTAAATGCACATTACCTTGAACATGATGATACATACATGAATCCACTTTTTATAGGTAATACCTATAAAAGGTGCTCCCTCCATCTTTTCTTACTCATCTTCTAACACATTTCACACTTTTTAAAGAATCAATTAATTAAGGCAGAAAAATACTATTTTACCCTCTAATTAATGTTTAGTTTTTCACTCCATTACAATTAATGATAATAGGATAAAAGAGGATATACTTGAAAAAATAATACAAAAAGTGCTTATATATTTGAGAATGACAAGTAAAAAAATATTTAAAAAAGTGGTTAGAATGTCTATTTTAAAAAGATGGAGGAAGTATTTAATTTTAGCCATCAAATTCATATTTAATGATTAAGATTTATCTTCATTAGGTGCAACTTTGTAAATGCATTTGATATGGATTTTTCAAGGTCTTGATTAATAAAATTATTTTCCTATCTTCATTAGTTAATTTGTCAAGGGTCCTTAAATTATCAGAGTCGGATCTGATCATCGTATTTGCATTTGAAAAAAACAATTTTGCCTTTCTATAAATAATTTTGTTTCATATCTTCTCTTTTCTCGTATTTAAATCAAACCTTCATTCCAAATTTATTACAGACTTAGATAATAACCCTACATTAAAATTTAGATTTTTTTAAAATTTATGAATTAAGAACAAAATAGAAAATGAATTGAAAAATTGGGCGGCAAAATCCCACATCCACTTGTTGAGCCTTCGTGAATATTGCTCAACCACTTGGATGTGGTTTGGCTTTATTTGCAATCCATGGAGAATATAACTTCGATTCTTTAGAGTTGTAAAATGATAAAGGAGTACATTTCAGTTAATTTTAATTATTCACTGAATTTTAATGGTTTAGATTTATTTATACTACGGACCCTATAAATCACTAAAACTCAATTTGAACCATTAAAATTTAATGGATGATTGAAATTATCTGAAATTTATAACTTTATGATCTTATAGCTCTAGAGAATCAAAATCCGTAAAAGTACTGTGTTTTTTAAGCCTAACAATATTATAGCCATTTTCAAATGTGGTATAAAATAAAATCTAGCAGCATTTAATTAACAGTACAGAGTTTTTTTTGTTGTCCATCTGATTCATCGAATCTTTACTTCGATCTAGATCCGATCTGGTCGCACACCTAATTGTGATAGATAAATCTCTCAGTAAAGATCTTTTATATTCACTACGATTCAAACCCAAAACTATTCAAACCCAAAACTTAGATATTAGAGTTTTTAAATTCAAGTTTGTTTGCTCACCAAAATTTCAGGGGTAAAACTTAAAAGTAAAACATGCATATCGTATACACATGACTTTTATGAGACAAGACAAAGAAAATCACCTAATCCTAATCACCATTGTCTTTTAGGCTCCACAAAATTATAGGAATTTCCAAAGAGTTAAAAATGAATGGTTTTTGTCTTTTTTTTTATTCTTCATTATTCAATCTCCAACTCTTCTACGTCTCCACCCCACACCTCATCATTTTTTCTTCTAATTTTTCTTATATGAATTTTCTTTCAAAACTAAATACATAAATTAACCAAAATTACACTTCAATTTTGACATTCATACCATCCAATTAACGTCAATTAAATTTCTTTTTTTACTATAGTTATCAGAAATGGAGATTAGATTTTGGTTATGTGGTATGGTTATTGTTGTGTTATTACAGAACATGAACTCAAAGCTTGCAGTTGCAGATTCAAACTCAACTGTCAAGTATCTTCCAGGGTTTCAGGGGCCTCTTCCTTTCCACCTTGAAACTGGGTGAGTCCAATTTAATTAATTAAGATTAATAATATTTGTATGAAATTGTTAATTATGATAGTATTAATTGAAAAACAGATACATTGGAGTGGATAAAGCAGAAGAAGTGCAGCTGTTTTACTACTTTGTAAAGTCACAAGGGAACCCAAAAGAAGATCCACTCTTGCTTTGGTTTACTGGTGGACCTGGTTGCTCTACCTTGTCCGCTCTTCTCTATGAAATTGGTATTTTTCTTTCTCTCAATTTAGAGAAAAAAAATTGTGGGCATAGGCTTGATCTAGGGGTTGAGCTTTGAAACTGTAATTCCAGAGGTCGCAGGTTTGAGTCCCCACTCGGGCGGGGTGGGATAAGGTTTTTCTTGGAGAGAAACTATGTATAAGGATGCGTTTGCTAGGTATGGACAAAAATTTGGCTTTTGATAGAGTTTCATGACTCGAAACATCCATACAGCTAACCCCACGTAGCGTTAGATTTAAGGCTTAGTTATTTGGTATTATTATAAACCCGTAAAAAAAATTAAATTATGTTTGATGTGAAACTAAAATAACTAGCCAGTTAGGTATTTGCCTTTCTTGGAGATATAATGATTTATTACTGAATGTAACTGATCTGAATTCAGTGTTAATTTATAGTTGTATGGACTTAACTGAATTAAAATTATACATAAACAACTATAAATTATAGTAGTGAATCATTGTATTAGAACTTGATTAACTTAGATTATGTTTTCATAATATTATAGGGCCAATCATGTTTGAGGTTGAGGAATACAAAGGAACCTTACCTAAATTAATTCTGAATCCACACGCATGGACAAAGGTAATATAATTAAATATTATTTAAATTACAATTACAGCATATATATGATTGATGATTATAAACATGCAGGTGGCAAGCATAATATTTATAGATATTCCAGTAGGCACTGGATTTTCTTATGCAAAAACTCCACTTGCTTATCAATCTACTGATCTACTCCAAGTTCACCAAGCTTACCAATTTCTTACTAAGGTATTTATTTCACTTTTTTTGCTTTATAAACCGCATAAAAAATCACAATTTTGAGTATTTTTTACCCCTTTAAAAAAATAGTGGCTAAAGGAGCATCAAGAATTTATGTCAAATCCAGTGTATATAGCTGGAGATTCCTACTCTGGCATTACCCTTCCAGCTATGGTTCAACTCATCATTAACGGTACTATAATACTGAAATTCAAATCTTCAATTTCCCATTTCTTTTTATAATCCCAATCCTAGCACTTGTTTTATAAATGTAATGGTGCAGGAATTGAACAAGGTAAGGAACCAATGATAAATTTGAAGGTAAGGAAATTGAAACAAATTGAGGGTTATATTTTTGGCTAAATACACCATTTGACATTTGCCCCCTAACTTGTCACGAAAAGTCAGATGACACCTTCAACTTTCAAAAGTTTCAATTTGTCTCCTGAACTTAGCAAAAGTGAACCATTTTGCCCCCTGAACTTGCCAAAAGTACGTCAGTTTGGCCCCCCCCCCTCAATGCATGTGTCAACTTTTGATTGGTTTGACTTTCCAAAGATGTCATTTTTTTCTCCAATCGGAAGTTGACACGTGGCAATGATGAGGCAAACCGGTGCACTTTTGCCAAGTTCAGGGGGGCAAGTTGGAACTTTTGAAAGTTTAGGGTGACATCTGACTTTTCGTGCGAAGTTCAGGGGGAAATGACGTATTTGGCGTTATTTTTTTTTTAATTTTGGTGATTTTGTGGTTAAGAGTAGAAAATGAGAATAAATAATAAAAAGGGTGTTGGTGTTGAATATATGGATTAGGGGTATATGCTTGGGAATCCTGTCACAGATAATAATTTTGATGGAAATGCACAAATTCCATTTGCTCATGGGATGGGTCTCATCCCTGATGAACTCTATCAGGTATTTTCCATACCATAAGTCTTCAAATTTATTTTAATAAATTAGAAGATTATATGAGTAACTAATGGTGAACCTATTTCAGTCATTAAAGATAAGCTGTGGTGAAGATTATGTGAATATTGATCCCAGCAATGCAGAGTGTTTGAAACATATGGGAGACTTTTACAAGGTAATATTTAAGTGTATATTATAATAATGCATCATATTTTTCATTTGTTTTGGGTTTTAATATAAGTGATTTGTGCTATCAGTGCAAAACAGGGCTTAACACTAATCACATTTTGGAACCCATTTGTGGATTTGCATCCCCAAAGCCATTTCTGGTATTTAATAAAAGAAGATCTCTCTATGAAATCTCTTCATTCCTCCTCGAAATCGATCCATGGTTTCCTTCAATCGGCTGTCGCGTAAATTTCGATATCTCTTTATACAAAAATAATGAAATAACGAGTGATATATAACTGCGAAAGACTCATACACCTTAATATTGCATAGTTTAATGTAAACATATTGGTTTTTTTTAATTTCTTCTCTTTTATATAGTCATATGGATACGTGCTTTCTTATATTTGGGTGGGTGATACGAGAGTACGTCAGGCACTTCACATACGAGAGGTATGAGACATGTATAGTTAAAATAGTATACGTTTTGATATACAAGATGTAACTAAAATATTTACATAAATTAATTGTTTAGTGCAGGAAAGCACAAAGCAATGGGTTAGATGCAACTATGGAATACTTTATAAATCTGATATTCTTAGCAGTATTAAGTATCATGCATACATTGCCAAGAAAGGCTACCGTTCTTTAATTTATAGGTTAGTGGCCTCAGCAACTTTAATGTCTTAGTTTTTTTTTTAATTCTAATGATCATTGTTATTTTTGTCTTTGTTGGTTAATAATTGGGAAGTAAATTGGAAAATGAACAGTGGAGATCATGATAGTGTTGTGCCGTTTATTGGAACCCAAGGATGGATTAGATCTCTTAACTATTCAATTGTTGATGATTGGCGACCATGGCTTGTTGATGGTCAGGTTTCAGGGTATGCCCCGGTGTTTTCAACTTAAGTTCAATTAAGATAAGTTCAGTTTAGTAAAGTTTAAACTAGATTATTTCTGTAATATGAATAGATACACAAGAAGCTACTCCAATGGGATGACATTTGCAACGGTAAAGGTATGGAATCAAGTTTAACCCAATTATGTTTTGAGTTTATTGTTGCTAATTAGGTGTTGTGCTTGAAGGGAGGGGGACACACAGCTCCAGAGTACAGGCCAGCTGAATGCTTTGCCATGTTTAAAACATGGATTAATCGAAATCCTCTGTAATTTCTTTCATCCAATCATGAACTCTCTTTGCATCAATCTGGAAATAAACAGTCAAGTTCTACCCATAAATAAAATACAACTCTCAACATTGAGACGAGCTTCAGAAAATTACAATGTCGATAAATGTAATAGCTGGTTTTGTATGTATATTCTAAAGCATAGACAGTACTGGATGAATAAATAGACTTCTCACACTAACAAAATTTGAAAGTGTCTAATGAAATAAAGCAACTGTTTTATGAGAAACTCTGACTACCATTTCTATATCCCGAATGTTTCACAGAGGGATTTGTGTTATAGTTCAAGTATAACCAAGCCTTCGGGATTTTTGATATAACATGAAGTTTGTAGTTAAAGTGAGATCAGCATTTGTGCAAACTAACCCATTTAGTTTGTCCATTGCAAGGAAATTCGATACAAATTCTGTATCAGGTATGATTGTGTTAGTGTAGGAATGAATCTCTCACTTCTCATGCATTTCACTCTTCGGAAGTAAATCATGTCTTCTGAATCTCAACTGGAACCTTGTGACTGTAGATAACAAGGAATTAGGACATCATGATCGATATTGTCGCATCAGCAAATACATCTTGCAATGAGAGTTTACAGGTTTCCCCAATTTTATATAAACATGTGAGCTTGTATGGGTTATATATGCATGCATGCATGAACACACTAGGCCAACTAGACCCCATGAACCTGACAACTTTCGCTGGATCTCACCTTCAACTTTTTTCATAAGTTCCAATCAACCCGTAAACGCCACATGTCAGCTTTTGGTTGGTTTGAAATTTTAAAGATGTCATTTTTCTGATTTCTCTCCAACCAAAAGATGACACATGGCATTGAGGGGAGGGGACAAACTAGTGCACTTTTGCCAAGTTTAAGGAGGTAAATGGAGCAAATAAAAGCTGAGGGTGGCATCCGGCGAAAGTTGTCAAGTTTAAGGGGTTGTGGATGCATTTGGACTAAATACTATAAATACTTGGCAAGTAGACATAGTTTTCCTAAACCACAATAAATGAGAATTTCAGAACCCCCATGGCCTTACAAGCATGACAAATGATCATGATATGTACAGATATTTTTTCTCATCTAGTTACCACGAAAAAAAGAAATCTAAATAAATTCGTCACATGGGCTTATCGCAGAATATTAAGGTCAGATTGAACATTACCAATGGAACTTCTTGAGAAGTACTTGAGGATTTCATCAATAATAATGACCTACAACCAATGGACATTATTAAAATCAGTTCACAAAGCAGGGCACATACAGTAAAGTGCAATTACAAACATAAATGAAATTAGAAGAAAGTTAAAGTGAAGATTCATACAGGGAAGGAAAGATACAAGACAACGGTCCACTCAGCCCAAGATAACGGTGTAACCTGTAACATATTTTTTCTTTGTGGACAAAGGACTTACGAATAAATGGCATATAAGAAATGAGAGCTATAAAGATAGAGAATGCTTACAGAGAAAAGAACAGATAGTGGCTGCACATATAAAATTGACGCGTGAAAGATCATGGTAAGAACTATGGAAGCAACAAGCCATAAATTACTCCATGGAGGGATAACACTGAAAAATGGGGAAAAATCAATTGTAAGTTAGGAGGGAAAAACAATGAAGGAAAAAGAAAAGGCAGAGACGAGATATTAAATATATAAACCAAAAAACTGAATCAAACTGAGTACTCACAAAAGCGACTGATTTTCGCTGAGATTGTTCAAAGCATTAAACATCTCAACAACAACAAGTACTGTCATGGAAACTGATGATGGATGTTTATCGTCAAATATGCTGCAAGAGTAAGCTGTCTCCCTTGTAGGGCAAGAGTCAAATTTTACCTGTAAGGAATTAAGTATCGGGAATCTAAGGACGTGCAGGATAAGAGTCTATCAGAAATAATGCCCAGAAACAAAAAAAATCTTTTGCCGAGTTCGTTTTACGAGGCTAATTAATTATCATTTAGAAAATAAACCTTACCAATTCACTATATGGTAATTTGGGTCCACTGTCAGAGTACAAAAACCACCACATAAACCCCGCAACCGTTGCAAGGCCAACATAAGCTGCATGGAGCAGATACTAGATCACACACCTCACAAAAATAAAAATTAACATTTTGAACAAGTAAAATCTTAGAATATAAAACATCAAACAAATTCGTTCTATTATATTGAAAAAAATCAACATCAATTTACACATTACAGAACAAAATGCAAAAGTGTTAAATGAAAGTGGTCTTAGAAGATTTCAAAAACAGGAGATGCTTGGTATTTTATTACATTCAGTCCAACCAAGACTTTTACATGGTAAAAACTCCAGGAACAACAATCTTTAGGTATTTAATTAACCGAAGCTGAATGTACCCCGAGGACCAGATCAAGAGAGATGCTAAGTTAGGTTTGTTGGCCAGCTCAAATTAGGGCAAAGCCAATTATAGGAAAGAACAAGATGCTGAGAAATAAAGTAAAACAAAGTTAAGATTATTGAAGAAACTACCACTACAGGATGCAAATTGGAGATTACAAGGTGGGAGTTGAAATAAATATTATGCTACATACATGTAGGATGTCACCTATGTTTTACCTCATTATAGATATTCAGACAATAGTATCAAATTACAAGAAAAAACACACTGCAGCATGCATTCTTACCACCGATTACCAAATAACGGAAAAACAACCAGCCGCTAACAACTGCTTCATTAACCTGTGCATGGCGTTAAGAGTTAGTAAGCATTAGTACAATGGATGAAACATATACCACATGATAAAATTAAAAATAAGCCAAGGCAATCAGAAAAGTACATTCAACAATCTGAAGATTCTTAATTTTTATATGGTGCACTACAAAGATTGGATGAACCTCTTTTCTACTGGACCTAGATTGCTAAGCGCTTCCACAGGGCACACTTTCTCCTAAGTTCATATTACCTAAAGAAACTCATATTTGTGGCCCTACACATATCTGTTGACAGAACTTACTTCCAAAGGTTTGAAATCAATACATAAAATAGCTCGGGGCAGCAATTTCTTCATAGCAATAAAATATACTAGAGCAGAAGTGCTAAGGACCTATCAAGCACGGAAACGCTTCAGCCACCCCTTTTCCCAGTTTCGGAAACGTTTCAGAAACCGAAACGCCCAGAAACTGCTCTGAGACGTTTCTGGGACCGTTTCTGTAAATAAGGAAAATTGGAAACACGTTTCCCCTATTACCGGAAACCGTATCCTTTCACCGACCGAGAATTTTTTGCGATTCTGTTTCCTTCTAATATGATATTTTCCTCTTCAGTCTCTTTCCGATTCCATCTCTTCTTCCATCTCTTCCTATTCTAGTCAATTTCTTCTTCGATATTCCCATTATATACAGAAAACAAAATCAGAGTTTTTGAGAGAGTAGATAAGAAAAGATGCAGCAGAGTACAGACCAGTAGAGCAGTAACGAAAGTGTCTTCGTTTGAAGAAGCAAGTATTATTAAATTCTGATTGCTTCTAACTTCTTGATTTACTTTAAGCTTTTGATTCTAAAGATGCGATTACTAGTGTGCTCTGTTCTTGACATCCGTCCGCGTTTTGTGTTTATTAATTAATTTTGAACTCACTCCTTCGAATAAAACCAGGGGAAATAAGAAGTTAGTTAATAAAACTTTTATTCTTTTAGAAAAGTAATTGAAGTGTCTTTATGGTTGTATTCCACCTCTACATAATGTTCACTAGCTAATTAAACTATTATATAAGCTTCTGTACAAGCCTACTTCTCCACTGTTCACCGCTAATTCCATTAACTTAAATTGAATTTATTTTAGGTGTATGTTTTTTACAATTTTACGTAATATTAAATTTATATTAATATTATTTTTTATAATTTTTTAATATTTATATATATACCCCTATATTTTTATTATTTACGCGTTTCCCCACGGTTTCCGAAACTCTATTTTTCATAAATGGCATTTCCCCGTTTCCGTTTCCATGCTACATAGCTAAGGACTGTTCATGGAAAGAAAGTTCGTATGCTTGCTAAGTTTATTCCCTCACCCCAACTTTGGTGCCATTGTTCAAACGCAAAGCAGAACGGCTTCAGATAAACAACCTATTGAGCATTGAATCTATTACAGCATGGCATTTGTAAACAAGGCATGAAGAAATAAATCATACAAATTAAGGAGGTTTAACAACCATACATGATAACGAATATTCAAGCCCCATTATCGACTATCGAAAGGAGCATCTTAGATAGAAGAGTATAGTTTAAGTTCATAGCTATCCACTGTCCAGCCAAATTAATATTACAGCTGCTTACTTTAGGAAGAGGCTATGAAGGGTACAAAGCTAAGCTTTTTGAATAGTCGAAATATCATTGAGTGTATGTGATCATCCCTAAATAATTTTAAGAAATACCTTGCGAGGTTTGGCCTTCATCACATCAGTGTCCTGCTTATTAAAACCAATGGCAGTGGCTGGCAGTCCATCAGTAACCAAATTGACCCAGAGCAACTGGACCTGGATGTAGTGTAAAGAAGTTATGAAATCATGTCTTACTCTTCCAAATAATATTGCTAAAATTGAATAAGAATCACTTAATCTACCTCATCAGGTGGCAAATAATTCCAACCGACATCAGGAAAATAGGAACTTTATAAACACGCTATGATGCATAGTACCTACTGCCTACCTATTTGTATACTAATAACAAGAAGATTTATCAAAAACAAATTTGAGTTTGGCTTTCCTTGATGCTTAAGGAGTTGATTACTGACTACTGAAAGATCAATTTCAGACTACATGCACTAATGGACTCATGAAAAGATACCATGATGCATGGTATCCGCCTGTTATACACTGACAGTAAAGACATTTACAATGAACGGTTTTACTATCAATTCATGATGCATAAAGCTATACAATTCAAGGTAAAAGTTTTTTGGAGCAAATGACTTACAGGGGCTAAGGTATCAGGTATGCCAAGTACAGCTGCAACAAAGATGCAAACAACTTCACCAATATTTGAAGAAATCATGTATCTTATAAATTGCTTTGTGTTATTGTAAATTGCTCTTCCTTCTGCAACAGCCTGCATTGAAAGAGAATTGCAAAAGAAAAGTTATAGCAATTCTTCTGCCCCCATCACTGTTGTTTATGTATATGCGTATTTGAGATAATAGATATTTATAGACCAATTGATCTAACATATATTGTGGAGCGCATATTACAAAGTAGAATTAAAACTTGATGGACATGACCAACTTCATGAGACTTTAATCCATACCCATTGCTGATTTATCAAACTGTTTAAATTTGATGCAGCACTTGTGTAATTTAACTACTGCATATATCAATGCTAAAATGTATGAACAAAAAAAGAAATCACAGATCAAATACAAATAAATCTATACAGCAAGGAAATATAGTAGATAACAGTGGAGAGACTACTGTACCGCGACAATTGATGCAAAATTATCATCTGCCAATACCATATCTGAAGCACTCTGGAGTTGCAAGAATATAGATCATCAGCCAAAAAATTAAGAAAAAAGCTCATGACCATTATGCATGTATCTGTTTACAAACAGGTAATTAAACTGACAGAGTGATTTAGTGAGCTTATAAGATTTGCAATGTAGAAGCAGACATCACCTCAAGTATGTCTTATTATAAATGAGAAGTTGACATAAAATATTGTTCTTGTTTTTGCATAACGCTTCTTTTTAATATTTGAACTCAGAAACAGAAAACAACGATTACTATTTAAATTTACTCGAGGAAGGGAACTGAATTAAGAACAAGACCACCGAGAACTGCCCGTGCCAAGAAAGTAACTCCGACACTTGATTACTTGGCTAGTTGAAAAGCCATACATAAATTGATATATGTTCATGTAAATCGACGTGTTCTAATATGTCAACATGACGAGAAAAAATGAGGGACATGATACCATGCTTGGAAAACAATGTAATATTAAAAACTGTGTACAGCATTCTCATGAAGAAAGACATTTATGATCACCTTTGCAACTGCTGTTCCAGACCCCATTGCAATTCCAATATCTGCTTTCTTTAAGGCTGGTGCATCATTGACACCATCACCAGTCATTGCAACCTGATGTGTCATAAATAATAGCTTTCAATAAATAATTATCAGATAAAATACATTTAAACATGAGAAATTCTCCGATGGTCCAGGTCCAATGGACCGACAACAGAAGAACTGAAGATACATGGCAGTTATGTATTAATAATGCTTAGTTGTCGGTTGTCCTGTCCATTATACCAGAATCCGTACATAAATTCAATTTAAACATAACGAATAAGTTAAAAATTGATGAGCGTAACATATAAAATAGGTTAAGGGCCTGCATAAGTTAAATAAGCACACCATAAAATATAAAAACAGCACTAATATTCTCCTTATGAACAAACTTAAATGCACATAGAAGTACTGGTGAAGTCCTATCACCCAACTTCAAATCAGCTAACTTTGGAAAAAGATTCAGTTGCAAACTAACAGTAGGGGAAACAAGTTTCTAAAGCACTGATGTTATCACCTTAATTACGTGACGGTAGAAAATTTCAAAATCCAATGAATCATCCAAGTCTGGGACAGAACCTATATTTGAGTAAGATATTCATCCCTTTAACCCCAATTAGCGACGTTGAGAAATGCTTTATCCAATTTTTTTTATCATTGTTATTGTTTTCATTTTACATTTACGACTTGTTCATGTCAAGACAAACTGAAAAGAACAAAACTGAAGAAAGATAAATTTTTTATCGGTTTAAAATCAAAATTTTGGCCCACCATTTTATGGATTCACTTTAATTGTATTAACTTAGAACCTAAATAATATATTTATAGGTGAAGTATGAATTTTTTAAACGATTTATTACTTTTCTATCTAAAAGTTGTGAATAATAACAAAAAGGATAGCCACGCTCCTCATACAATTATCATCTCCTTCATTCCCTCAAATATTTTGTTTGCTTTCTACAATTAACTAAGCCACTGAGATGCAATAATTTTATTCGGTAGAATCCTTTTTATCTTCTATTTTCTTCATTTCACACAAAACCAACCTAAACTCGTCTCCATGTTTTGACTCTAATTAATTTTTAGAGGTTCCATATCAGATTTTAATTTTGATTTGTGCACATATGAATCAAAATATAATTGTTATTTTAGCTGATATTTATGGTGACCCAATTTATACACTGACTTAGTCAAAGAATGCCTACAGATATGGTGGTATATCATAAAGTAACACTGTTTACATGCTGACAACAAGTCTATAAAACCAAACTCAACAACATTACAAAACAAATTTATCAACAAATGGATGACTATAGCACAGCTTTTAGACAAAAGAAAAAAAAAACTATCTTATGCCCTTCAGAATTTCTTGAACCCACTAATACAAAGTCGTGGATTTTTGTGTCTCTTTAAGATCCCCAATTGGTCGAACAATTATGATTTCAAGAGATTTTTCTTAACTGTTGATCCCATAGCAGGAATAGTTTCCTTCACTTCTAATTCAAATATTATTAACACCTGGGCTATTGATGATATCCAAGGTCATACGTACTTGCAAGCATGCATTTACAGATGCAAGACATTCTACTAGTCTACTAACAAAAATAATATGCATACCACTTCATTTTGACGTTGCAAGGCCTCCACTAGCATCCTTTTATGAGCAGGTTCAACCCTAATAAAAGCGCAAAAGATGCACATCACTAGCAGAACTTGTAAAATAAAATCTATCAGGACAACAATTCGACTTTGGAACAAAAGAAGTTGAGCAAACGAAGATAGTTTATTAGTCAAACAATGAGGAAAAATAAAAATAAATATAAAATTGGGTGAATATAATTACCTTGTAAACAATGCCATGCGTTGCAAAGCCTGTGTTTGCTGTAAAGCTGGAAGCTCTTCAAACTCAGAGGCAGTATAAGAGCGTCCAACAAAATCTTCCAAGTGATCAAAAGCACCAATCTTACGACAAAGTGATTCAGCTGTTGACTGAAGCAACATGTCATATTTTAACTAAAAAATAAATAAAAATAGAATAATATATAAAAGAAACTAGATGCATGTTGTGAACTTAGAGTTACCTTATTGTCCCCAGTGACAACTATAACACGTATACCAGCAGTCATGCATTGAATCATAGCATTCTTCACTTCCTCTCTAGGGGGGTCAAGCATTCCAACCTGTGATTTAAAGTAGAGATTTTAAGAACAAGTGCAAGAATGTGAGCAGGACACAGAAAAGCAACACAGACCTGTGACAGGTCATATAAGCACACAAACATGTATGCACATGCCCATACAAGGAAATTATTATGTAAACAATCTTCAACTAAGATGGACTATGGTATGCATGTATAAGAAAATAAGCCAAAAGAAGAGATGATCCATATGCATAGCAATAGATGTAGTTAAACTGAGTTAAGCCAACTTGAACAGAAAGCATACCAACCCAATGAACGTAAGATCCCTCTCATCATCATAGGAAAGGCTTTGTTGGCCCATGGGCATCTGCTTCATAGCTAAAGCAAGGCATCGTAATGTTTCTGTTCCTGCAAAACTGACAATACATACAAAACTTAAAAAAGTGTGTAGCATCTCAAGAACCACAATGCAACTCGATGGATTACCAATAACAACAACCAAGCCTAAGTCCCGCACTAAGAGGGGTCGTTTATATGGATTCTTACGCCATGAACCTCTATCCAAGGCCATATGTTCATCAATGTCAAACGAACACATCTTTTAAGTGGTGCTGCCAAAGGCGTTAGGCACCCTTAAGGCGATAAGCTTCCGTATAGAGTAAGGCGAAAGGCGACCAAAAAGCGGTGGCTTGAGCGAAGTGGCGAGAACATGTTCTTGGAAAATAAAATTGTAGATATAAAACGTAAAAATTTAATTAATACTACGAAAGCTTTCTCGTTTCTCAATAAAAACTATAAGTACAAAACACATTTCTCATTTCTCATATAATACCATGAAAGTGGTGAATGTGTTGGCCTAGTGGTTAACACTGAACTTGTGGCCGATGTCTCAGGTTTGAACCATATCCATGAAAATAAAATTGTAGATATAAAACGTAAAAATTTAATTAATACTACGAAAGCTTTCTCGTTTCTCAATAAAAACTATAAGTACAAAACACATTTCTCATTTCTCATATAATACCATGAAAGTGGTGAATGTGTTGGCCTAGTGGTTAACACTGAACTTGTGGCCGATGTCTCAGGTTTGAACCATATCCATGGTGGGTGGGGATTTTTCTTTCTATTTAATGTAAGCACAATTGCACAAATTTTTTTTTAAAAAAACTGATGCCATGAAAGCTTAAAAAATAAGTAATTTGGGTCCACCAATTTGTATTTTTGCCATTCTAATTTAATGGCCACAATATGTCACTGTTATTTATAACCTGACTATTCATTTACTCTCCTTTTTCTCTCTCTTTGTTGTCTACTCATTTTCCTATCATTTAACTCTTCGCTCTTTCTATCTCTTTGATAGATAAAAAAATTGCAGCCGTTATGATTACCCTCTATTTGAACTTTCATTTTCTTCTTTGGATTTCTTCCACATGCAAAGCTTCGAAGTTCCTTCTTTCAATCGCATTTTCATTCGAAGATCTGTCACGATGGCAGTCAATCTTCCTATCCTTGCCTAAAACTGTCGTGCATGGTCGCCTAGTGCCTTTGACACACTGCTTTTAAAATGGTATCCCTTCATGCAATCCTAGAACCACCTCTCCCACTACTCTCCCTTTCTATCCTCTAGTTCTCATCCATAGGCTCAAAGTTAGGACCAACAAGGCCCTGTTGTGGGCTTGATGTGGCTAATTAAGTGAAGCTGTGGCAGCCAATTTACAACTCAAGTATTGAGGGGAACTTGATGGAATATTAAAGAAATAAGAAAACGTAACTTGAGCATCCATAGGCTCAAAGTTAGGACCAACAAGGCCCTGTTGTGGGCTTGATGTGGCTAATTAAGTGAAGCTGTGGCAGCCAATTTACAACTCAAGTATTGAGGGGAACTTGATGGAATATTAAAGAAATAAGAAAACAGGTGTATGTAAGAACTTTTCAGTAGTGAAGCAACAACTAGCTTTCATGGAAAACAACATAGTTTTAAGAAATGGAAGATGGATTGCTTTTGGGAAGCTGTAGACAAGATAGATATTGGACAATTTCTGATGGTAGAGTCTAAGTGGGAGCAGTAATTTGGGAGCAGAACCTCATATAAGATGAAAAGTTAAATAAGTTAAGGTAATTTACTTCACCATTATATAGAGAGATATGGACAGATGTTTGCATCCTGGCTGTAACCTCAAGTAAAAGCATCACAAACATTAGATGATTCAGTAACTCCATGATGCAGATAAAAACAGGAAGGTGATTGACAGAAAAAACTACAGAAAATAGGTTATATTTAAATCGCGCTCCGTATTAATAGCTGCAAACAGAGTACTCAAGTTACACATATTTTGATGCTAGAAACACATTCCTAAGTGTTGGTATCTGTAGAAACCTTCATACTGTATCAATTTACCGAGTTTCTATCAAAACATAGAAACTCTGGAAATTTCCATTTCCAAGCTTTAATTTGTATTGTGCTGGTATGAATTACACAGAATAAAGTGAAGCACAGTCTGTGACGAAAAAAATAAACACATCACCTCAAAAAAAATCCACAAGGACAAAGTCAGAGCAACACTTCACACAATCCCTTTGAGTATAATTTAGATTCTGTGCTGTAACTAACCTGTGGAACCTCAACTCTATCTCATTTCGCATAGCAGCAGACAATGTAACTATGGAACCATCATAGTTGCAAAGGATGTTTGAGCATCTAGAGATAATACTCTCAGGAGCACCTTTCGAGAACATAACCCCTGCCTGCTTTCGGCTGCATAAGACACTCATCATTTTCCGGTCACGCGAAAATTCCAAAGCTGAAACCTGTGAAACATAAACACAAAAAATTCGAATTGACTTTTTTAAGTTTCTTTTTACCTGATGAAATTTTATTCTCAAGTTTCAGTTTATAGACTTGTCATACGGGGATGCCATTCTCCCCAAGTTGTCTGGTTTTGTGTCATTCCAGGGGCGAAGTGGTGCACTTTTTGCAAGTTCAGGGGGTTGTTTGGAACTTTTGAAAGTTCAGGGTGACATCTGGCATTTAAGGATGAGTTCAGGGGGGATCCCGATGCATTAGGCCGAAATTAAATGATAAGTTGGGCAACTTATACCTTCCCCATGCCAGAAAAGGAGGGACTAAACAGTGGAATGAGACAAAACTTAAACTAAGTAGTATAATATATAAAAACTTTGGGACTAATAAATAGTTTACCCAAAAAGCGCAAACACAATGAATCACAAAAATGCAAACCACTAGAGAACCTGAGCATCTATACGACTAAATAAAATATAGAACAAAGTTTTTGAAGCAAACCTTTTTGAATTGGTTCTCCCAATAGTGGTTACAGTAAGATGCACGCTCATGCTTACTCAACATGTTTAATGCAGAAGGCATAGAATCAAAACCTGGAAGACCAATCTGGAAAGACGTAGATGAAATAATTACAGCCGGAAGAACACTTATGCAGAACATAAGAAAATACTGTTAATAGCAGACGTACCAACCTTCTCTCCCAAAACACGTAATGCTACTTCAGTTGACTCCCCGATTTTTTCGTATGTACCTTTATCTGGATTATACTGTAGAACAGACTCATTGCAAAGGGCTGAACACATTGCCATGTGAAGAAGACAAGGCATCTCAGCTGGAAAGTCAAGCTGCAAAAAACATGTGGAGATCAGAAAAATAACTCACCGAAAACATAATTCAAATGAATTTAGACACACAACAGAAGAAATCAGACCTGTGTTCCACTGCTGTCAAATATTGTGCCTTCTGGAGCATAAGTGGTTCCACTGACATTGTATTCAGCAATCCCAGGTTGGTGGTGAAGAGAATGAACAACACATATCTGAGAAGGCCACACAGGAAAATGAAGTCGTACAAGCACATAATGCCAAAATATGGAGTACAAAGCAGCTAATGTAGAGCTTCTGAGGTAATGAAAATGCAGCAAAACACAGAACACGAGCAAAGATGGTGCAACAAAATCAGAAATGCTAGGTCTTCTTTAATAAAGCATGAGAGTACTGCCCAAGATTGAAAGCAAATGAATATATTGAAGGTATATGACTATTGTACTTGTCTAACACCATTCAAAAACTAAATATTCGAAGGTAATACCTTTGAGACAGACATCATGTTAGTTGTCAATGTTCCAGTCTTGTCACTGCAAATTACTGTAGTGCATCCTAACGTCTCAACAGATGGCAACGACCGCACAATGGCATTCAATCGAGCCATGCGCTTTGTTCCAAGAGCCAAACACCTAGAACAACAAATGTATACAAGCAAAAATCTGTCAACCATAATTTGACAAAATAGCATGCTGATTGGCAACCTGGTGAAAGCCATTACACCGATGAACCAAGTCATCAAAATATGTGGAAGGAAAATTCTTCAATCTCGATATGATAACATATGCTAAATATATCAAGTTCCTTTTCTATCTATAAACCTATTCAAGTTCTATGGAACAATGCTGGGCACATAGAAAAAGATTGGAGCCACAATTTAACAAAACCAAATAAAGAAGTAAAACTTTAATAAAAAAAATAGAACTCACGTTGTAACAACGGCAGGAAGCCCTTCAGGAATGGCTGCAACTGCAAGAGCAACTGCAATCTAGGTATTGAATAAATAAATAAATTTCTACAACACCACACAGAGCAGCATAAGATTATGACAAGAGTAACAAGAAGGAAATATGTACACATTAATATAGAGGTTTGGGGAGGAAACAGAACAAGACATTAACAATTAGGAATGAAAAGAGAATCGACACAATCAAGAGAAGGTAGAAAATGAACTCAGAATGAACAATATTGTCAGTTCAAGATTAAACAAATTCTAAAAGGCATACTTGAAAAAGTCATATACTATTTTCTTTTTTTATGATAAATGGCACATACAATACCCTAAAGGATAGCCTTCCCTGGATAACAAGGAATCACCGGGGAGGAATATATAGTAAAGAAGCAAAGATAACTATGAACCAAAGCTAAAATTAGAACCTCATCTTCAGAAAATACCTCAAAATAGTGGATTGCTCCACGAATGAATCCCCCATGGGCAGGATCACGAAAGTGGCCTATGTTTACAATCCATACAAGTATACAGATACCTGCAATAACCTAGTATCAAACAAAACATTAAGAAATGCACTTTATACAAGGTACTACTGACACTAAAGACAGACAGTAAATTCCAGCAGAAGAACTTCCAATATGGTCAAGAATACATTGCATTGTTATGATAAATATTATGTATAGCTTCAATCATACGGCATATTCAAAAGAGATGTACATAAAAAAGCCTTCAAGTATTTTATGCCAGCCAATCTTATGATTTAACATGAAAATGCAAGAGAGGCAGACGGTTAACCAGTATAAAGAAAGAAATAGAAGTTCAAAACGCAATATGCTTTATATTGCAAGATCAATTATAATTAAACCTAAATCAAGCTTGAAGACTTGGTTAGACATTGATTTATTCAGACTTATGATATGGATGCGGAGATAGGTGAGGAAAGTACTTATCTAGTCCTACAACTCAATAAGTAGTGATGGTCCACTTCAACAAAAGCTATAGCCAAAAGTACAAAAAAATTATCATAGCATGATCACTAAGTAAGAAAACAGATAGATGGCTTGCAATAACCTTAGCCAAAAGAGTACCAAACTCATCCAACTTCTTCTTCAATGGCGTTCCTTCCTACAAAGAAATAAAAAAAATTGTTGACATTTAGTATGAGGATTAGCAATCACAATGAGAGAAAATGGTTCAAAAAAGATTGATCTCTGAATGGGATGGGATATTTTTTTTGGTTGCCCATCTGGTTTACTGGAGCTTTGCTCCAACTACATCTGGGTCGTGCACCTGGCTGTGGTGGGTGAGTCTCCCAATAAGGATTTTCTGCATTCACTAGGACTCGAACTCGAAACCTTGCTTAAGCGATTCCAAGCCGCTTACCACTTGGACCAACCCTTATTGGTAAGGATTATAAGAATAAGATAAGTTACACAAGTTAATATCACCAAGTACCGGCTCCCAGAACTAACACTGGTCCTATACAACACCCATTTTTAAACACCATGGTCGCATTACATGACTTGATTAAATCAAATTGGAAACAGACAAAAAAAGTTTTGAAGCAAGCGGGCAGGTTGGATATTAAAAGACACATAAAAAAGCAATGTTTCGCAGACTGCACATAGAAAAAAGTTTATAATGCTTACATCCTCTGTTTGTAGCATTGAATCACGTATGCTGCCCATGGCAGTGTTAGTACCAACTCCAACAACAATAGCCCTCGCCCGACCTCCAACTACTACAGTACCCTGGAAGTTGAAATACATTATAACATTAGTTTATAACAAAAATGTGATATATCACATAAAAAAGTGATATAGTATGGTTCGCATTATGCTTGTAGGCATCTATGCATAGAGCTGTTCTTTATACTCCCTCCATCTACTTTTATAAGTCTTTAACCAAATCATCAAAACCAATAAAACATTTAATACACTAGTAAAAAGACTAATTTATCCTTGAGAATTTTCTACTAAAATCTCTCTTATTAATTGCCAACTTATGATACCATTAATATATAATCTCTCTCTAATTAATACAAGGGCAAAATAGAGAAAAAATGGTAAAAAATGCATCGATAATCTAAAATGACATATAAAAAGAGAAATGTTGAAAGGTCTAAAACGACTTATATAACTAGATGGAGGGAGTAATAAGCAAGTAACTACAAAAAAGCCTCCACTAACATGCACTCTACTTGGGTCTGGAAAACCTATTTTACCAGTTAAAAGAAATATTAGGTACCATATTGATTTCTTTCTTGCGCACAGGCTTTGGGTGAAACTAGACTTCATAATAACTGAAGTCCAACTTTATACAAGTAACAAAACTTGTATTACTATTGTCCAGTTGACATCCGGAAGAAATGACTTTGAAAACAAATTATTGAATTTGTCATACATGGTATCATGATGAGTGTGTGCAAAACCATAGTATAGGATTATTACTGAAAAAAGAATATTTGTCTTGTCCTGGTAGACAGCATTTATTGTGGGGCTAGACTGGAGTTCTTTTTCCGCAGAACAGCTCTCACCTGTTATCATCAGTAAACATAATCTTTCAATTGGATCTTACCATGGACTTGGTAATATTGCTCATAAAGGTGAGATCATAACTATGAAAACCATCACTTCACAAGTTCAAACAAGATAGGCTAAAAGGTTTAGGGCCTCCAAATATTTAAGACTATGAAAAATGAAAATGAGATTCCAAGTACACATAAAAAAATTAGAATCTCAAAGCTCGTGGTTCAAGAAAGAGCATGCCGTTTTCATTCACATGCATATATCATGTGTTGTTGGCTAATTAGGAGGCTTCCAGTTACTTTCATATGATTAATGTTGAGCAAGTTATAACACAATAGTAAAATTAATAACCAATAAACGCTTATGTACCAGTAAGGATTGCTTGATCCACATGTAACTGATCACTTAGCATCTCAATCATTCTCAAGTCAGCTGGAACCTTGCATCCCACTAATTCAGAAATCAAAATTTGACATCAATTGCTCCAGAATTGCAACTAAATAGATAGTTTTCCACCAACCCTAAATAACAGGAACTTATTAACTTACCACTGACTTCCACAATATCACCTGGAACAAGCTCTGTTGCTGGAAGTATGGAAAAACAGCCTGCAGTAGAAGTTTCATAAGAAATAAATATAAGAATCTATAGTTCTGGTCAACATTTCGCATCATCAGTGAATTTCATGTTGCATGCGAGTGAATTCATAAAAGCCTTGCCACTTTAGAGCAATACAAAAAGCAACGGCAAGGTCCAGTGATCAGTGTGCTGTGTGCCTCAGAATACAATGCTTACGCATATGAAGTAATATATATTGAGCAGGCTTGCACATCAGTACAAACAACCAACAAGAGGACTTACATCTTTGTTTGTATCCCTTCACCATTAGTACAAAATAAAATATAAAACAGTAGTAAATCATAGTCCTTTGATAATGAAAAGAGTATATCAACTACAAGTCTACAACTACATTTATACTTTTTTCTTCACAGAAATTAATCAGATGAAATTATAAATCATTCTTAAAACATTTGGCTGAATGAATTCCTCTATTGAGTGTTGACAGGTAAGAACTAAACAAAAAAAGTTTGGCACAGCAACTCAAAAGACTAATAATATGCATGAGGGCGGAAAACATAACAATAGTAGCTTCCGTAAATCTAAAATATCTGATTGAACTTTGTCTTTACCATTTCGAAGAACAGTTGCAATATCAGCTTGGTAGGCACGTAGATCCTAAAAGAAAAAATCCAAAAGCAATAATGAAACAAATGAGATATAGCTGTATGGACAAAAGACTGAATAATTCCAAAGCATAATTGACAACTACAAGATGAGATATAAATCCCGTGTGCATAGCTTACTATCTTCTATTAGCCAACAAGATCACAAGTTTCAGTACCAATATTTTCAACAATATGGAAAAACTATCAAGAGGTGAGAGAAAGAAATGAATTCCTACCACTAAGCAGATAAGTTGAAGACAACATTATATGAAAATATTCCTACTTCACCACCAGATATCCCAAATAATCCAATTTAGGATAAATAAAGTTTCTATAATTGCTAAATTTGTAAGTCAAAAAGAATCCAATATACGTAAGATATAACCAAACAAGTACAGTAGTACACAGCATTCCATAAACAGTAGCTAGTGGAGGATGACAAATTGGGAAAAATATTGACAGATTCAAGAAATAAGAAATCATGTGTTGGAACAAGACAAAAGCAATTTCAAAATGGGCTATTTTTACGAGTTCATTGACTCATTTGAAACGTCAAATTACTTACTTCAAGAGCCTTTTCAGCATTTGTTTCTGTAATTACTCCAACAGCAGCATTGGCAGCTAGAATTAATAGGATGACCTGCACAGGTGAAGAAATAAACCATAAAAAGATATTACAGAAGTTAATCAAACATGCAGAAATGAAATTCAGCAAAAGAATCCCATGTGGGAATCACCAAAACATGATCTGCACATAGAAATATAACAGGATAATACTGTTAGCAATGCCAGAACAACATCAGACACATTTGATCAGTAGAATGTTTTCTTGCAACTTAAGCATATAAAATATATCCTTTAATAAGCCAAATGAAACCCATACTGGCTACATTTTAAGAAACTTCAGAGTCTGAAGTATCAATTTATTGTCCAGCTTGTGGAGACAAAGTTCAAATATTGTATTCATGGACGTATTACAAATAAGATAAGTTGCAATGTTGTGAACTTCTTTTCCAAAACAGATGATAAGTAGTAAACATGAGACAGTTGCTCCATTTATACTTTTACACTTCATATGGAAACACAACACAACAGTATAGTGTTGACAGGTAGAAAAATTGCAAGTAATCGATTTAGTAGCCCTATTCGATTAACTTATAAGTTATTTGAACTATCAAGTCCACGATAGAGTGAATGCCTTAAGGCAAAGCTGTTAAAAAAATATTCAGAAATACTATCTTGCAAAGTGGAAAACTTTATCATAATTATTTAAATATATATTAAATTAAGAGGCTACATGTATATAAAATCCACTTTCAAGATTGTGTTCCTGCTGGCTCCTGCCCAAGTGGTGAAAAGACCCTGGAAAGGACGCGCCAAAATAATATAAAAACCAACTTCTAGCCTGAACGCTGCTCCATGGCATAAAAGATATCATTTAAGAAGACTTCAGACGTACACAAATTAGATTAGAAATAGTTTCAGAACCTAAAAAGCAAATTTATTAAGAGAACTCAGAAAATTATTGCCCGTGGTCATTTAATGATAACATTAATCCACTCCAGAATTCAGAAAATAAATGAAATCTTACAGAAGGCTCCAAAAAAGCAGTTAATCCAGTCTCCCCATTTATCAAAGCCAAAATGAAAGAAACAGCAGCAGCAGCAATCAATATCTTGACAAGCAAATCCTCAAACTGTTTCAGAAGCAGTTTCCAGAAGGGAGTTCCTGCATATGATAAAATTAAGAAACATGAGCAATTTTAAAAAATATTAGAATTTCAATTTCTTGTATAAGACAGTAAGACCAACACCAAAGGCAGGTTAAAACAAATGAGAATCAGTAGCAAGCATATAATGCTATGCTAGTTGTAGCAAGGATAAAGCTAATTTAAATGGAAACTTCCAAGACCCTTCTAAATACTAACCTAGATACCATTCATGGTTAGAGTCTTATTTTCCCAATCCCAAGAAACAATAAACAAAATAAACATGGAACTGTCCAGTGGACTGTTTCGAAATCCACACAGATGCCTAGACAATGGCTGACCTGCCTTTTATCTTGAAAAGTGCTATAAGATGAAACCTAAAATCATATGAGGAAGCATACGGAAGCTACACCTTCGAATCAAGAAGAGTTAGATGCCAAAAATAATGTAAGAAAAAGAATATCAACAAGGAATAAATTTGTGGAAAACATCTAATCAAATATAAAGAAGATTTAAACAGCCAAACATGGAGCAGATAAGCTAGACCACATAATCTTTTGTCTGAACTATGGCTTGAAAAACATATGGCTTGAAAAACAATAGCAAAGAAGATTCAATATGAAAATGTGATTCAAATTTAAGAACTTGAGGGGTAAGAGGCATGTGCCTTCGACTTACTTTTCTCTTCCGGCAACACTGCAGGCGGCGAACGAATAGCCAACGAAATAGCAAACAGAACAAAAAATATATTAATATCTGTACAAGAAAATGGGTAACTGGCATAAAGTACGCTCACACAGTTAAATGATGGGCGGCAAAATGAAAAAAAACTAGGCGTTTTAGTTTAGCTATTTACATAATTCAGCATGTAGATAGAAAAATTGACACCATAGACCACATAACAAACCTAGGCTCACAGTAATACAGTTTGGAGAAAACAATTCGAGAAGAAAACAAATGAACATTATTAGAAGAAAATCCAGACAGCATGTAAGCACATTGGATGCATCTTACTTAACAAGATATGACTATACCTTACCAATTAACTTCCAAAAAACGTCAAACGAACTAAACTCACAATGCAATAAATTCCAAGGAGGTATAACCACACGATCCCAGAAGAACATGACTCATAAATTACAAAGGCTTTAACATTAGTATCACAGATTTTGTCAGGCGATCAGGAAAAAATGTCTCCATAACCATAACTATAAGGCGGGAGTTTATAGCACTCATGTTTTACAAAAACCCGCAGGAGAAGCAAAGTAGATAGTCAAAATTCCAAAAAAAATTGAAGGAAGATATACAATCACCTAGCATCAATGCTAGTCAATAGCAACAGAAATGGAGGAAACATACAAACTTACCGTTTTTACCATAAATACTCGCATGCAAAGCTACCTGAAAAGTTAATGGATGATCACTATTAGCAAGTACACTCAACTGAGCAACACGCCCTAGAGTAAGCATAACTTGTAGTTAGCAATGACAATATATATCAGTACCTGAGAATCACTGAGACCTTTAGCCGGGTCCACCCTAAAAAAATCTAAAACCTGTGTAAAACAGAAAGGTAGTAAAGAAGCAATTCGCTATGTGGAAGTTCGTCGTCAACTGGACCACCGGCATTCATAATTGCCGGTATTTGCAATGCAAATAAAGCGACGAAAAGCAAATTACCTCAGAAATGGATCGGGCATAGGCGTCATCCATCGGAAAAACGGAATAGTAGATCGAGATGAATGAAGTGGAAATTGGGGGAGAAGTAATCAAATGAGAAGTTTTTCCATTTGGTTGTCAGTGACAGTGTATTGGTACTGGTTGCCTGTTAGATCTTGAAGAAGCAGGCGTTTTCTACGAATTTAAGAGTTGGTTAGTGATTGGGCCTCGTGGGCTTTCTAATATTCAGGCCTTTAGGCACGTAATAAATTATTATAAATTAATAAAAATATTAAAAAATAATTATAAAAATATTATATAGTAGTTATTTGGTATATATTTAATAGATTAGTATTAGATATTTAGTAGATCAATTATTAAATATTTATTATATAACTACTGCATAATATTTATGTAATTATTTTTTTATATTTTTATTAATTTATAAATTATTTATGTTTTTTTATATACGTAATTAGTTTGAATTAACGGTGAATTTTATAAAGATTTTAGTAAACATGTATATTTTATACAACTTCCCTTTTTTAAACCTTGTTTATTAACTCGCCGCCATAACCAAATGCACTTCGAATCGAATCTAGATGTTGTCATAACAAAGCTCCAATTTAATAAACCAAAATTTTAAAATTTAAATATAATAAATTATAATAGAATAAATTAACATAACAATTATAATTGGTATAAATATTAAATTAAAAGATTAATATGGCAATAAGGAACATGAATTATTAGTTAGATATTAACCTTTTTCTATTAGAATAGTAAATAAAAAATAAAATGAATTAGTTAATCAGATAAAGGATGTTAGATTCATCAAGTTTTTATGATAAGGGCATACAAGTAATCTTCCACAATTATATAGAGATAAAGATGAAAATAAAGATCAACTCTGTCAATTTCGTTTTCTTCTCTTCCTGTTTTGATATCTTTAGTTTTATTCCATCATCTACAAACTTCCATCTCATCCCAATCATCATTCTCTTCGTGATTTCAAATTCTTATTAGAAATCGATCCTTAAGGTTCTATTATTATTAATTTCAGTAAATCAAGGTTAGAAGAAGAGGATTTCAGATTTTAGGATTCATAGTGATTAAGGTTTGAAGTTGAGGTCAATGATTTGTAGTGAAATTAAAGCTTAATTAATAGAATTATGATAGATTAAGCATATTTATGATATGAGGAAGTTTATTTATACAATATCTTGATAGAATTATATATGGCTATTGTAGAGGAAGCTAGTACAAGTAAATCAAAGGCAAAAGAGATAGAAGAGAACTAGAACGAGTTTAGAAAAAGCTCTGTGTCTCTAATTTCAATTTCTCGATTATCCTTGTTTTGTTTCAATGTTTTTCCTTGTTATATAAATTCGATTTGAATGATTCTTGATTCTATTGATATCTACAGAAACTAAGGAATATATGTTCAGAAGAAACCTTATTGAAGTTCATTCGTTTTTAATGTGAAAGTTTCGTTTGAAGTTGAGTCATGAAATCTGTTTTCGGAAAATTTTAACTTTGTACACAGTTTAGTATTTTGATCATAACTTTGATTATATAATTTGGATTTCTGTGGTTCTTGTGGATTTGGAAAACTGAGACATACATCTAATTATGTTTAGGAGAAAGATTAATAAACTTAATATATTTATATGAATTTGTTTTGGTGTTTGAAGTTTGGACTGAGTTTTAAAAATTTAGGAAATATTTTCTGATGTTTTACTGATTTTGAAGAATATTTTATATGGTTTATTGCCCTTAATAAACGAGTAGAATATGATTTAGGGTAGATTGGCGTCAATAAAGGGGGTATAGTACTGTACAGATAATTGAAGCTTTGGCTTCGGACTTTGACCGGTATTCTGATAAAAATATATTGATATTGAAGCTTTGGCTTCGGGCTTGACCGATATATTGATATTGAAGCTTCGGCTTCGGGCTTCGGCCGGTATTCTGTGATTTGATATTGGAGCTTCGGCTTCGGGCTTGTCCGCTCCCGTATCCATTTTACAGTTATTCATTACTTGTTTACTTTGTGCAACATATGGTTAATGTGTTTGGAAAATTGGATATAAATTTGATTGTACTTTGAAAGGTTTATAATATAAGTTTTGTGTTTCGGTTTTATAAAGTTGTGTAATTTATTTTTGGGTTATAAACATACTTTATTTCTATTTTAAAGTGTTATAAATGTTTAAAATTGTTGTATTTATTTTATGTACATTACTAAGTAAATTGCTTAGCGTGTAGTCGTTTTTCTACATGTAGATTTTTTTTGGAGCTTTGTAGATAGCTTGGACCGAAGTGGAGGCGTTTCATAAAGAATTGCAAGTTAAGAAAGCATTTTGAGGTGGTTGAAGCTTTGATATATTTTTATGGATTAATATATAATGACATGTATATAATAGTATAGGAAAAGTAAAATGTATTACGGGAGATTTTAAATATATAATTTAAAATTTATAGGTATTATATTAAATTTATATATATTATAGCTTAAATTAAATTTATATTTAAATGATGAGATTTAATAATGAATTTTATAAAATGTTAAAGGATATTTATTGACTGATTAAAGTTATTGAGACTCTAAATTTTTAATAAGGGATGTTACGTTTTGTCAACCAAATGAGCCATCAAGGGAAAGAAAAATAATGTCTATATAAATGAATAATATCATGGATAAACTAAAGTACCTTCCATGGCTGATAAATTAGGCATAATGATTTGATGAAATTATTATGCACTATTTTCACGGCGAATGTTTTAATTACATAGTGTCAAGCTTATTCATAGTAGTACGTTACTTATCAAAAAAAGTTCTAATTAATATTAATTTGTAGATATAGATTATTTGCTATCATATTTTAGCAAAATTTGTGCTTCACTTTATTTATTTTTTTAATATGCAAAAAATATACTTATTTTATATTTCACCTTATATAATAAAAATGAAAACTTAAACCCTAATTATATACTTATTTTATATTTCACCTTATATAATAAAAATGAAAACTTAAACCCCAATTATATTGAACTGGCTGTGCCACTGATCTTATTTAATTTTATAAAAAATTATTTATAAATCTTTTTCAATCATTTCATGGTTTCTAAATTAAACTTTTTATTAGTTACTTTTCTTCCAACTCTAGCTGCTGGCAATTTCTAAACCCAAATCATTCCGCCTTTGTACTAATAATAATTATAACTTTAATCCAAAACCCGATCATGTTTTTAACAAAATGTGTGGTTCACTTTATTTATTATTTTAATCTAAGAAAAACACACTTAATTTATATTTCACTTTATAGAGTAGAATTGCATACACAACCCTTCAACTATATTGAGTTGGCTCTGCCACTAACCTCATTTAATTTTATACAAAAAAAATTCTTTACATACCATTGTCAATCGTTTCATAGTTTCTAATTTTAAGCTCTTTATAAGTCATTTTATATTCAAAACCTAACCTCCTTTCTACTTGTATTGTATTGATACTAATACAATCACTAAATAATGGGAACAAGATCAACAAGTTCCATTTCTGCTTTATTTATTTATTTTATTATTAATATTAGATTTTTGGATTAATTATTACTCTTAGATTAGGATTCAGAGATAGAAGTGTTTTTATGTGGAGAAGAAGGGATTTTTATAGGGTGGACCGGATCTTTTTAGGATCAAATAATTTAAAGGCTGATATTTAATGGAGACTTAATTAAGCATTTTCTGTTTTTAATTAAATATCTTTCTATTAATTTTCAACATTGATTATAAAAAGATCCGGTGCACCCTACAATTTCGTTCAACTCATAAACAATAATTAAAGTTGTGTTGATTGGGAATATATAGGATAAGAGCATGAATCCAAACTATTTGTAGGCATTATTTAGTTGTATTTCAATTAACACATTCACTCTATAGTTCAATATAGGAGAGTAGGCCCTAATTTTATGTCAAAGATTCTTCTATTTAACAATAATGTTATAATGGTAGTTCCCATTTCTTAATCTTATCAATATATTATGATCATTCAACAACAATCAAGATATGGGCTCTTCAAAGGATAAGCATCTAATTATGTTATGTCATTTCATCTTGAATTGTACGAATATGTATATATCTTTAAAGTTTAATGAATACGTATAGATATTTTAAACTTAGTTTGGTGTTGTGATTATATTTTAAACGAATTAAAATGCGTATTATAATAATTGTTGGAGAGTTTTCAGTGCATCAAATAAGAGAGACACAAGGTTAATGAGCATAAAAGTAAAACTAAGGGCATAAAATTGGGTTTTCCATGTTGGGATTTGAATGCCAAATTTCCAGATATTAACAATTTCATAAAAACTGAAATTAAAGCAATACAAGAACATATGCGATTTTTACGTAGTTCTCTTCAATTAGTACGTTTACTCGAAGGACCGATTATTAGGGTACATCTACGGTGTAATGGTTTTCGGCATTCTTATTAATGGCAAAATCGCAGCAAAGGATTACATAGATTAATTAACCTGAATTTCTTTAGATTTCTCTAAAAACAAGAACTCAGTAAAGCCTGACTACTGAATCTTAAAGATGAACATAGAACAATAAAGAAAACGCCTAACAGATCAAGAGATCTAAACATGCAACCTCTAAACAAAGCCACAACAGAAATTATACCATCGCCTAACCAAACGCATCACTCTATTCTCTTTTATAACCTTCAATTCTCAACCGTTTCAGAAACCGCTTATAACAAACTCTATTGCACATGCCATCTCACACACACCAAGTAAGCTTCAAGAAAGATTTCGAGCACATGGGTACTTGGAGTTGTAGAATCAAAAGAGAGAAAACAGAGGGTTTACAAGAGAAAGGAGAAAACAGAATATCGGCTATTCAAGGAGAAGAGGGTATCTAAGGCTCGGGGTAAACAATTAAAACCGAGCTTTAGAGTTAAACGGGTCACAAGGCCTAAATATGGGCTTTTGCAATCTTGCTGCCAAGCCAAACCAAATATAGGCCAACAATATGTTGTGATTTTTCCCCAAGATTACAGAAATTAAACATGCATTCAAAAGCTAAATGGCAGGAAAACTAAAGAACACAAGAATTTTAACGGAGTTCCCTCCTATTGGTACGTTTACCCGAAGGACCAATAATCAAGGTACGTCTTCGGAACAACGATTGGAGCCTTTATTGATAATCGGAAAAGCAAAGCAAGGTTACAGAGAGTTTTTCCGGCGAATTGATATACAGAACAAGGATTTAGGCATAAACAGTAAAGAACTACTGCATGCAAGACTATAACAAACCCATCTGGTCACCTATTTGATTCACCGGAGCTTTGCTCCGACAACATCCAAATCCGACCCTAGTCGCGCACCTGGCTGTGGTGGGTGAGTCTCCCAGTAAGGATTTTCTACATTCAATATATACATACAATTACGCTACATTAATTAGAAAGAAATATATCCATCCATTCAGGATGTGGTTTGAACCTCACCTTGGGTTAATACATTCGCCTCTTTATATATGAATTTTTAACCACACTAAACGAATTCATAAAAGTTATTTTTAAAATATGAAAAATGCAATTCCAAATTAAAAATAAAATGAGTACCACTTTGTAACCAAAATATATACTAAAAAATCACTTCTTATAGTGATCACAACACAAAAAAAATCAACAAAAAAATTTATGTACTTTGTTACAATTTTATGCAACAATAGAAGAAACATGTTGAATATCGTTCCTATAAATTTGTGATTGAATATATTTAGATCATAATGTTGTTAGAAACTGACAGTCAATTTGAACATGCATAACAGGCACGGCGGAAATTCAAAATTTTATTCCTATCCCCAGGAACTCCTATTAGATACATATAAATTAAATAAAGCCTTAACTAAATAAATTCTCAACTTAGATTAACATGCATAGGTTAGGCGTATCATAATTCTAAATTATATTATAGCATAAATATTTTATATTAAACATGTTATAACTTAAAGTTATAATTTAAATATAAATTAAGCATGTAAAATAATCTAAGCATAATAATTATTAAGTCTAAAAATGCTTAAAGAAAAGGACTTAATAATTAAAAGAGAAAATAAAAACATACCAGTTGAAGCGTGCTTTAGCAGAACCTCTTTACACAAGCTTTCAATTGTAGGATAGCCTCTAAGAGTATCCACACGAACCCCACCAACTGAAACCTCCTGAAAGGAAGAACCAAGGAGTCTTGAGTAGTTGCTAGACCACTCCAAAATTCCCACCCAAAAATATAAACTAAAATATCCAAGATCCACTTGAATTGGTGCAATTTAGAAAGGAGAAATGAAACTCTATTTATAGAGGAAACAAAGGCTCTCGGATTTAATGCAAAATTAATGCTAATTTAATGCGTAATTTAACTGTCAATTTAAACACAAGTTTTAATTGCTGAATTAAATTCAATTTAAATCTATGTATTAAATTTAATTTAAATACATAATTTAGTTGCTGCATTATATCAAATTTAAATATATGTATTAAATTCAATTTAAATACATAATTTAGTTGATGTATTATATCCAATTTAAATATATGTGTTAAATCTAATTTAAATATATGTATTAAATGCAATTTATATACATAATTAATTGCTCCATTATATCTAATTTAATATATATATATATATATATATATATATATATATATATATATATATATTAAATCTAATTTAAATTCATAACTTAATTGTTGCATTATATCCAATTCAAATATATGTATTAAATATAATTTAAATATATAATTTAAATACATAATTTAATTGATTCTGCTCTCTTTTATTTTATGACCCTAATAAAATTAGTTACCAGTCAAAATAAATTCCTGACTTAACCAAAAACTGATCTAATTATTTTAATTAACACTTTAATTTATTTGTGAACCTAATAAAATTAGTTATTGGTTAAAATAAAATATTGTTCTAGCCAAATAATAATACAGTTATTATTATGTCATATTTTCGTAAAAGAATAAATCTATTAATTCTTTACTCAGTTCGATGATGGCCTAATGTGTGTGACCTTATAGGATCCCGAAGTATTGAGATGTTAAGGCTTAACCAACCCTTGTTCTATTGGAACCATTGGCTCGAGGTTCTAGATCGTGAATAGAACTCAATTACCTTAAACGACTGTAGTACGTCTCTAGCAAGGGTCTACCATCCCCCATTACTCGCAACATCATTTGTGCTTATGACTTAATCCCGGTTAATGCAATAGTTATCCAGTGTGATGAACTCCTTCCATTCTTTAATATTAGTACCATTTGGTTTATAGGGTTTGGTTAAAGTGTTAACCCACTAATAGCAATGTTGCTCCAAGCTATCCCAGTTATTAACTTGTTACCGAAGTATATTACCTTTTACCATAGTGTGTTTGACTAGAAACCATTTCTATCAAATACATACTCTCATCAGAGGTTTATAGCAATCATCACTTCAACAAGCGGCCAGGTACAACTCCTTAATATATCTGAAGCGATGGATTCTTTTTGACTACTCAGCTTACCAACGTGATGTCATTACTATACCCGTAATCACCCGTGACACCCTAAATTAATGCGTGTATAGAAATGACCCAAAGTATAGTAACAATACGACATAAGGTAACTAGTATCTCAAGTATGAGGATATTCGCAAAGCTTATTGCATGAAGATAAACACTAACACATTGATATATACACAAAGTGTTTATCTTACTGCGATCTCCAATATATCTCCTAGATATATCCATGTGTCAAACCTAAGGCACTACCTTCAGTCCTGAGGAGATTGACTGCTTGAACCCTTTCCAAGAAAGTTAACCAGATGCTAGTCTTTCCGCTTCATCAATATCCTTTCTTGATGAAACTATGACTAGGGATAGTTTAGACATAATCATAATTGCACATGAAGCAGATCTTACTAAATATAGTTCAACTATTATTTCTCTGACTTCATGCTATGATACGTCAAGGACTTTTGTATACATACATCAATGAATATATTTTAACCGACTATAATATATTTATAAGCACATCGATATAAACAAAAGATTAAATGTCTTTATTAATTAAACAAAATATTCGTACTATTACATAATTAAGATATATCGCCCTAATTACCTTAAGGGCATACATTATATCCAACAAACTCCCACTTGCACTAAGGCCAATTAGCCATATGTCTTAATCCATCTGCTTTAACATGCCGGTCATGTTTGACTTGAGTCAATGGCTTCATTAGACCATCCGCGAGGTTCTGATCAGTGGGTACATATTCTAGTCTTATTATCTTAGTATCAACAATCTCCTCGATTATATGATTCTTTCTGGATACATGTCTGTTTTTCTGATGAGACTGTGGTTCCTTTGCCTGAGCTATAGCACCATTGTTATTATAATACAAAGTAATTGGATAAACAGTCTCAGGCACCACACTTAGATCACCAATAAATCCCTTTAACCAGACAGCTTCTTTTGCTGCTTCGCATGTAACAATGTATTCAGATTCCATGGTTGAATCAGTAATAGTTTCTTTCTTCGAACTCTTCTAGCATATCGCCCCTCCATTTAACACATATACAAAACCCGATTGAGACTTGAAGTTATCCTTGTTGGATTGAAAAATCGCATCAGTGTAACCTCTAATTGTGAGGTCACCTTATCTATATATCAAGAACTCATCCTTAGTTCTTCTCAAGTACTTAAGAATTGCCTTGACGGCCATCTAATGCTTTTCACCTAGATCTAACTGATATCTGCTCATAAAGCTCAAAGCTTGAGAGACATCTGGCCTAGTACATATCATAGCATACATGATAGATCCTATCGCGGATGCATAGGGAATATCCTTCTTGCGTATTCTGTCCTGAGCTATATTCGGACACTCAGCCTTAGATAGGTTAATTCCCTTTGTCATCGGGAGATAACCTTTCTTCGAATGCTTAAGGTTGAACCTATTCAATACCTAGTCTATATATGTACTAACAGCCTCTTGAATCTATCCCTATAGATCTTTATACCTAGTATAAATGCTGCTTCACCAAGGTCTTTTATAGAGAATTTTCTTGACAACCATACTTTAACATTTTGAAGAAGAGAAATATCGTTTCCTATTAGTAGAATGTCATCAACATACAATACTAAGAAAATGACTACACTCCCACTAACCTTCTTATAAACACAACGCTCATTAATGTTTGGATAGAAATCCAGTTCACGGATTGCCTGATCAAACATTATATTCTAACTCCTGGATGCCTGCTTAAGTCCATAAATGGACCTTTGCAGCTTGCATACCTGCGAGCCATTCTGAGATGTAAAACCCTCAGGTTGTGTCATATACACATCCCGGTCTAAATCCCCATTGAGGAAATGTTGTTTTAATATCCATCTGCCAGATCTCATAATCGTAATGAGAAGCAATGGCGAGGAGTATTCTAATGGATTTAAGCATGGCTACCGGTGAGAAAGTTTCATCATAGTCGATACCTTCACTTTAACTATAACCTTTCACAACCAACCTTGCTTTATAGGTAATTATATTATCGTCCTTGTCAGTCTTCTTCTTGAAGACCACTTGCACCCAATCGGTCTAACCTCTTACGGTGCATCAACCAAATTCCAAACTTGGTTCTCATACATGGAATCCATTTTTTATTTCATGGCTTTCAGCCATTTATCAGAATATGAGCTCTTCATTGCCTCATCATATGTCCTTGGTTCATCATCCTCCAAGAGATACATTTCTTATCATCAGTGATGATAAAACCATATCTGTCAGAACCTTTATGAACTTGACTTGATCTTCACGATTTTTGTGTTTCGATAAGTTATTCTTGGATCTCACTTTCTTGTGTATCTAGAACGGGGTCAATCAACTGATTGTCTATTTCTTCCCTTTGAACCTCCAGTTCAATGTTGCTCCCACTAACTTTTGCAAGTTAGTGTTCCTTTTCCAAAATGTGAGCATTACAAGACATAAATACCTTTTGTGCTTCGGGTTGGTAAAATAGATATCTAATAGTTTCCTTTAGATATCCAATGAACAGACATTTGTCAGATTTGGCGTTCAGCTTATCTGATGTTATCCTCTTTACCATAACAGGACGCCCCATACTCTTAAGTGATTTAGAGATGGCTTTCTATTACACCATCTTTCGTAAGGTGTAAAATTAACTGATTTAGAGGGCACTCTGTTTAATACATAAACTATGCTCTCTAGTGCATATCCCCAAAAAGGATTTACTGAGATCTGTATGACTCATCATGGATCGAACCATATCTAATAAAGTTTGATTCTTCCTCTCTGACACTCCATTGTGTTGGAGCGTATAAGGAGGGGTCCACTGGGGAACTATCCCATTTTCCTTTAGATAATCCTGAAACTCCTGACTTAAGTGTTCTCCACCTTGATTCGATCAAAGTGTTTTAATACTTTCCTCAAGTTGTTTCTCTACTTCAGTTCTGAATAGTTTGAACTTTTCAAAACTTTCAGACTTGTGCTTTATTAAGTACAAATAACCGTATCGTGAATAATCATCAATAAAGGTTATGAAGTAGGAGTATCCTCCTAGTGCCTAAACACTCATTAGACCACATACATCAGTATGTATAAGTTCCAATGTACTCGTGGCTCGTTCACTCTTTCCTTGAAAGGGTAACTTTGTTATTTTTCCTCTTAAACAAGGTTCGCAATCACCATAAGACTCCAAGTCTATTAGGCCAAAGTCACCATGCTTATGCAGCTTGGTTAAACGATCTTTGTCTATATGGCCTAAACGATAATGCCATAAGTAGAAAGATTTCTTATTATCTAAATTTCTCTCTTAGCAATATTTATATTTGAGAATATGTTTTGTAATTTCGAAATATCAATTGTCATATTACAATAAAATATCATTGATAGCTTTGATAACACCTTTTTATCAAATTGGAATAAAATTTCATCTGCTGTGAACCAGGAAACAATATATACTAATAACAATTGAATTTCGTCCTATACAAATTTTAGCAAAATGAAAATTCCAAGTTCCTACATCAATAGCAGCCATCAAGCTCTAATGATTTTCCGTAGGTACAACACTCCTTTTTGCCAAGACTCTACTTCTCAACAATATCTATACTATCGTATGGATATACGATTCTAATTAGGTATTCCATACCAGTTTAGAATTTCTTTGAGATGTAGAAATTCTCAATATTAAACATCTTGAAGTGGAAGCTCTAAGCCTCCTCTTCTAATCCTATGAGACTTTAGCCATTTTAATCATATTTACAATATCCCATATTGAAATGAAGATCTTGTTTCCAATATTTTATATTGAAAACAATCATTTTGTCTCCCAGACAAAAATATCTCAGTATTCCTTTTACTTTTCTCTTCACTTTGCTCTATCCTGCTTTAAAACTAGACAACATGTATGTCCCTTTACTTCTTTGAGATATGAACCATTTAAATTTCTGACTAATTGGTCCCACCGATTTCTATCAAAATATTTTGGTTCAAATTTTCCACCATGGAAAATCCTTTCTCTAAGATGTAAAGACATAGACTTTCAAGTCCATGATTTTATGATGCTCTTGTAGCTAAGGTAACATGGATCTTAACATCTGACTTAATGTTTAACCTTGTCTCCTGCCAGCTACTTACATAAGGTAACAGGGTTGTTAACAACCTCTAAGGTGTTGTATCCTTGTTTCCTTCATGTATTTCATGCATATCTGTTTCAAGCAGACTTGCTTGCATCATGTTGTTTAGATTCAAGCTTATACAATGTAGACGTCAGGCCCAAGGCTTTGAGGACTACCTAACATTTCTAAACAAACCCTTTGAAGCTAGAGTCAATCAAAATTAGTTATCAATGCAAACGTTTGTATTAAAATAAAGATTTCAACCAAGATGTAAGAAAAGAATTATTGTTCATATATTAGTTTTAGTACATGCATTTGATATAAGGTCTTTTAATTAAATACATTTATCCTACTATTTTCTTTAAAATTTATAACAGCCCATTCTATTGAATTCGAGAATTTTAGCCCAGCTAAATTTCCTAGTAGGTAGCATCTATAATTAGTCTATTACAACCCCCAATTTTATGAGTCAAGTCGTATTAGTAAGTTATAGTTGAAATCTCATTCCATTTACATCGCATGCAATTGCTAATACATTCAAGTTCCCTAATCCCAAGGGACGTGTGCTGTTATATTAGCATCTCCTTGAAAATGTCTCAGATTTGGGACTAGCCCCCAATTTTATGGTGGAATACCCCAGTTCTGTTAAGGCAGATACTATCCTAAACTTTCAACCAATCAATGTGGACTAGAAGGAACACTTTGCGTAGGACTTTGATAGCCCAAAGAGACCTATTATAAATTTGAGTAAAGAAGACTATAACTTGCCTTAATATATTTACTTTGGGATTTTATTGGTGTTAAGCGTCTCACTCAATCAAGGATTTTATCAAATGTACATATTTATAATAACTTATATTAATTCAGGGAATTTTAGAATTAATTTATAAGGTCCAACCTCAGGTGGGTTCAAACTCTTTATTATAATTATTCCATCAACCTAGATTATATGCAAAATAATTAAGACTTTTATTTGTTATATTTATATTGCATTTTCTTTAAGCTTTTATTCAATAAGTTTAATTTTTACTTTGTAATAGAAACATAAATAAGTACCATCTTATATACTAGAAATAAATTAGTCCATATTTAATCCCCCGGTTGGTCAATTCAAGCTGCACCGATATAGGTTCCTAGGTAGTAGAGGTGCCCTTGAAGTGAGTACACACCAAGTCCAATCCTTAGCCAGAACAAATACGGGCACAAACTCGAAGACCAATGGATTCTCTTGAACTAATAAATTTCGTTCTTTCAATTCATGTAAATTGAAAGCATCTATAACCCATTTAATTTAAATAAATTATTGAAACTTGTATAATTTGAGTAAGCTGCGCGGGCTTATTAAAAATTATTCACAAATATTTTCTAACCTTGAAATAAAAATCACAAGTTCACATACATTATTCCAAATAATTAGATAAACAATAATCATTTCATATAGAAATAATATTTAGTTCACTTCTAACTTAATTATGCATTAAATAGGCAGGCTCTGATACCACTGTTGGGAACTGATAGTCAATTTGAACATGCATAACAGGCACGGCGGAAATTCAAAATTTTGTCCATGTCCCTAGGAACTCCTATTAGATGCATATAAATTAAATAAAGCTTTAACTAAATAAATTCTCAACTTAGATTAACATGCATAAGCTAGGCGTACTATAATTCTAAATTATATCATAGCATAAATATTTTATATTAAACATGTTAGAACTCAAAGTTATAATTTAAATATAAATTAAGCATGTAAAATAATCTAAGCATAATAATTGTTAAGTCTAAAAACGCTTAAAGAAAAGGACTTAATAATTAAAAGAGAAAATAAAAATATACATGTTGAAGCGTGCTTTAGCAGAACCTCTTTACACAAGCTTCCAAGTGTAGGATAGCCTCTATGAGGCTCCACATGAACCCCACCAACCGAAACCTCCCGAAAGGAAGAACCAAGGAGTCTTGAGTAGTTGTTAGACCACTCCAAAAGTCACACCCGAAAATATAAACTAAAATATTCAAGGTCCACTTGAATTGGTGCAATTTAGAAAGGAGAAATGGAGCTCTATTTATAGGGGAAGCAAAGTCTCCCGAATTTAATGTGGAATTAATGCTGATTTAATGTGTGATTTAATTGCCAATTTAAATACAAGTTTAAATTGGTGAATTAAATTAAATTTAAATTTATATATTAAATCCAATTTAAATACATAATTTAATTGCTATATTATATCCAATTTAAATATATATATTAAATTCAATTTAAATACATAATTTAATTGCTGCATTATATCCAATTTAAATATATGTATTAAATCTAATTTAAATATATCATTTAACTGCAGTATTATATATAATTTAAATATATGTATTAACTCTAATTTAAATATATAATTTAATTGCTGCATTATATTCAATTTAAATATAAGTATTAAATCCAATTTAAATACATAATTTAATTGATTCTCCTATCTTTTATTTTATGACCCTAATAAAATTAATTATCGGTCAAAATAAATTCTTGGCTTAACCAAAAAATGATCTAATCATTTTAATCAACACTTTAATTTATTTGTGACCCTAATAAAATTAGTTACTGGTCAAAATAAATTGTTGTTCTACCCAAATAATAATCCAATTATTATTATGTCATATTTTCATAAAAGAATAAATCTATTAATTCTTTACTCAGTCCGATAATGTCCCAATGTGTGTGACCTTATAGGATCCCGAAGTATTGAGTTGTTAAGGCTTAACCAACCTTTGTTCTATTGGAACCATTATATCGAGGGTCTAGACCGTGAATAGAACTCGATTACCTTAAACGACTGTAGTACGCCTCTAGCTAGGGTCTATCATCCCCCATTACTCGGAACGTCATTTGTGCTTATGACTTAATCCCGGTTAATGCAATAGTTATCCAGTGCGATGAACTCCTTCCATTCTTTAATATTAGTACCATCTGGTTTATAGGGTTCGGTTAAAGTGTTAACCCACTAATAGCAAGGTTGCTCCAAGCTATCCCAGTTATTAGCTTGTTACCGAAGTATATTGCCTTTTACCATAATGTGTTTGACGAGAAACCATTTCTATCAAACACATACTCTGATCGGAGGTTTATAGTAATTATCACTTCAACAAGCGGTCAGGTACAACTCCTTAATATATCCAGAGCGATGGATTCTTTCCGTCTACTCAGCTTACCAACGTGCTGTCATCACTATACCCGTAATCACCCATGACACCCTAAATTAATGAGTGTATAGAAATGACCCAAAGTATAGCAACAGTACGACACAAGGTAACCAGTATCTCAAGTATGAGGGTATTCGCAAAGCTTATTGCATGGAGATAAACACTAACACACTGATATATACACCAAGTGTTTATCTTACTGCGGTCTCCAATATATCTCGCAGATATATCCATGTGTCAAATTTAAGGCACCACCTTCAGTCCTTAAGAGATTGACTGCTTGGACCCTTTCCAAGAAAGTTGACCACATACTAGTCTTTCCGCTTCATCAATATCCTTTCTTGATGAAACTATGACTAGGGATAGTTTAGACATAATCATAATTGCACATGAAGCAGGTCTCACTAAATATAGTCCGACTATCATTTTCCTGACTTCATGCTATGATACGTCAAGAACTTTTGTATACATACATCAATGAATATATTTTAATCAGCTATAATATATTTATAAGTACGTCGATATAAATAAAAGATTAAATACCTTTATTAATTAAACAAAATATTCGTACTAGTACATAATTAAAATATATCGCCTTAATTGCCTTAAGGGCATACATCATATTCAATAAATGTAATACAATTTCAATGTTTACATCGAGGTATTGGCGGTGAATAACGCAGAATAAAATAAAATAGAATGAGATAGAATGCATCAGATAAAAAAGACACAGAAAATGAGTTACCTATTCTTTAAGGTCAAAGTGAATCATTTCATTTCTTCTAAAAAAGTGAATCCTTTCATTCTAAACTCTTTAATTCGACAAGTATTTGGGCATGTATATATTGATACAAAATTAAGCATTGTAGTAGCAAAATTTAGCTTTGTGTCAAATCTGACATTCCTTGTTATATAATTACCATGTATTGTGAAATTTGAATCAATATTAAGTTGTCTTAAACCTCATATATTTTATATAAATTAGAAAGAAAAAGAAAAGGAGGGGAGGATTGATGAGACAGGTGGAAGTATTAGTGTCTTGTAGCCAGAAGAAAAGGGTCGTTTTCCAAGATATGGATACTAATATTGGGATGGGAAAGGCCATTATTTGAAAAAGGCTAAGAAGAAAGACAAACCAAAAATCAATTATTGCAACAAATATTGATCACATTCATGGTGGGGTGTCCCTTTTTAGTGGAAAATGAGCCATACCCTTAGATGGCCATTACATTACCCAATTTCACAAACCCTACCACCTGCCTTACATACATCTTTTAGTAATAGAAATATTTAATTTTAAAAAAATTTAAAGCTCTAACTCAGAATCTTTAACTTCTTTCTCCACTTTAAAAGGAAACTGTGACTATTAAATCAAATCTAATAAAAGATAAATTTAATTAAAACGAATTAAACTTAAGTGAAATTTAAATATATTCAATGTATTTTATATCTAATAGAATTAATTAATTGAATCTGAATTAAACTTAAAATAAGTTAGAAGAATACATTATTAGTCTTACTTCCAAATGTGGGATGTATCATCATTGCCTTTGTTATTGAAAATGACCTATATCCCTATGTCCTAAGTGTCAACCAATGTTATTAAAATCATACAAGTCGATTCGACCGATTTTATTATAAATTAATCATGAATATGGTACGGTTTAATTTTAAAATAGTTTTAAAAAAAAGGTATGGCTCTTAAAAGTAATGTAAAAGACTAATAAAGCGTTGCAAAATATCAAGATAGCGTTGTAATAGACTCAGAAAGCAAAAAATGGGTATGATGTTCGATAAAAGTACTAATTACACTGATAATACCGATAATAATGCTAATAAAAATCTTTGCCGATGTGACATCCAGTACCGGTACGGTTTTGATAAGATTGGTGTCAACCCAATTGAATGTTTAATAGCTCTACTTCTTTTATGGAAATAAAGACATAAATTTGATTAAATGAATAATTGACTTATTTACAATTAATGATTTCAGGTTGTTTCCCTCTACGTTGGCAGGAGCACATGAAAAAAGGAGTCGAATTTACAGAAGAAAACAAAAAAACTGAAAAAGAAAGGAACAAAATCCCTTTTTGAGTTCAAATTCCCTCCTCTTTTTCCATTTTCTTATGTCCAAATAATTGTTCACAAATATATTTCATTTCCATTTTCTTCCTTCAAACTCACCTGAAATTTATCGACAACTTAAATTATTACAAAAAATTAGTTCCTGGGTTATTAATTAGTAATATATAATAAAACAACCAAAACTATAATTATATTCAAGTTTACCTGTTTCTTTTGAAGCTGGTTTTTTTACAGGAGATGATTTAAAGAATCCAACTTGATTTTCCAATGAAGATTTATCCTGCTCAACAATAAATTGTATAATACAAAAAACATGAATTATTACTATCAATTGCAAACGTGTTGCGGCCTATGCAACATGGAAACGAGAAAAGACACAGAAAACCGGAAATACAAAAAAATAACGTGATTTCAAGTTTCCGACATGGACACGGAAAAAAAATAAATTTTTTGGAGTTTCCGTGCTTCACAGGTTGGAGCAAAATTATTAAAAGTACCTTAAAACAAGCTGCAGAAAAACCTTGTGAAAATTCCAACACATTCTTATCCCTTGAAGCTTGGTTATTTATGCCTTCTTTCTGTATAGATCATTAATTAATTATAATAGTAATAATCCAAAAAAATGAATAAACCTAAATTGGAAAATTAATTAGTTTTTTTTTAAATTTGCTTCATATGGACTTAAAATAATAATAAAGGAAAACCTTATCACCCCGCCCGAATGTGAACTCGAACATGCGACCTCTAGAATCACAGATTCAAGGCTCAACCACTGGACAAAGCCTTTGCCAGTGAAAAATTAATCAATTACCTCAAGAGAAGTAGCCGTATCATCATATTGGTGGTGATTTCTGCCAAATTTTTTAGTCTTCTTTTTGGATTTATTTTTATTGGTATAAGCTTCATCATAATGTGGAGGGCCAGAAGATGCATCAGAAACCATAGATAAATCTTCTTCTTCTTCAATCAAAATTTGCTGATTTTTGGAAAAAGAAGACTGGTCCAAATACATTGTCCAACCAGATTCACACCCACTATCCATTTTAATTTCAACAAAATATATAAGAGAAATGAGATGAAAAGAGAGGAATTGAAGAAATGTAGAATTGAAGGACTAATGATGAATTGTTGAGCTAGTGTTGGGGTTAAATATAAGAGAGAAATTATATGGGAATTTGTCCTTAGTTGGTTCTTTTATCAGTACGTGGATCAATCAAAGTTGCCAGTTGGCTTTGAGTAAGAGAGAAAAGAAACAACAAAAGGTATAGCCTATACATTATTGATGTGGGAGCTCTCATCATTTCATGCATAACTCTAGTAACAAATCCACCTTAATCATTTCTTTAATTATTTGTATGTTAATGGTGCATTGTATTAAATAATAATTAACAGAAACGAACTGTACATGTTTCAATTATCGTGTCTATTCCATTTAATATTATATATATGTAACGCCCTTGTACAGGAAGCGTCACCTAACAATAATCACCTAATAAATAACTCTACTTTACTATATAGAGTTCAATACTTATAGATTTATAATATGTACAAATATCAATATAATGTTTTAGACTCTAAATTATTCTCCAAATATTTCTCAATGCCACTTTACATTTCTCACACTCTAGTACATGCCATTATTCTACAAACCATAATATTATATTGAATTACAAATCCACCTCGAGTTTTTCCTTATTTGCTCTTCAAGCTGATCCACTCATTCCACTTTGGTCCAAGCTATCTACAAGTTCTCCACCTATGTGTAGAAAAAAATAACTACACGCTAAGCAATTTGCTTAGTGGTGTCCATAAAAGAAATATAACAACTTTGAATATTTTTAACACTTCAAAATAGAAACCAAGATTTTTCATTAGTCAAAAACAAATTAACCAACTTTATGGAACCAAATCACAAAACTTATATAGTAATCCTTTCAAAGTACAATCAAATTTATATCCAATTTTTTTTCAAACACTTTAACCATATATTGCCCAAAGTAAATAAGTCCTGAATAACGGTAAAATGGATGCGGGAGCGGACAAGCCCGAAGCCAAAGCTTCAAAATTAATATATCGGTCAAGCCCGAAGCCGAAGCTTCAAAAATCAATATATCGGTCAAGCTCGAAGCCGAAGCTTCAAAAATTAATATATCGGTCAAGCCCGAAGCCGAAGCTTCAATATCAATATATATATATCATAATATCGGCCAAAGCCCGAAGCCAAAGCTTCAATTGTTTGTACAGTACTGTACCCCCTTTATTGGCGCCAATCTACCCTGACCCGTATTCTACTCGTTTAATAAGGGCAATAAATCAAAATAACATCTTAAAAATTCCAGTATAAACCATTAATTATAATTCAACATAACTTCAGTAATTATGAAATCCAAATCCCAAATTTTTAAGCATCAAACTTCAATTAAAACTCAAAATCAATATCATACTTTCCAGATTTTTTTCAGGTTTCATAACCTGACTTTCCCTACATTTTTCACTATCAAAACATCATCCAATCGAAAAACTTTCTTCTAAACATAATTAGCCACATGTCTCAGCTTTCCAAAACCACCAGAATCACAGAAATCCAAATTGTATAACCAAAGTTATGATCAAAATACTAAACAGTGTACCAAGGTGAGATTTTTCGAAAATAGATTTCATGACTCAACTTCAAACGAAAATTTCACATTGAAAATGAACGAAATTCAACAAGGTTTCTTCAGATCATATATTCCTTACTTTCTGTAGATATCAAAAAAATCAAGAATAGTTCAAATCGGATTTATATAACAAGAGAAAATATTAAAACAAAACAGGTATACAATCTGGAAAATTTTCCGATAAATCGAGAAATCGAAATTCGAGACACAAACCTTTTTCTATGCTCTTTCTAGCTCTCTTCTACCTCTTTTGCCTTTGATTTACTTGCAATAGCTTCCTCTACAACAGCCATATATAATTCTATCAAGATATTGCATAAATAAACTTCCTAATATCATAAATATGCTTAATCTACCATGAATTCTACTAATTAAGCTTTAATTTCACCAAAAATCACTCACCTCAAACTCGGGTTACTATTCATCCGAATCTTAATATCTGAAATCCTCCTCTTCTAGTCTTGATTGGCTTAAATTGATGATGATAGAGGGCTTAAGGATCGATTTCTAACAAGAATTCGAAGTTAAATCGAAGAAATCGGAAGTTTTTGGATAATGGAAAATTTGATAAGGGAGAAGAGAAGAATGGATAAGAAATGAAGATGAAGAATGAGAAGAGAGATGCTGATATTATGTATGTATATTTTTTTTTTCAATTTTCAATATTGCCCTTGGACAAATAATTAAATGACCAATTCATCCCTCTTACTTAATTAGCTCTTATTTCCTCATGCCTTATATCCAATAACAATAATAGCAATAAAAAAAATTTCCATGATATTTTAACACCATAGTAATTTATTATAAGCAAATTTTTAGAAATTTCGGTTCGTTACAATATATATATATATATATATATGCGGATTTAAATTTATTGTTCTTAAATCGGTATTCTCTTTTATATCCCTTCATGTATTATTTGATATGTATTATATTTATAGGAGAGATAAATTGTAAAAGAATATTAATAAAATATATACGTATCAATATTTAAATGAAGGACGTAAAAGAAGACATCAATTTAAAGCAACAGATTTGAATCCTATATCAGCTAACTAGGGTAGATAATTGTCAAATATGAAAGAAAACTAAAATGGAAAAAACTTTTAAAAAATTCCACGTGTGAGAAATTAAAAGAATAATATTTAAAGAGACAGAGACCCTTCTTTAATTTAAAAATTAAAAATTTATTAATAATTAATTAATTATTTTTTCATTCCAATTAAATACTTTCTAATAAATTCTTAACTCTTAAATTAAAGAAATATATAAAAAATTAGGTGCATAATATAAAATTCGTAAAGAGATATTGTAATAAAGGTTAACATATTTTGTTTCCTAATAAAATCAAGAAATAATTAGCCCCTTAAGTTTAGTTAGCAAATTTTACTAGATATGACCATTAAATTTGAAAAGTCTCTTCTAACTTATTAAATTTGATAAATGTACACGTATAAATTCTTTACTATTATTGATTGTCTTTTTAAAGATATTAATTTTTTTATTATTAGAAGGTGAAACCTAATAATAATGGACTCGTCAATGCACTTTTTATTAAAGTTAGAAGTTGGTAAAGATTTATAAAAATTAAGGCGGAATCTAGTAAAAAAATGTCGTGGTCAATATACATTTAGCTTAACAAATATAACTTGGCTGGAATTTGCATGACTTATGCATACACCGTGTTTTAAAAATTAGGCTAGTCGGTCGCTTAGGTGGTGTTTAGGTGGAGTTTTTTATAACACCGTCGTAATTTTAGGTAGTCGGACGGTCCTAGGCGGTTGACCGATTTAGGCGGAACTAGGCGGTCTAAGGCGGAGCTAGACGGTCTTAGGCGGGTCTTTTATTTTAAAAATCGGCCTAGGCGACTGTCTAGGCGGGATTTTTCAGAACACAAATCGAAAAACATGATTTAAATTATTTTTTTTATATTTTATATTATTATAATTTATTTTTTAACTAAATTTATATTTTTATATATTAAAAAATATTTAAAAAATAAAAATATAAATCCGTCTAACTCCCTCCTAAATTTTATCTAAACCCCGTCTAAATCCCATTTAAATATTTTAAACCTTCGACCGCCCGACTAACACCTAACACTTTTTAAAATATTGTGCATACAGCGTATAGATACTTTGTATTAGCACACTTGTTGTTGTAGAGAGGGTCTTGCACGTGGTAGATTAATAATCATTTGATTTTCCCTTATATTTTTATATGTATTCTTATTTGTTTTGTCTTATTAGTAATAATTGATCAAGTTAACAAATAATTAAAAGTAAACAAGAAATAGATGTGGACATAATAGGGTCAATTATTGAGTGGTTAGTGTTTAAAATAGAAAAAACAAATGAAAGGGGGCACGGTGAGATTTGTATGGCTAATAGGCTTAATGGGCAGGTCCGGATATTTTCGGACCCTGAATAAAATATAAAATATAAGTCCTTAAAGAATGAATAAATATTTTTAATAATAAATTTAATATTTTTTTAATAAATAACAAAAATTATTAAATCCAGAAATATAAATATATTTTTAATTATTATATTATCATTTGAATATTTTGATTAATCAAACATTTTTTAAGAAAATTTCAATTAAATTTACTTAAAAATTTTTATCTAAAATTATATAATCGATTTTATTTATAATTGATATATTTTGAAAGAAGTAATAATACAATGACTTCAAATAATTATTTGATAAAATGACTTTAATTCAAAATACGATATTAAAGTCTTTAAAATATATATTCTTAGAAAAAAAAATTGCACAAATGCGTTGATGAATACAAAGAAAAAAAATTCACCCACACTAGATGTGAATCGAACCTAAATTATCTAGATGTCACTAATTAAATTTTTACCAATGGACTAACAAATTGGTCAATCTAAAATTTATATTGAAATAATTAAACTAATATTTCTTTTTTTTAAATTAAAAAGTATATATCAAATTCTTATTGTCAAATATGTGAAGCCAACGTTTTAAATTAGAAGATTTAATTAAAAATTTGAAACAAAAATTTAACACCAAAATTATTAGACCGTGAGAAAAAAGTAATATATTTAGCTAATTATTTAAATCTTATATAGACTTAAACTAATATCAAATATAAAAAAATTACTTAAAAATTAATCTTAATTACTAATATATAATAAAACATTAGATACTTAAAACTCTTGTTAATTCTATTGGACTTTAAAATATTAAAGAGATAACAATAATATATATAAATATTTAAAAACTACATATATTTAATATATAAATAAAAATTAATTATATTTTTTTATTATTATATTATATAATTTAAAGGATTAAAAATATAATTTTAGGTATTATTGATGAATTCCTTACTTTAATAAATTATATAAAAAAAGTAAACTTTTTTGAAAGAAGAATAGAGTTGGATCGAGAAAAAGAGAGTTGATAAAAAAAGTGTAGAGACACCTAGGATTCGAACCTCATTTGTAGGAGTAGGGAAGCAACATCCCTACCGCTGGAACAATACTCTTACCATGCTATTAATTTATACCTTTTTATTTATATATTAATTCTTATACACATCCAAAACCCAGGATCCTGAGCAATCGCTCCATCAGCTCCTTCTAAAGGTCAGCTCTAGAATAAATAGTTTCCTATTTTAAGGAAGAAATCACCCCCTAACACTTATCATAGCTGTTTTCGAGTCCACTTCTATAAATGTTAGTCAATCTTTTGTGCCTTTTTCATTAATTTATTAGTTAATACTTCCATATACTTATGCGAATTATGTCAAATAAAATAAAGTATTTACCGATAACAAACATAATGATATTAAATACTTTTTAATTGACCTGCAGCTCAATTGATACATCTTATAAATGATTAAAGTGGAGGTAGGAGATCCGACATTTAATACTTCGTCTCTTTAAAATTCATAATTATAAAACATATTTTTACTTGTACAAGTGCATTTTTATTAAATATAAGTAAAAGTTATATCTCACCTTGAACGTGACTTGAATTTAGTTAACTCTTTTTCCTTCTCAAAAAAGCTGGTCTATAAATTCTCGATCTACCAAGCTTTTGACCTTTAACCCTAGAGCTTCAATGTCTCCAAGCTCTTAAGCTTCACATCTTCTTAGCATTCTTGTCCAACAATCATGTCATAAAGATTTAATATCTAAAAGGTTTCACTACATTAATAATGCAAATTGAACATGTGGAACGAGAATCACGTTCGACTCTGACTAAATATATTTATACAGGGATAAATAAGTTTCGTCATAAAGAAAATATCTCAATAAAGACATTGTAATTTGTTAAAAATGTCATCAAAATTAATTTATGAGAAATAAAATTGCATGGTGTACCATTGAACACCAAAATTATTAATTAATGCATATGCACATAATGAGATTTTATATTATGCACCTGACTTTTTATAACCTTCTTTAATTCAAAGGTTTAGAATTTATTAACAATTAATTAATTAATTTTCCACTCCGATTAAATACTCCATAATAAATTCTTAACCCTTAGATTGAAGAAAAATGTAAAAAATCAGGTGCATAATATAAAATCCCACGCATACTTGATGGTTACAATAATAACACGAAATCAATTTGGGTCAACTAAAATATCTTTTAAGTAATGGAAACAAAGAATTAAGAATGAAAAATGTAACAAGTATAATATGATAAAAATATTATCGACTCAAGAGAAGATGGAAAATGGGACAAATATTAGGATGTTGGTGTGAATAAATCAATAAAAAAAATGGACCCATATAAGCAATAAATTCACAAATATGCACATGCTCCCGTTGTTTGCTTCTGCTGTGGCCCTTTGCCAGTCCATCTCCCCTAATCACATTCCTCTAAATTACATTTTCAAACCAAAAATTTAATTGAATTAAATCAAATCGAATTAAACTGAATTAAATATATTTGGTTTGAATTTAGTTTATAAAATTTGTGATTTTTGATTTTATTTCGGTTCGGTTTTAATTTCATTTGGTTTAGTATGATTTTGGTTTGATTTGGTTCGGTTTAATTTTTGAAATGACAGAATAAAAAAGAAAGAAAAGCGAATTAAACTGAACCGAATTATTTCAGTTTGATTTTCATTTGCTATGTTCCCTCTTGATGATTTTTAATTTAATTCAGTTCGATTTTTGAATCAAACCAAATTTTACTCTGCCTTATTATTAATGTGAAATATTTCAAAAGTTATGAGTTATTTTTTGAAATTTTTTTTATCAAGTTATATTAAAAATAGAGAAATTTATGTTTCCAACACATGTATTCGGGCTCCCGTAAAAAGGGTATGAAATAATTGATCTATTGCTTTCTAGATGGGCTTAAAGTAATTGAAATGCTAATCTGAAACAACATGGACCGAAACTATGCCAATTACGTAGTAAGATAGAGGTCAAAAATGTTATTTTGCCCTTATAACTACGTTTCCATAATTCCATACTTCATCCAATATTCCTACTTTCTATAACTAGTTCCTTTTTTTTAATAATATAAAAAATGTTATTGGGATTTAATTACATTAAACTTGAATGGAGAATTCTTCAAAGTAAAAAGTCAACGTTTGGCCACGTATATGTAATAAGTTGGTCACAAAACTGGTTTACAATCTCCCATTTAATTTTTAGTATATTTTACGCTTTAGAAGAAAGTAGTCAAGAGTACGAGAAATTTTGAAAAAATAATAAAAGTGACACATGTCAAAATTAAAAGAGATATAAACGGGATATTGATTTTGAAAATAATAAATTTTATATAGGAAGATAAAATTTCGACATTTTAGTGCATTGTGTGGCAATTAATAGGAATGACGATGAATCTTGTACTAACTTGAATTTGTGGTCTTGAATCCATTTTTTAGAATCTATATTTTAAATTTTTAAATCCGATCGTATCTAAGTTCAGAAAAAATTATAGAGCTGGATCGGATCTACAAATTAGATCCAAATCCGGACTGTAGATCCATTTTATAAAAATAATTTTGTAAAATTTAAGAAATATCAAAAGTTTTATCAATTAAATGCTATAACTAAATTCAAAAAACTATTAAATTTACTAAGTATAATAACTTAATTTTGGTAAAATAATATCCACAACTTGTTAGGAAATATTTTTTTACTGAAAAATATAGTCTATTAAATTAAATCAGAACTAATAACAGCTTTAATTAAAGGTGGACAAATCTCCCTATATGTCGAAGAATCAGCTGTTCTAACTAACAATTATGCAGTATGATTCACAGACAGATCGACATTAACATTCAAAAACTACTCTAAACATATTACCGAAGTTAAAACACCGGACAGAAACAACCAGCACAAACAAACGAAACTTGCTTCTACACAAGACAAACAAGCGATATGGCAAGACAAACCAACAATAAAATAAAATAAACGTTGCAATCTATATTTTTTTAATCTCAACTAACGTTTTCGATCCACAACCATAAGAACTTCTGCGTACGCCATACCATCAACCGTTGTTGCAGATCTACAGATCTAGAACGATCTTGCTTAAAGGAGATAAATCTGGATACCTACTGTGAAAAATCATACAAATATATTGTCTAAAGGCGGATGAAGTCTAATCCAGCTATCAAGATTGAGATGTGTAGCATCAGATCCATGATTGAAGAAGCCGATTTCATCGTGGAAACAAAAAAATTAGCAACGAATTATTCAACATAAAAGGAAAACATTAAAATTCTTAAAGTGTGAAGGAGGAAAAAGAAACCTAAAACTTTCTCGTTCCTCCTCAACGAGAGATTAAAAAGAATTGAGTATAGGCTAAAAGAGAAAGAGGGGTGGCTAGAAATTTTTTATACGTAATTTGTTAGGAAACATTAGATGCACAATAAGCCATTTATTTGCAAAAAAAATTTTGATTAATTTAAAACATTATATTATCTCCAATTTATTTTTTATAAGTTCTTTTAAGGCTTCTTTATACCATTCTAGGTTTTCCTCGTTTCTTTTCTGCATTATTATTAACAAAGAAACTAGGGGATCTATGTCTAGATTCTGATCTTCTAATAAATTTATTTTTTATAAGTTCTTTTAAGGCTTCTTTATACCATTCTAATTCTTGATTATTAGCAGGTATAGCTTTAGCTCGTATAGTGATATCAGGGTTTATAATTTCTAATTTATATTCAATAGGGTTTCTATTCCAGTAATTTTGAGGATCTTCTCCTATTATTTCCAATTTCTCAAGTCTAGATTGCTATTGTAGAATTTCATTGTCTAAAATTATATTATTTAGTTGGCTCTTTTAGTCTCTTTTAGTCCCCGTGTTCCTCGAATGGATCTCTTAGTTGTTGAGAGGGTTGCCCAAAAGCAGTATATAAGGCATACCCGGTAAAACTTACAAGTAAACCAGATATAGAGATAGCGACTAGGGTTGCTGTTTCCATTATTATATGATTTCAAGACCACAATGGATCTATGATAAGATCATTTATTTACAACGGAATGATATACAAAGTCAACAGATCTCAATTAATACAAATAGGATTCAATTTATGGCTACACAAAGCGTGGAGGGTAGTTCTCGATCTGGTCCAAGACGAACTGTTGTAGGGGATTTATTGAAACCATTGAATTCCGAATATGGTAAAGTAGCTCCTGGATGGGGAACGACTCCTTTAATGGGTATCGCAATGGCCCTATTTGCGGTATTCCTATCTATAACTTCGATCTGGTTTTGAACCTCAACTTTTTCTATAATTCAGTTATACTTTTGTAATTTTTTATAGTTTGATTATGTTTTTGTATAAATTTTTATACATTTTCAGAATAATAATACTATCTTATAATTTTCTTGTTGGCTCGATCTTAAATTAAAATTTTACAGAAAGTTTTTCTTCAAACTTAGAATTTTCAATTCAGAATAAGCAAAAGGCCTTGGAAAATTTTCTGGGCAAAAGATGTAAGTCCCGTTTTCAAAAAGTACCAGTTGGATGAGCTAAATTTATACAGAAAGTTTTAAGTTTAAGGGAATCTGGAAGTAATAAAAACAGTTGAAATTTAAATCATAGGATTCGATTTTAAAAGAAGTTTTTGGTTGAAATTTAAATTTCCTTATTAAAAAATCTATTAATAGATTATCTGGATAAGAGAAATTCAGGTTAGGTGTTTTCAACAGAAACTCTCTTTTAAAAATTTCTTTCTAGCATTTAATTTCAGCAAAGGTTAGCCATAAGAAGTTATAATACCTTATAATAATTCAGATATACTTGCAAAAACGTAATCAGACTCTATAATAATTCAAACAGACAAAATTGCAATAATTTTAAAATACGTAAGCAATGATGTCAGATTTTATAATAATTCATACCGACAAAATAATGAGTCATAGTTGCAATAATTCTCAAATACGTAAGCAATGACGTCTATAATAATCCAAACAGACAAAGTTGCAATAATTTCCAAATACGTAAGCAATGACGTCATATAAAGATCCGGTAATCCAACAAGTAACCGGTATACTTTACTTTTTTCGGCTATAAATTAGAATGTTTCTCTGCAAAACATACACACCACAACTCTCTCTCTCTCCTTTTCTCACTCTCTCTCTTTCTTTCTATAAGCATAAGCCTGCAGAAAATCACCATAGAAAATCATAAGCTCAAAAGGTATACTTTAAATACTTGGCTTTGTTTTTAAATACTTAGTTTTTATACATTCAAATAAGTATCCTCTCCTTTCTGAATTGCACCTAGTGTGATCTATTCAGTTAAGTGACGAGAAAATTTTTGTCATGCTTAGAATTTTAAGAATTAAAGAAAGATTAGAAAGAAAAGATATAGAGATAAATAGAAGAAAACAATTAATACTTTTTTATTCAAACCAAATAAATTCATATACTAGACAAGTGGGATTAGAAACTGCTAGTTTAAATAAAGCAGGACTTCATAGACATATTCATACTTTAATAGGCTGGAAAGTTCGATTTATAACTAGATATACTGAAGAATTAAATCGTTATACTAAAGAATTAGCAGATATTGAAGCAGAAATAAAAGAATTAAATTTAGAATTAACTTCTGTAGTTTTATCAGAAAGTTCTGATACTACTTTTAGATTTTAAATGAATAGAATTTTAGAACTCAAAGATAAACTAGAAAGAAAAGAATTAGAACTAAGACGAAGTAGAATTATAGTAAGATTTTATACTGATAGAATAAGAATACATACTGAAGAACTAAGAACAGAAAATTCAAGAATTTATAGATTCTGTCATATACTAGTAAGCTGGATGAGAAAAACCTTAGACAGATATACAGAGGAATTAGCTCTTTATAATACTAGAATACCAATTTTAGAAAGGGAAATACGAGAACTAAATTTAGAATTAACTTCTTTAGTTCTTTTAGAAAGTGCTGATACTTCTTTTAGAATTTAGATGAATAGAATTCTTAGAATTCAACAAAATTTAGAATACTTAACCGATAGGTTAAGGAGAATAAATTATAACTTAGAATTTTATCAAAACAGTTTAGAAATTTGTAATACTGATATAATAAATTATAAAGGATATTTTGATTTATATAACTGGCATAGAAAACATATAAAAGAATATATTAATCAAATTTATCATCTCAGAATTGCTAAAGAAAACTTAGAAGCTGAAATAAAATTTTATAATCTTGAATTAACTTCTATTATTTTAGAAGAATCTGATAATTTTAATATACATTTCTAATAGAAGCCGTAATTCAGGACAAACACCCCCCAATTCCTGGTATCAGAGCGACGGAAGTAGATACACTGGAGAAATATAGAAAGTTAGAATACTTAAATTTAGAAATACCTTATAAGGCTAATACTTTAGATACTAATAATCTTTTTAGACAAAATCTGATAAAATTAGAAGAGATAAATACTAAACTAGAATTAATATCTGTTTGTGTATTTGTATTAGGTATTTTATCTTCTACTAATCCTCTACTCCCCTCGAAAAAAGTTTTAGGAGTAATGGGTATAGAGAAATTATTAAAACTAAAACTTATATAGTCTTTTGTTATGACTGCCATTCTATTATCATGTATAAGATAATCTAGTCCTAAAATGGCTAAATATCCCAGTTGGTATAAATTTCGTATAGGAATATTTGTTATAGTAGTTATTAGTTTATCCTTATTTATATCTATTATTTCTATTAAAATTTCTGGTATATATTGTGAACAAGTAGTTATACTACCATCCATCTGTCTACCAATAGTAGGTTTATCAAGATTATGTTTGTATTTTGAAGGTATTAGTTTGTCGTCTATCTTAGATGTTGAACATCCAGAGTCTATTAATGCTAATCCTTGTATTTTAAAATCTTGTATAATACATGTTATTTTAATAGTATAGCTAGTGTAGGGTGCTTCGTAAGGTTGTCTATTAATTCTGTGGTAGTGAAATCTTTTTTCGTATAAGTCTAATAAGATTTCATCAGTTATATCTAATTCTAATAGTTCTAAAATATTCTGTTGACTATTGTTTTGTATATACTGGTCTATTTTTTCTTCTTCTAATTGACTAACTCTGCTTTCTAAGTTAGCAATTCTATCTTCCATAAGTCTAAATCTTTCTCTCCAAGTTCTTTGTTCTATATTATCTGTAAAGGTATAAGAGTTTCTAAATTCTGTTGTTAATGTTGGCCATTCTAAATTATTAGATTCTTCCCAACAAAATTTACAAATCTCTGTATAACAGTTATTACATTGAGCTCTTAATTCTATGATTGGGTATAAATGACATTTATAACATTCTCTATCATCATTGCCCTTTCTAAAATTCCAAGTATGTTCTACACATTCTGTTCTATCCATAAATTCTATTTTTATATTTTTGTATCTTTCCATTACTTCTAATAAGTCTGTTGGTTCATTATCATCTTCTTCGTCAGAGGTATATTCTTTTGTGCTACTGACTATTGAGTATATTGTTTCACTATCACTAACTTCTTCAGTTACTGCTAGTAAGTCTATATTAATATTGTCTACTAGTCTTGATTCTTTAGTATGTATGTTATGTTTATTAGGACATTTAGTAGATAAATGACCTATTTCTCCACATGCATAACATGTAATTGTATCTCTGTATTGTCTCTTTTCATTAAATCGTCTAACATGTCTTTTAGGATTTAAAAATGGTTTCTTAGCATCAGTTTTAGATTTTCTAATATAGTATACTTTTCTTGTTTTATTATAAGGTTTTCTCCTTTTATTAAACTGAGTATTCTTATTTCTAGGTTTTCTATTACAAGAGGTACAGGCTTCTTGTCCGTATTGTTGAGGTGTATAAATATTATTACAGAATCCGTAATTGTCTTTCATTTGTCTTTGTATACTTATTTCTGTACATTTCTTTTCTAAATGTTTCATTATCTGGTATACTAAAGTATTTATGTTTAAGGTATAATTATAGTATGAGCTCCTAAGTCTTGTCTAGTCATGCCTTTTATTCCTATTATAATAAGGCCTAAGTGTGTATATTTATATCCGTCTTTAGCTATTTGTTTAGCTACAGATTTCTCAAGGAGAGGTATTCTAACTATGTCTTCATCCCCACATTTTATAGATTTTTCTTCTGTTTTTCTAAGAAGTCTATATTTTTCTGTCCAGTTACCCTTTTGATAGAGTATTTTTGGGTTTAAAAGTTTCTTTTCATTCTGCTTATAATTTTCTAAGTCTTTTTCAATGTCTATACCTTCTGTTAAATTTATTTCTTTATTATGTTCTTTAGGTCTTATTCCAAAAATTCTTTTTATTTTATTCTCACTTTGTATTTCTGTAGCAGTAGAATTACTACTACTACCTCTCAAAGTATAACTTCTTCAAAAAAATTTATTATTCATTATTTGGAGGATTGTATGTTATAAAAGTATCAGTTATGATTGGGTTTAGTCTAACTCCTTGATCTCCTAAACCTTTTATTATATTGTTCTGATTACTTATTATTATATTCGACAGGTTATCTAAACCTTCGTTTTTATTCTTCGCGTCGTTATATATATTTTCTAATAGACCTTCTAAAGTTTTTAACTGTGGTTCTAAGTTATCAGATATTTGTGAGTCTTTTGGTATTAATTCTAGTTTAGTATTTATCTCTTCTAATTTTATCAGATTTTGTCTAAAAAGATTATTAGTATCTAAAGTATTAGCCTTATAAGGTATTTCTAAATTTAAGTATTCTAACTTTCTATATTTCTCCAGTGTATCTACTTCCGTCGCTCTGATACCAGGAATTGGGGGGTGTTTGTCCTGAAGTATTTAAGGTTTGTCCTAGTATTTCTGGACTAGTATAAAAAGAAGTTAAATATTTCTTTGCCTCAGTATAAGCTTCTTGTATAGATAGGTATTTTTTGTATTTGGGGTCTTTGTGCTTGGTATTTTGTATTACTTGTTCCCATGTCTTGTATATTCCTGGTTGAGGACCAGTGTATATAACATAAGCAATATTATTATTATTTCTTTGTGTAAAGTATAAACTGAATCCATTTATGGCAGCAATGGCATGCTTATCATCCTTTCTCTTGACTGCTACCCATAAATTATCTAGTAGGATTCTCTCAGTATCATTCAGTATTGTTCCTTTGGGATAGTTAAATGCCCAAGAGGTTTCTCCGAAGTCTGAAAAGTTTAATTTCTCTGAAAAGACTAATGCCTTAGTCTTTGGTTGATTTCTATTGATTATGGCTAAGTCTTCTGGTAAAAGTCTATTTTCTGGTATAACTGGGGTATTTATTAGCTCGTCTATTGTCGGTCTTGAGGAGGTATTTCCTTGGTATCTAGGAAGCTTTCCTCTTCCTCTGTCTGACGCTCTCATCGTATTTGTCTTTTCTTCCTGTATTATGTATTTCCTGTCAAAATTAAATTATCAAATTGTAAGAGTCTAGATAGTATATCGGCAATATTATTATGATCACCTTGTATATGTTCTAATGTAGGTTTATATCCTTTCTGTAATAAAAGTGATGTTAATTTATGCCATCTTTTATAAGAAGATCTTTTCTTTTCTTTTTTCAAATTATTATAGTATTTGACTATAGCAATGCAGTCTGTTCTAATTGTGAATTCAGTTTTACCAATTATAAAGAATTCAAACGATTCTAAAGCATAGTATATAGCTAGTAATTCTGAGTCTATAGTACTAATTTCTCCCTTTTCCTTAAAGGATCCACTAGTATATCTACATATTCTTTCTTCAGTCTTATTAGAAGTCTTATGGGGTTTACTTATTAAAACAGCTCCCCATCCAGATGCTGATTCATCTGTTTCTATTATTAAATAGTCTGTATCTAATGGTATTTCTAATTTTGGTAATTTCTTTACTCTTTCTTTCAAAGTTCTAATTATTTCATGGTCTTTATAATTTAATTTCTCAAAAATCTCTTTACCAGTCTTTAAGTATAAAGGTTTTAGGTATTTAGATAAGTCTTTTATAAAAGGTCTAGCATAATTCAACAATCCTAAAAATTGCTGAAGTTGTTTCTTTTCTTTTATGTTTTCTGGAAATTCTAGTATTTTAGTAGTTATATGAGGTTGTAATTCTATTTGTCCTTCTCCAATTACAACTCCTAAGAAATTTATTTTTGTTCTTCCCAATTCTATTTTCTTCTTAGATATTATTAATCCATTCTCTTCAAATTTCTTAAAAACTTCTTTAAGATGTCTATTATGATCTTTAGCTGTTTTACTAAAGACTAGTATATCATCTATGTATACTGCAGTAAAGTCTGTAAGTTTCTCAAAGATTTTATCCATTCTTTTCTGAAAAACTGCAGGTGCATTCTTAAGACCTAATGGCATTACTGTCCATTCCCAGTGTCCTATAGGGTTTGGGCAAATAAATGCGGTCCATTCTATTGAGTCTTTGTGCATTCTAATCTGATAGTATCCTGATTTTAGATCAAATTTACTCATGAATTTTGATCCTTGTATTTTATTTATAAGCATTTCTTTATTGGGTATATCATATCCATTATTTTCAGTATTATCATTCAGTTGTTTATAGTTTATAACCATTCTAGGTTTTCCTAGTTTCTTTTCTGCATTATTATTAACAAAGAAACTAGGGGATCTATGTCTAGATTCTGATCTTCTAATACAATGAAATTCTACAATACCAATCTAGACTTGAGAAATTGGAAATAATAGGAGAAGATCCTCAAAAATACTGGAATAGAAACCCTACTGAATATAAATTAGAAATTATAAACCCTGATATCACTATACGAGCTAAAGCTATACCTGCTAATAATCAAGAATTAGAATGGTATAAAGAAGCCTTAAAAGAACTTATAAAAAATAAATTTATTAGAAGATCAGAATCTCGATCAACATTTTCCTTATTTCTACAAATTAATAAACCCCAATTCAAAAAATTAATCACTATCTCATCTAAAAATTCAATAAATGTCTCAACATTCAGGAAATAAGATATGATCAGCACTTACTGAAATGTCCTAAAATTAAGGAAATATGCAGAGTTTATCATCAGTAGTTATTAAGTTAATTAATCAAAATCAAAGCCCCAAAGCATCGACTTATTCAAATCAATAGGCAGCCCACATAACACAATTCCAAAAGCAACGCCGTACCCCCATTTTCAGATAACTCCACACCACCGGCGCCACTTAGCATGCACAGGAGTCTCCATTTTTACGGAGCCGAAAACCTCACCGTTAAAGCTTATTATCTCTTTGAGTCTGCAAAAACTCAGCAAAAGCGAAGCGGTGGCCGGCAGAGTAGGACCAGCGATGGTGAGAATTGGATGGGGAGTTAGATAAAGGGAAAGAGAGGTGGCCGGAGCGGGTAAATTAGTTTTGGCTTTGATTCCACGAAGAGAGCGAGCAGCGCCGTTGTAACTCGTAAGCTAGAAGTTGTGTCAAACTATGATGCACGGACACTGAGTGTCCGCGTGTCGGACACGTGTCCGAGTGTCGGACACGTGTCCGACACCGACACGCGTCGGACACGCGTTGGACACGTGTCCGACACTCTATTTTTAAAACGGACACGCCACGTAAGCTCGACACGGCACGGACACTTCTTGAACACTTCTCGGACACGGTACAACGTCGTTTTACACCATCTTCTCTTGCTTCAGACTCCGGTGTCGGCAACTCACGGTGCTTCAGAATCCAGCGACAACAAAATCTGCTGCTTCTTATGGTAACTCCAACACCAACAAGTCAACTGAAGATGAAAAGATGGTGAAGAAGGAGCTCGGTTCAACCACCGGAGATGAAAACATAACCAGATAAAGTAAAGAAAGAGACGAGAGTGAAGAAGAAAGAGAGAAAAATACTCTACAATTCAATACTTTTGGTATAGGGAATAGGGAAGAGAGGTAGCTGGATGTGGAGAGATGGTATACGGCTGTAATAATGAATGACAGCCTTTTTTTTCAATTTTTACTCTTAATTTAAAGTTATACATTGGTTTTACCAAACAAAATATATTAATAGAAATTTCACTTAAATCAACATTAAATTAAAGTACAGGTGTAATTCACATTTCAAATATAAAATATAAAGGACAGAAGTTAGAATTTTGTTATGCATAAATATTTATTTTTGACAATTTTTTAGTTGCCGTGTCCCAGCCGTGTCTAAATACATATTTTTTCAAAATTGCCGTATCTGCGTGTCCGTGTCCGTGTCGTGTCGGACACTCGAGGCATGTCCGTGCAACCTAGGTGTCAAATTAACCCAACCAAACACGAGTCTTCTTCCAAAGGTCGCGTATTTCAATGGCGTAACGGCCCCATAGCCTCTTTCGGACACCTCCGTAATGTCCTCTTAAAGAAGAAGTCGTTGAAGAGAGAAGAAGAAAGACAAATTTGTTGAAATTTAAATTTAGGAACTAGGGTTCATTAATATGGTAGGAAAAAGGGAGTAAAATGTTTATTTACCCAAAATGCCCACTTTCATGTTGAAAAAATGAGAGTTTTATGTTACTTCCAAAAGAATAAGTTTTATGATATTTTTTTATTGAGAAAAATATCTTGTGGTCAAAATAGTTTATGGTGGAAGTTACAAACTTTATTTCCTTCATAAAAGTAAGTTTTAAGTAAGTTTAATTCTCCAACGGTTATATTTAATTAAATTTTTGTAACTTCTGTCGATTATGGTTTTTAAGAATTCATACTTATTGTTTTATAACAACTATTTTATTACCTATAAAAAGGTTAGTGGGTTTTTCCATTTGTGAACAAAATCAAACTTTATACTTTTCTTTCTCCCAAAATTTATGGATATGATAAGCATTTTTTATTCTTGTAGCCAAACTCAAATCGAGTTTGAAGGAGTTGTTTAATCATGGGAGGAACTACGAAGTATCGCATAAGGTCAGAGTCTCTTACTCGACTCAACTCATCCTAACACTTGAAAGTTTGTTCTTGTTGTTTCAGTAATGTTCCAAGTAGTTAAGATCATTATTTACAGCTTTTGAAGGTCATTTTCGGTTTCAGCAGAAAGTGTTGCCTCATCTGAGTAAACCGTTGCCTAAGTTGTACATCCAGATCTACTGCAAATGATTCTAAACAATAAAGAGTTGCCTTTGGTCTAGTTTCAAAGCTACTGCAACTATTTCTAAAAATGGTTCCCTCTCATCCAATTTGCCTCCAGATTAGTCCGGATCAGTTTGTCTCCGAATCAGTCCGGACCAGTTTGGATTAGTTTGCCTCCGAAAGTGTTGCCTCAGATCCAGTTTCTGAGTTTCTACAACATTTTCTTATCAGAAAAGCGTTGCCTATTAAGCTGCGACTCCGGAAGCAACTCCGTAACTATGTTTTAAAGAGCAAATTTTTGAACAATCTTAAAGGATATTCCGTAATGGAAAATTATGCTACTCCTACGGAATCCAATTCCTTTGAGAAAATGAAATTGAAACTAATGAGATTTGGGAATCTTTGATTTTCAAATGCAATTATGAGGGTGCTCGTAAGCAAAAATTGTCATTGGCCTAAATAAAGTCAATTGGAAGGAGATCGGAATAACTAAAGGGAAGGAGATATTCTCAAAGGCAAACATCATGGAGTCCAATCCTCACTAAGGAAAAAGGTACGAATTTCTCTAGGATTATAAAAAAGGGGAAAATGTTATACATGTGACCACTATGCTCCTAAATGGAGGAAAAGAGTTGTGAAATGTGACAATCCTACTCAACTTATAGTTAAGTAGATGATGATATTTTTGTATTCATTTCACAAGTAAACATGGTGATTGATGTGAATTAGTGGGTTATTGACTATGGAGTAACGAGGCACGTTTGTGAGAATGAATAAAAAATTCTCCATAGTCATATACACCCAAGTTGAAAGTGGAGAATAAAGGTTCTCCTCAAGCTCACATCTTTAGCACATAATGAGGTGCTACTTTTCCGAATATTTAAACCGAACCGGTTTTAGTGAGCCTTTTTAGGCAAAAATGGAGTGAAGGTAACTTTTGAGTCCGACAAGGTTGTAATGACCAAATATATTGTATTGTCGGAATGAGCTATATGAACTATAGAATATTTTTGAGATTATTAATTTATATGTTTGCTCTTCTTTGCCAATTTGGTTAATTTGTGAGGTTTGCATTGTGGACTCACGAAATAACTTCGTTTACATGTTCAAAATTTGAGTTGAAGTGGACTCACGAAATCTGGAACTGAGTATATTTCAGGTTTGCAAAATTTTTAGTAACCATGTGTGGTTATATGAGTATAATTTTGGTGCGTTTACCTTGAAATTTGATGGTTTATAATTTCTAGTAGACATGAGGCACATGAGAACATGTTGTGAGTTATTATTAAGTATATATATATGAGTTTCATATTTAAAATGTTAGATATATACTTGAGTTATTTGTTATTGGAACTATTTGTTAAGTTTTCTATACAAATAGAATTTCACATAAGAAACTGATAAGACACCATGTGAGAAATGAGAGGATTATCATCCTAATTTGAAATGTTCAAAAGTGAGAAGGTGTCTTATTAAGGTTATTATTCTCGAACCTATGTAAAGAGAAATAGGTACAATATGTTATGTTTGTATGTTCATAGATTTTGTTGAACATATTGATGTGCTTGGAATTAATATTCATTGAGACAAAGAACACAAATTCTTTGTGGATGTTTTCAATAAAGACTAGGGAGATTCCATTTTTAAGTATTGTTCCGGATGTTGACCCGGTTCCACATGTTTTTCAAATTGAGTTTGAAAATGATATTTTGAGAAAAGGAAAGAGAACTTTGAAAAGAAAGTTTTGATGAAAATTTTTATGTGTTTGGTTGAAGATGAACTTTTGTTGTTTGCAAAACTATTTCATCTTTCGAATCAAAGTATTTGCAATAAGATTTTTATTTTGAGTTTTGCTCTATTCTTTGGAATATAAAACTTGTGTTTTAGCTTATGATCCCTCGAAGCTAAATCTGTTGGTTACAAGTGGTGTTTATTTTTTATAAGAAAATCTTTGGTTTTATGCTCCGATAAATATGTTTCTTCTATATTTTTTGCTATAGCTTTTTTTTACAATTGAGTTCACCTCATAGGTGTTAAAATTTCCTTTCAAAATAAAGTTTTTATATATGGTGCAACTTGAGGGGCATGTAGAGCTTGGACATGGATGGAAAGTTGAGAATGTCTTTGTATGGTTTAGTAACAAGCACCTAAATAATGAGTTGAGAAGTTTTGATCTCTTAAGGTGGATATGAGTGTATATACTAAAGTGATTAATGGTATATGTGTGTTTATCTTTATTCCGAGTATTGATGTTGTCAATAGAATAAAGATAATCTTATTATCAATATTTGTCATGAAAGACATAAGAGAAGCCAATGTAATATTGGGTATGTGAATCACAAGGATGAATGATAGTGTCTTGTTAACACAAGAACGCTATGTTGAGAAACTTCTTAAGAAGTTTGAACTTTATGATGTAAATCATGTGAGTATCCCTTATGATTCCAATACTCAAGGGAAGATAATCATGATCTAATGACTAAATCCAAGTATGCATTTGTACTTGATGAGTTTCGCATATTACGACATAGTATATGCTATGTGAGCAAGTATACACATAATTTAATAATTGATTATAGAGAAGCCATATTGAGGCTTAAGAAATACTTGAGAGGAACCATTAAATATGGTATTCTATATAATGAATTTCCTATTTGTTCTTGAGAGGAACAATGATGTTGAGTGAATCTTTGATTCATATAAGAAGAAATTCATTAGTGAATTTCCCATTGTTCTTGAGGGGAACAATGACGCCGAGTGAATTTTTAATTCATATGGGAATAATTTCATTAGTGGTTATGTTATCACATTTGTTGGTAGAACAATAACATGAAAACCAACTAAGCAAGCTATGTTAAGAGTTAGTTGCTTGAGAGTTGAAATAAAATGAGACTAAGTGTTCGGAAAAACCATTTTAGTAAGTGTAACTTTAAAGTTAACACATTTAATGTATATACATTCAGATTGCAAAAATGCAATATATATTGAGAAATAAGACCTATAATGGCAAAAATAAAATGTATACGTTTGAGTAATATAATTGAGATAGAATTATATCCATTTAAGTCTAGAGTGATTCTGATCAAATTATCTGACTAATATTTGAGAAATAAATTTTTAAAAAAGAAATTTATTTTTGATACATCATAGAGGATGAGACTTAAGTAAATTAAAAATTAATGAAGGGTGGGAACCCAACCTACAAGAGTGGAGATCCCACGGAATAGGTTCATATGGGTACCAACAAGCCTTCCGTTAGTTCTGCTAGCGCTATAAATATTATCCCAAATACTAGATGTGTGAAAAGTGCTATGTTGCATATCTTGAGAAGTTGAGTCAAAAGGACTCTTAATGAGATTTCATAGCTCTTATGAGTGGTGTATAAAGTGCAATATACACTTGATGATATCACCTATGTGAGTGTGAAGTGGGGCCGCTTCTATGAGATATAATATTGCCAATATCTCTAGACCACTCATCAAAGACCAGGCACGCGCATGGTCTATTCGCGTAAAACCGCGACGAACAGAGATGTACTTGGTATAATGCGATATGGTAAAATCCCTATCTTACAATAGCGCTTATTTGGTTCATAGAAACTATATGTTTCACCAAATATTCCGTAAGTTAAATTTTATATATCAAGTTCTGGTTTATAGTCCACAAGACACCAGTTCCATGCATTATATGTCATACTCGAGATATCCAGAAAATTCTTTTTATTTAAACTTCTTTTGAAAGTTGTGGGGGATTGTTGGAAAAATGATAGTTTTATGTTACTTTTAAAAGAATAAGTTTTATGATATTTTTTATTGAGAAAAGTATTTTGTGGTCAAAATAGTTTATGGTGGAAGTTACAAACTTTATTTTCTTCATAAAAGTGAGTTTTAAGTGAGTTTAATTCTCCGATGGTTATATTTGATTAAATTTTTGTAACACTCGTCGGTTATGATTTTAAGATACCATACTTATTATTTTATAACTATTTTATTACCTATAAAAACGTTGGTGGGTTTTTCCATTTGTGAACAGAACCAAACTTTATACTTTTCTTTCTCCCAAAATTTCTGGATATGATAAGCATTTCTGATTTCTGTACCCAAACTCAAGTCATCCTAACACTTAAAAGTTTGTTCTTGTTGTTTCAGTGATGTTCCAAGTAGTTAAGATCATTATTTACAGCTTTTGAAGATCATTTTCAGTTTCAGCAGAAAGTGTTGCCTCATCTGAGTAACCGTTGCCTAAGTTGTGCATCCGGATCTACTGCAACAGATTCTGAACATTAAAGAGTTGCCTTTGGTCCAGTTTCAAAGCTACTACAACTGTTTCTAAAAAGCGTTGCATCTCATCCAATTTGCCTCCGGATCAATCCGGATCAGTTTGTCTCTGGATCAGTCCGGGCCAGTCTAAATTAGTTTGCCTCCGAAAGTGTTGCCTCATATCCAGTTTCCGAGTTTCTGCAACAGTTTCTTATCAGAAAAGCGTTGCCTATTAACCTGCGACTTCGGAAGCAACTCCGTGACTAAGTTTTAAAGAGCAAATTTTCCAACAGTCCACGTCACCAATTTTGACGGTTTTAGGGAAAAAACCCTTATTTGCTAACGGTCTGAAATCTCAGACCCCTTTTTTAAAAAAAAAATTCTTAAACTCCGTTTTACAAATAATTAAAACCACATGTTAATTTTTAAAAATTTACCCTATATTTAATCGGATTTTTGCATAATAACGTTATTAAGCATCTATAACAAAGGTCCAAAAAAGTTTTAGCCCATATTATTGATAAGATTGAATTGAATAAGATAACGTAGTAATCTACATGCACTACAAGATCTTCATACATGTAAACTTAGGTACATATGAATCAAGTCCTAAAATGTTAAAATAGAAAACTGTGCCAAATCAATTAATGAAAAGTGGTGGCTAGGGGTCTGGAATGATAGAAGACCTAATTCTATATAGAAAGGCGCTAATCGGACGGTCAGGACTTCTAGCACTTAGACCGGATTTAAATAGATATGTAATTTTTTTAATTTTTAATATTTATTAATGGATAAAAGTATAAACTCAACTAAAAAGTAAACTATAATGTGATAATATATCACAAAAATATAGTTTAACATATGATAACATAAATCTTAATCGATTGTTATATAAAAACACATCAATACTAAAATCAATTCCTTAAAAACGCATATCCTCATATATTTTTATGATTTATGGCATACAATTTCTCGGTTTGAAGATAAGAATTATATGGTGAAAATAATTTAAACTATAATTATTACAAATATTGATATCTTAAAAATTACGAAAAAAATTGGATTAGACGGTACCCAGAAGAAAAAGTCGGACTAAACGGTGTCTAGACGGCTATATATCAGTCCAGTGTCTGATACCGCATAAAAAATAAAAAGTCAAATGACAAGCCTCAAAATAGCTTCTAGACAGAATCTAACGAGTTAAACGAAAATTTTTAAAACAAGCTAACCCTATTTCCCTAAATGGGACCTAATTATTCTGGACTAGTTTACCTCTTACAATGACCATTCATATTAGTAGTAATATCTTGCATTTAAACCTTATGCAAGTTAGTCACTTTTTTATTAATAATAGTAGGATTTAACTGTGCCACAAATTGCATCAGAAAATAACTTTTGCCGAATTAATACCCGTCCGGTTTTAAATAAATGATCTTTTAACTTTTTTATTTTAATTCCATTTAACTATTTAAATTATCAATATAATATTTATCCTTCTTTCTCTAAATTACCCTTGCATTAATTAAAAAAGAAATTAAATTTTGTTGAAATTATAAGTTGATAATTACGAAGAAAGAGAATTTTATGAGGGATAAATTAATCTGTTTAGTTATTTAATTAATGTCTTATTAATTTTGATGAAAAGTCTAAAAGTTCTTTTATTTAGAACCGGAGGGAATATAAGGTTAACAGTCGACACTGACATTTTCTACTGCATTTTCCATTGTGATGCCAAAAAGTGGGGTGCACCAGGTCCTGTTAGGTACACCCTATAAAAAAGTGTCGGATTATAAAGCGCATTTAGTTCAAATAGCCAGATGGGTAAACAAAGTCTGAATGATTATCGTTAGTTTAAAACGCCTTTAGGAACATATCTACTTCTAAAGAATCTGAGTTTTCTTTTTACCCAACTGACCATTCATTGCCTATCAGCTGTCTCCACCGAACCTGCATTCAAAGGCACTGCTTATTAGTAATGATTTTCCAATTTCAATGCATATCTTGTGAGTTTAAAGGCACTCTACAACCTATATCTGTTATTCTACCTGAGCTTTCATGTATCGATGCAATGTCAAACTTATGACAACCATCATTAAATGGGTCCTATTTAGACACACTGAGACCTCTTGATTATTCTTTTCCAATGTTTTAACAGCAAATTCATCGCACAAACTACGAGTCTGCTTGGTATTGCTTTTCAAGCTGTTTTCCTGGTAAAACAAACTTTTAATAAAACTACACATATTTTGATTTTGAACGACACATTTTGATCCTTCCTATTATTTAAGTAGGAACTGTCTCATTTATTTTTTCCAAAATCAAATCTATTGTTTCTAGGAAAATCTTGATATGAAGCTTTTCAAAAAACAACTGAAATAAGCACAGCCGAAGTGGCTCTACATCAATTAACTTTAATGTGTTCTGGGCTTTGAGACTGATCAGCATTAATACCAAATCAAAAGCAGCAACCATATCAAACATGAATTTTACCTCCAACAATTGCTGCTTAAAGACCATAGTTGCTATGGGGGCAAGGCCCACCCAATTGTAGCATGCGCCCGAGCAACAAAGGCACAATCCAAAAGGTGCAAAACAACTAAGAAAAATCTATATCATAAGTTCAACACAAGTTACCAAATTGACAAATCTAATAAATCAAGATCATCTACAATAAAATTGTCCACAGACCATTACATGACTTGCTAAAACCTAATTCTATCATCATATGATTCATATTCATTCTCATCATTTTAAATGAATATATGGACATTCATGATAAACTCACGAAGTTATAAAATAACCTAAAATTAGGGCCTTAATAGGCCTTTTGTCACAAGGGCACACCATAGACTTTCTCAAATTCACGAAGCGTGTCCCCAAGCTATCGAGGGCACCTTTGGCAACTATGTTAAAGACATTTCTGCTCTAGTAAAATCCATCTAGTAGCCCCATTCACAACGTTCTTAAATGAAAGGCGATAATATATCCCTTTTACAAGGGCCGCTTTTCCTGAAATCCAGTTTCTAGTTGCAGGACATGTTCTCACCAAATGTCACAATAACCTCTTATTTATTACTTTTAATAACTCAGAAATTTTTGGCACATGAAACTCAAAGTTTCAAAACTTGTAAGGAACTGAAGTTTGAATTTTTTCAAACCTTCAAGTGGTGCCTGACAAACAGGTCGTCCAACTTAACCTATGAGTTCAAAACTCAAAATCTGCTACCATTCTGAACACTTACAAACTTCCAATATTTTACCAAAATTATCTTTGTGCATTTCTAACTTTCAGCCATAACTCAATAAATCAAAATATCATAACATATTTGCTAAAATTACAGTAAAAACATCAATGAATGCCAGAGATTCGCATAGCTTCCTATAGAACTCAAGATTCAGTATCAAGCCCTAAGTTTAGAATTGTGTAAAAATTTAAAACAGAACGAAATAAAACAGCATGAAAAAGAAATGCATGGCAAAACACAATATCCTATACACCATTCAACTTGCACAAGTATTATATTGGTATATCAGAATTCAGTAACATCATATGACAATCTCATTTAAGTTTGCAATGGTCTTGATGATCTTTGCTAATGTGATAGTCCAGCGCTTGATCTGCTACACACAACAAATTTAATTGCAAGTTATTATTAGGGCATGCTACATGACTGAATAATAGCACAAGCTTTTCACTAATACAAAATAACAGTACTGTAAATTGACAAAGCAGCCATGACAAATATGTATAGGGAATCATGTATATGCCAAGTAGATGCAACATCAAGAAAGAAACAAGTTGAAGCAGTTTAGAGACAGATGAAAATCTTAGGTAAATTGAAAGAAAAACAAAAATATTACACATAACGGAGCTGCCTTTCGTAACTCCTAGAAGTGTTCATAGTGAACACTCAAATATTGTATCATGGTCAGAACATCATTTTAACTCGAGGAAGCCCAATATCATAAGATTCCAACATCAATAAATACATAGATTAATGCAACAGAATTCACTTCATAAAATCCAGCCCTATAAACTCAATAGTCGCACATAAAACTATTTTACTTGGATTACTTATCATATAGTACCTAAAACTTGCCTGCACGAGATAACTATAGGGGAAAGGGGGATTTGGTTTGATGTCAATATATATAGATGTCTCTAATCTAACCAAACATTGCAGAAAACACCTCTGGCAGTGACAATTTATCATCTTAGGAGTAATAAAATTCTCTCCGTGCTATTAACTCTAATATTTTAGCACTACATCAAGTATTACACAACTTTACTACCACGGTTAAAAGATATGCAACCAACACATACTATTAATGCTTCTATTATAAAAAAAAACACATTAATGCTTCTACAGCTTGTACTCCATTATACTACCAATTATTAAAAAAAAAGTTGCCAAACCCAATAAGTAGATCTACAGCAGACTATTCTAATAGACTACCAATTACTAGTTGATTTTCACATCAAAACAGAACAACACAAAGCAATTGCAATATGCAACAAGCAAACAATGGAAAACTTCAGCCCAGTAAACAAAATAGGATAAGGACTTACCAATCAAAACACTCCAATTCCTAGGCTGAATTCCTCCGGCTTCAACCTCAGGCATCGTCAGTACCAACAGCAACTTCTTTCTTCACCCAAACCATTGTACTTCCACTATCTTTCTCCTTCAACCTTTCATAACTTCCTCTATAATGCCCGCTGCCCCCATATCCACCGCCATTAGAACCTCTGTACTCACCACTCCGGCGATTGAAACCTCCATTGTATCCTCTATACTGACTATCTCCGTGATTAACAGTCCTAATATCACCTCTATACCTGCTATAGCTGTTATTAACAATCCTACCACGACTTCTATATTCACCATTTCTGCGATTAAAAGTATTGTTTTGTACCTCGGATCTGTCAGATCCTTCGTCTATACAAAGATCCTCAATATTTTTCTCAATCTGTACAGTGTTTTCGCTCTTCTCCTTCACATCCTTGGCTTCCCCCTCCGATTTCGCCGCGAAATCACTCTTCTCGACTAGATCAGCATTTTTCGGCCTGAAATCCCTCTTTATCGCATATTCGCTCACCGGAATACTCTTCTTCTCGCTCTTAGCAGGCAGCGCAGGTTCCTCGAGTACTATCACTTCCTTTTCTCTCTGCGACTCGGTTTCTCCATCATTCACCATCTGATCCTTCTGTTTCTGCTTCTTCATCTTATTCTTCTTCTTCGTTTTCTTCCCCGTCCCCTTCCTCTTCTGTTCCATCGGATTATCTCCCAAAGCTTCACTCGCCTTCTCGATTCCGCTACTTTCACTCTCATTTCCCTCGACAACAGCCACCACACCAACTAAAGCTTCCTCAGAAGAAGCGCTCGGAAATCTTCCCTTCAACTTCTGATTTCTTCCTCGGTATTTCCGATTACCGCTTCTTCGATTCTCTGACTCCTCTTTGGGATTCGGTGCGTCGATGTTTGGATGCGAGACGACATTCTCTAGGTTCTGTTGCCGCGTCTGTTGATTTTCGGTCTCTTGTAGTTCCTTCTCTTTCAGATTTCGCTGTTGTTGGTCCTTCAACCAGCGTTCTTGAAGCTGAGAGAGAGTAACGTAATTGGATGGAATAGTAGGAAATTGAGTGTTCTTCTCCATTGAAAAAATAAAGAGATAGCGCAGATTGTAATTAAGCCATGTAAATGGAATTGATGCTCTTCTGTTGCCAAACACTCCTCTCCTCACACAACTTCCCTTCTTGAAGAAGTCGATGACATTTGTTTTTTCTCTCTTTTTCTACTTTTGCAATCGTAGAAATATAAATAAATATACGGGTGCATTCCATTCCATTTTAAATTAATATTATTTAATTTAATTTAGTTGAGTTTATTTTTAATATTTAATAATTAATATTTAATATTTAGTATTTAGCATTCATTATTTTATATTAAGTTTCAGATTATACATTATATCAATATTATTAATATATATTATTATTATAAATATTAAAAAGTAATGAATATTAATGATAATATTATTTTAATTTTAATTTTAATTTATTTTTATTTATATATTATATAAATATTATTAATTAATATCGATAATCATAAATAATAAAAAAAATTAATAATAATATTTTTAAAATTATTAATTATTATTTCTACCATAAATAATTTTATAGGAAAAATAAATAAATAAATAAAAATAATAATATTTTATAAATATTGATAACAATTAAAATAATAAGGTAATATTTATAATAATAGTTACAATAAATAATAATAATAATAATAATAGTAATAATAGTTTATAATGGTATATTAATTATTATTATATGTAACAATTAATAAATTTTATTAGAATGTATAGTATTATTGAAAGTGTTATTAATTATTATATATTTTAATATTTTTAAAATATTATTTATATTATTAATTATAATTCAGTTTCAGTATTTTTGAGTTTCAGTATCATTCAGTTCAGTTTCAGTACAGTTCAGTTCAGTACCATTCAATTCAGTTCAGTACTAATCAGTTCAGTTCAATTCAGTACACCTACTTATCAGTTAAAAAGAACATAGCCTTATTGTGTGTTTTCCAATGGGTATTTTGGGTTAATGGTTAATGCACTAGTGGTCTAAAATTCAGTGTTTTAAAATTCTCCACCTAGTTTTGATTAGGTTCTGTTTAGGCGTTATTTTAGAGGTTTTTGTATGATTTTTTATTCCTTGGATGCTATCAGGCGCTGGACCGACATACTGTCGTCTAGGCACCGCCTAGTCCATTTTTTTCTGCCTGGGCACCGCCTAATCCTATTTTTTCCCAATTTTTAAGATACTGATATGTATAATAATTATAGTTCAATTTTTTCAATTAAAAAAAGTAGCACGATTGGTAAAACTAATGTACAATAAAATATTCTCACCATACAATTTTTATTTTGAATCTCAAACCGAGAAATAGTACGCTATAAAAAAAAATTAATGAGGATATATGTTTTTAAGGAATTGATTTTAATGTTGATGTGTTTTTATGAAAAAATTAACTAAGACTTATATTTTCATATGCTAAACTATATTTTTTTAAAATATTATTGTATTATAATTTATTTTTTTGTTGAATTTATACTTTTATCTATTAGTAATTTTAAAAAATAAAAAATTTATAAATTTGCCTAGGCGCCGCCTAGATTCCGGCTAAACTTTTAAAGCCTCGGCTGCTCGACTAGCGCCTATCACTTTTTAAAACCTTGCCAAAATTTAATAGTATGACAGTAGTAGTAAGCAGATTAATAGTAGTAGTTAGAGATGATAAAAAAAAGTAGTAGTTAGAGATGATAAAAAAAAGTAGTAGTTAGGCCCTGTTCTTTTCAAGTTATTTTCTGTTCAGTTCAATTCAGTTCAATATCAGTCAATTCAGTTCAGTTTCAGTATTCAGCATTCAGTATTCAGAATTGTAACACCCCCTTTATAGGGAGTGCCACGGTAACTATAATCACCCAATAAACAACTCTACTCCACTATATAGAGTCCTATACTTATAGATTTCATATGTACAAATACAAATATAATGTTTCAAACTCCAAATTATTTCTCAATGCTAATTATTCTCCAAATATTTCTCAATACCACTTTATATTTTTCACACTATTTAGTACATGCCGATATTCTACAAACCATAATATTACATTAAAATACAAATCCACCTCGAGTCTTTCCTTATTTGCTCTTCAAGCTGATCCACTTATACCACTTTGGTCCAAGCTATCTACAAATCTCCACCTACGTGTAGAAAAATAACTACACACTAAGCAATTTACTTAGTGGTATCCATAAAAGAAATACAACAATTTTGAACATTTTTAACACTTTAAAATAGAAAGCAAGATTGTTCATTAGTCAAAAACAAATTAACCAACTTTATGGAACCAAATCACAAAACTTATATAGTAATCCTTTCAAAGTACAATCAAATTTGTACCCAATTTTTCCAAACACTTTAAGCACATATTGCCCAAAGTAAACAAGTCCTAAATAACGGTAAAATGGATACGGGAGCGGACAAGCCCGAAGTCGAAGCTTCAAAATCAATATATCGGCCAAGCCCGAAGCCGAAGCTTCAAAATCAACATATCGGTCAAGTTCGAAGCCGAAGCTTCAAAATCAATATATCGGTCAAGCCCGAAGCTGAAGCTTCAATATCAATATATATATATATATATATATATATATATATATATATATATATATATCATAATATCGGCGAAAGCCCGAAGCCAAAGCTTCAATTGTTTGTACAGTACTGTACCCCCCTTTATTGGCGCCAATCTACCCTGACCCGTATTCTACTCGTTTAATAAGGGCAATAAATCAAAGTAACATCTTAAAAATTTCAATATAAACGATCAATCATAATTCAACATAACTTCAGTAATTAAGAAATCCAAATCCCAAATTTTTAAGCATCAAACTTCAATTAAAACTCAATAAAATCAATATTCATATTTTCCAGAAATTTTTCCAGGTTCTGTGACCTGACTTCCCTTGCATTTTTCACTATCAAAACATCACCCAATCGAAGAACTTTATTCTAAACATAATTAGCCACATGTCTCAGCTTTCCAAAGCCACCAGAATCACAGAAATCCAAATTGTATAACCAAAGTTATGATCAAAATACTAAACAATGTACAAAGCTGAGATTTTCCGAAAACAGATTTCATGGCTCAACTTCAAACGAAAATTTCACATTGAAAACGAACGAAATTCAACAAGGTTTCTTCTGAACATATATTCCTTACTTCCTGTATATATCAATAAAATCAAGAATTGTTGAAATCGGATTTATATAACGAGAGAAAACATTAAAACAAAACAGGTATATAATCTGGAAAATTTTCCCGAAAAATCGAGAAATCGAAATTTAAGACACAAACCTTTTTCTATGCTCTTTCTAGCTCTCGTCTACCTCTTTTGCCTTTGATTTGCTTGAACTAGCTTCCTCTACAACAGCCATATATAATTCTATTAAGATATTGTATAAATAAACTTTCTAATACCATAAATATGCTTAATCTACCATGCGTTCTACTAATTAAGCTTTAATTTTATCAAAAATCACTCACCTCAAATTCGGGTTACTATTCATCCGAACCTTAAAATCTGAAATCCTCCTCTTCTAGTCTGATTCACTGAAATTGATGATGATAGAGGGCTTTATGATCGATTTTTAATAAGAATTTGAAGTTAAATCGAAGAAATCGGAAGTTTTTCGGTTAGGGAAAAAATTTAGTTAAGGGAGAGAGGAAGAATGGAGAAGGAGAAGATGAAAGTGAATGGGATGAAGGGGGTGAAACGATACGTATAGGATTTTGGACTTCTCTTTTTTTTCAATTTCCAAAAAATGCCCTTTAACAATTAATTAAATGCCCAATTCATCCCTCTTACTCAATTAACTCTTATTTCCTCATGTCTTATATCCAATAACAATAATAATAATTACTAACTAATTTCCATGATATTTTAATACTATAGTAATTTATTATAAATAAATTTTGAAATTTTGGTTCGTTACAATTCTCCCCCTCTTATGAATTTTCGTCCTCGAAAATTACCTGAAAACAGTTGCGGATATTGAGTTTTCATTGTATCCTCCGGTTCCCAAGTTGCTTCTTCAACCTTATGATTCCTCCAAAGTACTTTGACCAAAGTTATAGACTTGTTTCTCAATTGTTTAACTTCTCTCGCCAAGATTTGTACCGGTTCCTCTTCATACGTCAGGTCGGGTTCGATTTCTAAGACATCAGGAGATAAGATATGTGATGGATCTGATCTGTATCTTCTTTACATTGACACATGGAACACATTATGAATTTTATCGAGTGTCGGGAGTAGTGCCAACCGATAAGCTACCGGTCCAACCTTCTCTATAACCTCATATGGGCCAATGAATCTGGACTGAGCTTGCCTTTCTTGCCAAATCGCATGACTTTCTTCCAAGGAGATACTTTGAGAAATACTTTATCCCCCACTTCATAAGTAATGTTTTTTCTTTTTAGATTAGCATAAGATTTTTGTCTATCCGATGCAGCCTTCAATCTTTCTTGAATAAATTTTACTTTCTCCATTGTCTCCTGAATTAAATCCACTCCCACAATCTTGTTTTCACTAAGTTCAGTCCAATATAATGGAGTTCGACATTTTCTTCCATACAATGCTTCATATGACGCCATTTGTATGCTCGACTGATAGCTGTTATTATAGGCAAACTCCATGAGGGACAAATACTTATCCCAACTTTCCTCAAATTCAATGATACAACTTCTCATCATGTCTTCCAACACCTGAATTACTCTTTCAGATCGACCATCTGTTTGAGGATGAAATGAAGTAGTGAAATGAAGTTTACTACCTAAGGCTTCTTGCAACTTCTTCCAAAATGTCGAAGTAAATCTTGGATATCGGTCAGAAATTATTGAAATAGGCACTTCGTGTAGTCGCACTATCTCATCTATATATAACTGAGCCAACCTATCAAGTGAATAATCCATCCTAACTGGAAGAAAGTGGGCAAACTTCATCAATCTGTCTACAATAACCCACACTGCATCGTGTTTTTTCTGTGTAAGTGGTAAAGATGTCACGACGTCCATTATGATTCTTTCCCATTTCCATTTTGGAATTGTTATAGGTTGCAACAATCCAGAAGAAACTTGGTGTTCTGCTTTCACCTATTGATAAGTTAGACATCGAGCAACATAGTTAGTAATGTCTTTCTTCATTCCATTCCACTAATAATGGCTCTTCAAATTTTGGTACATCTTGTTTGCTCCTGGATGCATCGCATAAGGACTACTATGCGCCTCTTGTAAGATATTCTTCTTTAATTCTTCATTGTTTGGCACACATAGTCTATCTTTAAAATATAAACATCCATCTTCTTGAACCATATAGTCGTCTACGATACCCACTCGTGTCCTTGCTTTAATAATCTTTAAGTCACCATCTTCATTTTCTGCTTGCTTAACCTATTGTAGTAGTACAGGTTGAATCTTTAATTCTGCAATTAAGGCTCCACCACTAGTAAGAGCTAACCCCGTATTCATAGCCTTTAGTGCCATCATTGTCTTTCTACTGAGAGCATCTGCCACTACATTAGCCTTTCCTGGATGGTAATCAATAAGACAATCGTAATCTTTAATGAATTCCATCCACCTTCTTTGTCTTAAATTCAACTCCTTCTGTGTTGGTAAATATTTCAAGCTTTTGTGATCTGTGTAAATATAACATTTTTCTCCATAAAGATAGTGTCGCCAAATCTTCAAGGCATAGACTATTGCAGCCATTTCCAAATCATGAGTAGGATAATTCCTTTCATGATTCTTCAATTACCTGGAAGCATAGGCAATCACTTTCCCTTCTTGCATCAAAACACACCCAAGACCACTATGCAAAGCATCACTATAGATTACAAAGTCTTTTCCAGGCTCTGGTTGGGTAAGGATGGGTGCTTTTGTCAACATTACTTTCAACTTTTCAAAACTTTCTTGACACTTGTGATTCCACTCAAATTTTGCATTCTTTTGAAGTAGTTTCATCAGTGGGGCAGCAATGACTGAAAATCCTTTCATAAATCTTCTATAATACCCTGCTAGGCTAAGGAAACTCCTGACTTCTGTAGGGTTCTTTGGTGGTTTCCATTCTACAACTGCTTCTATCTTCTTAGGATCCACTTTAATTCCTTCTGCAGAAATAACATGGCCTAAGAAAGAAACTTCTTCAAGCCAAAACTCACATTTACTAAGTTTGGCATACAATTTATTTTCCCTCAAAGTTTGGAAGCCTATCCGAAAATGTTGATCATGCTCTTCCCGTGACTTAGAATACACCAAAATGTCATCAATGAAAACCACTACAAACCTGTCTAAATATAAATAAAAGACATGGTTCATAAGGTCCATAAATGCTGCTGGTGCATTAGTTAGACCAAATAGCATCACCAAAAATTCATAGTGCCCATATCTGGTTCGGAAAGCCGTCTTTGCAATATCATCATCTTTCACTCTCATTTGATAGTAGCCTAATCTCAAATCAATCTTGGAGAAGTATTTGGCACCCTTGAGTTGATCAAATAAGTCTTCAATCCTTGGTAATGGATACTTGTTCTTCACTATCAATTTATTCAACTCCCGGTAATCAATACATAATCGGAGCGACCCATCTTTCTTCTTAACAAATAACACTGGTGCACCCCACGAAGATATACTCGGGCGTATGAATCCTTTGTCTAACAATTCTTGCAACTGAATCTTTAACTCTTTCAGTTCAGTAGGAGCCATTCTGTATGGTGCTTTAGATACTGGTGCGGTACCCGGCAATACATCAATTGCAAATTCTACCTCTCTTTTTGGTGGCAACCCCGGTAGTTCTTCTGGAAATACATCAGGAAAATCACATACTGTAGGAATATTCTGCAATTCTAACTCACCTTCCTTTAATTCTAGAGCGAAGATTAGGTAGGCCTGACATCCCTTCCTAACTAATCTTTTAGTCTTCATAAAAGAAATTATGTTACAGAGATAATCTGATCTTTCCCCCACGATAACTATTTCTTCTCCATCAGAAACTTGAAGTGACATTCTTTTATTTTTGCAATCCACCATAGCTCGATGTTCCGATAACCAATCCATTCCCAAGATAACATCATAATCTCGGAAAGGTTACTCAATTAAATTTGCATGGAAAAGTTGATGTTGAATCATAATAGGGCAATTCATATACACTTTGCTTACTATCACACTGTGTCCTAAAGGATTAGTCACTTCAATATTTTCTCTTAATTCTTCTACATGTAACCCTTTCTCTTGTGCTAATGCAGTACATATATATGAATGAGATGAACTGGGATCTATCAAAGCATAAACATCATGGTTAAAGAATGAAAATTTACCGACTATAACATCAGTAGATTCCCGAGTCTCAGGCCCTCGAATTGCATAACTTCATGCCATTCCTCCTGGTCTACCACTCTGCGGTGCTTATTGAGCCACATTATGTCCACTTATCTCACTAGCATTTCCTCTTCCCCTTCCTCTTCCACCTTGCATTGTAGGAGTAGGAACTACTGTAGGTGCAGATGTACTTATCTATCTTTGAGGACAATTTGTAATCAAATGTTCCCTCGAGCCACATTTAAAGCAGACTCTACCTTTTCCCCAACATTCCCCTGTATGCATCCTTCCACAATTAGAACATTATGGAATATTTCCTCTGCCTCGACCTGAAGGTACACTAGCCGTTGACCCCATACTTATGGTTTATCTCGATGAAAACCCTCTGAAATGAGGTTGTGTTTGTTCTGATGTTCCCTTCTATTTCTTACTTGGAGATTCTGAGCTAGCTAGACCCTGCGATCCCTTTTGAAATCCAGATCTTTTAGCCATTCTTTGTTGTCTATCTGAATTGATCTTCTCAATGCCCGTAGCAGCATCAACCAAGTCATTGAATACCCTAATCCTTTGTGCAAGTAAATGCACTCTAATTTCATCATTCAGCCCATCCTCGAATCTCTTACATCCCTTTACTTCACTGTCAATGATATCACGAGCATACCTCTCGAGTTTGAGGAATTGAGCTTCGTATTTTGATACAGTCATTCGTCCCTATCTCAAAGACAAGAACAATTTCCTCTGCTCATCTTTGAATCGTTTGCTAACTTACTTCTTGTCAAATTGTTCCAAGAAAAGACCCCAAGTGATTTCTCCGGGTCGCCTTTCTCTCACAATATTATCCCACCACCTCCTCGCTTGTTCTTTGAGTAGACCTTGCACACAGTCTAATCTCTCTTCATCTGTAAAATGAAGCCTAGTCATACACCATTTAGTATGATCAAGCCAATCTTCTGCAATTGCAGGATTCACTGTGTCCCCTTTGAAGTCATCAGCCGGAATCTTCTTGATTCTTTCAAGAGGAGTTCTCTCCTCTCTTCTTTCGATGTGAGGTACAACAGGAACTTGAGGGATTTGTATGTTTTGTAGTACTTGTGTGATTATTTCAGTAGTCATATGCTGAAGTAAAGCAACTTGTGTTGGAGTAGGTTGTTCGGGAAAGCCATGAACTAGTGGAGGTTCATGTCTTTGTTCATCCCCTTGTCTAATACGGACTGTACTCTCAGTATCCTCTTCCTCGTTCTGGTTGTGACTACTACAAGCCATTCTTATTCCTGAAAATTAGACCAAAGTGGATCAAACAACTAACATAACATATTTATATCCTAAATGGCATGTACATACTAGTCCTAGAATCGCCTAAACGTCGCTCTGATACCAACAAATGTAACACCCCCTTTATAGGGAGTGCCACGGTAACTATAATCACCCAATAAATAACTCTACTCCACTATATAGAGTTCAATACTTATAGATTTCATATGTACAAATACAAATATAATATTTCCAACTCCAAATTATTTCTCAATGCTAATTATTCTCCAAATATTTCTCAATACCACTTTATATTTTTCACACTATCTAGTACATGCAATTATTCTACAAACCATAATATTACATTAAAATATAAATCCACCTCGAGTATTTCCTTATTTGCTCTTCAAGCTGATCCACTTATACCACTTTGGTCCAAGCTATCTACAAATCTCCACCTACGTGTAGAAAAATAACTACAGGCTAAGCAATTTGCTTAGTGGTGTCCATAAAAGAAATACAATAATTTTGAACATTTTTAACACTTTAAAATAGAAAGCAAGATTGTTCATTAGTTAAAAACAAATTAACCAACTTTATGGAACCAAATCACAAAACTTATATAGTAATCCTTTCAAAGTACAATCAAATTTGTACCCAATTTTTCCAAACACTTTAAGCACATATTGCCCAAAGTAAACAAGTCCTAAATAACGGTAAAATGGATACGGGAGCGGACAAGTCCGAAGCCGAAACTTCAAAATCAATATATCAGTCAAGCCCGAAGCCGAAGCTTCAAAATCAACATATCGGTCAAGCCCGAAGCCGAAGCTTCAAAATCAATATATCGGTCAAGCCCGAAGCCGAAGATATATATATATATATATATATATATATATATATATATATATATATATATATATATATATATATCATAATATCGGCGAAAGCCCGAAGCCAAAGCTTCAATTGTTTGTACAGTACTGTACCCCCCTTTATTGGCGCCAATCTACCCTGACCCGTATTCTACTCGTTTAATAAGGGTAATAAATCAAAGTAACATCTTAAAAATTTCAGTATAAACGATCAATCATAATTCAACATAACTTCAGTAATTAAGAAATCCAAATCCCAAATTTTTAAGCATCAAACTTCAATTAAAACTCAATAAAATCAATATTCATACTTTCCGGAAATTTTTCTAGGTTCTGTGAGCTGACTTCCCTTGCATTTTTCGCTATCAAGACATCACCCAATCAAAGAACTTTATTCTAAACATAATTAGCCACATGTCTCAGCTTTTCAAAGCCACCAGAATCACAGAAATCCAAATTGTATAACCAAAGTTATGATCAAAATACTAAACAGTGTATAAAGCTGAGATTTTCCGAAAACAGATTTCATGACTCAACTTCAAACGAAAATTTCACATTGAAAATGAACGAAATTCAACAAGGTTTCTTCTGAACATATATTCCTTACTTTCTGTACATATCAATAAAATCAAGAATTATTGAAATCGGATTTATATACCGAGAAAACATTAAAACAAAACAGGTATACAATCTGGAAAATTTTCCTAAAAACCGAGAAATCAAAATTCGAGACACAAATCTTTTTCTATGCTCTTTCTAGCTCTCTTCTACCTCTTTTGCCTTTGATTTGCTTGAACTAGCTTCCTCTACAACAGCCATATATAATTCTATCAAGATATTATATAAATAAACTTCCTAATACCATAAATATGCTTAATCTACCATGAATTTACTAATTAAGCTTTAATTTTATCAAAAATCACTCACCTCTAATTCGGGTTACTATTTATCCGAACCTTAAAATCTGAAATCCTCCTCTTCTAGTCTTGATTCACTGAAATTGATGATGATAGAGGGCTTTATGATCGATTTCTAACAAGAATTTGAAGTTGAATCGAAGAAATCGGAAGTTTTTCGGTTAGGGAAAAAATTTGGTTAAGGGAGAGAGGAAGAATGGAGAAGGAGAAGATGAAAGTGAATGGGATGAAGGGGGTGAAATGATACGTATAGGATTTTGGACTTCTCTTTTTTTTTCAATTTCCAAAAAATGCCCTTTAATTATTAATTAAATGCCCAATTCATCCCTCTTACTCAATTAACTCTTATTTCCTCATGTCTTATATCTAATAACAATAATAATAATTACTAAATAATTTTCATGATATTTTAATACCATAGTAATTTATTATAAATAAATTTTGAAATTTCGGTTCGTTACAAGAATTCAATATTAAGTTTCAGTTTATGCATTATATCAATATTATTAATGTTTATTATTATTCATAAATATTGAAAAGCAATGAATATTAATGATAATATCATATCAATTTCAATTTTAGTTTATTTCTATTTATACATTATATAAATATTATTAATTAATATGAATAATCACAAATAACAATAAAGAAAAAGAAATTAATAATAATATTTCTAAAATTATTAATTATTATTTCTACATAAATAATTTTATAGGAAAATAAATAAATAAATAAAATTAATAATATTTATAAATATTGATAACAATTAAAATAATAAGGTAATATTCGAAACAATAATTACTAAAAATAATAATAATAATAATTTATAATTGTATATTTAATTATTATTATATGTAACAATTAATAATTTTTATTAGAATGTATAGTATTATTTAAAGTGTTATTAATTATTATGTATTTTAATATTTTAAAAATATTATTTATATTATTAATTATAATTCAGTTTCAGTATTTTCAGTTTCAGTATTGTGCACTTTCAGTATTTTCAGTTTCAGTAACATTCAGTTCAGTTTCAGTACAGTTCAGTTCAGTACCATTCAGTTCAGTTCAATACTGATAAGTTCAGTTCAATTCAATACACCTACTTATTAGTTAAAAAGAATATGACCTTAGAAAGAGTCAGATATATTATTTTTTTTAGTTTTCAATCAAAATTAATAAAAAAATATATTAGTCAAATTAATAATTTATCTTTTTCACTTTATATCATTAGATTATCTTTCTTGAACTTCTAAACTCAAGGCTCTTCTTTTACTTTAAAGCATAAAGAACGACACAATTCTTCAACCGCTCGTGATGTCTTCTAGCTCTCCCCAATTGTCTGGCGAGGAGTGCGATCAACTAGAGAGGAGTAACAAAAAAAATCAAAGAGGAAGATGGCAAGGCTGGAGTGTTAGAAAACCTTTTGATAGGGATACTAAAATACCCTCTTCTTCACCAGCTAGGAAAAAAGTCCCCGTATAGAAACATCTTGTGTGGATCCGCAAAGACTGGAGATGAGGCAATGGATGAGGACTCATACCTTTCAGACTCGGATATCAGATCTGAAGAAGATTTCATTGCAACATCAGATAGTGAAGATGGTGGGGGGACGATGAGAAGTGTCCAGAATTAGCTTCACAACAGCAGAACATGCTTCTTTTTGGAGACCATGGAGGTATGCAATTATCTGCAAAGTCTTGGGACGTAGAGTGGGCTTCAACTTCTTATCATCAAAACTTAATAAATTTTAGCAAAAAGAAGGTACAATGGAGCTCATTGATTTGTCTAATGACTTTTATCTAGCAAGATTTTCAAGCAAGGGAGATTATATGGCTGCATTACAGGGAGGACCTTGGATGGTAGTCGATCATCTTGTCTCAGTTGTGAAGTGGCACTCGCATTTCGATCCTTACGATGTCCATGTCACTAAGATATCTGCTTGGATTCGATTTTGTGGGCTACCAATTGGATACTACAACACTCAAGCCTTGATGAAATTAGGCAACTTGGTAGGAAAAGCCATGTATGTTGACAAAATAAGCTTAAGTGCAAGTAGAGGGAAGTATGCGTGGGTTAGTGTTGAAATTGATTTAAGTAAAACCTTGTTGGCCAAATTTCGATTGAAGAACCAAATTTACAGAATTGAGTATAAGGGATTGCATAACATATGCTTTGAATGTGGAATATATGGACATAATAAAGAACAATGCCCCAACAAGGTTGAAGAGGAAGATGGGGATGCAGTGTTAAGAAATGAAACCAACTCCTCTGCAAACCTTCAATAAAATCCAAGACCATAAGTGTTTGAAGAATATGGTCCATAGATGTTAGCAAGGAAAAATGGGAGAAGAAAAATAAACTTATAGGTGAAACAAGTGACAGCCATCCAAGCTCCAGCGAGTGCAAAGGATACCCCTAAAACCAGTGGTCAAAATGGTAAGATGAAAATAGGGGATCAGATAGCTTATTATAACAAGGTAGGGAGTAGCTATAATGGTAGCTGTTTTGCTGTTCTGAGGACTGTTGAAAAATCTGCAAATATGGATAATACGGAGATGAAGTGTGAGACTAAGGTGGCAGAGGGAAATATTGGGCCTAGTTCTTCTACTAAGTGTCCCACTCATCTAACTAAAGGTGCTATTATAGTGAATAATGCAATTGGGCCTACTTTGATTAATACACGCCCCACAATATCCCTAAATAGGGTTGATGGGCCTATTCACTTAAGGCCCGAAAGGCCTAAACATAAAGCCACACTCAAAATTAAATCTGCTATGAACTCTACTCAAGCCATGGTGATTTATGATGAGTCTAATATCCCTAATTCGGCAAACATCAACTTTTAAACTTCAGGTCCCTCTCTAAGCAATTCTGAGAATCTAGTGAACATGGAAGTCCCCTCTACCCACAGCAAGCACCCCGTTACTGTCCTTAAACCCAAGGACCTCTTATCTAACTTCAAAGAGGCCGGTGAAAGGAAACCCATTGCTAATAACTGTGGAAAAGAACCACTGGCTTCAGATGAAAGCTCGATGATATTAAACAAACTAGGTTCAGAGAATATTCCCCCACCAATTCCTCCGGATGTGGTCATGGGGAAGACCTACAGGAAAGAAAAGATGCAAGACAAGGCTAAGGCCTATGCTAATGGGAAGAGAACCGATTCTCATACTGGTATTTGAGCCTCTCTACTCCATGTTTCTTAATCAATCTTTAATTCAATTTTTATTTATGAATTATATAGCTTGGAATATTAGAGGATGTGCTAGCAATCAGAGTTTGTTGCAAGTTAAAGACCTTATCAAGGTTCATAACTTGAGTTTACTTGGACTCCTAGAAACAAAGGTGGGTATGAGTAGAGCTAACGAATTTGCCTCCAATCTTTAAGGTTGGAAATTTCACTACATCGAACCTATAGGTTTATCAGGGGGAATTTGGCTTTTTTGGAAAAATTGTGCAGCTCATGTTGAGGTGTTGAAAGAGGATAGTTATTTTCTCTATGTACGGGTTAAGAGGAATGGATGCTCTCACTTTTTCATGACTCTAGTTTATGCTAGTACCTGGCTATGATTGGAAATTCAATGTGGGAAGAGATCAATAATCTACCTGTTGAGCAGAATTCACCCTGGTTTGAATTAAAGGATTTCAATGATATTACTACGATGGAATATCAACAAGGAGGGTCCTAATTATACATGAACATATGTGTTCATCATTAATGTCAGATTAATGATGCAAACCTTATCGACTTAGGGGCAATGGGGAATCATTTAACGTGGTGAAGGAACCGTCTCCAAGTTAGGTTAGACATGGAGTATTCGAATATACTAGGGTGATGTACTTTCTCGAATGCTATTATGAGTAATCTCCCCTTTCGTCATTCAGACCACTGCCCAGTACTTCTTATGATGGAATGACCTCGATATAAAACATAAAATCGACCCTTTCATTATGAAGTGGCCTGGGAATCCCATGAAGACTTTAAAGAATTGGTGGGGAATACGTGGAAGCCTCAGTCCAACTTATTCTTGGTTGCTGGAAACTTTAAAAAAGAGGTCTTAATTTGGAATAAGAAGGTCTTTGGGCATATCACTCAGAAGAAGAGGAAACTGCTAGCGTGTATTACAGGGATAAATAAACAGCTAGAATCTAATTGGTCTCACTCTCTCCAATTACTTGAGGCTCAAGTCAAATAGGAACTGTCAATGGTTCTAAAGCGTGAAGAAATATTCTGGCACCAAAATTTTTGAAAGAAATAGCTAACCGAGGGTGATCGTAATACTCGCTACTTTCACATTTTAACGATGATTAGGTGAAAAAGGAATAGGATTATTAGATTAAAATCTATTGAGAGTGAGTGGGTTGAGGATCAGGGGGAGCTTAAGGAGATGATTCTACAATATTTCCAGAAACTCTTCAGGTTGGACCCTAATGTTGTCATGAGAAATCAGCCTACCAGAAGATTTCCAATCTTGGAACCATTTCTTTATAGTTCTACTTTCAAACCAGTCTCGAGTGATGATGTGAAAAAAGCCATTTTTAACATGGGAGCTCTGAAAGCTCCAGGTATTGACGAGCTACCAGCCGGATTCTATCATAAGCATTGGGAGTCAGTGCAATGCGGGCTAGTTGAATTTGTTTTAGTAGCGTTCCAGGGAAGAGCTGACATAGCTAGTATCAATGAAACTTTATTGGTACTTATTCCGAAAGTTTTAAACCCTGAAAATGTCAACCAATTTAGGCCTATTATTTTATGCTTGGTGATATACTAAACCATCACCAAGATCATCGCAAATCGTATTAAGCCAATATTGCCTATGTTGGTGGGACCAAACCAGAGTAGCTTCATTCCCAGAAGACAAATTAGTGATAATATTGTTGTTGCTCAAGAAATTATCCACTCTATGAGGGTGAAGAGGGGGAAGAAAGGTTTTGTAGTGATTAAGATAGATTTGGAGAAAGCATATGACCGATTAAGGTGGGATTTCATTGTTGATACATTAAGATGCCTTGATATGCCTGATCAATGGGTGGAAACAATTCATAACTGCATCTCAACTTCGTTGATGAGGATCATATTTAACGGGAGCATGACTGATAACTTCAATTCATCCACGGTAATTAGACAAGGGGACCCTCTTTCCCCTTACCTATTTGTACTTTGTATGGAACAATTGGGTCACTTAATTCAATCAAAGGTTAATGTTCGGGTTTGGAAAGGGATCAAGTGCTCTAGGCATAGCCCTGCTATAACACATTTATTCTTTGCTGATGATCTTTTTTTATTTAGTGAAGCATCACTGGATCAAATTGAGGTTATGGAGGAGTGTATTGCATCTTTTTGTGAGATGTCAGGACAATAAGTTAGCCTGGATAAATCTCATCTTTGTGTCTCAAGAAACATTAACCAAGTGGTGGCCAAATCACTAAGTAATTGTTGCGGTATCCCTTTAACAACCTGTCTTGGAAAATACCTTGGGGTCCCCCCACTTGACAAATGGGTGAACAAAAATACATTTATTGAGGTTGTTGGTAGCGTTCAATCTAAGCTTGTAGGTTGGAAGGCATCTAGTCTCTCCCTTGCCGGTCGAGCTACTCTCATTAAAGCAGTTTCTAGCAGTCTACCCAACCATATTATGCAAACAAATCTTCTCCCAACATGTATAATGGATGCACTAGATAAGGAAAATAGGAAGTTTCTTTGGGGCAGTGATAATGAGCAATAGAAGACTCACCTCGTCTCATGGGACCAGATTTGTAACACCCGAGCAAATGGAGGAATTGGTTTTTGTAAGGCCAAATTTCAAAACATGGGTCTCTTGATGTAGCTGTTATGGCAGATCTTTAAAGAACCAGACTCTCTGTAGGTCCAATCATTAAGGGGCAAATATCTTGGTCAAGTAGACATTTTCAGCGGTGGTGAAATCAAAGCTCGCAAATCCCATTTGGGGAGTAGTCTAATAAAAATCAACCCTGATTTCAAGAAAGGCTTAGCTTGGGTGGTGAAGAAGGGAACCAGCGTGCATTTTTGGAAGGACAACTGGTTGACGGATAAACCACTAATGCATTGCTTAGAATCTGTTCTCAAAGAGCAAATTAACCAAATGGTCAATGATTACATCGCTCAAACGGGGAGAATGGGAATGGTCTTCCCTTGAGCAACTGCTGCCTCATGACCTTCTTTTGCATTTAGCAACATACAAGATTGATTTAGAAAGTGATGAAAAGGATACGATCACCTGGCACATGTCCCCCTCAGGTAATTACTTAACTAAATCGGCTTATGCTTTGGTAGCATTGAGAAACTAGGATCCTGTCAACCCAATTCTGCCTCTAATTTTGAATTTAAAAATCCCCTAAGCATCCAATTCTATATTTAGCTTGCCGTGCAAGAGAAATTATTGACTAATGCTGAAAGAAATCGTCGATATATGATTGATTACTCTACTTGTGCTTCTTGTGGCTCTAGTTCAGAATCAGTTATACATATTTTCCGTGATTGCTTACATAGTAATGAGTTCTGGAAGCTTATTGGTGTCCAAAAACTGTTGCCAAATTTCTTTAGTAATCAGGGAGACTGATGGTGGCAAATGAACTTATAGTGTAATCACGAGGACATCTTGGGATATCCATGGAATCTCATTTTATGTGTTTGTGTGTCTGGAAATGGAGGAACCTTCGTATGTTTCAAAATGGGGAAAACATCCCTATAGATAAGTATATTGTGATAAAAGGCCTGGTTGAAGAACATAGGAATTGCTGGTCACCGCAATACCTATTGCGGCCTTAGGGTACTAAGGCATTGTTGGTGAGTTGAAGAAACCCCCAGGGGATGGTTCAAATTAAATGTTGATGGTTCTTGTAATCCACTTACAGGATGTATTGAAGGTGGCGAACTGATCAGGGATTATAATGGTACCTAGAAAATTGGATTTACCCTTAACATCGGCAAGGGACACTCCTTTTTAGCTGAAGCTTGTGCGGTTCTAATAGGCATCCAAGTTATGGTGGAGGGGGGCATTTCCAGTGTTATAGTTGAATCAGATTCAGATGAATTAGTCAGCATTTTGAAGAACCAGCAACATATTGATCCATGCCACCCTCTAACCAACATCATTAAATCCGTTATGCAGTCTCTCAAGTGAAAGTTATTCACTGCTTCGGTGAAGCAAATGGATGTGCTGATATACTATCAAAGTTAGCTCATTCCTGTCCAATAGGAGTTAAGATTTATGAGAGACCTCCTTCGTTAGTCCAACACCAGCTCTTTTTGGACTACTGTGGCAACTTAGTGCCCAGGACGTGCTTTGCCTACCTTGATTCAAAAGGATTTTGTATTTTCTATTGTTTTTTTCTATTGTTTTTAATTTCCCTTTGTTACAAAAAAATAGATTATCGTTATTTTTTATTACAAATTTATTATAAAATTAAAATGAGTATATTTCTGAAAATGCATTTTTTTATTAGTGGCCAGTTGGAACTCAAATGATTGCGAATTAAATATGATAGTATATAGCTGTGAATTTACTTCACCAAATTTTAATTTTAGGGTATGTTTGGAAATAATTAAAAAAAATGAAAAATGAATTAAATTAAATTCACTTAATGGAATGTTGGCCTATATTTGGTTTGGCTTGGCAGCAAGTTTGTAAATCCCATATTTAGGCCCTATGACCCGTTTAACTCTAAAGCCTGGTTTTAATTGTTTACCCTAGCCTTACATACCCTCTTCTCCTTGAATAGCTGACATTTTCACGTTTTCACCTTTCACTTGTAAACCCTCTGTTTTCTCTCTTTTGATTCTGCAACTCCAAATACCCATGTGCTTAAAATCCTTCTTGAAGCTTACTTGGTGTGTGTGAGATGGCACATGCAATAGAGTTTATTATGAGCGATTTCTGGAACGGTTGAGAATTGAAGGCTATAAAAGAGAAGAGAGTGCTGCATTTTTGGTAATTCGATTGTAAGTGGCTTTGTTTCTATGGTTGAGAGTTTTTAGATCTTCTAATCTGTTTTGGGCTATTCTTTGTTTTTCTTTGTTCATCTTTAAGATTCAGTAGTTAGGGTTTTACTGAGTTCTTATTTTTAGAGAAACCAAAAGAATTTCAAGCCTCTTAGTCTCTGTAATCCTTTGCTGCAATTTTTGCCATTAATGAGAATGCCGAAAACCATTGCTCCGTAGGCATACCCTGATAATCGGTCCGTACGGTAAATTTTGACTGGGGGGAACTACGTTAAAATTTCCTGTGTTCTTGCTGTTCTTTAATTTCTATTTGATTAAAATTGTTTATGAACTGTATTTTAGGGATTAAGATCCCAACAATTGATATCAGAGCTGTTAATTTCCTGACCTAGGGTTGCATCTAATTTCTCTTCTGTAAATCTGTAGTTTTATGAATCATATGTTTTAAATCTTTTTTGATTTAGTGTTATTTTTTGTTCAATATCCTAAGAAATCTGTCCTTAAATCTTGTCATTAAAAGATTTTTATGAGTTTTTTCTTGGATCTGAGTTGTAGATGCGATTCACTCTTTTTCTGATTTAGTGCTGCATGATTTTTTGCCTCTGTGTTTAATTTCCGCTGTAATTCTGAATTCTTTGTATGCTAGTCTCTTTATAGGCATTTTTTTTGTAGGATATGTATGCTAAAATCATTTTTTTCTGTGGTGTCATTTTTCCTTTGTATGAGTTTGTTCATATGTTACCCACTATTTATTCATTTCCTTTAAGTTTGATTCCTTGCTAAAACTAACTCTGACTCCTTGTTGTTTCATTGTGAGTAATGGTAACATTTCATTTCACACATCATTTTAGTAATTTATGCATATATATTAGAAATTATTAGATGAAGTATAAATATATAATAAATATATTAATTTTGGTATATTTGGTTTAAAATATATTAGATATATACATATGTACACTTAAATATATAAAAGGAATTTGAAATTTTGTGAAGATAAAAGTAGAAATTATAGTTGGTAATTAAATTAGTACTTGAGTTGTTTATTATTGGTATAAGTATAGTATAGTATAAGTGTAAGTATTATATAATGAAAAAGAAGGGTAAAATGGTCATTTTAGCCTATAGATAATTGTGGAAGTGATAAGGAAGAGATAAGTATCTGAAATCAACCATCAAAGAAAGAAAAATTCAGAATATGAAAGGGTAGGAGTAGAAGAGAAGAAGAAGAACAAAGAGAGAGGAAGAATCGGGTATGTATATGATTTTGTAATATGATTTTCGAGATGTTAGAAGTAGAATTTGAGGTTATGACAAAAAGACAAATTGATTCTCTACATCTCTAGATTGCTTCTGTAAAATTTGGGAATTTTTAGATGAGTAGATCAATAGCTATGATTTTTATAAGATGAAGTGTCCAGAATTAGATGATCAAGGAGATGAGGTGAGATTTGAAATTGATCTGGGATTGTTATACTGCTTAGAAAATTCTGAATTTTTGATATGTTATTTCCTCATGTGTATAGTTTAAGTAGGAAAAAGAATAAGGTAGATTTATATTGTTTATAGAAAGTTATGGTCGTTTTACTAAGATGCTGTCCAGGTAGAACGGGTTAAAACCGGGCATTGAAGGAAAATTCACTACAAATCATATAAGGCTTTCAAAATTTTGAGATTTTAGTATGTCATGAAATTGTGTATTAGGAATTGAAAAAAAGAAGAATCAGCGTATTTGAGTAAGTGAGTTGAAATTTATGAATTTTGAAGTGAAGTGAGCTCATAAGAACACTAGTTCTAAGTGCAGGCAAAACAAGACAGATTTAGAGTTTAAAATACAAAATTGATAACAAATGGAAAAAGTAATCAGAAAATTATGAAATTTTGATATGTTATGAAGTTATGTGTTAAGAGTAAAATGAAACTGGAATCAGGTTATTTGGTTAAATGAATCGATAGATATCAATTGTTAAAGTCAGTAAGGTCATATAGATAGAAATTGTAGTTTATGTTAATCTTTATATATATACAAAAAAAGAAATAAGATGTATATGTATATTTATATTTGACATGAATTTATGTTATAGGAGCTCAAAACCGTGAAGGGATTCCAGAGGAATGTCCAAGTTGTTTCCGAGAGAATTAGCTCGGATAATCTGTGAGTATAAACATGATATGAATATATGGGTGAAATGTGTGATGTGTTAATTGTATGAATATGTGAATGTGATATGAAATATTTTGATATGAAATTGTGTGAGAAATATGTTGATATGTGTCATTTGAATATGATAATGGATTGAATTCTTAAGTGAAGTGAATTGGTCATATATGAATTATTGGATACATTTATAATGAGAATTGTATTTGATAAGCTGGATTTATATTATATATGTATGTGGAATATATGTTCATTGTGTTAATATATGCTAATTGTAAGTTCAATGGTTCGTAAAACAAACATTTGCACTTGAATATATGAAAAGTATAATCAAACATTGCAATACATGTTCTGTTCATCTGGACCTATATGGTCAACCAATTGCAATATCTGACAAATGGGCTGAAAGGTCAACCAATTATTTATCTGGACCGAAAGGTCAACTAATTGTTACATAGCTGGCCAGCAAATCAATTGACAATTATTACAAATTTTACATGTATCCCCGGGCAATAGTTTGGCTGAAAATGTCACAACAATTAAAAAACCGGTTCATTCATTCTCATATAAGTGTGACTGTATATTGAATTTGTTAATGTATATATGTGATTTGCTAAATTCATAGATTGTTTATATTCACTGAGTTGCGCCTCATATAAAGCGCTAAATTTTTCAGAGCTGATAAAGTTTGTACTAGAAGCTCATTACATGTAGATATCATGGACGAAAGATTAGTTGGCTATGTTCGCTCCCTCTCCTTACATGACAAGCATATAGTATAGAAAGTGGTTGGGTTTTGGTTTTTATTTTGTACACATTTGTTGTAATAGGATATGATGCTATAAGTATTATAAACCGAATGTTAAGTTTTGTTAGTATATTATATCTATAAATAAAGTATAAGGTATAGGTTATTTCAGTAATTCCTTATATGTTTGGAACAACAGTATGTTTGCATTTTTTGAAAAGCTACTAATGAGGTAATTTACTAAACTCCATTGTTAATTTGAGAAATTGTTAATTGTTAAAGGAGAATTGCACCACTTTAAGTATAGTTTCCGTATCCTCATATCTTTTTAATTCTTAATAGTTTAAGCATATAATTTGTATGCTTGTTTGTGTGTTGAGATAAGTTGATATTATTCTTTTTATCACTCTTTATAATTCTGTTTAACAAATAGAATTGCATAACTATTTTTTTTAAAAAAAAAGAAATTGGTTAGTTGGTGATCTTTAGCGTAATTGTTTAAGAAATTATCTTGTTGCTTATCTCTTTCTTTTTCTATTGTATTGAGAATTCATTAGTCTTTCTATAATACATTCTGCAATGTTTCATAATTGCACATTTAAAATATATGTTTGAAATATATGTTATATGTTAATTCCTACAATTATAATTTGATTAGAAAGATTAGTTTCTTATTTTAAAATCTCTTGAATTGCCTATCATTGGTTATCTGGAAGTTTAAGATCCTTATTAGCTGATTGTTTTTTGGGTCTCTGTTTTTCTAGTCCCTTCTATCTTGTTTAATCCTGTTTGTTCTTGATTCATTTAGAATGTCTTCTGTTAGGATTAGTTTAGATAAGTTTGATGGGAATGGTGATTTTTCATTATGGAAAGAAAAAATTAAGGCTGTTTCAATTCAAAATAAATGTGTTAGAGCTTTGAATGGTTTGTCTAATTTGCCTGCTTCTTTGTCTAATGATGAAAAACAAGATATGATGGATTTGGCTTATTCAACCATTGTTTTAAACTTGACTGATAATGTTCTTAGGAGAGCTAGGAGACATGATACTGCTCCTAAAATGTGGTTAAAATTATAGCAGTTGTATATATGGTTGAAAAAGAGCCGAACTACTCGTGAACTACTCGGCACTCGGCTGGGTTAAAGCTCGTTCGAGCTCGGTTCGTTAATAAATGAGCTTGTTCGTGCTCAAAATTTCAGGCTCGTTACCGTAAACGAACCAAGCTTGAACAAGGGGATACTCCGCTTGAAAGCTCGTGAACATGCTCAATAAGAGGCTCGTGAACTAGTTCGCCAATAGGCTCGTTATTAGGTTCGTTAGCAGGCTTGTTAACATATTTGAAAAGTTTACACATTATATTTATGAAATAGATAGATTGTGAATAAATATAAAATAATGTATGTGTAAAATGGATATAAAAATGTACAAAGAAATATATAAAAACATAAGATAAAGAGTAAAGGAAAAATATGTATAAACTGATATGTAAAATATAGATAAAAAAAAGAGAAAAAACGGATATAAAGTCTAACAAAGGCAATTCGGATCCAATCTAATCTCTACTATATATATTCATCAATCTCTATTACTCTATATGCTCAGTAAAACTCTAATCGCATTTTCCTCTGAAAAAATGCAGCCGCCAATACAACACTCCTCCTCTTCCACTTCTTAGTATAGTGAAAATCATTTGTGGCATTTAGATCCTTCATCTCTAATTCTTCATCTTACGGATTCTATCTTTTTTATAAGTTAAGCTCTCGATTTAAACAAAGCTCAAGATAGGCTTGAAGCTCAGCTCGAGCTCGGTTCGGGCTCAGTTTGACCAAGCTTGAGCTCTGTTCGTGTTCATTAAAATTTAAATGAACAGAGCTTGAACAGTTAATGTTCGAGCTCGGCTCGGTTCATTTACAGCCCTAGTTGTACATGACCCCTAACACTGCTAAGACAACATATTTGAAAGAGCAATTCTTTAGTTTTAAAATGAATTTAACTAAATCTATAGATGATAATTGTGATGATTTCCAAAAGTTAGTTTTAGAATTAGAAAATTATAGTGTTTCTATAACTGAGGAAGACAAATCTATAATTTTGTTAAACTCAATTTGTGAAAAGTTTAAATCTATTAAAGAAGCTCTTAAATATGGTAGGGAAACCCTTGAAGTAGATGATATCATTGCTGCCCTTAAAATGAAAGAACTTGAATTAGAATCTGAGTCTAAAGGTAAAAATCAGATTAGTGATGGGTAATAATAATGGAAATAAGCCAAAGTCCTTTAAAAGTAACAAATTTCAGGAAGGTAATAAGTCCAACAGTTCTAATTTGCAAACTTCTAGTGATTGTCCTAGTTTTAATGAAAAAATTACATGTTATATTGTAAGAAAGTTGGTCATACTAGAAGGTTGTGCAAAGTTAGGTTAGATAAGATGAAATTTGAAAATGTTGACCAAGATGTTGTTAATAATAACATTGCCGTTTTGATGATGATTGAGAAGTCTTGAATGTGAGTCAAGGTTGTAATTTGAATTCCTGGGTCTTAGATTGAGGTTGTATTTTTCATATGTCATCTAGGAGAGACTTGTTTGTAAATCTTGAACTGTTTAAAGATAGTAGTAAAGTCATTATGGGTAATGGTACTTCTTGTGATGTTCAAGGTGTTAGGTCTATCCTGTTTATATACAAAAAATGGTTCTAAATGTGTGATAAGAGTAATTTATACCAAGAAAACATTAGTCATTTCACCTAGAAAAAATTACTTTTATGGACTATATTGTGGAATTCATTAGTGTTTCAGTGCAATCTCAGGTTGCTCCTCTCTACTGCCGAGCTTACTGCGAAGGAGGTGGGATCCAAGGGAGAAGGACAACAAATCGGGCTTGATAAGGAAAAGGAGGCCTAAACCCAAGAGAAATGACCAGAAATGGAAAGCTTCTAGAAGATACCTTGCTTAACCTTGTGAAAAACCCACTTGTAGAAATGATGGAGCTTGTCTTTTTGTGCATCATGACTTAGCAAGTTGGGTTAACCACTTTTGACCAATTTCTATCTTCTGGAAGTGTTTTTACATGTTAATTAGTATTTTTGGACAATTATTGTAGGCAAGTGGCATTTCTAGAATGATCCACTTGCCATTATATATATGGTAGAAGACTCTTGGTAAGGGAGAGCTTTTGGGATTGGCTACTTTAACAATATTCTCTGTAAAAAGCTACTCTTATTATTATCTATGAAGTTCATCAATTCCAGAATGTGTATGAGTCTCATATCCATCTTTATGAGTAACTAAGCCTTTAGCAGGCACAACAGTAAGTATGCAGTCTATGTGGAACGATTTCTCCTTTTCCTTTTATTTTATCATCATCTAGTGTGGATTGTTTAGTATTGAGCTTAAAATCTCATAAGTAAGGCCAAACTTATGCTTAGTGGACAAGAAAATCTGAAAAGTGACTTATAAATGGATCCAAATACTAAATACACATCTAAAAGATCTGAAAAGTGATTAGATTATGCTAGGGGTTTTTAACTTATTAGAATGCTTGCATAAAACTTAAGGCTCAAGGTGTAACTACAATGGGTATCTACGTAGTGAAGCTTTGAAGGAACTAGACAATGAGTATCTACGGCTAGTAACAATAGATGCAAGAAACCTAGATCCTTAAGTACTAAACTTGATAAAAATAAGGAAAGGAAATTATTCACATGTGTGTCTACTTGCTGGGAGTGCTTGCCCCGTTATAAAATTTGTTAGGAGTAACCATTCGAAGCAACCACTTTCTGTTGTACAATAACTATTTATTTTCTTTTAAGATCTCTATTTTTAACTCTTTTAATATTGAACTTGGACTCACTAATTTACATCTTAGTTTGGATTATTTCCCTTGCTCCCTGAGGAATACGACCTTGTTCTTGCCCCGTACTACAAACCACGACCTAGTGCACTTGCTAGATCACTCTCAAGGGTGAAATCAAGGGGAGAGTAAAAATAAAAACGCTATGGGGTTTAAATTGTTGTGTTTATGAAAAAAAAGGATAAGGCTCAAAGGGGCTAACTAAGGGATTCATAATGTAAAGGTGGCTTTTTGGGTAAAAAGTGTGTAATCCTATCGCCTTAATCAGTTTATGTAATGATCAATGATGTGGTCTCAATAAGCACTATATCTAAGTTCTCCCAAATCAAGTTCTAGCCTTAAGTTGCTAATGTAAGCCCTCTCACAAGAATTCAAAGAATTTATTTAAGAGAGAAAAGTGATTTCAGAGTTTGATTCAGTAAAGAATGAGAGTGATTTGAAAGTTAAACACTTTTTGTATTTGAAAATAGATTAGGACTTTTAAGAATGGATACAAGAAATTGTTTCAGTGAATAGATCAAGAAAAGTTTAGGCTCAAGTCCTCACTAAATAATGGGTTTAATTTAGTTGAATATCCTAGTCTTATTTATTGAAAAACAGTTTCAAATTGCATCTAACTTGCTCAATCAATCATATTAACATGCTAATTGTAGTTTTACCATTATTAACCAAACCCTAAGTATTTTGCCTAAACTACTAATTTTTTCAAAAGACAGTTTCTCATGCTAATTGCCAAAACAAAGACAGAATCGTAGAAAAACTTAAAAATTTTCACAAAGGAGAAGTGAAGTTATTTTTAAACAATATGTTTTAAGAACACAGAACATCAAAAGTAATACTCAAGGTTAAACAAATGGCTTAAGCAGGGGAGTAATCATAAGTAGTAATCAGGCCAAGCAAGCATTATTATTCAACAACAAAGCAGAATTTATAAGGCACAGGGAATCAATCATGTAAAATTTTCTTACTTACTCCTCCCCCACACTTAAATCATGATGTATCCTTAAAGCATACAAAAGACAGCCATGGCAAAAAGTATGATAGTAGCAGAAAGTACCTTCATGATGGCAAGGCATAATTTAAAGAGAGAAGTGTAAGAAAATTTACTCTTGAGATGCAATTGGTGCTTTTTCTACCTCTTCTGTTTGCTACATACTGTCAGTGGAGTCCCCCTTGGTGGTGGAGGCTGAGATTACAGGAAAATTAAGCCTTGTTGCTAGGTCATCAGTAGGTGATTCTTTGATAAACTCAATCATGCTTTCATCCTCCAATCTCCTCAATCTCCTTTCAATATCAATCTTCCAAGCTTTGTATGCATCCCTTTCTTCCACAAGTTCATCAATGATAGGGAGAAGTGTTGTTATGGACATGCTCGCGCATTTATCTAAAAATGCTAGCTTATCGTCACTTGCCAATCTCTTGCCAATGCTAGCAATTGAGGCTTTAGGTACTATCTTCCTTCTTTTGGCTATAGGAGTTGGGGTTTCCTCCTTTTCTTTTCTCTTTTTCTCCTTCAAGGCCTCTACTACATGCCATAGCAACCACTGCTTGTCTGGCCTTTGGCAAATTCTAAACTTATTTATGTTATTGAACTCCATAGGCTCTAGATAGCACACCAACTCTAGGCCAATAGTGGGAAGGGGACTGATCATGCTTCTGCCAATCTTGGTGATATAAGACCCAACTAGAATGTATTTGTTGGACTTATTTGGAAATTCAAGGATGAAATTTGCCAGAAAACTCCCAAAATTAATCTTTTCCTTCCTCTCCATACAGTATAGAGCAAATAAATCACTTTTAGAGAAACTGGACTAATTGGAACGTCCAAAGATGGTACTAGCCAGAAATTTATGGATGATTTTGTGCTTATATTCATGCAAGTAACTAGAGCAGTTGTTGTCCTTAAAGACTGGTTTCCCAGTGACTTCTTCCCAAAAACTATCTTTGTCAAAATCTTCTGGGACTGAGCAGTGAGCGTTCTTGTAATCATCAGTGATCAAGACATCTTTTAGAACCTCTTAGTGCTTGTTCAAATCATCAAGAAAGAGACCCTTTTTCCTCCTAAAAAGGCGAAAAACATATCTGCCAGGGTCATCTGTCTGCTCGACCTGTGTATTTTCCGAGAAGGTCACCAAGAATTCCAGAGTTAGTTCCCTAAAGGTGGGCTCTTCATTGATAGCAAATTCCTTGAAACCACCTCTTCTCAATAAATTAGTGATTCCGCGGGCTAATTTGAGTGTTTTCAAGGAATCCCAATTGAAAGCCCTTTACGGAATGGTTTTGCTGTCTTTGAGGGCTTCAAAGCATCTCTATTTGTAGGCTCCTTCGACATGCTTCATCATGGACATGACTTGCTCGGAAATCGGTTTAGGGTCGTCAGAACGGCTATTCAACACCGGCGTTGAGGATAGTACTGGTGTAGACGAGAAAGCCCTTTGTTTTCTTGTGGAAACCATAGTAGCAGGTGAGGAATTTTGGGGAAGACGATGAACAATGGTCGAGAGAGAGAACATGGATTTGAAAATGGATGGGAGTGCGGGAGTTGAAGAGTGGATTTTGTTTTTGAGAAAATCCCACAAACCACCCTTTAGATGGGTATGTTCAAAAAGTAAAAATTTGACCTAATTAAAATTCATGCATGAATGTAGGGTTTAGACCAAATAATTACTTTGTCTACTCATTACAACTCAACACCCATCCTTTTATCCCTATGACACATTAACCCCTTGCATGGCAAGATAATTCATCATAAAAAAATTAGATTTAATTTAAAAATGTGAAAGAGATTGAAAAAGAGTTGGATAGGAAGAGACTAGGGGCAAGCATGCAGATGGTTTTTTTGGGGCAAGCACTTTTGCGACCCATAAAAATTACATTTTTCAAAAATTTTAAAATGAGTTCCCAATCCAGAAAAATGACCAAATCAAAAATACTTTTCAACAGAATTAATGCAAGTATAAGAAAGATCAAGAAGAGAGTTGCTAGCATACTTGGTGTTGTGTTCCCATAATTGGTCAATTTAATCCTGCAAAAACATAAAAAAAATATTAAAAAGGTACTAAATAAGATAAATAACTATTTACAAAGTTTAGAAATTGAGCTTGGGCTCAATGTTTGCTCCAATTGGTGTTTGGAGTGGCCACCAATGTCTTTGTGGTTGTTTTAGGGTGGATGTAATTGTTGTGAATCCACAACAAGATTTTGATTCTGATTTGCTAAATAGGGCTTCAATCTTTGTCCACTAACCTTGATTGATTGCCCCGTATTCCCCATAATTTCCATAGCACCATGAGGGAACACTTTTTGGACAACAAATGGGCATATCCACCTTGATTTGAGTTTAGCTGGGAACAACTTCAGTCTTGAAATGTATAAGAGTACTTATTGCCCTGGTTGAAACTCTTTGTTCTGAATTCATTGATCATGCCATTTCTTTGTTTTCCCCTTATAATCCATGACATTCTCATAGCTAAACAATCTAAATTCCTCCAATTCATTGAGTTGTAACCTCCTTTGTTCTCCAACTGCATTTCTGTCAAAATTTAACAATGTCAGTGCCCACAATGCTTTAGATTCCAATTCAACAAGTAGATGGCAAGCTTTTCTATACAGCAATCTAAATGGGGACATTCCTATAGGGTCTTATAAGCAGTTCTATAAGCCCATAATGCATTGTCAAGCTCATTTGCCCAATCCTTTCTAGCATTGTTAACAGTTTTCTCTAGGATTCTTTTGATTTCCCTATTTGAAATTTTAGTTTGCCCACTTGTTTATGGGTGGTAAGTGTTGGTTCCTGTGAAAGTATTTATAAGGGCAGAGGGGGGGTGAATGGCCCTTTTTCATGGAATTTACAGACTTAGAAAAGTCTTAGTGTAGCGTGTTTGATTATAATCCAGAAGATAGATCTGGATGATGCAAATATGACAATAATATGTAATAAAGAAAAACGGAAAGGAAATCAAACACAAGTATTTTATACTGGTTCGGCCCCGCCAATGTCCAGTCCCCGGAGTTTCCTTCCTCCAAGCTTATCCACTAGTGAATTTCTTTCCAACCGGCAGGAATCAAGCCTTACATATTTGTCTCAGGATGGTAACACCTTCTACAAGTAGGATATACCACTATAAGCACCAAGTTTTAGATGAGTCCTCTTGTATTTAGTAGGATATACCACTTAGCCTTCTACCTCGAATCTAAGCTGAGTCCTACAGGGAAATCTTTACTCAAAGCACCTACTTCAAGCTATTTCCCCAATCTCTCAACTTACTCAAGTTGGAGATTCTTACTCTTTGGTTTTTAACAAAGGGTTGGTTTTTGGAGTTCCTCAAGTTTATAGTCTCACTTGGGAGTCCTTACATACAGATTTTGAATCAAGGGTTTTTGAAGGGATCGTATTAACTGATTGAATGAGTATTGCTTTGTTACTTGGTCTTGTAAATCAACCAGTTGACCTCCTCATTTGGTGAAGAGCTCCTTTTATAGGCTTTGATCATAAATGTAGCCGTTTGTGGTTGGTAAGCTTTCATTTAATCTTCACCCTTGATCAGGTCGATATGGAGCTTTCGGATCTGTTGATTAATCCGTTAGACTGCATTTTGATTCGTTTGAAATCTTAGGATTGAGGCAGGAAAGTTGTCAGTGATCATTTTGCTTGTCATTTTGTGCACCAATTTTCATACCATTTGCTCTATAATGTGTGCTCCACGCGCGCCTTTATTGGTCTTAGAGAAAAAGGTAGTTAGCTTTTCTCTATTCGGTGTTAGACCCTTTTGACTTTTCTCTGAAATGTGCAAGCTGTCATTTTGTATTTGTCTTAGGGAAAGGATCTTTGACTTCCATAGTCCAAAAAGGGTAAAGGGAAAAGTATATTTGAAAACTTTCCCTATATTTGAAATATAGGTCTTCTGGATGTCTTTTAGACCTATATGCTCCGGATCTATCTTCCGAAGATGGCTTTAATCAGTTCTTCCGGATGCTGGTCTTGAAGAACAAAAATTTGTTTACTTTCCAAACTTTGTCCGGATGATTTCCTCTAGTGCTTAGGTTCTTAAATTGTTCAATGGATGATTTGTATCTTGATCTTTGTCCAGATTTTTCCATTTGGATTTGGGAGAACTATATACATTATTTTTTTTTCTTTTAAACTTGATCCAGATTTGTTTTTAGATTTTTATCCGAATCATTGTTTCCCAACAGTAAAGAGTGGCAATTCTGTGAGTTACCCCATATTTGTTAAGCAACCTTTCAAATTGATTATTGCAAAAATGAATTCCTTGGTCACTAATGATTGCTCTAGGTACTCCAAAACGAGTAAAAAGCTTTTTCAAGAAGTTTACTACAATTCGAGCATCATTTGCAGGACTAGCAATTGTTTCTACCCATTTACTTACATAATCAACAACAAGAAGGATGTATTTGTTACCATAAGAACTTAGAAATGGGCCCATGAAATCAATGCCCCAAACATAAAAAATTTCACACACAACTATGTTGTTTAAGGGTATAGCATTCTTGGCTAAGATATTACCTGTCCTTTGGCATTCATCACATTCCATGACAAACCTGTGACAATCCTTAAAGATTGTTGGCCAATAAAGGCCACATTCAAGTACATTTGCTACAGTTCTACTTGCTTCAAAATGTCCACCTGCTTCTTTGCTATGACACATAGTTATGCTTGCTGAGATTTCCTCCTGCGGAACACATCTCCTCATGATTTGATCTGCACATAGGTTAAAAAGAAATGTTTCTTCCTAAAATAAAGAACTTTTTCTTTTAAGTATAGGGTAAGAGAGGTTTAATTCCATAAGCAAGAAAGTTAGCAAAATCAGCAAACCAAGGGAGTGATCTCACTGTGAGTAATTGTTCATCAGGAAAGGACTCAGTGATCTCTGCTTGCTCTGCATGGTTGCCTCCAAGAATTCTTGACAAGTGATCAGCTGCCACATTTTTTGATCCCTTCTTGTCTTGGATTTCCAAATCAAATTCTTGTAGGAGGAGTAACCATCTTATCAGCCTAGGCTTTGCATCTTTCTTTGCCAATAAGTACTTCAAGGCTGCATGATTAGTGAACACAGTGACCTTTGATAAGACTAAGGAAGATCTGAACTTGTCAAATGCATATACCATAATAAGCAACTCCTTTTTAGTAACACTATAGTTTTATTGAGTTTCAGTTAATGTTTTACTTGTATAGTAGATGGGCCTGAAATGCTTATCTATCCTTTGGCCAAGAATAGCTCCAATGCACGTGTCACTTGCATCACACATCAACTCAAATGGTTGCTCTCAGTTAGGTACAATCAAAATGGGTGTTTTGACTAATCTTGCCTTGAGTTCATTGAAAGCCTTCAAGCATGTTTCATCAGATTTTAACTCAATATCTTTATGGAGAAGTGATGTCAATGGTTGAGCTATCTTGGAGAAGTCTTTGATGAATCTTCTATAAAATCCAGTATGTCCAAGAAAGCTTCTAACTTCTTTAACTGATTTGGGGGTAGCAATTTTCTCAATGATCTCTATCTTGGCTTAGTCCACTTCAAAGCCTCTTTATGAAATTTTATAGCCAAGAACAATGCTTTCGCTGACCATAAAGTGGCATTTTTCCCTATTTAGGACCAAATTAGTCTCCTTGCATCGTATCAAAATAGCTTCAAGGCTGCTTAGGCAAGACTGAAAGGTTGCCCCATAGACTGAGAAGTCATCCATAAAGATCTTAACTGTTTTCTCCACCATGTCATGAAAGATAGCCATCATTCATCTTTGAAAAGTTGCTGGAGCATTACAGAGTCGAAATGGCATTCTTCTATAGGCAAAAACACCATAGGGGCAAGTAAAGGCTGTTTTTTCTTGATCCAAATGAGGGATCACAATTTAATTGTATCCTGAATAACCATCAAGGAAACAATAGAATTTATAACTAGCCAATCTTTCTAGTATTTGATCAATAAAGGGAAGTGGAAAGTGATCTTTTCTAGTTGCCTCATTTAGTTTGCGATAATCAATGCAAACTCTCCATCCCGTTGCTATTCTTATTGGAATGAGTTCGTTCTTTTCATTTTGCACCACTGTCATGCCTCCCTTCTTCGGAACCACCTGGACTAGATTAATCCAAACACTGTCTGAGTTTGATCACCTCCTTCCTAACCACCTCCTTCATATTGGGATTAAGTCTCCTCTGTGGTTGCTCCACAGGTTTGTGGTTATCCTCCATTAAAATTCTGTAAACATAAATTGAGGCACTGATCCCCTTAATATCGGCAATTGTCTATGATGCTTCTCTGTTATTCCTTAACATCTCAACCAATTAAGATTTCTGGTCAGGGGTGAGTTGGGAAGAGATTATGACTGGTAATTTGTTAGGGGGATCAAGAAAAGCATACTCTAAGTAAGGAGGTAAAGGTTTAAGCTCAAGATCAAGGGGTTCTTTAAGTAAGGCTTTGGGAAACAAGTTGCGCGTGTGATCTAAGGGTTTAACCAGTTGTGTCCTGTAAGTGGATTGTGAATAGTGTGGTTGTTGTGGTTGTTTTAGTTATTTCTCTCTAAAGAGTGGTTGCTACAGCAAAATTTCTTCTGGGGGATTCATTTCTGCTTGCTCTGGCAGAATTTCCTCCTCTTCATCGTGATCAAATTTTTTGAGTTCCTGCAAAATAAAAGGGTTTAGGTGTAAATCTGTAGTGTCAAGAAAATAATATTGATCATCAAGTGAAGAAGGTTGTTTCATTGCTTCATTCATTTTAAATGTTACTTCTTCATCATGAACTTTTAAAATCAGTTTGCCATCATATACATCAATCAAAGCTCATCCAGTAGCAAGAAAAGGTCTACCTAGAATGATAGGAACATGAAAATCCTCATCCATATCCATGATAATGAAGTCAACAGGCAAAATAAATTTTCCAACCTTTACTAAAACATCTTCTACTAAGCCTCTAGGATACCTGACAGTTCGATTAGCAAGTTGTATAGATACTTTAGTGGTTTGTGGTTATCCTAGGCCTAGTTGCTTATAAATGTAATATAGCATGAGATTTATACTTGCCCCTAGGTCACAAAGTGCATTGTCAATATTCAAGTTACCAATAGAGCAAGAAATAGAGAAACTCCCTGGATCTTTCAATTTCTTAGGCAAAGGTTGCCTAATTTGGAGAATGGAGGAGCAATCTCTATTCAGTTGAACCATTGCCACATTTTCCAGTTTCTTTTTGTTTGCCAGCAAGTCTTTCAAGAATTTCATATACATAGGCATTTGTGCAAAGGCTTCCGCAAAAGTAATGTTAATGTGAGTTTCTTGAAAACTTTTAGAAATTTATCAAATTTCTTAGCCATTTCATGTTGCTTGGCTCTTTGAGGATAAGGAATCCTTGGTTTGTAGGCTGGAATTGGTTGCTTCTCAGGAATAGCATCCTTGGTAGTGATCACTGGTTGTTCCTCAGTGGTGATCACAGGCTCAGTCTGTTGTGGTTGCTCTGGGTCAAGTACAGGCTGTGACTGCTATGGGTTGGAAGCAGGTTGTGCTTGTTCCTTGATCTCAGTTTGGTCATTGCCTTCAACTTGATTTTTAGTGGTTTGGCCCACTTCTTTCTTCTTACCTGCACGTTTATCAACAACAACCATTGGGTTAGTAACTTCACAATTCTTACCACTTCTCAAGGTGACAGCTTTGCACTCCTCTCTTAGATTTGGTTCTGTATTGCTTGGCATTACTCCTTTGTTTTTGGGAGTGACAATGGTGGTAAGTTGTTGGAATTATGTTTCTAAATTTTTCATAGAAGCCTATGTTTGCTTCATGAATTGCATCATCATGTCTTTTATCTCCTCAATCTCAAATTTCTTTGATTGTTAAGAAGGGCTTGGTTGCTGAACTGCTTGGTTTGGTTGCTGTGAAAAGTTGTTTTGTGGTTATTGGTAAGGGATTTGCTTGCCTAGATTACTCCATGAAAAGTTGGGATGGTTGCGCCAGCCAGGATTGTATGTGTTAGAAAATAGATTGTCCCTGGGGTTGTTCCCAATGTAGTCATACTGCTCTTGGTCAAGGGGAGTATCATAGTCCACATTTCTGTGGTTGCCTTCATAAAACTCACAAACAACTTAAGCATTAGTGATTATTTTGCTTGGCAAGTTGCTTAAGGATCATATCCATCTTCTCTGAGAGTTTTACAACGGATTCTGACTCTCTTTGCTTGCACCTTTCTTCTCAAACTGAGTGCTATTTATAGCTGGTGTTGACCAACTTTTCAAAGAGTTCATAGAGCTCTTCGGGGGCAAGTTCTTCTAGATCTCCATTTACTGCGGATTCAATCTGAATCTTGTGTTTATCATTCAATCCATTATAAAAGTTTTACATTTGCATCCATAGTGGGATTTGGTGATTTGGCACTCTTCTCAGTAGCTCCTTCTATCTTTCTCATGCCTCAGACAAGGATTCATCTAGTTACTGCGTGAAACGAGTTACCTCATTTCTAAGTTTGATTGCTTGCCTTGGTGGAAAGTACTTGGTAAGATATTCTTGTGCCAACTGATCCCATGTTCTTATGGATCTAGGTTGAAGATTTTTTAGCCAATTTTTATCCTTATCCCTTAGAGAAAAAGGGAAAAGCTTCAATCTGATGACATCATCCGAGTTTTCCCTATTTGTGCAAAAGGTATCATATATAGCCATAAATTCTTAGATGTGAGAGTTAGGATCTTCTCCTGGCAAGCCTCCAAATTGAACAGCTGCCTGGAGCATTTGGATCATAAAGGTTTTGATCTCAAAGAGGCTGTTCCCTTCATTGGGTATCACTATACAAGAAGAGTGTCCCTCAATTGATGGTCTACTGTACTCCTTGAGTGTTTGCCTTGGTGGAGGCAAGTTAACCTCGCCTTCTCCTTCTAGGGGTCCACCACCAATTGGGGGATTGGTTGCATCAGCCATCCTTTGTTGTCTACGCCTTCTTCTGGCTGCTCCACTTAGCCTACGGCAAGTCCTTTCTATTTCTGGATCTACTGGGATTAAGGGACGACCAGCTCTGTGCATACAACAATGATTGCACCGACTAAACTAATTCCTTCATAAATGGTAACAAACAAAATCTAAATATTTCTCACATTGCTCCCCGGCAACAGCGTAATGTGTTTTAAGCAATGTTAGATATGTGCCTGGTATTAAAAGAAATCTAATTTCTCTTAGTCAATTAGATGGTAAAGGTCTAAGTGTTTATGCTCAAGGTAGAGTTTTAAGTGTTGTTAAAAATGATAAATGCTTGTGGAGTGGAAAACTTGTTAATGGTCTGTATCATCTTGACGGTTCTGCTATAATTGGTTCAATTGTGAATGCTAGTAAGCCTGTTGTAAGTGTTATGCCTGTTGATGTGTTAGTTAATGATCTAGATCAAGTAAGTGATGAAAATGCTTGTTACTGTATTCAATCTGTTAGTAATAATGCTTTACTTGAATACGGTGCTTTGTGTGATTAGTTGGATAGTTTGAGCATTGTTATTGCTAGTATTGATTTGGTAGCATGTTCTAAGTTTGATAATAATCTTTCAAGTAATGCTTGGTTTGATCCTGTTGATGTTAAGGTGGACTTAGTTACTGTTAAACAAATTCATTTTGTTACTAACTCTGCTTGTCATGCTATTTCTTAATAATTTTTAGCATATTAATTTATTGAAAATATTCAGTTTTTGAGTAATAGTTTAAGCTGTATTAAATTTGTTTATATTGAATCTAAAAGCTAGTATAATATTATCTTTTAGGCCAATAGGTTCATGATTATTACTGATGTTCTTATATTCTCTTTACTGAAATGTTTATTTTCTAATTTTAGGTGTGAGAACCTTAGTAAGGTGCAGTTTGACGTTGGCTTGGCAGCAAGTTTACAAAGCCCATATTTAGGCCCTGTGACCCGTTTAACTCTAAAGCCCGATTTTAATTGTTTACCCTAGCCTTAAATACCTTCTTCTCCTTGAATAGCCGGCATTTTCACATTTTCTCCTTTCACTTGTAAACCCTCTATTTTCTCTCATTTGATTCTGCAACTCCAAATTCCCATGTGCTCGAAATCCTTCTTGAAGCTTACTTGGTTTGTGTGAGATGACACGTGCAATAGAGTTTGTTATGAGCGGTTTCTGGAACGGTTGAGAATTGAAGGCTATAAAAGATAAGAGAGTGATGCGTTTTTGGTAATACGATTGTATGTGGCTTTGTTTATGTGGTTGAGCGTTTTTAGATCTTCTGATCTATTTTGAGCTATTCTTTGTTGTTCTTTGTTCATCTTTAAGATTCAGTAATTAGGGTTTTACCAAGTTCTTGTTTTTAGGGAAACTGAAAGAATTTCAGGCCCTTTAGTCTCTGTAATCCTTTGCTGCAATTTTTGCCATTAATGAGAATGCCGAAAACCATTGCTCCGTAGGCGTAACTTGATAATCAGTCCGTACGGTAAATTCCAATTGGGGGAAACTACGCTAAAATTGTCAGTGTTCTTGTTGTTCTTTAAATTCTATTTGATTGAAATTGTTTATGAACTGTATTTTAGGGATTAAAATCCCAACATGAAATTCAATTGAATAGATTTCTTTAAATAAATTATTTATTTGGAACCTTTATTCATATTAAAAAATTCAATAATTAATTTATTTAACATTTTTAAAAATTGTTCATACAACTAATTTTACTCTTTAAAATAAAAAAGCATGTGAAAGATAATATGATAAAAATAATATTTAAAAGTTTAGTTCAAATGAATTCCATCAAATCATGCAACTTTTAGGAAGATTTCTATTCCTTACATTAATAAGAATAAAAATCTTGCATGATTTGAATTCTAATGATATTTTTTTGCTCCAAATAAGGGAATTTAACAAAATGAATTCAATTGAATTGAATTGAATTCTCTAAAAAATGAGCTTTCTAAACACAACCTTAATGTTGTTTACACGTTATTTCATATCCAAATCTGTTGTCCTCAAATTGGTGTACTCTTTTATGTCCTCCATTCAAATATTGACACGTTATTTTTATTTTATTTCTTTTCAGTTTATTTCTAATACAAATATGCTACATATCAAATGATGAGTGAATAATCATAAAATAAGATACCAATTTGTATAAATACCGTTATTCATATGATTAATTAAAATATGTTAGGGCGTGATACGCTAATTTATGAAATAGTGTCAAGGAGTTTTTATACAGGTACTATATTTTATACTTTTTTTTTATTAATTAATTAGCATGTATCAAACCTTTAATTATTATAATATAAAAAGTAATTATTGGTTATAAAGTATACAAAAACTCAATGCTTTATATAATTTCTCATTAAGAGCAGTGAAATTTATAGTTCTAGAAATCTAATACTTCAACAAATAATGTGCATAAATAAAAAAGTTTAAGCAATAAGAAATAAGAAATACCGACTATATTACACAAGTGGAATACGCAGAATTTATTTCATAATAAAATACACAGGAATACCTAATTTGTTACTAGAGTTCAAGGTCAAATTAATCCAACAATAAACTTTGCACAATCATATTTTTTTGTAAGCACAATCATATTTTTAAATATATATTAAATACCTCATTTCTCACCACTATTGTTTTCTGTGTCTTATAAATATACAAAAGCCAACCCAAACTAAAATTGCAAAAAAATAAAAAATAAAAACTTTCCATCAATTTCTTTCAAATTTCTGTTTTATTTCTCACAAAATATTTATTTTCTGACATGCGGCTTTTTGAAAAAAATTCGCCGTATTGAGCTTAATAATACAAGTTCAAGGAGGCGAGAGAAACTTTTGAAAGTTCAAAAAGACGAGGGGCTATTAGAGACAACTTTAGGGAGCTGATAATGTATTAAGCGTAACAACAAAGAAAAACCTTACTCACCTCACCCGTATTGGAACTCAAACTTGTAACCTCTTATATCACAACTTTAAGGCTTAATAATCACTAAAGTAAGACCTTCACCACAATTAAAATAAACATTCATTTCTGACATGCCGCTTTAAAGTCTCTTATTTGTTATTTTTCTCTTCCAAAATATATCCATATTGACATATCTATCTGCTTTCTTAACCGAGTTTCCAAGCACATAAAGTGTACAATAAAGTCATAACAATTATATAAGGTATAAGCAAACGTACAACACAGACATTCAGTACCCAACGTATAAACAATGTATTAGTGAGGTATAAGTGAACAACAATGTTATAGTAATAGGCGGGGTGTGTGTAACGATGTACACAAAGTCTATATAAAAGTTATAGAGGGTTGTAAGTATGGTATAAGTAACAATTGTATCATGCACTTTCGAGAATTCCTGCATCAGCATGCTTGAGCTTGCGGCGATCCATGTCGCAGCAAAGAGTATAGTTATAGTATAACAAAGGTGTGCATTTATAATATAACTAACTAATTATGCTATAGACAAGGGGTCACTGGTGGAAAATGCGTCATTGGCCTCGCAACATTTGCCTCGATTTTTCTAATAACTGAGGCAAATGTTGAAAAACTGGGTTAGTTTTTGCAGTTTGCCGCGGTTATATATATAACCATAACCAAAGGCATCGCGAGCTTTGAACCGAGGCAAATGGACTGTATATAACCAGGGCCAAAGGCCCCTGCGGACACCAGTGCGTATAGGGAATAAAATTATATTAGCATATGTTATTAATTGACAAATAAAAAGAAGTAAAATAGAAAGCCTAGAAGGACAATTAAAAGAAATCGGAAGGAGTACTGCAAAGACGTATAAACATATATTATATAGCCTACTTTTTTCATTTCATTTATGAAAGTGGAGATGGCCTCTGTAAACATATATATAATAGAAAATGATTGCCGGAAAATACAAATCCAAACTCGAGAAGGAAGGTCGTACATAAAACATAAAAGGAGAAGTAAAAGTCTAGCCAAACTTTGCCAATACTGAATCAAACAAACCAACCTTAATCTAATTAATTTGGGTTCAACAAAATGCATTAAAATATATGAATAGTTGATAACAAAGATCACAACTTTGTTAAATTATATCGCAGCACATCTCCAGACAGCAGCAACAAGCAAGGCCAGCAATACTGCAAATGTAAATTTTTTCAGTAAATAAGAAAATCAATATGCAAATTTATTTATGTATCTTTGATTAAAAATTTTGTTGGCTGGCATTAATGTAATTCTTAGAATTGTAATTGGCATATAACTAATGGCAAAATAGAACAAATACAAGTAGACTTGTTCGGGCGCCCGCTCTACCCATCAATCCTGTCTTAAAATGGATCGGATTTAGACACTCATTTTTATTTTAAAGCTCGGCCTGAGCTCAAAAATCTATGAGTCGGGCTTGATTTTTAATAAATACTCGAGTCCGTCTTGACGAATAAAAAATATAATTTTTTTATATTTTTATATTATATTTAATAATTTTTACATATTTTCATATTCAACCTACTAAATTTTTATTTATATTTAAAAGAATTTAAAAAAAATGTAATTATATGAAAATTTAGTTTTTATAGATTTCCATATTCCAACCTACTAAATTTTTATTTACATTTAAAAGAATTTTACTAAAAAATTTAATTATATGTAAAATTTAGACATTTAAGTATAAAAATTGTACTTCAGCAAAAAAAAAGTACAGAAATTATAATTTTTTTTAATTTAATTTATAAAATATTAAAAGAAAAAACTATCCATGGACCATGGGCCGGACTTAAAAATGACGTAATAAGCCCGGCCCAAATCTAAAGTTCTAAATTATACGCAAGGTCGAGTTTGAATTAATATTTTTAGTAAAAAGCATGATTAAGCGCGACACACCCCACCCCTCCCAAAATCTAAATACAAGTGAAAATGCGCCCCACTGCGGAACTCTTTTTGTAATTTCTCATGATTAAATGTTCAAATTAATATAGTAAAAAATATTCAAGTTAATTAATTATTTATTACAATTTACATAATTAGTAAAGAAGAAAGTGCTGACCATGCTTTCAAGCAATTATCATTGCTCTTGGCTGCCAGAGGTTGAGGCGGCGGCTGAACATAAACCGGTTGAATTTGAGGCGGCGGTGCTGTTTGGTTATAACCTTGAGTAGGAGGAGGAGGATATCCTTGTGGAGGATATGATCCTGGTGGAGGATAACCTTCAAAAAGGAGAGCATATACACAATATCAAACACTACACATTTCATATAGTTTAGTTGAATTATTATGTACAAACATTTAGATGATATATATTGTTACCTTGGCTCATTTTCTTATATTCTTTTGTAAAAATATTTCTGTGTTGTGCTCAATAGAAAACATGGAGTTGTTATATAGTTCAATGCTTTGAATGTGGTAGCCAATTAGGTTAGATATTGGCACTCTTGGTGCATTTTCAAAAGTTGTTTATTTTAGGTTAAATGTATTTAATGATTTACTAATTTTATTAGTTTTTCCGGATTCTTTATTCTATGTTAGCATGTTTGTGTTTCTTAACATATAAGTATACCCTAAATTTTGAATTTGGGTACTTTGATATATTTGTAAGATTTTAATTAATTGTGTACTGTTAAATTATTTGATGTGACCCTTGTCATTAAATTATTGATGTAGGGTCCACCTCCTTAATAATTTGATGTAATATATTTTCTACTTTTCTACCTGTCATTATTATTTTCTGTAAAATGTTTCTTACCTATTTACCATTCTTACCGTTGGATTTCTCTATAAATAGGAATTCAATTTCTTCATTTTCATATATCTCAGAAATAAGAAATAAAAGTTTCTCTCAAATTCTCTCTCTGCTTTCTCTCTTTATTGTTTCAATATCCTTGCATATATAGTCGATTTCTAACACGTTATCAGCACGAGCTTGCTCTAATCAACTGAGGATATCACCAAATAAATCTAAAGTAAGGCATAATTATTTTATTTTCTATAAATATATATAATTCTTAATATGTCTAATATCAAAAGTTTAGAATTTACTCCTCTTGATGTATCTGGAAAAAATTATCTTACTTGGGTGCTGGATGCAGAAATACATCTAGAATCGATGGGTCTTAAGAATACTATTATTCAAAATAATAATATTGGATCTCAGTATAAGGCAACAGCTCTAGTTTTTCTCCGCCGGCATCTTGATGAATCACTTCAATCAGAATATTTGACTGTCAAAGATCCTGCAGATCTTTGGAAACAATTAAAGGAGAGGTATGAACACCTAAAGAAAATATCTCTACCAAATGCCCAATATGAATGGATAAACTTAAGGCTACAAGATTTTGAATCTGTCAGTGCATATAATTCTAAACTTTTTCAAATTACATCCACATTAAGATTATGTGGAAAGGAAATAACTGATGAGGATTTACTGGAAAAGACATATTCTACTTTTCATTTGAATAATATGGTATTACAGGAACAATACAGAGCAAAAGACTATAAGAAATATAGTGAACTAATTACTGCTCTTCTCCTAGCAGAACAGAGGAATCAACTCCTGTTAAAAAACCATGAACTACGACCTACTGGAACAAATCCATTCCCTGAAGCGAATGCGATAATTCATAATAATTTTAATGGACGCGGCCGCAGAAATGGTCGTGGTCGTGGTCAAGGTAGAGGTCGTGGAAATGGGCGTGGTAGAGGATATAATAATAACAATTTCCACCAGAAGTGGAAATATATAAATAATAATAATAGCAATAATTTCCACCCGAAGTGGAAAAATACAAATAACCACCAGAAGTGGAATAATCAAATTGAAAGATTTGATAAAAGAAAAAACAGTCAAAATGATGAAAATAAATGCCATAGATGCGGTATGACTGGTCATTGGTCAAGAACTTGTAGAACCGCTAAACATTTGGTAAACTTATACCAAGCCTCTCTCAAGAAATATGCGGAACCAGAAACCAATTTCATATTGGATGATAATACCCCAAATAATGAGCCTATTGATGTCCCCAATATGGAGATGGATGATTTTCTGTTACCCAGCACCAGTGACAAAGAAAAATTTGAATAATTAGTCCATATATTTTGCTTAATTAATATATTGTAATTTTTATGTTATTATTGGTTTACTTTTGTTATTGCTGCTTAATGTATTTTTTGTGCAATGTTTATTTATAAATAAATAATAATGCATCTTTCATTTGTTCAATGAAGAAAATGAATTCTTTCCCGGTATTATATGACTTGAAGGAAAATGAAGGAAATTTATGTATTGTAGATAGTGCCACCACCCATACTATTCTCAAAGAGGCAAGATATTTTAATATTCTTAAAAAGGGTGAAACTGTTGTTACCACAATATCGGGACAAACAAAAATGATTGAAGGCTCCGGAAGAGCTAGTATTATATTACAAAGGGGAACAAAACTTATTATAAATAATGCATTATTTTCCCCGAATTCTCACAGAAATTTATTAAGTTTTAAAGATATTCGCAGAAATGGATATCATATTGAAACTGTGAGCGAAGACAATAAAGAATGTCTTTATGTTACAAAAATAATTTCAAGTAAGAAATGTATACTTGAAAAATTTTATACTCTTTCATGTGGCTTATACTATACATATATTAATATGATTGAGACCAATTTAACTATAAACCAGAAGTTTATAGATTCAAATACTTATAAAATTTGGCATGATCGACTGGGTCATCCTAGTTCGATAATGATGAGAAAAATTATTGAAAATTCATATGGGCATCCATTGAAGGACCAGAAGTTTCTTCAAAATAATGAATTATTTTGTGCTGCTTGTTCGCAAGGAAAATTAATAATAAAGCCTTCCAGAAGTAAGGTTGCAATCGAATCACCAGCATTTTTAGAGCGCATACAATGTGATATTTGTGGACCAATTCATCCACCATGTGGACCATTTAGATATTTTATGGTTCTAATTGACGCCTCAACTAGGTGGTCACATGTATGCTTATTATCTTCACGAAATATGGCATTTGCAAGGTTAATTGCTCAAATTATAAGGTTACGGGCACAGTTTCCCGATTATCCTATTAAATCAATCCGTCTTGATAATGCTGGGGAATTCACATCCAAATCATTTAATGATTATTGTATGTCGATTGGAATAAAAGTTGAACATCCTGTAGCATATGTTCATACACAAAATGGTCTAGCAGAATCATTTATTAAACGTCTACAATTAATTGCGAGACCGCTAATTTTGCGAACGAATCTCCCTACTACAGTTTGGGGTTATGCAATATTGCATGCAACATCTCTTATATGTTTAAGGCCAGTAAGTTATCATGATTATTCTCCATTACAATTAACTTCTGGCCATGAGCCTAGTATTTCTCATCTTAGAGTTTTTGGTTGCGCAGTATATGTGCCTATTGCTCCACCACAAAGGACTAAAATGGGTCCTCAAAGGAGATTAGGAATTTATGTTGGCTATGAATCCCCTTCAATAATTAAATATCTTGAGCCATTAACTGGCGATATGTTTACTGCACGATTTGCAGATTGTCATTTTGATGAAAGCACTTTCCCAAAATTAAGGGGAGAGAATAAGAACCAAATTTTGGAAAAGAAAATAATATGGAATGCTTCATCACTTTCTCATATGGATCCTAAATCAAATGATTCTGAACTAGAAGTTCAGAGAATAATCCATCTTCAACATTTAGCAAATCGATTGCCTGATGCACTCGCTAATCCTAAAAGAGTAACAAAATCGCATATACCAGCAGTAAATGCGCCAATTCGTATTGAGATTCCTGAAGAACAACCTACGGATAATACTCTATCACGCCTGAAGCGTGGACGACCAATTGGTTCAAAGAATAAAAATTCTAAAAAGAGGAGAATTATTGATAGTGATGATATTCCCATTGAGGATATAAATATAAATACACTTCCGGAAGAAGTGCAAGCACCTGAAGTGCAAATACCTGAAGCTATTGAAAATGAAGAAATTCAAATAAATTATATCACTAACGAAAGAAGATGGAGTCGCAATAAAATAGTTATAGATCATATTTTTTCATATAATGTTGCGATCAATATTGAAAATGAAAACGTGGATTATGAGCCAACATCTATTGTAGAATGCCAAAGTAGAAATGATTGGCAACAATGGAAAGAAGCAATTCAAGCAGAGCTGAATTCTCTTGAAAAACGCAAAGTATTCGGACCAGTAGTTCGAACACCACAGGACGTAAAACCTGTTGGTAATAAATGGGTTTTTATTAGAAAGAGAAATGAGAAAAATGAAATAATAAGATATAAAGCCAGATTAGTTGCACAAGGTTTTTCTCAAAGACCCGGGATAGACTATGAGGAGACATATTCTCCGGTGGTGGATGCAATAACTTTTAGATATCTTATTAGTTTTGCAGTACAAGAAAATTTACAGATGCACTTGATGGATGTTGTCACAGCTTACCTTTATGGTTCGCTTGATAATGATATTTATATGAAAATCCCTGAAGGATTAAAGCTGCCAGAAAAATATGGCAAACGAGAACTTTACTCGGTAAAGTTACAAAGATCCTTATATGGATTAAAACAATCTGGGCGCATGTGGTATAATCGTCTCAGTGAATATTTATTGAAAGAAGGATATAAAAATGATCCAATTTGTCCATGTATTTTTATAAGAAAATCAGGATCTAATTTTATTATCATCTCAATTTATGTTGATGATTTGAATATTATTGGAACTCCAGAAGAGATTCCAAAAGCAATTGATTCTTTAAAGAAAGAATTTGAGATGAAAGATCTTGGAAAAACAAAATTGTGTCTTGGTTTACAAATTGAGCACCTTGAAAAAGGAATTTTAGTGCATCAATCAAACTACATAGAAAAGATCCTGAAACGATTTAATATGGACAAAGCACATCCATTGAGTAACCCAATGGTTGTACGATCACTCGATGTGAAAAAGGATATTTTTCGTCCTAGAGAAAATAATGAAAAAGTTCTCGGTCCTGAAGTACCGTATCTAAGCGCAATAGGTGCTTTAATGTATCTTGCTAATAACACAAGACCGGATATAGCATTCTCTGTTAATTTATTATCAAGATACAGCGCTGCACCTACAAGACGACATTGGAATGGAATTAAACATATAATGCGCTATCTTCGAGGAACTATTGATTTAGGCTTATTTTATTCACATGAATCTAAGCTTAAATTAGTTGGATATGCGGATGCGGGTTATTTATCCGACCCACACAAAGCTCGATCTCAGACGGGCTATTTATTCACATATGGAGGAACAGCTATATCTTGGCGATCGACAAAACAAACAATTACAGCTACTTCCTCAAATCATGCGGAGTTAATAGCTATTCACGAGGCAAGTCGTGAATGTGTGTGGTTGAGATCATTAATCAAACATATCCAAGAAGCATGTGAAAAAGTTACGGTCAAGGAAGGTCCGACGACAATATATGAAGATAATGCTGCTTGTATTGCTCAATTGAAGGAAGGTTATATTAAAGGAGACAGAACAAAGCATATTTCACCAAAATTTTTCTTCACTCATGATCTAGAAAAGAATGGTGAAATCAATATTCAACAAATCCGCTCTTGTAATAATTTAGCAGATTTGTTTACCAAGGCTTTACCTTCCTCAACTTTCAAGAAATTAACTTACAGCATTGGAATGCGACGTCTTAAGGATCTCCAGTCAACTCGCGAACAGGGGGAGTAAACACTGTACTCTTTTTCCCTTAGCTAAGGTTTTTATCCCACAGGGTTTTTCCTTAGTAAGGTTTTTAACGAGGCAGTGTTCCATTCGCGGCAGATGACACATCAAAAGGGGGAGTGTTAAATTATTTGATGTGACCCTTGTCATTAAATTATTGATGTAGGGTCCACCTCCTTAATAATTTGATGTAATATGTTTTCTACTTTTCTACCTGTCATTATTATTTTCTGTAAAATGTTTCTTACCTATTTACCATTCTTACCGTTGGATTTCTCTATAAATAGGAATTCAATTTCTTCATTTTCATATATCTCAGAAATAAGAAATAAAAGTTTCTCTCAAATTCTCTCTCTGCTTTCTCTCTTTATTGTTTCAATATCCTTGCATATATAGTCGATTTCTAACATGTACAACACCATTTTAGAAGGATGAATGTACAACTGTCATATTGCTTCCGCGAGATTCCGGTTAGAATGGTTTTCAATAAAAAAAAATTTATAAAAGTATACCTTTTTTAATATCCTTAAAAAAAATTTCTCACGAGGTGTCGGTACATGAATTTTAATGTTGGGCGGAATCTTTAAATTATATTTATAGAAAATTTGTGGGTTTAGAAAGTGTTGAGCTTGATATAGTGAGTGGGTATAAGTGAGGTTGAGTTCATCTAATATAAAAATAAAATGACATGTGTTAAGGACTAATCTACTCCACTTATATATCACGCATCATCCCTAAATATATCTAATGTGGGATAACCAACCTCATATCTCCAACAATGTTCACATCCAGACTAATCTACGATCGTCAATTTGCATGTGCCTTGAAGGGCAGGCAGACTGGCCTCAAGATTTAAAATTGTTCCATACACATTCCATAATTCGATCTCTAATAAATGCTTAAAAATGAACTAGTCCGTACCACTAGACCACCCACCATGAGGATTTATATTCTTCAATTTATACGAATCAAATTATTACAGTCGAACATAAACTTTCTTTTTTTTCCAATGAGAGAAAACTACCGAGTGAGCTCATTCTTGAGATTTAGACAAGCGTAAAGTGTCATTGACATCTAGTCGGATATATTAATTAATACTAACAAAAGAAAAAACTTATACCTCCTTCATCTTTTTAAAATAGATATTCTAATCTAAAATTAAATTATTAAAATATTTGTCATTTGTATTTTTCTATATACTTTTTTTATTATTCTTTTAACTATATCTCTAATATTAATTACACTTAAGTTGAATAATTAAAGCATTAATTTAATATACAAGGGTAAAGTAGTATTTTTATATCCTTAATAAATGAATTCATTATTAAGCGTGAAACTTGTAAGAAGATAAATAAAAAAAATATGGAGGGAGGAATACGTGCAGTAATAGGTGCACTGTAGGTTTATGGTTGATTTTAAATACCAAACCCCATTAAAATTTATCCAAAATAACAAACCAATGACAACTTCAACCATATAGACCGAGGATTATTGTTCAATAGCATCTCTTTCAACAACATTAATGCTAAGATTAGTACTACAATTTTACACTGTAGTTATTTGCACGAAAACAACTGGAAATGACTAAGGCATAATAAACAAACCAATAGACTAATTATTAGCACTAGCGAGATAGGGGCAAAATAGGGCAAGTTAACTAACTTGTGATTTTATTTATTTGTAAAATGGGTTTTTAGAAATTATTTTTTATAAAATGGGGACTGTGGTTTCAAAAAATTTGTAAAAGGAGCCTGTATATGGTTTTAGAATAGTGGTGTTACATTGAATATTTTAAACAATTCAACATTCTAATAATTTAACCTTATTATTAAAAAATTATACATCAGAATTTGAGAGTAATTTTCAGAAATTTTTTTATAATTTTTTAAAGTTTGTTATTATAATTTAATTAAAAAATATATTTTCACTGTTAAAAAAAATCAAAATTTTTCAGTGATATGTATTGTATTTTTAATAACCATCACGTAAAAATTTAGATAGAACAAGATTACTCATTTTCGTGACATAATTTAATATTGAGGATCCTTTATTTACAAATTTTAATAAATTGAGCAAGTATTTGCCGAGCTCAGCCTTTAATTAAAAAAATAAGAACAGTTATGGTGAATGGAATAATATAGTTCTTATTACATAATCAATTACATCAATGATAATTTATAGTGTTCAATTTCATTCCTTCATATATCAATGTGTCTCCAACTTACAGACATTTTTATGAAACCACAGGGAAATATTAATTCTTAACATTACGACACAAGTTGAGAGTTCATGATATTTACTCACCAACTTGAGGGGGAGTGTTGAAAATATTCTTATATTGGTATAAACATATCGATACCAATATAAGAATATTCTTAACACTCCCCCTTATGTTGGTGAGTGAATATCATGAACTCCCAACTTCTATCGCAATGTTAAGAATTGATATTTCCCTGTGGTTTTACAAAAAATGTCTGTAAGTTGGTGACACGTTGATATATGAAGGAATGAAATTTTGAATTTCTGAATTTTCTGCTATGGGATGTGTGATTGGTAAAATATGATTTGGCATGTCAATAGCCATATTTAGTTAGATTACTTATGAATCAAACTGAGATGTGAAAGAAGAATTGATTGAGGCATCAAGAGTTAATAAACCTGTTACATTTATAAAAACATTATTTTGAGCATGGCTGAATCAAATAAGCTATAATGTTAATATAAATAACCGACAATCTTTATGAATATGGCTGAATCAAAAAGCCACGATATCATGTTAAATGTATTTTTATACATTATTTTTTTATTATATACTTAAATAAATTATTATTTTTAAGATATTAATTTATTTGTGGCATATTTTTCTTTTGATAGAAATAAATTAAAAAGTTGAGAAAGACAGGGATTTGAGCATAGCAAATTGTGGAGCCACTGCCTTGATTTCATGGATGTCTACAACAAAAGAGGAGTGACGTGACATGGCACCCTTTGATATGGTCAACCAAAAAAATTCAGCAATTAAGAGTAACTTAGATAGTGCTTGACAAATTTAGCTTCCCACTACTTTAACTCCTTGAAAGTGGACTTAGACAAAATTTAATGGGTTGTGAACGTGCATACTTGGGTAGAGAAAGTGGAGATAATTATTTTGGCTAACCAACTAGTTTTCTTTTATTATTTAAGTAGCATGTTTGTTATTATTTGGGATGCTTAGCATATTTCCATACTCACTTCTACGCACAAGCTCATTCCATTTAATTAATTTTAGCTTTTAGTTCATTCTATTATTTCTTACTAAATTTTCAATTTAATTAAATGTTAATTTTACTCTTAATTATTTTTATTTATGAGGCTTAAATGCTTTTTATTTTTTCTTGTCAATTTTATTATTTATTTATTTCGATACATAAAGTTTATTTTGATTCTTTTAATTATTACAAAAAGTTAGCGTTCTTTCAATCCAAAGAATTTATTGCTGGCATATAAAGCGATTTGATCCGTAATTGTCATATCGATTTATATAGTGTTAAATTAAGATTTTTCAATCTTAAGAAATAGACAATCTTACTTAAACGAATAAAGCGTCTTGACAAATTGGTTTGAATCGGGTTCTCCTAATTCGTAAAGCAATTACCAAGTTAAAAAGAGGAACGTTTCCAAAGTACTATGATTTAGTTAGGGTCAATCATAGAGCCTCTCGTGATTGATTTAAAATTAAGGGAGAATTGATTGCTAGGGGCGTCTCTCGGTAACTATAACTGATTTAGTAAAATTTAATTTGAAATTACTTTTAAGCCAGGGATTAAGTAAAATTATAAGAGTATGAATTACAACTTTAGTTTGATGTTTTCATTCAATTGTTTTATATACAACATTTTTTTGTTTGTTTTTATTTTATTCACAAACCACAACTTTCAAACCCCCTATTTTAAAGAATTTTTTAACATCTCATTCAATAAAAGAATTTTATGAAGTTACAATACTTCACATGGGATTGATCCTACTTCCATTTGTTACAAATTCGAGTAGATAATTTAATTTGACGAATTCGACACTCGTCATGTTGCTGTAGATAATCGACGATCTTTAAGAGTAAGATCACAACTGTGTCAAATAAGTTATGATGTTGAAATAGACAATTGGTCATAAGAGTATGAACATGGTCAAGTCGATTAAGCCATGATGTTGATATGTATTATAACCTTGATATCATGACAAAAAAAACATTCATCGGATGAAAAGATATGAGCGGAATACTGAAATTTTGAGTCACCAGAAACGATGCTCTGATACCATGATAAAAATAAACAAGAACAGTTATAGTGAATGGAATTTTATAGTTTTTATCATGGTTTTCAGAACCGAACCAGCCACCGAACCGATGAAGGCAGTGGTTCATGGATTTAAGGTTCAACCGAATTAAATCGGTGGTCGAACCGGATTTTCTTAGAACATGTAAAAATACTAAATATTTTATATAATTTAATATTAAACATGTAATATAAGTTATACTCATATAAAAATTAATAATATTAAATAAAATATTCTATAATTTAAAATTATATTTCAAATAAAAATAAAACACAAGATAATAACTATTATAATTTAATGAAAGAATTCAAACCAAATTCTATATTGTATAGATTAGATAAAAAAAGTTAATAAATTTGATTTATGATATATAAAAATTACGCATTAAAAAAATTAAAATTTATACACAATATGTAAAATAAAAAAATTATATATCCACTTAATATAAATTTAATCAAAAAACTTAGAGTAACGTTATTTAAAAAATTTATATGTTATTTCGTTATGAAAAACATTTAAAGTTGTTATTGAAAGAAATATTTTAAATTTAATAAAATGTGTAGTATATGAAATAAAAAAATCTTTATTATGGTTTTTTATAATAAAATATTATTAAAACAATTTAAAAAGTAACAATATATAATATAAAAGTATATAAGGAGAAAATGTTACCACTTGTGTGTGGTAGTTCAGCTGGTAGAGTATGTATTAAAACATATGTCGGAGGTTTTGCGTTCAATTCTCACCACCAACAATTTTTAAAAAAATATGATTTAAGAGAACCGGAAATCGGTCATCAGTTGAACCGGCCGATTCCCGATCGAACCGGCCGATTCAACCGGTCGTTGGCCGATTCTTGACTACGTCAAGAATTCAATCAAATCGGACCGGACCAGACACCGGTTCCGGTCGAACCCGATCCGACCTGCCGGTCCGATCCGATTTTCAAAACCATGATTTTTATTACATAATCAATTATATAAATGATAATTTATAGTATACAATTTCCATGAGAAAAGGAAATATATATATATATATATAATTTTAAATATTCTCCCTAATTAACATTTATCCTAATTTAAACTAATTAAGAATAATCTAATATAGAAATATATCAATACCAATATAAGAATATTTCTAACAAATTTTTTTAAATCACATGCTTTTTTATAAAAAAAATTTTTAAGTCTTATTTTATAAATAAGTGAAACTTGAAGATACTTTTCTAAAATTTACCCTAAAAAATATCGAGAATTCTACTCACCCGACAATAAAATTTTGAAGTTCTTCAGCTATAAACAAGTTCAAATTTATTCTTAAACGAACTCTCATTCACTGTACATAATTAATTCCAAAATATGACTAATACATCTTGTTTATGATAAATTATCCATTCGACGCTACTATGTGGGTTTGAATCTCCTTGACATAAACTATTAATAGAATTATAAGTATTGCATAAAATCAACAACTCCTTAAAAATTTACATTGGAGAGGATAAATTTGGACATGTGCAATGCATTTATGCCTTTTCGAGTTTTAGCTTGATGATTTCCAAAGTGTACATGAACGAATTTGAGTTGGGGCATTTATTTTGCCTCCATTACCATTGGACGAGGAGTTGATATTTTGATCTAATTGTGATACGAGGTAAATTAATATTTACTTTATAAAAAATAAAGTGTTCTACATCTTAAATTTAATGTATTCCCTCTATTTAGTTTTAGTAGTCTATTCTTCTTATTATCAACTGATAATTTCATCAATATATAATCTCTGTCGTATCAAATACAAATACAAATTGAAAAAAAATAATTAAAATATATTAATTGATAATCTAAATTGACAACTAAAAATAGTAAAACTAATAAAATTAGGTAAAGGGAATATTATGGTAAAAGTGTTAGTCTAGTGGTTGAGCACTGAAGGTGTGATCCTAGAAGTTATGGGCGGATCCAGGGATCATGGAGGGCCAACTGACCCCAAACTTATGAGAAAAATTGAAACCACCTTTAGTATGATGAATAGCTAGATCTGCCATTAAAATCCTGCAACTAAGCAAAGAAGGGAATATTTTGAAAAACGTTAGGCGCTAGTTAAGCGATTAGAGTTTTCGTAGCCTAGGTGGATTTGTATTTTTTATTTTTTTAATATATAAAAATATAAATTCAACTTAAGAATAAATTATAATATTATAAAATATTACAATTTACAAAATATAATTTAGACAATATTTTAAATATTGTTATATACTAGTCGAACAGTAAAAGCCTCCTTATTTGTGGTATATAGCACATTATTTCTTGATTTGAGATTTAAAACGACAATTCTAATGTGAGAATGTATTAATGTACTTTAGTTTTACCAACTTAGCTACCTTTTATGGGTAAAAAAGTTAAAACTATAATTATTATAAATATTAGTGTTTTAAACATTGAATTTAGGCGCCGTCTAAATAAAAGATATCGAATTATGCAGTGTCCAAATAAAAATAAAAAATCAAATAATAAATCTTAAAATAACTCTTAAATAAAAGTAGGCGTAAACTTTTAAAACACTGAAAAAAGGTTCGAAGAATAAGATGAAGTCATTAGGGTTTCTTTTCTATTTTGTTAAGTCTAAAAGTGAAGCCGATGTAAGTGATAGGGCTTGGGCTTTATATTTTACAGTGTCAGCATTGTACGTTTTTAATTTACATTTTTAATAAAATGAAAGGTAATTACAGTATTCTAATAACAAAATTAATATAAGGAAACTAACGACTAATCGGGTTACGTTTTAACTTTATTATTCAAGTTAATTTTTAATTTTTTCAATTTTGATAACTATAGATGATAAGTATATATAAAGCCCATATATACTATTCATAATCACAAATCCATGAACAAACTCATAACCCGTATTGAGACTTATGTAAATGCCTCTTGTCCCTATGCCCAGGGAGGGGGCGGATACCCTAATTCCACACACCGACTATCGCAGTCTATGGCACCCTCGATACTTCCGGACACACGATTGACGGCCCTTGGCGAGGCTTTCCTTACCAATTGGTGGGGTGAGAGAGGCTCGAACAAAGCGGCCCCTATCCGGATCTTCAGTCGGAAGATGGTGATGGCACTCGTTAGTACGCACCAGGTCGGTACTATATTGGTTTTGATTTTTCAGAGAAGCGGTGGAGACCCTTCAATTTACCGACTCAATTGCATGTTCAAATTTCAAATTGAATATTCTGATTGCATCTTCAAATCGAAGATTCTAGTCAGATTAGCACCGCAAACTTGTGTCTTTAACTCCTTTTCTTTCGGTTAATATATCTCACAGATTTTATTGCATGTTTAGACTAGAGGGATAGTCATTATACTGGGTTACGCTATAATTTACAGAGACTGACATAATCAATTGCATGCTTGGATTGGGGTTTCAACCAGAAACATCATGGGTTTTAATTGAATTTATTGTCTTGTTTACTATGGGCGTGATTTCTAATTTAAGTTGCTGAATTTTTACTTTTATATCGACATCATATATGAAATTAAGCTTCATTGTTTGAGTTCCATTACTCATCCTTCTGAAATCTGAGTTTCCTAAGATTCATTTAGTTTTGTGAAGCCTTTTATGTGGTTTGACTCTCATTTCCATAGTTGACATTGTTTTATTACTTGTCTCTATTTAGAGAACATGCAATAGTTTTTGCTTGCTCTATATGCATGTTTTGTTGATTGCTTTTAAACATAGCTATTTTAGACCCGAACAGTTTCTCTGGCAACACTGACTGGATATTTGGTATTATATCACTGCATTTTATTTGGCCGGAATTGTTCATGGCTCATGTATCATGTTTGTGAAGTCCCTGATATAGATTCAAATGCTTTTACTATTCATCATTATTCACCTAATGTATGGAGCAAATGTAACTTTGTGATTCTCATTATGTTTGCAATGTCAAGTTAATTCTTGAGAACTTATGTAATCCTTTGAACTGAATTGAACATGCCAAACATGCAATGTATCTCTCCGTCACACTTATGTAGTTTTAATGTTGGGTATGAAGTGTCTCACGTTGTTTTTGTTTTCTTCTACAACTACACCATGGAAACCGGAGCAAGCAAGAAGCTACCGCAACTGACATGATAATGGAACCAAAGTTGCAAGAAACACACAAAACCATCAGGTTCAACAATATTTCAGTTAAATCAAGAACTCAATATTGAAATTTTTTGGCTTTCGTGGAGTTAAACCTGAAGAAAAGCCAATGGATCAGAACTCAGAAACTCTTGTCAGCTAACATATACTATCCTATACCGACATTTACCAGTTAGCATTCCCTTGGTCCTTTTATCTGTTACCAAATCATAATTTATCACTGATGTTTTTAATTACTCTATGTTTGTCTCTAGCATGCCAACTCTATGTTTGTCTCTAGCATGCCATTTCCCCATTTTCATATGTATATCATATTTAAGAATTTCTGATTACATATCAGTAACATACATAAATGATTGAAGGAGCATTCTTCTTTTTTTTCACATGAAAATTTTGTGATGGTGTGAGAAATAAAAATAAAAGCACACCAAGACTTCACCTCAACTGTGGTGGCCATTGGGAGAATTTTATTATCAAATTTTCATGCTGTGCTTTTGATCTCATATTATCATCATATTTTCTACCAGCAATAGAAAATGTTAATTATTTACTAAATTTGTGCAAATAGTTCGGACTCATGCTAACTTGTTATGTTGGCTTGCTATTATTTGGCTTTTACATGCTCCACTCTATTGCTACTTGGGTTTTTTAATGCTCTACTGTGTTCTTCTGTTGTTTCTAAAATATGGAAAATACAAGGTCTCTCACACCTTTTTGTACGAGTCAACAAGTTGAGGAAAGCATGCTAGAAGCTCTCAAACGGCCCAAATTTGAAAAGCAATGAGGTACAATGAAGGTTTTGTTTCTTTGACATTCGTGTATTTATTACTAACTGGATTGTGGAAAATTTAAATCTGACTTTCACGCGGTATATCGACTCAACTTATCTGTACTACTATTGCACGACAAACTGCAGCAGTTTCTTGAGATACAACCAAATAAAGATTTTTTACTCGCAAGCACTTTATGATACCTGTTTATATTACATACAAGTTTAAGAGGTATTAGTATCCTTATTACATTTTTCCTGGCATGAAACAATATTATTAATCTCATTACAACAGCACACCCCATCGTTGTGATAGACATGCTTTAGTTTGATTTGCATTTTATCACATCATGTGCTATTTACTTGCTTTCAATATTTGTTTACGCATTAACACTTCAAGAAAGGAAAACTCATTATACTAATCATCATTGCTTATTGCTTTAAGCTTGATATTTTAAATGACAATTAATACTCATTAGCATCTTGTGTTGAAGGCCATGTTTCCCCAACTCTACTTTCAATTACACAAATTTAGAAAGGATTCAGTGTCTTGCATTGATCTTGGCATGAAATTTATTGATTCATATAGTGAATTATGAGAATATCTCACAATTATAATTGACATGTCTCATTTCAACTAGCTTTGCTATATAACATGCTATATACGGGCTTTTAATTCTTCATTTCTTACTAAGGAGAAGTTTGAGCTTTCTCAAGTTGTCAACCAAGAGGCTACCTGCTATACACGCCTAGAAGACGCCACACAAGCCTCCAAAATACAAAGCTTCACATAAGCCTAGAAAAATTATACGGCTTCACATAAGCCTCTAAGATTCATGCGGCTTCACATTAGCCTTAATACATGGCTTGACATAAGCCTCGAAGACTTACACAGCTTCGCATAAGCCTTGAAGATTCATGCCGCTTCACATAAGCCTCAATACATGGCTTCACATAAGCCTCGAAGATTTACAGCTTCGCACATAAGCCTCGATCGTTTTACACGGTTTCCATCAAGTCTCCGTCATTTTACATGGTTATTCAAGCCTCGAAGACTTTACACGGCTTCAATGCTTCAATGTAAATGGCTACATTAAAGCTTGAAAGATTTTACACAGCTTCACACAAGCCGGAGACATTCTACAAGACTTTACATAAGCCTCGTACTTTCAATAAACTTTACATAAGCTCAGCTTTACATGAGACTAGATCATTCTACAGAACTTCATACAACTCTTTGCCATGTAAGCGACTGCATGTAAGCCTCAACCATCTATGTAAATTTATATATGCCTTGTTAGATTTACAAGGCAGTACATGGTTTAAAAACTTCACATAAGCTAATATAATGACTTGCAAAAAGTTTATCATACTTGCATTTCAAATCAATTTGAAGCTTGTGATAGCCTCTTAATTTACAATGATGACTTACAAAAACTTACGAGTTTATCATAAGAACATATCCAATACTTTATGGCAAAATGTTTAACACAAGCCTCAACCGTACAATTGAAGTCGCACTACTAGTGTGGTTGACTAAAATTTCTCACTTATGCGACAATATTACATAGAAGCCAATGTTAAAGCGAAGCCATATCTCAGAAGTTGCAATGGTATAGTTGATAAAAAATTCCTCAATAAGTCAATCTATGAAGGCCAATTATAAATCATAGCCCATGTCTTAGAAATGCTCTGAAAACAATTAGCCTTGGAGTACCCTAAAAAAGTTTCTTGGAGTAAGCTTCTTATTCGTGTTTGTGTTTCAACATAGAATATGCATGCCCTAGTTAAATGATTTGAGATTCATCAAGACATGCACATTGTAACAAACATTCAAGGTTTTTATGCCTTATTTTTGCGTGGAACGTAAACACCCCAACAAAATGATGAAGGATTTTCAAACTCTCATCTTCTCACTACCAACTTTCTCAATGATTTCAAGTATATGACAAACAAAAAAGACATTCATTCTGAAGAAGAAAATTATATACCAGATAAGGAAAAACATGTTAAGGGTTTAAATCAATACATTTGACGTTACTAGACTCATATGAGATAAGAATATGAAATCATATCTTTCAAAGAAATTTGCAACTTTATCCCATGTGATAAAAGCATATATTTTTCACTTTCACTAGATATATTGCAAAACTTTGCAAATACAAAAACCCATATATATGTCTATGTGTTGAATACTCCAGGTCCTGACTTCTCTTCGATTCACGTGCTGAATGCTCATTGTATCAAGTTTTTATAGGTCATACTACTTTTAATAAGATCACGTCTTTTAAAGAGTACAAAGTCTTGTTGTACGTACACTTTTTATGACACTTAATTCATTGCGAAAATTTAAAAGATGAAATGTAAGTAACAACAACAATGTACCATGAGAGATAATATTGTTATAAAGGTTCCACACATAGAGTATTTTTTTCATTATATGAAGGTAACTACCACATTCCATGGCATATTACAAAAACGTCCATCTTTAGAATATTATCAACACAACATAAAAATTTTGCATCTCAACATGTTTCTCGAGTTTAAAAATGCACTATGTCAAACATATTGAATCAACATGCCAAATATTCTAGTTGCATACTTATCATGGTAAAACTGAAAAATTCTTCTTATCAAGCTACAAAATTAACCTATAAGTCCTATGAACATACAAATAATTCACAAAATACATAAATGCATTTGAACGACTGAGGGGCGGATATCTTTGTGAGTATATATAAAGCCCACATATGCGGCCCATAACCAGAAACCCATGAACAAGCCCATAACCCATATTCAGACCTATATAAATGCCTTGTCTCTATGCCCAGGGAAAGGGCGGATACCCTAATTCCACACACCGACTCTCACCGTCTATGGCACCCTCGATACTTCCAGACACATGATTGACAGCCCTTGGCGAGACTTTCCTTACCAATAGATAATCCTAAAAAACTTGAAATCAAAACACAATTAAATATAGTAAAATCAAATTATTATTCTAAAAAAATTTGTCTCATTAGATTTACAATAAAATTAATAAAAAACTTCACCTCACCCTACCCTACCCAATTGGACACGAAAATGTGATTTTTAGTGTCATAACTTCAAGCTCAACCCTTTGCCACTTCATTTATAGAACTTGATTATACATATTATCATTATCCATTACCACTACATTCGTAAGTGAATTTCAATAATCAACTATTTTATCATTCATATTGACCGTACATGAAAATTAATTTTAGTATTATTGTATGATGTATATATGTTATTTTATTTTTTACAAAGTAATCATAACGTTATCTTTTATCGTGTAAAATTAAATTTCATCTCACTTATCTAACTGTAATAAAAGCTAAAAGTAATGGAACCATTGTAAAAAAAATAAAGACACCGTAGTAACAACCATTATTTATATATAGAGAGATTATTTACCATCATATTTTGAATTAAATGTATGTTTAGAACTAAAATCTCGATCCCCCTTGTTATATTGACCTGGGTCTGCCACTGTTAGAGTTTACATGTTTGAGTTTACGTTCGGGTGGGGTGGAGTGACGTTTGTCTTCCTTATTGCTGTGTAAATCCAATAGGAGACAAACTTTTTAAAAAAAGGCATGGTTTTCAGAACCGGAACGGCCACCGGACTGGTGAATGCAGTGGTTCATGGATTTAAGGTTCAACTGGATTAAATCGGTGGTCGAACCGGATTTTCTTAGAACTTGTAAAAATACTAAATATTTTATATAATTTGATATTAAACACGTAATATAAGTTATACTCATATAAAAATTAATAATATTAAATAAAATATTCTATAATTTAAAGTTATATTTCAAATAAAAATAAAACACAAGATGATAACTAATATAATCTAATGAAAGAATTCAAACCTAATTCTATATTGTATAGATTGGATAAAAAAAGTTAATAAATTTGACTTATGATGTATAAAAATTACGCATTAAAAGAATTAAAATTTATACACAATATGTAAAATAAAAAAAATTATATATCCATTTAATATAAATTTAATCAAAAAACTTAGAGTAACGTTATTTAAAAAATTTATATGTTATTTTGTTATAAAAACATTCAAAGCTGTTATTGAAAGAAATATTTTAAATTTAATAAAACATGTACTATATGAAATAAATAAATATTTATTATGGTTTTTTATAATAAAATATTATTAAAATAATTTAAAAATTAACAATATATAATATAAAAGTATATAAGGAGAAAATGTTACCACTTATGTGTGATAGCTCAGTTGATAGAACATATATTAAAACATACGTTGGAGGTTTTGTGTTTAATCTGATTTTCAAAACCATGAAAAAAGGTGAAGGAAATACTATTTTGCTATTAATTTCAAATCGCCCTTCATTTTAGATAACTTCAAAATTTCTTTGAATCTGTTCGACCTAAAATTAGTTTAGAAAAAGGTAATTTTGTAATGTTATATCGTTTAATTAATTTTCGTCGACTAGTATATGTTTTAGTTTGTTTACTATAAAAGTAATTAAAATGAATGAATTTGGATTGAGTTTAAATTGATATGCTATGATCGTTCTCAATCCAACTGAAGAATAAATTGATTTTTTTATTTATTAGGATTGAACAATTATTTTTATCATGAAGTACAAAACGTTACTCAAATCAATTATATATACTGAATTGTGTCGCTCAAACTAACATTACTTACAACAATAAAATTTCATACAAAATATCATATTTATATAAATTTTATCACATATGCTAATCTTATAGGAATCAATCTAAATAATAAAAGTTTTTATGAATTATAAAAAGTTATTTTTCACGTTAATTCGATCTCATACGATAACACCGCTTATTTCAATATAAGGCATTGTATTGATTGATTTAAAAGTCAGCCGTTTCAAGAAGAAAAAAGCACCGCAAGAGAAGGGGGGCAATTGCAAGCCTCACATCAACAAAATTGAATAATTTTATACGGATCGGATATTTAATATCCCTCTCATTAAATGCTTGTTACATATACAATTTATATATTATAATAATAAAAACTATAATATGTCAAGTATCTAACGGGACGAATATTAAATTTTCGATCCTGTATAAAATTAGCGCAACAAGCAAACACTACATTTAGCGTCCTGCTTGCTTCAAAAGCCACGTACGTATTTGTTTATTACAGTAATACTAGTTCTCCTTTGTTGATGAAAAATAAATCTCATTTTACGTTTCTTTCATTCAATCTATAGTATGCGATGGTATTTTTTAATTGTGTCAGTTTTTTCTTTTAACTTGTTGGTACGTATCGAATCTGGCTTGAGCCTGCTATTATTGACGGACTTGAATACTCATTTTTTAATAAGTTTAACCTTATTTTCAGCCCGTTAAAGTTTGAAATTTCATGAATCAGGCTTGATTTTTGTAGAGCCCTGCCTCAACCTGACCTAGCTAATAATAATTTATTTATTATATAGTACTCCCTCCGTTTGTTTAACTGTCGCTTTGGATAAGTTTGTACATACTAAGAAAACATTGATTTAGAGAATAAAAGTATTAAAATGCCCCTAACACTAATAATTATTTAAAAATATGATTGGTTCTTTTTATCTTTTTATCATTTACAATGTGCATTAAATAAGGACAAAATGAGAAAGATGATCAAACAATTACATTGAAATTTGAAGGTGGCACTTATTTAAAAAAATTTGTTTGGCTCTAAAGTGACGGTTTAAAAAAACGAATGGAGCATATTTGATAATTATTTAAGTTTTTTTATATTTTATCATATCATAATTTTGAACCTGATTACAACTAGCCTTACTATTAAACAATTCATGTAAAAATATACCCTTTTTCTATTTAGTCGATCAAAAAATTTAAAAGATTATAGGGTAAACTTAAAAAACATGTCATGTGTTTTGATCATTTTGTAAAAAGGCGCTTGTGAAATTTTTTTTAAAAGGGTACCTGTGGTTTTAAAAGTTTTCAAAAGGGTGCATGTGGTTTGAAAATTATGGTGCTACACCAGTTATTTTAATAAATTCAATATTCCTATATTTTAACTATATTATTTAAGAATTATATGTCAAGATTTGAGTAAGATTCGGAAAATTTTCATTTTGTTTTGACTTTTTAAAGTTATAATCAATTTTTAATTAAAAAAAATATTAATACTTCTTAAAAAAATTTAAAATTTTTCATAAAGGTGTATTATATTCTTATTAATTAAGCTGCAAAATTTCACTTTAAAATGGATGAGATTACCCTTCAAAATGTGGTGCTAAAATTTTGGAAATCTACAAAACGACTAAACCACATAGTATGTTTTTAAAGTTTACCCAAGATTATATTATTCAAGGGCTATGGATCAGGCTTGAGAATGATCTCTTAAGCCTCAATCAAACCCGAAGTTCTAAAGTTCGGGCCGGACCGGGCTTATTAAGTTGAGATTTAGATTAAAAAGTCCAACCTGAACCCAACTTGGCCCATCCGATAAACATGTCTTCAACTTTTTAGTTACTTATCAAAATAAATGATGAAAATTCGAATTCTCTAAAATTAAATAAAAAAAATTTAGAGAATATTTCAATAGATTTTCTGAGCTTATTAATTGCTAATACAGATTTCCTTAAACATTCTTTCTCTCACTATCTTAATGGAATGTAACTATCTTAGAAGTTAAAGCCCTTTTTTTCGTGAAGCTTTTTGGTAGCTAAAAAGACTTTAGTGTAGCCATGAGCCATGTTATTTTTGAAACGGATAGCAATTTACTTTTTCATGCTCTTATTTCCAATGATTGTGGACTACCTTATTTTGATACTATTGTTTCATATTGTAAGCGGTCGGCGCTTTCTTTTTGTTCTTGTGTATTAAGTTTTACTAGAAGAGATGCCAATGTTACAGCAAGAGCAGTTTATCTTGAAAACGTTACGGATCTTTTGAATTAATTTATCTATACATTTGTCTTAAAAAGATGGTAAAGAATTCAAATCCGAACAAGATACGTGGAGAGACACACACAGTAGATTTTTTTGCACATCTCCCAATGCCGGCTAACTTGTTCCTCCAATCACATTCCACCTCATACGTTTTGCATGCAATTCTTAAATCTATGACATTCATCCACGTGTACTCGTCCAAATATAACCGCTAAGGGCATTCTAGTCAAACGATTATTGTCAGGAAAGCAAACAAAAAGTAGCAAACCAATCGTGATAGGTGTATCCACGCATGGCGTCCTTCTCCACACGCGTTCTTTTACTTCCTTTTCATTGGCCCTTCTCTTTTTCCTTACATTCAAACTCTACCATGACTATCCATATTTGCTAATTCCACACTTCAATTTATTCCAATTTATTATTTACTCCTCCCAAGTTTAATTTTATTTCCACTATCTTACAAGTTTTTGAGTTATAATCGTGTTTACGTTATTCAATGTATGTATAATGCATATGCAATAAAATAGTTAAATTCGTATTAAATGAATTGAGTCACTCAAGTATCCTATATAAATTATTAGTGCATTGCATATTATTAGATTTTGAGGTGAATTTGAGTTGTTTCCTAAGCCAAAAACTATTGTTCCAAAAAATTAATTTTGGTAGAACAATAGAGCAATTTCAGAATGACTTTTAATGTGCAAGTGTTACATTAGTTGAATTATCGATATTTGTGAACAGTGACATAACTAACTCTAAAAGTTACCTAAAAAGCTTCCATCAAATATATGAGGAGCAATGATGCTCAAGTGTTATTCAACCCCCTCACACCAAAATCATTGGAATATGGAATAAATATTAATGAATAACCCAACATCATAATCCGACTCTAATACCATTTAAACAATGACCGTGTCCTCACACATGCAAAGAAAAATAATGCGCAATGTCCAAATAAAAGCTAACTAGGAAAGATTAAAATGGTGGGGAAAATGACATATTAGAACAAAATTGAGGACTAAACATGGGTTAAACCTAAGTTGAGTTGGCTGAATTTTCTCTCATAGGTGTTACCATGCATGGAATACGGACCCACACATGTACCTCAAATCCCACATGTCTCTATCTCCTAACCACGTACCCATCATTTTTAAACCAAGTGTCCTTTTCTCCCTCCTCTCCTCTTTATGCTGCCTCTCTCTCGTTCGCCTATTCTTCCCTTTATATTCACCTCCTCCTCCCCCTATTCATCCCTTCTCCCCCCATTCACATTTCTCCTCTCTGTAAAAAATGATCAAGACCCTAGTTCCATACTCCAACACTGCTAGGACTGCCGAGATCATGTCTCGCTACAGGCCTATTGCCCCCAAGCCTGAAAACCCCGCCACCGATAACTCAGCCAAAATCACCCACTCCCCTCACTTCAGAAATCTCTGGCCTCAATTACAGGCTAGGCCTACTCGAACTCGAAAGAGAGGCCGAGCCGTTGTTTCCCCGCCTGCTTTTAAAAGAACTAGAACTCAGCACCAACACCAACACCAGCACCTTCTTGGTATTTCTTCTTCAAGTCATGTAATTTACTCTCCCTCTCGTTTGCCTTTCCATAGCTTTGCCCATGGTGTTTCTCAGCTTCCTATTTTAAACAATCCTCGGCCGTCCGATTTGGTCACGCTGCCGCTTCTCCCGGAGGCTGAACCACGGGGGAAGGGAAAGGGAAAGTTGGTGATTGATTTGAACACCGTGGCAGAAATTCCTGAAGAGAATATTCCAACCACCAATGTCATATCGCCCCAGGCGGTTCGACCGGTTGGGTCAACCATTAGAGTGGGGTGTATTAGAGAAGATCCAATTGCAAACCCGGATTTCCAGGTCCAAAAGAGGCTGGAGGAGGTGGAACAAGAGGTGGAATCGGAGACATTTCCGGCGATAATAACTGACTCGAACTACAGAGTGAGGCTGGCGAATTTGGCTTACAAGGAAATGGTGGGACAGCCGGAGTGTTCATGGCTGGATTCAATTGTGGCGGGGAAGAGAATCTGCGGGGAGGTTACACTTCATCTTGATACAGAAGTGCCGATTTCGTCGGGTAAGGGTAAGTTCTTTTGCTGGGTGAATATAGAATGGGGGCATGAGGGGAAGAAGTCAACAGTCAATGCTTTTTGTGATGTTGTTAGATTGTCTTGCCTGTCTAAAGATTACCTCTTTAGCTGGAGGTTCCATACCAGGGGAAGTGAAAAGACTTCTAGTTCTAGTGCTTGAGTATTTAAATATATATTTGTATATACATATGAAGAACTAGAAGAAAATATCATCAAGTATATGTATATGTGTAGTTCTTGTTAGCTGTTAGCTATTAAGTTAAAGTTAAATCATATATGTAAAGTAAAAGAGTAGAAGATACTCGCTTGTTCTAATTTGTGTGTTGAGTTCAGATGGTTGTCATTGTTGTATATCAATTGTCAGGAATCTCCTGCGACAAAGAGAATTTCACTTACAGTAAGGCACGCATTTCAAGTTGTATTGCAGACCAAAAAGTGTATTTCCTTTTATTGGGCCGTGACTTATACATATATGCAATATAAGATTAAAAAAATATTACAATAATTTCATAGGTTCAAGATGGAGCTTAGTTACGGCCTTTTCAAGCATCAAATAAGCTACTGTAGTTAATTAGCTTCTTCACTCTTTGCTGGGCCCTTCCACTTGAAGTTGTCAGCATACGACTTAGGCTGCATATTCATTTAGAGAAAAAAAACCTTGTTAATTGAACAGACAATAAAATATTAACAAAGTGACATCACAATAGTTTATTACCACGTCATAACTGGAAGTTCTTTGAATGTAAACTCTGCTGGATTATCCACAGGAATTTTAATTTCCAAAACTTATCTCCCCAATCTAGATAAATACTCGAAAAATCTAAACAAATTCCTTGAAAAAGCACTGCTCCTATGTAAATATAAGACCCATTTGATACATTATTTGGACTTAAAAAATTATGATCCTTAATAATCTTTGAAGGCTCTCTTTCTTTAATTTTTAGTTCAATTTGGAATTTCACGTGATTGAAGTGAGTGATAGAGGACAGTCTACAGTAACTCCACCAGAGAAGTAAATGAAGTTGTTGTCACATTGTGAAATAAAGTAGCTACCATAACTACAGGCTATAGAATTCATTACTAATCGAATTTGGAATCTCTAAAGTCGAAATTTATAAAGTTATACATTTCAGTTAATCTCAAATATCCATTGAGTTTTATTGATTCAAATTTTATTTCATTGCAGCCCCACAAACCACTAAAACTCAATCTGAACCATTAGAACTCAATGGATGGTTTAGCTTGATTGAAATATACAACTTTACCGATCCCAAACTTTAGAGAATCTTAATCCTCACTAATCTTAAGAGTAGGAGAAACAAAAACCTTCAGAAGAGGTGTATGCCGCTTCTTGACCTGCAAACCAAAAGGAAATTAAATTTTTACAAGATATGCAATAAAATAAAGAAACTGAAACATGTTGCAACTTAAGTTTCAATCTGCAAAATTATATTACAACAGACTTTAAGAGGCCCGGTGAAAAACTAATACAGATAAGAAAGGCCACTGTTTACTGTAAACAGAGGATAGAGTAGCTAGAAGATATCTATCAGATAAAAATTTGTCAATTTTCAAATTAGAGAATTCTATGCATCCTAATACAGAATAAACAAAACAACATCAAGCACAAAATCGAATAATCGACAGTTAGATTATACATACCACATAATCCCAGCCATATTTTTCAGCAAATGCCTTGGCAGCTTCCGCACTATCGAAAGTAAGTGCTGCTTCACCCACATTGGCATATGGATCTCCAGTAGATGTCCAACCCATCAATGGATTTTCCCACCTGCACAACACAAACAACCAAATGACAGATTTCCAAAATCATACATTGCCACTAAAAGTGAGGCCCCTGAGTCCTTTGCTTGAGTGCCTAGTGCATATTGCTATTTACTAGTTTAATTAACTAATTCTGCACTTGATGAATTTATTGAGTGGATGCTCTCACACTCTTTTCATTAGCAACTATGTGATATACTTAGAAAATGGTTAATCTCTCAATCATATAGCTTTACAATACAGGCATCAATACCACCACGGTTCAAAGAGGTTTCAGAGTTTGTTAATTTAAATCGCAATTAAGGCATGTATTAGTAGTAGTAATGATACTTTCATTGCTACACTAGTTATGGAGATAAAAGAAAGCAATTGCTGAAGCATTATTACTTGTGCGTGGACAAAAAATTGATTTTCCATTTCCCAACTTTTCCTGAGCCCTGTTGTGTTGCAGTTCGAGCAGGTGAATAAATAATTACCTGGAAAACAAAAAGCACAAAAAAGCAACACAAGATTAATTGCACAATATTCCATAAAGACAAACCGAATGACAAGATGAATTTTAGTATTAAAAAAAATCAGACTGGAAGTTCAATTCTCCAGTTATATTCTAATCAATCTTCAAAGTTCACTCATATGAACTAGAACAACTCCCCGTTCAATTTCCTAGGGTCGAACAAAAGATGCAATCACTATGGTATACAGAATGGATGTATTAAACTAAAGAAGCTAACTCAATTTTTTAGATCAAATACGATAAAAACGATAAAAGCCAGAGGTTATCAAATTCACAGACCTGATTATTGATCATTCCCAGTCATATGAGGAGAAAATTAATAGCTAAGGAAGTTTGTCAATAAACACAATTTGAATTCTCAAGAGTCAAGAGCAGTTGAAGGCCTGTCATCTCTAATCCCATTTGAATTAAAACATAAAAAAATTCCTGCCGAGATTGACTCGACTCAATTTTTCCGTAATTTCTCAAATTTACAATTCATAAAATAAACTTAAGACATCGATTCAATAGAAATTTCAGTCGGATCTATCCAGTGAAAAACAATCAGATTATTGAATAGTAGAAATGAGAAACGAATGAATGCAATAGAAAACATAGGCGTACCCTTCTTCGAAGATGTTGCTCTGGAATTCCTGACATAATGCCAACTTCACCAGGATTAACCTCCACCAAGGCGTCCGAAGAGAACCACCTTCTTGAAGATGCAAGGCCAAATCGATTAGCTAGAGTGAGGCTTTGAGTGGCCATATCATAGAGTACAGGTAGCAGCCGATTTCTACGAAGAGAAGGGGCGAATGGAGTTGAATCTGTAAATCTATAGTTGAGCCGTTGCACTTGAGGTTTCAGGTTTGTAAATTGTTGCCGCGAAAATACCAGAACTTTCGCACTCTTTCTGGCCGGGCCCACGTTAAAGCGTGGCTATAAGGTATTCGATAGCTAGTCCTGTGTAGGGTTGTCTTTTCTCGGAATTCCGAACCGAATCGAACTGAATCGTGTAATTCGGCTTGGATATTTTGCATTTTGATTTGGGGATTTCATAGTTTAGTTCGGATAATTTGTATTTTGGTTCGGTTCAAATATTTTATATTTCGGTTCGGATAATTCGATTTTTTTAATATAGTATTCTGATATGTTTTATATGCAAGGTTGAATTATTGTCAGATAACTAATGTTATATTTAGTTTATTCTAATGAAATATGATGGATTAATATTTTTATTGCCTTTATAAGCCTTTTTGTTGCTCAAGCAAAATATTTTAATGAAAAATAAATTTCATTTTTTAATTAATTTGGCTCTGTTCGAATAATCGAAATATTTTTGGTTTTAAAATTTTGGTTTTTAGATTAATTCGGTTCGGTTCGATAAATTTTTTACGAAAATTCGGTAATTCAGTACGGACATTTTGATTCGGTATTATCCGAATACTCACCCCTAGTGGCCCGATGCAATTTTGGAATAGGAGAAATTTACGGGTAGCCGGTAGGGATGGCAATGGATTCTGGACCCGTCCTGGATCCGTGGATCCGAGCCTATTTTTTTAGGATCTGGATCCTATTGTTTTAGATCCGTCGGATCCGGGTCCAGAAAAACGGATCCGGATCCAGTATCGGATTTTAGTGTGAGATCCGTACCCGGACCCGGATTCGTAGAGTATGTATATTTTTAAGATAATTCTAATGAAAACACAATACAAAAGAAAAATATTCAAAATTAAAAAAAAACTCATAATTGTTCAAGTTTCTAGTTGTTAATTTATTTACCAATAAAAGAAAGATTGTGGCCATAAAACTTCATCTTCTCTTGCGTAGTATGGAAACGTAGATGTATCAACAAACTTGAACTTAATTTTCTCACGTTTGATAAAGTAGAGATTGTCGAAGAATTACATTTTTGTTTTGTTATGGTAAATGAAGATCGATAGAACTATTTTATTTGTTATTTCCTTGGAATTTAATGGATTGTTAGTATCATTTACATAGACTCGTTTCGGACCTGTTTCAGACCCAGATCCGTGGGGATCCGTTAGATCTGGATATGGATATTAAAATTATAGACCCGGCGGATCCGAGCCGAATCCGGGTCTAGTATGTGAAAACGGATTCGGATCAGGTCCAAGCTGGATCCGACCCGAATCCGACCTGTTGCCATCCCTAGTAGCCGGTATTTGAAGTCGGAAAATTTTATATAACACCAAGTATTTTGAGTACCCTACATCTAATTGATGATATCTATCCCGCTAATCATAAGTTGGGATAAATGTCACCAATCAGGAGTAGGGTATTCGGAATTCCCTGCTCTATGTAAAAAAACTCATTTGGAGTCTCATGACTTCTTCTGTCCGATAAATTATAAATTGAGTTATGTGTCATTGTTAGAAATTTATATTTTTAGCCAGATACTTTGCATCATCCTCTTATTCAACAGTTGGGTATTTACGAGGGAGTATTTAATTAAGATGAGAAAATATTTAATTATATGTTAATAAATACTCAACCTTTGAATGAGATGAGGGTCCAAAATACATGGCTCACAATATAAATTCTCGTCATTATTTGGGGGAAATGATACAATGGATGGAGTTTCCTTATCTCTTTTCTCCGCATGAATGACATATGTTCTAGAAACTACTTTATGCAATTATTTTTTATTATTTTATTTATTTCTAGGACACATGTCATTCATGCAGTAAGAATGGACTAAAAGATTCAATTCATTGTATAATTTCCCGTTTGTTTGAGAATAGAGTACTCTAAATAATCGGCTCCTTATAAATAACCGCTTTTGAGTGGTATTGAAGTTGAAAAACTTGGGAGAGCATCAATTGCATTTTGAAGGGTTACTCTATTCTCAAAATAATTTTTCCCTCATTGTTTTCACTCTATCTGTGATGGATCAAATCTCTTCATTCAAACTCTCTTGTATTTATGTTATCTGTTTGGTTTATCTACTGGATTATTTAATATGTTATCCTTTTGAATTGTCATCCTTGTTTTTTTGCAAATTTATCACATTTAGCCTTGTATACTTTATGATCTCTTTGGCTTCTACATTAAAGTAATAGAATCTTCTTGCAATATTTCCAAATTAAAACTGTTTGTAAGATCCTTTTATAAGTTCAAATGTGTAGTTGATGATGTTGAGAAAAATTTATTCTACTGTCGGTGAAAATTACATCACTAGAAATATCATTTGATTGATGAAGTTGTTTGTAAGATCCTTTTATAAGTTCATATGTGCGGTTGATGATATTGAAAAAAATTTATTCTACCGCCGGTGAAAATTAGGTCACTAAAAATATCATTTGATTGGTAAAATGCTGGATTCAAGTTGTATCTAGCATACAATTTCATTATGCCTAAAACTTGGATAGCAAGACAAATTGGTAACCTTTTTTCCCGTCTTCAAAAGTCTTATTCAACCATTTGACCAGTTTATGTTTCTTTCTTTTTTGTTTATTAAGATTTTTTAAAATTTGAGTATGGCAAAATTCTAAAATTTGACAACATTTAATTATTTGGTTTAAATAGTTAAAATTTAGTCTATTATGAATCACACATAAATAATTAGTTTACATCAACTTAACTTTAATAAATCATGTTCTATTACACAAACAAACATGATAACTATTTCGGAGACTCACATTGTAAATTCAAATTTAATTGTTTGAGTTATGTTTTTCAACTATGTCTAACACAATAATCAAATAGAGAATTAGAAGTGACTAAAACGCCAAAACTTAATAATATACAATAAATTTTTATGAAATTTGATTTATTATTACTTTCTTTAAAACAAAGTAATAGGAAATACTATTAATAATAAAAAAAATATAAAGTTGATTATATGAATTTGTACCATAATAATTTTCTTTCTACAAATAAATGGCCAATAGACGAATAAATAAAAGATAAATAAAAATTTATTTTTAATTTATGGAAAATGAGAGAAAAATTATAAATAACAATTTGTGAAATGGCTGGGCCAAAAGAGCAGATCAAAACTGGCAATATCGGCCCCTTTAAGGTAGTAGGCTATCTGTTTGTCTTCAACCCCAAACACAAAGCTTGTACGGTATTACGACACCTCTCCATTTTCTTACACTATTATTCCCTTCTTCCCAAGAATCTTCCCTTTTCAATTCATCCTTTCCTCATCTTCATTTTCACTTTCCCACAACCTCAAAAACTCCTTCATTTTCTTTTCCCCCCCAATTAAAAAAATCAGACCCAATATGGCGGAAATGAATTCTTGTTCATTCTCTGATTTCCCCGAGGATGTCCAGCTCTGCATCCTCTCCTTCCTATCCCCAACCGAGATCGCTAATTTCGCCTGCACATCCCGGCGGTTTTCCCCCCTCTGCCAAAACGACAGCAAGCTCTGGTTTGCTATCTGCGACAGGCGCTGGGGCTCCAAGACCCAGATCAACAAATGGGGCAACGGCAAAATCTCCTACAAGCTCCTCTACCGAATTCTCGCCAAATGGGAGAATTTGATCGGCTTCTGGCGCCGATGCGGCCAAAGCCAACAGAAATCAGCCTCCGGCATTAAACCCGCCGCGTTAATTTATTTCGAATGGGGTTCTTCCTTCCTCTCCGGTTGCAGAGTCTCTCCGTCTCAGAACGGTACCTACGCCGTAGTGAAAACCCCTTTTCTTTGGATGACGATATCGCCGGACGGTCAGATTGTGAACTACCTCGATCCCGATGGGAATACTAGTGGGGAATCGGATGAATTAGGGTTTCTGGATATGGATTTGTTGCCGGTGAATGTTAATTTCATTGGGGATTCCCATTTTAGTGTGGAGGAGGATATAGGGTTTGCTAATTCAGCTAGATCAAGTCCGACCAAAGGAGCTAATGACGATGCCGGTAGTGGCTATGAGAGTGGGTCTCCGGGAAGCTTACCTGAAACTTCAGAGATGTATCAGTATTATGCGAATAGAACTAGCCCTGGACCTGATAGAGCCTGGAGAAAGCATAGGAGAAGAGAGAAGGAGAAGCAAGCTAGGAGAAAGTGGGAGACTGAGCATTTCTTGAAGATTGTTGATTGCTCGCCAACGCCTGGTCGCCCATTGCAGGGCTTATGGAAGGTTTGCAACATAGTTACTCGTTTTTAATTCATATATATATATATGTTTCTTATTGTTTGTGTGTTCAAAGTTTAATGGTTGATTTTGTAGAGGTGTGAAATTCGTTGCCTTTGGTATGGTCACTAGTTTAGGTAATAATACCATGATCTTATAGATTTAGACATTCACACAACTTAAGGTATGGCCACAGCTCTTTTTTCGTTCGGTGCATAAACGGATATAATGTGGCAACCTATCTGATAGTTGAATCCATTAAAGATTTAATTTGGATTCATACAAGCTTACTTTTGTCCTAACCATTATTGCAGTTGAATTTCAGTGATTGGATACCATTGTCCAATTGGCAAACCACCTTTTTTGGATCCTTTGGTATAATATATTAACCATTTTTGTCTCTATGATACACATGTTACCTAGTTGGTGTGTGTGTTATACAATCTATTATCTTTTTTGTCCTTTTAGTGCATAGTTAAATCAATAGAATTTCTGCAATGTAGGGCCCAAGAAGGTAAAAAATTGCATAGCTCAGGGACTTAATGAGTAATGGTTTCATCTTTAAAGTTCAAAAAGGTAACAAAAAGCACAGCACAGGACCAAATGGGCGACATGAATACTTAAGGGACCAAATGGGCAAATAAGTTATACCAAAGGGACCAAAAAGGCGCTTTTGCCTAGTCCATTTTACTGTTCACTGTGAGCCTATTTTGATTCATGTCTTGGCAGAATCACCTTTTTGGACCCCTTGATATAATCCATTTAACCATTTGGTCACTCCGGTACATATTGTATCTATTTGGTCCTATATCATGCATATTTACATCAATAGAGATTCTACAATGCAGGGCCAAAAAAGTTATAGTATAGGGACTTAATGGAATGGTTGCATAGCACAGGGTTCAAAAGGTATTGCATAGCACAAGAACCAAATGGGCGAATGAATTATACCACTAGGACCAAACAGGCCCATTTGTCCTTGATTTTTGATTTGTGCATAACTAGCTGTTTTTTTTTTGTTGTTTTTATTTCTTATTTTCTTTTAGTGGCATATTGGGTGGAAAATGACGATGACAACAAGAGAAGAATGCTTCTTGTCATAACTCATTTCACACTCACAAATGCATACTATTGCAGGGTATTTGTGATGAAATGAAATTGGAATTTTACCTTGTGGCATATGATGGAGCTGGCATTTCTTGCCGAAGGGTTGGGGATTTCGCCGAACGGGTTTCTGGTTCAACACCGGTGTTTTGGACATCAAATCCTGCATTCATTAATTCACCCTTTTCGCCCGAAGAGGATCGTCTGTACAAAACTCGTTTGCATCTTCAGCCCGCTGTAATAGATAATGAAGTTGTCTCTCGCATTATGTACATCAACTCGAGTTACGACCTGGTTATACCAGGCATGGTTTCTGCAAATCCTTGGCAGGTCGAGGGAAGGATTTGGGAGTACAAGAATGGGACTTTTGGATTTGGGTTTCTTCGGGACAATTACATTGTTGACCTGAAGTTTGTTACGCGAAATGGTTGTCTTCTTGATGCAATGAAGAGTAGTTGTGATTGACAGTCTGGTATACTCTTTTGGGAGTTCTATGTATGAATAATCACAGATGATTCCATTAGGAATAAACAGCTGACATTCATGTGTTAAGTTTGTTTTAAACATGACAATTTGAATTGTAATTATTTGTTGATTTTTGCACATTCTTCCCTGCCTAATTTCTGTGCAGTAACAATATGTACCGCCTATAAAAAGGTGGAAAATGTTTCAGACAGATTGTAGATTAGGTTATGGAAAAATTCTTGCAGTCAGTTTCAATAAATTTATTCAATCTAATGGAAATTGGGATTTAAATTGTGGATGTTGGCAATTATACTGTGTAAATTGTAAATAAGTGTATGTGTGGCTTTGCTATCCTCTTGAACTATATTATATATTGGCTCTTGTGCAAAGTATGTCATTTCATTCTACATTCTACTTTCTGTCTAACACTTTTTTTTTATTTACCATTCTATTAATCAAGGAATGAGATTAAATATAAATGAAATTATAAGATAATAATTAAGAAGAAACAGAATTTTATAATAAAGTTAAGGAATAAATTAGTGATTTTAGTAGTGTAATAAATGTTTTATTAGTTTTAGTAAAAATTATAAAATGACAAAGATTTTGCATTAGAGGGAGTATATAACTTTGCTTTCAACAAACAAACGAGGATATCATCAAATAAACTAAGTGATCAGTTTGTACTGTGTCAAAACTTTTGATATATGGAGCATTCAAGTATTTAATGTATTATAAAGAAAGTATCATTGCTCACTTGTTTGTACTTGTAAGTAATCAAATTAGTTGTATTCCTAAATCTCCTTTTGGACATATTTGATTATAAACCCTACATGAGCTGCCCATACGACCCACTGTAAGAGAAATCAAAGCAGACTTGTAGTACTGTGGAAATGCAGATTATTAAATTCCACAATGTGGAAGTTGAAGTAGTAGATGAAATTGGGAATTTAGATGGTTACGGTCTTTGTAGGTTATGCTGTTTGACTCTTTGTTCTAGAAAATCAACACAATAATACTCTTAACTCTCAATGAATCTTTGAAAACAATAGTATCCCCACACATGACATGATATTGTCCATTTTAAGTCTGAGTCTTCATAATTTTGCTCTTGAACTCTAACCAAAAGAAATCGTACCATTAAAGATATTGTCCACACTTATAAATCCATAAATCTTCATCTTGTTAACCAATGTGAGACATTTGTTCGCACTTTAATAATCTTCCCCTCAAACAAAGTACTATCGAGGATTCATCATACCAAATGTTGCAACTTGCAAAAGCATGTGAACACCACATATCCCCACACATGGTATGATATTGTTCACTTTGAACATAAGTCTAAATGGTTTTGCTCTTGGACTCTACCTTAAAAGGCTTCATATCATTGGAGATATTGTCTACACTTATTAACCCATGAATCTACATCTTGTTAATCAATGTGAAACATTTGTTCGCGCCTAACATGTATGATTATATGTATGAATGTTTGAATCCCCTTATTGTGTTTACATCTATGTTAGTCTTAATGCAATCCCTTTCCCCTGTAGAAAAAGGACGGCATACATAGGGAATCATCTATCTATTGCCAATTTAGTCTTTTCTAACAAATTTCATCAAATTAATTTGAATTAGAAATCTCTAACCGTTAAATAATTTAATTAAATTCCTCTATCTATTGCCCGTTCCAAGCTTCTTGACGGTATGTGGGTGAGATAAGATACTGATGTATTATTTCCGAGTTAAAGTTTTGAAATTGCAAATAAATAAATAAAATTGTATTTATATTATCAATTTTAATGAGAAATTAAACCAAAACATGAAATCCATATACTAGTAGAAATTGTTGAAGTGAAAATGCTTGTATATAAAATTCTATGATGACTCTAAAACAAAAAAAATACCCTGTTGACCAAGCATCTAGCTTATAGAGCACCAGCTTAACCTCATTGTTCCATTTCATCAGAGATAATAATAATAATAAACACTTATTTCAAATGTCACTAATTTCAACTTCATAAATTTATTTATTATTAACATTTTTTTCTTGAATCTAAAGAAACCTGCAGCCTTCTAGAAGATTATGCAGATCTGATCTTGAAATTTAAACATTAAAGATTGTAAAATAAGAATTCGGATTTTAAATAATTTAAAGTTATACATTTTAATCAATTTCAATCTTTTATTAAATTTTAATGGTTTAAATTTAATTTTAATGATTTGTGAAATTCACGGTACAATAAAATTTAGATCATTAAAATTTAATAAATTATTAAAATTGATTAAAATATATAATTTTAAAGAGTTTAAACTTAAAAAATCCAAATCCAATGAAAGGATAAACATAAAATCAATTTCTCACCGAATAATAGTAAAATAACAACATATAGTAATAATTAATTAATTTTAACTTATTATTAAGATGGCGCATATGTTAGCAAGATTGACAAATGAAAAAAAATAAGTGGTAGATGTCTATTTCATAATCATTAAATAACATATATATTTGACAAAAATTGAATTCGGAATAGACTAATGTTTTTAATATATTGTGACTTATGTAATCCAACTGCGCATTTTTTTATTGATAATTGTATTTAAGTATTTAATTAGGTAATATATTGTCTAATTGGAATTGATTTCATGTTTATATAGGAAGATCAAAAATTAATTACCAAAACAGTTTTAATGAAACAATATATTACCTGATTGGTGAAATAGATTATAGAAGGCTTTTATAGATAAAGTAATTAGTGAAATTACATTATTATACCAGTAAAAAAATTTAACTTTTTGAAAATTCCTAATATATTAATTTGGAGCTCAGCTTAGTAAAAGTCAAGGGGAGTAAAAGATAAAATAGAAATGAAAAGTGAGTAAAAAAAAAGAGTTATATGATAAATATTTATTAAAATTATTTTTTTAAAAATTCTCTGATAAGAAATGACTAGATGGAATTTTTACTCTTTTTCAATTGAAGTGGCCGGCTGGAAGATATTTTACTAAAATAACAATTATGACGATAAGCCCCATCATATACTCCTATGTAATTATTCCAAACTGCCATCCAGATAATGTGATTTTTGTCATCTATATATATATTTTTTTACTAATCATGAAGTAAACATAAATCAAAAACATTACATTCTAAGAGACTCGGGATTATATTTTCATTCGCCTTTTTGTATTGAGGAATCAGCTATCCGAGTAAAAATGTGAGCTAGTTGATTTACAGACTTCCTAATATGAACAAATCGAATACAAGCGAAAGTTCTAGCCGACCTACGAGTCTACGACAATCCTCTAAGACTGTACCAAGCGGGGAGTGAAAAACAGAGGTATTATTCAAATAAGAAACAATGTTGCTTGCATTTATCTCCACCACCACTTTCTCTATATTCCTTTGCTCCATCCAACTCAAAACCTCTCTACAACTCAAAGCCTCCGCCAATTCAAGATCACCACTACCCAAAATAAGCGTGCTACAAGCCGCAATCACCTCATCGGACCCATCCCTAATAACACAGTCGTGACCAAGTCGCTGTCCTTGGCTAAAGACATTTGCATCGACGTTACAAATCAACCAATCCTCCTCTACACTTGCTGAGCCAATCCATCTCTCCACCATTTGCCGACTCACCTGTCCATTGCCGAGAGGTTGTTGTTGTGCAGCAAGCCATTCTCGAAGAAAACCAATACCACGATAGAATACATGTTGCACCGGTTGAACTTGGTGATTCCAAACTAAATGATTACGACGAGCCCATATCGCCCAAGCTAAAGCACATAACTGTTGCTGCCTCGCATCACCTAGCGAAGATGTCCATGCCCATTATTGTTCCCAATTCGAAATTGTTACTGGCCAACCCTCGGCAACACTCAAATCCCAAACATCTCGTGCTTTCGAACAACCTAGAATTGCATGAAATGTGGTTTCTCTTTCTCCCCTACACATATCACATAAATCATCGTCAAGAAACACGTCTCCTAAACAAGTTATCCTTCACAGGTAAAATACCTATCGCACACTTCCATGAGAAATTCTTAATACGACCCGGCAATCTTAACTACCACATCCGACCCCAACCATCCCCTGTAAAACAAGATTCCATCCCTAATGAAGCCTCACCCGCTAATAAGTAGTAGGCCGATCTGACTGAATGGAAACCCGATCTTTCCCTACTCCAATAAATTCCCTTTGAACCTCAGAACTAATCGGATTTTATTGATTAACAATCGATATCTGTCATTGAAATGTCGCTCGATTAATTCTCGGTTCCAACTTCTACCATCAGTAGACAACAATGAACAAATTAAAACAATGTCGTTGTTAGGCGGCGGTAAGGATGAAATTTTTGCATTATCACGGTCCGGCAACCACGGGTCTTTCCAAATATCAACGTTTCGCCCGTCACCAACCCGCCACACCATGCCCTTTAGTACAACCTCCCTAGCCGCCAAGAACCCTCGCCACACAAAGCTATCATTACTTGACGATCGAGCTTCAAAAAAAGATTTCTCATTAAAGTATATGGCTTTAAAAACCTTTGCCATAAGAGTATCAGGTTCATAAAGCATGAGCCACACTTGCTTACCTATTAAAGCCACATTAAACTCATGCAACCGTCGAAAGTTAAGTCCCCCTTCATCCCTACTCAGACAAAGTTTTTTCCAATTCAACCAATGTATTTTCTCCTTTCCCCCACCAAAAATCAGCGAACATTTGCTCAAGGGAGGCGATAAAAAACTTCGGCAATAAGAAGATATTCATGGCATACGTTGGTAGAGCATGAGCGACAGCTTTAATCAGCACTTCCTTTCCACTTTGTGCCACCTCCCTACGACTCCAACTCGATATTTTCTCCAATGTTCTCTCCCTAATGAAATTTAACACACCCTGTTTAGAACTTATAATAACCGATGGCAATCTAAGATAGGAGGCATGATCCTCAACACCCTTAACACCAAGGACACGCAATAAAGCATCTTTCATATCCTCCCCTACATTTGGGCTACATAATAGAGATGATTTGTCATAGTTTATGAGTTGGCTCGATGCCGCAGCATACAAACCAAAGCGATCCTTCAACGAAGCGCCCTCCTCTAGATTGGCTTGAAAAAAGAAGTAATTGTCATCCGCAAACAATAAATGAGGGATTTCCGGAGCCGACCTAGATATCTTACACCCATAGAGAATACCTCGTCTTACACAGTCCATTAAAATAGCTGTAAGGCCCTCAAAACATAAAAAGAAGAGGAAAGGGGATAACAGATCCTCTTATCGTAAACTATGTTGAGGTGTGAAGTACTCAAAAGTCCCCTCATCATGGCATAGTTGATACCGCACTGAGGTAACAAAGAGCATTATCAAAGACACAAAGTCACTCGGAAAACCAAGCTTCATCATTATGGCCCTCAAATAGCACCACTTAACATGGCCATAAGCCTTGGAAATGTCAACTTTTAAAGCACCATACCCTACCCTACCTAGCCGTGTCCTTTTTAAGTAATGACCCACTTGAAAAGCAATGAGTAAATTGTCGGTGGTTAGTTTGTTAGGGATGAAAGCATTTTGCATCGGAGAAATAATGTCATTCAGTGTAGCTTTTAACTATTCGCCAAAACTTTTGACATGACTTTGAATATAACATTACACAAAGAAATGGGTCGAAGCTCTTTGATAGTACTAGGATTTTTTACTTTAGGGATAAGGACAACAAGAGTATCATTCAAGCCTACCGGTACTTCTTTCTTGGCAAGACACATCAAACAGAAATTAATTACATCTGAGCCAACAATATCCCAAAAGAACTGAAAAAAACCTGGATTGAAACCATCCGGACCCGGAGCCTTACTCGGATGCATTGAAAATAGGGCTTGACTATTTTCTTCTCCATTAAATGGCTTCAATAAGACATTCAAATGAGGCTCACAAACTCTTGGCTTCACAAGCTCAGTAATCACCGTGACATTTGAGTAATAATTTTAAATACGTTCCTCAAGACCCTCTCCCCAAGAATACCATACACCCTCATCATCCCTCAGCCTTTTAAAATTTTTCTTCCTCTTCCTAGATGTAGCCACTTGATGAAAATACTCAGTGTTCTGATCTGCACCCTCCAACCAAAACTTATTAGCTCGTTGCCTCCAGTAATCATTCTGCCATGATATAATCCGACCTAGCTCCTCCTTCTTTGCGAAGAAAACATTCGAATTCTCCCACCCGGATCTCTGCCGAGTGCCTCTAACTCAGCCCTACACGACCGCACCTCCTTCCTATACAAATTTCGACACAAACTGCCCCACTTTCCTAATTCAACCACACAGATAGCAAGCTTATCCACAAGGCCGAGGTTCCTACTCCATACATCAGCTACAATTCCCCTACAGTCAACATCCCTTCGCTACGCATTCTCAAATCTAAATATGAAATTTTTTTATATCGTAGCCGTAGAACAATGCATTATTAGAAAAGAATGATCAGAATGAGAGGCAATCACATTTTCCACCCATGACGACGAAAATAACGATATCCAATCAACATTAGCAAAAACTCTATCCAGCCTCTCCGTGACCCAATTACTTGTCCCTCTACTTCTTTCCCAAGTATACGGATACCCGAACATTCCCAAGTCTTGTAAACCGCACCTATTAACCGCATTAGAGAAACCCATCATACGGGATACAGGTTGTGGAACTCTACCCGCCTTCTCATACGACGACGTAATATCGTTGAAATCACCCATAAACCATGGTAGATCATTTAGTTCCCCTAATCGAGATAGCAACTCCCAAGACTCCCTCCTGCGATTACTTTCCGGGAAGCCGTAAAAACCCGTCAACCTCCAAGGGGGATAATCTGCTAACTGGACTCTCACATCTATGAACGTACGACCATATCGTAACAAGTGAACCATATCCTGATCTTTCCAAAGTAAAGCAAGACCCCACCATTGTTTATATGTGGGACATAAAACAAACCATCAAAGCATTTCCTTCCACGAACATCATCCACCACACCTCTACCTACTTTCACCTCCATAAGAAACACCGCACTGGGCTTAGAGAATTCAATCATCTCCTCCAGTTCTTCGACTGCGCGTAGTCTGCCCAAACCACGGCAGTTCCAACTTAAGAGATTCATTGTTGTAGGCCGGTCCGGCTTCCCGAACCCTCATCTGGTTGAAAGTTAGGTAACTCTGAATCCCTATTAACAACATCAAGGGAAACCCGAGCCGCCTGATTAGCCTCCTCTTCCATTCTTCTTCGCTTTCCATCTGTAACTACTCGATCCACATGCATTGAACTATTATTCAAAGCCCCCTCAATCTCTATTGCCAAGAGTTCAAAACTAGTTATAGGGCTCTCAAACACTTCCATCCTCTCATTTAACCTGAATCTATTCCCGTCTTGGTCGCGTAGATACCGATCTTCCTCTGTAACTAGAAAGCGCCTAAAAGTGGCCTTGATGGAATTGTCAAACTGCCTAACTAGATCTTGCCGAACATAGGTTAGTGGGCAAAACCATTCAGTATGCTCCAAAAGGCCACAATAAACACAAAAAGATGGTAACCTTTCATATTTAAAATCAACATATACCAATCTATAAGCCCCTAATCTCACTGCCATTCTCTTTTTCAAAGGTTTATTCGTTGGAATACGAACACGAAGACGCAAATAAGATCTGCCTCTAACATTAAGACGCAAATAAGATCTGCCTCTAACATTATAATCACTATCAATCTCCAATAACTCACCTAGATGATCGCCCAACGCGTTGTAAATCTGTTGCGCTACTACTCCACCCGGCACCCCGAGCGCTTGCACCCAAATCGGTGTACTATGAATTTCTACTGTCGCCGGATTCATAACATCCTTCATCTCCACCAATGCCACTAACTTATTGTTAAAAGTCCATGGGGCACCGCTCGCAACTCTCGCAAATTCCACCGGATGAAAAAACTTGAACACAAATCGGTTTCTCCCAATAGTTTGGATGTTAACACCACATTTCGGAACCCATAACTTGGACAAAGTTCTCTGCACATGAACTATTTCTGCCTCCCTTTCCGAGAAAATTTGCCCAACGAAACATAGATCATACTTGCGGGAAACTTCCTGGTTAGGGATATCGATATCCTGAACTTGCACTTCTCCAACGCCTCCAAGTTGCAAACGTTCATACTCATGATTTAAATCATTAATGAGATTCGAATACATAATTGAAAAATCAAGACAGATTTGGAACACAAAGCAAGGAATGAAACACACAGAATCTGTCGCCTATGTTTGACAGTTACACGCACTCTCATGACTCTTGGCCAAGACTTTATTAAGAAATAATTTATTTATCATATACTCCAAGCATTTCTTCTACAAAATTATACAAAATACTAGATATTTTAACATGAAAAATAATATTCCATAAAATTCCCATACAAACTTGCTTAATTCGATATATATAACAAAATTTTCAGTGGAGTATTTTTTTCTATGTAAAACTCTAAAGGAGTAGTACTTTTCTAATCTAAGACTCTAATCTCTTAAACTGCTAGTTAGTTCAATTTATTTCGAACCGCTTCAGTTCAATTTACTGCAATTTAATTTAATTTAGTTCAACTGTATGTAGCTATAAATTTACATTAAATAATTTTAATTTATTTCAGTTTATTATTACCTAACTCATATAAGTTCAGGTCAATTCAATCAATTTCATTTTAATTTTAGAGTAAAAATATAATACTTAATACAATGAATTCAAACAAAACCTCCCATGCAATCCACATAGAAGCTTCTAACAATTACTATAAATTATTACAACACATTTAATATTTGTCAAACATTAAATTTGACTAAATCAAAATCAAGATCAAGTCATGTATTACATCCCCTAAATAAATACTCCCACATATCCTCACTTCCCCTCCTATATTCCATCATTTCATTACCAAAAACAAAACAAATTCCAATGTTGAATTCACTCATTTGCGGCAGTTTTCACAGTCAAGAAGATGAAGATGAAATCAGAAGCCCTAGCCCATGCACAACCCCTACAAGAAAATCAAGAAACAAGAAAGACAAGAACCCTTATGCAACTCGCGGCCTCGACAAATTTTCTGCACTTTTATCCGAACTCGAAGAAAAAAGACAGCAGATTTATTCACAGGCCGGATCTCAAGATATTTCTTTCGTTCGATTCGTGTATTCTAGCTCAAACGACTTCGTTCCAGTCATTGTCAAGATGAAAGATCCACAGACACAGAGAAACTCTATTGATCATAATAAAGAAAATGATCATAAAATATCGACAATAAGGGAAGATAAGGTACAAGTTGTTAATGAAGAAACAAGAATGGAGTTGGATCAAGCTGAGAAAAAGATAAAAGAGAAGAACAAGAAGAAGGTGTATTTGAAATGGCGACGGCCGTCGGTTTATATGCCGCTATTTGTGATATTGATTTTGGTGTTCTTGGCGGTGTTTGGACGGTCTGTGGCGATTTTATGTACTTCAGTTGGGTGGTATTTGGTGCCTACTTTGAGTTCAAATACGTCTGTAAAACAGGCAGATTGGAGTTCGAATAAGATGAAAAAGAAGAAGGAACTTTTGCGAAGATTCAGTGAGGTTGGTCCGAGGGTCAATGATAATATTATTGTATTAGATGGGAAGGATTTGAAAAGTCCTCATGGCCGGCAAAATAGCTTCTAGCTTATACTTTTTTTGTTTTTGTTTTTGGAGTTGGAATTTTTGTTTCTGAAAATTCGATGTGTCCTTGAAATGTTCAGAAATGTAAATTATGGGTTATATTAATTAATTATTTTACTTAAATTAGCGATAAGAGAGATGATTTGATGAATTTTAATGACATCGAGGTTTGGTAGGAATTTGTTTTTAATTTTAAGATTGTGTTTCAGTACGTTGTATGTTTTGATTTTGATATGAATAAGTTTTGGAAAATGAATTCCTAGTAAATTTAGACAAAAATAGTTAAAGAGAGATAGAGTAAGCAATGAGTCCTAACCCTCCAATTCTGTTTCCTAATTTTAGATAATCCTTCTTGTCCTCTAAACATAGTGTGAATTCAATAGATAAGAATTACAAAGAATTATTAGAGAAAATTGCAATTCTTGAAAAACAAGTAAAATTATTAAATGATAATAAAAGGACACAAGAAAAAGTAATATTAGAATGTTATAAGTATTAATGAATTAATAAGTAATGAATTGCTTTAGTGGTTAGTCATGAAGTTATGATCTTAGAGGTCACAGGTTTAAATCCACACTCGGATGGGATGAAATATGTTTATCTTTATTATTATTATAACCTTATACGAGGCAAATTTTTTTCATAAAAGAAATAAGAGAATAAAAAAGTCCAAAATACCAATAGATACATAATTAATTAATTGAAGAGATAAGTTTAGATTGTACCATAAGCGTTGACCTTCTAGATGGAGACTTAATAAATGAACAGTTGGATCTAAAGTCATGAATCAAAATGGGAGCGCAATATCTCAGTTAGTGTTACTTATTAGTTATACAATAAAAAATCAAATAAAGAGAGGAGATTGTACTGCGTTAAATTGTGGGATACCTTTGTACCTCATCTTCAATTCACACGTCATTTCACATTTCCAGAATAAAATCTTGAATTTAATCATGTATGGTGAATTGGTGATGCATTAATAAAAGGAAGTAAGTTGTTATACTATGGCACGTGCTGGCAAGAAGTCAAGCACCATGGCAACCACCATTATGTCCGGTAAGCAGATTTCCTGTTTTAAACGAGATATTTAAGGCCAGCTAAGACTAATAATTAAGCAATTAACGCGATTAACAAAGATAGGACAAAGACTAAACAATCTCATATAGTATCAGATCTTATTGTATAATTCCTGTAATAAATCCCTCTATTTAATGCAGTGGCCATAATAGCAACGGTTTCAGATAAGAGGAATGATTATGTTCATCATCCATGGGCTTCGTGTAATAACGAACTGAATTATCAAACCAGCTTCTGTTATTCTTGAAGACTGCAACCGTATAACGTTTTAAAAAGCCAGCTAAACATTGTTTTCAGTATTTCAAAACATGCTTATCTAAAAATATGTCTTACGTATGTTCACAATTTTTCAATATATGTAATTTCTTAGCTAAGCCTTACTAACACAGCTAACATGCCACAAATCACGCTAATATCTTATCATAATATTTTACTTTTTTTTCTATGTTCAAATCATGTATAAATAACAAAATAAGTAATCAAAGTCGCCCACAGACCACAGTTACCGAGGAACAGACTATCAGAAAAAAAAAAAGCAAACTTCTTTGAAGACCTAAAATTTTTTTCGATAAAAAACTTCTCCTAACATGGTAGTTTTCTACACCTCACCTCCGCTTCAAGCGAAAGAGACAGATGATGAAGCTGTTCTAAGGCGAAAATAAGCGAAAATAGAGGTTCAAGGAGGAGTAGCCAAACTAAAAGGTCAATGCCTTAAAATCAGCATTTTTACAACTATCAGCATAGGCTATCTTAAGCTGTGGTGCAAATCAGTTACTAAGAGGTGAAACAGGAATCATATATACCACAGTATTAAAAGCCTTACAGCTACGCTCTTGGCTGTCGTATTTGCAGCAGTCCCCATCTGAGCAATCAAGAAATAAAGAAACAATGTCACACAAATTTCTTTTAACTAGAAATTGGCTTTTAGAGAGCAACAATTAGATGTCACAAAAGTTAACCTTGTTTTGCTGCTATCAATTAATTACTTTAAACTTAATGTACGTTCAGGACTCCCAGAATGCGGTGATACCCAAAAGACAAAAATATAAGACACACTGAAAACTTTCCCAGGTAGTACGCAAAGAGGCACATAATTTCTAAAAGGTGTCAAATATCAGAGTATTTGGCTGTTGAACCTGAAAAAAGTGACTTCTAGACTGTACAGAAGTCCAACCTGAAGAAATAATTTCAACACGGTGATCTCACATCTTATTCCTGCATTTCAACAAACGGATATTTGTCAACTTTAGTAAGCAGCAGTTTCAAATCATAATCATATGTCTAGTTTAATACTATTTTTCCAATTCACTACAAAATGGTCAGGCCCACTCAATGACACAAGTCATCTATCACAAGAGAATAGGCCTATGTAAAAAATGAAGTGTCAAACTTAAGCAGATATCAGGCCAGCCAATTTTTTAGTCTGAGACTTTGAACAGGCTTCAGCCTGATCTAACTTATATGAAAATGGAAACAAATAGCATTAATAACATCCAAAGCACCAGATTTCTTCTATTTGTGACATTGATCACTAGGTTACTAACCTTGAACCTCTTACGAGGTGTATCATCAGAAGTGAACTGCGAACCGTATCGTCTTGTACGACCATGAGCTTCATTTCTATAGGGCCCTTCTGACATCCTTTCACTCTTTCCTTTTGATTGAGTACTTGAATTACGGAACAAGCTATCCTTCGTCCAAGTGACTTCATAATCAGCCCTCAATCTAGATCCTTGCTGCTCAAAAGTTGGACATAAAAACAAGTCATTTGATTCACATAGCCATAGGAATAACCAAATAAGAAATATAGCATCATATAAGTAGAACCAAGTTACTACCTTCTGCAATGAGCGTCCACATAAGACTCTAAGAGCGTTATTGAAGTCCTCGTATTTCTCAAACTGAACCACAATTTTGCAATGGAGACCTGAAATTATGTCTCCACTATCCTCATCTTCATCTTTGCCGAAATCATCATCCTCAGCAACACTAAGATTCCTGTTGAGTGGTTTAAAGGGGTAACAAAGATAGTGTCAGTTAGATTTTGTGCAGACACAGTGCAACAGATCAACAAGCATAGATGGGAAATGTAACATGTTAGTGTTTTGCAAATTGTAATCTGCCATGAGTCCATGCTTATCAACATGCAAACATCAAAACCACATTAATGCTTCTGAATGTAGACTATAAGCCTTTTGCACTTTATAAATTCTCCAAGTTACAAAAACAGATTAAGACATCAAATGAAATAATAAGTGATGTAGTATTGCAGCTCTACTTCTGATTACATGTATGATTTCCATCATAGTTTCTCCCTGTTCAAACACTTCTAACCATTTCCAAAGGACTTGATGCTGTGTTTTCAGATTACATGAGACTTTTAACATTACACCTAATTCCAAGACACACCTAATTGCTAATAGCACGGAAGACAATTTTTCTTTATCGGCTCTTAACTTGAAGAAGGCGAGTCTCATAATTCCAAATTTCCAATTCTGGTATTACTTCTCAGTATTATGATCATAATTCATCATAGTTCTAACATTCATTAACTCGACAGGGTGCACTATTGCAGTTTTATAATGGTAACAGTTACTTAAGTGATTGTATGATAGGCTAGCACATATGAATTATTTCAATTGTGTAAGTTGAATGACAGGTGAAAGCAGCATTAAGGAGGTACTTCACTTAACAAGCCACACTTGGCTAGCTTATCATATAAGAAAATATTCAAAGCAAAAAAAAACTAAGATTAGTGCAGGATGAAGATAAAATGGTGATAATCGCCAATAGTAATTTACCTTATTTTCCCAAATGAGGAGAAAATGGTATGTGTAACTAGCATGGAAGGCTTCGAGGAAACTCTAGGCTCCGCAAACCACCGGGACGGAGCACCTCTCAGTATAATCGTATCCGGCTCCTGCCTCCTCCCTCTGGAATACCCTGCCCATACAAAAATTAACTTGAAATCCATATGAAATTGAATCAAATAAGCTAAATAAACCTCACAAACCTCGATTTCCAAAAGCGTAAAACTCCTGCCAAGCTTTCTTCATCCCCTCAAAGTCATCAGTCTCCGGCACTGCAACACTGAGCTTATACTTGAATCCTTCAAGGTTCAGCTCTATCCCGTCCATTTTATCAACAATGTGCTTTCTCCAATCCAGAAACTTCTTCTCCAACACCTTTAAATCGTCATCCTTCTCATTTAGAAACCCTAGGTCACGAATGCAAAGACTACCGTAAGCAACCGAATCGTCGCGCTTGCGCTTCTTGATGTCCTTGTAGCGTCTGATTTGGAGATCCTCCTCGGGGACGACGATGGAGACTGAAAGAGAGGTCTTTAAGAAGTCAGCAAGAGCGCGCTTTAACTTCCACTCATCGATTGGTTTGGTGGCGGAAGCCGAAACTGAGGGATATACCGTGAGAATAAGCTTCACTCGGGGGACTAAAGAGAGACCATTTTCGATTTCTATGGTTTCCGTTGGCCGGAGCGAATCGAACGACCGGGTCATCGCTCCGCTCTGTGTTTCAGCTGAGATGAGCTGCCGCTGTATAAGTCGCTGTAGAGAAGCGGAACGACGAACAACTGCGAAGTAACTTTAAAATGTCGTCGTTTAGAAAAGGGCTCTTGCAAAAAAAAACACCCCACTTCGTCAAATAATTTGGGCCAAATGAGAAACTTATTACATGTATAGGCCCATTACCAAATCATGCGAACAGTGCATATAATTAATTAATTTCTTTGACTTCTTTTGCATTTAACTCTTAAATTATTCATTTTTTTTACATGTCGCTTTATAGTTTTTTATTCGTCTCTTTTTTATCTTCGAAATAATATCCACTGACTTTTTCAAACTTTTTCAACTGATAGACATGTGGTAGATGTCTGGTAGACATATTATACAAGTCTGATAGACATGTGATAGAAGTCTAGTAGATGTGTGGAATCTATTTTTTTATTAGCCTTTTTTCTCTTATGATATGTATATTGTACTTTCTCTCTATTGGATATGCTCTTGCGTTCTTTTCTTGATCTGCAAATCGTATCTCGATTCTCTTATCTTCTTGATATTTATTTGATTTTCGCCACTAATTTATCATTGTTTAGCCTGTGGTTTGATTTCAAGGTCTGCATAAACAAACATAACGATTTCATAAAAAAAACCATCAAAAAAAATTTGTACCATATGTCTACCGGACTTCTATCACATGTTTATTGAACATCTATCATATGTCTACTGGTGCAAAAAATTCAAAAATGTCATAGTGGATGTCATTTCGAAGATAAAAATAACACGAACAAAAAATTCCAGAGCGGCATATCGAAAAATAAACAGTTTGAGAGATAAATGAAAAATAAGAAAAAATTTAAAAGAAAAATGGGAGAAACAAGTGGATGGCATGGTATGTAAATAGAATTAAAGATAATGTGTATTTGTATATAGTTTGGCTTAATGTTGAATTTATAAATAGTTTACAAAGTATGCTTATTCTTGATAATTAAGCCCAATCATGTATTTGAGAGTTGGGCCCTATCTGGTGCAATTTACTGCACGGAATTTGTCAAAAATATACATGTCTCACTGAAATATTTATAAAATTTACTATTAAGTCTAACTAATTACATATTTACAAAAAACATAAATAATTTACAAATTAACAATAACATGAGAAAATAATTACATAAATATCATGTAGTAGTTATATGGTAAATATTTAGTAATCGATCTACTAGATATCTACTATATATTTAATACCAATCTACTATTCATCAAAAGAATATCGATCTACTACATATCTAATATCAATCTACTACATGTTTACTAGATAATTACTAGACGATTACTAGATTTTTATCAAATAACTACTACATAATATTTTTTTAATAATTTTTTATTATTTTTATTAAATTATAAATAGTTTACAGCATACCCAAATTATTTTGATTTTTATGAATATTTTTGTAAGAAGCCCTTTACAATATCTATATTACCGGTCGTGCAATTTTTGAGATCTTCTTGATGGTACGGAGAAAGCAATTTATGGTTGTGGATATTTGAAGTTGTTAGTTGGAGGTTAAGTAAATATAGGTTGTATCGGTTTATTGTTTGTTTATAGATTAACTCATGCCTAAGGACATGTTTGTCTTGTAATAATAGTAAATTTAGTGTATTTGTGTTATGTTTGTGTGTTTTGTCCGAAGTTTTAACTTCTGAAAAATCCTTTTAGTATTTTTAGCTTTATCTATGTTTATCAATCTATAAATTATTCTGCACAATTATTAAATAGAGCAATTGATATTTTAACATATAAAAAAATTTAATTTTATATTTATTCTCTTTCAATTAGATTAAAATGGTAAATAGTTTTGATTTATATCATAGACAACGCTTTTTAAAATTAAACTGCTAAGGATTGAATTGATAATTTCATTAGTTTAAAAAAGAAAAAAATATCGATAAGAAAAAAGATTAAAATTGACTTAGAAAAATTAGTTTAGGCACTAAATTAGGTTAAACAAGGCCAAAAGACAACAACTCAATCCCCTTAATTATGACGCGGCACCTAGGAGTATGTGTCTGAATGAATTTACAAATATAGCAATAAATAAACAGAACTGTCCAGCGAGAGTCAAAATGAAGCCTTGATAACTGATAAACAGAGGGGAAGCGACAGATTGAGGAGAGTCAAAGATGGGATTATCGTGTTTTGTTTGCTTTGACGGAGGCAACAAGCGACAGAGGCAGGAAGAAGACCGATTGGCCTCTGCCGAAGCTCGTGCTAAAGCCGCCGAAGCTGCCCAGAAAAGGTGAATTTTAATCGCTTCTCTTTTTCCGATTTACCTTCAGATTTTACTGTTAGCCAGAACAATTGAGAAAAAATACAGCTCCTTTGTGATTTCTTATTGATAAATTTCACGTTAAAATCCTGTCTTCTGTTGTTTTGGTTCAATTCTGTTTGAATACATTAATAGATGATATTCATTAAATTTCTGTTTGAAAAATCTGTATTGCAAATCTATGTTCTTGATTTTGATTTGATTCCTGGTCAAGGACACAAAATTCATTCTGTTATTTTCTATAATTTTGTGGTCACTGTTAGTATGTTAATCTTGCTGATTCTAAAAGCCAAACACCCTAGTGACTAGGGAATGATACTACTTTGTAGAATTGTTCTTTTTAGGCTCATACTAGCCCTAGCTGAGAGGGGTTTTATCTTCATAGCTTTAAAATGTTTTTAGAATATGTTAGGGTGTTGTGATGTTATTGCAGGCAAGAAGAATTCGAAAAATCTGCAGCAGGCAGAGCTGCAAGGGCACAAATGCAGGGGATGGCCAAACAAGCTGCAACTTCTAATAAAGGCGAACCTGTTCTAAAGGTTTTTAAAACTTCTCCTACACTTCCTTCAGTTTTGAAATGAATTATTTTTATTGATCATAATCATGTTATTTAAGGATCAGACCATTACAAGTATAATAATTATAATAAGGCTGTATACATAACCGGCCCTTGTCCCTAATCGTCCCTTGAACTTTCAAAATTTCCTCTTGCCCCTCCAAACTTGTCTAAATTGCACCTCATGACCCCCTTTCGGATGACGTGGCATTGACTTTTCAAGCATTATTAAATTACCTGCCACGTCAGCTGAAAGGGGCCATGAGGTACACTTTGGATAAGTTCAGGGGGGCGATTAGAAACAATTTCAGATGCATTAGGCCTTGTAATAACAACAATATTACAATGAAAGATTTGACCCTTTATGGTTGGTGATCTTAATGCAGTGGCAGATGAGTTGATGTGCAGCTGCAGATTCTATCGTAACGTGTAAGTTAATTTTCCTGAGAATGATTTTAAATACATGCAAACATTCAATTTGGCAATTTAAGGAAACTAACATGATATCATCTCTTTCTTTTTTTGCAGTAGGTTTCAACGCATGTTGTTTACAATTTTCTTTCTGTGTGGAAGTATATATCCATCCCTACACAAATTGTATACTACATCTCGAGTGCAGAAACAGTGTAAAAGGTTTAACTTCTTTATTTTGTGATATGTTTATTCCTTGCTAAATATCCACAAGGAAATGACATGTAAAGCTTCGACCCTTTTCTTTATCGTCTCATTTTCAAAATGAAGTTAATCTTTCTCTACCTTCCTTGTCTCTTCTTAGTGCATCAATACGATTTCTTTTATTCAATACTGAAAATCATAAATTAAAGTTATCTTAGATGAATGAAATTTTGAATCGTATGAAACAGAGAAAGATTGAAGATTCATTTCAAACTAACCTTGAAGTTCCTCATTATAGAACTGAATTGTCCACGGTGGCGATGCCAGGGGGTCAAAATTATTTAAACAAACAGCAACAAAACCTTAATGGAAAAAAATGTATTTCTTACCTGTAAAATGTTTCAATAATAAGAAACTGGAAAATCTAAAATCAAAATGAAGAGTTAACCCAAATGATTCAAATATACGAAAGCTGAAAAGCTGTTCAAGGGCTGAAGAGCGTAAAAGCTGGAAATTTTGAGGGATCAAAATTAGAGCTCGAACCGGTTTTAACTGCAGAATTAATAATTAGCCTGCATATATTGCACTAAATTAGCCAAAATTAACCACAGGCTTTAGAATGTATAAAACTAATTTAATTTAATGCAGATAGAGAGAGTGGCATAACAAAGATAAAATTAACGGGATAATTTGAGAGGTTAAGTAAAGAAAGAAGAAGAGAAGAGAGACTATGAAATTGAGATTTTTGGAAAATTAATTTGTACTAATTAATAGGTAGAAGAAGTCTGTGAAATTAGGATTGGGAAAAAATTAATTTTTATTTATATTGTTTTATTTTAAAAATAAAAATTAAGATGAAATGACGATTTTGTCTTGAGCTTTAATTATTAAAATGAGGCTGAAACGGCACCGTTTTACCACGATTTCATAAAAATTAAAATGAAATTGAACAGTCATTATTTTCAACCTAGAAACTATTTCAAACTAGTCCCAAATTTAAAAAATCGTCAAACTATCAAAGATACCGATCTATCTGAGAGTTTCTGCCGTCGGAGGGTCAATTGACCCTCCCCGCCCCCTTAGCGACGCCCCTGATTGCCCATCATCAATGGAAGGCAATTCAAAGAAGCACGAACAATTATGGCTTAAACAATAGAAATTAGATTCAATATAATAAGAATGGGAAAAAAAATGGTCCAAGCGGCTTGCGAAAGAGAAAATTAAAAATTGATAAGTGTTAAATCCGACAAGTTAAATAAATATATTTAAAATTTATGATAATAAAAGTATGGTTGACCCCATAAATAATGGTAAAATTTTATAAATTTTATTTTGTTGAATGAAAAGATGAAATAAAAAAGGGTTTGAAGATTGATGTTTTTTTAAAAAAATAATAAAAACAAAACGCTAAAAAAATGTTGATAAAAAGGGATATGCTATTGACTGCTAATTTTTTTGCTCAGCGGCACCGGCATCTACCCCTTTAAACAATTTTGCGCTCATAATTTTCAGCCCACTACATTGTACAATTGAAGCCCATTAAAAGATTTAATGAAACACATTCAATCGAAAGTTTAAATTTATGTTTCCATTCTTATATTCGATCTTTAATTCAACGATTTTTTAAATTAAATTTTTCAAATCGATTATAGTTACCAAAAATGCAACATCTTTTTAAAACGATTAAAAGAATTAAAATAATTTTTATAAATTAAAATAAATAAATTAAAAATTAATTAAAAAAATAAAAAAAATATAGAGAATTAAAAATTAAATTAAGCATCAATTTAATTAAAAAATTAACGATGTATAATAAAAGCCGAATTAATTAACTGAGTAGAGTTGCGAATACAAAATAGAAGTGCATGTAAAAAAAACAAAACATAAAATGCAATGCACCGTGCAATAATTAACTAATGTCAATCACTTCCAGGAAAAAAATAAAACTAATCATGTACTATCTACTAATTAAATAATGTCCATTTTGAAAGAGTGGATTGTGCCTATTGAATTTTTTCATCCCACTAATTAATTGTTTGAAGTTTCACGTCAAAATTAGAAGAGGGTGGCGTGGGATTTGTGGCATTTTATGAAAATCTTGTAATTAATTAAGTCCAATTAATCATGAGGTTCATGTTTTGACTTATTCAAACTCCAAATAAATTCAAACGATTACTCCATTATTTTTTATTTCTTGATCTTTATTTAACTATTGTATCCTTTTAACTTTTTTCTAACAAAATTAAAATAATTTTATAAATAAATAACTAACAAAAATAATAATGAACCGATAAGTATAAAATAAAAACAAAATAATGTACAAAATGCATTATTACCTTCTTGAACATGAAAAGACACATGAAGAGTATGTGCTTCTAAGTAAATTTTCACGATGAACTACCATATAATGAAATTCATATACAAAATGGAGAAAGGTATATCGTGCTAAAGGAGATGGTCTTAAAAAGATTAGGAAAAATAAAAAAAAAAGTATCCTGTGACTCCACTCATTTATAAAATAGGATCAGAGAATTTTTTTATTATAAAATGGGGTATATGGTTATAATAAATTGATAAAAAGAGGATAAAAACTATTTTTTTTTAGAATAGTGAGGTTACATAAAATATTTCAATCAATTCAACATTCTCATAATTTAACCTTATTATTTAAAAATTATATATCACAATTTAAGTAAGTTTCGGAGATTTTTTCATTCTTTTATATTTATCATCATATTTTATTTTAAAAGTATTTGCAATATTCAAAAAATTTCAAAAAATATTACTAATGTGTATTATATTTTTATTAACAAATACACAAATTTTTGAATAAAAATGAACAAGATTACCTATTGTCGTGACATATTTTAATAATAAGAATCCTCTTTTTGTCAATTTTTTGAAACCAAAGACCCCATTTTATAAAAAAAATAATTTTTAGACCAAATTTTATAAATGAGTGAAACCACAAGGTACTTTTTTTAAGTTTACCCAAAAGATTAATAGGGATGAAAGCATCCCGATACAATAACATCTATGCAGTGGCGGTGGAAAGGCCTCCGTCCACCCAACGATCGGATAAACCCTATAAATATGAGGTTCCGGCGAAATATTGCCCCTGCAAGATTTCAATGGCTGCCTCTACAGCAGAGGTTGTCGTTGAAGTCCGAAGTTCAGTCCTTTGATCCTCTAATGTTCTATTTTTCTACGACGTCGTTTTATCTTTTAATTTAAAAGGCAAAATCATGTCGTTATATGCTTTAGATTAAAAAAATTATACAAAATACGTAAAAATTGGGAACGAATGTAATAACAGAACATTTTATGCCCTCAAATCCAATCAAATTCAACCTAAAATTTTGTCCTTAAGTTTTGAGATGTCGTTTTATTGTTCGTCGATTTCATTCTCACAGTTGCTCTTGACTTCCTTTGCGCTCAAAATAGGTTAATATTTCTAGTAATCCTAGCGAGTGTCGAATTTGTTAAGTTTAATTTAACCTGCTAAAAATATTTGTGATAGTGGAAGCAGGGTCGATCCCACAGGGAGTGTTAAAATTTGACAAACCTTTTTACTGAATGAAAACTGCAATAAAATAAATTAGAGGGGTTTTGGAGGTTTTGGTGAAATTAATAAAACACAAAATTAAAGCTAATGAAAAACAATAATAAAAAGATATCCAATCAAAGACATAATCCAATCTCATTCCTTCATTCGATCCTTGGTTCAAAAATAGTTTTAAATCAAACTTTGCTAAACCGGTTATAGTTATCGAGAGACGCTCCTAGCAACCAATTCTCCCTTAATTTTAAATTAACCACGAGACGCTCTATGATTGACCCTAACTAAACCATAGTACTTTGGAAACGTTCCTCAATTTTAACTTGGTAATCGCTTTAAGAAATAGGAGAATCCGATTCAAACCAATTTGTTAAGTCGCTTGACTCGTTTAAGTAAGATTGTTTATTTCTTAAGGCTGAGATACCTTAATTTGATACTATACAAACCAATAGGACAATTACGGATCAAATCGATTTATATGCCAACAATGAAATTCTTCAATTGAAACAACGCGCTCTTTTTGAAATAATTAAAAAAATCAAAATAATCTTTATGTACCGAAATAAATAAATAACAAATTGATAAAAAAATAAAGCAAATTTAAACCTCACGAATGAAAAAAATCGAGGATTGAATTACCTTTGATTAAATTAAATAAAATAAAAGCTATAAAACCAATATACTATTCTACTATTTTTTATCTATCTGCCAAATGTAAGTCTAAATAAAACAATGATCAAGTGCCTCTTAAATACCCAAAAACAAGAAAACTAATTAATTAGAATTCCAATTATCCCCACTAATATGTACATTGATCACGTTGAAAGAGTGAATCTCTAGCATGTTGTGAGTTGTTGGCTCCACTAATGTCCTGCTTGTAAATTACCCATCTGAATTGTTTGCCACGTCAATAGCAATGTGCTCCACATCACCCAAGTAAACATGTGTCATGCATAGAGTTGGCTCACTCAATTAAGAATTTGTTAAAGATATGTATTTAGTTAGGCGTGTAATCAGCTCAATACTCCATATCTTTGACATGTTTAACCTAAAAGAAACTCAAACAATTGTTCCATTATATGTACTTGTCTGCTTTTTCAATCATTTTTCTCCAAATCAACCATTTTTCTAACAAAATCAAATAAATCCATAAATAAATAAAAATTTATAAAACAATGGATCAATTAAGCATAAATTTAGACCAAGATAATGCATAAAACACATTTTAACAATGAATTCATACTAATTTAGTTTCTACTGTAACTACTAATGGATGATTGAAGTTATAAGGTTGTTCGTTAGCTATAGTTTGTATGATCTTTGTTGTTAAATAATGAAATTGTGAGTGTACGGACCTATTTTATTTCAATCATTTTAGATTTAATTGTATATGTATGAATTTAAAAGCAAGGTTATGTTCCCATACATTTCTGATTTGAATAGCCTTTCCCTCCTGCCGTTTTATTATTCAAAGATTTTTACTTTCAGCTTCTTAGTTAGCAAATGACTATTGCCCATCTACTCTTTCAACTGATTTTTCTCTTTGTTTTAGTTCCTTTATTATGAATAGTTTTAGTGCAGGAAATTTTTAGAATTTATTCTAAAACAAAATTCATTTTGAGTTGCTTAATTTTATGAACTTCCTGCAACATATAAGACAATTCTCTCTAACCATTTGTATCATTTTGTATATTATTCTTAATTTATTATATTTCATTTTGTAGTTTTTACTCCTTTCTATCAATATTATTTTTGTATCTTTCTTATGCCGAATTCATTAGAATTAGCTTTTGATATGATTTATATCTTTATTGTCAAATATTATTTTAGCGTGCTGGAGATAATTTTCGCCGATCAGAATACTTTTTTAGTAAATTTTTGGTAAATTTTTTGGCCCTATGATGAAAAGATCCTGGCTCCGCCACTACATATATGAATACGATATTAAATTTTGGTTACCATTACTGCCGAAATTGTACAACTGAAAATGAACATTTCTATCAGGGTGATTGTTAAAATTCATACTCTTATGTATTATATTTGCTTTTTTATTGAAAAATATGGACTATGGTTTTGTCCATATATTTTTTTGACTAAAAATGACTGATTTTGTTAATATTTAGTTATTGCAACATTATTATAAATTACTGAAATGATTATTGCTATGTAACTCTATTCCCAGGTTAAAATTTATTAAGCATTTGTATGAAGTTTTTTCAATAAAGAAAAAAAAAGCCAGGTTGATAAGAAATGATTCCATTCTTGAGGCTGAAAATTTTGAAGAGGATTCCAAATTAGGTTATTAATCAAACCAAAATATAGGCAAAGAGATTGCATTATACATAAATACCCTAAACTTTGATTTTATACAAAAGAAATTGCATACTTCCTAGTTTATTCCTTACAACTCTCAAGCTATCTTCACTTAAATCAACCACATTCACTCTTAGTAAACACTAAATAAAGATGTTGAGATTATTTAAAATCAAAGAAAAAGGAAGATATCAGGCTTCCTAGTTTTAGCATTCGAGACTGTTGGTTGTGACATTCCTTCTTTATTATTTTATTCCGCCAATCTTTACATGGCATATTTATCTTTATTTTGTTGTATGTTTGAAGTGTGCAAAGTGAAGCTGATGCACACTAAAATAGGTTGATGCATACACAACTTTAGAGAACATGAGCTATGCATACTTAAATTAAAAACCAAAAATACTAAATAATTAAAGTTAACCAGAAATATTAGATAATTAAAAGCATATGCCTTCACTCATCCTCCTCTTAATCTCCATCTTCTTTCTCCTCGGCTTCTGCGTTCTCCTTCCCCTCTAAATCTTCATCTTCCTTTTCCTCGGCTTTTGCATTCTCCTCCCCTTCTTCATCTTCCTTCTCCTCGGCTTCTGCATTCTCCTCCTCTGTTTCACTTTCAGACTCCTCTGATTTTTTTATAGAAGCCCTTTCCTTCGAAATCACCGCCATTTTTCTCCAATATTCATCCCCGTCTTGCTTAAAACTGCTCTGCTTTGCTTCCTCGGACTCAGTTTCATCATCAAATTTGTGTTTACGAGCTTGCATTCCCTCATATGCCCATAAAGTTTTCTTTCAAGTTCCTTTCGTAAGAAATCTTCGAAATCCATCATTCGTTTCACTCGGCTCACCCATTTTCTCTTCTTTAACTTCTGTTTTATTTTCAAAAGGATTGTGTGCTTCTTACCTTCGGTAGTGGCCGCTTTATATAGTACATGTTGGAAAATTGATTCTTAATAACTACGAGTTTCAATTAAAAAGTATTTTGAAATTAATAATTTTTTGTTGAAATGATATAAGAAAGAAAAATCAGAAACATTAACAAGTAGACATATGCAAAGAGATTGCATTGTACATAGATAGCATAAACCTTGATTTTATGTAGATATATTGCATGCTTCCTAGTTTTATTCCTTACAATTCTCAAGCTATCCAAATTAGATTAAAGAAGAAAGGCAATACTTGGAAAATGGTGGCCCTATCTCATCCCATCTGATTCCATGTTGTGATGTCAGTTAAATCGATGAAATTTGTTGTTTCCTGGTCTAACGGCGGTGGCTGTGAAACCTGTTGAGCTGGCGCATTTTGAAGCATCTGATGAGGATCAACCACTCCTTATAGGGGTTGGGGTTCAAAAGGTTCAGGCTGAGTTTAAAGAAATTGATTTTAAATACACTTATAGCTTGAAGAAGTCTCTTAATTTTTAGGAGTGTGTATAGGCATTCTTTGGAAATTAACAGTTGGCAGTGGTGCACCGGTTTCTCGAGGTCCATAGCGATGCCCAAGATTTAGCGGAGGAGTAAGCAAAGATCCCTTTTCTTGACTCAGAATTGAGCTAATATATTGAACAACTTCGACAAAATAAGCTTGCACTTGGTTAAATTTTTTGTGAAGGTTAGCGATAATTGCTATTGACCCATGGACTGGGTTTCGTGTGCGAGAACCTCCAATAAAATCGAGTGGAAGGTGTAGGCTCGTAGGTCGGGTCGGGTTTCTAAGTAGAAGTTTTCTTACATGCTTCGCCCCATAAATCTTCTCTACTGAACCCAATAATTCTGCTGATTGTCGGGAAATCGAGGAGCATATATGAAATCCACTTTGCACTTGCATGCTAGTCATTTGGCAGTATTCTTAGTCATTACTTCTTGTCGTGAAATTAACTAAAAAATTTATTGAAAGAAACAAATCATAAAGAAAGACAAAGAATCTCATGGATGAATGCATTACAGCAAAAGCTTAAAGATTATCGGAAATTTGCGATGTTGCAGAGTAGAGAGAGTTAACTGTTGGAAGACTCATATGATATTCAAAAGATGAAAATTACTCAAATGGCCTTTTATACTCGGTTTAAATGGACCTTCAGGCAAACTTAAAGAGAAAACTTGAATGTTATTTTGGCAGTTAGATCCAACTATTTTATACAATGATTATCAGAATGCGAATCATAACTAAACCCGCAAAGGTGACGACCACATGATGGTAAAGATATTCGCTTAGACATAAGGGCCACACAAAATAGTCTATTGGCTGACCCTACCACACAATAAGGTGCCGCTAATTTATTATTCGAAAAAGATCTGCCATTGTTGTATTGGCTGCAAAATCAAAACATTGTTTTATTTTCTTACTTAAAAACATTGAATTAAATTATATCTGATTTGAATCCCAACTGTATGTATAAAAGTAGGCAAAGAAAGAAAAGCCTGTAAAAATCTAAGTAGGCTTTGTAGCACTTTTATAGGCATTCGGAGAATTCTAAACAAATTAGGATCACTAATTATAATGGGAGAAGTTATTGTTATGATAGTACATCCTAATTAGGATAGAATTATTAACCCAGTAATTTATTACGCAAAAATTAATGGCGAACTTTCACGATTCTTTAGATTTGATTTGTACAGGCCAAATTGTGTCAAACAACAGAATTTCGTTATTGTGGCAGTACTTGCTTTTTTTATCTGACTTTACATATTTTTCTAACCTCATATTTAATTTAAAGTGTTTAAAATTAAATGTGCAAATAACTATTTCTAAAGATCTTAATGCATGGAAAAAGGATAAAAAAATATCCAAAGCGTAAGTTGTCTTATATATATAGCTGCAATTTACAGTATGTAAATTTGGTAATACTAACAACTATTTTTTTTAACAGAATACTAACAACTATTTCTTCTCCAAAGTATGAAAAAGTAGTGATTATATCATTTGTTTCCTCCACCTTGGGCAATCAATAAATTCAGTTGGGTTCCATTTCACCTTTCTTTCTTCATAAAACTCATTCTAAACTAGTTGAACTTTTATCTATATCGGCCGTCCCCTCACAAATAAACTATCCACGATCTTTATTTCCCCTTTTTACTTAGAATTTGTTATTCCAGTATCTCATATTTTAAAGACCTGTACTTTTATTTCTTCTAATAAAACCAATTCCCTTTTCAGTTGGGTTCTTTTACTGCACTGTTCAAATTTTGAATGGTTGTGCCTGTGATTTGTTTCTAGAATGTTGTTTTCAATTCAACAAATCAAATAGAGAAATCTTAATATGAATTGTTTTATTGAATTGAAATTATATCAACTGAAAGTTTAGCAATGTAGCAAATGAGTATTGTTTTAAGAATCTAACTGGGAAGGGAATTGTGGGTTGTGAATTGGATTAATTGGGATGGGGGATTTGGATTCTTTTTATTATATATCTTTCTTTCTTTTTAAGAATCAAGAGTAGTCTTGGAAATTTTTCTCTTGATTAGTAACTTAGCTGATGTTTACTGAGTTTAATATCTTGCCAACTTTTAATGCTTATTATCAACTTTTAATATTTGCCAACTTTTAATGCTTAAAACTATCAGTTGTTATTTAAAAATAAAAAATGAAAAATATACAAAATGAGCATGCTTTCTGTTTTCAAGTTTTTTTATCTGAAAAATGAAATATTGGAAAACATGGAAAAGGAAAATAAAACTGAAAACTGAAAATGAAATCTATTTTCTAAAGCTAAACAAGCCCCTAATGTTATATTTTTCCATGGATACTTTTGCAGGTAAAGATATTGTGTTAGAACAAGCATTAAATTCTTTGTCTGAGAAGAGGTATATTGTGCTTACTTATTTTCGTTTTCTATTGTGTTGTTAATTAGTTTTTGGATTTCTGGTAGGGATGCTACAAGAGAGACCATTTTAGCAGCTATTCTTGAAGTTTCATTATTTGGAGAAAATAAGTAAGAAATATCCTCTATGTTGATTGTTTATGATCTTAATCGCTAAAATCCGTATATATTTTTTCTTCCCTCAGCTTTGTCGCCTTATTACGTCGGTGCCTTACTTGTATCAAGAAAGGCTTGGCATCTCACGGTCAGTATTCTACCATCTTGTCAACTTGATTTTCAAATTTTACTCTATTGAAATGATGTGGCTGTTTTTTTGCTGTGGCTTTGATGGTTGGTTGGGGGCATGAGGCAACTGAGACTTCTAAAGCCTGTATGTTCAGTTTAGTTAGTATCTGCCATGCGACTTCGTTAAGAGCTTTTTTATACTCCGAGGCATCAAATCTTGTATTTTAGATTTAGGTGATATTTGTCATGCTGCTTTATTAAGGGCTCTATCAATACTCTGAGACAGCAGATCTGCAGATTTTCGGGATTTCCTCTCCTTTTTCTTTAATAGACACTTTGTTCAGTTATGAGATGAATTATTTAATTTGATCTTGATCCTATATTAATTAGGGATAAGTCAATTACAAGTTCTCCCTCCATATTTTTTTACTTATCTTTCTACAAGTTTCACATTTTTAATAAACTCATTTATTAATGATATGAAAATACTAGTTTACCCCTATATCGTATCTCCAATTAATGCCTTAATTTTCAACCCAAGTACAATTAATGCTAAGGATATAGTTGGAAGAATAATAAAAAATACTTAAAAAAGAGCAAATGAAAAGTATTTTAATAATCCAATTTTAAACTAAAATATCTATTTTAAAAAGATGCAGCGAGTATCATAGAAAAAATTAAAGGTCCCCACAATAATATCTATAAATATGCTATTAAATTGTTGTTATTATTACTACCAAAATTTTACAGTTGAAAATGGACTTCTCTGCCAAGTTGATTGTTAAAGTCAAACTCATATGGAGTATATATGTTTATTTTTTTTATAGAAACATGGACTATGTTTCTGTCCATATTTTTTTTTTTGACTAAAAATGACTGATTCTGTGATATTTTGTTATTGCAACATCATTATAAATGTAAGCTAGGCTTTACATATATGAAACTTTTCCCCTTATTTGTTGTCATGTAACTCAAGTTAAAATTTGTTAAGCATATCTATGATTCTTTTTAATACAGGAACAAATAGCCAGGTTGACAAGCAATGATTCTATTCTTGAGGCTAGAAATTTTGAAGATGGTACATTAGTGGAAAAGAAGTCTAAATCATCGGTATCTATACATGTAATTTGTAATGAATTGAAATTTTAAAATCTACTTATAATAAATTAATATGGTATTAAAATATCATAGAAATTATTTTTTATCATTATTGTTATTATTATTAGTGGATATAAGACATTAGAAAATAAGTATTAATTAAGTAAGAGGGATGAATTAGGCATTTAATTATTTATTCAAGGGCGTTATTGAAAATTGAAAAAAAAATTACATAACATATATCCAGCCTCTTCTCTTCTTCTCCATCATCTTCATTTTCTTCATTAATCTCTCCCTTATCAAAAATTTTCCTAACCTAAAAACTTTCGATTTCTTCGATTCAACTTCAAATTCTTATTAGGAATCAATCCTTAAACCCTCTATCATCATCAATTTTAGTGAATCAAGACTAGAAGAGGAGGATTTTAGTTTTTAAGGTTCAGATGAATAGTAACCCGAATTTGAGGTGAGTGATTTTTTATGAAATTAAAGCTTAATTAGTAGAATTTATGGTAGATTAAGCATATTTATGGTATTAGGAAGTTTATTTATACAATATCTTGATAGAATTATTACATGGCTATTGTAAAGGAAGCTAATACTAGTAAAGGACAAGGCAAAAGAGGTAGAAGAGAGCTAGAAAGAGAGCTTAGAAAGAGGTTTGTGTCTCAAATTTCGATTTCTCGGTTTTTCGAAAAATTTCCAGATTTGTATCCATGTTTTGTTTTAATATTTTCTCTTGTTATATAAATCCGATTTGAATGATTCTTGATTCTATTAATATCTACAGAAACTAAGGAATATATGTTCAGAAGAAACCTTGTTGAATTTCGTTCGTTTTCAATGTGAAATTTTTGTTTGAAGTTGAGTCATGAAATTTATTTTCGAAAAATCTCAGCTTTGTACACTGTTTAGTTCTTTGATCATAACTTTGGTTATACAATTTGGATTTCTGTGATTCTAGTGGATTTGGAAAGCTGAGACATGTGGCTAGATATGTTTAGAAGAAACTTCTTCAATTGGATGATGTTTTATTGGTGAAAAATGCAGGGGAAGTCAGGTCACGAAATCTGGAAATTTCTGGAAAATATGAATGTTGATTTTATTGTATTTTAATTGAAGTTTGATGCTTTAAAATTTAGGATTTGAATTTCTTGATTATTGAAGTTATGTTGAATTATGTTTGATGGTTTATAAAGAAATTTTTAAAATGTTACTTTGATTTATTGCCCTTATTAAACGAGTAGAATACGGGTCAGGGTAGATTGGCGCCAATAAAGGGGGTACAGTACTGTACAAATAATTGAAGCTTTGGCTTCGGGCTTCGGCCGGTATTCTGATAAAAATATATTGATATTGAAGCTTCGGCTTCGGGCTTGACCGATATATTGATTTTGAAGCTTCGGCTTCGGGCTTGACCGATACATTGATATTGAAGCTTCGGCTTCGGGCTTGTCCGCTCCCGTATCCATTTTACCATTATTCATGACTTGTTTACTTTGGACAATATATGGTTAATGTGTTAAAAAAATTGATATAAATTTGATTGTACTTTGAAAGGTTTATAATATAAGTTTTGTGTTTTAGTTTTATAAAGTTGTTTAATTTGTTTTTGACTTATGAACATACTTTGTTTCTATTTTAAAATGTTAAAAATGTTCAAAGTTGTTGTATTTCTTTTATGGACACCACTAAGCAAATTACTTAGCGTGTAGTTATTTTTTTACACGTAGGTGGAGATTTGTAGATAGCTTGGACCAAAGTGGTATAAGTGAATCAGCTTGAAGAGCAAATAAGGAAAGACTTGAGGTGGATTTGTATTTTAATATAATATTATGGTTTGTAGAATAATGGCATGTACTAGATGGTGTGAGAAATGTAAAGTGGCATTGAGAAATATTTGGCGAATAATTTGGAGTTTGAAACATTATATTTGTATTTGTACATATTAAATCTATAAGTATTTAACTTTATATAGTGGAGTAGAGTTGTTTATTGGGTGATTATAATTACTGTGGCACTCCCTATAAAGGGGGTGTTACATAATTGGCATTGTTGTCAATCAGTCGAGGATGAAGCTCACGATGCCAAAGTCTGGCGAGAATGGCGTCAGTTCTGCTAAAACCGACGCCTAGTGAACAAATAGCATTGGTTATGTTGGTCTCTGTTGGGGGTGATGAAGGAGTCAGAGGGGGGTGATTGACTCCTTTTCGAATTTAGATGTGAAATAATAAGCTTTTTGTTCAACTGAATTTAACTTAAGTGTTGACACAAGTTTATTGATGAATTTAGTATTTGATGTGTATTATTTACTTGTTAGTAGGATATAATTAATGTAAATATCTCAAAGTAAATAAGTGCAGAGTAAAGAATATCAAACACAATATCTTCGTATTGGTTCGGCCATGCCTACATCTAGTCCTCAGAGTTTTCTCCTCCGAGTTTAAATCCACTATATCAGCTCTTTCTAAGGCGGAGAAGCCCTTACAAATCTGAAATCCTATGCACACATAGAGTACACCACTTTTGTTGCTTCTAATTCCACAAGCTAAGAGTACCCTCCTCTTAGATTCTTCTACCTCACCAACTTCACCAAGATGTGAGCAGGATTGAAGACCTCAACACTCTTGCTTAGTCTGTTATGACTCAGAATCCTTGCCAAGTCCCACTTGCCTAGCTTTTGATCAACTTATTCTTTTATGGATTGATAGAGAATTTGTGCTCTTGTACTTTGTTATCAAGTAGCCCTTACAACAGATTGGAAATGTATTGTTCTAATCGAGCTTTTGTATTACAAACAGATATAAGAATGAATTTGTTTGCTTTTGTGAATTTGCACTATTTTGATTGTGATTTGTGCACTTGTGAATGTGCTCGACACCTTGATGGTTATGCATAGATGCTTATTTATACTCTCTTTGATGCAGTTGACCGTTGACGCATGCCTTGGTGAGAGTTCTATTGACCATTGTAATATGAACAGTACATTCCTTAGAACGGCTAGATTTTGAGGAGCCTTTTTGCAATTGTCAAAATGGCTTCTTTCTTTGTGACTGTTTGATTCGTTGTTAGACTTAGATCAATTTTTCTGTTAGATGAGTCCAAACTTGGTCAGCTCTATCCGTACTTTGACTTCTGCCAATTACACCATTTTAGTGCTTCCAGCTTTCCATGTGTCAGGTGGCAGAAAGTAGCTTTTTGCTCTTACTAGTCAACTCACTTTTACAGAGGTGTCTTATCTCTTTTAGTGAAAGCCTAGTAACTAACTTTATAGGATTTGTGGAGATTAAGACTACCATTCTTGGAAAAGGTGGATTCATGTGAGTTGCCTAAGGATTATCAATTTCTCAGAGGTATTTGTTGGTTCTAAGAACATTAATGCTACCATTCCTTTTGTTTTGAAAGTTATGTTACTCTGAGTGTGTTTTCTTCTTGGTTGAGGTGAACAACTTTTGATGCAGTAGCTTGAGCTTCTGGCACATAGGAATCCTTGGTGTTTCTCAAAATCAGTTTCCTAGTGCCCTTCTTCTGGCATTCTCTTCTTCTGACAGATATGCTTCTAATTTAATTCTTGTCCTTGGAATGATGGTTTAGAGGTTAAGATGTGATGTCTTTAACTCTAAGCTTACTTTATATCCTGTGAACTCTTCACTTGAATATGTCCTTTTTGTGACTGCTAAGTTCTGATATCTTATATAGTGGATTTATCTTCTAAAGCTTCTGGTTCTGATGCAGTCTGTTTTAGCCTGTGAGCAGTCTGCTTTTGCTTGTGAGCTGATGTATCTTCTGATGCATTTGCCTCTGATGATTTCTTCACAAAGTCTGTTTTGACCAATGAGCATGTGATGTTTGGAGACACATTTCTCTCAAATGTGAAGTGTGCAAGGATATGATATCAACTTGTGTTGATTTAGATTCATTTCCTTTAATATTTCTCTTAGCTTGGTCTTCTCTTGTAGTGTAGGTTTTGATTTTCTTGTCTTGACTTTGTCTTTGATTGTGAGCGCAATCTTTAGTTCTTGGATCTTTCTTGATTCTGATGAGTTTACTTTTTGAGCTTAGATCCAGTGGTTTTGTTATTTTCTAATGTCTTGATCCAATACTTTTGGTTATCTTCAAATACTTTTCTTATCTTCAAAACTGCCATCTTGGATCTTCTAGGTTCTAAGGAGTTCTTTCTTCTGAGCTAGATCCAACAGGTTATATTAAGAATTGATGCCATCTACCCTCTCAGCGTTACAATTTCGCCCAAATGGAATCAGTTTTTAATGTAACCGATGTCTTTTGCTTGAAATTTTTTTATTATATTCTATATTTTCATTTATTTCACATTTTAAATAGCATTACAACTGTACACAGATCAATACATCAAATGCACATCCAAAATATATATCATATAAACCAAAAATTGACATACAAAAAGTATTTAGGCATCATGAAAAACTTTAACATGACTACTTTAGTATTTGTTTAAAGAGAACGTACACAAATTTCTATCTAAACTATCCTTTCTACATTGTATACACCTTATATGGTAAAAAAGAGTTACTATCAAACGACCTAACTTTGAAAGCAAGAAAGTGATGTAATTAAAAATCATTGGAGCTCTAGAGAAAATCTGGTAACATATCTTCTTCCTATTGCTTAACCTGCAAATGGGGAAAAATGAGATTTGATTAAATAGACCTTGATTCTAACAAGTAAGTATAGGCAAAAGGATTGCATTGTACATAAATAACCTAAGCCTTGATTTCAGATATTACATACTTCCTAGTTTTTTTCCTTACCATTCGATGTTGAGACTATTTAAAATCAATGAAAAGTGAGGATATCAGGCTTTCTAATCCATAGTTGAAATGATAAAAGACAGAAAAATGAGAAATTAACGAAAAGAGATTGCATTGTAACCTTGATTCTTATTCCATGTTGTTTGATTCTTATTCCATGTTGTGATGTGTGTTAAATTGATGAAATTTGTCTTTTCCTGGTCAAATTGCGGTTGTTGTGTAATCTGTTGGGCTGGCGGATGTTGAAGCATTTGATGAGGATTGGCAACTCCTTGTACGGGCTGGGGTTCAAAGTGTTGAGGTCGAGAATAAAAATTATTTCAATGAGAATATTTGAAAATATTAAAAAAAAAAAAAAAGATAGCTAAGTGTTGGAAGACTCATTTAATATTCAAAAGATGAAAAGTATTCAAATGGCCTTTTATACTTGATTTAAATGGCAAATCCCTTACTTGGCAGAGAAAAGGCACGACGGCTTTTTCAAAGCCCTTACTTATTTAAAGATTAAAAAAGGGAAATTGTTCCTTTTACCATAAATCAAGTTTCCAGTTTACTAAATACAACATTAGGTAGTTTTTTTCATCATTATATACTCCTTTTTAAAACTTGATTTTATTCCTTACTTTCCAAATTCTTTCTATATGTGGTGGCTATTTTATTCTACACGTATCTCCTTCTTTGAGAGTTTCTTCCAGATCCACTTCCTAAACCTCATTCTTTGTTTCCTTTTCCGATCGTCTTCTATCTCTTCTTTTATTCTGCGTTTTCTTTTTGCTTATTTTTTGTTTGATTTTTCATTTCAAACAATGGATGAAATTGATGTTTTAATTCATCAGATTGGTTCGTGGATGGATTATACATTTCATGAGGTATAGGTATAAGTTTAGGTATATGTATAGATATAGGTATAGGTTTAGGTATAGTTTACCCAATGTATAGTTCTAAAAGAAAACCATGGAGATTGTAAAATAACAAAATGTATGTAATAATTTACCTATGGTGATTGAGTTTCGATTCCTTCCATGGAGTTCCTCTTTCTCATCTATTCTTATGTAATATGAATCAGTATTCTAAGATTTAAGTAGAGCGAATATAGTTTTGGACTTTCGGAAATTTGGGTGACATGAGATTTACCTCTTCGAAAGATGAGATGGGAGTGCAAATCATGCGTTGATTGGTGAAGATGGTGGGTTCTTTTGGTTTGGAATGATTTGCGTTTCCTCCTAATTAGTATCTGATTAAGTGGTTAAGTGTAGAAAACCAACTTAGAGAGTAAGGAATGAAGATGGAGAGTACAATGTGAATTGAGAACTTTAAATTTGTACTACCTCCGTTTTTTAACAAGTGTCACATTTTTTAAAAATAAGTGTCACATTTCCGATTACAATACATTTATACCAGTTTATTCTTTTTTGTAAAGCATACTAAGAAAATAACACGAGTCCAAAATACTGTTAGTTAGATTAAACACTAGTTTTTGGAGACGGATTTGAATGTGAGAAGCGAGTTAACTGAAAGCCTTACAAGGATTTCTTCTATCAATTGTTGGGGAAGATCAACTATTGCTATGTTAGCTGCAAAATCAAAACCTTGTTTTCTTTACTTATTTGAAGACATTGAATCAAATTATATCTGATTCAACTCTAAGCTGTATGTATAAGAGCAGGTAAAGAAATAAAAACATGTAAGAATCTAAGTCTAAGTCGGCTTTGTAGCACTTTATAATGGGAGATGTTATTGTTACGAGAGTATATGCTAGTTAGGATAGAATTATTTAATCAATATAAAATTTGTTACACAAAAACCAATTTGCTCAACGCCTTCAATGGCAAACTTTACAATTCTTTTCAAGTTTTGATTTGTATAGGTCAAATTGTGTCAAACAATTTGTGGCAAATATACTCGGGCTTTTAATCGGACTATACATATTTTTCTCCAACCTCATATTTAATTTAAGTGTTTAAAACTAATTGTGCAAATAACTATTTCTAAAGATCTTAATGGATAGACAAAGGACAAAAAAAAAAATATGCAAAGCGGAAGTTGTCTTATATAAATATACATATAATTGCAATTTACCGTATGTGAATTTGGCAGTACAAACAACTATTTCTTCTCCAAAGTATGAAAAAGTAGTTATGGTATCATTTGTTTCCTCCATCTTGTGCAATCAATAATCGAGTCCACTTGATCTAGTGGTCACCACCTTATTAAGAAAAAACTAAAAAGTGTGGTATTATGAGTTCGAACCGCACAATCAATAAATTTAGCAAAAATATCTCATATTGTTAAAAAAAGTCCACTTGAGAATTCCATACTATAGCACTGTGAAATAAACCATCATGGAAATTTTTTAGGAATTGTCTCATTGGACTTTCAATAATAACAAAGAAAAACTCCACTCATCCCACCCGAATATGGACTTGCACCTATGACCTCTAGGATCAGAGCTTCAGTCTCGACCACTAGGCTGCCACAAACCATCATGGAATTAAGCAATCTCATAAACCATAAATTATTGAACAACAAAAAATGGAAAATATAAAAGGGAAAAGCATATGAAGATCTAAAATTGTGCAAGGCAACTTAAGATCAATGTAAATAGATGCGGACATTGTCAAATGAATGCAACAAAGAAAGGTGGCAAAATGAATCAAGTCTATATCTATCACCGGTTTTTCTCGTTTCTGGTTTCTGCCTTTGTAATTTGTAAATACTTGTACTGTTTAGTGTCTAGGCTTTCTATGTTCATGCATCACTAAGGCTCTAAGGCTCCGTTCTTTTCAACTTATAAGTAGCAGTACTGAATTGATAAGTACTTATTTCAGTGTAAATTTATATATATGCAGTGCTAATAAAAACTGAATAATAATGAACTGAATGAATTATAAATTAAAAAAGGGTCCGAGTCATGTTAGTAGGAGAAGTTATCCTATGGCGATCTAGGATCAAAGACCCAAACAAAAAACAGCATGTGTACAAATACATATAGAATGATTTGAACCGATACGGGTATAAAAATTCAGCAAAAGAGCAAATCTATTTTCTCATTTTATATCAACGTTGCATAACCCAAAGCTACAGCAACAATTGCTATACAACTCAATCACAGGAATCTAAATTCAGTGGCCATTTGATGATGAATGTAGTTTATGGACTTTTAGAAATTTTCTGAAACAAAATAGTTGCAAGAACCAGAATTACTCTAAGATCTGTACAGGAGCTGACATCTTGAGCTCGTAAGCAGCTTGAAAAAAATCTGCAGCTTGCTGTAATGAACCTTCCATTTTGGAAATCAAACCGAGATTCAACCACGCCTCGTGATTTGTAGGGTCCAAGCGTAAAGCGTTCATTAGATAGCTCCTTGCAATAGGAAAAGACTGGTTACCCAGTTTCATCAGCACTTCTGCTGTCGAGATGATACTTGGAACGTAGTCTGGTTCCATTGACAATGAGACCGAGAAAGAAACAAGGGCTTCTTTGTATAGAGATTGACCTTTAAACAACATTCCTGCATAATGTGTTCAGAAATTCAGAACGAAATTTTGTGTTTTTCTTTTAGTTTTTACGATCAGCCAACACAAAATGACTTAAACATGCAAAGCAATCTTCTTTTCTAAGGACTAATTCATGAAGAGTTCACACCTGTGCCATGCCAACTTCTGGGCGAATAGATATCCATTAGCTTTGTTTTATCCAAGCATATTCTGGCATCACGCCATAGACCAAGTTTTGTGTAAATGGCAGCCAAATCTTGCCATGCTGCTATCTCCAAGTTCCTTTCAGCTTGAACCTACAGGGAAGGGGAAATTTAGCTACTTTTTGTGATTGGACCTAATTCACTTCTACAGAAATTAATGATAAAAAAGAGATTACTTGCTGCAAAGAATGCTTATGAGAGATTGAAGCTAGGCAACAGTGATAGAAAATCAAATGCAGAACTCGTTTTCATGCCCTTATGCTTCTTCAATCTTTGAATTGGCTAATGCCCATGGGAAAAGATTTAAAAACACCAAGTATTTATATGAGTGCAGATGAAATCAGATTAATTGTGCTCAAAGTCTTTCTAGTATCAAGATGCTTCAGCCAAGACATGTCAATACAATAATTTGTTAGCAATCTATATTCCTGGAATCAAAAACTTCTAATCTTTATACTCCATCAGAAAACTACGAATTATTATCATGAAAGATCATAGCAAAGTGAATAAGTGATTGAATATGCACCTGAGATTTGAAGATATATGCATGATTTGGGTTTTTGGCTTGAAGATCTCTCTGTGCTTGAATAAGAGACAACAACAGTCTGTATGTTTCAATTGCCTGCTTGGGCTGCTCCTGAGCAATTTGAAGCACGGCTCTCAATCTAAGAAGTTCAAACTGATCATTTTTCTCAGCCTCATCCAGAGCAAATCCAACAACTTTTTCAGCATCCCTAAAACGCTTTTCGGCAGAAAGTACAAGGGACAATAACTTCCAAGCTTTCACCGAGTTACCCACTTTAGTTTCAGCATATATCATTGCATTTTCAAAAGCAGCGTCTATATTTCTCTGCAGCATATTTTCAAGTGCAAGGCTATACATCACTTCTGGCTCTTCCTGCCCATTAAGAGCAGCATTGTTTAGAGAATCCAAAGATTCTTTCTGTAATAGAGTCCTTTCAGAGTCGGACAAGCAGATTCTCGCAGCATTGCCATAACATACACCGAGGAATTTATGGGCTTCACACAAGAACTGTTGATTGTGATCGCTATTTACCAAGTTAAGCACTTTGCGGGCAAAATTAATGCCTTCGTCGCAATGCTTAGGATTTTCCGAACACAGTTTTGCTCCCAATAAATAGGAACGCGTACGAGGTTTGTGATTTGATTCTGAAAAACCAGCAACCTTCTTTAAAAGGTTTAAAGCTGTTTCATCCTGGCCGGCGGCACTATAACAAAGAGCAAGAAAGTACCATCTATCAGCTCGGTTGTAAATACCAGGAAGGGCCTGCTCTACATGCTCAGCTAATAACTCAAACTGTCCAACAATGGAGAGTGCATAAGTCAAATGGTCCACGATTTCTTGATCCCACTTTATCTCTCCATGAGCTATCTTATTCATGAGAACCAATAACAAAAGAATTGCTTCCTCTGTACTACTGCTGGGAGTAGCTGGGCCCCATGCTTGCACCTGTAAAGGAAATTTTGCTTCCACTGCACCATAGAGTAAAATGGAAGCTAAGTCTTTTTGCACCCCAGCCAACCTACGTGGACCTAAATTCCATGGTTTAAATAAAGCTCGACGATATGAAGTGATGGCTTCATCGAGCATGCCTGCCTTTATCCACAGAACAGGTAGCAACTCCAATGCTTTATGAAACATTTCCTCCAATTTGCAGTCTTCACCGATGCCATTCGGCATACCTTTAGGAAATGCTGATTCAACTACGTCCAAAATAATCCTGCACTCTTTTGCAGCCTCTGATGGATGGAAAATGTATCAGAACCTATTAAGCCTTAGCTATAAAAACCAAATGGCATCCACAAAATTTATAACCAAACTAAACTTTTATTGAATATCTTAAACTGAATAATGTTTCGGTTAAAAAGGCCAGGAGAAGATATATAAAAAAAAGTTGATGCAGTTTTGTGACGTTTGGTTCGCAGAAATGGCTAATCCATGGAATAGAATAGAATTAAATGAAATAATGTGATATATGATAGACTATTTGTCTTGTATTCATCGTATCTATTCCTACAAATGAATAATTATTCCTAGGTGAAATGAAGAAACGTGTATTCCACCTTTCAAGGAATAGCTATTCCATGAAATACTATTCATTGTCTATGTAAAATGGAGTTAATCCTGATTATTTACCTTCTTTCATTCATATATATTCTATTCCTATGGAATAGCTATTCCGCAAACCAAACAAGTCCTACGAGTTAAGAATATGCATCAATGTATCGAAATCCTAAGAGACAAGCATTGACGTATCATGGCAGTGTGAGAAAAACACTATACCTCTGAAATGGCCAAGCTCCTCTAATGATTTTGCTTTAAGTAAGATTGCTTCAACAAGTAAACTCACTGAATGCATGGACATGATGGTGGGAGGCACAATATCCCCACCTTTGGCACGAGGTTTTCTTTGCCGTGTTCTTTCAACAATAGCCCTAATCATTTTCGGGGTCAAGCTTTTAATATCGATGCCCTGGAACACCTGAAGAGCAGCATCAAAATTGCCTCTCTGGAATTCCAGCCTACCCAACAATGCCCTGGCTTCCTGTACCTCAATTTAAGATTGTCAGATACTCAGGTACAGGCTAATAAACTATCCAAATGGATCTATTGGTGAATTTACTGAAAAGAAAACATGAAATCACCTCATAGTTCAATGAGAGAGCTTCTTTGAGAGTGGATTCAGCTTCATCCACTTGAATATCCTCAAATTTAGAGTCCCATTCTCCAGTAGTTCTAGATGAAAGACCACTCGCCGAGAAATCCCTGGTGGCCAGTGACTCCGGCGACTGCGGCGCCTCTTCAAATTTGAATTGCTCCCCCGAGCAAGCACACAACATCTTTTTTTTCAGAGCAGAATTTGGATTTCTTTCGGTTAACCTCGGGTCAAATTTTCATCTGGTTTAATAGAACACCGAAGAAGATTAAACAGCACTCCAGAATCGTATAGTCAATTAAAATTGATAATACAAAGACATGCTGCTTAATGGTTACTAATTATGCTGATAAATCGGTTATAGAAGTGAACCTCAACAGCACTATCAGAAAAAGAGACATACACAAATTTCATTTTACTGTAATTCGTAGATCGGCATTTTAGCACATAAATGTAGCAAACAACGGATAACAGTTTAATGCGCAGAAAGCACAAAAATGGAAACAGCATAAAAATTTCAAAAAGGAAAAAATCAAGGGACAAACAAAGGGAATTTTCAAAAGAGACGAAGAAGAAGGAGACAAATGAATAAAACCGAAAAAAGAACAAACAAAAAAAATACCGGCAAGTCACAGGAGATGAAAGAGGCGAGACATTCAAGAGAGTAGAACTTTGGGCTTACCAAAATTACAAGAACACAGTTAATTGATTGGCAGCCATCAAACGAAAGCTACACCTCCAAAGAAGCTTCTCTGTAGCATTTATTCATCGCTTTCAAGCATTAACAGACTAAAAATGAGCTGTATAGTTGAAATGGAGAAAGAGAAGGAAAGAGAGCTGTGTATAGTATAAATTAAGCCGAAATTAAAAGAGAGAATCCAGCAAGCAATGACAAGGACGAGTATGGGGGGCCAAATGAGGGGCAATGGAGGTTGCAGATGGGCAGAGGTTCTCTTGTATTTGAAGCTGAGGCATTTTTTGGATTTTGGATTTTGGATTTTGGATTTTGGATTTAAATTTCAGAGGTGAATAATTTGAATTGAATGCCTTTGTTTTTTTTGTTTGTATTCGAGGAGAGCGACATGGGTGCTTTCATTCACTACCGTGTTGAACTCCCCAAAATACCCCATGTTTGGTAGTTATCATAAGCAGATTTTTGCTTTCTTTACCGTCGAAAAGAGTAGGGCAGTAAATCGGCGTAACCGCTCATCAAGAGCTTAATATTCGACTCAATAGAAGTTTGATTTTGCTTTCTTCATTTATTAATAAATTATTCATGAATATAATTTTTTGGTTCAGATATTTGTAAATGAATGAATATAACAAGTTTAAGTTCGTGAATAAATTCGGTAAAAGACTTGTGAATAAATTCATAGAACTATTTTATTAAAAGCTAGATAACTAAATTCACTATCATTTTTATACAATGGAAGTAGAACTTTACTGACGAGTAAAAATTATTTTATAAATATTTATAGTTTTAGTTCTATCTATTAGAATTTTTAATAATTTATTGTTTAATGACTAAACAATATTTCAATCTCAAATTTTAATATTATTTGATATAATTATTTTTATTTAAAAAAATGTACTCCTTAGTGTTCGTGAACAGGTGAATTATTAAATGGATCATTTGCGAAGATGAATATTTCAACCTGAAATCTCAATATTATTTGATATAATTATTTTTATTTTAAAAAATGTACTCGCTAATGTTCGTGAACAGGTGAATTATTAAATGGATCATTTGCGAAGATGAATTTTGCGATTGAACCAAACTCGAAGCTCGTAAAAAATTTAGAGAACCAACATAAATTAACTGAAATCCGACTCGACCCATTTATAACCCTAAAAAGAGTGACCAAAATCCATGGACCAAAAATGTTCCAAAGTTGTTATTTAACAGTAACTTTTTACATAGAAAAACAAATAAATGTGATTGTTCATTAATTATATTTTTTTATAGTAAATAACATATTTATTAGAATAAAAGAAGCATTACATCGAAAAAAATGCTATAGATAAAGTAAAGTCAAGACAATAATTTATAGATGAATAAGTTTATATAATGGAGTACAAAATACTATAAAGGGTAAAAACAGACTATCTATAAGGGAGTAAAATAAGAAAAACGCAGAATAAGCCGTAATTCCTAACCAAAACATAAATCCAACCAACCCAAACTCCAAAATCTACATAAACTGAATAATGTAAGATCCCAATCACCTTCTCAACACTTAGATCTGAAGAGATCTTTTCCGAAAATATGTAGATCCATCGACCTACATCGCACAGACCTTCGTCAAAGGTAATTGTGAGATATAACCGCTTCCGCCTAGTGCTTTAAAGTTGAACGGAGGTAGATCAAAAAAATATCAAACAGAAGAATTCAAAAATAAGCAACTGATTGAATAAGGTCAGAGTAAAAAATGATCAAAAATGCTAACTAAAAAATAATAAAAACTAAAATCTAAAATAAAATAAAAAGATGAGAAGAAAGAAGAAAGCTAAAAAAAACTCTTTCTTTCTTCTAAAGAAATATGAAAATAAGAGGCTGGAACTTTTGAAGAGAGAAGGAGAAAAGAATTGTTCATTAATTATACTTACACACAACCATTTAAAATAATTGTTTAAAGGTAAATTAAAATTTTTTTTAATCTTATGGGTTCAATAATAATATTTTCCATTAACCTTTAGACTAATAGTTTAATTAAAAATTTATTCTTCAATTGCTTTTTTTTTATCTGTTAAGCATCATACATCAATTGTAAGGTTGGATACAAAAAAATTAGTCCGTGCGTCAATTAAGTAATTATCAACTGCTAAGCTCAATCACAACCATAATAGTTACACCAAATAGACAAATTTACTTTATGTTTAATGTTCTCAGTTACTACTTTATTTAGGATAAATTTAAAAAATATGTCTTGTGGTTTTATTATTTTATAAAAAGATGTTTGTGAAAATTTTTTTCCTAAAAGGGTGTCTGTGATTTTAAAAATTTTCAAAAGGGTACCTGTAGTTTGAGAATTATAGTGTTACACCAATTATTTCAATAAATTCAATATTCCTGTATTTTAACTATATTATTTAAGAATTATATATAAAGATTTAAATAAAATTTGAAAAATTTTCATTTTGCTTTTATTTTTTAAAGTTATAATCAAATTTTAATTAAAAAAAATATTAATACTTCTCAAAAAATTTTAAAATTTATCACAAATATGTATTATATTTTTATTAACTAAGATGCAAAATTTTACTTTAAAATGGACAAGATTACCCTTCAAAATGTGGTTTTAAAATTTTGAAAATCCTTTTTTTACAAACTTTTGAAACCACATGCACCATTTTAAAGAAAAAAAATCTACAAGTATCTTTTTACAAAACGACTAAACCACATGATATATTTTTTAAGTTTACCCTTTTATTTATGTATGGTCAAAATATAATATGTATTGCTTGCTAGATAGTATAAAGTTAAGTTGGTTGGTTATATCATAATAATAATAATAATAATAATAATAAGTACTGATATTGAAATTTAAAGTCAAAGGTTAGAGTTTTTTTTATTTAATTTTGTTAATGGCATTTCTAAATAGAATTGGTTGATAATTTTAATTAGGGATTTAATAGAATTAAAGAATATAGGTGCAGTGTTGGTTGTATTGATGGTATACTTTCCAAACAACTAACAATATTAATTGATAATACCACTTTTCTTAATTATGCATATAATAATCTTCAATTTAATAATTGCAAATTGACTAAGTATAAACTTGGGTAATATAAAATTCAGTAAATAATTAAACAGAATATAAATCTCAGATGTCTTACCATAATCTCAGTTGTAGTGTGGTTTGTTGAGGTGGGTCTATCATTCTCTTCAATAATGCATCACTGAAAAAATTAAAACAAAACATAAATTTTATTTTATGCTTTCCAACATAAAGCCTCTTGTCCTAGTATTTCGGAGAGTATGGGCAAAACCAATAGAAAACAACAATGAAAGAGGTTAAACAAAATCTACCAAAAAAAAGAGATTAAAGAAACACCGATAGGGGTTGGTCCAAATGATATTTGACTTGATATCACTTAAGCAGTGTTTCGATTTCGAGTCATAGTGAATGTAGTAAAATCCTTATTGGGAGATTGACCCACCATAACCAGGCTCAATCCGAGCCCGGTCTGAATATAGTCGGAGCAAAGCTCCGGTGAACCAGATGGAAAAAGAAAAGTTAAACTAAGTAATGTTTATTTTTTTATATCACAAATTAAGATGCTAAAATTTTTAGGGGTAAACTTAAAAAATATGCCATGTAGCCTGATTATTTTGTAAAAAGGTGCTTGTGAAATTTTTTTTCAAAATGATGCCCGTGGTTTCAAAAGTTTTTAAAATGATGCATGTGGTTTGAAAATTACAGTATTACACCAGTTATTTCAACAAATCTAACATTCCTATATTTTAACTATATTGTTTAAAAATTATATATCAAGATTTGAGTAAAATTTAGAAAATTTTTCATTTTATTTTAATTTTTTAAAATTATAATCAAAGTTTAATTAAAAAAATACTTAAAAAAAATTTAAAATTTATCACAACAGTGGATTATATTTTTATTAAGTTGTAAAATTTTATTTTAAAATGGATAAGGTTATCCTTTAAAATATGTTTTTAAAATTTTAAAAATCCTCTTTTAATAAACTTTTAAAACCACAATCGCCTTTTTAAAAAAAAATCTCACAAACATCTTTTATAAAATGAACAAACTTGAAAGTATGTTTTTAAAGTTTATCCAATTTTTAATTTAGACAACTTTCCATAATTGCCTATCGGTACAGGTTAGACATTCTATAATTAGTACTAGAACACATAAACTTCAAACTTGAGGGTTTATTTAAAGCAAACCCTACATTTCAACTTTTTAAAGCTGATTTCCTTTTCACTGACATTTTCCCCGTTGTTTAAATAAATATATTTTTGAAGAAAGCAAAATTAATCAGCGTCAATATGACATCATAAAATGACAACAAGCCATAAGCTAAATTTCCACCAATTTAAAAGTTGTGGAATATGAAAAAAAGTAAAACAGGGTTTTTATGCTTTTAAAATGTAAATAAGGTAAAGTGTAATTGGCCTTCCCAACCAAAAAAATCCTAAACTTAAAAAATATATTATGTGATTAAACTATTTAAAAAAAAAAATTTATAGAATTTTTTATTTTAAATAGATAATTGTGGTTTCATAAGTTAGTAAAAAGATATTTTTAAAATTTTAAAATCACATTTAGAAAGGTAACCTTGTCCATTTTAAAGTGAAATTTTATAGCTTTATTTATAAAAATATAATATACATTAATGATAAATTTTAAAATTTTTTTAGAAGTACAAATATTTATATTAATTAATAATTGATGATAACTTTAAAAATCATAATAAAATGAAAAATTTCTGAAAGTTACTCAAATCTTGATAAATAATCACAAATAATATAGTTAAAATATAGAAATATTGAATTTATTGAAATAAAATGGTGTATCAATAACAAAAAAAAGCTAATTTTCAAAAATATGCCTTTTAGTTATCCTATTTTTGATAACTTTTGAAATCACAAACACTCATTTAAAATAAAAAATTTTACAAAAACCTTTTTGCAAGACGGCAAAATCAGTAACATGTTTCTTAAGTTTACCCAATTATATATCCTAAATTCATATTTTGTCCTCTATAAAAATCAATAACTTGGCACTAACACTATTTTAAACTGATTTACACAATTTACCATAAATTCAAGGGTAAACTTAAAAAAGATGACATGAGGTTTGATCGATTTATAAAATAGTATTTGTGCATTTATTTTTTTAAAACGAATTTATGGTTTCAAAAGTTACCAAACAAAGAAAAAATATATGATCTATTTTTTAATTAACTTTTTTGTTAATATTACACCAATTATTTCAATAAATTCGATGTTCTTATATTTTAACTATATTGTTTAAGAATTATATATCAAGATTTTAGTAAATTTAAAAAAAAAATTATTTTGTTATGATTTTAAAAATTATTACTCATTTTTAATAAAATAATATATTTGTACTTCTAAAAAAATTTTAAAATTTATCACTAAGATGAATAGTATTTTTATTAACTAATTTATAAAATTTTACTTTAAAATAAATAAAATAACTCTTTCAAATATGACTTTAAAATTTTAAAAATCTTTATTTTACTAATTTTTAAAATCATAATGAACAAAATTTCACAATAATATTTCACAAAACACTTAAATCACCTACATGTTATTTTAGTAGACTAAATGAAGAAATTTAGAATCTAGAATTACAGTGGTACCCAAGGAAAACATCATTACTGTTTCAGTATTTAGGCTATAGCACATTAATAGCTGAAAAAGTAGTCAAACACAAACTGCTAATAACATCATATTAACACGTGACTCCCTCTCAGTTTGATAATTAGAAAAAACAAACAAGCTAATTAATTATACAAAAAATAAAATTATGAGTGCAATTGCGCAAGTAAAAGAACAAAGAACATCACGTGCTGCTAAATCAGAAAAAAGCACAGCTGCCATTTTTCTGATTTAATTTTTCTTGTCCTTTTGGTAGAGGTTTCTGACAGATTGAATTGATTTCCAAATCCTGTCGCTATCATCATTTTAATCTCATAATAATACTAACAATATAACTAATTAATTTAATTATCGAACTAATACTGCTATTATTAATAGCTGACTTTATCAACCAACTTCCCATCAGTCTCGTATATTTAAACGACTGGAGACACCAACTTCACCGGTCTTATTCATTCCTGTTACTGTTTTCTTGCTAGTATTTGTTTATATTTTTCTGACTTTCTGTAAATAGCATTAATCCAAACTTTCCGCTTTCTAGTTAATTACACGGTTAACTTAATAGGACTAATATGACCTACCATTACCGTTACCATTACCAAGTTTCCATTTTTCAGATTCAACCCAAATATCACTCGTGAAAATTTCAAATTTGTAATTTTGGTTTGATTGAAAATCTTCAAGATATTATGATTCATTTTCATTTGCAGTGTATACAGGGTTATTTGTTAATGAACTTATCACTTTGTATAATATTATAATTTAGAACTTGTTTCCCAACCCATAAACAAAGAAAAGGATGAGAGAAGAAAAACCTAATTATGAGTAGGGCTGTAGCTGAGCTGAGTTTTGACATGTTTGTGTTTGGTTTGTTTAATTTTAATCGAATACGAGTCGAGCCGAGTTTTGACATGTTCATGTTTAGTTCGTTTAATTTTTAATCGAACACGAGCCGTGCTCTAAATCGATATCAAAATTATTTTCATGTTAGGTTCGATTAAGCGTTCGTTTGTTTGCGAGCTATTCACGAATAATTCATTTATTTTGTTCATGAATAAGACTCTTAATTCAATACATAATTTAATGCGAGACATAAAATTGGGTTGAGTATTGTTATATATAAAGTATTAGTTTAATTTTATACGCCCATACATTCTTTTAATTCTATAAAATTTTATTTTTGATATGTAATAATAATAATCGAGCTAATTCATGAATATTTATCGAATTATTTCACGAACTTGTTCACTAAACTCTAATCCAGTTTGTTCACAAGTTAACGAGCCGAGCTTTGACTTGTTCATGTTCAGTTCATTTATAATTCGAGTCATAAAATCATGCTCACGAACTATTCATATATAAATCGAGTCGAATTTTTATCGAGTCAAACACCGAGTTATTCATGAACGGCTTGGTTCATTTACAATCCTGTAACGTCAAAACAGTAAAAGAGATCCTGCATAATTCGCCATATAGCATATCAGAAGGCCCAATTATAATCGGCCCATGATAACAATCGGCCCAAATATGTTTAAACGGAAGAGAAGCCCGGCCAATGGAAAATTTTGCCCCTAATGAATATACGATTTGAGATTAGAGGAAGAAAGCTAAGCGGAAGAAGAACAACAGCCAACGGGAGCTGAAAGTGAACGCTGTTGACTCAGACTGTTTATATATCTGAAATCGCAACACAGCCTATTCTTGATCTTGAGGTAATTTCTAATTGAATCCAAATCAAATAGATCAGCTCTCAATTCGCCGTAGAAGTGAAGCCCTGTGTTTTTGAGGCTAAAGATGCCTCGAGAATGTGGAGGGAAATCAGAGACAGAGAAGCGGGCAATAGCCGCCCTAATTCCTTCACTAGTAGGCTTAAATCCAGCAGGATCGCTAATATCCAACTTTCCAATTGCAAAGACATTGTCTCCCCTCATAAAGGCGCCGTCAACTCTCTTCAGGTACTTAAACTCTTCAATTCTCAGATTTCATGTTTTCTGGAGTGGAAATTTTGCAACTACTGTTCTTTTCTGATGATGAAATCAGGTTGATTTGACAGAGGGGAGATATTTGTTATCGGGAGCGTCAGATGCATCAGCTGCTGTTTTTGATGTTCAACGGGCGACAGATTATGAAGGTGGAGGACTTATTGCTAAGCACAAGTGCTTGTTTCATGTTGATAAGCAAAATGAGGCTGGGCATAAATATGCCGTGTCTTCTGCTGTTTGGTATCCTGTTGATACAGGGCTGTTTGTTACTGGTTCCTATGATCATTACATTAAAGTTTGGGATACTAATTCCACTCAGGTATACTCTCTCTTGATTTTCAGGGCGGTTGTTCATGTTTACTTTGATGGATTGCTATTGTTGTTTAGTTTATTTGCTTGTTTCTTTATGATAGGTTGTGATGAATTTTAAAATGCCTGGAAAGGTTTATAGAACTGCAATGTCTCCATTGGCAATGTCTCACATGTTGATTGCTGCTGGAACTGAAGATGTTCAGGTTCGACTTTGTGATATCGCCTCTGGTGCTTTTGCTCATACACTTTCTGGACACCGAGGTATGCTCATTTACATCAATGAATTTTTAATGCTTTTCTCTTGTTGTTCGACTCGTATCCTTTTCTACGAGTTCAATGATGGGATGGGGTGAAAGAACTCTTTGTTTAGTCAGGGTCAACATATGAGGTTGCCTATACATCTTGTTTTGTTAGTGTTAAGTATGAAACATCTTCCTTTTCTCGAATTGATGACATGTTATCCTTTCCTAATTTAGGATTCACTGCTATGGGCCCCGTATATCAGTTAAATGTATCATTCAAATTATTAGTTAACTTAAATCTCTTAATAAGTATGGCAAAAATGTAAGTTGCAAAATATTGAAAGCTCAATGTATCTTTATATAACTTGGGGGAGTTAAAAGGGCAAATTACTTATGTTTATTATGAGGCATAAATACTTGTAAAGTTATTGCAGCTGGTACCCCAAAACATAAGTTCAGAGGACCTGGATCGAACAATCAAAATATCTTGTGAGCAATAGGATGTTTATCTAGTCCTTTCCATAATTAGGCCTTTGCCTAACATGTCTTATGTGCTATGTCCATTGAATTTTCCCCATGATATATATTATGTATGTTTTGTTGCTCACAAGTAAACTACAATAAAAGGACGCTGCTGTTTATTTTGTTGGCAGATGGTGTTATGGCAGTAGAATGGTCTACTTCAAGTGAGTGGGTTTTGGTTACTGGGGGCTGTGATGGTGCCATACGTTTTTGGGATATAAGACGAGCTGGATGTTATCGTGTTTTAGATCAATCCCAGACTCAGCTTGGAAGGAGGCCGCCAATACTTCCACGCTCTGTCTCAAATAAGGTCTTTTAATAGTAAATTTGTCTTTTGTGCAAAGAAAATTTCTATTTGCTATTTTCTTACTGTAATCTTATCCACAACCCAGAGATGTGCATAGTTCTTCATTTCTATGCATTCAGATTCCACGAATTGTCATTTATCTGTGAACTTTATCAATATTAATTTCCTCTCTTCTACTCAAACCTACTCATCAATTTAGTTTATTATCAAGCCAACACCAGCTAGTTAAACTGAAGTTTGACTGTTGTATTATATGCCTCATTGCCCAATTTCTTGAGTTTCTTGAATTTCCATCATGCAACTGCTCTTGTGGCCTTAACATGATTGAGTAAAACATAGCTTATATTGTAACTTGGAATCTAAAAGATCAAAAAACTTCAGTTTATATGGTAACTCATTAGATTGTAGACAGTCACACACAAGTGCTTCTTGCATTAGTTAGTTGTTGTTTATCACTACCCACCCCATTCTCTGTCCTGTAGATTCACTTGCCATTTTGATATCATTGTTTCATTTCTTAATAATATTTAGGTATCAGTTCCAAAGACCTTATTGGCAGGGCAAAGTTCATCTTCAAAATCAAGGGCTCTGCAAAAGAAATCAGTTCGTGGGAATGGAACAAAGCAATCTTCTCTTGGTCGAGCAAAGGGACCTGTTAGGCAGAGATTACATCCAGGGATGTTATCTAGTCAAGATCGTGCAAGTGCCCATTATGGTGCTATTACTGGTCTAAAAATAACTGAAGATGGAATGTATCTTCTTAGTGCAGGTAAATTAATTTGGGTAGTTATGATATCAAGACATTGAACATGTGATTTCTATGTGCCTGCAATGTAAATTAATTTGGGTAGTTATGAGCATGTATTTGAAGATTGATTATTCCTCTTCTGAAATCAAACTCTAGTGCACTTCAGCTTTTTCCATTGATGTAATGGTTTTTAAAATTATGACATTTGTGATTGATGAAAAGTTGCTCACAGCCATTATACTACCATCACCTTAATTTATTTATATATAATATGCTGAACAGCTGAAGAAAGTAATTAATTAAATAAAAGAGTTTAGTGGAAAGCATCTCAAAACTTAAATATTAGGAAAGTAGTGTACTCTTAAGTAGTAAATAGAAAGATTAACTATGGTCGTTCTTATTGGATGTCAGATTGGAATCAATTATGTATGTTAAGTTGTTAATCAATTATCTTCTTGTTTCCTTGATATATATTTCATGAACTTCTAGGATTTAAGTTTTTTTTTGCAATATGTTTCGTCTTTTTTTTGGTGCTCGACTATCTCTATATCTGTATCCCTGGCAGGATCGGATTCAAGAATAAGGCTGTGGGATATAGAATCTGGCTGCAATACACTTGTAAACTATGAGACTGCCCGCCTACAAACTAGCAAGGCAATCCAATTGGCCACCTCACAAGATTCATCCCTTGTTTTTGTTCCATGCATGACAGCTTTGAAGGTAGATGTCTCCAAGATTTGATTTTAAGTTCTTTTACTGTATATGGAAGTGGGATTTATTTATGTAACCTCCTTGACTGATGTTTAAAATGCTATAGGCATTTGATATCTGGTCGGGTATGACATCTGCGACATTCCGCGGCCATTACGAGTACGTGAATTGTTGCTGGTATAGTTCACAGGATCAGGTCTATTCCTACTCCTATACTTGTTCTCTTTTATTAAGATTCTTCAAGCTGGTTCTGATGCACTATACCGGACACTATCTGTTATGCTGTCAAATAAGTTTGTAATGAACCCTTTCATTAAAATTATGAACCCCCAAAACTTTGTAGAAAAATAGGACTATGCTGCTGAAAAAAAATTTCTTGAAAAAACTATACCATTTATTCAAACAATTTTTTAAAAAAAAAACCATATCATACTATATCATAGTGCATTTTACATAAAAATAAAACTCTTGTATACAGCCTCTGCCTATTTTGCTCAACTTTGTTCTTATTTCAGGAAATATACAGTGGCGGCAATGACAGACAAATTCTTGTCTGGTCCCCAGGAGGATCGAGTGATGAGATGGTATACTTCTACTGATCTATTTTAGCTAATAAATATCCTTTTGGACTAGAATGCATAATGTATAGTTTTAGCGTTAAGGTTATAAGCAATAATAGGTGAAATTGTTGGTTTTATCAGTAAAGTTTTAATATGGTAAATGCAGGATGCAGGGCCAGCTGAGGATCAGGATAACTGGAGCGATTGATCTGTGTTTCATATACTGTCTAAAATTGTTTAAATGTATTTGTCAGTAATAAATGCTATCTTCTTGGATGTATTTGATAATTTACTGAACTCGCATGTCGTCTTTCCTCGTGTTAACTGCTGTACTAGGTAGCACGGAAACTCCTAGATTAGTGTTTCCGGAAACTGACACTTGACACATTTACCCAAGTTTCCTACCTATGTATTTTTAAAAATGGCATTTTCAGGTTTTCATGTCTGTCTGTATCCGTTTTGGTGCTACCTAGCTGCTGTAGACACCAAGAATTAAGTATTCATGTGGTGTTTACATTTGTTATGTAAAATATGTCTTCATACTGATTCTGAAATTTGTCTTAGTTTTTTTTATTGTATATTATATTATTTTCATGTAAAATCATGTTGAAACACTTAGGGCTGGTTTGGTTAAGCTTTTTTCAACAAATTTTTTTAAAAGCTACGTTTTCAAGCTTTTCCTATGAGCTAAAAGATTTCATTTTGGAAAAAATAAATGAGACAGTTCCTCGTTAATTAGTATGAAAGATCAAAATATGTTATTTAAAGCTAAAATATGTAATTCTGTTTAAAGTTTTGTGAGATTAACTTATTTACAATAACTTAAAAAGTAATATTAAACTGGTCCTTATAAAACGTACAAATATATTGAATTCCGTAATTGGATCAAATCGCAATTTGTTTTTATAAAGTAAAAGTTATTTTTACGCTTCATCATCATTGGGTTAGTGGATTAAAGTGTAATTCAATGATGACAATGATAAAGTAAGGAAAAAATAAAGTCGTCATAAAATAATTCAAAAACACTATAAATATCATTACTAGTATAAAAACCACTATTATTGTGCCATAAACAATTAAGTTTGGAGAGTTAGATATTTGGATTAGATTTATAAAAATGTACAATTAATGCATATCCAAGGGCTGTAAGTCCGTAACCCAATAAATTTCATTTGAGCCTTGATGTGTTTATGCCTCCAATTATAAAATGCATATGAGAGCCATACTTGATTACTTTGCTCACTGCTTTGTCTGCTTTCAGAAAAGTTTGATTTCACATTAAAAAAAAAAAAACAAGACAAAAGACAAGATAACATCAACCCCAAACTTCTTTCTCAATGTATAAAATACTCAAGAGTTTTCCATTTTCAAAACGAATAAGAGTTTCATATATATACTCCAATTCCTTATAAGGAAAATATTTTAAAACAGTCGTGATGATGTTGTGATGTACATTATAAAACATAAGAATTTAATTAAAAGAAACATTTTTAATTTGGAATTATTTATTTATTCCAAAAGAATATAATTTACTTTTTGCTGAGGCTTGTTTTCAACAAATTTTCAACTTAACTTATTTATTTCAATATTTTGATCAAGAATTAATAGTGATTTTTTAATCAATTTTTTTTGAATTATATTATTAGAGAGTATCATATCTTATAATTTTTCTTAAGAAATTAAGTGTTACTGTGTTAATTTCATTATATTGTCAAAAATTTCATCAATGATGGTTATTTCTGAGTATTTTATCATGTGCCAAAAAAAGGAAGAAAGTTCTATAAAAAAATATGAAAATATAATTTTGTCACTTAATCATGCAAAGAGAACTTTTGTCTTTAAAATTAACAGATTTATATTATTTAAATAATAAGAAAGAAAAACGAAAAATCTACGTTGTGGAGAGAAATATATGTCATTGATTAAGAGAGAAATTGGCGTCAAGTATTGGTTGATTTGGTGTCTAACTCTTAATGATATGATTATAATATAGATGGTAGTTATTTTATAGTTGATGCTTGTCTTAATTATACGTTTCATGTAAGTTAGCACTTACTACATGTGTCTTACAGTAGAATTTGTGCCGCTCACAAAATTTGATAAACAGGCATTTTTATTGTTCAACCCTTTCATTTTTTTAATTTTTTATTCAAAAAATACATAATCCTCAATCTTAATGTCTGTATGTAGAACTCGAATAAATGAAAAATGAATTACAATTTACAAATGAAGGATTTAAAGTTTTTAAGATGAAATATGTACTTTTAAAAAAATTCTTATATATAGTTATATCATTATTTTGCTCTCTTATGGACCAACCAATAAGTTAAATTCTTATATAGTTATATGGTTATTATTATTCTGGACCGACCAATAAAAGTTAGTTCAAGTGGTAAGCGATTTGGTAATGTTTAAGTAAAGTCTTAAGTTTGATTCATAGTAAATGCAGAAAATCCTTATTAAAAGAATCACCCACCACAATTAGGTGTGCGACTCAAATTGAATCTAAACATAATTAGAGCCCGATGAATCCAATAAAAAAAATTATTCTGCTCTATCGTATAATTCCATGAAAACCCAAAACATAATTGTTAAGAATAGATCTCTAGTACATCAATTGTACACAATTGGTATGTGTGTAAGTCAATTGTACGTCTATTTTAGTAACTACAAAAGTCAAACAAAATCCTTGTACGGTTAAATATGTTTTATTACCTATATATAACACTCATTGTGATTGAAATAAATAAATGTTTCAAGAAAGTAATAGCAAATTGACTAGTTAGTACTAAATTTTAAAAAGAAAAAAATATGTTTCATTTAATTAGATATAGATATTTGTTCATTTAAAATCAAAAAAATCATTTTGAAGAAGACCAACCAACTTCTTCCTGTTCCTATGTGAACTCAATTCTCATTTCCTAATTCCCAATTTAATCATCTATGGAATAAAAATTCCAATCCATCTCACAAATTTCATAGATTTTGATTATTCTCTTCTGCTTTTCAGCTATGTTTCAGCTTCAAAGGCATTCAATCAAGCCTCCTCCACTGAAGATCAGAGACCAATTGGCCGTCCCAACCGCCGTGCACTCCCCGGCGGCGATGGATCCAGCGATATGGAGCCGGCTGCCGGAGGAAATTCTCGATCTCGTCTTATCCTTCTTGCCGCTCAAGAATTTCTTGAACATCAGATCAACTTGTAAGCATTTCAGGTCTCTTATATTCTCCCCTTCTTTCATGTCCAAACACTCAGCTTCATCTTCTCCATTTTCTTCCTTTCTGTTACTTTCTCATCCTCAATTTCACCATCGCTACTCTTTATACGATTCTATGATCGGTTCATGGAGGAATTTCACCTTACCCGTTTCTCTCCTGCTTCCTTCCCCTCTTTGTACTGCTAATTCGCTCTCTTGTACTCTTCTCTCATCTTCCAATGGCCTTTTCTGCTTCTCTTTGCCTAATTCCAGCTCTTTAATCGTCTGCAACTTACTGGCTAAATCCTCAAGGCTCATTGAGTTCCCGATTTATCCTTTCAATTTCGGGTCACTCACTTTCGTTTCAACCCCCTCCGGCTACAAAATCTTTGTCCTCTGCGCCAAATACGCATCAATTTCGGCCTTTATTTACGATTCAATCGGCCATTCGTGGCGGACATACGAAAATCTAGAGCCGATTTTAAGTTGCCTAGAAGGTGTTTGTTATAATGACTCAATGTATTTCACAACCGCTGAACCATTCTCAGTAGTCAGCCTTGATTTGGAGACTGCGAATTGGAAGAGATTGCGCAGTGAATTGCCGGGAGATTTAACGTTGGTTAGATTGGTGAGCAATGGGGAAAGGGATTCGAAATTGTATTTAATTGGGGGAATTGGGAGAAATGGGATATCAAGGATGATGAAACTGTGGGAATTTGGAATTGGGGGGAATTGGATTGAAATTGAAACATTGCCTGAAATGATGTGCAGGAAATTTGTGTCGGTTTGCTACCATAACTATGAGCATGTGTACTGTTTTTGGCATCAAGGGATGATATGCATATGCTGCTACACATGGCCGGAGATACTGTATTATAAGGTGTCAAGGAGGACATGGCATTGGCTGCCGAAATGTCCGTCTTTGCCTGATAAATGGAGCTGTGGTTTTAAGTGGTTTTCTTTTGTTCCTGAGTTGTACGCCTCTGTTTGATTGAGGGTGTTTTTTTTTTTTCCATTTTTGGGTGTGTATGTGTGGATTATGCGTATGCCTTTTTTAGATCTTTGAGAATAAAATTTGGAATGGGTTATGTCCATATATGATGCTTCAGAGTTCTTGCATGTTTTGGTTTTTACTGTTAATAGATCATTTATATACTTATTAGAGAACTTTTACTTCTATCAGTTTGTGTCTCATTATATTGACTTCTATCTGCTTTCAATGTTCGATAATCTATTATTGCGTTACTTAAGCTTCTAATTATCATATTAATTATAGTGAACATCATATCTATTAGAAATAGCTACTTAAAACATTTTCTATAATTAAATTGCCTTTGAAATGTAAAAAAAACACAAATTTCAAATATTCATGACATAATCATCTTCGCATAACCGAATTTTGTGTTTTAACCCGCTTCTGTATTAACGCTAATCGTTTATATGATTTCTTTTTGAGAAATCTAGACTACTTTATAGTTCTTTTGGTTTACTCAATTTACAATTGTAGGAAAGCCTTAGCTCAGATTTCGAACAACACCGGAATAAGAACAAAGTTTTTTTTTTTGTTAATTTGTAATTTCGGAGCATGTCTACCGATATGTTAAAACAAATAGCAATTAAATTTTTTATATTAATTATTTTGTAAAATATAAAAATTGATTTGTGAAATGAATTGAACAAATTCTTTAATAAAATTTTAACACACATTTGCTAATGTAAGCGACTCAAGATATTCTTTTTCCATAAACGTATAAATATTGGATGATTATACGGTATATGACAAGCACCGTCATGTCCCATTATTCTATCCAAAATATTTAATTAACTCATTATTATATCTATAATTAATAAAAGTAAAGGTAATAAAATCTTTTTCTACTCTTTCTTAATTAACTTTTATATTATTACCTTAACTGTTTTCTTCTCAATTTACTTTTTCTAAATTTAATTCTATGTACTTTATTTTCCTTTTCAAAATTATAGTATTTTACATTATGATATATTTATTTTAATTTATAAAATTAATTATTTTTATACTCAAATCCTAGATCTTTATAGTTAATAAAAATTTAAAATCTTTAAGACTTTAACAATATAATATATCTTCCTTTTATTTTTGTAAATGTATTATTTTTGAAACTTTTTATTTTTAAAAATCTCATTCTAACATGCAACACAAACCCTGAATCTTAAACCCTTTACCCTAATATATGACACATATTTTTTACTTTTTAGTTTATTGTTATGATTTCAAATATCGATATTTAAACATTCTAGCATAGTTTGAGAATTATCTTTATTGATGTACTTAAAAAATTTGAACCCTAACATTACCACTAAACATTAGAGTGTAATCTTAAACATTAAACAATATACAAAGTAATTTGAAGTATGACTATTAAATTCATGAAATAATGGAAAATCATAGCAAATTACCACATTAACAATGCATATATTTTGCTCGTTTGGATGTTTTTGATTAAAATCAACTACAATCAGCAACTGTGACTTCAAACTACTTTTCTGCTATTTCAAAAACGTCATTACCTCAAAATGTCACACATATACATATATATTATCCAAACATGTAAAAGTTAATTAAAATAATTTTATGGATTAAATGTTTAAGGATCAAGATTTAAAATTATGTTCAAATTCTAAATTTAATTTAAATTTTAAATTTTTTATTTTACTATTTCATTTTTTACGCTAGGGTGCATCAAATTCATGCTCATCCACAACGAAAATGTGATTTGGACCTAGACCCGGGCATGAGCCCGCCGGCCAAGGCCCGCCCAAGCCCGACCTATTTGGGACGGGTTCGGGCTAAAACATTAGAGTGCAAGCCCGGCCCAAACCCGTAGTGGCCCGCTAAATATATAAGATGTGCTTGGTTTTTTATAGAAATCCAACCCCGACCCGTCCGGTCCGATATAATTCAATTATAAATTAATAATATATATAAAACATATGTTATTTACCGACATTTGGACTGCTAGATTGTAGAGTTGCTTAATAATTTTTTTAGTAAATGCCTAAAACTAATTAAATGCGTCTTACTGCGGGAACAAAACTAATTTGTGGGGAATAAAAAAAGTATTTAATAAAAATGATGTTTGGAATGAATCAAAGAGACATTGACACTGGTAATAAATGGAGAAAATAACGATGAGTTTAGTATGATTATTAGAATTGGTCAATTGGTAATTAGTAATTGAAATGTGTGGGCCGTGAATATTTTCAATGAACTAATTATAATAAACAAAAAAAATATTTATTTGACGGATTGGTGGGCTAGGCTTGGGTTCAGTTATTTTTATAGTGGCCCGGTCTGGTTCGAGCCCGATTATTAATTTTTACTAGTTGAGTTAGGCTTGGGCTTGTGATTTTTAAGCTAGGCCTGATTGAGCTCGATCCATGCCCAGGTCTATTTGGACCCGTCCCTTCGATGGCGGAGACATGATTTAGGTGCATCATTGAATAAATTATTAAAAATAAATATTATAATGTTATTACTAAAGTTTAAAGTTTCAAAATATATGTTTAAATATTGGTATTTGAAATCATAATAATAAACTAGGAAAAATAAAAATATATGTAATATATTAGCATAAAAAATATTAATTTTATAAAAAAAATCTCAAATATAATAAATTTATGAAAAAAGAAGAAAAAATATGTAAAATTATTAAAGATCTAGGAATTTTATTGATTATGAAGATTTAAGATTTGAGTTTAAAAATAATTAATTTTATAATAAATATTGTATCACATGAAATACTATAATTTTAAAAAATAAAATTAAGCATATCTAAATATGAAAAGAATAATTAAAAAATAAATTGAGAAGAAAATATATAAAAGAAATGTATTTAAAATAAAAATATAACATTAAATTAGATAAGTGAAATTTTATTTTTTTTATTTTATTAATTATAAATATAATAATAACTTCATTAAATATTTTTAGATATAATTACGGTATATGGCTATAATTTATAATAAATATTGGATCATATTTTCCTTTTTTTCTAGACTGATGCAATTCAACTCTAATCCATCAATTAGTTTGTTGACATGTACTTGTTTGATTCTATATCTAACCATGTATTCCACTCAAATTTAATCATCTTTCGTATCCCTATTACGGCTTTAACACTTTTATTTATCTTAATTAAGGTTGATCAAATGTCTAAAGTTAATCAGTATTTAAGTGGTATCAAATAAGTACAGATTTTTTTGAATTAATTAAGACCTATCACCTTCATATAATAAAATGAAGAAAAATAAAAGAGAGAAAACAACTTAAATTCCTTTTTTTTTGGTTGAAATGAACTGAATTGATTTAAATTATATAACTATATGAGTTGAATTGAAGTTAATTTTAAATAGTGTAACCTAAGTCAATAACCATTTTTAATGTTTGCAATCAAAGTAATGAAGTAATTTGCAATAAAAGAATTTTAAAAAAAAATAACTTAATAAAATATTTGAATTTAACAAGAATAATAAAATAGGTACGTGGTACTGGGGTTGGGGTTGGGGTTGGGGTTGGGGGTTTGTTTCACAAAGTTGCCATAAAAATTTCTAATTTTTATTTCTAAGTTGAACACATTTTACTCAATATTAGGAGATAATATTAAATAAAAAGATGTAAATAGTAAAACCCAGTAAAAATGTGTAGTTATTCAGTATTGCGCTAAATTGTAAAGAGACATGTCACAATATTAATGCATCTACGTTCTAAATATATGTATAGGTAGAAAATATACTCTGGAAATAGAAAATTAATAGTAATACGGCAAAGCGTTTAGCAGATAATATAAGAAAGCTTTTATAAATGGAAGATGGAGTGGTTTAGCTGTCTACCCAACAAAGAATTTGGGAACCCACTTACCATTTATTTTGGATTTTGAAAACAATTGTAAGCGCTCATCTTTTCCATGAAATAAAAACTAAGGTTTTAAAAAATGTTAGTCGTTAGTCGGACGGTCGAGGCTTCAAACGTTTGGATCGGGTCTAGGCGGTTTTGTAAATTTTTTATTTTTTTATAATTATTAATAGATAAAAGTATAAATTTAATTAAAAAATTAATTATAATACATAAAAACATAAGTCTTAGTTGATTTTTACATAAAAACACATCAACATTAAAATTAATTCCTTAAAAACAAATATCCTCACTAATTTTTTTTGGTTTATAGCGTACTATTTCTCGGTTTGAGATTCAAAATAAAAATTGTATAATAAAAACAAAATATATTGGAAGAATGACAAATATGACACATTATTCATTTAGAATCCGTTGATGCGCGGAAAAGCTTTTTTTAGTTTATATATATCTCACGGAAACAAATGAATAGCTTTTCTGTGAGATGTATATAAACTAGGAATAGTTTTTTGTGCGTCAACAAATTCTAGACATATACTCTACTACATGTGACATATTTCCATTCATTTCTATTCAATTCTACGGAATAGGCATTCCGCGAACTAAATGCCACCAGCATAGAAATAACATGTCCATTTTCTAGTTTGGTCTTTCCTTCCATTTTGACTAATTACTTATTGTAGGTCTAAATTTATCTTAATTCTTAGTGTCAGATTCAGTGTAAAATTTCTCATCTTTCTGAAATTATCCTGAGGAAAAGTGAAGGGTTTTTTTTTTTAATTGTTCTGCAGGCTGCAAAGGAACGTGCGGATGTCATAATAGAATGTTAAATGAATTAGTTCCATACATCCAAATCCAATCCCTTTTTCCTCAATCAAAGGCTTTCATTACAAGGCAATAATATTATACGGATGCTCTGGGCCGAGACTTGTAATTTGGATCTATTTGATTGGTTGGTCCAATAGTCTTTTGACGGGCACAGGACAGTAACTACAACTGGGTGGCATAATCTTTCAATGTCACACAAACAGATCTTATTTTGGTTTATGTGACCATATACACTGTAGTTTATGAGATTAGCTAACTATAGGACAGATTTCCAGATAGGATTCTTGGATGTTTTCGGTAGTTATTTTCTCTGTTGGCTGTACTTAATGTCGTCCATTTTACCATTCTACTCGTAATTGGTCGCTAGCTAAGAAGCATGGACACTTTAAAACTCGGAGTGTCCTCGTGTCAGACGCGTATCGGACACCGACATTCGTCGGACACGTGTCCGACACTCCAAATTTCAAACGCGTTGGATGAACACATTCCGGACACTCCACGTAGAAGTTAATGAATTCCTTTGTGGAAATATGTGACAAAAATAGAAAAACGTAGTGGGGATGGGGTAATACGTCATTTAAATGCCACAATGTAGGCAACAAAAGTAAGTGTCATTCACTAGAGTTAAAGCATATATGTTGCACATAGCCGATAAAGATATAATACGTGCAATAAAGTCATAAGACATAACATAGCAACTAGTTTTTTTTTTGCTTTGTTATTGATCATATTACTATGGATGATATGGATTTTATCATATATGAATATTTATGTTTGATAATTTATTTTAGTTGTCATATTCCAGTCGTGTCCAAATGCATATTTTTTTAAACAGTCGTTGGGCTTTGGAGACCGCTTAGCCCGCAATGTATTGGTACTTTGGAAGATTATTTTTTGAGTTTTGTACCCGCAAAGTGTATGGGTTGTCTTAGGGTGCGAATAATGTTCGATATTGGTTAATAAATTGGAGAAGAGTGGTTTATATATATGGACAGTATCCCCATTGGTATCAGGTCTTTTAGGGTAAAGTTCAAAAGCAAAACCATGAGGACTTAAGTTCAAAGTGAACAATATCATACCATATGCGGTGTTCAAGTGCTTTTGCTGACCACTCAACATCTGGTATCAAAGTCATGCTCCGACATTAGCCATGTTGATGAATCGTCGAAATGTTAAACAAAGGTGGTTCGCTCAATATCAATGATCCGTGAAACCGCTTGTGCTCTATTTAAGGTGTGTCTTCTATCTCATTAGAGTTGAAAAATGTCGGTTTATAGAGAATTTATGGATGGATGATCGGTCAAGGAGAGACTCAATGGTACTTTGTTCGAAGGGAGGATTTTAGGGTGCGAACAATGTCACACATTAGTTAACAAGTTTGAGATTGAGTGGTTTATAAGTGTGGACAATATCCTAAATAGTGTGAGGCCTTTTGGGGTAAAGCCCAAGAGTAAAACCAAGAGGACTTATGCTCAAAGTGGACAATATCATACCATGTGTGGGGATATGTAGTGTCCAAATGCTTCCATTGACTGCTCATCAGATTGGGTTTGAGATTAGTCTTAAATTTCATCGAATTATCCGGTCTGCATTATTTGAATACAAAATAATTTTATTTATATATATAATATGAGTTAGAAAATGCTAATATTACTAATTAAAACATGCATGTACCATTTTTATTTATAAAAGTTTAATGTAATATTATTATGATAAAAATATTTATATTAAGTATTTATTGGTAAGTGTATTTTTATGGAAATATATATACACGTGTCCTTGAGTAAAATCTAAAGCAACCTAACCCAATTTGAGCCAAGCCTAGCTTAGGCCCGAAAAATATTGTAGATTGATTAGAATGAGTTTGAGATAACATCAGGAGATAAAAACCCATTGGATCAAGACAGGATCCACCCCAAGTTAGCCCACATACAGGTCTGGTTGTATGTAATGTACCGTAGCAAGATTCAACGCATCTTTCATAAGAAAAAAAGAGAAGATTCAATGCATCATTTAAATATTTCATCTAAAACACTGAAAATTATTGATTGCTTCGGGCCATGTGTGTGAGTTAAGAACTTTCAACACTCTAGTGCATAAGTATCCTCAAGCTTTAAGACTTCATTAATTTCTCCAATTACTCTTCAACCCCACAAATAACACTTTTCTCAAAGTGAATAAATACTACTCTAAACTATGAAATTAGGGCACAAAATGTCCAAATTGCAACTGATCAATTCACACAGAAAAAAAAATCAAACCGGAGACTTTCTTTTTTTATTTATTTTTTAATTTTTAAAATTATAATCTTCATTTCAAAAATAAAAAATTCATAATCTATTTTTTAAAATAGTCAAAATCATATAATATATTTTTAAAATTTATCTCTACTTACATATAAAAGTAACTAACTTTTAGCTTATAAGTTATTTATAAGTTAAAATAAGTCTAAAAATGCTTAAAATGCTGGTAGAAGATTTAGATAGAAGAGCCTTTAATTCCCAACAGCTTGTGTCAGAAAATGAGGGTACCAATGCCAGACAAAAGTCCCAAGCACCTAATTGAATTTTGCTTGTTTTGACTGGACAGCTGTTGGACTTTGCCTCAATTTTCACATCAGGAATTCAGTCCGATACCATTCAAGAAAGCCACTCTTGTTTTGTCTCTGCTATAACCTCTTTTGTTTTTCTTTTTTTCATCCAACAATAAAATTATTACTCCCTTCCTTTATAAATTATTCTCCCTTTAACTATTTTATTATTTTTCTTTTTAATTATTAATTTAGACTATTAATATATTTTATATAATTTTTTTTTAATTTATCTTTATATTAATTACTAGAGAGATTATTTATTATTAAAATTATAAGTGAGTAATTAAGAAGAAAAAGAATTTAATAAAGGATAAATTAATCATTTTAATTGTATAATAAATTTTTTATTAATTTTAATAATTTAATTAAATAGATAATATTTTATAGACGAAAGGCGTACATTTCTACCCTGTTTCAACAAAAACGTAACTGTGCATGGTATATGTTAAAACTACCTACAAATTCATTTTCTACCTTTTATATAATTGCATACATAGTACAACTAATAATTATTTTTTTTAAGTATTTTAAAGAGGATATATATTGAATCTAAGATTTTTTATCATTAACATCAAGTATTATACGGAAAAAAATTTATTATCTTCATTTTCTTATCGCCTTCTATATTCTTCATTAAAAAATAGATATTTAGTAATTAAAAAAAATATATAAATAAAAAATTAAAAAATTAAAAAATAACAAAAAAAATTAACGCATATTCATTTTTCAACAACAAAAAAAAAATGAATACAACAAATTTTCTTCCCTAATACACCCAATTGGTACAACTAATAATTATTATTAATAGGCTATCTGAATTTGGCACAAAGTTCAATTTTCTATCCACAGTCCAAACTTCGTAAATGTATTTAACCTCATAAACATAACTGTTGGCCAATTTAACATCGTGGTTTAAGTTATTTTAAAATTTTTTTAATAGTATTATATATCTTAATAAAATATTTTAATCTTTCATTTTAATTAATTATAAATTATTTAACTTAATTTTTTTAAAATTAAATCTACACCTTTAAAAATGGGTAAATTTAAAAAACATATCATGTGATTTTAGCGTTTTGTAAAAAGATGTCTGTGAAATTTTTTTTTAAAAGGGTATATGTGATTTCAAAATTTTATAAAAAGAGGATTTCTAAAATTTTAAAACCACATTTTAAAGGGTAATCTTGTCCATTTTAAAGTAAAATTTTATAGCTTAGTTAATAAAAATATAATACACATGTGATAAATTTTAGAATTTTTTTTGAGAAATATTAATATTTTTTTCAATTAAAAGTTGATTATAACTTTAAAAAATAAAAATAAAATGAAAATTTTTCGAATCTTACTCAAATCTAGGTATATAATTCTTGAATAATATAGTCAAAATATAGGAATGTTGAATTTATTGAAATAAATGGTATAACACTGTAATTCCCAAACCACAGGCACCCTTTTGAAAAAAAAAATTCACAGACATCATTTTATAAAATCCTGAAATCACAAAGCATATTTTTTAAATTTACCCTTTAAAAAAAGCTTTAAAATAAAATTTTAAAAAAAAGTAATAAAAAAACTGAAAAAACTCATCTTATAAAGAAACCCCTCTCTTCATAAAAGCAAATAAATATAATTTCACCAAAGAATTCACTAAATTACTTCACTCATTATAAAAACCTCTGTAATTTATAAGCAGGAAAAGCTTGTCAGTAAAAATAGACAAACCCCAAATATTCATACAAATTCAATCCATTCACCTTTACATTACTTTTTAGAAAAAAAGATTTATCAAATCACACAAACAGTCCCTATCATTTTTTTACTATCAATCAGCCTTTTAATACACTAGAAAAACACTACAAAGAAATCCCTCCACAAGAAAAAGGTTTCTTTTTCCAAAAATTAAAAAAAAAAATCAAAAGAATTAAAAATAAACTCAAATGTTTTTCAGCAACCCTTTTTTTCATCTAATGCCATTGGTGTATAAAAAAATAACTAAATAAAAAAAATATTATCTGTGATTTTTGGCAATAATCTTGAAAAATCAGTCATTGCAAATCACATAGGCATTATCTTTGCTGCTTTTGATCAGGTAACCCATAATCTTGATCAGAGCTCATGAATGCACTTCTTTTCCTCTTAGTACCAATTGAACAACATTTCTCAATTTCATCCTTTTCCAATTTCTTTATTATATTGTAGCATTCAAACACTTTTTCCTGTCACACCATCCAACCAAAATTAAAGACCCACTTGATTAATAACTATTCCATTAATTAATCATAATCAATTCACATAAAAAAAAACTCACAGTTTCAACAATAAACCCAGAAGAACAAATGGAATTAACTCTACCCTCCAATTCTTCTCTTGTTAAACTGTCATCCAATGCCATTAAAGTAGCAGCAGCTGCTATAACTGATGGTCTATAACCCATCAAATTAATCTCTGGATTTGTATATTAACTTATAATTAATTAACAATCAAATCACATTAATAAGTAACTATAATAGCCCATTTAATTGAATAATTTAGTCGTTACCTTTAATCAGAGCCAAGATGAATCCAACGGTTCTAGATAAGAGAATCTGGTCTGCATTGTTGTTTAATTTAATGAAGAAATAATGAAGAAAAGGGAATGGAGTAATAGAAATCATTCTCCATTCCAATGTGTTCAATACTAAAAGCTCCATTCTTTGAATTACTTTACTGTCAAAACTGTAATCTTCAATCTGAAACTGTGACAGTTGAGGTACTCTTATCTCTTCCATTTTTGCTGCTAAAGAAAGACATGCTACTGATAGTAATCTCACTGCCCATAGTTTTTCACTCTGCAATTAATTTAAAAGTTCCCAATTAATCACCAATTAAATCATAATCTTAATTAATTAGTTGACGCAATAGCTTACATCAATGGCTTTCTTGGATAGGAACCGATCAAAGTATGCAATGGATAAATATATAGTTGGCAAACGAAACCCAAACATTTCTCTACTCTGCATTGATTATCACAGATAGTTAATTAGCTGTAATTTGAGAGGATTAATTGATATAATTAAGTAAATAAAGAAAAGAAATAAGTACTAACTTTGCAAATCCATGAAATGGCTTCGAATCGAGCACATTTGATCCAATTGTGATGAAAACCCGAGCTGTTGAGATCGAAATTGATCTCTTTTTGGATCATTAATTCCAGATAATCTTCTTCTTCTCTAACTATATCGGAATTAAAATCAAATAATGTGATCTCATCTTCTTCTTCTTCATCTTCGTCTTGAAGAACAGTCAGATTTTCTTGAGAGAGAAGCTGGGAAGTTGAAGCTTTACCTTCCATTCTTGTAACTTATAGCTCTCTCTAGCTAAGATTATTGGTTGGTCTATATAGGAATGTTCATAATAGAGCTTATGTAATTAGACGCATCATTAACTGTTAAACTCATGATTTGGAGAGAGAAAGTGAGTTGACCACTTAAGAATGAACATGGCCGGATTTAGAAAAATAAATATACTACCAACGAATTGGTTTTTAACGGTTTTATATTTATTTATTTAGTTATTTCTGCTTTGTTTCTTTCTTTCTTTTTCATAGAACTCAATCTAAATTAGTTGAACTTTTTTATCTATACCATAATTGTCCCCCTCACAAATTTTTTGTTAACATTTGGTATGGGAGCTTTTTTTTATGTAATAGTACCAAAATTGAGAAATTTTTCTTAGGTGGACTATAGATAAATTAATACATAATACAATTTTGTATATATGTGAGACTAAGTCAGAATTATAATTTAAATTCCATTAACAAAATATATATTCTATTACAAATTCCTCTAATAAAATATATATTCTTTTTTTATTTTGTGATTGCTCATTAACAAACAATATAGTTCAGATGAAATAAAAAATAATCAAGATAGAGAATATTATAAAAAGAATGGATTACATAATTAAAAGTTAATCAGTGCTCAAATACAAAATTTATACAAGTTTAAGGGGGCATTTTGCTTTTTTTTGTTAGTTGGGGCTTTCATGCCTTGACAAGTTAGTGGATAAGTGGATATAATACTTAAAAGTATATAATAAAGTAACTGCTATTTTAGTAGTATTTTTTATTTAATTATTTTGTGTTTTCTTTTTTGTTAGTTAATGTTTGCGGACTGAGGTTTGACCGGAAGAGAGAGGAGTGTGCGGAGTTTGAGGCATGAGCTGCTGATATATGGACTTTACGCGCGTAGGTGGCGAGTGACGTCGACGGGGCAATGAAACAAAGGCTGAAGTGGGGAGTAACCGTACTATTGGCTGTACCTGAATTTGATAAGAGATGAATGGCTAGGGTTATCTGAGTGGGCCCACACCCAATATCCAGGACATCATAGTACCGTTTAAACGGAGTTACTGTATCACTTCTTACTACTCTATTTGGATTTTGTTGCTTTTGCAATTATTTTGTTTTTTTAGTAAAGATATGTGCAATTTGCACTAAATTTTTATATATATTTCTCAAACATGTCATCTTAAAAATTATAAATTCAGTATTAAATATTAAAGTTTAGATTATGACATTCGCTAAGAAATTTTTAATTTTAGGACAAATAATAATATTTTCTTTATCTTTTTAAAATAGATATTCTAGTCACTTTTTTAAATATTTTTTTAGTTATTATTTTTAAATTTTTAGGCACTTTTTTTTTCAATTATATCATATTTATCCCATTATCATTAATTGTAATAAAGTGAAAAACTAAACATTAGTTAGAGGATAAACTAGTATTTTTTTGCCTTAATTAATTAATTCCTTAAAAAGTGTAAAATGTGTTAGAAAATAAATAAAAAAAGATGGAGGAGTAATAAAATCAGCATTCCACAAAATTTTCAGTTATATTTACATCATTTTATGTTTAATGTTTTAGATTATTTTATTAAAATCATTAACCGAAGTTTAAATCACTCATCATAGTATAAAAATATAATATAAATTACAAATTCATAATTATTGTTCTATTCCTCTATTATTTTTTTGGTTCGGTTCAAGTAAAATCAATCCGAAATAAATATAAAATAAATTATAACATTATTTATAAATTAGCACATGATTTAATTTAAACCAATATATTATATGGTATATTTACACATGTGAAGTTCTTAATTTATAGAATTTGGACATTATTTTTGTTTAATTTTATTTGGACGTATTCAATTTCTTTATATGTAAATAATGTTCTTTATCTCTAAAAATATCCCGTTTCCCAAACTTAATGTGTTGGAATTGATTTGGTTCGTTTTTTATTTTGTTTTGTTCGGTAATTCCTTTTTATATTTATACGAATCTAAATAAAATTTCTCAATAAATTACTGAAACTTAGCTTCATAATTTATTTAATTTATCACATTTCTTGGTATGGAAATTACTCATCATAAAAAAAGGGAAAAAAGTTTGCCAAAAGATATTCCTGAATCCTGAATACTAAGGCCAGGGAAGTAAGAGATTCAATTCCAGTTGCTTTATCAGAAAATCCAGCTCTTTTTGTTCTTACTTTCTGTAATAATATTATTACTTATAATAGTAGCCAATGACAGTGATGATATAACAAAATCAAACCTTATTTACCAAAAACAAAAATACCAAACTCAAACCTTTGTCACGGTACAGTAATAACGTGGAAACTGTTTCTTATAGGTATATTTAAAAACATGTTCACATTTATTTTTACGAATAGCATTAACTAATAGATAATAAATTGAAACTCTATTTTTTACATATTATTTTACTACTCATCTGATTTATCGGAATTTTACTCATATTTCATTCAGATCCGATCCGGATGATATAAATAACTGCAGTGAATGTGTCACCGAACAAGGACTTCTTACAATATTTTTTAGTTCTATACATCTTGTCCTTTTCTGCATTAGCACAAGATCGGAAAGCTAACCAACAGTCAAAGAGAACTACTTAATGGCGCATTAGCACACTAGACAATGGTTAGTTTTTTTTTACACAATGTCTTTAATATACAACTAATTCGTAATCCTCTATTTATAAAATATTGTCCATTTAATTGAATCATTAAAATTAATAAAAAATTTATTACACAATCAAAATAATTAATTTATCCTTTATTAAATTCTCTTTCTTTTTAATTATTCACTTCTAATTTTACCAATACATAATCTCTCTTATAGTTAATACGAGAGCAAATTAGAGAAAAAATTATACAAAATGCATTGATGATCTAAATTGACAACTAAAAAGATAACTAATAAAATGGCTAAAGAGACAATAATTTCTAGATAGAGGGAGTAGTTAATTACATACCTAATACCAATGTTATGAAAACTGGATATCAGTGAAGATTTTGGTATATGTTATTATTAGTATAACCGATATAATTAATAATTTTACCAGTTACCATTCTAATCTTTTACAATACTTTTTGAATCTTTTACAATACTTCTGAGTGTTTTACAACGCTTACGATAGCCTTAGGTCTAAATAAAGTTAAAGCAGGGATATTCATTCACTAAAAACTTTTAATTTGATGAAAAAAAATAAATAAATTGACAGAACCCAACTTATTAGCATACGCATCTCTTGGACCACTCCTTTTGGAATCTTTGTTTGTCTTTGCATTTGTTGAAGTGGCGCTCCATCGTATCATCTGCCATACAAATATTTAATAATCTTATTTCTATATTTAGTCAAAAAAAAAAATATTAATTCTATAATGGTTTTTACTTCTTTATTGTGAAGAATAATTTATTAACTAACAATACTGAATTTGGCTTTATTTTAAAGATATAAGATTACAAATTCGAATCGTATTCATGTCGATGTAATATAATTAATATCGCATTTGAAATAAAAAAAGAAGTATTCAACAGTGACATAAACATTGGATTTTAGCACAAGCAAATTGAATTTTATTATATTATATAGTTTCAAAACATTCATATGTATGTTAACTATTATAATGATATAATTCTCTTACATAAAAAAACTGATATAATGAAAAATCAGTTTTTAGTAAATTCCTTATATAAAATTAAAATTAGTAAATTCTTATTGGAGCATTTATTTGAGAAAAATTTTGATGTCTAACAGCTAATGGGAGAGGTATTAAATATTCGGTCTTGTATAAAATCTGTCATACTTTTATCGTCCCATATGTATTTCATTCAATTTTTTTTTTATTTTTTTTACATGAGGCATACACGCCAGAGAGAAAAAAGCTAATGAATATGAGGGTAACTTAAATAAGGAAAAAAACACAAAAAAAAGGTCAAATGTCATAAATTGAATAAAAAATATGAAAGAAAACACGTAAACGAACACACAAAATAAATTAGTAAGTATAGAATGTATTATAACCCTAAACTATTCGACTCTACACATAAAATGCAATATTATGCCTAAAAATCAACAAACATAACTAAATTTAAAATTTTGAAAGATTTTTTCATAAGTTTTTTAGAGGGTACTCTTTTATTATTTGGATCAACAATTAAGGAATTCATGTTAGACCCAATAATAGATTATAAGAAAAGATAATAGCAGCAGAATATAAAGACACACAGATTTTTACTTGAAAATTCTAAATGAATTAGGGAAAAACTACAGGAACAACTCCGAATAATTCTTCCACTATAAAATAATAGTAGGTACATCAAGAGATTACAAAATAGTGACACTCAAGTGTTTCCCAAAACCTCACTATTTTCTCTCTTACCCAGCTCTTAGGAACCCTTTTCCTAAGGCTCTCTACACATATTACATTTTTATCTGTATTTCTTCTCTCTTGCTCTCTGCTTTTGGTCTGCTCTTAAAATGAGCAAAACCCTCCTCTATTTATAGGAGATTCAAAACGCGTATGGTCGAATTGTGCACACAAATTTTACTGTGCACTTTTTGAAAAAAATTTCTGTCGACCTGCCTCTTTTTCCTTTTTCTTTTTATTTTTTTTTTAATTCAATGGGTCCCACCATAAGGAGGGACACCGCTCAACAAATATCCCCCTCCCGACTACATTGTGGGAGTCTCCATCCCGGTTACTTTGATGCACTGATCAAACTTTTCTTTTGGTACGACCTTCGTTATCAACAACATTTTTATTTGTATGAATCTTCTGCAACTTAAACTCCTTTTTTTTAATGGCAAGTCTGAGCCAGGGATACCTTACATCAATATGTTTCATCCGTGCATGGTATATAGTATTTTTGCTCAAGTCTAATGCACTTTGACTATCACAATAAACTACGTATTCTTCTTGTTGCACACCCAATTCGGTAAAGAATTGCTTTAACCAGAGCATTTCCTTTCCTGCTTCCGCTGCTGCAACGTACTCTGCTTCGGTTGTTAATAACGAAACATATTTTTGTAACCGTGACTGCCATGAAACAGCTCCCCCTGAGAATGTAAAGAAATAACCCGATGGAGATTTTCTTTCATCAAGGTCACCAGCCATATCTGCATCTGTATAACCAACCAGTGCAGATTTTCCAAATCCAAAAGTCAAACATAACTTTAAAGTTCCTCTCAGGTATCTGAAGATCCGTTTTACTACTTTCCAATGTGTCTTCTGGGGATTTGACAGGAATCTACTCACAACTACTTCCCAATGTGTCTTCTGGGGATTTGACAGGAATCTACTCACAACTCCAACTGCATGAGCAATGTATGGTCTCGTACACACCATTGCATACATCAAACTGCTGACCGCTGAAGAATATGAAACTTTTGACATATCTTCTCTATTTTTCTTTGTTGAAGGGTAGGATTTCTTACTCAACTTGTAATGAGCAGCAAATGGAGTGCTAATTGGTTTAGCATTCTTCATATTGAACCTTTCTAGCACTCGTTCAATATATTTTTCTTGCGATAACCATAGCCTGCAGGACCTCCGATCTTGGGTAATCTCCAATCCAAGAATTCGCCTTGCCGGTCCTAAATCCTTCATGTGAAATGCTTTAGACAAATCACACTTCAACTTACTAATGATTTTGGCATCTGGTCCAATGATTAGCATATTATCAACATATAAGAGAAGAATGATAAATTTTCCATCCAGAAATTTCTGGACGTATACACATGGATCAGCTTCTGTCCTCTTATATCCTTGATTCACCATGAAGGAATCAAACCTTTTATACCATTGTCGCGGAGCTTGTTTTAACCCATTCAAACTTTTCTTCAAGCGACAAACCATGTCCTCATTTCCCTTGACCTTGAAACCTTCTGATTGTTCCATATAAATTTCTTCTTCTAAATCCCCATGCAAGAACGTCTTTACATCAAGCTGTTCTAACTTAAGGTTCAAGCTGGCTACAAGACCTAGCACAACTTGAATTGAACTCATTTTCACAACTGGTGAAAAAATCTTATCAAAGTCGATACCTTTCTTTTGAGTAAAGCCTTTGACAACCAATCGAGCTTTGTATCTCACTAGGTCTCCGTCATCTTTCTTCAGCTTGTACACCCATTTGTTCTTGAGTGTTCTCTTCCCTTTAGGAAGTTTCACCAGCTCGTACGTGTCATTCTTCTTCAAAGAATTCATCTCCTCTTGCATGGTCTTCATTCAACAATCTTTATCTTTACAAGATTGTACATCTTGGAAGCTTTCAGGCTCCCCCTCATCAGTGATTAAAATATAATCAGAACTGGAGTATTTTGTAGATGGTTGGCGTTCTCTGATTGACCTCCTTAATTGAGATTCTTCTTCTGGTAGAACGGGGTTCTCTGGCTCCCCCTGCTCAATACGCTCTTCATTCGTATCTTCATCTACAATCGTATCTTGATCCCTCACAACTGGCTCTTCTTCTTCATCTGGTTCTGATTGATGCATTCTTCTTTCTATGGCATCATCTGATAGAATGCTATCTGGTGTAATATCGATAACACCATCACTTATAGATCTTTCACTGATGATATCATTCTCATGAAATACAAGAAAGTATCTTCTTCCTCCAATGGATTATGTATCCAAGGGACCACAAACGTCAGAGTGTACCAACTCTAACTTATTATTTCTCCTTCTAGAGCTTTTCTGAAATGAAACTCGATGTTGCTTCCCAAATAAACAGTGATCACATGAGTTAATTTTTCCTTTGGCTAATGGGATGAGGGACTTCTTAGCCAGTATATTCAACCCTTTCTCACTAATATGCGCCAGTCACCTATGCCATAAATTTAGTGAAGCATCATCTCCAATTGTATTTAGTTGACCCTGACATATTGTTGCGTGCGTTTTGTATAGTGAGCAACACAATCTTCCTTTCGCCACCACCAATGATCCTTTGGTGAGTTTTCAATTTCCATCGCCTGTATGATTGTGATAACCTTCCTTGTCCAACACACTAACAGATAGTAGGTTCAACCAAAGATCTGGAATGTGTCGCACATTTTTAAGTGTTAATGTGCATCCAAAACTTATCTTCACGCAGATATCGCCGATTCCTACCATTTGCGAGACACTATTATTTCCCATTTTAATAGTACCATAATCGCCCGCTTTATAGGTTCCCTTTTTGGAATATAGTGGTATGAGGCACCATAATCTACAATCTACTCGGTATCTACATCTCTAACATGACAACAATCTGCATCATGAGATACTAAAGCCACCTCTCTATCTTCTATTGTGACTGCAGCAGATGTATTTTTGTCATCATCATGACTTCGGTTTGCATTCTCTTGTTTAAGGAAACGGCGGTTCCTTTTGAGATGACCCTGCTTTCCACAGTGGTAGCATGACCTCTTCTCTCGGGACTTGAATCTATCTCTGGATTTTCCATTTCCATGACCTCTACTCTTGCTTCGGCCCTTATTCTCTGTGACAAGGGCTTGTGAACTGGTACTGGCAACGTCCCTTCTATGAAGCTCTTTATTAAGTAGACTATTCTTTACCATAGACATTGTTACTATGCCATTTGGAGCTGAGTTGCTCAATGATACGACAAGAGTATCCTAGCTATCTGGTAGAGTTTCCATCAAAAGACATGCTTGCATCTCATCATCCAAGGACATACCTGTGGCTGCTAACACACTTATGAATCCTTCAAAGTCGTTCAGGTGTTGTGTGATTGATCGTCCATCTGTTAGTTTCAAGTTCATGACTTTGCGAATCATGAACACTTTTCCTTGAGCATTTTTAGCCTCGTACATATCCTCTAGCTTCTTCCAGAGAACTTTGGGATCTGTTTCATTTCTCACGTGGTTTTATAGGCTAGCATCTATCCATTGACGTATTGTACCCAATGTCTGCTTCTTCAACTTTATCCACTGCTGTTCTTTCATATCCTTCGGCTTTGCGTCATCACCCTCAATTGGATCGTACAAATCTTTGCAATTGAGGTAGTCCTCCATTCTGGATTTCTACATTGAATAATTTGTATCCATCAATTTCATCATTACACCGTCATTCATCATGTCAAAAATTTAAGAATGGCAAAATTTTACTATTTACGAATTTCACTATTCATATAAATAGTGACCGTATATGTGAATAGTATCGTATACGCAAATAATACTTGTATATTAGAATAGTAATAATATGTCTCCCGTATACTTAAATAATATTATTCATAAAAGATAGCGGAATATGAATAGTATTATATATGAATACTATTATTCAAGTTACTATTTTACTATTCACTCAAAATGCGTGTCTGCGACGGTTTTTCGAATGGATTGCGCCACCGGATTTATCGTAATTTTCTCGTCGTCATGGTATATTTATTTTTGAAAAATATATCCACGGATTTTACTGATAAAACAACATTCGGCTCTGATACCACTTGTTAGGCTCAATAATAGATTACGAGAAAAGATAATAGCAGCAGAATAAAAAAATATGCAGATTTTTATGTGGAAACCCCAAATGAATTAGGGAAAACCACGGGATCAACTCCGAATAATTCTTCCACTATAAAATAATAATAGGTACACCAAGAGATTGTAAAATAGTGGCACTCAAGTGTTTTTCAAAATCTCACTATTTTCTCTCTTACCCAGCTCTTAGGAACCCTTTTCCTAATGCTCTCTACACATATTACATTTTTATTTGTGTTTCTTCTCTCTTGCTCTCTGCTTTTGGTCTGCTCTTAAAATGAGCAAAACTCTCCTCTATTTATAGGAGATTCAAAAACGCGTATGGCCGAACTGTGCACAGTAATTTTAGTGCACTTTTTGAAAAAAATTTCTGCCGACCTACCTCTTTTTCCTTTTTTTTTAATTTTTTTTAATTCAGCGGGTCCCACTATAAGGGGACACCATTCAACAATTCATTGATGTCGATAATCTCCTTATATTGTTGGGATACAAATCACTTTGTATTCTAATATGATAAACATTTTGGAACAATTTTAAGTAAAATATTATTTACGGGCGCATATGATTTAGAGACGAAAACTTATTTAAAAAAAATTAGAGACGAAAGGAAATGCGTTATTATGTGAAGGCATTTGCCCATCCACATTTCCAGTTGTTAACTCAAACTATCTTTTTCAAATTAGGGTTTTAGAAATATAGATTATGCTTAGTGAAGGAAAAAGAATAGAAATCTAGTTGTCATACTTTAAGCTATGTTGGACAAATAAATATCCCACATTATTAAAAAGGACGGAGATTGTATGGTCTATAAATGTGGATAATATCCTCAATGGTATGAGACCTTTTGGGGGTAAATTCCAAGAGTAAAGCGATGAGGGTTTCGACCCAAAGTGGATAATATCATTCCATATGTGGGGATATGTTGTGTCCATAGCGCTTTCATGAGCTATAACAAGTGGTATCAGAGTCAAGGTTTGGCTTGTTTGAGCGGTGTTATGCTCGAGGGGGGAGCACGGTCTTAGCCCGGATGTGGTGATAACTCACACTTAAGAGGGAGATTGCTGGAGCAAGTGTAGAGTTGGAAATCCCGCATGGAAAGTTAATGTGTTAAGTAAATCATATATAATTGAGAATGGTCAACTAACCCATCAGCTTAGCGTTTTGGGTTGGATTTAGTGTCAAGCCCATAAAGTATATCATTCATTTAAATGCCCATTGTTCTCCCGGACCAAAAGCTTCCTGATCTTGATAAGTGGTATCAAAGTCATGCTCCAATGTGTTAGCCGTAATGTGGATTGATTCTTGGAAAGTCAAACAAAACAAATAGCTGTACGCCCAGTTTGATCACCGGATATCCGTGAAACCGCTAGTGCTTTATGTAAGGCGTGTCCACGCATTAAGGTGTGAGAAAAACGTGTTAGTGGATAAATGATTGATCGATCGAGGGGAGACTCGATGGATATTTGTTCGGGGTGAGGAATGTTGGGCAAATAAATATCCAACATTGCTAACAAGGATAGAGATTGTATGGTCTATAAATGTGGTCAATATCCCCAATGGTATGATGCCTTTTGGAGGCAAAGCCTAAGAGCAAAACCATGAGGGTTTCGGCCCAAAGTGGATAATATCATACCATGTGTAGGAATATGTTGTGTCATGGTTTTAAAAACTGGATCGGGTTCGACCGAAATCGGCCATGGGTCCGATCCGATTTTTCCTGGGTTTTAATTCTTCCAAAAATCGGATGTTGACAGTCCGTTGACTGGTTTGACTGGCCAATCAGACTGGAAACCGGACAATGAACCGACCGATTCAATAGAATATAAAAAATTATCTTATTTTTTATAGTATTTGTAGGATAAAATTTTATTTTAAAATTTGAAATCATTAATTATTTAAACCATTTCCAATTATATGAAAACTATATTTAATTATAAAATTTAATTACAATTAATGACACATTGAATTGCATTAAAGTGCAATTATTTGATGAAATTTTCTGGACAAGTACTAGATTATGTTCATGCCATATTTGATATATATGTTATTTATATTTTTAATCCAATATAATGATTGTTATGTTTTTTTTATATTATTGACGTTGTATTATTGGATATTAATACTAAATATTATCAACAATTGGTGTGATTCAATTTATGTTATATATTTGAAATCAAATTATTTCACATATTAATATTTTATTATGTTTTTAAAAAATTCGGTTCGATCATCGATTTAATATGGTTGAACCTTAAATTTATGACTATTTTCCTCAGTCGATTAACTGACCGGTCTGAGTCTAACAACCATAGTCTATAGCGCTTCCACGAGCTGTAACAAGCTAGAAGAGAAACTACCTTAAAAAGTAGATAATAATGAAAATAGTTTTATGTTGTTTATGTGCATGTGCATAAGCTAAGAGTACCTTTAAATAACTTGTAACTGATTCGATTTATGCTGTTAGTTACCGTTATTAGTTACAAAATCTATTCTTAAATGTAGCTGATTAGGCTAATTTCCTATAAATAGCCAAGCCTTCTTCATTATAAACTTGAGTTAAATAGTTGAGTAAACTCCCTTTATATATTTTTGTGATTCAAATCAAATACTAGAATTTTATTGATTATATATACAACATGTGTTTTTTGAGATTATTCCTTTTTATAATTTTAATGTTCTTCATTCATTTTCCATATGACTTAGTTATATCTTTTCTATCAATGTAAAAGAATTCAAAACAAAATCAACATCGCCCAAATGGAAGAAATTTCAAATTAAGATTCAAATCATCTATATATATTCCTAAACAAATACGCATAAATTCACAAAATGTCTTAATAGTTTACTAATTGAAGTTGCATTATGATAGGTAGTAGGAAACCTAACAAAAATTCACATAAACTCCATTCCTTAATTTTGTTTATAGATAACACATAACTTCGTTCAAATAATATTTGTCTGAAGCATAATTATAACTCTTTTTTTTTATAGAGAGTTTAGTCATGTATGGACCTCTTCGTGGTTCACCTAACCCGCCCAAGCGTTTGATGTATTGGTCGGGTTTGAGAGATGATTTTTTGAATTCTGTCTGGCTCGGCTCAAACCCATTGAAGCCCATAAGGTATATGGGACGAGTTTGAGAATAATCTCAAATCCCATTGGGCGGCCCGACCTGCATTCTTTGTATAAAAAATAATTTTATATATTTAATGTAATATTTGTTGAGTTAAAAAATATAAATATTTTGTACCATTCCAATTTGTAAAATTTTAATATAATATTATTGAGATAGAAAAATATTTATATTAAGTATTTATAATTTAGTATATTTGTAACAAAATACACATATATATTTCTTTGGGTAAACTCGAGCCCAACCCAGCCCAGCCCGAAAAATATTTTAGGTGGATTGGAATGGGTTTAGGATGAGCTTTAATAGATAAAAGCCCGCTAGGCCCGGCCCGAACCCGTTCCAACCTAGCCCATGAACAGGTCTCATGTATAAGGCTTCCACTCCTTCGTACAAATGTATTTAGTAAATGTTGAATCTGATTTTCGTACAACTTACTTAATGAGCGTTGCTAATTGTGTTACACAGTGTAGCTATACCCTTCCATAATTTAGAGTAAGAGCCAGTTTGGGATTACTTTCTCAAGCTGCTTATTTTGAAAGTTTCATTTTTAAACTTTTCCTATAAGCAGCAGATTTGATTTTGAAACAAATAAGTCAGAAAGTTCCTAATTAATTCGTATGAATGACTAAAATGTGTTGTTCAAAGCTAAAATATATAGTCTTATTCAAAGTTTGTGAGAATAACTTATATTAACAATAACTTAATAAGTAATACCAAACTGGCCTAAATAAGAAAAGAAATAACTAAATAAATTTAGTTATACAGTCATCACATTATGAAAAAAATGAGGGGGGTTCGGATGAAATTGAGAAGTTGCTCTCAAAAGCTGCAAGCAACCAAACCAACATTGAATGACTATACAAAAACTTAGGTAGAATGACTTTGGGGTCCCATTTATTAATCTTTTTTGGCCTCATAATTGTCAGCGACGTCGTTTTCTGCAGTATTTGCCTTCTCTTATGATGGAGAATGCAAATGCAAGATATCATTAATTAATTGTTTTATTTTCATACTGATTTCAATTACACAAACCATAAATTGATTCTGATGAGAAATTAAGTCGCTGAAAATTGGAGTTATTTAGTACCGACCCAACCTTATATATAATTAGTAATATTTGGCTTTTCATATTATAAGTCGTTGACGCTGACTTCTTCGATTTAAGATTCTTAAACTAATTGACATACATTATAGTTTCTTTCTTTTCATTTCTTAATTTATAATACAAGTAGCATTAAGATAATGAAATTTTGAATAAGCATTAATGTCTTTTATTCTGTATATCCAATTAAATTTTTAATTAGCTTGTGTATATATAATTATATATGAAATGAAGTTAGTATTTTTAAATAAAGGATTTCCTCCTAAGGTTAGGCTTTATCAGAATCGTTACTGAAAGGAGCAACAAATAATTGATGCACAACAAAAGGTAAAGTAATTTCCTTTTTTTTTTTTCTTCATAATTTGCGTTTTACCTAACTTATTACATATATGTATATATAAAAACAAGCTTGTAGATGATCCCTTCATCTCTGCACACTCTTTCCATTTCTTCGTCTAATCACATCACACACACAAGCGCATATGTGCACTTCTTTATCCAACTTTTTTTAAAATTTATGATTGACCCTTTTGATCTCAATCTTAACATGATGACATTTTGATAGTATAACTTTATAAGCCCCCAAATTACAATAACTACTTAATTGTAATTTGTGGCAAATGCTTGGTCTAGTGGTTGAGCCTTGAAGCTGTGATTTTAAAAGTCACAAGTTCAAGTCCACATACGGGTAGGGCGAGAAGAGATTTTTCTTTGTTATTATTGTTAGCCCGATGAGAACAATTTTTTTAAAAAAATTGTGGTATTTATTTGTAACAAAAGTTTGATATAATTTGGCATGAGTTATATATCAATTCATTTAGTGATGATATAGGAGAGAAGTTTAAAAATCTGTCTGAAATTTGAGTTCAAATCCAAGTTACACCAAGGTCTAAGTCAAGTACTAACATTTCACAATTAAAGTTGATTTTTGGTTTGCGAAGAATTAGACTATTCATTCTGGTGAGTTGTTTAAGAAATATGAGAACTTAATTTATTTCTTTACTATAAACTTGTGATTATCCCCGGAATTTCTATTTGCTTTAATACTTTATTGACAAGCTTTTGCACTTAATAGGAATAAATAACGGATGGATTTAACACAACTCTCTTTTATTTCACATTTTTTTTCATTTCATGTAATAGTCATTATGCAAAAATAAAACATCACCTTAACGTATAGAGCACCTATATTTAAATGGCTGGATTCTCATTTATTTGGATTGGATAACGTTACAAGTTAATTCACAATTAGTGCAAGCAGGATTAAGATGATGTAAAAATCATTTAAGAATAGTATATGTTAATTCTATTGTACTATTTTCATATACTTCAATAAGAATAAACAAGTTCATGGAAAAGTCACATTGATTTATATGAGGTTGCATGAATTCGGGACACAGTAAAAAATGTTCACGTTCAACGATTAAAAAATTGATAATGTAGAAGTTAAAATGTGAATAAAATAAACAATAGAAAACAAATGTGAAAGTTGCAAGTTGAGAATGAGTAAGGTTAGTCCAAGGATTGAGACTTTTTATATGACTAAAGGGGATGTCATGGAATGGTTCAAACCACAAATGAGATTTTCTAGTTAGTATCTTATGTAAATGCACTTTCACAAATTAAAAAAATGTGGAAAATATGAAACCGTGATTTGTTCAAGAATAAAGAGAACTTATATAAAAGGTGGGAGGAAAACAATTTATTCATTTCTTGTCATATACGTACTTTCGACTTCAACTTGATTCCAATATTATTAATATCGGATTAAGAATCATATAGGCGAAGTTAATGGTACGTAGTGTTATTGGTATAATCGTATAATTAATGATTTATCGGTTATTATTTTTAAAAGAATATATATTATTTATGCAAGTTGCCAGAAGAGTTTTGGAACGCTTATGTTTTCGGTGACTATTGCAACTATGTTTAGTATTTTGCATTACATTCTGAATCTTTTATAACACTTTCTAGATCTTTTGTGAGTGTCGTCATATTCTTTTTTAAAAAATTATTTCTAAATTAAAGTATACCATAATCATGACTTATTTATAATAAAATCGATATAACCCGATTACAAGATATAATTTTCATAACACTGCTTGAAATCTCGTAGAGACATGTGAGAATGTGCATATAGGTTAATTTTCTAGGTGAAAATAACTGATTTTTTGGTATAATTCCTATGAATAATAGCTGTAAATAAATAGTGGGGAGTGAAAATTCTCTGAGAAATAAAATAAAATAAAAAAAACTGAAGGTAAGTATTAAAATATGAATGATTGAGGTAAAAAGATGCTCTGAGAGTGTCAGTAGGAAGAATATGAAAGGCATCCCCACATAGACCCACTAATACAAGACACAACACACACTAACTCCTATGCCATTTCTTTCATCAAAATTTTATACCTTAGCAGGATTCCCAATGTGTTGACTGCCCCCTTTGCCTTTGAATCCCTCTTCTCTATTCTATTCATTTCACTGGCTAGGTTAGTGTGCTCACATTCTCTTTCATTTTGGGCTTTTCAAATTTCAAGGCCTCAATATGGTTTCTAGTTCTTATGGACCTTTCTTAGGAAAAATATGTTTCTAAAGTTTATGTTTAAGGGACAATAACAATAAGAATAACTATGTTATAGTGATGCAAATTTCATGTTGAAAAATTAAGAGGGTATACATCTAATTGCACAATTGCATAACAATTTTTTTGTTAGCTTTTCATAGATTGAAATATAGGGAAATTGTAAAAAATATGCACGTCTTACTAAAATATTTATAAAATTAACCATTAAGTTAAACTAATTATATATATAAAAAAAGCATAAACAATTTATAAATTAATAAAAACATGAGAAAATAATTACATAAATATCATGTAAAGTTATATGGTAAATATCTAGTAATTGATCTAATAGATATCTACTTGATGTTTACTAGATATCTACTACATATATAATACCGATCTACTAGATGTTTACTAGATAACTACTAGACGAGTACTAGATATTTATTAGGCAACTACTACATGATATTTTGTAAATAGTTTATGGTGTGCCCAAATTATTTTGATTTTTATGGGCATTTATGCAAGAAGCCCTTGAATATACATTTTTTTGGCGATACAATGAAAATGAAAAAACATAAAAAAAAACAAAAAAGAACGTAACAAAAGCTAGATACGGGCTTGGTTGGAGCACCATCTCGTCCTAGCAGTACCAATATAATCAGCTTGAAGAAGATTCAAGACAATTGGCGGAGGTTCATTTAACACCTTAAATCCAAGTGGTTCCTGGATCGCCGAATTCGCCAACAGATCCGCACAAGTGTTACCTTCTCTAAAGATATGGACCACCTTTACATGCCTTAATCTCACTATGAGTCGTTTGATACTACTCAGGACATTAAACAGGGGATGTTCTACAGGCAGGGCATTGGGCTCATTTATAAGCTTCACAATCTCAAGAGAGTCGAATTCAAGAATAACGTATGAAATCCCTTATCAATTGCAAGTTGGAGACCTGAAAGAGATGCCCAAGCTTCAGTAATGAAAGAGTTGCCTTTACCAATGTTATGTAGGAATCCGGCCAACCATTTGCCATTGTGATCACGAATAAGCCCCCCCCCCCCGTTCCAATCTCACCAGAGTGTTGTTCACAAGATCCATCTACATTGACCTTAACCCATTCTCCAAGAGGTTTTTTCCAGCTAACAAAGATTTCCTCAGTTTGTTGAAAAGTGTTTGGATATTGAAAAGACCAGCTCAATCTAATATTCTCCACAAAAGCTTTGATTACCCCAACTTTGTTAACCGAGACCTTGAAATCAACTTGGAAGATATTTCCATTTCTCCACTTCCAAAGCAACCAACAAATTACACAAAAGATATGATTCCAGTGATAGTTCCATATGTCACAGTCCGTGCATTTAATATTGAGTCACCACCATTCTTCTTCGGATAAAGTAAAAAATCCTGATATGACATTGTTGACCCCTAATTGTCTCCAAATTTCTACTGCAAAGGGGCAGTCCCGAAGAGTATGAAGCACTGATTCGTTGTTATGCAAATAAGCACTACAGTTGTTATACTCCACTAAGTGTCTTCTTTGCCTTTCTAGGTTGGTTAAAATTTTTCCCTGTGCTGCAAGCCAGGTGAAGAACTGGATTCTGAGGAGGATTTTTAGCTTCCAAATGGGATTAAGAACAGATTCCGTCGACATTTCGGAAGCCGGCAAGATCATTTGAAATGCAGCTTTAGTAGTGAACGTTCCTGAGGGTGACTGGCTCCAGATGAGGGAATCCTCTTCTTCGCACATCATATTGATCTTTGTAGCAGCTAGATTGAGGAGGATTTCATATGGTAGTATGGCCTCCAGTGAGCTCCAATCCCAATTTCCGTTTGAATTCACATACTCCGTCACTTTTTTATTTATATGATCTGCAGGAATCATCTCTACTATCTCTTCAAGTGGCTTTTCTAACAACCAAGTATCCTTCCAAAAATGAATTAAAGGCCCCATCCCATGGAGACCAAGTAATTCCCTTCTTGAAAGAAGGTAAAACTTTAAGCATGCTTCTCCAGAGGTGAGATTTCCTATAGGAGGATGTCGTCAGGTTAAACATATCTGCTTGACTACAGTACTTGTAGCGCAACACTTTCACCCATAAAGCTTCTAGTTCTTTGATCATAATCCAAACCAACTTCAGAATGAGGGCTTGGTTATGTTCCTTCTTCCGTCGGATACCAATTCCCCCTCTTTTTTTGATTTGCAAATCTGATCCCAGTGGACTAGGTGTATCTTCATTTTACCCATTGCTTCCTCCCTATAAGAATGTCCGATTCGCTTTATCAATAACCTTGTGCGTTGAAGAAGGTAGGAGGTTAGTCTGCATCGTATGATTGGGGATGTTGTTGGTTACTGATTTAATAAGAGTCACCCGACCCGCCAAAGACAAAGATGAGGCTTTCCAACCTGAAAGTTTGTTTTCAATATTTTCAACTACGTTCGCAAACGTCCCTTTAATCACTCGACCCTCGAGTAGAGGCACACCCAAATACTTTCCAAGGCAAGAGGTTAGAGGTATACCACACTGATTACTCAAAGATTGAGCAATCGTACCTTGGACATTTTTAGAAACATACAATCTTGATTTTGAGAGACTAATTTGTTGACTTGACATTGAACAAAACTCAGCTAGATATGAGGCTATAATGTCGATTTAGCTTGTTGAGGCTTCACTAAAGAGCATGAGGGCATCTGCAAAGAAGAAATGCGAGATGGTAGGATTATTCTTGGCGCATTTAATTCCCTTCCAGAGGCTAGCATCCACTTTTGATTGTATCAAATGCCCCAAACTCTCCATACAAAGCACAAACTGGTAGGGGGATAAGGGGTCCCCCTGTCTAATTCCCCTAGATGGTTTGAAGCTATCAGTCATGCTCCCGTTAGACTAAACTCGCATTGACACGATGAAATACACCGGTATATAACATCCATCCATTGAGATGGCCTTCCAATTCCCTTAAGCGTATCCACCACAAAACCCCATCTTAAACGGTCGTAGGCTTTCTCTAAGTCCACTTTGATTGCCACAAAACCCTTATTTCCTTTTATGATTCTCATCGAGTATACAATCTCTTAGTCTATAATTATGTTATCATTAATCTGTCGGCCCCGAATGAAGCTGCATTGATTTGTCTTAATAAGACAGGGTAGCACCACCTGGATCCTGTTAGCAATTATCTTCGTAATTATTTTGTAAACAACCGAGCATAAGCTAATAAGTCTAAACTGTGAGATATTAATGGGATTGCTAATCTTCAGTATAAGTACCAGGAGGGTTTCATTTATAGTCAATAGGTCCATATTACCTATAAATGAGTTCATAACAAAGCTAGTTATCCCCTCTTTAACAATATCCCAGTGCTTTTGGAAGATCCTTGCTGGAAATCCGTCAATACCCAGGGATTTGAGTGCCCCCATCCGAAATATTGCCTTTTGAATATCCTGACTCGTCACAAGGCTGAAGGTGGACTGGATTAAGTTAGTCCTCAAGGTAGGAAAATGAGTTTCAATACTAGAAGTTAAAGCCGGACCATCCTATTCAGTAAAAAGATTTCTGAAATATGTAACAACCATCTCTTTTAACATCACTTGATCTTTCAACCATTCTCCTTCGCAATTTTGGAGCCTGTCAATTTTGTTTCTCTTCCGGCACATCATGGTGGACAAGTGAAAAAATTTTGTATTACGATCTCCGTCAGCGATCCATTTTCTTCTTATTTTTTAAAACCATAATAGCTCCTCTTACTTTAATATATTGAATAACTCTAGTCTAAGCTGCTCTTCCAGTTTCGCAAGGGAATGGGAGCAGCTATGCTTCAGCTCTCTATTTGCTCCTATCAAATGTGCCAAAACTTGCTTCTTCCGTTGAGTTATATGCCCAAATACCTCACGGTTCCACACTTCTACTCCCTTTCTGAAGTTATCCGCTGCTCGAAAGTAATTAGATTGAGGTGACCAATTAGCTCTAACCAACTCTTTAAATCCATGGTGAGATTCCCATGCCAATCCGTATCTGAACGGTCTAATGGAATTTTCATATCGAGACCCATATAATCTAGTAAAATCGGGCAGTGGTCGGAATGGCGGAATTGAAGGTTAGTAACTGTTGCATTAGGAAACGCAACTCTGCCTGCACTATTAGTTAAAATCCTATCCAACCGAACTTGCAGCCTCTTTCTCCTCCAGGTAAATCTATTTCCTAATTCCCCCCATATCAATCAGACCAACTATGTTAATCTATTTATTGTGATTAGAACAACGACGATGGTACTGTTGAGATCCTCCAACCGGGTCAGATAAATTAGCAATATCATTGAAATCTCCAGTTACAAACCAAGCGATATTGTTGTCTACCTCAAATGCACTTATAGAATCCCACATAAGATTCAGATAGGTGGCCAAGGTACTAGCATATGTAAGAGTCATAAGCCACTTCATGTTACCAGACATCTTGACCCCAAAATGCATAAAATATCTATCGACTTTTAAAACATCTATCTGAGCAAAATCCTCTTTCCAGAACAACCATATACCTCCAGAAAGTCCAATTGGTTCAATAACATGAAACTTCCATCCCTTAAAGCTAACAGCAAATTCCTTAGCTCTCACAGAGCCTACTTTAGTTTCTAGCAGGCCAAACAACATGTTTAATCTATGAGTCTTAACTAGATCTTTCACCTATATAAGGCTTTGGTGACTAGCACATCCCCTAATATTCCAACACATGTAATTCATAAAAATAGTATAAACGAAAAAAGAACCCTCTAAAACAAAAAAAATACTGAAGTAGAGATATTATGGGAATAAAACTCCTTTTTCTTTTTGCTGAAACAGGTTCAACAATTACAATTTATAAGCTGAAAGTAAACGTTTATTTGCTAAACTACTCTCCTGAAAAGACTCAACTACTTATTCACATGGATAAACAATGACAATTTCAAATTAGAAGTAAATTAAGATAAACAATGACCAAGTCATAGTAGCAGTAAAATAAAAAACTCAACAGCAGACACAAGAAATAGAAAAATAATTAAGCTACACTAGTTTTCAATACTCCCCCATAGTGCACTCTTACGACTAAAAACTCCAAAAGCTGCTCTAAAGGATTCGAACTTTGGTTTTGCCAAGGCTTTTGTAAAGATGTTAGCAATTTGGTCATTCGAAGATATCCCTTTTAACTCAATTTCTTCCTCCAACACCTTCTCTCAAATGTAATGTTGTCGAACTTCAATATGTTTGGTTCTGGCATGAAACATTGGATTTGAAGCAAGTTTGACAACACTTTCACTATCACAAAAGATCTCTACAGGGTAATCGATTTTATCAAAGATATTTCCAATCAACCGCTTAAGCCAAATACATTCTTGAGTTGGCATTGAGGTTGCCATGTACTCAGCCTCGGTACTTGATAGAGCAACTGTAGGCTGTTTCTTACTACACCATGAGATAAAAATAGAACCCATACTAAAACAGTACCCCAAAGTCGACCGATGATCGTCTACGTTTCCAGCCCAATCCACATCAGTATATCCTTTCAATAGAAAATCATCACTTCTCTGATATATGAGACCATCATTAGCAGTCCCATTAATATAGCGCACGATTCTCTTAGCAGCTTCTAAATGAGTAGTCTTTGGATTTTGCATAAATTGGGATATAATGCCAACTGAGTATAAAATCTCTGGTCTTGTGATAGTTAAGTAAATTAAACTACAAACAAGTCTGAATCTTTGAGCATCCTTCAATAGCTCCCCTTCATCTTTCACTAACTTGAGATGTGAGTCCATCAGATTAGAATTTTCTTTTGACTCCCCCATGCCAAAACGCTGCACAAGCTCCATTGCATATGCCTTTTGCGAAACAAAATACCCTTGATCGATTTTTTCAATTTCTAGACCAAGAAAGCAACAAGCCTCTCCTAGATTCTTCATCTCAGAATGAATTGTCAGCTCATTTTTCAACATAGAAATTTCAGCTTCATTATCACCAGTAATTATCATATCATCCACATACAATAAAACCAACAAATGTATATTTGATCCTACTTTAATGAACAAACTAGGATCTTTATTTAAAACTTGAAAGCCACAAAAGATAAAGTATTGAGAAACTTTACCATACCAAGCACGTGGTGCTTGCTTGAGATCGTATAATGCCTTCTTTAATCGACAAACATAAAAGGGATATTGTTCAGAAACATATCCTTTTGGCTGCTCCATGAACACTTCATGATCCAGCTCGCCGTAAAGAAATGCATTCTTCACATTAAGCTGCCATAATTTCCAACATTTATAAGAAGCAAGTGAAAATATGGTTCTTAAAGTTACCATTTTCGCAACCGGGCTGAAAGTCTCCTCATAATCCATTCCATAGCTTTAAGAAAATCGGCGAATAACAAGTCTAGCTTTACATCTATCAATAGTTCCATCAAATTTTTTCTTCAACTTGTACACCCATTTACAAGTGATAGGATTGTAATTTTCTGGTTTTGGAACCAACTCCCAAGTCTGATTTTTGCTTAGTGCATTAATCTCTTCATTCATAGCTGCATCCCATTCTGGACAGCCTTTGGCTTCTTCAAAACACATTGGTTCTTTGTCTATTGCTCCTGTAAAAAAACATGAAGTAACCGTACAAGAATTTATTTGAACCTTATAGTTTTCAAGATAACTTGGTTGTCTTTTCTCCCTTGTTGACCTTCTCTGAGCTTGCTCTCCATTGTCAGGATTTGAGGTGGTCTTTGAAGTTGAAGACTCGCCATTGTTTGGAGCTCCAATGTGTTCGTGATACTCTTTCATAATTTCTAGACCACAATCCAAATTAATTTGTTCAGTTTGAGATTTTGATTTAGAATAGTATGAGGATACTTCATCAAACACCAGATCTCTAGAAATAATAAATTTGTTTGTTTCCGGGTCCATGCACTTCCATCCTTTCCTACATGAGTCATAGTCAACAAAAACACATTTCTTTGCTTTCAGGTCAAGCTTAGTTCGACTAGACTTTGGAATATGTACATAGCAAATAGAACCAAAAACTCAAAAGTAATTTGCATTTGGCTTATCACCATATAAGGTCTCAAAAGGAGATTTTTCCTTACCAGGCCATGGAGGTAAGCGGTTCACCATGTGGCATGCACATCGGAAAGCTTCAGCCCAAAGCCCTTTAGGAAGACTTTTATCATGTAACCAGGAGAGACTCACATAGGTAAGATGAGCTAATTTCCTTTCAGAAACTCCATTTTGCTGAGGAGTATTTGGACAAGTCATTTGCCGTGAAATGCTATTGTTGCTGCAGAATTGGGAAAAATCTTCTGATATAAATTATCCTTCGTTGTCACTTCGAAGACATTTAATCTTTGCCTCAAATTTAGTTTGAACTTCAGTCGCAAACTCGCTGAACTTAGATAGTGCTTCACTTTTTTCTTTTAAAAATTTCAGCCAAGTATACCTCAAAAAATCATCGACCAACACCATGACATAACGATAACCACGGTAACTTGTTGTTTCATCAGACCCATCAAATCGGTGTGAACCAGTTCAAACGTGGAGGATCTACAATTTGATGACTTCATGAATGGAAGATGATGCGACTTGCGAAATTGACATCCTTGAAAAATTACATCCTCTCGAACATTTTATAAAACCAGCATGCCTTCCACCAACTTATTTTCAGAGATCTGCTGCAAAAGTTGGTAACTTAAATGGCCCAATTGAGCATGCCAAACTGCTGCACTATCATTTTGACTTATCTTTTTCACATAAGCCTCTCCTGCAGACATAACAAACAAAGATCCTATCCTCTCACCAGAGGTAATAACATCAACATCTATATTTTTCACATTAGTAAGAACTTTTACATCATTTGGCCCAAACAAGACATATTTTCTAGAATTCGTAATTTAGGAAATTGAAATTAAATTTCTCTTTAAACCTGGAATGTGAAAGATGCCATTTAGCTTGATGTCACTATTGTCATTAGTGCTAATCTTTAGCACTCTTTTCTTTTGCTACTGGATAAGTTGAATTATTTGCAGTGACAATAACTCTTTCCCCTTTGTGTTGGCGCACTTCTGAAAGCAGTGAGTCATCTCCGGTCATATGATGAGAGCAACTTGAATCGATAATCCATTCTTTGCATAGATAATGATTCGAGATAGCTTGTAGCAAATCTGCGGTCGTCTTGCTCGATCTGTCAATTTCTTCTGTAGTGAAGCATTGCTCCCATTTTATTTCATCATCATCTTTCAGCTCATCTGCAATATTTGCTCTAGAAAGCTTTACTCGACAATATTTCTTGATATGCCCCATCTTACCGCATCTATAGCATGTTATCGTGCCTTTGTTTGGAGGATTGCCGGATTTTCCTTTTGAGAAAAGAACCTCATCTAAATCAGAAATCTTTAACATCTGTCTTGCTAGAGCCTATTGATTAGAAAGAAGACTTTCTAGTTCTTCAACTGAAGGCTGTTTTGTATTCCTTCTTCAATCCCCGAATGAGAAATCGCCGTAGCCTTGCTTCACTGATTTTCTCATCAATATCTAATTTTGAAATTTCAAAACATATGCCTTTAACTCTCAGAAAATATTCAGAAATAGACATGCCTTCTTGGGTCAAGCTTGCCAACTCATTTTCCAGTAGTTGTAACCTTGCTATGTTCTTCCTGGAAAATATTCGTTCAAGTGTCTCCCATACCTCTTTTGGTGAATCTACGTCACGAACATGATCAATGAAGTCTTTGCTAATTAAAGACCTCAGAGCAAAGAGGGCTTTCCCACACTAGATCTTCCACTTTCTCCTTGGTTCAGCATTTTCTGCAGTATTAATAGGAATAACATCAGCACCTGTGACCAAGTTCCACAGGTCTTGTCCTTGAAGATAAGCCTCCATACACATCCTCCAATACTTGTAGTTCGTCCCTATAAGCTTCTCCATTCCTAACGTCGAACTGCTACCTGCATTTTATAACTCCATCACTTTTAATAAGCTGGCTCTAATACCATAAAATAAAAAAATACTGGAGTAGAGATATTATGGGAATAAAACTCCTTTTTATTTTTGCTGAAGGAAAAGTTCAACAATTACAATTTATAGACTAAAAGTAAACGTCTATTTGCTAAATTACTCTCCTTAAAAGACTCAAGTACTTATTCATATGGATAAACAATGACCAAGTCAAATAAGAAGTAAATTAAGATAAACAATGACCAAGTCATAGTAGCAGTAAAATAAAAAAACTCAATAGCAGACACAAGAAATAGAAAAACAATTAAGCTGCACTAGTTTTCAATAAAGAATCTGCTTACAAACCTGACTTATGGTCAGTCTTTTTCTCCACGGCCTGAGCCTTCAATTTGCCTTTCCCTTTCTCTTTCTTTGACAATTTCCCCATGACTATGTCTGATGGGATCGGTGGAGGAACATTCTCTAGACCAGAATTTGCTAGCCCGCCACCGACACTAATAACCTCTTTCGGTTGATCGCACTTGTCATCTATCATATTCCCAAAGGAAGGAGCGAGATCTCTTGGTCATAGAACGGTAATCTGGTTTATAGGAATCAATTCCGGTCTACCCTGAGATACTGTTGTATTCGTAGAATTGGGGATTCGAGTAGAAGTGTTTGTGATTAGAGGGCTACCTCTATCAATATTTTTTAAATTGCCACCAGAATTGGATTGTAATGGTTGGTCATTACAACTTATTTTTGGGTCATTAGTAATTGATGAAATGGGCTTAAAGGACTTTAATTTAGTAGGACCAACATCAATTAAGCTCTCCTTTCCATCCAGCCTTTTAATGGGCTCACTTTGGCTAGTTAAAAGCCTCAATGCTCCTTTACCCGTACCCATTGCCTCTCCTTTAGCTTCTAGGTCTTCCCCATCCCTGAGAACGTCAAATCTGCTTCCTTTTCTAGCTGATTCTAACCTGCCATCAGACCTACCACCTGACCTTTCACCCTCTTTACCTGCTTCACCTACTTTCCTCAATCCATTCCCCACAAGCGCCGGAGTAGGGGACCCTGCCGGAAACTTGTTCTGAGTTGAGACTCTCCTTCGTACTTTTCGTTTTGCAACCATCCATGGCTCGAACTCTTCTAATACTTCTGGTCTTGCCAAAGATTGCATATCTGGTAACAATGCTTCACCATTCTTTTCTTCCTTCTGAGCTTGTTCATTCTCTGGACAATGATCTTTATTATGCCCATATAGACCACAATCAAAGCAAATATTGTGAATTCCTTCATATTCAATTCTGTACAACCTGTTCTTGAGCTTATATTTTGCCAACAATGTCTTGCTCAAATATATTTCTACGCACACCCTCGCGTACTTTCCTCTGCTGGCATTTAGCGTGGTTTTATCCACATACATTGCTTTTCCCACCAAGGATCCGAGTTTCATTAGAGTAAGTGCATTGTAATATTCAATCGGGATTACCGGGAATCGTACCCATTCCATAATTTTAGATACTTTGACATTATAAGGATCAGAAAAAGGATGCCACTTAGAGACTGAGATTAAATGATCTGAAATCATCCATGGTCCCCCTTTTAAAGTAGCTAGGAAGTTCTCCTTTATCGAAAATCTGGCTAAGTAGAAGTCATTCGTTAGGTCATAAGCTCCATTGTTCCTTTCTTTTGCCAAAATTTGTAAAGCTTGGAGGATAGAAAACTGAAACCCACCCTTGAATATAAGCAAGATAAAGATTGAATTGCTGTTGGGCTGAGTAAGCCCAAAATGAGGCGTACAAGGCTTAGTAGCCCCTCTCATCCTTGAACCTTTTCTAAAACCGGCCCGTTAATTTCTTTTACTTATTATTATTATTATTATTATTATTATTATTATTATTATTATTATTATTCATCCACCACCTATGTAGCACGAAAAGGGGAAAGGAAACAGAAACTGCACACTGAAAACACGAAAAATAACGTGAAGAGAACAATTTTCATTTCCGTTTCTCAGTTTTATTTTCTTTTTTCAAATTTTCTATTTTTTTTATTTTCAAACTAAAAAAATAGAAAACATAGAACATGTTTAGTTTGTACTAAATTTTTATTTTTTATTTTTCATTTTTCAAATTTGACCTTAGAGATTTTTAATATTATATTATAAAATATACAAATAAAAATGTTAAATTATTATCAATCAATAACTATTAAATTTTGAAACTTTAAATTTATTGCTATTTAGAAAATAAAAATAACATTAAATGCCATTCATCGTCATCTCCCAATTTCTCTTCTTCACACTATTTTCTGTAATTTCGATTCTCCATCATCGCTTATCTACCTCTCAAGTTTTTGGAATAAAAACGAAGCTCTAAACTCAAATCTAGAAAAAGAAATTACGATGCCAGAAAGTATATAGAAACAGAAAAATTTGTGCTAATGGCAGCCATCTCAAATCTCTAAATTTCATTCATTTGACCCCAGAAATAAACTCAGAAGGTGGAGAAACCTATGGGTGAAGTGGACATCGAAACATGCATTTGGAAAGGCCTATGATTAGAGCTCGCCTGAAGAAAATAGAAAAGCCTCCCTTATGTTGTTTACTGATATTCTTAAGGCCAATTGGTGGTACGTTTGAGTTTCATAAATTGTAAGGTTACGTTGTGATCAATTTCATTTTAGGAGAAAGTTTTATTTATCGGCAACCTTCATGGTGGTGGAGGTAGCGGTTGCCGGCAAGGTGTATGGGTTCTTTGTACAGTCATTATTAAGTTAAGTGAGTTTTGTTAAAATAATTATATGGTGAAAAAAAATTGATTTTTTAATGGTTGATTTCATAAACGTTAAATGGAAAACATAGAGAACATGTTTTAGACGTTTTCATTCACGGTGTAAATTAAAGAAAACGTAGATCATGTTTTTTGTTTTCCAATTTGGAAAATTTTGTCAAGTAAACAGGAAGTTCCGTTTCTTTTTTTTTTTTTTTGAAATATTCTCCGGAAAATAACTCCCGTTTCCCGAAACTAAACACGCCCTTAGTGTTTAGGAGTTACCGTGCTTCATTGTCCACCACATGCATGGTGCACCATTCCTTTCCTGCTTCAAGCACACCTGGAAAATATTTGAATGGCTTAAATCATAGGCTACACCGGGAGTTTCCTGTTCCCTGCCTTACATTCTGTCCAAATAATCCATCATCTCGTCTCTCCCCCCTCTTTTAAATTGGAATTCAATTACAAAATCCTTGCTTGTGGATCCATCCCAGTAGTAAAATTTATATATATATATATATATATATATATATATATATATATTTAATAATAGGTGTTTGGCAATTATTGGTGTGACAGAGCCAGCAAAAACAGAGGTTATTGCAAATGGTGTGTTCATTTCGAAGGGTTCCATTTTTTGCAATAACCTCGCATGCTAGTTTAATTTGCATGATTATTAAGTATTCACTAGTTATGCATGAATATTAGCTACCACACCTTCTACCACTATAATAAGAGCTTTATGGATGGCCGGACTATTGGGCCTAAAAGAGTACTGTTGAAATGATCTGTTAATATGGTGTGGCTGTTTTTGTAGAATTGTTTGGCTTTGACAGTTGGTTGTGGGATAATGGACTTCAAATATCGGAATGACTCTAATTTCCCAAGCTCTAATGCTGGGTATGTTGTACATAATTTCAGTTTCCTAAGTTGAATTGCAATATGCCCTCAACTAGCTATGAGAGCCAACAATCCTACAAAAACAGCACATCATATGGATTGACTGACTTAGATCAAACAAAGAAATTGTTATTTTGCCATTAAAATTCTCAACCCTAAACTTGGGACCTATTTAAAGTCCTCTAAACATCAAAGGTACACAATGATTCTTATAATTATTATTCTTTACCTCTTACTCACTTGAGCGTTGGAGCATTTTTCATTTATTTTGTAGATTCTCCCTTCGAGCCAACCTCAAGATGAAGAATTGAACTTACTCGTTTTGCCAACTTCAACAAAATATGGTAAATTAAGAAATCAAAAGTCTTATTGGGTTTTAAAAGCCTAATGAATAAGAATAATTCTCTAAAATTACCTCATTATCTTTTTGAGATTTCCTTTTATTGTTTGGCCCAGGTCAAAGAATCGAAAATCAACAAGCTTAGTTTATCCGGTTGCCACAACTAGGACCGTAAACGAGCCGAGCCGAGCGTAGCTTTGGCATGTTCGTGTTCCTTCATTTAACTTTTAATCGAACACGAGTCGAGCTGAGCTTGAATTCGAGCTCAAAATTCTGTTCATGTTCGCTCATTTAAGTGTTCATTTGTTAGAACTCATTTATTTTATTCGTGAACGGTTCGCTAATTTGTTCACGAATGATCTTCTCTACTTTGTTCGCAAACAACAATGCCAATTCAATACATAATTTAAAGTGGGCTATAAATTTGGGTTGGGTAATATTATACATATACTTGTTGTATTAGTCTAATTTTATATAGTCATACTTTATTTTAATTCTATAAAATTTTATTTTGATATGTAATTATAATAATCGAGCTAGTTCACGAACATTTATCGAGTCATTTCACGAACTTGTTCGCGAACCTCTAATCGAGTTTGTTCACGAGTTAACGAGCGGAGCTTTGGCTTGTTCATGTATAATTCGAGCCGTAAAATCATGTTCACGAACTGTTCATTTATAAATCGAATCGAGCTTTTATCAAGCCGAACACCGAGTTATTCACAAACGGCTTGGTTCATTTACGGCCCTAGCCGGTTATATGGCAGTAAATTGTCAATTCAATCACACACTCTGAAGAATTTAAACTTTTCATATTGATCCATCCTAAAAAGACTTATCTTCATGTTATTTGGGAGAAACGTCTTTTCTTTGTCCACGTGTCAGCTTTGATATTGGATTATTTGAAAACAACTCCTTAGTTGATTTTTTTTTGTCAAAACCATAAAAACATACATTTTTTTGGTAATACTTTCGTATGTACGTGGACAAGGTAAAGGTTTCCTTTATTAGCAGTAAAAGTAAAAATCACAAATTTGATCAATGATCAACAAATTTAATCATTGCAACTACGACAATTGAATGCGAACGAAGGAAACATTTGTCTACGTATATGGGCATGGGGACTAGCAATTTCTAACTGAACAAACTCAACTTGCCTATAATATCACAAACTCAATGCAGGAAAATCTACTGATTACAGCACCGTTTTTATGATCTAAAAGAACGCAAAACATTAAGCAATTAGTTACAAAAATGACATATAATCATTTCATAGAGCAGAAGGCAACAACAGGAAGTGGAACTGGAGCTGGAACTCGAACAATATTTTGGCCTGTAAATCCCAAAAGACATCCTTTCCCAGAGATTACATTTCCGATACGAAGGCCTTCAAAACTCAGTACACTGTAGAGCTCAAAGTCAGTTCTCTTTAACAATCAAGCCCATTCGAAGTTCGTTTCTTTGGGCAAAACTAAACCGATCAAACAGTTTGACGTGTTAGGCGTAACAGAGAGCATTGAGCATGTTTCATGTGAGTAGGGAAGTATGAAGAGAAGTCTTGCCCATATTGATTTCACAGCTGGGATTTTAATCACGCCAGCACATTCCCTTTGCTTCAAGTATGATACGAAATCCTGAAACTGCCAAGTGGAAATACTTCAGTATACGTATATATTGAGCTTCAAGTCTACGCAAAACCTCATTTTTGTTATAATCTAGATAGCTGTAACATAAGTGCAGATACTATTTCTTTTATTTGCCAGACTATTCACTTAAATGATCGATTAATTTCTCTCTCTAGGAAATTAATTAGAAGACCAAAATTGCTAACCTAAGCATATAGTATTGCGGTTGTTAAAGTTTAAAAAGGGACACATCAATGGATCTACTGTTCACAATGAAGGGCAATGGAGACAAGTTGACAAGTAAAACAACTTACGCCTTTTTGGTCACTGGCAGAAGATGGAATCAGCTGACACACCTCCCTCTGCATCAAAAAGCACAACCCATATATGAATATTGTGGATAAGAGCATGTTACAAGTAGTGTAAACCAGGTTTCATTTTTTATTCACAATTCAACTCTAATTTCCCTAAGCAACAGGACTGAACTGCCCATGGTAACAAACTGGTCTTGAGACCATAAAACAGGGAAAGGGCACCTTATAGATACAGAACACCGAGTAGAAATACAAACTGTGAAAGCTTTCAAGGCCAACTAATGTCTATTGAGCTAATTCAAGGTCAGTTGTTGACATCAAGGTCACCTAGGAAACCCCTGGAAAGAGCACCAAATATAACATATTTTTATGACCGAACTAAATACATGTGTGTGTGTGTGTGTGTGTGTGTGTGTGCAATTTTTAATGAAAGCTTCATGCAGACAATTTTGCCCAGAAAATAACCAAGAACTTCCGCTGCACCAAAATTACCTATGAAAAGAAGGCACGGAATGAGTTTGAAATATCCCAATTGGCTAATTCAAAAGGAACATATCAGGTTCAGCGCCTAAAGTAAATCATATATTGCAATTCGTGATAGTGCACCAATATTTAACACGCTTTGAAATATTCATAACGGCGAACTTTTCCAATTCTGAAAACCTTTTAACATAAATAATATAAATTTCATGATGCAAAACTGCTTCAGTAAACACAAAATGAGTGAGGGCAGAGATGATTCAGTGAAAATAGATCAGTAGACTTACTCTATGAGGTGGTGTACTAGAAAATGTTGATTTGATATGTCGGAAATCAGTTCGTTTGGTCATATCCAGTTTAGATGGCCACCTGGAACAGTAATAAAACTGCAAATTATTTTTCTTATTTCAACAAAAAAGAACCGAATATAAGGGAATAAAGGGAATGTTCTTACTCCAAAGGTTCCAAAAATGAATTCGAATATTTGCAGATATCAGAATCAACTTTGTGTGCACTGATAGTGCAATACTGAACACCACTTTTACATAACGCGCCTTGCCACTGAGATTGTGTGAACCTGCCAGAACTTTCCACACTACTTGATGCCACAACAGGTGGATGTGGAGGAGGTGAGCTAGGTGGAGGAGGAGCAGGTGGTGGAGATGGTGGCAATGGAGGAGGTATTTCAGAATGAGGAGGTAAAGATGTTGTAGGTGGTGGAGGATGAACAGGATGAGGTGGATGGGGAATATCTGGTTGATGTGGCATGGATGGCAAAGGCGCTGGTATGGAGAACATTTGGTCAAAGTGTTGCTGAATAGGGGGTCGTTGAATCTGAGCTAGTGGAGTCACAGAAGCAGGTATAAAAGGAGGGGCAATGATGTTGCCTTGAAAGCTATTAGGCATTACCCCGGGTGTTGCAGGGTTGGGTTGAACATGATGATTGAATCCGCATGGGTCCCATGTACTGTTTGGAGGATGGTAAAGTGGTCGAACAAATTGGGATGGCTGGAACTGCGGTGGGGGCATAGGGAGTCCCTGAGGTACCATGGGTAGGCTAGGAGGTGTAGGTGGTAAATCAGTTTCCTTTTTCTGGTACATCCACATTTGTTCATGGGCAGCAGAAACAACACGACCACCTGCTGGAATTGGTAAATATTTTCAGCAGGGTGGATAAAGAGAGATAAATAATAAATAATAATAATAATAATAATAAATGAAATTTCACCTCCCGGTGCAGGATTCATTCCCCCAAATGAATGTACGGAACCATGAGTCTCTGGTTTCATTCTAGGAGATACAAGCTCCATGGAGCTGCTATCAGGAATTATTGGCATTGGTGCAGAATAATTATTACCTGGTTGGCTGATCAAATAAAAAGTGATGATATGCTGTCAGGCTGAAAGCATAATGGATGGAAAATATTATGCAAACATAAACTGATAAAATGAGAAAAATTTTGTGCATCTAGGTTTCATGCATATAGCTGGCACAGTACATTTAAAATGACTTATATAGTCATAGACTGCAGCGAGCATAGAATGAAAAACAGTCCAATGGCTCATGAAAAGCAAAGAAAATTCTTCCAGAGAAAGGGGTGGTCAATAAGGAAACAGTAAGATTGGGAGGTTAGATAACAAACAATGCAAGTAATACTCAAACTCTTTGTTCAATAAAGTTCTACCTAAGTAGAGTTTACAAAATAAATAGCAATAAAAGAACATATATTTGCTCACTGTTCAGTGTACATAACAACTTCCCAGCAATTAAGTCTCAACCACATCATGGTGCACTTCATAAGAGGATATATAAACATAAATTTCTAGAAGAACTAATACAAACAATGGGAGCCAGACACACACAGAAACAAGATAAACAATGAATCGATAAAAGAATGCTAGTCCGAATCAAAGAGCTTCCAGCTATCGCCATCCATTTCTAACTTGAACAAGATCAGAAATTCAATACCACTCATCAACTCTAGAATAAAACATTGTCGAAGCCCACCAATAAAGCAAACAAGCAAAAGAACAAATAAGAATTAATAAGAAATTAACACAATAGTGAATCCATACCTGAATTCAACCTGAAAGAACATCCCAGGACAACTACGTAGATTTTTGAGAAGTTTATTTGCAGCATCAACATTGCTGCAGTCAACATACCAACCACACCCCATCTGCACATTTGCTCTTATCAACCTAGTTATAGACCCCATATTGGCAATAGCAAGATTGCAAACAGCCATTAGCTCATCATCTGTGATACCTGGGGGGCTAACATTTGGCATACAAATCCAAAGTGAGGCTGAAGGTACGCGATCTACATCCCTTGTGCCTGGATAATTGTCAAAATAATTCAGGTTTTGATTAATGCTGTACTTCGAACGTAATGAGGCAAGTAAGGAAGACAAGTGAGACATCCTTGTTCTACAGCTTTCAGAAGGGCTCTCAAGCATAGGTTGAGCATGAGGTGATTCCATCTTGCACATGTTTTCAGTACTATTTGTTCTCATGTCAACATGGATTGGGGTTGGCGCTGATTTTCCACTATCCGATTGAGGCAATGAAATATTAGCTGATCCTGCACTGAAAGGCGGCGGATAATTGCTTTTTTCCCTCCTATGGTGCCTGAGATGAGCCATAACGGCAGTAGCGTCTTCTGGAGTCTCAAACTCCATCAAAACTGCACCTTCATTGGTTAGATCGGTAACCATATAAGGACCCCTATAAATTACTTTCCTAGATTCATGCAGAATCGCATCGCGTGCCCACTGATTCATGATACTTCCAACATAAACATGACAGCTTGAACCTACAGCAACACCATTCATAGCACCTCTAGTGCCTAGGCCTATATCCATGAACTTGATCTGCCAGGGATAATTAAAACGAATGTACTCTCGGGCCCTTATAGCATCCATTACACTCCTGTATTCCACCAAGGCAAATCTTTTCGTAGGAAACAAGAAAAACAGTTCTGTAGGACCAAACCTATCAAGCTGATATCTCAAATGAGATTCAGAAACATCAGGGCCTAGAGAACCCAACCAAAGCTGACGGGAAGCGGAGAAAATATCCATTGCAGCAGGGTCCCCATCACAATACCAAACAGCTTGAGACATTGACCCATATGGTGCTCCGATATGATGCTTAGGCGAAGCAAAAGGGTTATTTGTGTTTCCACTAGAGGACCTCATGGATGGTGAATTAAAATCCACATTTGAAACTGGACTTTGATCCATGTGGACATTACGGTTTCTTTCTTCAAATGAATTACTCCTGAAGTCTACTACTCTATTGGCAGGTGAAACTGTCGGTTGGTTCATATAGTTCCTGGGTAAGGAAGACATGCCATGTGTAGAATTAGCAGGATCACTTGTTTCAATAAACATGGATCTTGACCCTCCATTATCAAGACTAATGCCTGCATTAAAGAAAAATAACAAGCTTATAGGATATATATTGGCCTCAAATTTGCTAGATAAACTTATGATTCCAAGATGAACTTATCAAAACAGACTGAGTGCTCAACTTACCATCTCTATCAGGTAGTTTGTTGGAGATTTCATGATGATTAGAGATCCTAGGCGTCATGTATGGTTGGTTATTAATCTTTGACGGATCAGATTCATCCTCATCACTGTCTACTTGGTTGTCTTCTAATTTACTGAGATCTATATATAATTCAAACATCCTTTGCAGGGTGGATTTTATTTCGGACGCAGCTATAAAAGCTGGAATATTGCCTAGCTTTTTATACTTTGAGAACATCCACCTTCTTAATGATGCATTGTTATCAAGGACCTGAATGAAAGAAATTTAAGATCAAAATTTCACAGAAAACAAGATGACACAAATGAACTTCAACTGCATAGGAATTTTTTAGTGGTTCAGATGTTCAGCAAATTGAGGATATCTAGATGAAATCAGTTTGAAAGAAGTTATAGAAAAAGGACAGAAAATAGAGAATATTAATATCTGCTTTAAGCAATTAATTTCACAATTATAGCCTTTAGCCAAAGGGAAGATTTGAACCAGTTATTCAAACATGCTTTCCTCTATTCAAGGTTATATCTCCAGAAAAAGAGGTACACCATGAGGAGCAATTAAGAATAAGAAAAGACTTATGAAATTCTGTTAAGCCAGATAATTTAAAATCATTACCATCTGCAATAAGCAGTTCCCTGTATCAGAATGTAAATCTGCTAAAACATGGTTGCATTCAGATATTAGCTCTGTACCATTAACTTCATTGCCTTTAACACTCATTTCATTAAAATTTCCACATGTCTCTGGTTTATCATGAGCTTTATCTAACAGATGAGGCAAAATATTATCATCAAGCTTGCAAGTCACTTGGCTTAGGAAACAACAAGCCTCATATATAACCTCACTGGCAGCAAACTTGAAGAGTTCAAAACATGCTGCAAGTAAATCTTTTGAATGAGAAAAGAAGATACGAAGCAGACATAATGCACGAATTTTGGACACTTTGACTGTTGTAGTTTGAGTTTCATTAGATATTTTTTTCGTTAGCTCGGAGAAGGCCTCGGATGAACCCTGTATCTTCAATATTTCCTTATCAATATGAAAATTTTCCTTTCCCTCAAAAGATGACACGAAGAAGGAGAGGACATTCTGAAAAACTACAGATCTGATGCCTCGGTGTATAGATGGAGCCCCTGATGAAGCAGCATGGCAAATATCAACTAAGCCAAACATACAGGCTTTCGAAGTCTCAGTTGCCACCCCATCAAAATCCTCTCCACTATTAACAACTGCTACATTCCAGTTATGCATATTGATCACAGCTTTAGCAGCAGCTTCAAGAGCAGTTGGACAGTACGACACATACCGAGGAATAAGATCAGCTACTATACGTTGTACACTACTGCATCCTGCAAAACTAGCACCGCATATGACATTAAATTCTTTTTTGTTTTCCTTGCCTTAATTTTTTCTTGTTATGTAATTGTGCTCAGCACATGTACTTAGAAAGGCAAGTCAAAGATAGCTTGCTTTCTTAAGGATTTAGTACATCTAAACATGCATAAGAAACCTCTAATCCAGAAAAAGGTAGAAAACATCATCATAAAATTTCTTCATATTTAGCATTTATTTGCACTGGACCAGGATTCTTCTCTTGCCAAACAGCAAGTTAGTGATTGGTGTCATTTATTGGCAAGAAAATGCTGAAGAACAAAAACGACTGCATAAGCTAGGCACAAACAACCTATCACCTAGCCCCAAGTGATAAAGTAAGTGGCATGAACATAACCATACAAGCATAGTAGCATACTGATGGAATTCAAGGAAGCTTGCAGTAACGAAAAATGCTTGAGCTTGTTTTCCATACAGAAATTTACAATGTGAAGGGGAACAAGGTTTCATATTCTTTTGAATGAACAATGAATCACTGCAATACTCGCAACAAGTCCACTACTCAACCATCAATACTCTAAGCCCCAAAATATGATTTGCAAAACACAAGTAAACATACAAAAGCAAAGATTTCAGCAATAATATATCTTATATAATAAATTAGTCGGTGTAACACCACAAGAACAATACAAGTTCAAGTCCTCGTATGATAACCCCATCTAATATCCTACAAGAAGTGTTGGAGTTAATGATGTAATATGCTAAATCAATTTCTTATTGAATAAGGATTAACTATGCATTCTAATAGCAGTAATACAATGAGTATTTAGCCTGCTAGAATGGGCGGGACAAAATCAGGGATACTATCAAATGCTAGCATAATGGTGACTTGCAATCGAAGTGCATGGGTGGAGGAGTTTGGTTTGGTCGAAAAGCTTGTTAACTCATAAGCTAACAATGAACAAACAAAAAAACACCAATAGATTCAGCAATACTTAGGTATCAATATTCAATTCTACAAAAAGACGATATAATAACATACTAACATAAAATGGAATGCTGGCCCTTAAGCAAAAGTCCACAAATCACAGGTTGCAATTGAACACAATTATACAAATGCATATACAGGAATCAATCGAAACTTGAAGCAGGAAACAAGGAATCGCAAAAAGGGAGAAAAAAAACAAACATGTCTTGCCTTTAGAAGCGTTGATGAGAGATAGATAAGCTTGCTCAACATCAGGCAAGTGGCGCATCTCTTTCTGAGAAATGAAAAACTTAAGGCGCTTATAGATATCGTAAACGCTTTTAATTTCTTCTCTGTTTCTCTGTCGCGCAAGAATTTCATCTTGGGATAATGGCGGAGGTGTTGCTGGCTGTATATGTACGGAGCTCTGTGAATCCGCAGGGCTTTCTGATGATTGTTCCGGCAGAGATGTTCCGGAAAGATTCTCGATTAGCCTCCGCTTCTTGAGAGGCTGCTCCGATGAGGCCATATCGCTGGTTCAGTGAAGCGCTGAAAGTTCCAGTGGTTCCATTGACGGACGAATTGGTTTGTAGTCAATAGTTACTAACGTACTTTTCTCGTTGCTCCCTAGGTTTTAGGTCCATGATTTATTTGATTTTGACGGGAAATTATACATAACAATTAATTATGGTATAATTAATTATTTGATTTTAACATATTATTTGACATGTACCAGAGCTTTTTTCATATGGTTTATTAATCCTCAATTTGTAGTATTATTATGCTATAATTTCTCTTGAGTGAAGGATAATTTTATAGTGCTTGATATTGTATTGTAATGCATGTTAATTTTATCTGTTAATTTTTATTATAACCTCATCAATCAATTAAAGCTGTGAAAATATATTATTAACTTCTATTTATTTATTTTTATATAATATTATAAGTCTCCTAAAATCTCGCCTTACCTTTTCCTGTTTCGCCTCACCCATCACTTTTCTCCGGCGACATAAACCTAGCCCTTTCTAGGTCCGGTCCAGGATTTCATCGTCTTTCTTGATATTAGGTGATTAATACAAGTTTACTTTGTGAAGTTATGAATGGATCAACTAATCACCATAAGAATGGCATATCTCTCTCGAATACGACTCTGTTTGGGACTCTTCCCTTTTACAATTACATTATTGGATTCTTTCTTTTTACCCTGGAATTTTTGTTGTGAACTTATCAATTGGAATTAGAATATGGACCACCTGTTTGCTAATAAAAAGACCAGGCTTGTGCTTTTTGCTATTCCATTTCCCCTAATTAAATTCTCAAATTAAGCCTATAATAGTTGCACAAATTGAAGTCTTTTGGGAGATAAATGATAGATTCATAACTATACTTGCTCTCTGACTTTGATTAAGTATTTGTTTGCATAAACTAACAGATAACATTTGAAGCTCTTGGTAATGGCTCAGGCAAGGGGAAGATAATTAGAAAGGGGTATATGGGTAGTGATGGAAAGATGGAAACGTGGGTAATCAGTTTAGAAGTTTAACTTCCAGATGTATGCTTTTTGATCGGGTAATCTTGTAATAAAATTTAAGAGATACCGTTACAATGCATTACAATACCATGTCATAGAATTTTCCTTGAGTGGATATATTTTTAGCTACATGAATTTGGCATAAATGGTCTACTACACGTTTGAACATTCAGAAGATTTTTTTAGCCCCTGAATATGGCAAAAGTGCATTAGTTTGCCTCTTAATGTCATGTGTTTTTTTAGTTGATTTGATTTTTTTTTATTTTTTCATTTTTAATCAAAAGCTGACACGTAACAATCAGGTAACTAATTTATGCATTTGTGCCAAATTCAATAAGTTAAGAGAAATTTTGAAAACGTTTACGGGTAGTAAGCTATTTGAGCCAAGTTTAAATAGAAAAATATGTATTTAATCTTTCTTTTACGAGAAAGGGAAACCTTACAATTGGTTTTTTTTTTCAAAAACAACTAAGAAGTTTCAATTATAATGGACTGGAACCCATAAAAATATAAAATATTTACAAATAATTCGTGAACTGAACGTTGTTCATTGATATACGTGCAAACAAAATTATTCATGGCCTTGTAATGCTTTATGATTTCGTATATTGGGTTGTTCTCATTAGTTGAAGAATGATCTTAATTATTTTAATACACTTCTTAGTTGTTCATCCAAATTTTCAATACTAAAAAATATTGGTCGATATAGTCTACAGATATTTATGTAAATAAGAAAGCTTCAAATATAATTTCTTTGTTATATTTGATCGACAGTAATAATGAATATATAATTACTTTAGATATTAAATAAGCGGATAAATAATTAATTTATATATCTTAGTAGTTGATTATTATGATTGAACATTAAAGAAGTCAACAACAATAAAGAATTTGAGATTGTTATGCCCCTATTTTCGTCGGGACATCACAAAAGCAAAGATATCTTGTGGTTGAGACCAATGTCCATTCCATTATAAGGAATGGGCGCATACATCCACAGATCATCAGAGCTTAAAAGCTGCAAATCAACATCAAAAGAACACTAATTAGCAATTAAATCAATCAATTACCTAGGAAGCACGGAAACTCCCAGACGCAGACGTTTCTCATTTCCGTTTCTTTGTCGGAAACCTGAAATCAAGTTATTTTTTTCTAGTGCTCGTTTCTGATTTTTGGAAACGTTTCCTTTCATATTTCCGTGCTACCTAGTCAATAACAGTTATATTACTACTTAATTATCCCGAATTAGTAAATTAATTAATTACCTTGATCTGAAGCTGCAAAAACTTTACATATTGAACTGCCTCCTCTAGCATTGTACTGATATCAACCTTTGTTCCATTAGGAACCAGATTCTGCAATATTCGCAACCTCTCGTTTATTCTCTCTCTTCTTTTCTGCAAATTTTTAATCAACCGAATCAATATTGATTAGTTAAATATCTAATTACATCTGAATTAGATGCTAATTTAGCTTAAATCGTTAGGTAATTGATTGATTGATTACCCGTGCATAGAGGCTCTGAGGGTCAGTGGCAGAACCGCGGCTAGCTCGTGCATTTCCACTGGAATTAAGAGCTTCTTGAGAGGCATCATCTTCTTCTGAACTGCAGTTGCTTGTACTTTGTCCTCCTTCTCCCCCATTTTTTTCTTCTTTTTCCTCTTTTTTGCTCTTTGGAATCGAGTTTTTCTTTGTCTTTTCATTCTTCTTAATCTTCATTGTCTTCATTTCATCATTTAGTTTCTATCAAAATCATTGTTTCCGATTAAGATTTAGCAAACTGTCTAAAAATGCATCCAATTTTCAGTTTCTTAGCTCAGTTTAACAAATTTTAGTTAATATAGCAAATAAAGGACGAAAACGTTAAATATTGACGGTATTTTTGTCAGAAATTACCGTCGAAATTATTCGTCAGACTTTCATTTAACAGTTCGTTTTAAATTACAAATTTGAATGTCATTAGTTATGTACTTACATCTCTGGTAACCCGAGTCTTCTTCTTAGTTGTGTTGTCTAGTGCATCGGCTTGTGATTCTGAGACTTCTAGTTTTCGTTTGAGTTGTAATTCCTTGGGAGGAGGATGAGAATAATTATCTGAATAGTTAATAGTTTCACTGACGGAAACAGCTTCTGTCAGTAAAATTTCAGGTTGAAAAAGCAAGTTTGAGTTTTTCTCATCCACAATACAAAAATCCATGGACATAGAATCACTGAAAAAGTAGGACTGGTCAGAATTAGGAGCAAAAACACTACTGCTACAGTTACTGCTGCTATTTTCCTGAGAATTAACAAGCTGAAAATTGTCAGGATTGAGAGAATAAAACAAACTCTCATTCACGTCGGGACTAATTGGGGTGAAAGCCAATTGCAGGCTGCCGTCATTTTCGCCGGGGAATGAATTAAACTGGCCGGGAAATTGATCGGAATTAGTGAAATCAATCTGATGGTGATCTTCTGTGGAGAATATTCCGCTAAAATCCCATTCCCCATCTGGAAAAGCTCCCTGGAAATTAGTCTCCATATTGACTATTATTGCTAATGAAGCTTAATTGATTGAGCTTGAAGAACTAATCGATGTAAGCAAGTATATATACCCAACCGTACAAGAGAATTTGGAAGTAGTTGACTTGATTAGTGTATGATAATTAGTTAATTACTTTGTTTGTTACCTAATCATTCTGCTGGCGTAGGTCTTAATTGTCTGTAACTGAACTCAGGAGTCCACTGTGTAGGCCCAAAACCAGGCAAAGACAACTAAGATGATTAAATTTAAAATAAGGCAGACATTTCCAATGACTTAAAAATTGTTAAAACTGAAGATAGAGACGATTAGAGTGGAAAAAGAGGATCTTAAAACAATCACTGAGACTTTTGAGATATGACAAATTATGATTAATTAGAGTCATCAACGTGAAATGTAGAAATTGAGCTCTTTGGTTCAATACTTTCGAAAACTAATTTACAAATAACGTAATGTTTTGATTGTAATTGTATTGAGTGGACTACAATACTTGTTAACTATATGTAACAATTCTCCAAAATTGAGTCTTTTATTTCATTTTTTGAGGTTAGAATACATTACAGATTTTTCAAAATACCTTCCTCTCACATTTTTTCATTCTATTGTTCTCTAACGTTATTCTAAAGAATGCAAATCCGTTAACCACTAAAGTTACACATTTTTCAAGTGACTAAAACTAAGTTGGTAGAGGAATTAATTGTCTATAAAAATTATATCGCAATTCAGTCAATGAATAATAGTATTTTTTTTATAAAGGTTAATGAATACTATTATCTATATAGCTAGAAACGGGTGTCAAGCTTAGACCCATATCATTAAAACATAAAATCATGTATTCAACGTATCAAAAATATTAATCAGAGAAGTAGTAGTAAATTAAAAATAGAAGAAGAATGTGGGAAGAGTCATGGACGGAATAAAATAAAGAAGGGCAACTCCAATTAGAAATAATAAAATAAACGAACAAAGAAGCCATGGCTTTGGAGTTGGGAAGACCTGAAACGTGGGGATGAGTATGACAAAAGAAAGGACACGGAAACCGTTGAACTTGTTCTTTGTCTGCTTACTTTTGCGGCTTTTACTTGTGTTTTTAAGTTCCATCTCTTAACCACCAGCTTTCTTTTTATTATGTCAGTGAAAGCGATTGATTTTCAGGAAGTCTAGCATCAATGGAAAGCACGAATTGGTTAAGGCTTACTAATAATGTTGATTAATATATTGCTTCTCTCCTGTACCAAAATTCATATTTTGAAGCTGAACTTAACCACTCGGTTCTTTTGTTTTGTTGCAAATAGCAACATATCACTGTGCTGATGAATATTGTAAATTCTATTTGTCCACACTAAAAGGTTAAGCTGCCAAATCTGATGAATATTATAAATTTTATTATTCCGTTGTATGTTGTAATTTAATTCAATATTCGGAACTGTCATGATTCGAACCCTCGACCTTTAAGTCTAAGTTGCTCTGATATCATATCATTAAACTATCTCACCTAAAACATTGAGCCGATAAGTAAGACCAAGCCGTAATATTTATGTTATTCATGACACTATGACCGCTTCATAGTAATTAATACCTAAAAAAAATATGACCACTTCATAATTTAAACTCTTATCGATCCGTTTGATTTAACCGTTGTTGTTAACCATTGCGGTTACCGACTTATTGTTTATTGTTGCTTATAATTATTTGTGCTATTATTACTTTTTTTAAATAGTTAAAAAACAGTTTTAAACAAACAGTTACAGTTTAACGGATACAAATTAGTATTGAAATAATAAGGTCTACACCCTAAAATATATATACAGATCCACATATCCAAATCGAATCTAAGATTCAGTCTCATTCCTAATAATAGAGTCCTGCATTTTAATAACCGTAGAAATTATGATAAAACCTCAAAATTAAGGATTTGGATTTAATCCTAAATGTAATATTAATCCACCAAAGCTTAGATAGATTATCTGAACAAAGCCATAAAAGCATCCTTTTTGTCCCCCTCAACCTCCAGCTGTCTTCACATTGTCTTCCACGTGTCACATTTTGATGATTTTTTCTTTTTTTTTTCCGTAGCTTTATTGGTTGTAAATTTTCTTTAAAAAAAATAATATTGCACCGGCCATTGCACGACCTTCTAATTAATCTGTTTTAACAAACAAATGAAACCCGTTATTGAAAATCCAACAAAATTGGAAAATAATGGAGAATAAAATCTCAGTTAAGGAAGCTAGAAATCGGATTTTATTCCTTTACTCAAGTTTGAGCCGGCCGGCCTTTGCACGATATGGGATTTCTTCCGAACTACCATTAGTACTATTAGTAACCATTAAACTAGACCACCACATAAAATGACAGCCTTTTGTGTCCCTCCATCGCAAACACAACCAACCTAGCTATGATCTCACACTATCATTTGATCTCTCATTGTTTCATTCACTCGGAAGAGCCCACGTCTCTTCGCTTTCCTGTATTTAGTTATATCCTTGACGAAAAATTTCAGCATGTCTCGATAATTGTTTACTTCATTACAATTAGATGTGTTGATTGGACGGGCTAGACTTGGCCTAATTGAACTTTTCATTAAAAAAATTAACCCAACCCGGCTCAACCTCATGATTCAGAACTTCAGGCTCGGGTCGGGCTTACTACTCATCTTCATGTCTGCCCATGGTCTATAGATAATTTTTTCTTTTAATAGTTTGTAAATTAAATTGAGAAAGATTACAATTTTTATATAAAAATGTCTAAATTTTGCATACAATTACATTTTTTAGTAAAACCCTTTTATATATAGTTAAAAATTTAGTAGGTTAAAATATGAAAACCTATAAAAATTATTAAATATAATATAAAAATATAAAATAGATATATTTTTTGTTCGTCGTGCTGGACTTGGGTATTTATATAAAAACCAAGTCCAGACAATAAAACTTTGAGCTTTTGTGCTCGAGCTCGTGCTGGGCTTTGTAACAAAACAAGTGTCTAAACCCCGGCCCATTTGAGCTGGCTCAGGCCAGCCCGACCTGTTGAGTGGTGTCCCTCCTTATTGTGGGACCCATTAAAATAATTAAAATAAAAAAAGAAAAGAAAAAGAAAATGAAGATGAAGCCAAAAAGAGGCTGCAGGTAATTCAAACAAAGAGGCTAGAGGCATGTCAGCAGAGGAATTTTTCAAAAAGTGCACAATAAAATTACTGTACACAATTTGGCCATACATGTTTTAAATCCCCTATAAATAGAGGAGGCTTTGCTCATTTTATGGGCAGAGCAAGAGAGAAGAAACACATATAAAAATGTAATCTATGCAGAGAGACTTAGGAAAAGGGTTCCTAAGAGTTGGGTAAGAGAGAAAATAGTGAGTTTTGGAAAACACTTGTGTGCCACTATTTTGTAATCTCTTGGTATACTTACTATTATTTTATGGTGGAGAATTATTCAGAGTTTGTCCCGTGGTTTTTCCCTAATTTATTTGGGGTTTCCACGTAAAAATCTGCGTGTCTTTTATTTTACTGCTATTATTTTTCTCGTAATTTATTATTGGGCCTAGCAAGTGGTATCAGAGCCAAATGTTATTTTATCAGTGGAATCCGTGGATATATTTTTCAAAAATAAATATACCACGACGACAAGAAAATTACTGTGAATCCGGTGGCGTAATCCGTTCGAAAATTCGTCGCAGAAACGCAATTTGAGTGAATAGTAAAATAGTAACTTGAATAACACTATTCATATTTGGTCTTTTATGAATAGTGTTCTTATAGTTATTATTTAAGTATATGTTACTATTCCTATATACAAGACTATTTGGGCATACGGTACTATTTACGTGAATAGTAAATTCATGAATAGTAAAATTTTGCCATTTTTAAAGTTTCGACATGGCGAACGACGGTGTAATGATCAAATTGACAGATATGAATTATTCAATGTGGAAATCCAGAATGGAGGACTACCTTAATTACAAGGATCTGTACGATCCAATTAAGGGTGACGACTTAAAGCCGAACGATATGAAAGAACACTAGTGGATAAAGTTGAAGAAGCAGACATTGGGTACAATACGCCAATGGATAGATGCTAGCCTGTACAACCACGTGAGGAACAAAATAGATCCTAAAGCTCTCTAAAAGAAGCTAGAGGATATGTACGAGGCTAAAAATGCTCAAGGAAAAGTGTTCATGATTCGCAAAGTCATGAACTTGAAACTAACAGAGGGACGATCAATCACACAGCACCTAAACAACTTTGAAGGATTCGTAAGTGAGTTAGCAGTCACCGGTATGTCCTTGGATGATGAGACGCAAACATGTATTTTGGTGGGAACTCTACCAGATAGCTGGGATACTCTTATCGTATCATTGAGTAACTCAGCTCCAAATGGTATGGTAACAATGTATATGGTAAAGAATAGTCTGCTTAATGAAGAGCTTCGTAGAAGGGACGTTGCCAGTACCAGTTCACAAGCCCTTGTCATAAAGAATAGGGGTCGAAGCAAGAGTAGAGGTTGTGGGAATGGAAAATCGAAAGATAGATCCAAGTCCCGGGAGAAGAGGTCATGCTACCACTGTGGAAAGCAGGGTCATCTCAAAAGGAACTGTCGTTTCTTTAAACAAGAGAATGCAAACCGAAGTCATGATAATGACAAAAATATATCTACTATAGTCACAATAGAATATGGAGAGGTGGCTTTAGTATCTCAAGATACAGATTGTTGTCATGTTGGAGATGCAGATACCAAGTGGATTGTAGATTCTGGTGCCTCATACCACTGTGTTCTAAAAAGGGAATACTTCTCAACCTATAAAGAGGGCGATTATAGTACTATTAAAATGGGAAATAATAGTGTCTCGCAAATGGTGGGAATCAGCGATATCTGCATAAAGATAAGTGTCGGATGCACATTAACACTTAAAAATGTACGACACATTCCAGATCTTGGGTTGAACCTGCTGTCTGTTAGTGTATTAGACAAGGAAGGTTATCACAACCATATAGGAGATGGAAATTGGAAACTCACCAAAGGATCGTTGGTAGCGGCGAAAGGAAGATTGTGTTGCTCGCTATACAAAATGCACGCAACAATATGTGCGGGTCAACTGAATACAGTTGGAGATGATGCTTTACCAAATTTATGACATAGGCGATTGGCGCATGTTAGTGAGAAAGGGTTGAATATACTGGCTAAGAAGTCCCTCATCCTATTAGCCAAAGGAAAAATTAACCCATGTGATCACTGTTTATTTGGGATGCAACATCGAGTTTCATTTCAGAAAAGCTCTAGAAGGAGAAATAATAAGTTAGAGTTGGTACACTTGGATGTTTATGGTCCTATGGATACAGAATCCATTGGAGGAAGAAGATATTTTCTTACCTTCATTGATGATTTCTCAAGGAAGATATGGATTTATTTGCTGCTCACAAAGGATTAAGTATTCAAGCACTTTCAACAATTCCATACAATGGTGGAAAGGGAGACTAGAGTGCCATTGAAGTGTTTACGTACAGATAATGGTGGTGAGTATATCTCTAAGGAATTCAAGGATTACTGTAGTCAACATAGTACCAGGCATGAAAAGATAGTTCCTGGTACACCTCAACACAATGGCGTTGCTAAGCGAATGAATCGTACCATTGTTAAAAGAGTTAGATCCATGCTCAAAATGGCTAACTTACCTAAGTCATTTTGGGGAGAAGTTGTCAATACTGCTGTCTACCTTATCAACCGACTACCTTCGGCACATTTGGATTTTGATATTCCAGAGAGGGTCTAGACAGGTAGAAATATATCATACTCTCACTTAAGGGTATTTGGCTGCAAGGCATTTATGCATCTTTCTAAACAGTAAAGGCTAAAGCTTGATGATAAATCAGTTCCTTGCACTTTTGTCGGTTATGGAGATGAAGAGTTTGGCTATAGATTATGGGATCCGGTGAAAAAGAAAATTGTATAGAGCCGAGATATTGTATTTTACGAGAAAGACATCATCAGTGAAAGATCTACAAGTGAAAGTGTTATCGATATTACACTAGAGAGCATTCTGTCAGATGATGCCACAGAAAGAAGAATGCATCAATCAAAACAAGATGAAGAAGAAGAGCCAGTTGTGAGGGATCAAGATACGAATAAAGAGGGTATTGAGTAGGGGGAGCCAGAGAACCCCATTCTACTAGAAGAAGAACCTCAATTAAGGAGGTCAATCAGAGAACGCTAACCATCTACAAAATACTCTAATTCTAATTCTATTTTAATCACTGATGAGGGAGAGCCTGAAAGCTTCCAAGATATGCAATCTTGTAAAGATAAAGATTGTTGGATGAAGTACATGCAGGAGGAGATGAATTCTTTAAAGAAGAATGACACGCACGAGCTGGTGAAACTTCCTAAAGGGAAGAGAACACTCAAGAACAAATGGGTGTAAAAGCTAAAGAAAGATGATGGAAACCTAGTGAGATACAAAGATCGATTGGTCGTCAAAGGATTTACTCAAAAGAAAGGTATGGACTTCGATGAGATTTTTTCACTAGTTATGAAAATAAGTTCCATTCGAGCTATGTTAGGTCTTGTAGCCAGCTTGAACCTTGAGTTAGAACAGCTTGATGTAAAGACCGCGTTCTTGCATGGGGATTTTGAAGAAGAAATTTATATGGAACAGCCAGAAGGTTTCAAGGTCAAGGGAAAGGAGGACATGGTTTATCGCCTGAAGAAAAGTTTGTATGGGGTTAAAATAAGCCCCGCGATAATAGTATAAAAAGTTTGATTCCTTCATGGTGAATCAAGGATACAAGAGGAAAGAAGCTGATCCATGTGTATATGTCCAGAAATTCCCTGATGGAAAATTTATCATTCTTCTCTTATATGTTGATGATATGCTAATCGTTAGACCAGATGCCAAAAGGATTAGTAAGTTGAAGTGTGATTTGTCTAAGGCGTTTGACATGAAGGATTTGGGACCGACAAGACAAATTCTTGGAATGGAGATTACTCGAGATCGAAGGTCCAACAGGCTGTGGTTATCATAAGAAAAATATGTTGAACGAGCATTAGAAAGATTCAATATGAAAAATACTAAACTAGTTAGCACTCCACTTGCCGCTCATTTTAAGTTAAGTAAGAAATCCTACCCTTCAACAGAGAAAAATAAAGAAGATATGTCAAATGTTCCATATTCTTCAGAGGTCGGCAGTTTGATGTATGTAATGGTGTGTACGAGACCAGACATTGCTCATGCAGTTGGAGTTGTGAGTAGATTCATGTCAAATCCCCAAAAGACACATTCGTAAGCAGTAAAATGGATCTTCAGATACCTTAGAGGAACTTCAAAGTTATGTTTAACTTTTAGAGTTGAAAAATCTGCACTTGTTGGTTACACAGATGAAGATATGGCTGGTGACCTTGATGAAAGAAAATCTACATCGAGTTTCTTATTTACATTCTCTTGGGGAGCTATTTTATGGTAGTCACGGTTACAAAAGTGTTTTTCGTTATCAATGAAACAGAGTGCGTTGCAGCAGCAGAAGCAGGAAAGGAAATGCTTTGGTTAAAGTGATTCTGTACTGAATTGGGTGTGCAACAAGAAGAATATATAGTTTATTGTGATAGTCAAAGTGCATTAGACTTGAGCAAAAATACTATGTATCATGCATGGACAAAACATATTGATGTAAGGTATCATTGGCTCAGAGTTGCCATTGAAGAAAAGAAGTTCAAGTTGCAGAAGATTCATACAAATAAAAATGCTGCTGATATGCTGATGAAGGTCGTACCATAAGAAAAGTTTGACCAGTACGTTAAGGTAATCAGGATGGAGAATCCTACAACGTAGTCGGGAGGGGGAGATTTATTGAGTTGTGTCCCCTCCTTATTATGAGACCCACTGAAATAATTAAAATAAAAAAAGAAAAGAAAAGAAAATGAAGCCAAAAAGAGGCTGCAGGCAATTCAAACAAAGAGGCCAGAGGCATGTCGGTAGAGGAGTTTTCAAAAAGTGCACAGTAAAATTATTGTGCATAATTCGGCCATACGCGTTTTAAATCCCCTATGAATATAAGAGCTTTTGCTCATTTTATCTGAAGAGCAAGAGAGAAGAAACACAGATTGTGAGCGGACGACGTTTCGCGCAACGGCAGCGGAGCCAGGTCTGTTGGGCCGGCCTCTTTGAGATGATGAGGGAGATTCGTGTGATGTGATTGGAAAATGGTTTTGCATATTTTAATGCTCAAAAGATACGAGATCAAAATCCCGTACTTAAAATAGAGTTGCCACCCAATTCAGCTTAACCGGGAAATTTTTTGTACGATTTTCCCACCGCGTGGTTGGACCATACCTTAAGTAGAGATTCCGAGTTCAGATGATGTTATCTATTTTTCATTGGGCCAAGTTAAGACACTTCATTCTTTTTAATCGGTTTAATCCATCCTATTTGTTTGTGTTTTTGGTTATTTTGTTATTTTTACGTTTATTAGGCAATTGGAACGATGAATAAAATATTTACAGCATCTCAAAAATAAGTGCGGAAAATAAAATAATTACAAGGTTTCTAAGTCCTGTACATTTTTCTATGCAATAAATAAAATATCCGAACGTCTGATACACCTACAGAAAATTGTTAGCACGGATACGGTGTGTTTTATTCACAATATTATAAAGCCTGATTGGATGGCTAAAATGAGATTTGAACAGCGTTTACGGGGAAATTCTATTTTTAACCAAATTTTAGATTTGATCGTTGCTTTAACCTGATTATAAGTGAAAGTGCCGTACATTATGGGGTGGGGTCTGTTTTCAGGAGGTTTTGAACCTCCATCGTTGCACTATATGTCCTAGCTTTGGAAAATAAGCTAGTCTGGGAACAAACGAAAAATAAAATTGATGTCTAGAAAGTCATGCCGTCGATGATACAACTGATGCCGCCGGCGACATGGTTGATGTCGCTGGCGGCATGGTTGATGCCGCCGGCGACATCAATTATGTCGCGGGCGACATCAGTATGCAGACAGGCTACAAGGCTTTCTGAGTACCATAAAGAAAGGGTCCCACAAGAAAGTGAGGTCTTTGGGGAATGTGATGCCACCGGCGGTATTAATGATGTCTCTAGAGACATGGGTGATACCGCCGACGACATCATATGTCTCCGGGGACCTCAATTTCTTGCAGCAGCAGCGGGTAGTAGTAAAAAATGACCGAAAACCCAAAAAATGAATATAAATCAACAAGAATCAGGACAAATCAGTAATATTAATACCAAAGAGCTATGAGACTCAAAATTTTCACCTCGGGCTGGTGAATCCAACTCTTCGTGAACTGAAAAGAAACACCTCTGAGGAGCTTGTAACGATGATTTAGTTGTCAATTTAAGAGTTTTAGGTCTCTAAATCCAATCAAGTTGATTTTAACTTAAAGACCCATTGATTTAAAGCTCACAATCAAAGAGTTCAAAGAAGAAAAATCAGGAAAAATTGATTAGAATCCTTTTTCCTACCTTTTTTAATTTTTATCTCACTAAAATCTATTCTCTCTCAATTTCAGCCGTATTCTCCCAATTTCAGCTCCTAATTTCCACCCCCTAGCTCCCCCTTTTCAATTCAGCCTAAGGTGTGTTTTTTGTAGGCAAATTGGGATGTTTTTCGAGACCTTTTTTACTAATTCCGCCGAAAGTGGCCGAAAGGCTGCCTATGAAGGGACCCGCTTTAGGTCATGCCGTCGGTGATATGGTGATGTCACCGGCGATATGGATGCCTCTAGCATACCAACAAGCAATGGGCCTAAAAGACAAAAAAGTCGTGAAAAGCAGTCAAAAGTGGTTAAAAGTGGATTTAAAGGTATTTTTTTGAATTTTAATTATATTTTAATAGGTATATTTTAATTTAGGTGTAAATCATCGGTTTGAGCTCCTATCGGACGCATTATCAGCCACCCCGAACTGAATTCTACCAAGTATAAAATTCACAAGGAATATTATTTTGGTAATAAAAATTCTAAAGAGAACTTTTATTTTGAGGCATTAAAATCGGGTACAAGTCATCATCGTCTCACGAGAGGGACTGTAAAATCCCGTACTCACAGGCTACCTCTCGGGGGATCACTGCCACCACAGGTCAGTATGATCACACAAAAGAGCAAGGGATAGGAATGATACCTGAGGGATGACTGGCTTGCCCCTTGGTCGGACTTGTGCTTTGTGGAAAGGATGCCCCTTGGTCGGACTTACGCTTTGTGGAAAGGATGCCCCTTGGTCGGACTTACACTTCATGGATTGGTTGTCCTTTGGTCAGACTTATGCTTCATGGATTGGTTGTCCTTTGGTCAGATTTGCGCTTTGCAAAGTGATTGCCCCTTGGTCAGGCTTGCGCTTTATGGAGAAATTGCCCCTTGGTCGGGCTTGAGCTTTGTGGAGAAATTGCCCCTTGGTCGGGCTTGAGCTTTGTGGAGAAATTGCCCCTTGGTCGGGCTTGAGCTTTGTGGAGAAATTGCTCCTTGGTCAGGCTTGAGCTTTGTGGTTTGGTTGCCCCTTGATCGGGCTTAAGCTTTATGGTTTGGTTGCCCCTTGGTCGGGCTTGAGCTTTGTGGAGAAAATGCCCCTTGGTCGGGCTTGAGCTTTGTGGAGAAATTGCCCCTTGGTTGGGCTTGAGCTTTATGGAGAGGGTTGCCCCTTGGTCAGGCTTGAGCTTTATGGTTTGGTTATCATTTGGTCGGACTTAAGCTTTGTAGAGTGTTTATCCTTTAGTCGGACTTACGCTTTATGGATTGGTCATCCTTTGGTCGGGCTCATGCTTTGTGGATTAGTTGCCCCCTGGTCGGGTTTACGTTTTGTGGAGTGATTGCCCTTGGTCGGACTTATGCTTTGTGGAGAGATTATCCTTTGGTCGGACTTATATTTTGTGGAGAGATTGTCCTTTGGTTGGACTTATATTTTACGGGGAGATTGTCCTTTGGTCCGACTTGAGCTTTGTGGGGAGATTGTCCCTTGGTTGGGCTTGAGCTTTGTGGAGAGGTTGCCCCTTGGTCGGGCTTGAGCTTTGTGGAGTGCTTGTCCCTTGGTCAGACTTGCACTTTGTGGAGAGTGGAGTGTAGTTCTAGGTTATGTTATGATTTTAGAGGGGTGAACCCGAAGGGTGATACGTACAGGGTCTGTATCAGGGACCTTCAATTGGTGTTCTGGGATGGACCTAAAGGGTGATACGTACAGAGACTGTATCAGGGACCTTCAGTTGGTGTTCTAAGATGAACCCAAAGGGTGATACGTACAGAGAATGTATCAAGGACCTTCAGTTGACATGTAGCGGTTCATACTGTAATCTCTAGGTAGCGTACAGGATGACCCTATTGGGTTTGTGATTATGGCTTTGTGCAAGTTCTGGAATGTCAGGGCTAGAGCCAGGATTTCGTAGAGGCTAGCTAAAAATTTATGGAGGTAGTTGATGTCGCCAGCGATATTAATGATGTCGCTTGCGGTGTAGAATGATGTCGCTGGTGGCGCGAGTGCCATGTGGCAACTTTGACTGGTGTTTAAGTGCAAAATTGAATTTGAAGGAGTAGATGACGCCAGCGGCATAAATGATATCGCTGACAGTATGAAGTGATGTCGCCGGTGGTATTAGTGCCATGTGGCAGCTTTAACTAGTCAAATAATTTCAAAATTTAAATGTGCGAAGGCAATGTCACCGGCGGCATGGGTGATGTCACTGGCGGTATGGAGTGATGCCGCCGGTTGCATGAGTGCCATGTGGTAGCTTTGACTGGTTAGACAAGTTTAACATTTGAATTGGAGGGAGCGAAGTCGCCAACGGCATGATTGATGTCGTTGGCAGTGTGGAGTGATGCCGCCGGCGGCATGAGTGGGTAGTTTCAGATAAATTAAAACTCCTCGAATTCCATGCGGCAATTTAAAAGGAAGTAAACTCCTTTCTCTTCTTCACATATAGAAACCGTACCCCCCTTCTCCTCTTCTCTAAATTTTCAATTTTTCTTTCCGTCATCTAATCATGAAGAGAATCGCCAAGGCTTTCAGGGGCAAATCTGCTAAGGCTAGGGAGAATCTGCCTGATTCCTCTATTGAAGGGTTGAAAATTCTCTCTGTTCCTGCTGCTTATGGCCTGAAGGAGATGGCCAAGATGTATGGCTACGGGATCAATTCTCCCATCACTAATCTGACCCCAGAGAAGGAAAAGCACCTCTGCTATGTCTAGGTAATCCTGTAAAACCCGAATCTCCTCTTTTTTAGGTTGAGTTTTGATTTGGCCTTAGGCTTGAAATCGTGCTATGATAGGAGTTATAAGTGTGAAATAGACTGATTATAAATTGATGTTACATGCTTTAGGTCCGATTCTTACTATTTTTAGGCTTATTGTTTGATTGATTGTGATTTTTTGTGATTTTGGCATGATGGGTGCGATTTTAGGGAAAACAAGTTCTGCCCGCAAGTAGTGATGTCGCCGGCGACATGAGTGATGTCGCTGGCGGTATTAGTCCTTGCAAAAAGGCCTAAGGAAGTCTAATGTCGCTTCTGTTTGAAGCGATGTCACCGACTATATCATCCATGCTGCCAGGGGTATGGAGTGATGGCACCGGCGATATCGCTTCTAGCAAAAGCGACATCAGCAACTTTGTATCAGGCTCAAATGATGAGAAAATAAGTAGGACTTATCTATTTTATTTTTGATTTTTACAGCCGCACGAGCTGACTTATACCGGAGGGATAGGCACCATCGACGAGTGATGGCACCATATTTTTGAGAATGATCCAGAACTTGCACTCACCATTAATGAGACGGGATTCAAGGAATTTGCCCGAATTATGCCAATGCTAATGCCCAAGCTCTCTCATTCAGCCGTGACAGCCCTTACCGAGAGGTGGTCTCATTTGGGGAAGCAACGATTACGCCCTTCAACGTCGTTGCTATAACGGGGCTTCCCTGGATGGATGAGGTTATTCACTTCAACGCTTATATGCATAAATACCATATCAAGAGGCCAGTGGTGAGGCGAGTGAAGGAGCTGTTCGATTTGAAGCCCGTCTTAGGATGGCTGTCTTATAGTGAGTTGCACCAACACTAGACCCGGGTAGATGTGGTGCCTGATGATGAGAGAGAGGCTTGCGTCCGATCCTTTGTGATTTCCTTGCTCACAGTGTTGTTTTTTTCGATCTCGGGGAGCAAGATTAATTATGGGTTGATATCCGCTGTGGATGACGTGGCGGGTATCGGGAAGAAGAATTGGCCAAGGGCCATCTTGGTACAGATATACCACGGGCTAGATGTGGGCGCCTGTAAGAAGGTGAAAGCCCTTCGCCTCTGTCATCTACTACTCCAGGTATATCTTTTCGAAAGCATTTTTCTTGATTGTGTGCGTCTTATTTATTGTGGGTGCTTTTTGAACTGATTTAATTGTTACTTGTGCAGGCTTGGGCCTTTGAGCATCAGATCCTCCCGCCGATCAAGTTCAAGAAGACCGTGCCACCAGGCTCCCATTTTCTCGCCCGCTGGTGTAGGGGTATTGGCAGGAAGGCCAAGTATCCCACCAAGTATAGGGAGGTCCTAAGGAGCGCGCGATTGAGATCGGTACACGATCTTTGATTTTATCCTTGTTTTTGCACTTAGAATGAAACAAAAAGCGTTTATGAACTTATATTGATCGTTTTAGTTGATTATTGGTACAACTCATTTTGGACCCATTTGACGGGGTGGAGAACCTGCCGGAGTTTGTAAGGGTTAGGAGGGATGTGGATGACCATCGATTCATCATGGAGTGCCCCTTATCTCAGCAGTGGTACTTGGGGGAGCACATTTGAGGCTTGAGGTTTGTCCCGGTCGCCGATACACAGGTGCCCGCTGATCCTCCATGGGGTTTATGGTGGCCTCATCTGGTGATTACATCCGAGGTCGACCAAGCCAACTATATTGACAGGAATAGTCGAGTGACCCCTAGCGTCCCTAGCCTCTACGAGCAGCACTAGCAACACGAACTCCCCTTGTGTCCCCGCATCCACAGGAATGATACGTTTGAGTATCATAATGAGCAAAGGCTGGAGGAGGAGAAAATGTGCCTCAAGGGTATTGTGGATATCGATGAGGAAGAAGATGAGGAAGATAAGGAGCTTGAAGGCGATGTTGGGATCAAGCCTGAGGGGGAGGATGAGGCAGACGCGGATTTAGCAGCGGGAGTACGCCAATGTCCTAAGGGGAGTAGCGCTCTTTTGAGGTATGATTGTGTTTATGTCCATGATTTGCAATAGTTCGAATTCAGAAATGTCGCTTATGTGTGTTTTTCGTGTTTTTCAGGAACCTGCGAGGAAGCGGGGTCGGGATAACCAGAGTCGGATGCAGTACTATGGTGTTCTGGAGGATATAAACTTCGTGGAGGGGTGTTCGGTCAACCCGATGGAAACCACCTTCCTGCTGATGAATTCTCTGGGTGAGTTCCTCTCTAGGAATATAGGCTCGAGCCGGCATGCTCCAATCTTTATGCCAAAAGACACCACTTACGTAAGGCCTGATAATTGTTTTCTTGTTTACCCTTGGATGCGGGTGTCTAATGATTTGCCTTTTAGATTTTTTAGGTGGCACGAAGCCATGTGGAGCAGCTTGTAGAGAATAACTTTGCTCTCCAAGACACGCTTATCGAGCAATCGCTCCTTGTTCAGGTACATTCCTTATTTATGCCTATGTTAAAATAAGATAAGATGCATGCATGGATGCTATGAATGATGTGCATTATTGATTTTTTTCCTTGGCTTACAGGATTTCTTAGCCCTTTCTTTGTCTGATGCCGATGCAGCCCGGCGGAGATATGAGGAGGAGACTGCAGGACTCCGGCGTCGCGTGAGTGACCTTGAGGGTCAGTTGGTCGCTACCTTTCATAAGCGGAGGAGTAAGCAAAATCTGGATAGCGCGCACCCCGGTAGCACCAGTCGTCGGGGAGTGAAGATGTCCGCTGGCTGTCGTGCGTTTACTGCAGTTGAGGAGTCCAGCAGTGTTTCGATGATAGAAGGCAGGGAGGAGGATGAAGATGAGGTTGGTGACTAGCTAGTGAGTCGTAAAGATATTTTATCTCGCCCAGCCGACATTAGCGGGCATGCCTAGCTTTATATATTCATTTTGCTTTTTTATTTCTGCTTGTACCCTTGATACATTAGGGTTTGGATAATTTGGTTTTGTTGTAGGCTAGATGTTTGGGATATTTAAGTGGTTTGCGCCTTCGGGCTTTTTACTAAAAACTGGATTGCTGCTTGAAGAGGCATTGGAAACGTAGTATAGGATTATTTACAGGTTCTGTACAGGTCTGAAACGGTAATATTTCTTCTGATGCCGCCCAAAAAATTAACTCTATGCCGCCCAAAAAATTAACTCTATGCCGCCCAAAAAATTAATTCTATGCCGCTAGCGGTATCATGCATATCGCCAGGTGCATCGCCTCAAAACTGCCTATATCCATGTCGCTGGCTGCATCAACTAATATCGCCCAAAATAATCCATGTCACCAGCGGTATTGCTCTTATTGTCGGTGGTATCAACTTTCCAGAAATATAGATTCGGTCATTTCTTCAAATTCTGCTACGTTGAGCCATACTTAACAGCTATGAGGCTTCCTGCGAAGCCTGGGGAACGCAGATTGGAGGGAACCGGGGAAATTCGGGCTCCAACTTAACTCTATCATTTGTATAGACTGTCCTTTCGAGTTTTTGACCTAATAGACTTATTCCGACTTTTGCATAGACCTAGATGTTTTCAGTCTACCTGGATTTTTTTATGAGCTTGGAGCTTATTTGATTAAGCTTACTTGTGATGTTTCCATCACTTGGTCGCTAGACATTCATACAATAACAAACACAGAGGTTTCAGTACGAAAGATGCTTATATCGAGTGAGTCTAATTTGAGTACAAGATGTTGGCAATCATTTCCATTAATGGAATCCCTCGTGTTAACCAGCCTTTACAGGTTTTTAAGTTAACATCTCACTATTTTTCTCTCGTGCCCTAATTTTTGCCTGAACCGCCCTTTACGGGTTTTCAGTTCAGCAGGCGATATTGACTTATCCCCTAATTTTTGTATGGCCGATTTTGCAAGATATCGACCGTCGGGTGTCACCCTAATTTTTGTCTGATCAGTAAAAGATCGAAAGGCGGGTGATTATCATATTTATTTTTTTGGTGTGCCGCTTTTCTAATTTATTTCTTTTGTTTATACCTAATAATGCTTAAGCCTGTCCTGGTTGACTAGGTCGATAAACTCGCTCTTGCCTGTGCTCGTGACTTTAATAGCCCTGCTTATTTGGTGCCACCTTCGGCCATATGATAGCCTTGTTGATTTGATCTGAAGCTTTTTATTAACACCGATTTCGGAAGGTCTCAGACATTTCAGCGTCGGGTCTATGACTCTTGCTGAGGGCGTTGGATATCTGATTTACCGTTGTATGCTTGGTTGTGCCTTTGCAGACTCTCTAAGGTCCTTAGTGTCCGTTCGGTTTTTTTTCTTAGATCACCCGATTCATTCTGACCTTTAAAGTTATATCGGGTAAACTTGCATTAATTCAGTGCCTTGTAAGGAGTTTAGTTTATGGGAGTTTCAGTGATTACGCAGAGCCTTCTTGATTGGTTCGGTTTCCGTTCTGATTGCTATTCTGATTGCTCCAACCTTTCCTGGTTAGGCCTGAATTTGCCCCTTGTACCGGTGGTAGAGGATTTTGACCAAGTAGTATTTGGTTTGGGGGCCTTTTACTTGGTGCCTTTGAAAGGTGAAGTGGTAGTTTGTTTTGTTGGTTTATTTGGTAAGCTGATCGCAACATCAGTTGTGCGCTCATCTTTATGGCTTGTGGGATGAAGGTGCTTGCCCTCATACTCGATGCTCTAGGGGGTGGTTGCCCCTGATCTTTGTTGGTCGAGGGGTTTGATGCGGGTTAATTTGTGTTAGGTGAAGATGTGTTTCTCTACGAATTTGGTCATTTTCCTTGGTGGTTACATTGGTCCGAGATTTGGGTACGGTGTTTATTTGATGGAGGTTGGGCTTCATCAGTCGTTGGTAGGTGGCTGTACGTCGTGATTTTCCATTTTAGGGGACCAATTGATACTTCTTTGGTAGCTTGAAGGTGTACCATTGCGTGGTTGCTGAGGTAATTCTGGAAGAGACCCGTGGTGTTCAACAATCTGACTATTGATCTGGGGACCAAGCAAAATCATTATCACGGTCTTTAAGCACTTTATTATCTCATATGTGTTTGACAGGAGTTAAATTATTGGATTTGATTACCATATAAGAGCCTTCATTTATACTCAAATTAATTTCATACAGTAAAATATCCTGAATACTGGAAGCATCATGCGTATGTTCATATGAATAAGTGGACCAAAAGGTAGAGACACAAGTAAGAAAAATAGAAGTTATTCATGGAGCTCAAAGTTTGGTACCTAAAAAGTCTGAACTCTAAGGATTGCAAGTCAAGGATTTTCATCCTCCATAGGCGGAGGGTCTTCAATGTTGATGTTAGTGGCGAGCTGAGTCTCATTGTGCTTAGTACTTGGACGAGGTGCATCTCACTTGACTTGGCTCCTCGGTGAGGACCTCGGTGAACTGCCTCATGGCCTTGATTACCGGATCCTTTATTCCATTTTTACCAAGCTTCTTTGCTAAGGCTGTCATGGCTTTGATCATGGTGGTCAAAACCTCCTTGGCTCCTTCATCGATTGACTCTTCGTTCTTGCTGTCGGAGCGAGACTTTCCCTTACCATTGGAGTAGATGGCCTTGATGAGATCTTGCGGCGCATTCCCTTGTTCAGGAAAGCCAGGATTAACCGTCCGTATCTGGTCACCAAACTCTGGTAAGGGGATGGGTGCTCTTTTAGGGTCAATAATCTTCTTATCCTTTACCAGACATTGGATGGTGCGAACTAAAGTTCTACATTGATTAGTGTGGTGACCTGACAGCATGTGATATCCGTAAAAGCCTTTTCCTTTGCAAAGAGGTTTAAGAATGCTAGCTTCCCTTAATTAGGTGAAGATTACATTAAGCCGCAGTTTCTATAGATTTGTGCTACACTTAAGACCATTGTTTGGCTGAATAGTGGCAGCTGGTGCCAATTTCTGAGAGGTCTCTTGGTCCACCATGATTTGAGGTGGAGGTATGAGTGAGTCAGTGTTTTGGAAGACTTGGTTCCCCTCTTTCTGATTGCAGCCTGCTGTCACCAATTGACACAAGGAGGCTTCAACTTTATATTGCATGACTTGGTCGTACAAAAGAGGTGTCGGGGTAGTGGGGGTCTTAAACTATGATGGAACAACCAACGTTGGAGGTAAGATGTCACAGAATGATGGAAGAATTGGACTCTGGGTTCCTTCCCTTTGTCCGGGATAAGCGGTTGGCGGTGATTGCCAGAGAGTATTAATATCAGGTCTCATGCCCGGAGATCGCATGACCTGGTCGAAGTTCTGACTTTCTAGGGCTTTTTTGATGGATATCCGTACTAGTTCCCGGATGTTGTTTCGGAATTAATCCGAGCTCAGAAACTATATGATAGAGGCGGTGATCTCTGACCCAAGAGACGGAGGGTGAACAGCTATTTCTGAGGTGGGGGGAGAACCAGTCTGTTCTCTAGGCGAGGCAGAGTTGTTATCGCGAGAAAGAGACATGTGAAGGTTTGAATTTGGGAGGAAGACTGTTTAGGATCATGAACCATGGGTCAGGCCATGAATGGGTTATAAATGGTATGGATGGTATGTATGCTTTTTATTTTCGGAAGCAGTGCGTGATACGTATGGCTACGCATAGATGTGGTTAGAGGTGATGGCTTATCCCTCCAACATATGTGGGACTTTAGTATCTCACGTCATACATAATGATATGTGGTGACGTAACGGAGGTACAAGAGAAGTCCTACGTATGCTGCTAAACTTCTTCTATAGGCAGAAGTAGTAAGGGAAGTTGATTCATTTTTTGGCTCTTGAAGCTGATGCATGGGGGTGCATGATCACAGAGTACATAGCACATAAATCGTCCCTCTTCCAACCTTATGACTCCCGCGTAATGCTTCTTTGGAAGGATGGAGTTTGGCTTCTTCACCGGTAATGGCGAAAGAAGCACATCCCAATTATTTTATTTATTCTAGTGACCCTAAGGGAATGATGTGCTAAGGCTTTTTCTAGCGTGGCTTTGGTATAGGGTTGTTGATGTAGAAGGTTCTCGTTTACCTTGATTCCACGTTTACTCAACCACTCCCCAAATAGGTGTGATTGCAGGAGTTTATGTGTTGGTTAAAATGAGTGATCCACCCACTAGGCATCCTCAATTCCAACAGGGTATGAGTGACACTTTCGTGAGCTTCTCGGGTAAAATGGGGCACCTAAAGATTACCGAACTATCTACATGCGTAAGGATAAAACATCATAAGAAAGAATCAAGTTTTAATCTGGCCAATTATTTTAATACATCATCAAAATCTTGCAAACTTTATGAAAAGATAAGTTCAAGAGATCATCCACAGTAGAGTCGCCACTGTGAGCGGACGACGTTTCGTGCAACGGCAGCGGAGCCGGGCCGGTTGTGCCGACCTCTTTGAGATGACGGGGGATATGCGTGTGATGTGATTGGAAAATGGTTTTGCATATTTTAATGCTCAAAAGATGCGAGATCGAAATCTCGTACTTAAAACAGAGTCGCCACCCAGTTCAGCTTAACCGAGAAATTTTTGGTACGATTTTTCCACCGAGTGGTTGGACCATACCTTAAGTAGAGATTCTGAGTTCGGATGATATTATCAATTTTTCATTGGGCCAAGTTAAGACACTTCATTTTTTTTAATCGGTTTAATCCATCCTATTTATTTATGTTTTCGGTTATTTTGTTATTTTCGTGTTCATTAGGCAATTGGAACAATGAATAAAATATTTACAGCAGTTCGAAAATAAGTGCGGAAAATAAAATTATTACAAGGTTTCTAAATCCTGTACATTTTTTTATGCAATAAATAAAATATCCGAACGTCTGATATACCTGCAGAAAATTGTTAGCACGGATACGGTGTGTTTTATTCACAATATTATAAAGCCCGATTGGATGGCTAAAATGAGATTTGAACGACGTTTGTGGGGAAATTCTGTTTTTAACCAAATTTCAGATTCGATCATTGCTTTAACCGGATTATAAGTGAAACTGCCACATGTTATGGGGTAGGGTTTATTTTCAGGAGGTTTGGAACCTCCATCGTTGCACTATATGTCCTAGCTTTGGAAAATAAGCTAGTCCGGGAACAAACGAAAAATAAAATAGTTGTCCAGAAAGTCATGCCGCCGAAGATGCAACTGATGTCGCCGGCGACATGGTTGATGTCGCTGGCGGCATGGCTGATGCAGCCGGCGACATCAATTATGTCGCGGGCGACATCAGTATGCAGACAAGCTATAAAGCTTTTTGAGTACCATAAAGAAAGGGTCCCATAAAAAAGTGAGGTCTTTGGGGAATGTGATGCCACCGGCGGTATCAGTGATGTCTTTGGCGACATGGGTGATACTGCCGGCGACATCATATGTCTCTGGCGACCTCAATTTCTTGCAGCAGCAGCGGGTAGCAGTAAAAAATGACTGAAAACCCAAAAAATGAATACAAATCAACAAGAATCTAGACAAATCAGTAATATTAATGCCAAAGAGCTATGAGACTCAGAATTTTCACCTCGGGCTGGTGAATCCAACTCTTCGTGAACTGAAAAGAAACACCTCCGGGGAGCTTGTAACGATGATTTAGTTGTCAATTTAAGAGTTTTAGGTCTCTAAATCCTATCAAGTTGATTTTAACTTAAAGACCCATTGATTTTAAGCTCACAATCTGAGAGTTTAAAGAAGAAAAACCTGGAAAAATGGATTAGAATCCTTTTTCCTATCTTTCTAATTTTTATCTCACTGAAATCTATTCTTTCTCAATTTCAGCCTTATTCTCCCAATTTCAGCTCCTAATTTCCACCCCCTAGCTCCCCCTTTTCAATTCAGCCTAAGGTGTGTTTTTTAGGCAAATTGGGATGTTTTTCGAGACCTTTTTGACTAATTTCGCCGAAAGTGGCCGAAAGGCTGTATGTGAAGGGACCCGCTTTAGGTCATGCCGTCGGCGACATGGTGATGTCGCCGGCGATATGGTGATGCCGCCGGCGGCATGGCTGATGCCGCTGGTGGCATCAGCCTCCGGCATACCGACAGCCAACGGGCCCAAAAGCCTAAAAAGTCGTGAAAAGCATTTAAAAGTGGTCAAAAGTGGGTCAAAAGGCATCTTTTTGAATTTTAATTATATTTTAGTGGGTATATTTTAATTTGGGTGTAAATCATCGGTTTAAGCTCCTATCGGACGCGTTATCGGCCACGGCGAACTGGATTCTACCAAGTATAAAATTCATGAGGAATATTATTTTGGTAATAAAAATTCTAAAGAGAACTTTTATTTCGAGGCATTAAAATCGGGTACACGTCATCATCGTCTCTCGAGAGGGACTGCAAAATCCCGTGCTCACACAGATAAAAATATAATCCGTGCAGAGCGACTTAGGAAAAGGGTTCCTAAGAGTTGGGTAAGAGAGAAAACAGTGAGATTTTGAGAAACACTTGTATGCCACTATTTTGTAATCTCTTGGTATACCTACTATTATTTTATAATAGAAAATTATTCAGAATTTGTCCCGTAATTTTTCCTAATTCATTTGAGATTTTCACATAAAAATCTACGTGCCTTTTATTTTACTGCTATTATTTTTCTCGTATTTATTATTAGGCCTAACACGGCCTGCGAACAGGTCTAATTACAATTAGAGTTGGTCTTGTTAATATGATTGTTAACTTTGACACATTTTTATTAGTTAAGAGTAGTGTACTCACATCTTACTCTATAATTTTTCATGTATAATATAAAGTTTTCTAATGCATGTGTCATGTTATCTCATGTGCAATACGGGTATAGTTTTTGCACTTCAAAATATATGAAAGAGTGATCTCAATGTGTTTCGTTATTAACAACTGAAGTAGAGTACGTTGCAGCAGTAAAAATAAAAAAGAAAATGCTTTGGTTAAAGTGATTCTGTACCGAATTAGGTGTGTAACAAGAAGAATATTATTTAATAAGAATCATTTGATTAGTTTTGTATATTTAATGAGAACGCTCGTTTTTCTCTAACTCCGTGATTTGCCATTTCCTTCTTAATTCAAACTTTTTTTTGTGATCTTATACTTAGCAATTTGTAATATTTTTTCATGTTTGCTTTTTTGTAATTATATTTGGTATTGTTTAAAATTGTATCTCGTTGTTTTGTATTATTTTTATGTTAATCACACATGTATTATCATTGTATTTAATGTATATTGACTATGTAGCAGTATATGGACAATTTAGTAATGTGTTTCAAATTTTCAATCACATTATATGCTTGTCACAAAAAAACACACATAAAAATGCAAAAGAAAAACACAGATACATAACCACGTATAAAAATTGTAGTAAACGCAAAAACTATATTCCAAAAAATTTAAATTCAATGTTTTATTATAGTACTGCCAAGAAGGGATCGAAAGCTAGATTGTTAGTTTGAAAATGTCGTATGAATTAGTCCTTCTATATTTTTTAACTCGTCTTCCTACAAGTTTCACGCTTGTTAATAAATTTATTTATTAAGGATACAAAAATACTAGTTTATTCTTGTATCTCAAATTAATGCCTTAATTTTTTAACCCAAGTACAATTAATATTAAGGACATAGTTGGAAAATAATGTAAATGACAAGTATTTTGATAACCCAATTTTAAGACATAATGTCTATTTTAAAAAGATGGAGGGAGTAACTCATCGTATTTTCATTATAATTTTTCAATTAATTACCATCTAAATCTCCCCAGGGTATGAATTTATAAAGAATTAAAAATATATTTGTTTGAATGAAAATATTCTTTGTAAATATTTTTTATAAATACATCCTTACAATAGTATAAGCGGGGCAAATGAAGACGAAAGAACGACCATTTAATTGCTAAAATAAGTTAATTAACTTTATAGAGGGTGAAGAGTTCAATAGACTTCCACCAAACTTTGAAGTGGCCTTTTCTCGTTAAGAGAAGTCGCTTCATCTGTTCATAGTAATATTCAATTATACTCATGATTAAATCGAATTTTATGAACAAGCTAAAAAGGTTAAAAATATACTGTAAAAATTATACATTTAAAATTAAAATGTAAAATTGAGAATCTTAAATATACTGAATTAATAAAAAAAGTTAAACACCTTTATTTTGTAGGTATGTTCATGAGTATCTTTATTAAGATATTCTTTTTTAGAGCTTAATTATAGTTAATATTTCTTACTCCTCATAAAATGATTACACTATATTTTATGGGAATCGAGCTGAAGTTAAACATCTTCGTAGCAACTTTATTCTAGCAATTTTAGAAATTGACGTGGTGCATCATGGATAAAAGTAAATGATTATTTCTCTCTCATTAACGTAAAGAGCTTGTAATTAAGTGGGATTATAATGTGATCTTAAATCATGTCTATTAAGAACGAAATACGTTTCCAGACCATACGGCAAAATTTGCGGCCAACCTAGGTTTTATGTGTTGGAGTGACTGGTGTGACGACGGTTTTATTGATATCATATCATATTAGTAAAAATTTTCTGGCGATAAGTAAAAGCTTTGCAAAGATCTAGAAAACGTTGCAATAGCCACTAAAAATCGTAAATAATATATTTTCTTTGCCAAAACCCTTATGACAACACACATAAGCGTTGTAATAGCCACTAGAAATCATAAATAATATATATTCATAAAAAATAAAAAATCAGTAAAACCATCAATTATATAGGTAATACTACGTATCACTGATTTTATCGGTATGAGGACCGATCCAATATTGTGACAATTCTGGTTTTTTCTATTTTGCTTCCAGATGTAGCAAGTGTTTGTTTCCTTCCTTTGTATTATATATGTGTTTTTGTCTCTCTCTATCAAAAAATGTTAATTAACTTGATTAAAATTAATTTGGAAAATTTTATTTTGTATGAAAATATATAATCAAAGCATTCAAATAAATATATATACTCTCCTCTAATCATCTTTCGATTAAATATATGAGGCTCAACTAGTTTTTGACCAATTATAACAATAGAAAACTGACTAAACCAGGTTTCAGTTCCAGAAAAATCCAGTCTGATGGTTTGTTTTTCAAACCATGCTTACCATTACATTGCTTTGTTTTCTATTTAGTTAATCATGAATAATTATAACCATTTTGATTACAAATTTACGAGATATTTAGATATGAACAGTTATTCAGGTACAGCCTGATAAATCTACTTAATTAAGTTATTTATTCTTGCAACAGATAGAACACGGTAATGAGAAAAATAATAATGGCAGAAACTCTAGTTTGAGATTAATTTACAATTTTCGATCTTATTATGTCGAAAGATAAAAAATGTATGTAATTAAATTAATAAACTTAATAAGTATATCTAAAATTTTTAATTAACTTGGAATACGAGTAGAAGACTGACATTTGTACGTCAAACTCAACAATTTTTTTAATTAGCCATCCATATATACTATTAATTCATGAAAATCACAACACTAATTATATAACATGAGTCGGTTATGCTATTTAATCGCTATTATATTTTTCAATCTTTTTTAAACACGAAAGAAAACATTAATTATTAATTTAACTATGATTAAATATGGGATTATGCGCTACTATAAAAAGAATAAGGGTTTATATTATGCTTTTAAATTCTGAAATAAGTAATTTTTTTTTTAATTACAGGCGGAGGTCGCTGGGGCTCAATTTTATTAAATAAAAGAATAGAAACAAAGAAAGTAAAAAATAAAAAAACAACAAACAACAATATAGGCAATAGAGGAGTACTATCAAATAGGAGAGTACTTCAGAGAAGGTTTGAGCTCCCGTTTAACTTGTTCTTTGCGCTCCAGTTTACCTCGAACAGATAACTTTTCTTTTCATGGATATCGTGGATAGAATCTCCCTCATCTATCTCACGCCCACTCCAAAAGCTTTCATAAGAAGAAGTTGAAAACTCTTGCCTAACAGGTGTTACGTGCTTGGCATTGTTTTTTAGTCTTGCTTCTTCTCTTTCCGCAGAGTCCGCGTAAGAGTCCGAGACACCTCTCTCAGGTTGTGAGTAATCTGAGGCAGAGTCCTCTTGTTCAACCTCATCCGAAGTATTATCAGAAACATCAGTAAAATGACCATCGATCTGCTTGTGAACTTCAAATACCTTATCTTCGAGATCCGCAACTAAGTTGGCTACCTCCAAAGTATTAATTTGGTCAGTATTAACCGCAACTACCATGTTATCAGCATTCCCAAATTCAGGGCTATGTCGATTAGCCGACTCTTGAGCCGCCTCAGAATTTCCCTGCTTCTTTTCAAACACCTCATTAGCCGCAGCCTCAATAACTGCATTAGTCGCAGCCTCAATTGCCTCAGTAACCAATGTTTCAATATCAATTCTGTCAACATTTGTAATAGGGACATCCCTAGATACCGTAGGTTTATCAATCCACCTAGGGGCACCGAATTCGCTACTGGACATCTTCCAGCTCTACTATACTAGCCCCTTGTAGTTTTGGAGCTGCATGATCTTCATGGCTGGCCGTTCCAGAATCCTGATTGTGAGCTACCCTCACGTTTCCACCCTCCGCTGGGAGTTTCTTGGACATTCCTTCTACATTCTTACCCTTCTTGTTGTGCCTACAGTCATTCCAGGAATGCCCTATCGTCGAGTAAATTTTACAGAACTTCTAGATATTTTCATATTCCATATTGATCATATTCACTTTCCTTCACGTTCAACCCCAACAGTCTCAGGCAACGTATTTAGCATATCAATATTAACTAAGAAATTCTGGAATAAGTAATTATTCTAACTATATAAATCAACAATTAATCAATTATTATACAATTGTTTAGTTTTCTTAGCCAGTTTGATGAGCTTATGGAAAAATGTTAGGACACATTAATTATAATCAAGATAACATGTATTAATTTATTTATTTTCTTTCTTTACCTTATCATAACAACTCCTATAGTATAGAAGTTCACATTTTTTATATGAAAAGAAAGTATGTAATACAGTTTGCAGAAAGCATGCGCCACAAAAGGTAAACATAATATTATTTTCTATACATATTTACAAATAAATAGTACACTTTTTTTCTTTTCTCATCTGCTTCATCATCCGAGCTTTGTTCCGATTACATTCAGATCCGATCCGATTTCTACACCTGACAACGGTAGGTGAGTTTTTCAATAAGAATTTTCTGCATTTAATTTTACAGCTAAATGGTCCCAATAAAAGAGAAAAATGGGACTGTAGGCTGTATATATAACCAATAGAAACAAACAATGGTTCAATAAATATAGAGAAACATAAACTAAGGAGTACATAACAAGAAAAAAAAGACACAATACAACCTTAAATTCAAACATTTAAGGAGGTGATATATATGTTAATGCCTACCAATCCTTTGATATAGAAAAAAATATTCTTCAAATATTTTCTGCTTTTTGCATTTATAGGATCCAAATTTAAACATTTTAAATCCATCGTAAATATAGTAAAAAGTGTGTGAAAAGTCGTTTTTTCCCAACCTCAAAGTACTCATTTGCTTTTAGAATAAACTATTACTTTATAAGTAATTAAACGAAAAGTATTCTGAAAAAAGTAATTAAATAAAAAATATAAGGTATAGATTATGGTTATTTTATTTTATAAAGTAAAAATTATTTTATCTTTATTATAATTAGGTTAAAATATCATTCACTCGTTTAATATTGAAGAAGGTAAAGTAAAATATACTTCAAGTAATCATAAAATATCCCAAAACGAAATTTAAATTGACAACTGAAATAAAATATTTTGATAAACTATTATATAATATGAATTTTTAAAGATAGAAATTGATTATCAATTATTTCGTCATGTCCATGGAGTTTCCAATCTTCCAATATATGTAGAAATTTCGCCCGTGCTTCTTAAATCCTTTATAACAATTAATCAATAATGATAGTAGTAATAACAATAATAAAAAATAATAATAATGTCAACGGAGGAGAGAAAAAAAGAAGGGTAAAGCAAATGAATTATACAAAAGTCAACAGTTTTTTAAATAAGTCAATCTTTCTGTGATACAGAATAGACATAAAATATTGGGCAATGTCAAACCCCAATTATTTTACTTTAATTAAACTTATTGTTGAACATAGTATTCATTTTTATACGAGGGATATACCGATAATATATATTTGGGTGAACTTTAGAACATGCAACGTAGTTTGATCGTTTTATAAAAAAGTTTTTGTAAAATTTTTTCTTTTAAATGGATGTCTGAGGTTTTAAAAGTTAGTAAAAACATATTTCTTAAAATTTTAAAATCACATTTGGAAAGATAATCTTGTTCATTTGAAGTGAAATTTTGTAGTTTTATTTAATAAAATACAATACGCATTATTATAAATGTTAAATTTTATTAAGAATTACAAATATTTATATTAATTAAAAATTGACGATAACTTTAAAAATCGTAATAAAATCAAAAATTTCTGAAACTTACTCAAATCTTGATAAATAATTCACAGATAATATAGTTAAAATATAAAAATATTGAATTTATTAAAATAGTTGGTATAGCATTAATAAAAAAGCTAATTTTCAAAAACATACTTTGTGGTTAATATGTTTTTGCCAATTTTTGAAACTACAGGCACCCATTTAAAATAAAAAATTTCACAAGAACCATTTTATAAAATGAACAAATCATATGACATGTTTTTTAAGTTTACACTAAATATTTTTTGGTTGGGATGGGTTTAATAGATTGTTACATTAATGGAAACGTGAAATTTATTTTGGTATTAATCATGAAAATTTTATCAATTACTAATGACTAGAGGAGTCAAAGAAGCAGCCCAAACGTCGCTTTTCTTGTTTGAGCTGGCTTTTAGCAAGTACCCCATTTTATAAATTTTACTAATACCGTCATAATTAAAATCTAAATTATCCGTTTGTATGAGATACTACATGAAATACAACCAAAAAAATCATTTAAAATTACCGACAAGAGACAACTAATTTATTCAATTCATTATAATTAACATTTTTGTGTTTTCACTTATTTAATAGAAATCATATACACAATTGTTTTATAAGTAACGAAGTAACTATTCTCAAAAAGCAATTCCTTTGTTAGACTATAGGAAGAAGAAGACAGAAGCCAAATATGATGTTGGGACTTGCTCAATATGAAGCAAAACTGTAATGAAGGAGTGGTGTTGGTTTGTGAAAAACTAATAACAAGTACAATCATTTTTCTCTACAAATAATAATATTTTAATATTATTATATTAATTTCTTTACATCATTTCTATTATATTTAACTAAAAAATAATTAAAAATTAAAATTACAAAAAGAATTAATATTATAATAGATTCCCTAAAATGGGATTCCCCATTTTGGGAACCTACCATACGGGGAACAATTATAAATGCCCTAAGGCTCTGTTTTTTTCAACTTATAAGCAGCAATACTGAACTGAACTAATAAGTACTTATTTCAGTGTAAATTTATATGTATGCAGTACTAATAACTACTGAACAGTACTGAACTGATCTGAATGAATTATAAGTTGAAAAGAATAGGACCCGAGACCTGAACAATATCATGCGTTGTAGGATTTTTTTTTATATAAAAACATTTCATGTCTTCCATTTTTTGCGTTTTATCTAAATATTTATTTTGAGGGGTTATGCCTACCATCCAATGATGAAGTACACAAGTGTAGAAGCCCTAATTCATGATAATATCAATCAAAAAATCAGATGATTATACACTCGACCACTCCTGTTCTACAATTACGAGCCAGCAATATACAAGAGGCACACCTATTCACAATTTATGGTGGTAGTTTGAAATTACGTGTTACAACCGATGTTTTAAAAAAGCGCCAAGAGCTAGTTGTGCAAGCAAGGTCGCTAAAGCCTAGGCACGAGATAATCGAGACCTAGTTGGAGACTAGTCAGATTTGTGTTTTCTATTTTTTTTAAGTAATTACTAATTTACTGTTATATTAAAATTATAAATTCAATTAAAACCTTGTAAGTGTTTTGAAAATCCCACCCGGACATCACTTGGGTTGATTTTTTTTAATAATTATGAATTTTTTAAAAAGACTAGGTATTGAACCTAAGACCACCCACCACTACACTGAGTGGTGTAACAATTAAACTACACCCAATTGATCATCACTTGGGTTGATTTTTAAAACAAAAGCAAAATGTTATTTAAAAAACTATTTTTTAATTAAAAAATGGCTGCCTATGTTCACCTTGGACCGCATTAATCGGTAAAATGCCTAAACCCGCCTCGACCGTCAAATCCATGCTGTATTTCGAAAATCTCGTCATAGTCATAGTAGTATTTCGAGACCAGGATTTCCGGGTCTTCAGAAAAACTTCATTTCTTATCCACCCTCCAAATTTTACTTTTCAACTCAAATTTTGCATAGGAACTCAACGAGAACAGACAATGTACAAAAATACATACTAGGTATTCAACTTCAAGCACGATATAATTAAATAGCATCCATACAGAATCAATTAGACACAGAACATAACCAAATACAAGCGCTGACAAGAAAAATGGCCTCGGGGAAAACGATAGTGCTCCATTTTCTAATATTCCAGATTCACTAACCAAGATGAAAGAGCTTGGTGAGTTGCACGTGAAGTTTGCCAAACCCTAAAAACAGACACCAAAGATGCAAACCCACACAGACACAAGACCAGCAACAACCTTAATCTAGAGCATAACGCAATCTAGGAAAAAAAATAGAGTACCATGTACAATGTCTGGTTGTTTATTATCAATCAAGTTCACTTCACCTGAATCATCAGATTTCATGCTGATCATTTCGGGCGGAATTCCAACTATGAGACAGGCGGCAGAATCACAAGAACGTCAAGCTTAATTTACGAGAACAAATAGTGGTGTCTCTCCTAACCGATCCCGACCCTGAAACAAATAAATGCAACAGTTTGAAGCTAAAGAAAAGGTATGCTCAAATATTACAACTAGAGACAAAATCGATGTGCAAAACTAAGAGATGTGAATGAGAGAATAGAGTCCGATAAGCATTATCGAGCCATAAAGGCTAGGGCCACTAATAATGTAGAATGTCAGGCTCAGCAAAGCAAGCATAGGCGCCAGAATGGTGACAAGGTCTGCTATAAGGCTGACAATGACATGGACTTTTTTGGAACAGTCAGCTGGCATTAAGAGTTCATGTTTTGTCAGTAATTGACTGATTCTTTATTTAAAAACAAACACAAGAATTGGCATTGTTTATATAGCTGGTAACTTCACCCACCATAGCCAGGTGGGCGACCCGAGTCGAATTTGTACGTAGCTGGAGCAAAGCTATGGTGAACCAGATAGGCAACAAAAAAAAAGGTTAACAATGCCAGTCTTCAAAACTTAAAACTGATTGATTAGCGGAAAATGCTGAAAGTTGCACGGAGTATATGTCCATGAGGCATGAAATGTGTCGTCATTTTTATTCCTTACAAGGACAGGGTTAACAAGATAACCACATGTCCACATTGATGACAACAAGTACCAATAACTGATAATTTTTAACTAATTCAAGTGGAAACTATTTCAAAAAGAGGAAAACAATTCAGTTTTCTTTCAGAAGTGTACAGAGTCAAAAATAAAAAATTAGAATAGTTGAAAAGAAAAAACAAAATGCAGTATTAAATTTTGAACAACCATATTAGTGGTTACCAGTAGCATGGATGTTTGCTTGACATAACTTGACAATGAATAAACATACCTTAAGCTCAGGCAATTCGATAACACAGGCACATTCTACAACATGTACCCCAACACGCTCTGCAAAGGAAAAGAGATGCGTTATTTTACTGAATTAATTTAGAAGGTATTAGTTAATGACAATTGATAAGAAAGTACAAACAACAATACATGTTTCAGGAAACAGTTTTGTAACATACAAGGCCACAATTATGCTTAGAGTTGTATTACAAAACAAGATTTTTATCCATTAAAAGAATAACACTTTCATATGAACAGGATCACACTCCTCAGATGTCTTATGCAGAATTCATTATGTATCATATAACTACAAAATGATTATAAAGACAAAACGTATAGAAATTTAAATCTAAAAATACATCTGAGTTCAAAATTTAAACTGTACCAAGTAGTTTGATTGCGGCACATAATGTTCCACCAGTTGCAATCAGATCATCAATAACTAAAGCACGTTCTCCTGCTTGTACAGCACCTACATGCATCTCCATTTTGTCTGTTCCATATTCCAATGAATACTCCTCTGATATAACCTCCCCTAGTAACAACATCAAACATGAACACTAAATCAAAGAGAGATTGCATTATTCGTAAATATTAAAAAAATAAAGAAGTTGACTTTAGCATATATTACCAATCATGTCATTATAAATTTGTCATAATAAACTAGATAGTAACAATTCTAGCACCACTATTCAGGATTATTTCCGATTCAGAAAGACTCCAAGAAAGCTAACTAACTGAAAAGGTAAGTTCAGGTGCGAAAAAAGCATACCAGGCAACTTATTAGGTTTCCTCATGGGGACAAACTTTGCGCCAATAGCCAATGCAATAGGAGGGCCAAATATGAAGCCTCTTGCTTCAACACCTAGATATGGAATCAACATCAAAACAAAAAAATAGATACACACACAACAAAAAAAATGAAACGCGAGAAATCATTTGAAGCAAAACTAGAGAATTTATATTATGTCAACTAGTTAAGAATCCTGTTCAATTCTGGATTGTTTTCCGAATTTCCAGGGTAAGAGAAAACAATGCAGTTTGCTTCTAACATATCCAGGTCTGCAAAACCATGTCCAAATTATTAGCCAGTTTGACGTGACACATATCACCATACTTTTCAATTTGATAGGGAAACTTATTTATTTTTAAAAGAATTGAGAAACTGCGACTTACATGCAGTAATACAGTGCCTTTATTGCAATACTAGTACAGCTCTCTACAATGAATATGTTGCGAGTTGCAAGCACATGTTATAACTCTGTAATGAGCATGTGTGTTTCTCTCAAACAACTAAAGACGCAAAAACAAGCATTGTACTCGGAAGAGAAAATCAGCAATTCAAAATGCAAATCAAGCATTGTAGTAATAATGTAATGAAAGAAACTAAGTAGATAAAAATCAATCTAAACTGATGGTGAAAGAGACAGTACCAGCTATGATGAGCTTTTAAGTAAGCATTTTACAAATCTTTTTTGAAAACTGATAGAATTAACTAATTAAAGTATCTATTTTCTTTATATACTTATAGTCTCTTCAATGACTTCTGCAACCATCAATTACAAAACAAAAATGTAATCGAAGGACTGAACAGAGGTCCTGCTAGTCCTTTCCTAGTAAGCAATTGATGCAGACCGAGAAAATGAACCTAAAAGGAAATTAACCTGCAACAACAGAGATATCCTTCCCCTTGTATCTTTCCACAAACAAATCTATCGTGTCCTTAAACGCCTTTGTATCAAGCAGCAACGTCGTTATATCCTGAAACATAATCCCTAATTGCAAAACCATAACAAATCAGAAACACCTCAGAGAAGTATAAACAAAGCTTTAACTGCTACTGAAATTTAATCCAACAAAAAAAAAAATCAAAACAAAACTAAGGCTCAATAAAGAATCCAATAAAAACAAACCTGGTTTAGGAAAGTCAGGGATGACTCTAATTGAAGAAGTGATCCCCTCAATACGAGGATCTCTAACGTCTTGAGCTGCCATTATCGGATTTAGCACAGACTGAGAGTCTCTTCCTGCTCAACACAGACAGTACAAAACGAGTGAGAGGGAGAGGAAAGGGAAAGAGCAAATATTGTGTCGACGCGTAGACCTAACAAAAAACAAAGGTAAAAAAGTGACCAATTAAAAACTTTGTTTAGACGAAGTTGCCCATGCCAAAATATCTTTGACAAATAAAAAATTAACGCCGGTAACAGGGAAACTAACCGCCGCCGCCGGCACACAGGAAAGAGGGGAGAATGGGAGAAGAAAGAGAGCGAAATTTTCCGACCGAAACGGAGGGAGGAAAAGGGAGTTGGTGAGAGGAAAAGGAAATGGGATGAAGAAGAAACAGAGATTTGATCATGATTTTGACTATTTAGTCCTCACAGTTGGATTTGGTGGCCTTTGGTGAAGATGCTTAATTCTGATGCTTATTTGGTAAGTAGGTGTAGGATAATCCTAAAGTATCTAAATCATAATCCACACTGCATTACTGCGTCATTTGCCATGTATCACGCTATTAATGAAATGATTAATATATTTGATTTATGAAATATGCAATTCTAAGTATGGATATACATAAAAAAAAAAGAATATAAATTTAATTATATTGTATTAACTTTGATTCATGAAACGTGCCATTTTAAGTATTGATATACATGAAATTAAATACATCATTTTATTTTTTATAAAATACTCGTTACTTTTACACTTTTTCATCATAAAATAAATAGTGATTATTTTAATTTAATAATAAAAAATAAAGTAATGATTAAATAAAATAATTATAAAATATGGCTAAAAAAAGATATAAATTTAATTATATTGTATTAACTTTTTATTTAAACAATTTATTTGATTTATGATTAAAAACATGATCATATCAATATGTTTGTGTCCATGAAAGCACGAATATAAACATGTTAGGTTGGGCTCAAGTCCAATAACCATAGAATGTCCCTACTATAATAATAAAGATAAATATACGGTTGGTGATGATTACTTTCCGATACTGCTTTTTAGAAATACTTTATTCTTAAACTTTTTAGAGTTATTGTTCTATAAATTTCTGAAAATCAATAACAAACAGTTCCTAATTAATTAGCATTAAAAGTCTAAATCCTTTGTTCAATGCCAAAATATATTTATTTATTAAAAATTTGTAAGTAAAACTTTTCGTCACAACGATTCTAGCAATAATCCCAAACAACCCTATAAACTATGAAAAGAAAATTAAATTTTACAGCTACAAACTTAAACTCTTGGCCCAAATAATGTAAGTATATTAGGTGATGTTTTCTTCTACCAAAAGGAGTTGAATATATATGTGATAAATGGAATTTAACTTATGTACTACAAAAGAACATAGCCTTAGTATAGTTTTAATAATCGACGCGGACGTTAAGTGACAACTTATAAGAAACACGAGTTAGTTATATATGTAAGTCGCTTCCTTCCTGCATGCTTAATATAAGCTATTGCTTACTCTTAAAGTATATGTAATATTGATGTTTTGGGTATGCAAGTGGTTTTGTGGTAAGTTTATGTGATGAATATGTAAGCAATGACTCATCCAATTTTGATGCCAAGCATTCAGCAGGAAAAACAGCAGGCTTTGCCCAGGTTCATTGGTTGATTACATTATGTGATATCGACATACAGTCTATATATCAAGTTAATCTGAGTTCAATGGAATTTGAGTAAAAAATCAAAGCTGACCCGCTAATATCTATGTCATTAAGTTTACAATTCATTAAATAAAATATAAATTTCTTATGCATTTATTTTACTAGATTTATTTATATTTATATTAATTTTGCATTTATACAATGTAATCACATTTTTATCACATTTTTTAGTTCACGTTGTTTTAGTATAATCCGTAAAAGTTAAATTGAAAAAATAATTTTTAATAGTTTGATGACGCGTTAATTAATGAAAATATATATCATTACTTGATACCAATTTTGACTGCCTTCGTCTTTATTTTCAATAATAATTTAGTAAAAATTGAAAAGCCTTAGGTAGTTTTGGATATTAAAATGAGACATGAGCACACGCTTCCAACTGCCGGTAAAACCCTTAAAAATTCTTGGATAGACATATCTAGTCGTTAGCAAATTTGATGATAAAAAAATTTAACGCAATTTTTCTGTTACGATAAAAATTTTTTTACAACGTCACTTATTAAAATGACACAATCATTTATCAACTGTAGGATAATTATTCAACGGCGGTTTGTTCATTTTATTTTAAATTACTTTAGTGAGGGAAAAGGTAGGTGGAAGAGGTTTTTACCGCCGTTAAAAATCATCACTAAAGTAATATATTCATAAATTAAATTATCAATCTCACTGTGAGATCAAAAGTATTCGGTTATAAGAGAGTAAAAGATTCGGATGATTAAAAACATCCGAATCCACAAATTTTACATGCCGCCTTCTATGTCTAAAAATAAACCAACATAGATAAATGCATGAGTAAAGATGGTCCTCTGAACCCTGCACGCCTTCAAACACGAACTTGTTTCGCCGCTTATATAGCCCATGCAATCAAGAACCACATGATATCCCAAACTCTCGATTTGGACCTGGATTGAAGTATCCACGCCACAACTACACGAACTCGTATCCCGAATATGGCTTCACTTATGCAAAATCGAAGAGTCTAAATGATTGAGCCCACACCTTGTAACTTTCGACACAATAAAATAACCCGTGTTCGGTTGATTCATCCTCATAAAAAAAAGGGCATTTCCCATCTATAACAGCCTGACATCGTCGATGAAAAAGAAACGCCTTATTCGGAAGACGACCATGAAAAACGGTCCACTCAAAGAATTGCACTTTTTGCAATAGACAAGCATTCCGAATAACCATAAAATCAACACTAGGTTTAGGCCAATTTTTATAAAAGCCTAAACAAAAGGAAGATGCCGAGAACCTCTTTTGATCACCCAACTCCCAAAAAATCGATCAGCCCCTCCATGGGCACCACTTGGCGTTGCTGCCCTCCTATAGATCCATCGCCAACTCCGTGAAATAAAGTAGGACAACATTGTACTAACCAATTCTGAAGCTGACTGCACCTATCACGATATGATACTCTTAAATTCCTTTTCCAAAAAGGTCTTGAAAACCCATTTGAGCCAAAAATAAAGACAAACCTCTCAAAAACCGAACAACCCTTTTTGTTACATATCAAATTAAGGTCGGGAAAATGATTGGCTAGGTTCAGGCTCCCAGTCCAATTGTCATGCCAAAACCGATCAACCCCCTCCATGGGCACCACTTGGCGTTGCTGCCCTCCTACAGATTTGTCGCCAACTCCATGAAATAAAGTAAACTTTGTACTAACAATTTCTGAAGCTGATTGCACCTATCACGATATGATACTCTTAAATTCCTTTCCTAAAAAGGTCTTGAAAACCTATCCAAGCTAAAAATAAAGACACACCCCTTAAAAATCAAACAATCCATCCTATTACATATCAAATAAAGGTCGGGAAAAAGATTGGCTGGGTTCAGGCTCGCAGTCCAATTGTCATGCCAAAACGAGCAAGTAGTTATGGAGAATCCGTAGGCCTCGAGAGTGTTGGGCTCAATAGCTTGAGTGAGCATACAAGTGGGGTTAAGCCTATTTAACACAAAATCAATTGGCTTGTGTTAAGGCCCAATCTACACCACTTATATACCACTCATAATTCTTGTTTGTTTCCCATGTGGGATATTCTCCAACAGGCTCAACTCCACTTGTATGCTCACTCAAGCTATCAAGCCCAACACTCTCGGTCCATAAATTCTCTACAGTAGCCCCATCGCCCACAACCACACTCATATTAGTGTTATGAAAATCCACAAAATGGATAAGAGGGGACCAAATTAATCAATATTATAGCAAAATAAGTCTCAAATACAGGCTGTAAGTTGAGGCAATATTTTCAAAGATTTTGGCATGCAATTATTCAAAGTTTGATTCAAACTTTGTATGCACCGAAGATTAATTTTTTGGCAATATGCTCTTAGTTTTTCCTTATAAATAGACAAGATTGTTAAGGGATAACATCATCAGAAAATTTGAGAGCATTAGTAAGAAAAGAGAACTAGGAAAATCAATAGAGGGGAAGATCAAAGCGGTCTAGCAAAAATTAAGTTCAGTAATTTTTGCGCTTTTAATTATGTCTATTGTGGGTTCTCTTTGAGAGTATCTTTACTCTAAATTCTCGGGGATATTTGGGTGTGAGGTGTGAGTGTTTGCAAACAATGTGTTACTTTTCTCTTTCAATAAGTCTGCAGCAGCTCCGGAGAGGTAGGCAAAATTGGTCGAACTCCGTTATCAAATTTGTGTTACTTTTTTTTCCAATGTTAATTTTTCACATTCCCATTAATCTGGAAGTAAGGAAAATACCGCAATTTTTTCCAACAACTGGTTACAAAGCCAAGGTTATTTCTTAGTATGCTCTGTGGTTGCAGCTTAGCTTGAACTTCCATATCAGAACAGAATTATTTTGGTAGTCCAGATTTGAGTGGGAAAGATGGCCGCAGACGAAGGAAAAGTGAAAATTGAAAAGTTCGACGGTTCGAACTTTGGATTTTGGAAAATGCAGATTGAAGATTATCTGTATCAGAAAAAGCTGCATCAGCCTCTTTTCAGAACAAAACCAAAAGGGATGAAGGATGACAAATGGAAAATTCTCGATAGATAAGCCCTCAAAGTTGTTCGGTTGACACTATCCCGAAATATTGCTTTCAACATAGCCAAAGAAAAGACCACGGCGAGTCTAATGGCTGCTTTGGCTAATATTTATGAAAAGCCATCTGCTGCAAATAAAGTTACTTGATGAGGCAGTTATTCAATTTACGGATGGCAGAAGGGCAATCGGTGGCCCAACATCTGAATGAACTCAACACAGTCACAACCATGCTAAGTTCGGTGGAAATTGAATTTGACGATGAAGTTCGAGCTTTAATTCTCTTGTCATCTGTACCAGACAGCTGGAATACTACTGTTATGGCAGTCAGTAGTTCGTCAAGCAAAATAATACTAAAGTTTGACGATGTTCGGGATTTGTTGCTAAGTGAAGAAATTCGGCGAAGAGAATTAGGGGAAGCATCAACGCCTTCAGCTCTAAATACTAAGTCTAGAGGGAGAACTTTAAACAGAAGTTTAAATTCCAGCAGATTAAAATCCAAAAGAGGCAAATCTAAATCTAAAAAGGATTTGAAATGTTACAACTGCGGCAACAAAGGTCAGTTTAAGAAGGATTGTAAAGCACCGAAGAAAAATGGCGAAGCAAAGGAATCTGCAAACGTGGCCCAGGAAGTAGGTGATGCTATGATTCTAAGCATCAACAGTCCAATTGAATCTTGGATATTGGATTTAGGGGCATCTTTTCACGCTACCCCATGTCATGAAATCATAGAGAACTATGTCAGTGGTGATTTCAGAAAGGTTCATCTCGCTGATGATGAAATCGGGCGATGTTTGATTGAAGCTGCCAAATGGGACTGCCTGGAAGCTGCATGAAGTAAGACATATTCCTGGTTTCAAAAGGAATTTGATCTCTGTAGGGAAGCTTGATGAAGAAGGTTATAGTACAACCTACACAGGTTTTGAATGAAAGATTACCAAAGGAGCACTCATCCTTGCTCGTGGTAAGAAGACTGGCACTCTCTATATCACTTCAAACATGGAGAACATCATTGCAATAGCAAATGTTGATTCAGACCTATGGCACCAAAGGCTTGGCCATATGAGTGAGAAGGGGATGAAAACGCTTTTATCAAAAGGAAAGTTGCCAAAACTAAAAAGTATTGACTTAAGCCTATGTGAAGATTGCATCTTTGGGAAATAAAAGAAAGTCAGTTTCACAAAGATTGGCAAGACACTGAAGGCAAAAAAGTTAGAGTTGGTTCATATTGATGTGTGGGGACCATCTCCAGTTCAATCTCTAGCAGGCTCGTATTATTGCGTCACCTTCATTGATGATTCATCAAGGAAGGTGTGGGTGTATTTTTTGAAGAAGAAATCAGAAGTATTTGATATGTTCAAAAAATGGAAAGCTATGATGGAAAATGAAACTGGCCTACAAGTTAAACAATTAAGGTCAGACAATGGAGGAGAGTACGGAGATAAAAGGTTCAGAGATTTCTACGCAGACAACGGAATCAAGATGGAGAAAATAGTTCCTATGACACCACAACAAAATGGCGTAGCTGAGTGCATGAATAGAACTCTAAACGAACATGCTAGAAGCATGAGGATACACGCTGGTTTGCCCAAGATGTTATGGGCTGAAGCTATCAACACCGCAGCTTACTTGATCAATTATAGACCTTCAGTACCTTTGGATGGAGAAATACCAGAGGAAGTTTGGAGACAAAAAGAGATAAACCTTTCACACTTGAGAGTGTTTGGTTGTATTTCTTATATGCATATTAATTCTACTCAAAGAAGCAAGCTCGATGCCAAGTCTAACAAATGTGTCTTTGTTGGATATGGTGGTGATGAATTCGGCTACCGATTTTGGGAATATGAGAATCGGAAGATCATCAGAACTAAGGATGTCATATTCAATTAGAATGTGATTGTGAGCGCGGGATTTTACAGTCCCTCTCGCAAGACGATGATGACGTGTACCCGATTTTAATGCATCAAAATAAAAGTTCTCTTTAGAATTTTTATTACCAAAATAAAATTCCTCGTGAATTTTATACTTGGTAGAATCCAGTTTGGTGTGGCCGACATCGCGTCCGGTAGGAGCTTGAACCGATGATTTGCACCCAAATAATAAATACCCATTCAAATATTATTAAAAGTCAAAAAGATGCATTTCCACCCACTATTAAACCACTTTTGACGACTTTTTTGGCTTTTGGGCCCCGTTGGCTGTCGGTATGCTGGAGGCTGATGCCACCAGCGGAATCACCATACCGCCAGCAACATCAACCATACCGTCGGTGGCATCATCATGTCGCCAGCCGCATGACCTAAAATGGGTCCCTCTACAGACAGCCTTTCGGCCACTTTCGACGGAATGCCTTTCGACCGTTTTCGACGGAATTGGTAAAAAAGGCCTCAAAAAACACTTCATTTCACCTATAAAAGCACACCTTGAGCTGCATTTTAGAGGAGAGAATTGGAAGGTTAGGATTTTAATGTGGGAATAGATTTTAGTGAGATAAGAATTAGATAAAACAGAAAAAAAGGATTCCGATCCATTTTTCCTGGTTTTTTTTCTTTGAATTCTATGATTGCGGGTTTGAAATCAATAAGTCTTTAAGTTAAAATCAACTTAATTGGATTTAGAAACCAGAAACACTTAAATTTACTACTAAATCGTCGTAACAAGCTCCCCGGAGGTGTTTCTTTCGATTCCCGAAGAGGTGGATTCACGGCCTCGAGGTAAAAACCCTGAGTCTCATAGCTCTTTGGCATTAACATTACTGATTTATGTTAAACTTCATCGATTTATATTCAATTTTGGGTTTTCAGTCATTTTTTACTGCCACCACTGCTGCATACAAGCTGATATCGCCGGTGGGAAAATCGTACCAAAACCCGATGGGAAAATCGTGCCAAAAATTTCCCGATTGAGCTGAACCGGGTGGCGACTCTATTTTAAGGATGAGATTTCGATCTCGTATCTTTTGAGCATTAAAACATGCAAAATCATTTTCCAATCACATTACACTCATGCCCCGTCATTTAAAGAGGCCGATCCGACCGACCCGGCCCCGCTGCCATCGCGCAAAACGTCGTCCGCTTATAGTGGCGACTCTGTTGGGGATATTTGATCTCTTTAAACTTGAACTTTCTTTCATAAAGTTTAAAAGATTTTGATGATGTATTGAAATCATTGGCCAAATTAAAACTTCATTCTTTTTTATAAAGTTTTATCCTCGCGCATATAGATAGTTCGGTAATTTTAGGTGCCCTATTTTACCCGAGAAGCTCACGAAGTATCACTCATGCCCTATTGGAATTGAGGATGCCTAGTGGGTGGATCACTCATTTTAACCAACACGTAAACTCCTACGATCGCACCTATTTGGGTAGTGGTTGAGTAACGTGGAATCAAGGTAAACAAGAACCTTCTACATCAACAACCCTATACCAAAGCCGCGCTAGAAAAAGTCTTAGCACATCATTCCCCTTAGGATTACCCAAAACAAATAAAATAATTGGGACGCGCTTCTTTCGTCATTACCAGTGAAGAGGCCAAACTCCATCCTTCCAAAGAGGCATTACGCGAGAGTCATAAGGTTGGAAAAGGGACGATTTGCGTGCTATGTGCTCTGTGAATATGCACCCCCATGCATCGGCTTTAAGAGCCAAAAATGAATCAACTTACCCTTACCACTTCCACCTGTGGAAGAGGTTTAGCAACACACATAGGACTTCTCTTGTGCCTCCGTTGCGTCACCACATATCGCTATGTATGACATGAGGTACAAACGTCCCACGTATGTTGGAGGGATAAGCCATCACGTCATCTCTAACCACATCTACGTGCAGCCATACGAATCACGCATCACTCCCAAGGAACAAAAGGCATGCATACTATCTATACCATTCACCAACCCATTCATGGTCTGATCAGGTGCCTATCATTTCAGCTAGCAGGAGGGGCACTGATCATCGTACCCCGTCTTAGAAAAGGATAGAACACCACCTGATACGTCATCCTCTGACCACGATTGTCACCACAGAACTTGAAGGAATTCCACACACCGATTCCAGCGGGGAGTCAGACTCAGAACAAGTTCAGTTAAGCTAAAATCCTTCTCGACCAGCCATGTCTTTTCTAATAAATGAAGGGACCCCTCCTTCAGAAGAGCCCTTTAGCCCTACTTCCAGCTCGAGAATAAGATCCCAACCACCACCTGGTTTTGACTTTGCCAGTGCTATGACACAGTTCCTGAACTCGGATGCTTTCCAAGCTTCTATCCAAACTACGGTTCAGGCAGCCGTTAAGCAAACTCTTAAAGACAGGAATTTCGATCGAGTATCGGCATCTGATATTCAGGCCCCAAATAGTTTTGTACAGATGTTGACCAGTCTGGTTGGGGCAAGACCCGTTGCACCTATGTTTCAATCAACCTATCCCATGGCGAGTCCATTCCAGTTTGGGCAGGCTTTAGCTTTCTTATCAACTTCGACCATCCCATCAGTTGTGCCTTTTAATCCAAGACCCTTCGCTCAAAGCTCCACTTCCGATATTCACTCACCAAAGCCCAGCTTCTCAGCCACTACCCTCCTTCACACCTCCGTAGTTCATTATAACTCCTAAAGGCACCACCTACCCCTAAAATCCTTTTACCAGCCAGCTGACCATTCGCCCTTCGCTACCTCCAATACTCAATGACCAGGTCATGCAACCGCCGGGTGTGACACCTGAGGTAGCCGCTTTTATTCGGCAAATGATAGCTTCTCAAATTGTCAATAATCAGGTAGCGCATTCTCCGGGTGTTACACCTGAATCCCCGACTATCTCTCACAAACCGGTCAGCGACTAGGTCACGCAGCCTCTGGGCGTGACACCCGAGATCCAACCTTACATCAAATGCCTCATCACTAATAAGAAATTTGAGAGGGACGAAGATTGGGTCCCCGATAATTTTACTATGTTAAACATGGCTCGTTATGATGGCTCAGGAGCACCTGCCTCTCACATTATAATGTATGAAAGAGTAATGCGCGTGAAGAAGTTAAGTGATAAGGTGCTTGCTAAAATGTTTCCCTGCTCCCTTCGGGGTCCTGCCCTCAAATGGTATCACACCTTGCCGCAACATATTGTCGTTGATTGCACTCTCTTATCCGAGGCATTAAAAGTGCATTATGGTTTTAATACTATGATGGAAACAACCCTCCAGCATCTTAAGAGGGTCCGTCAAATACCCAATAAAACCTTTAAGCAATACCTTAATAGGTGGATGTCGACTCAGGTCTTAATGAAGTCCAAGCTCAGCCTTGAGGAAATGATTGTCACTCCTCGAAGGGTCTCTCCCCCTATTTCACATGGAAATGGCTAAAGATTCCTTTCTTTCTTACAAGGTTGTGTTTGAGAAAGTTGAGAAAATTGAGCGTGAGGTAGAGCGTGAGAAGGCTGAGAGAGCGGGGAAATCGTGGTTCAGGAAGAATAAAGCTCAACCCTCAGCCCTGGCACCGGCTAAGCCTAAAACACCGGCTGTAATTCAAGCCATTACCCACACCCCCGCTACGCCCCTCACTGTCACTCCGGCTCCATCAATGATTGCCATAATCCAGCCTCCTCGCCCCCCTTTTATTTTGACCAACCCTTATAAATTGCCCCTGCGGGTCATCTTCCAGCGTTTGAGGGAAGCAGGTTTCATACAGTCCCTTCGGGAATACAAGCCACCTAGACCTGAAGATAAGAATAACTTCTGTAATTATCAAGTTCAGGTAGGACACCAAACCAATAATTGCAAGGCCCTACTCTCAGTAATTCAATGGTTAGTTAGCAAAGCAAAGATCGCTGAACCAAATAAGGCTCCGAGCACTATGAATAACCCTTTGCCAAATTTCAGAAGTAAGGTCTGCATGGTCCAATCTGGTTTATCTGAAGCCACAGTCTTCGATCTCCTTGCTAAGAGGCCGAACAGTAGTAAATCTATCCTGGTCATCGGTTTGGATCTACCATCTTACTTGATTTTTGATCTTATCAATCAAGCCAACCCGGGAGTCAACACCATTCAGGGAATGGAAATTGATCCAAAGCAAGAGAGCCGCAGGTCTAAACCATTCATGGCAAAAAGAAAGAAAGCTAAAGAGAAAACACTGCTCAGCGTGGATTCCTTTGTTTTAAAGGAGTACTATTCTGATGAGGATGGGGAAATGGCTCGAGAGACTAAGGCCATAAGCACCAAATTATTCAAGGTTGATCACAATGACCTTTTTAGTGTGGACAAGTGTGAGCTACAAAACCCGGATTTGAACTCCGAAGAGCAACAATATCTATTTGAAACGCGAGCCACTAAGAGCGTCTTGCTCGATGATGTCCTTAATATTACCTAGAGTGGTCATGTATATCAGCCTAAAGACTGATATCTTCACCTAAACAAAGACCCCATTCCTGGCAGAGTTAGAACTACTGCAAGACCCCCTTCCCCACCTCTGCCTGTCCCTACCAGTCTTGAGGTTGACCCCCTCATTACCCAGCTGAAAAATACCCAAGCCTAATACAGCATCTGGCAACTAGTAATCGACTCTGAAGGGCATTGCAAGGGTTTGATTAAACGACTCCTTGATCTGGAAGCTAATCTGACCACCTCGGTTGTTGAGATGCGCGCCACGATAGGAGAAGGCATTCCCCCAAGAAAAAGGCCTCAGATTGTGTTTGACAGTTTTAATCTTACATTTGAGGGTAGGGATCACAACAGGGCCTTATTCATCCAGATCCAAATTCTCGATAAGGTCATCCCATGCGTCATGGTGGATGATGGCTCCACTCTAAACCTGTGCCCTTTAAAAATCCTTCCTCATCTAGGACTATCGGAGGACATGGTTGAAAGGTCCAGCACGGTTATTAGAGCTTATGATGCTTTAAAACGCAATGTAATTGGGACTTCTGAGGCAGAAGTCACTGTCGAAGGTATGGCAAGCAATGTGCATTTTACCGTACTTGACATTCCCGTTAGCTATTCTCTATTGCTTGGCCGACAATGGCTCCATGCTTTGGGTACAGTTCCCTCTACACTACACTAAAAAATCAAGCTAATTTATGAAGACAGAATGGTGACTATAGAGGTCAATCCTGCTTTCGTTATGGCTGTTATGGAAGTCGAAGCTAATTTAGAAAAAGGCCTTCAGATTGCCATGATTAGCAAAGTTTAAAAGCCCCCTCCCATTTGGCATAGCTGCCTTCATACGAGTATAGGTAAACTAATGAAGAAATCTGGTTACAAGCCTGGCAGTGGTGGAGGAATACACGAACAGGGAATTATTGAAGCATTGGAGCCAAAAATCCTTATTCATGTAGCTGGATTGGGATATAAGCCTAGAAAAGCCTATCGCCGCGTCCCTTCTTGCTACTGCCACATGGTCACTATTTGTGAGATCCAAGGTAAGAGGCCTTATAAGGGGGAACCCGAGCCAATCGAGTACGGCGGGAAAATATAGCCCGGCTTTGAGATCTTTAAAGATGTCTATGACTTTGAGACTAGTCACATGATAGTTTCAGCTGGACCCAAGCCTACTGAGCCTGATATGCCTGTCAATGTTATTTTTGATAAGCCTAAGGGTAAAGGTAAGATGCATCCCGAGGATGAGTCTGAGGGAGGTAGTGAAGAGTCTATCGATCCAGAAATTGAGAATGTTGTGGCAACCGTGAATAAAGCTATGGCACTACTGATGAGGAAAGGCTGGAAGGGTACAGGGGAAGAAGACGCTATGACAACAATAGTAGGAAAACTCGCCAAGGCTCTCACCAAAAAGGCCAAAGGGCCATCACTCACTATTGCCCTAAAGACCGCTCTAGAGCGCGACCTGAGTGCCATTCTAACAGATGATACAGAGGACACTTCTCCCGTCGACGTTGCTACTGAAGCCCCTCCACCTGTTAAGGAGGATATTGACGATGTAATTTTTAATATTTCTGATGTTTTTTATGCAAACAATGCTGCTTATGAGGCTTTTAATGCAATGAATAACTCCCGTTATGCTTACTTGTTTGATGTCTTCCCTGATGGATCCATGGATTCACATAACAATACGCATAATGTTTTTGGCATTAGTGATACATTATTAAATGAAATAAACCTAAGTACATATGACAATCCCAAAATGGTAACCATTTCCAAAGATTTAACTCCCGAGGAAAGAAGTGAGATCATAAAAGTGCTTAAAAATCATGTTAACGCTTTTACCTGGTCGTACGAAGCCATGCCTGGGGTTGACCGATAAATCGCCGAACATAGAATCCCAACAGAGATTAAATTTCGACCTATCAAGTAGAAACTCCACCGGTTAAGACCTGAATGGGCAGAATAGGTTAAGACAGAGGTTTCAAGGTCGATCGAAGCTGGATTCATAGAAGTGGTAGAATACCCGACTTGGTTGTCCAACATCATCCTAGTTCCGAAGAAGGATGGTAGGGTCCGAGTCTGTGTGGATTTCCGAGACCTCAATAGTGCCTCACCAAAAGATGACTTCCCTCTCCCACCCATCGATGTCCTGATTGATAGTGCCGCTAGGGCAGCTATGTATTCATTCATGGATGGGTTCTCAGGGTACAATCAGATTCTGGTTAATATTGTCGACAAAGTCAAAACAGCATTCATCACTGAATGGGTGTATTGCTGCAAGGTAATGCCGTTCGGGTTGAAAAATGCTGGGGCCACTTATCAGCGAGCTGTAACCACCCTCCTACACAACATAATCCATAAAAAAGTGGAAGTGTATGCAGATGAAATAATTGTGAAGTCCGCCACTCGAGAGGAGCACCCTACTGTTCTCGACAAGTTCATGACTCGCATTAAAAAGTATAATCTTAGCCTAAATCCAAAGAAATGCATATTTGGAGTTACCTCTGGCAAGCTGTTGGGATACATGGTTAGCCAGAAAGGGATTAAAATAGATCCAGACAAAGCCAAAGCCATCAGGGACATGAATCCCCCTAAGACAGAGAAGGAGGTCCGATCGTTTTTAGGGTCCTTGCAGTATGTTAGTCGGTTCATTACTTGCCTCACTACTGTTTGCAAACCCATCTTTAAACTGATAAAGAAACAGCAACCCGTGGTATGGTACGATCACTACCATGTATCGTTTGATAGAATCAAGGCATATCTTGTCGATCCACCCGTCTTGACACCCCCCATCCTAGGGAAATCACTTATCCTTTATCTAGCCATTTAGGAAAATTCTGTCGGGGCCATGCTTGTCCAGGAACATGATGATAAGTGCAAACATGCTATCTACTACTTGAGCAAGAAGTTATTAGATTATAAAACCCGGTATTCGATTGTAGAAAAAACCTGTACTACTATAGTTTGGCTCACCAAGAAGTTGCGACATTATTTCCAATCTTATCGCGTCCAAGCCGTGGCCAAGATTGATCCAATGAAGTTTCTTTGTCAATCCCCTACCCTCGCCGGTAAATTCTCCTGATGGCTACTTCTTCTGTCTGAGTTTGACATTGAATATGTAACCCAGAAGGTCATTAATGGGCGGGCCATAGCCAAATTCCTGGCTAATCAACCCCTCAGCTCTGACTATAAGGAATGGAGTTTCTTGATGAACAGCTCACCTCTGTTACAATCCTTGACGACATTTGGACAATGTACTTTAATAGCACTATGAACCACTGGGGAGCAGGTCTCGGGGTCATCATCGTCACACCAAATAATGAGATAATCCCATTGTCCAAACGTTTAGAATTCGCTATCACTAACAACGGCCCTGAATATAAAGCTTGCCTGTTTGGCCTTGAGGCTCTTCTTCAAGTTCGGGACCGCTGTGTATCCATCATCGGAGATTCAGCTCTGGTTGTCTGTCAGGTCATTGGAGATTGGAAAATTAAAGAAGAATCTCTCCATCCTTATGTTGAGGCTATCCGCGAATTATCTGAGAAATTTACCTCGTGCTTGTACCGCCATATCCCTCAAGATGAGAATCAAATGGCAAATGATCTCGCCACTCTCGCGTCCATGTGGAAAGGACCCCAACAACAGCCTATCCGCCCTTTGATTTTGCTGTCCACTAAGACCCCATATCATGTTCAATCAGCTCCTCCAATCCTCACCATTTCATCCGAACCTTATTGGTACTCTAACATCGTCCTATTTCTTGAGACCGGCCAATACCCTACGAATTCTTCTGACTCGGACCGTACCACCCTACGACTGCTCGCTATCCAGTTTCGTATTATGGATAATGATCTATTCAAGCGCACCTGTGACAACCTACTTCTCCATTGCTTCACTGACTCCGAGGCTCAGAACATAATAACCCAGGTCCATGCCGGTGACTGTGACCCTTATATGAATGGTCTTGCTCTCACAAAGAAAATCTAGTGGCTGGGGTATTTTTAGCTCACTCTCATAGCCGATTGTATCACCCAGGTCAAACGATGCCACCAATGCTAGGTTTACAGAGATATGCAACATCTGCCACCCACCGAGCTCCATCTCTTATCCACCCCTTGGCCATTCTCGGTATGGGGGATAGATATAATTGGTGAAATCTGTCCTTCCTCAACAAACGGCCACAAATTCATTGTAGTAGCAGTAGATTACTTCTCGAAATGGGTGGAAGCAGAATTCTTCACCAATGTCACCGCCAAGCAGATGGCCAAGTTCATAAAAAAGCACATCTTCGCTCGGTATGGGCTCCCACACCATATAGTCTCAGACAATGGAGTACAATTTCAAAGAGCAACTACTTCTCTAATTGAGAAGTATGGGATCGAGCATCATAGATCTTCTCCATACAGGCCACAAGCCAATAGAGCTGTTGAGGTAGCCAACAAATCGATAAAGATGATCCTTTCTAAGATGATAGCCGGTTATAGGGATTGGGCAGATAAGCTACATTTTGCTATCTGGGGATATCGCCCCAGCATACACACCCCGACGGGCCAAACTCGGTTCTCCCTGGTCTACGGGATGGAAGTAGTCTTGCCAGTTGAAACTCAGGTGACCTCGTTAAGAGTCGCTCTAGAGGCTAAATTAGAAGAATTCGAATGGACTCGGGCAAGATTTGAATAGTTTAACATGATGGATGAGCAGAGGTTAAAGGCCCTCGACAACCTCCAGATGTACCAACAACGTATGGCTAGGGCATATAACAGTCGGATAAGACATCAGAAGTTCCCCCTGAAGGCTGGTGATCTGGTTCTTAACCAACTGAAACATTCTACCACTGATGCGAGGGGTAAATTCAGGCCAAACTGGGAAGGACCATATGTAATAAAGAAGCTACTTAGCAAAAGAGCAGCTAAGCTTATGGACATGGATGGGAATGAGTTCGTAAATCCCGTAAACCAAGACAGGCTTAACTGTTATCATGTTTAATTCAAAAGAAATAAATCAAAAAAGCAGCACACCAAAAAAATTATACATAATAATTACCCGCCTTTTAGTCTTTTACTGATCGGGCAAAAATTTGGGTGACGCCCCACGATTGGTATCCTGCAAACCAGCCGTGCAAAAATTAGGGAATGAGATAAACCCGCTAGATCGAAAACTCGAAAAGGGCGATCTAGGCAAAAGTTAGGGTATGTGAGCAAAGAGCGAGTGCCTTCTAGAAAACCAGTCTCGGCTAGTTGACACCGGGAGTTAGATCAATGGGAATGTCAACCAAACATCATGTACTTTATTTTATCTCAATTAATAAAAGTTCTCTTTTATTGAAATCTAAATGCTTATACTTATGTGGATCCTGTATTCTTAAGATTAAGAAAACTTTAGCAAGCCTTGGACAGAGTTCGTTTTATTTTCATTTTAGTTGTAAAAAAAAGGTCTGATAGTTCTGACAAAAGCAAGACTCAAATCGAGCTTCCCGCATCATCATCACAGTACCTAGAGATCTACCTCAATGTGCTAGTAGAAGAGGGCTCCTCTCCCCGCTCCGCACGTTCCCCCTCAAAACGGGCCCATGACCACTTCCGATGGGTCGAAAAGTCTCTTATCTCAGCAAGCCATCCCCTGTAATGTGTATCAGTCTTGATGGTTTCCATGTGATCATAATCCAGAATCTCAAATACAGCCTCCCTGGACCACTTCTCCCGAATATAGTTGACCCACCTAGCTTTGTAAACTCTAATCTGGTTGTGGGGCAATTTGATTGGGACTCTTTGCCTCTTGCCATACTGACGGCACAGCCGATAAGGGGTATAAAGTGAAGATTTCTCCAAACCTATCAGTTGAACACATGCTCCCCAAGATTCTATAACCACATCCTGAATTCTCCACCATGGACTAACCCACTAAACCTGCGCGTCATTATACCCCCTCAAAATAGGCACCCAATCATCATATGTCAACTCATCAAAATCAGCCCGCATAAGCCCTCTCTCCCTCAGATGGACGGTAAGATACTTTTTCGGGTTCCCTCGTGGCGCCTCCCTCAACTTCAGCTTCTCCATCAACCATACCTATAATTTAAAACTCAGGTAAGGATTGGGGAAGGAAATGTGCAAAATCGGAAAGAACAAAAGGTACCTGTAATAATATGAGCTGATCTCCGATAAGTGATGGGTCAACAGAAGCAGCATCCACGTTCAGCAAAACATCGGCCAATCCCACAGCCACGGGAGAAGCCCCTATCGACATAGCGCTGATGAGTGAAATTAGCCTGAGCGGAGTAATAGGGCTCACTCCACACATAAACTCCACCATGAGTAGCAATGCCACCATGAATGGCCAAGCAGGATGGGATCGGGGTGCTCCACGGCACCACTCTAGAACTGCTTTGAGCTGAAACCTAGGTTTATGGGACAACCGAGATAGAAATGGTTCCACAGAATCCAAATTCCATAACCCTCGAGAAATTCCATCTATGCCAAAATGAAAGTCTGGCAGCGCCAGCATAACGCGTTTAGGACACGGTGTCCCTAAAATAGCGTGGAATACTTCGAGTAAGGGGCAAAGCTCGAATGATGAAAATCAGAAAATGTGGTCCATTGGATCCCAAAAAGATAGTGCCGCTTGAAGGAATTCGTGGCTTACGGGCCATGCCGCGACATATCGAAACCCCCAAAGCCTGAATTTTTCAAGCCTTTTCTAGTTTGCATTCCCCAGACTCTACAAAAAACCCCGTACTTTTGATTGTGGGTTGCTATGACAGGAATTGACAGAATAGTAAAAATCAGATTACTGATACTACCGGCGATATGAGTGATACCGTCAGCGACGTAAATTATGCTGCCGGTGATATGGATCAGATTGGGCAATATCAAATGATGCCACTGGCGATATGAACTTTCAGATAGCCCTATATATATTATTTTAGCTGGATGAGTTTGGGCGATATGGGTCATGTCGCCGGCGGCATAGAGTTAATTTTCCGGCGATATCAGAAGCATTTTTTCAGTTACAAACCTGTACGAAACCTGTAAACAATCCTGTAATCGGTTTCCAATGCCTTTCCAAAGAGCGATCCATTCTTATTCAAAATAAAAAGCCCAAAGGCACAAACCATCCAAAAATTCTGAATGTCTAGACCACGAAAAAAACAAAACCCAACGATAAAACCAAATTATGCCAACCGCAATGTATCAAGGGTACAAATAAGGAAATAAAAAAACAAAATGAAAATGAAAAACTAGGCATGCCCGCCACTACAGGCTGGGCGAGATGAAATGTATTCGGGGCTCACAAGCCAGTCATTAACGTCATCCTCTTCCCTTCCCTCTGTCATGGGCACACTGCTAGACTCCTCGGCCGTGCAGGCGGGCGTCGGCCGGCAAACATTTTAACCCCCCTATAATAGGTGCTACTAGGATGCGCAAGGTCCAGATTTTGCTTGCTTCTCCATTCCTGAATGATAGCTGCCAGTTGACCCTCAAGGTCACTCACACGACGCCGTAGGACTACAGTCTCCTCCTCGTACCTCTGCCAGGCTGCATCAGCATCTGACAAGGAAAGGGCCAAGAAATCCTGCAAACCAGAGAAAACATCAATGATCATAGCATCTATACATGCATCTTATCTTAACATAGGCATAAATAGGGAATGTACCTGAGCAAGGAGCGACTGCCCGATAAGTGTATCCCGAAGAATAAAGTTGTTCTCTGCGAGCTGCTTCACATGGCTCTGCGCCAGCTGAAAAATCCAAAAGGCAAATCATAGACACCCGCACCCAAGGGTAAACAAGAAAATAATTACTAGGCCTTATGTAAGTAGTATTTTCTGGCATGAAAATTGGAGCCTGCAGGCTCGAGCCTATATTCCTAGGGAGGAACTTGCCCCGAGAATTCATCAGCAGGAATATGGTTTCCATCGGGTTGACCAGACGTCCCTCCACGAAGTTTATGCCCTGCGGTACACCATAGTACCTTGTCTCGCACTGGTTATCCCAGCCTCTCTTCCTCCCGGGTTCCTGAAAAACACAAAAAATGCACGTCAGCAACATTCCTGGACAATTACAAATTATACATAAAAATGCAATCATACCTCAAAAGAACGTTGTCCCCCTTAGGACATTGGTGCACTCTCGCTAGCTACATCCGCTCCTGCCTTATCCTCCCCCTCAGGCTCAATTTCAGCATCACCTTCAAGCTCTTCGTCTTCGTCTTCTTCCTCCTCAACATCTATAATGCCTTTGAGGTGCCTCTTCTTCTCTCTAGCCGCTGCTCATTATAATACTCAATCGTATCATTCCTATGGATGCAGGGACATAAGGGGAGTAGATGCTGCTGGTGCCGCTCGTAGAGGCCGGGAGCACTTGGGATCACTCGGCCGCTCCTCTCAATATAATTGGCCTTATCGGCCTCGAAAGTGGTCACCATACGGGGCCACCATAAGCCCCTGGAAGGATCAGCAGGCATCGGTCTATCGGCAACCAGAACAGACCTCCAACCCCGGACACGCTCACCTAGATACCACTACTGGGATAAAGGACACTCCATGATGAACCGACAGTCACCCACCTCCCTCCTAACCCTCGTAACCTCTATCAGATTCTCCACTCGGTCGAATGGATCCAAGACGAGCTACACCAGAACAACCAATACAAATTCATAAATGCTTTTGTTTTGTTCTAAAGTGTGAAAATAAGAACTAAGCTAAAAATCGTATACCGAGCTCAATCGCGCGCTCCTCAGGACCTCCCGGTATTTTATAGGGTACTTGGCCTTCCCGCTAACATCCCCGCACCAGCGGGCGAGAAAGTGAGAGCCCGATGGCACGATCTTCTTAAACTTGACCAGCAGCAGAATCTGGTGTTCAAAGGCCCAAGCCTGTACAAATAACAACCAATCAGTTTAAAAAGCATCAACAATAAATGAAACGTGCATAATCGAGTAAAATACTTCCAAAGAGATATACCTGGAGTAGCAAATGGCAGAGGTGAAGGGCTTTCACCTTCTTTCGGGCTCCCACATCCAGCCCATGGTACAGCTGAGCTAAGATAGCCCTCTGCCAATTCTTCCTCTTAATGCCCGCCAAGTCCTCCACCGCAGTTATCAGCATATAATTGATCTTGCTCCCCGAGATTGGGAAGAACAGCACGGTGAGCAAAGAAATTATAAAGGACTAAACACAAGCCACCCTCTCATCCTTGGGCACTATATCCACCCGGGTCTAGTATTGGTGCAACTCACCATAAGACAGCCGCCCAAAATGGGCTTCAGATCGAACAGGTCCTTCACCCGCCTCACCACGGGCCTCTCAACATGGTATTTATCTATGTAAGCATTAAAGTGTATGACCTCGTCCATCCAAGGGAGACTGATCATAGCTACAACATCGGAGGGTGTAATCGTAGCTTCCCTAAAAGAAAAGTGGAAAGTATGGGTAGTCTCAGACCACCTCTCGGTTAGGGTTGTCACTGCTGAATGAGAAAGCTTGGGCATCAACATTGGCATAATTCGGGCCAAGTCCCCAAATCTTGTCTCATTGATGGCAAGCGCAAGCTCGGGTCTTTCTCCGAAATATGGTGCCACCACTCACCAATGGTGCCTATCCCCCCTGTATAGGTCAGTTCATATGGCTGTAAAATCAAAAACAAAATAGATAAGTCCTATGTATTTTCTCACCACTAAAATCTGATAGAAAGCTGCTGATGTTGCTTCTGCTAGAAGTGATATCGTCGGCGGCATCATCCCATACTGTCGTTGGCATGGATGCTATCACCGGCGATGTCGCTTCTGATATCGCTTCAAACAGAAGCGTCATCAGACTTCCTTGGCCTCTTTTGCAAGGACTGATGCCGCCAGCGACATCACTTATATTGCTGGCGACATCACTACCTGCGGCAGAACCTGTTATTTCCTAAAATCGTACCCATCATGCTAAAACTACAAAAATCACAATAAATCAAACAATAAGCCTGAAAACGGTAAAAATCAAACCTAAAGCACACGATATCAGCTCATAATCAGCCTATTTCACACTTGTGACCCCTATCATGGCACAATTTCAAGCCTAAGGCTAAATCGAAATCCAAAAAGAGGAGATTTGGATTTTGCGTGATTACTCAACATAGCAGAGGTGCTTCTCCTTCTCTGGGGTTAGATTGGAGATGGGAGAATTGATCCCATAGCCATACATCTTGGTTGTTTTCTTCAGGCCATATGCTGCAGGAATGGAAAGAATTTTCAATCCCTTGATGGAGGAATCAGGCAGGTCCTCCCTAGCCTTAGCAGATTTGCCCCTAAAAGCCTTGGCGATTCTCTTCATGATTTGAATAACGAAAGAGAAATCAGAGAATTTGGAGAATAAGATGTGAGGGATACGATTTTCTGAATAAATAAGGAAGAAGGGAGTTTTACTTCCTTTTAAACTGCCGCGCGGAATTCGAGGAGTTTTAATTTATCTGAAACTGTCAAGCGATGCCGCCGGCGGCATCACGCCATACCGCCAGCAACATCACTCATGCCATCGGTGACATCGTCCCCTTTTAGTTCAAATTTTGAAATTGCTTAACCAGTCAAAGCTGTCATGTGGCACTCATGTCGCCGGCGGCATCGATTCATACCGCCAGCGACATCATTCATGCTGCCGCCGACATCGCTCCTCCAATTCAGATTTTGCATACGTCCAACCAAAGGACAATCACTACACAAAACATAAGCCCGGCTGAAGGGCAATCTCTTCAAAGTAGAAAATCCTACCAAGGGACAAACTCCCCACGAAGCGTAAGCCCGACTAAGGGGCAACCAGTCTATAAAACACAAATTTCGACCAAGGGACAATCTCTCCACAAAAGCATAAGTCCGACCAAGGGATGATCACTTCACAAAGCACAAGCCCGACCAAGGGGCATCCTCTCTACAAGGCATAAGTCTGACCAAGGGACAATCACTCCACAAAGCACAAGCCCGACCAAGGGGCATCCTCTCTACAAAGCATAAGGTCCGACCAAGGGACAATCACTCCGCAAAGCATAAGTCTGACCAAAGGATGATTTCACATAAAGTACAAGCCCGATCAAGGGGCAACCTCTCTACAAAGCACAAAGTCCGACCAAGGGATAATCACTCTGCAAAGTATAAGTCCGACCAAAGGACGCTTTCACACAAAGCACAAGCCCGACCAAGGGGTATCCAATCTATAAAGCGTAAGTCCGACCAAAGGACGATTTCACACAAAGCACAAGCCCGAATAAGGGGCATCCAATCTATAAAGCATAAGTCCAACCAAAGGATAATTTCACATAAAGCACAAGCTCGACCAAGGGGCAACCTCTCTACAAAGCATAAAGTCCGACTAAGGGACGCTTTCACACAAAGCATAAGCCCGACTAAGGGGCATCCAATCTACAAAGCGTAAGTCCGACCAAGGGGCAACCTCTCTACAAAGCACAAAGTCCGAAAAAGGGGCAAACCAGTCACCCATCAGGTATCATTCCTATCCCTTGCTCTTTCGAGTGATCATACTGACTTGTGGCAGCAGTGATCTTCCGAGGGGCAGCCTGTAAGCACGGGATTTTGTAGTCCCTCTCGCAAGATGATGATGATGTGTACCCGATTTTAATGCCTCAAAATAAAAGTTCTCTTTATAATTTTTATTACCAAAATAATATTCCTCGTGAATTTTATACGTAGTAGAATCCAGTTCGGTGTGGCCGATAACACGTCCGGTAGGAGCTTGAACCGATGATTTGCACCTAAATAATAAATACCCATTAAAATATTATTAAAAGTAAAAAAAATGCCTTTCCACCCACTATTAAACCACTTTTTACGTTTTTTGGCCTTTGGGCCCATTGGATGTCGGTATGCTGGAGGCTGATGCCACCAACGGCATCGGCCATGCCGTCGGTGGCATCACCATACCGCCAGCGACATCAACCATACCACCGGTGGCATGACCCGAAACGGGTCCCTCTACAGACAGCCTTTCGACCACTTTCCGCGGAATTGGTCAAAAAGGCCTAAAAACACCCCATTTCACCTATAAAAGTACACCTTGAGCTGCATTTCAGAGGAGAGAATTGGAAGGTTAGGATTTTAATGTGGGAATAGATTTTAGTGAGATAAGAATTAGATAAAACAGAAAGAAAGGATTTCGATCCATTTTTCCTGGTTTTTCTTCTTCGAATTCTCTGATTGTGAGTTTAAAATCAGTAAGTCTTTAAGTTAAAATCAACTTAATTGGATTTAGAAACCAGAAGCACTTAAATTTACTACTAAATTGTCGTAACAAGCTCCTCGGAGGTGTTTCTTTCGGTTCATGAAGAGGTGGATTCAAGGCCTCGAGGTAAAAATCCTGAGTCTCATAGCTCTTTGGCATTAACATTACTGATTTGTGTTAAACTTTATCGATTTATATTCATTTTTGGGTTTTCGATCATTTTTTACTGCCACCACTGCTGCATACAAGCTGATATCATCGGTGACATTATTGATGTCGCCGGCGGCATTAGTTGTATCGTCGGCGGTATGAATTTCTGGACAGCAGTTTTATTTTCATTTGTTCCCGGATTAGCTTATTTTCCAAAGCTAGAACATATAATGTAATGAAGAAGTTCAAAACCTCTTGAAAACAAACCCCACCCCGTAAATGTGTGGGTATTTTCACTTATCATCCGGTTAAAGTAACGATTGAGCCTAAAAATTGGTTAAGAATGGAATTTCCTGAAAAAAAGCCGTTCAAATCTCATTTTAGTCATCCGATCGGGCTTTGTAATACTGTAAATAAAATATGCCATATCCGTGCTAACAATCTTCTGCAGGTAGACGTATATCAAACATTCAGGTATTTTATTTATTGCATAGAAAAATGTATAGGATTTGGAATCCTTGTAATAATTTTATTTTTCGCACTTTTTTTTGCTGTAAATATTTTATTCATCGCTTTAATTACTTGATAAATGCGAAAACAACAAAATAACTAAAAACACAATTAAATAGGATGGATTAAACCGATTAAGAAAGAATGAAGTATCTTTACTTGGCCTAATGAAAAATAGATAACATTATCCGAACTCGAAATCTCTACTTAAGGTATGATCCAACCACCCAGTCGGAAAAATGTACCAAAAATTTCCCAGTTGAGCTGAACCCGGTGGCGACTCTATTTTAAGTACGAGATTTCGATCTCGTATCTTTTAAGCATTAAAACATGCAAAATCATTTTCCAATCACATCACACTCAACCCCCGTCATTTAAAGAGGCTGGCCTGACTGGCCTGGCCCCGCTGGCGCCGTTCAAAATGTCATCCGCTCACAGTGATGTACAAGAATAAGGTAACAGCGAAATCAAATAGCTCCAAACTAGAAGCTGAAAGTAAGGAATTCGTTGAGTTCTAGGAGATACCTGATACTCCCGAAGCAGTTGAAGATGAGCTAAGAACGCCGAAACTAAGGCGCTCTTCTAGAACTTCTAGGCCACCACAGGTCTACTCACCTTCTATGTATTACTTGTTGTTAACTGACAATGGAGAGCCAGAGTGCTACACAGAAACAATGCAAGTGGAGAATTCAGTCAAGTGGGAGTCTGCCATGAAAGATGAGATGGGGTCTCTCATGTCAAATCAGACTTAGGAATTAGATGAACTACCACAAGGAAAGAAGGCACTCCACAACAAGTGGATTTTTAAAATCAAAGAAGGATATGACCGTAGTAAATGCTACAAAGCAAGGTTGGTGGTGAAAGGCTTTCAGCAGAAAGAAGTTAATTATACAGAGATTTTCTCTCCAGTTGTGAAGCTTACAACAATCAGACTGGTGTTGAAAATAGTAGCTGCAGAACACTTACATCTTGAACAACTAGATGTTAAGACAGCGTTCCTTCATGGTGATTTGGAGGAGGAGATCTACATGAAGCAACCAGAAGGCTTCACTACAGCAGGCAAGTAAAACCTGGTGTGCAGGTTGAAAAAGAGCTTGTATGGTTTAAAACAAGCTCCCAGACAGTGGTATCACAAGTTTGATAGTTTTATGGACAGCAACGGTTTCACAAAATGCCAAGCAGATCATTGTTGTTACATTAAGAAGTTTGACAATAGCTTCATCATTTTGTTGCTATATGTTAATGACATGCTCGTTGCGGGGTCAAACCTAAAAGAGATTCAAAATTTGAAACTAGGATTGTCAAAACATTTTGCAATGAAAGATCTGGGTGCTGCAAAGCAGATTCTTGGAATAAGGATCAAGAAAGACATGAAGTCAAGGACTCTGATGTTATCTCAGGCTGAGTACATTAAAAAGTACTTGCCAGATTTAACATGTAAGATGCCAGACCAGTGAGCACGCCTTTAGGTGTTCATTTCAGACTTTCCAAAGAACAATCACCAAAGACAGAGGAGGAACGTGCACATATGTCAAAGGTGCCATATGGCTCAGCAATCGGGAGTCTAATGTATGCCATGATTTGTACCAGACCGGATATTGCTCAAGTAGTGGGAGCAGTTAGTCGATACATGAATAATCCGAGCAAGACGCACTGAGAAGCAGTAAAATGAATCCTCAGATATCTACGTGGTAGCACAAATAAGGCACTATGTTTTTAAGGTAGAGATACGACATTAACAAGCTTTGCGGATGCTGAATTAGCAGGAAATGTTGATGTCAGAAAGAGCACTACAGGGTATCTTTATACTCTGGGAGGTACTGCAGTAAGCTAGGTTTCTCAACTACAAAAGATAGTTGCTCTCTCCGTAACTGAAGTAGAATATGTCGTTGCATGGAAGCTAGCAAGGAGATGGTTTGGCTCCAAGGTTTCTTAGAAGAACTAGGCAAGAAACAAGAAAACAATGTTTTGTATTGTGATAGTCAAAGTGCCATCCATCTAGCAAAGAATCCATCTTTTCATGCTAGAACGAAGTACATACAGTTGCGATATCATTTTATCAGGTCACTTCTAGAAGATGGGATTTTGAAACTTGAGAAGATAAGTGGAGCTCAAAATCCAGCAGACATACTGACGAAGACAGTGAAGATTGATAAGCTGAAACTGTGTTCAGCTTCAGTTGGCTTGCAGTAAAAAGTAGATCGATAGAAGAGCTGTTGCAAATTTCACGGTGTGAAGACAAATTAAAGTCGGTCTTCAAGTGGGAGATTGTTATGAAAGTCCACAAAATGGACAAGAGGGGACCAAATTAATCAATATTACAGCAAAATTAGTCTCAAATACAGGCCGTAAGTTGAGGCAATATTTTCAAAGATTTTGGCATGCAACTATTCAAAGTTTGATTCAAACTTTGTAGGCACCGAAGATTAATTTTTTGGCAATATGCTCTTAGTTTTTCCTTATAAATAGACAAGATTGTTAAGGGATAACATCATCAGAAAATTTGAGAGCATTAGTAAGAAAAGAGAGCTAGGAAAATCAATAGAGAGTAAGATCAAAGCGGGTTTAACAAAAATTAAGTTCAGTAATTTTTGCGCTTTTGATTATGTCTATTGTGGGTTCTCTTTGATAGTATCTTTACTCTAAATTCTCGGGGATATTTGGGTGTGAGGTGTGAGTGTTTGTAAACACTGTGTTACTTTTCTCTTTCAATAAAGTCTGCAGCAGCTCCGGAGAGGTAGGTAAAATTGGCCGAACTCCATTATTAAATATGTGTTACTTTTTTTTCTGCTGTTAATTTTTTACATTCCCATTAATCTGAAAGTAAGGAAAATACTGTAATTTTTTTCAACAATTAGATTTGAATGGCGGTTTGTCCATAAAAAGGCTTTCCTTTTGAGAAAAAAAAAGGAGTAAATAATGCACTAAAGTTTCAATAGAGTAAAAACCAATCATTTGACGAGATCAAATTCATTTATGAAGGGTAGCAAGTTGCATGATCCATGCCTGATAGTGTTGTTGAGATGCGTAGCCAAAACTAGGGATCACACACACATTTGTTAATAAGGGGAGTTGAATGCATCAAATATGGCTATACATCTCTTCAATTCTGTGCCTGCTGTGATCCACTTCTATTTATTGCCACCGCCACCTTTATTCCATCTTACCCTCAATTATATATTCACATATCATCTTTTTTACTTTTTTATTCTTTTTTATAACTGACCATATATTTATAGAATAGTGGTAATTTGTAGCTAAAACAAAATTTGTATCTGTATTCATAGTACAAATAGGATATGTTTATATTGTAACATGAGACATTAGATTAAATAATTTTGCTTGGATGGATTTGTATATGATTCATATGTTTGACTCTAATTCACTCATTCAAAACCACAAGCATTTGGGCTGCTTAATTCCACTAAGCAAATTGTTTAAACTTCAATATCTTGTTCAAAAGTATACAGATAGAGTTTGATTTAGTTTTTTTTATATATACATATAAATATTTACTAGCTACTTCCAACGGATATAGTAAGAAGTTTTGTCGTAAGAGTTATCTTCAAAATCTCATACTTTCATCAAAAAAAAAAAAAAACTTTGTCCTAAACATGTTTGTGCATACCTATTTTTGGGCAGGTTCATGGTAAATAATAACTTTCTAACTGTTTTTGTTAGAATTTTATTTTCCAAACTTATCATTCAAGTAAAAATATAATTGAAATCCAACAATAACAAATCTAAAAAATTATAGTAAAAATCGAATATAAATTAATTAGATACCCTTTTTACTGATGAGAAGCTTTGAGAACACTATAAGCCAGTTTGACATTATTTTTTCAGACTGCTTTTTCGAAAAGCTCCATTTTCAAGCTGCTGTCGCGAAAAGTTTTGAAAATCAATAGCAGACAGTTCCTAATTAATTACTATTAAGATTCAAAATCTTTTGTCCAATGCCAAAATATATTATTTTATTAAAAATTTGTAAGTGGAGCTTTTCGAGACAGTAGCTCTGACACAATACCAAACAAACCTATAAATATTAAATTGTAAAACAAGCAACATAACATACGTAAGAGTAGGTAATAAAGGGAAATAAGCAGATAGCTAGTCAAACAAACTGAGCCACTTGAAAGCGGTGGTGGCACTACTATATGCCTAAGTTAGTGGCCTCCCACGCCACTTGCCTCTCGTAGCTTCTCAACCACACCATTATATTTCCTTTTTCTTTAAAAAGCAAATCCCATATGATTTGGGTCTAATAACTACGCCGCGTAATGACTGTTGTATTTCAACTAATTCATACCCTTAATCATGATTTTTCTAATGCATGAACCGTCGGCTGTCAATAGGAGAAGGTCTACTTGGGAGCTGCCGCCCGGGTGCCTGCTTATTTACTACTACAAAAGAGTCAGACTACTCCACTGTCACTTTACACGCAACGCGTCTGAATCTAAAATGGAAAGGCCGACCTTTTAAGTTTGAAGCCGTCCACTCGCCCAGTCTTCACTTCACTCTCTTCCCCTTTCCAATTTGGACCCCATTTTTTCGTGGGTTGATCTAACGATTATTCATTGTGAAAATGTTTGGATCCGCACGATGAAAAAGGGTGTTTTGGCTTACAAGTTTGTTATATGTCAGGCGTTGTTGTTTAGAATTTTCGGGCAATTTTCACTGTTAATTGAGTTTGTGGTTGGGATTTAAGTGCACTTTGAATCCCACAAACCATTAAAATTAAATTTCAACTATTAAAATTTAATAAATGGTTAGAATTGACCAAAATCAGACCTGGACATGGGCCGGGTTCGGGCTGGGTTGGGCTCATTCGGACCTAACTAAAAAATAAGTAACCCAACACATAAAAATAAAAGTCGGGCTCGGGCCGGACCGTGCCTTTATAAAATAATAAAATCTCATCCCTGACCTCGAACTTATTAATTAATATATATAATTAAAAAATTAAAATATTTTTTAATAATAAATTATTATAATTAAATAATTATAACCAAATTTATAATATAAGTCATAAAATTAATTTTTTAAACTAAATTTACAAAAAATTTTAATAATTATTACTAAGTATATATATATTTATATATTTATTTAATTATTCAGATGGGGCGGGCTCGGCTTGAGTTTTAGAATTAAAATCAAGCCCATTCCATACCTTCTTCGGGCCTCTTCAGGTTTGAGTTCGACTTCGGATCGGGCTTAACCTCCAATTAATTTATCCAAACCCAATCCATGAAAGACGGGTATGAACGGACCTCACAAGCCGGAGGATTAATGCCCATATCTAATCAAAATATACAACTTTACCACAAACCAAACCACGTTACATAAATATAAATCATATAATAAAATTTACTTGTAAGTTAAAAACCGTGTTGATAGCTATTTTGATGATCAAATCAGAAACCATGGGAATCAACTTCAGATTTTAACAAAAATGTAGAATAATAGTAAAAAACCAATTACACAAAAAAAATTGATTTGGATCCACCTCAATAATATTCATGTGATTTTTCAACCGTAACTTGTGTAACATGTGTACTATTCAATTCTCCTTTCTTTGACCAACTTGAGCCCCTCACTCAATTCTTGCCTACCGAGAATAACTCAATCAAAATTGGCCACCAACAAACCTTTGTTTTTGTCTTTAAATTCTTATTAAGATTTTTTAAAGTTTGAGACGATAAAGTTGTATATTTCAGTCACTCTTAATAATTTATTGACTTTAATTTTTAAAAGATAAACTGAACTGAACTAAATTTATTTTAATTTAAATTTACAATTACGTATAGCTGAATTAAACTGACTAAACTACATTAAATTATAATCCAAAAGAACAAAACCTTAATAATTAATGAGATCCATAATATAATTAAATTTAAACCATTAAAACTAATATACATCCAAATCCAAATCCAAATTCATAAACAAAAAAAAATACCTACTGAACGTGCTCCGCTTCCTTTTTGGAATCTTAATTATTAAATTATTTTTTAAAAACCAGTTGCATCTTCACACCTCCTATTACTTTCCCACCACTTGTTACGCAACTTCCATTTCCAGTCTCCCCTCTTTTCTTTTATATAAACCCCCCTCTTACCCTCTCACTCTCTCATTCCAACTTCATACACCGCCGGCCGGACTTTAATCCGATCAAACGATTTGCGATATGGCACTCGAAGCTCTCAATTCTCCGACCACCGCACGACCGTCGTTCCGATTTGACGATTCAAGCCACGTTCACTATCTCCCTGAGCCATGGACCAAGCGCAAGCGATCCAAGCGTCCACACCACCAGCCGCCGCCGGCCATCACCACCGAGGAAGAGTATCTCGCTCTTTGCCTTGTCATGCTTGCTCGCGGCACCACCGGTGCCGCCGCCTCTACTTCTACTAACTCCTCCTCCTCTTTCTCCCACCGCCGCCGCTCTCCTACTCCATCCCCTCTTTATCCGATCAATTCAGAGGAGAAACCTACCTACAGGTGTACCGTTTGTGACAAGGCGTTTAATTCTTACCAGGCTTTGGGCGGACACAAGGCGAGTCACCGGAAATTGATTGGCGGCGGCGATGATCAGTCAAATTCGACTACGACGACTTCCACCGCCGTCGCCGGTGTGTCTAATAATGGAAGCGGTAGAGTTCATGAGTGTTCGATCTGCCATAAGTGTTTCCCTACTGGACAGGCTTTGGGCGGACATAAGAGGTGTCACTACGACGGCGGCTCCGATAAAAGCGGAGCCGCAGCTTCAGCTTCTGAAGGCGTTGGGTCTACTAATGCACGCAATTTCAGCAACGGCGGCCACCGTGAGATTGACCTGAACCTCCCTGCTTTGCCGGAGTTTGCGGCTAATTTCTTTGTTTCGAGTGATGATGAGGTTATGAGCCCACTGCCGGCGAAGAAGCCCCGGCTTTTACTGGCGGCGAAGACTGAAGTCTCTCAGTAGAAAATTATGGGGTAGCAAATTAGACAGATTGATTAGAGAAGTGGATTTAATTTTTTTATTTTCTTAATTTGAATTATTCTTTAATTAGAGTTGGAGATTCTTTTGTACATAACATAGAACAGCAGTTGAACTCTTATGTTTCGGTTGCTCCAATTGTTAAAGCTTGATATTCAATTCAGTAGATTCTTTTCAAATTTGTTTTAATGGTAATTTTAGAGAACTGGTTGTTAGTATTTTGAATTGCTTTCGTAAGAAAGTTGGTTAAAATAAAATAAATTAAATTAAATTAAAGTAGTACGAATAAAAATAGAATTAAATTGAATTGAATTCTATTAAAAAAAACAGTGGCTCAAGAATGAATGACAAATTAGACTCATGAGACTGTTAGAATATTCAAAGGTTTTGAACATAAAGTTAATGGTTTGGGTAGAGAACATTTAATTTGACAAGTTCAACACGGCGGCAGAGTTTGTTAGGGTTCCAGCTAGTTAGGCCATTTGGCGCCTGAATAAAACAAATTATTTATAAAATTTAACAATATGACTAACCACCACCAAGTAAAAATGTACACTTTAAACACTAAGCAAACAAAAGAATTTTTAAAGTTAAATAAGGATCATACATGGACTTCCTCATTCTGTATTAATACCGCACCTATTTTTAGGTGGACAAACAGTTGAAAGATGGAATTTACTATGGGAGTCAAACGTTATCTACACAACTCTCATTTAATAATTAAGTATTTATAATTTAATATTTAATTGTGATAAAAAATATTTAATTAAATATTAATAAATATTTAATTATTAAATATTAATAAATATTTAATTATTAAATAAAAATAAAATAAAAAATATCCGACTTCCATTATAAATTCTGGCTGAAAGAGTAAATATGTATTTTGCTAATCAGTAAGTATTCATTAGTAGACCGATTGAGTGACAACAAACAGTGATTAATTATATTCATTTAGTGCTTAAACGGCACCGTTTTCCTGCATTAGAGAGATAATCCATGTGTGGAATACATGTTTAATTTGATATCTATGGATATATCTTGATTCAGATTTGAATTTTTTTTATTATAGGTTTGAGTTCATGTATACACGTTGTTTGAATTATTACCAAATTGTCTGTATGTGTTATAAATAAATAAAATAGCAAATAATGTAAATAAAAAAGGAGCAGAAAATTGCAAGGCCAATTTGAGGCGGAAGTGAAAATTGAAGTAAAGGAAGAACACACAGGCATGTTATTTTGGATTGTATTTTAATTTAATTTAATTTAATTTAATTCAGATTAATTTAATTTAGTTCAGTTAAATCAATCATACACAATTATAAATTTATATAAAAATAAGTTCAATTTCATTCAATCAGCTTCAGTTTAATTCAATTTTTGAAAATCGAATAAAATAAAACAATTAACATATGGGGAGAGCTATTCCACAAGAAACGTGTGTGAATAGTTTTCACCATTGACTGTAAAATAAAGGTTTCAAACGTGTTATTCCAAAATATATAAATATCCAACAAATTCATAGATCACTCTTGCGTGTGGGACACTTGCATTTTATCTAATCTGTGATATATGTGCTTACTTCACACATAATAAATTTTTAGTAAATTAGTAACAATCACTTTGGATTAATGTATTACTATTGTTTTTAACATACAAATTTCCCAAATTTAATCCAATTGCCCAACAATTTTAATATAAATATGTAGAGCCCATTTTAAAATATTAAATCAATTGAAGAAAACAGATTTTTTCATCTGTCTTATATCAGCCATGGATATTGTCATTTAGTAGATTGTTCATTGATATTGCTGTTGAACACGTATGGACACGAAACATTTGAGCCATTTTTTATTTGTTTGGCCCAGTTTTAAAAAGTAAGTTTACTGTTATATAAGTTTAAGTTTAACTTGTAAAATTATAAGGTAATTTATCGTATGAATGAGACATTTAAACTACGTTAATTGAAACAGTTAAAGTACCTTTAAAATGTAGTTCAATTGACGACATACAACGAGTAAGTAAAAAGAGAATAAAGTTCGAATTTTATTATATACGTATGTAGGTAAGAGTGCGGAACATTAAGACCCGAAAATTTTGTTTTTTGCTGATCTCACAATATTTTCTTTAATTAGAAATGGTTATCTTAAAATTATTGTCAACGATTGACTAATTTCACACAGCTGAAAAGTATATTTAGTGGAAAGAGAGGAAGATATTTAGTGAGGGACAGGGCCAATTTGATGCTACTCAATCATTGATTATGACATAATCCATGGCACAATAATGTCTCAACTTGCCAAATGGCAATTTTGGGATTGAATTATACTCTACGAGTAGGAGTAGTAATATACACAAAAAGGCCAAAAATAAAAGACGCCAAAGTTTCTGCATATTTGTTGAATTTTATAATTACAGGTATATGCATTGGTAACAATTATGTGACCCAAAGATTTAATTTTTTGATCAATTTTTTTTTATTTTGATAATCATTTTTTTATCAATTAAATATCATTACATCCTTACACTTTACGAAAGCTATATTTCACAACATAAATTTTCATGTTTTGTGATCAATTTAAACTACATCCTTTAAGTATAAAAAAAAACTACATCCTTTATTTTTTATTTTTTTTTAAAGGGTCACAATCCAAGAAAAACTGCATATAATAAGTTCTTTATATATGTATATAAAGTTTAAATGTGTTAAGAAACATTCGTTTTAAAATAAGTGAATTCATTTTATGCATAAATTTCTTTAAATTTCGTATATAAAATGGTTTTAATTGAGTTAAATCAATTGAAAAAGAATGTTTTCAAACATTAAAGTACACGTTTTTCACAAGTAACTAAGAAAATAGAAGGAATTGTATTCTTCAGTTTTCTAATCCTATATGCTAATTTTTCCAATCATAACTTTAAAAATTCCATGCTTGTTTTAAACAATCACATATTCACATTATTATCGTTTTTTAGTTGTAAGAGTAAGAACTTTTAAGAGAGAGACCTTAAAAATGAATAATCGAGGACTCTTCCTGTCTTTTTTTCTGTCATTTAAATAATTAATTCTTCTTATCCAATTTATATGATAAAAACTTTCATGATTCAATATCATTGAGAATATCTCTACTCTTTTTGTGCGAGTTCAAGTCTGCACAAAAATTTGTGTCAATTGTGTTTAGCTCATTTGGACTTGATTTGAATCGGCTCACTAACATGTCTCACCCGAAATGTGGCAGGTTGCACCGGAAAAGAAAAATAGCTGGAACAACTTCAATGGTACCAATTAACAAGTAATAAATTGCAAGTTGAAAATAGTAAACCTAATTCAAACTGCTTAGTTAAATATGTAATTATTAACCTAGCCTAAGAAGAAGCTTCCTATCAGCCAAGTTGTCTGTCTAAACTTTCAACTGACCGTACGGTTTGACTTTTTTTAGGCGGCCGGTTAGTTCTAGTTTGGTAGGCGGAAACAACCCCTCAATGCAAAAAATAAGAAGTCAACCCTTTGACTTTTGAATTCAAATTTTCACCATCACTTACTTTAATTTATTTTATTTCCAGAACAAATTTGGACTATATATGAATGAAGACATTGAATTTTCTATTAAGGAGATGTTTCTATTTTAAAAAGCAGGTTGGCACTGCTGGAAGAAGTAAAAACATTGCATCTGTTTAACATTTATTCCAACTAATTGATAAAAAAAATTTTAGAAATAAGGTTTTTTTTTTTGGTTGTCAAATTTGTCAATAAAACTTAGCCAATCATATAAGGTAAGTTCCATGGGTGTATCTAACATATGTTGTATTAGTAAACTAACAAATATAGGATAGATGCGAAACTCACGGTTTGGCCCTTGAACTTTTGTCTTTTACAGTTCTAAGGATTAAGTATCTCATAATTTGATTTTCCAACATGATGTAATAGAAGTAGAAGCTCTTGATGCAATATCCGGTGGTGAAGGCATTCCCGCTGCTACAGTTGGAGTAGACGGTGCTAGTCTTTTAGTCCTTTCCAGGGCTCTTCTCTTAGCTTTCGTTAATCTGAAAAACCCCTACTCCTTTCTTAAGTCAAAAGATTCCCCAATGAGTCCCTTTCCACCCGGTTTTGACGACTATGCAAAATCATCGATTTGCTACTCCCATGTGCTGATACCTTCCCAAAAGTGGAATATCCCAACTTACTCAGCCCTTTACCTAATCTATTTGTACTTAAACTGGCCTTTTTATATTAAAATGTCTGCGAGGATGACATGGAATGGTTAGGAGAGAAAACGTTAACTCCTGCTTATTCATCCTAGCTCTTTCCTCTTCAACTAAATTGAATTGAGCTAAGATTGAACTTAACTAAATTCACTGTAATTCATAACTATATTGAACAACCTAAAAGAACTGAACTTAAGTTAGAAAGTACATGACCTTAGTCCTTCAAGAAATGAAAGCAATTATTAATTAAATCAATTAAAATGGGTGAAGTGCTTGATTGTTACTAGAAGTAATTAATCTCTAAATTTCAGTCTTTGAATTTTATCAATTTAATTTATACAATTAAAAATAATGTCATCCTCGCATCGAAGCCTTTTAAGTTTCAATAGTGTTAGAGTTACACGCTGGTCAAATAGTTAGAAAAGGGCCGATTAAACTTAAGAGAGATGAAGAGCTTAAAGTGGAAAAATAAATGCCCGGGGTTTAAGTGTTAAAAATATAGGACTTTTAAGGACCAAACCATGCCTAAATTGGGCAATTAAGAAGAGTGCATAACAAAAGCATTAGCCTAAGTGAGTAAATGCTGAAATGACCATAACAAAAGCATTAGCTTCATACAAGGTTTTAAAAAAGTAGTTGAGCGGTTGGGACTTTGACTGTCTAGACGGGGCCTAGGTGGATTTATAAATTTTTTATTTTTTATAATTATTAATAGATAAAAGCATAAATTCAACAAAAAAATTAATTATAATATAATAATATTTTATAAAAAACATAGTTTAGTATATGAAAATATAAGTCTTAGTTAATTTTTACTTAAAAACACATTAATATTAAAATCAATTCTTTAAAAATAAATATCTTTGCTAATTTTTATGGTTTATAGCGTACTATTTTTCGGTCTGAGATTCAAAATGAAATTGTATGGTGAGAATATTTTGGTGTCCATTAGTTTTACCAACTGTGCTACCTTTTTTGAATTGAAAAAATTGAACTATAATTATTATACTTGGAGGGAAACTATTTCTAAGGATATGCGTTTGCTCGGTATGGACGAAAATTTGGCTTTTGATAGAGCTTCATGGGGTCGAAAGATCCATATAGCCGACCCCACCTAGTGTGTGATTTAAGGCTTAGTTGGTTGGTTGGTATCAGTATCTTAAAAATTGGGGAAAAAATTGGACTAGGCAGTGCCTAACCGGAAAAAATCGGACTAGGCGGTGCCAAGGCGACAATATGTCAGTCCAGCGTCTGATAGCCCCCGAATAATAAAAAATCGGACAATAAACCTTAAAATAGCACCTAAACGGGGCCTAAGCGGAGTTAGACGGGTAGTTTTAAAAGAGTGGCTTCATATCGAAAATCATCCAACTTTAAAGTTTAATCAGCTGAATAACTTGAATTATGGAATGTATTGAGTATGGGCCTATATAGCTTAAGTGAGTGAATGCTGGGCTTACATTTTTAGCCCATTAAACTTGAAAATAACAAAATGTACCCTTTAGGCTTTAAGGGCTATTTATTGAGGCTTAATTTCACTCATCATATATTAACCAATTTGATATATAAATTTTACTTTGTCCCAGATGATCCTCATCTAATTCTAACCACTTTTTGGTGTAGTTTTTAACATTTTTTTATTCGATACTCTTCTCTGTTACTCATTTTCCTCTGAAAGTTAATATTTTTTGTCTTCATTGCTCTCCTCAATTCATGATTTCCTTCTCTTATTTTGAATTTGCTGCAATTTATTCATCATCAATAACTGTAATTGTCCTTTATCAACACTTGAATAAATCTGCATGAACCTAGCATCCAATGGACAAAAATTCTTTCACCGCTCTCAATTTTGTAGAGGAAATTTTCTGCCACCACCAATTCATACCATTCCAAAATTCAATTTCTTGCTGCTAATATATTCTTCAAGTAACACAGATGCATATATATTGCAAGTCATCGAGCACTTTGGATACCTTCTGAATCTTTTCATTATCTTTCCACTGCAATTTTTTCTTTGTTTCTCTAACGCTAGTTTTCTAAAGAACAATGGTTCTGTATCGCCCATCTAGCTCAATTTTAATATATTACACTCCTTTAACCTCAAAGAAAAAATAATGGTTCTTATTAAAGAAAAAATGATGGTTCTACTTTGTTTATGTTCCTCAAATTTGACAATTTTTGTAACTGCTATTTCGTGAATCAGTCTCTTACAATTTCATCGAGGCTATATTACATATATAACATCTGCAATGAAATCTTAAGATCGATAATTTGTTAGTTTTCCGTCATAATTACCCTATGAAGAAGATTGAGTGCAATTCTTAAAAAGGACAGATTGCAGCCTACAAACTTGTTTGACTCTTGTAATTAAGTGGTGATGTGGCATTAGTAACTTGTTATTAGAGGTCATACGTACTATAATGAAAGTCATCTATAAATTCATATATAATATTGAAAATAAATAAAGTTTATGTATTAAATTGAAACTACATGTATAGTTAATGTACTATAAGTGAAATTAATTCAAAAGAAAAAGTAAAGAACAAAAGTACAGCCATATTAATTTGTCCCGGGACAAATTTTATACAGGACAGAGTTAATACCTCTCCCGTTGGATGTTTGACATATGTACACTTTTTATTATTATAATTTATAAACCGCACATGTGTCAATCATTCAACGAAAGGGATATTAAATATCCGATCCCGAACTCTTTGTCCCGAAATTGTGCCCTATTACATGGCGCAGTCCCTATTTATACATTTTTTTAATAATTACATAATTTTTATAGAATAAAAGACCATAGTGATAAATAGTATTTTAAAACTCCCCGTCTAACTTTATTTGGACATCCTTTAAGCGTTATTTTGAGGCTTTTTATCCAACTTTTCATTCTTCAGGCGCTGAGCCAATATATTGCCGCTTAGGCACCGCCTAGTCTGATATTTTCCGCCTGGACACTGCCTAATCCAATTTTTTCCCTAATTTTGAAGATATTGATACCTATAATAATTATAGTTCAATTTTTTCAATTAAAAAATGTAGCACAATTGGTAAAACTATTGTACAACAAAGTATTCTCACCATACAATTTTCATTTTGAATCTCAAACCGAGAAATAGTACTTTATAAACCACAAAAAATTAGTGAGGATATTTATTTTTAAGGAATTGATTTTAATGTTGGTGTGTTTTTATGTAAAAATTAAGTAAGACTTATGTTTTCATATGCTAAACTATATTTTTTATAAAATATTATCGTATTATAATAATTATAATTTATTTTTTAGTTGAATTTATACTTTTATCTATTAACAATTATAAAAAATAAAAAATTTAGAAATCCGTCTATGCGCTGCCTAAGCCCCATCCAGGCCCCATCTAAATATTCAAAGCCCCAACCACCCAACTAACGCCTAACATTTTTTAAAACCTTGGTGATAAATAATTCGTAAACTTACAAATTGCAATGAAAAAAACAAAATACATATAGTGAGCCGTGAGCCCTTTTAATCTTGTTTTGTTTTACAGATTCTCGCCTATATCTACAATTGTTTCACGTTTAATACATAGATGACCCCTTTAATTTGATACAATTTTTTAAATGCTCCCCATATCTTTTGAAAAACTCTCTCAACTCCCTCTTGACAAAAATTGCATCTCTTAAGTCCTTGTACCTAACAAATCAGTCACACCTTGAGAAAGAGGAGATTTTATACCATGCTCCGGGAGTATGCTTCATACTCCCTTGCGTAAGTGATCAGTATATCAAAAATGAATCAAATAATAAAAAGTAATAGCATAAAGTAATTTTTGGAATACTTATCACTCATACAGAGTGTAACACCCCCTTTATAGGGAGTGCTACAGTAACTATACTCACCCAATAAACAACTATACTCCACTATATAAAGTTCAATACTTATAAATTTAATATGTACAAATACAAATATAATGTTTCCAACTCTAAATTATTCTCCAAATATTTCTCAATGCCACTTTACATTTCTTACACTATCAGTACATGCCATTATTCTACAAACCATAATATTACATTAAATTACAAATCCACTTCAAGTCTTTCCTTATTTGCTCTTCAAGCTGATCCATTTATTCCACTTTGGTCCAAGTTATCTACAAGTTCTCCACCTAAGTGTAGAAAAAAAACTACACGCTAAGCAATTTACTTAGTGGTGTCCATAAAAGAAATATAATAACTTTAAACATTTTTAAAATAGAAACAAAGTATATTTATAGGTCAAAAACAAATTAACCAACTTTATGGAACTAAATCACAAAACTTATATAGTAATCCTTTCAAAGTACAATCAAATTTGTATCCAATTTTTCCAAACACTTTAACCACATATTGCCCAAAGTAAACAAGTCCTGAATAACGGTAAAATGGATACGGGAGTGGACAAGCCCGAAGCCGAAGCTTCAAAATCAATATATCGGTCAAGCCCGAAGCCGAAGCTTCAATATCAATATATATATCATAATATCGGCCAAAGCCCGAAGCCAAAGCTTCAATTGTTTGTACAGTACTGTACCCCCCTTTATTGGCGCCAATCTACCCTGACCCGTATTCTACACATTTAATAAGGGCAATAAATCAAAGTAACATCTTAAAAAATTCCAGTATAAACCATCAATCATAATTCAACATAACTTCAGAAATTAGGAATTCAAATCCTAAATTTTTAAGCATCAAACTTCAATTAAAACTCAATAAAATCAATATTCATACTTTCCATAAATTTTCAGATTCTGTGACCTGACTTCCCTTGCATTTTTCACTATTAAAACAACATCCAATCAAAGAACTTTCTTCTAAACATAATTAGCCACATGGCTCAGCTTTTCAAAGCCACTAAAATCACAGAAATCCAAATTGTATAACCAAAGTTATGATCAAAATACTAAACAGTGTACCAAGCTGAGATTTTCTGAAAACAGATTTCGTGACTCAACTTCAAACGAAAATTTCACATTAAAAACGAACGAAATTCAATAAGGTTTCTTCTGAACATATATTCCTTACTTTCTGTAGATATCAATAAAATCAAGAATCGTTCAAATCGGATTTATATAATAAGAGAAAACACTAAAACAAAACAGGTATACAAATTTGGAAAATTTTCCGAAAAACCAAGAAATCGAAATTCGAGTCACAAACCTTTTTCTATGCTCTTTCTAGCTCTCTTCTACCTCTTTTGCCTTTGATTTGCTTGCACTAGCTTCCTCTACAACAACTATATATAATTCTATCAAGATATTGTATAAATAAACTTACTAATACCATAAATATGCTTAATCTATCATGAATTCTACTAATTAAGCTTTAATTTCACCAAAAATCACTCACCTCAAATTTGGGTTACTATTCATCCAAATTTTAAAATCTGAAATCCTCTTCTTCTAACCTCAATTCACTGAAATTGATGATGATAGAGGGCTTTATGATCAATTTCTAACAAGAATTTGAAGTTGAATCGAAGAAATCGGAAGTTTTTAGATTAGGGAAAATTTGATAAGGATAGGAAGAAATGGAGGAGAAGGAAATGAAGGAAATGATGGAGAAGAAGGGAAGAGGCTGGAATGTATTGATTTTTTTTTTTCAATTTCCAATAATACCCTTGAACAAATAATTAAATGCTCAATTCATTCCTCTTACTTAATTAACTCTTATTTCCTCATGTCTTATATCCAATAACAATAATAACTACAAAAATAATTTTCATGATATTTTAATACCATAGTAATTTATTATAAGCAAATTTTGGAAATTTCGGCTCGTTACAATTCTCCCCCTCTTATGAATTTTCGTCCTCGAAAATTACCTGAAAATAATTGCGGATATTGAGTTTTCATTGTATCCTCCGGTTCCCAAGTTACTTCTTCAACCTTATGATTCCTCCAAAGTACTTTTACCAAAGGAATAGACTTGTTTCTCAATTGTTTAACTTCTCTCGCCAAGATTTGTACCGATTCCTCTTCATACGTCAAGTCGGGTTCGATTTCTATGACATCAGGAGATAAGATATGTGATGGATATGATCTGTATCTCCTTAACATTGACACATGGAACACATTATGAATTTTGTCGAGCATCGGGGGTAGTGCCAACCGATAAGCTACCGGTCCAACCTTCTCTATAACCTCATATGGGCCAATGAATCTCGGACTGAACTTGCCTTTCTTGCCAAATCGCAGGACTTTCTTCCAAGGAGATACTTTGAGAAATACTTTATCCCCTACTTCAGAAGTAAAGTCTTTTCTTTTTAGATCAGCATAAGATTTTTGTCTATCCGATGCAGCCTTCAATCTCTATTGAATAAGTTTTACCTTCTTTTTTATCTCCTGAATCAAATCTACTCCCACAATCTTGTTTTCACTAAGCTCGGTCCAATGTAATGGAGTTCGACATTTTCTTCCATACAATGCTTCATATGGCGCCATTTGTATGCTTGACTGATAGCTGTTATTATAGGCAAACTCCATGAGGGACAAATACTTATCCCAACTCCCCTCAAATTCAATGATACAACTTCTCATCATGTCTTCCAACACCTGAATTACTCTTTCAGACTGACCATCTGTTTGAGGATGAAATGAAGTACTGAAATAAAGTTTACTACCTAAGGCTTCTTGCAACTTCTTCCAAAATCTCGAAGTAAATCTTGGATCTCGGTAAGAAATGATTGAAATAGGTACTCCATGTAGCCTTACTATCTCATCTACATATAACTGAGCCAACCTATCAAGTGAATAATCCATCCTAACTGGTAGAAAGTGGGCAGACTTCGTCAATCTATCTACAACAACCCACACTGCATCATGTTTCTTCTGTGTAAGTGGTAAAGATGTCACGAAGTCCATTGTGATTCTTTCCCATTTCCATTCTGAAATTGTTATTGGTTGCAACAATCCAGAAGGAACTTGATGTTCGGCTTTCACCTATTAACAAGTTAGACATTGAGCAACATAGTTAGTAATGTCTTTCTTCATTCCATTCCACCAATAATGGCTCTTCAAATTTTGGTACATCTTGTTTGCTCCTGGATGCATCGCATAAGGACTACTATGCGCCTCTTGTAAGATATTCTTCTGTAATTTTTTATTGTTTGGTACACATAGTCTATCTTTAAAATATAGACACCCATCTTCTCGAACTATATAGTTGTCTACGATACCCACTTGTGTCCTTGCTCGAATGATCTTTAAGTCACCATCTTCATTTTGTGCTTGCTTAACCTGTTGTAGTAGTATAGGTTGAATCTTTAATTCTGCAGTTAAGGCTCCACTACTGGTAAGAGCTAACCCCGTATTCATAGCCCTTAGTGCCATCATTGTCTTTCTACTAAGAGCATCTGCCACTATATTAGCCTTTCCTGGATGGTAGTCAATAAGACAATTGTAATCTTTAATGAATTCCATCCACCTTCTCTGCCTTAAATTCAACTCCTTCTGTGTTGGAAAATATTTCAAACTTTTGTGATCAGTATAAATATAACATTTTTCTCCATAAAGATAGTGTCGCCAAATTCTTAAGGCAAAGACTATTGCAGCCATTTCCAAATCATGAGTAGGATAATTCCTTTCATGATTCTTCAATTGCCTGGAAGCATAGGCAATCATTTTTCCTTCTTGCATCAAAACACACCCAAGACCACTATGAGAAGCATCACTATAGATTACAAAGTCTTTTCCAGGCTCTGGTTGGGTAAGGATGGGTGCTTTTATCAACATCGCTTTCAACTTCTCAAAACTTTCTTGACACTTGTGATTTCACTCAAATTTTGCATTCTTTTGAAGTAGCTTCATCAGTGGGGCAGCAATGACAGAAAATCCCTTCACAAATCTTCTATAATACCCCACTAAACCAAGGAAACTTCTGACTTCCGTAAGGTTCTTTGGTGGTTTCCATTCTACAACTGCTTCTATCTTTTTATGATCGACTTTAATTCCTTCTGCAGAAACAACATGGCCTAAGAAAGAAACTTCTTCAAGCCAAAACTCACATTTTCTAAGTTTGACATACAATTTATTTTCCCTTAAAGTTTGAAAGACTATCCGCAATTGTTGATCATGCTCTTCCCGTGACTTAGAATACACCAAAATATCATCAATGAAAACCACTACAAACCTGTCTAAATACAAGTAAAAGACAGGGTTCATAAGGTCCATAAATGCTGCTGGTGCATTAGTTAGACCAAATGGCATTACCAAAAATTCAGAGTGTCAATATCTGGTTCGGAAAGCCGTCTTTATAATATCATCATCTTTCACTCTCATCTGATAGTAACCTGATCTCAAATCAATCTTGGAGAAGTATTTGGCACCCTTGAGTTGATCAAATAAGTCTTCAATCCTTGGCAATGGATACTTGTTCTTGACTGTCAATTTATTCAACTCCCGGTAATCAATACATAATCGGAGCGACCCATCTTTCTTCTTTACAAACAACACTGGTGCACCCCACGGGGATATACTCGGGCGTATGAATCCTTTGTCTAACAATTCTTGCAACTGAATCTTCAAATCTTTCAGTTCAGCAGGCGCCATTCTATATGGTGCTTTGGATACTGGTGTGGTACCCGGTAATACATCAATTGCGAATTCTACCTCTCTTTTTGGTGGCAACCCCGGTAGTTCTTCTGGAAATACATCGGGAAAATCACATACCATAGGAATATTCTGAAATTCTAACTCACCTTTCTTCGATTTTAGAGCGAAGATTAGGTAGGCCTGACATCCCTTCCTAACTAGTCTTTTAGTCTTCATAAAAGAAATCATGTTACAGAGATAATCTGATCTTTTCCCCACGATAACTATTTCTTCTCCATCAAAAACTTGAAGTGACATTCTTTTATTTTAGCAATCCACCACAGCTCGATGTTCCGATAACCAATCCATTCCCCAGATAACATCGAAATCTCAAAAAGGTAACTCAATTAAATTTGCATGGAAAAGTTGATGTTGAATCATAATAGGGCAGTTCATATACACTTTACTTACTATCACACTGTGTCCTAAAGGATTAGTCACTTCAATATTTTCTCCTAATTCTTCTACATGTAACCCTTTCTCTTGTGCTAATGCAGTACATATATATGAATAAGATGAACCAGGATCTATCAAAGCATAAACATCGTGATTAAAGAATGAAAATTTACCAACTATAGCATCAGTAGATTCCCGAGTCTCAGGCCCTCGGATTGCATAACTTCACACCATTCCTCCTGGTCTACCATTCTGCGGTGCTTGTTGAGCCACATTATGTCTACTTGTCTCACTAACATTTCCTCTTCCCCTTCCTCTTCCACCTTGCATTATAGGAGTAGGAACTACTGTAGGTGCAGATGTACTTATCTATCTTTGAGGACAGTTTGCAATCAAATGTTCCCTTGAGCCACATTTAAAGCGGACTCTACCTTTTCCCCAACATTCCCCTGTATGCATCCTTCCACAATTAGAACATTGTGGAATATTTCCTCTGCCTCTACCTGAAGGTACACTAGCCGCCGATCCTGTACTCATGGTTTATCTCTGTGAAAACCCTCTGAAATGAGATTGTGTTTGTTCTGATGTTCCCTTTTGTTTCTTACTTGGAGATTCTGAACTAACTAGACCCTGTGATCCCTTTTGAAATCCAGATCTTTTAGCCATTCTTTGTTGCCTATCTGAATTGATCTTCTCAATGCCTATAGTAGCATCAACCAAGTCATTGAACACCCTAATCCTTTGTGCAAGTAAATGCACTCTAATTTCATCATTCAGCCCATCCTCGAATCTCTTACATCTCTTTACTTCACTGTCAACGATATCAAGGGCATACCTCTCGAGTTTGAGGAATTGGATTTCATATTCTGATACAGTCATTCGTCCCTGTCTCAAAGACAAGAACAATTTCCTCTACTCATCTTTGAATCGTTCACTAACGTACTTCTTGTCAAATTGTTCCAAGAAAAGGCCCCAAGTGATTTCTCCGGGTCGCCTTTCTCTCACAATATTATCCCACCACCTCCTACCTTGTTCTTTGAGTAGACCTTGCACACAGTCTAATCTCTCTTCATCTATAAAATGAAGCCTAGTCATACACCATTTAGTATGATCAAGCCAATCTTCTGCAAATGCAGGATTCACTGTATCCCCTTTGAAGTCATCAACCGGAAGCTTTTTTATTCTTTCAAGAGGAGTTCTCTCCTCTCTTCTTTCAACATGAGGTACTACAGGAACTTGAGGGATTTGTATGTTTCGTAACACTTATGTGATTACTTCAGTAGTCTTATGCTGAAGTAAAGCATCTTGTACTGGAGTAGGTTGTTCGGGAAAGCCATGAACTGGTGGAGGTTCGTGTCTTTGTTCATCCCCTTATCTAATACTAACTGTACTCTCAGCATCCTCTTCCTTATTCTGATTGTGACTACTATTAGCCATAACTTATACCTGAAAATTGGACCAAAGTGGATCAACAACTAACACATCATATTTATATCCTAAATGACATGTACATACTAGTCCTAGAATCGTCTAAACCTCGCTCTGATACCAATAAGTGTAATACCCCCTTTATAGAGAGTGCTACAGAACTATACTCACCCAATAAACAACTATACTCCACTATATAAAGTTCAATACTTATAGATTTAATATGTACAAATACAAATATAATGTTTCCAACTCTAAATTATTATCCAAATATTTCTCAATGCCACTTTACATTTCTTACACTATCTAGTACATGCCATTATTCTGCAAACCATAATATTACATTAAATTACAAATCCACCTCAAGTCTTTCCTTATTTGCTCTTCAAGCTGATCCACTTATTCCACTTTGGTCCAAGTTATCTACAAGTTCTCCACCTACGTGTAGAAAAAAAACTACGCGCTAAGCAATTTACTTAGTGGTGTCCATAAAAGAAATATAACAACTTTAAACATTTTTAAAATAGAAACAAAGTATATTTATAAGTCAAAAATAAATTAACTAACTTTATGGAACCAAATAACAAAACTTATATAGTAATCCTTTCAAAGTACAATCAAATTTGTATCCAATTTTTTCAAACACTTTAACCACATATTGCCCAAAGTAAACAAGTCCTGAATAACGGTAAAATGGATACGGGAGCGGACAAGCCCGAAGCCGAAGCTTCAAAATCAATATATCGGTGAAGCCCGAAGCCGAAGCTTCAATATCAATATATATATATATATATCATAATATCGGCCAAAGCCCGAAGCCAAAGCTTCAATTGTTTGTACAGTACTGTACCCCCCTTTATTGGCGCCAATCTACCTTGACCCGTATTCTACTCGTTTAATAAGGGCAATAAATCAAAGTAATATCTAAAAAAATTCCAGTATAAACCATCAATCATAATTCAACATAACTTCAGAAATTAGGAATTCAAATCTTAAATTTTTAAGCATCAAACTTCAATTAAAACTCAATAAAATCAATATTCATACTTTCCAGAAATTTCCAGATTCTGTGACCTGACTTCCCTTACATTTTTCACTATCAAAACAACATCCAATCAAAGAACTTTCTTCTAAACATAATTAGTCACATGGCTCAGCTTTCCAAAGCCACTAAAATCACAAAAATCCAAATTGTATAACCAAAGTTATGATCAAAATACTAAATAGTGTACCAAGCTAAGATTTTCCGAAAACAGATTTCGTGACTCAACTTCAAACGAAAATTTCATATTGAAAACGAACGAAATTCAATAAGGTTTCTTCTGAACATATATTCCTTACTTTCTGTAAATATCAATAAAATCAATAATCGTTCAAATCGGATTTATATAATAAGAGAAAACATTAAAACAAAACAGGTATACAAATTTGGAAAATTTTCTGAAAAACCGAGAAATCGAAATTCGAGACACAAACCTTTTTCTATGCTCTTTCTAGCTCTCTTCTACCTCTTTTGCCTTTGATTTGCTTGCACTTGCTTCCTCTACAATAGCCATATATAATTCTATCAAGATATTGTATAAATAAACTTGCTAATACCATAAATATGCTTAATCTATCATGAATTCTACTAATTAAGCTTTAATTTCACCAAAAATCACTCACCTCAAATTCGGGTTACTATTCATCCGAATTTTAAAATCTGAAATCCTCTTCTTCTAACCTCAATTCACTGAAATTGATGATGATAGAGGGTTTTATGATCGATTTCTAACAAGAATTTGAAGTTGAATCGAAGAAATCGGAAGTTTTTAGATTAGGGAAAATTTGATAAGGATAGGAAGAAATGGAGGAGAAGGAAATAAAGGAAATGATGGAGAAGAAGGGAAGAGGCTGGAATGTATTGGTTTTTTTTGTTTTTTTTTAATTTCTAAAAATACCCTTGAACAAATAATTAAATGTCCGATTCATCCATCTTACTTAATTAACTCTTATTTCCTCATGTCTTATATCCAATAATAATAATTATTATAAAAATAATTTTCATGATATTTTAATACTATAGTAATTTATTATAAGCAAATTTTGAAAATTTCGATTCGTTACACAGAGGAGTAGGGAGCAAGCTCCCGAAGCATGGTATAAAATCCCGAGAAAGTGTGGTTCAAACGCACCACATGGTTAGGTTTGAAAAGTCAAACTAATATTTTGGTGTCACGTGTGTAAATTTTCTTATCTTTCTCAAAATTTCAAAAGAGTTAATTTTAATTCCTTCATACTTTTTCAATTACAAAAATACCATCTTCTTTCCTAAAATTCAAATTTTAAAAAAAATATAGAAAATTGAAACAAAATGGGAATTAAGAATGAAAATAAGTTTTCTTTTCTTGGATCTCAATAGTGATTCAATCTCAACTAACTGTGCCTCTGTTCTTCTTTCTTGCCCATACCATTCTTATATACAACAAATCACATCTTTGTTATTGAAGCCTTGTCCATCTATCAAATTCAAATTCATAATCCACTCATTCCAAAATTACTTCATATAATAAAAAAATAGAGTAATTTACTACATGGATTTTCTAAATTAGTTTTGTACCTTGGTAATATTGGACAACACAATCAAAAAGAGGAAACAAAGCTTCTTCCTTTGATTACTCTTATAAGCTATATTCTTAGATTCCGCCGACAAAGCAGCTTCGTCCGGCGAACTCGAATCGGAGATGCCGACTTCCTCTTCTTTCGTTGAAATTGAAAAAACCTCAAACCTTCAATCCAACACAAATTCGTGCTCAAATCAATCTTTTTTGTTGAAATTGAGAAACCCCAAACCTTCAATCAAACACAAATTCATGCTCAAATCGAGTGCTAGTTACTAATTTACATGGTTAATTCACATTTTTTCATTTAATTTTGAATATATATAATAATTCCTCCTTGTAATCGAGAAAGTCAAAAGATTTTTCAAAATGATAATCGAGCAGTATTTTGCCGGAGCTCTGACGAAGGCCCCTATTGTTTCTCGTGGCCACATCCGATGATGAGTGGTCAATAGAAAAAGGATGGATACAGGTATTGATAGGGTGGAGAAGATAGTAGAAATAATGGTGATTTAAGAGTGGAAGTGGTGGCCATTGACGAAGAAGGGAAAGTTTGTTAAGAATTACGTCTGACAAAGAAAAAATAAAAAATAAAATGTAATTATTCCAATTTTCTTTTATGGAACACCCACATGTCTTATGTATTAAAGGAGAAAGAAAAAAGGGAAATAGTATTCAACATTATTAGGTAGTTAAGTTTATGCATTTGTGGTAGTTTAATACAGTTTCTAGAAGGTTATTAGGATAGAATTGTCTCGAGTATTCCTTAAGGCTACATCAGCCATATCAAGTCTAGGAATTAAAGTTTGTTAAGCTATTTTGTTTTATTCACAGCTGTACCAATTGCATTGTAATGGCTAATCTATATAAGGAGGGCTGTAATCAGATTTGGGAATCAATGAAAATTAATATCAAGCTTATGCTTATTTCTTCCTATTATTCATCTCAACCCCATTCTCTCTATTATCTCATCTCCTTCTTCACCTTTACCCCCTTATTTCCTCTTTTCTGTTACTGATCTATTCTGTTACTAAGCTAGTCACAATCAATACGTGACAACTGGTATTCAGAGCTGCTTTCCCGGCACCTGTTTTCACACAAAACTCAGAAAACTATGGACAATTTTTAGCAAGTTATTGAAACTTTTCAGCAAGGGATTTTCCAGCCTAATTTTGATCTTGAATTGATGCGGAAGCGCCAAGAACTTGACAGAGAAATAGAAGAGTTCGAAAAGGAGTCCAAAGAGCTACAAAAACGATGGAAGGAAGATTGGGCTCGGTTTTGAAAAGAGGATGAAGAATCAGCTCAACAAGTACATAAAGAGTTGGAAAAATTGCTTCTAATGGTTCAAGAATTCAAGCTTAAGGAGGAAGAATAGCCTCAATTAGATTCTGAAGAACCAATAGCTGCGGAACTGTTGTTTATTGAAACGCCTAAGAGGGATTTAAAAATCTATAAAAATGATGTCATAAAGATGCCGACAGAGGAAACTAAAGGCATTAGGCGGATATACGAATCAAAGCCAGTGGGCTTTGAAGATCAAACAAGGCAAGTAGTGGAGCTAAAATCTACAATTAAAATAGAGGGTTATGAGGAGCAACTTGAATAGAGATAAATGTTGACTGAAGAAAGAAATCACCGAGAAGGTTGTGATGGCACACTAAATCGAAATTGTAAATGGAGAAAGAGACAAAAAAAAGAAAGAGGAGATGGTTGCTCGTTGTCTTTGCAAAAGGAGAAGAAACAGATGGTGGCTGAAGAGAAAGAGAAAGAAAAGAGGCAGCACGTATTGTTTTATGGCTAGGGTTTTAACTAAAGTCAGGGCAAAGCCCAAGCCAAAGCCCAAGAGTTGCTTAAGAGAAGCCCGTATGCCTTACTTGCTCATAGTGCCAAAAGAAGACTTTCTGCCTCAGATTGATGATAGCGATGAAGCTAATATTCCAGCCCTCTACTCCAGTTCCTCGGTCTTTATTGCCAAACTCCTCCATGCCATCCACCCCCCTAAATCTCAGGTCAGAACTGAAATTTTATCATATCACTCTGATCCCCTTAATTGATCATCAACACTTAAGGATGCCGAGCACTTTCACTCCACCGCCCATTCTTTCAAACACCCATCTATACGATATGCCGCGATGTCAATCATTCTGTACGGTCAGACTAGCATAACTAATGTTGGGTTTGTCTCTTCTATGCTTCAAATCATTCAATCTCTTTCTGTTGGTTATCGAATTGGGTCCATTGGGGTTATTCACAATTGAAACTTAGTTTATTATAGACAATTAAGGGTCATGTTTGAGAAGAAAAAGGATTCCTCAGTCGCATACAAACTGTTTGATGAAATGCTTGAAGGCAAAGTAGAGAGTATTAAATAAAATTAGATATCTCCAAGAAAATCGAATTGTGAAGCTGTAATTAGTCACAAGAGAGTAATTATGGTTGCTGCCTATAATGGAGGAAGACAATATGAATTTACAAAGGAGATAGCTAGTGAGGCAGGTATGGCATTGGTTTATTATGGACACTTAAGGGCTATGCTTAAAGATAATGTTTCAACTTTTCATGATGTGGGGGTTGTTTTGAGTTTGGTTGTCAATTCAAAGGCTAGGACTTGCCTTCATGTGGTTGCTGATACTTCTTTGACATTGTGGGATGCTTACAAAAGGGTCATTATGGCTATATTTGGGAGGAGTATCACGCTAATTTGTGTTATCTCAATTTCAGAAAAATTAGAAAATCTTGTTTATGCATCCTGGGGTTTTAGACCACAACTGTCTGTTTGAAGCATGAGCAAGCTCTATACACCATGGACAAATAGACTTCATATATCAGTTTTAGCAAGTGCAACAACTACTAGGTGGCTTACTAAGACCCATGAAGAGGCTCTTCCTCTCACTCGGGTAAAGCACTCTTCAATGAAAACAAATATGATTGATGGCCATCTTGAAGATATAGTTGTTATTGGTGTTGTGGGTGTGAGTATAAGCTATAACTACATTGCTAATAGGAAGGCCAAGCTACATGAGGCATCAATTATTAATCTAGGAAGGTTACAGTGTGGCAAATTCATTTTACTATTCTTTTACATTCTTGGGGACAAGAATGATCTCATGGGGGAGGTAATGTCAGGTATGAAAGGAGAAAGGAAAAAGGGAAATAGGTACTTAAGTTTATGCATTTGTGGTAGTTTAATACAGTTTCTAGAAGGTTATTAAGATAGAATTGTAATATTTCATCAAATAAGTCAGGAGAGTGCGGAGTGCACGCTTGTTCGAGTTCTATTACGGTACTTAGCTTATGAGGGTCCGAGAGCTACCTTTCGCAACACTTCTGTTATGAACTGTTGTAGCTGCTCGAATGAACACGTCTTTTCGCAACGCTTCTATTCTGAACAGATGCAACTGCTAGAATGGATATGACTTTTAGCAACGCTTTGTCTTTGAAGCGTTGTAACTGCTCGTTTCAGGTTTATAAAAGCCTGGCACTGGCAAAACTTACAGGCGGTTTTTTGCAACGCTTACGGGCTGGTTCATTTTTTCTTCACAACGATAATTCATTCTAAGTTCTTGAGTTTACTCTGATTTTATTCGATTGAAACATTTGGGAGAACCACCAAATTAGTTATGATCTGAAAGTGTTATTACGACTTCAGAGATTATCCAAGTCATTTTGAGTAATTCCCCAACAGTACTCGAACTTGAGACCTTACTTAAGTGATATCAAGTCGCTTATCACTTGGACCAACCTTTATCGGTAAAACTCTCACTAGGTTATGCTTAAGAAAAGTTTTAAAAAAAACGTTTAACAAATTTAACAATATAAAATTGAAATTTATGTAAACTTAATATGCAATTGATAAAATTGAAAATAAGAATGGATTTTGATTAATAAAAATACAAAAGTGAAGTTTTATCATTTGAACTATAATTATTTTCATTTTCAGTCCTTTATCAAGTAAAATCAGTTTACAGAGAAAACATGAACTAAATAGAATTAAGGTAAGAGAATTAGACCATAATTCCCAGTTGGTGTCAGTATCGCCTATAATTTGTACCCGTACTTCAATAAAAAAAAAAGTTAAATACTTTAAGGTACCATGAAAAAAGTAGCCAAAAAAAACAATAAAGGAGTGTACCCAGCTGAATCCAACGGTAACCATCGCTACCAAACCTACTCAGACGGTCCACACCTCACGAAACAATCGACGCGAAAACACGGAGCCGCTCGTGCCCAGAGTTTGGAAGATATTCGCCTCGACAAATCTGGGCCCCACCTTTCACCCATCAACAAAATCCCACCGTCCATTTTCCTTAACCATAGTTAACTATTTAACCCAACCCATTAACCAATCCCGCCTTTCTTTTCTCCATTATTATATTACCACTCGACCAAAGCTCACTCTTGCGTTCTCTTTCACTTTCTTTCTTACTCCTCAAGAAATTATCAGGTACTATCATACCAAAATCGCTGAGATCCGTTCGATCTTTCTCTTTCCTGATCATCGAGTGATCAACGGTGGATATGAGTTGCAACGGTTGCCGTGTGTTGCGCAAGGGGTGCAGTGACACTTGTATACTCAGGTCCTCCCTGCACTGGATCACTACCCCTGAAGCTCAAGGTAACGCTACTTTGTTTCTCGCCAAATTCTTCGGCCGCAGCGATCTTCTGTCTCTTATCGCCGCCGTGCCGGAATCTCAACGCCCTGGTAAAACTTCTGTACTAAAATTTTTTGCATTGATGGTTTTAATTTCAGTTTTCCGATTGAAATTGTTGATTTCTTGTAGCTTTGTTTCAATCGCTGCTTCTCGAGGCGTGCGGAAGGACGGTGAATCCGGTGAACGGAGCTGTGGGGCTTTTGTGGAGCGGGAACTGGCACTTGTGCCAGGCCGCGGTGGAGACGGTTCTCGCCGGTGGAAATCTTCGGCAGTTACCGGAAATACTCGCCGGATCTTTAACGCTGGATCACGATGAGTCGTCTGAGAGTTTCGCTGCGGAGTCATTAAATCTACGAAACGTTAATCGTGATTCTGATCTTAATCTGATTCCGAAGCCAAAGATGGTGGCGGAGTGCGCCATAGGCGGTGGGAGGGGGAAGAGAGGAAGAGATACGGCGTCGTTTCAAACGGAGGAATCATCGGAAACGACGACGTTTGAGAGCAATGTACGCGGCAACGGGAAGAAGCTTTTGAACTTGTTCGTTTGAGAACAATCTCGACGTTTTTTTTTGTACTGTGAGCTATCACCGTGACGGTGTAAATCTTTTTGATGCAATATATAAAAGTAGCTGCCGGCGTTTTTTCTTCTAACTCCGGCGAGGTATTGATCTAATTAAGAATATTAAATTGCGTTGATGGTAATGATGAAAATGAAAATTGTCATATAGTGAAGGATTTGTCGTGTCCGTACATAGCTGTTGGAGGGGATAGAGATAAGCTGCACGCTAAAGTTACTAGCAGCTTCAACAAGTGGCTCTTCCATTGGAAAACATATGGTTTGACACGTGTTCATTAAACTTCTCCATTAAACCCAAGTATACAATTTAACCAACTCTCAAAAGAAATACGTTTGTTATTACAATAAACATGAGTAAAACAACTAAACTCCCAATAATTTAATCTACGGATGCAACTTTGAGCCTACCTCGAATTAATCAAGACACAACATGACAATGCTAAGGTTTTATCATATTTCTACGTTAAAGATCAAATCTTTTTATCAATAAAGTGTAACTCAGTTGGTTAAATATGATGAATAAGTTGGAGGTGAACAAGGTTCAAATTTCACTAAATAGATTTATTGGGAGGAGTGATGAGCCTTAATTATTATTAAGCTCCGAACAAAATTATCTCAATCAAGATACTTATAAATATTAAGAAAAAACCAAATCTTTTTACTACTACCATTGTAGATCAATATAATTAATAGCTTTGGTTATTTCTGTAGTTGTTTGACGTTGTTTGAGTAATTTCTGGTTTCAATTGTTTTTCTCTAAATAATTTTATCTTGATCAATTTAGTTAATTTAGTTGAATTTAGGCTTAAGCTAGGATCAACAGCAAATTCCCAGAATAAGCATTCAATTTATTTTAAAATTCCGAACAACGTAAATTTGTTAGAAAATATTTTATGTCATTACAGTGTTTATAACTCTAAACGTAAAAGTTTGCTATCAGAAACAAAATTACCCAAAATGATAGTTGTAATCAAGAGGAAAAAATATGAGAAAAAGTAAATGTAAAGGGTAAAGTATATTTTTACAAGGTGTACAACAATATTCGAAAGATTGAGCTCATCCCAATCTAGTCAAAAGCATGCATGTTGGTATTTATATACAATGGTACAAATTGTACATACTACATGTTTTGTTTCGTCTAATTAAGCTAAGAGTTCATGCGCAGGTTCTGATTTTGGAATATTTACAAGTATCTTGATTGTGATAATATTGTTCAGAGCTTAGTCACAGTTAAGACTCCTCACCCTTTCCAACAATTGTATTTAGTAGGATTCTAACCTTGCTCTCCAATAACTTACTCAGTCTGTGTTGGCAACTGAGCTATACCTTGTTGGTTCTAGGTTAATCTCACTCAAAATGTAGTAACTTGGTGCTGTTGAGCTATATAATGGATAAAATCAAGTCAGCAAGCACTAAATATAAAAGACATGATTAATGTGGTGAAGTTGACTATCGGAGTGTTTCCTATACAGGGCGAAACTGTTTACAAAATCCACCTTCTTCTCCATTTTCCAACAATAGGGATGTCATTTTAGACCACACCATGTTACTAATATTCATTAAATAATGACCTATTAAAGATAAAGGCTGTCCATTTCCTCGAAAAAAAAGATAAAGGGTATATATGTGTGTGTGAATTTCAATTTCTAGTTCACAAAATAATTAAATGAACTTATATTAATAAAAGCCACAGCTTATGTTATACGACACAATTGAGGAATCTGGGAATATCAGGTAGCTGATTAGATACTTATTTATAAATTAAAAAAAAGGGTTGATATAAGTAAAATTTTGTATTTGGGAAAACATAAAAAGAACAAAAGCATATAAATCTCCAACTCAAGTAAAGTAAATGGAATTAGTACCTACCTATGTAAGGAGATAAATTTCCAACTTCAGATGATATCCTTAAGAGAGTCGAACGTACCAAATCCCATGATTTGATAATGAAGGAATTATGCTTGCTCCATTTTCAAATCCAATGAATGTATTAGAACATTCATATTCTCTAAAAGAGTTGCTTACTTACTCTCTCAAATCATTTGATAACTTTATAATTGGATTGAGATTTACTATTTTAACATCAAACATTAATATTTAAATATTTAGTTTGAGTTAAAAGTTTCTTTTGAATAATCTGAAAATAATAAGTTATCACTAACAATAAATATCTAATAATAACCCCAATAATAACAAATATTAGAAACATTTCATTTTGGTCTTATATTTAGGCAAAACCCATATTCAGCTTCCTAAACTTAAAAACTTTTTCCTCTTAGCCACTCAAACTTCTAGATATCCCTGTGAACTCCCTCAACTAGGCACAATTACCCTCTCAACCCCCTCAAAATGGCACAAATGACCCTCTGAACTCCCTCAAGCTTACATACCTAATTTTAAGCTTGAGGAAGCTCGGAGGATCATTTGTGCCAACTTAAGAGGGCTGAAATGATCAGTTATGCTTAATTCAGGGGGTCAAAAAGTTCATTTAAAAGTTTAAACGGCTAAAAAATAATTTTCAAATTTAAGGGGCTCAATATAAATTTTTTCCATTCTTTAGAATGGAATTTGCATATTTCCTTGCATCATCCACTACTTTGGTTTTGTAAATATGCACTAAAAGCAATCCAAATGTAAATCGGTGATCCAGTAAAGGTGGTGTGAGTCCCACTACATATATGTCTTCCAGACGCGGCGACTCGATTTTAATGGATTGGGAATATTATAGTTACTTTTTTTTTTATCATTTCATGACATATATATTTTTAAAAAGAAAAAGAAAATGTTATTATGGGTGTTGATGGCGTGGAACCCACTTCCAATGGAGGAGGACTAGAGGCTGACGTGCACCGCATTAAATTTTTGTATGTTTTATTATAAGAACAATTTTATTTATATATTTTTTTGGATTTAAATTTTCAAGTTTGGAGTATTCTATAAATTTGCACATTTTAGTAATATTATTAAAATTATATCAGATATTATATAGGTGAAGAATTTGGACCGCGGTATAACTAATATTATTGATATAATTAGATGTTTTAGCGATATCATACTGGTATTTTGTAACTTTTTTGGAGACTTTTTACAATGCTATCTTGCTGTATCAATACTGTATTGGTCTTTTACAATGCTTATGCGTGTTGCATAGCCGTTTTTAAAAAACCGTTTTAAAGTTAAATCTTAATGCAGCCATGGCTGATTTTATTAGTCAAATCCGCTGGTACGATTCGATTTTAATAACACTACATTTCACTTAAGTTCAACCATCTATTAAATTTTAGTAACTGAGATGTAATTGCACTATAAACCGTTCAAACCACTAAAACTAAATCTTAACCATTAAAATTTAATAAATAATTATGATCCAACGTACAACTTTAAATAATTTAAAATTTAAAAAATTCAAATCCTATTTTACTGGTTCATAAAAAAACATTAAGAGAGTCAATTTCCATATGGACCAACTCTTTCGCTAACATGAGACCATAATGTCTACCCTCCTTTGGCATCTACTTCCCCTAATTTAATCAAAATATCTATTTAAATTATTCGTACCTGTTTAACTTCGTAACAAAATATTTTCTACAATATTTTTTACACTTTTAAAAAATAAAAATTGGTTATATATTATAACTTTATTTTTTATAAAGTAATTATAATTTATTTTACAATCATTAAATTAATTAGGTGAAATTCATTTTAATATCAATAAATAATACTGTAAGGATAATTTTATAAAAAAAATACAAAGTCAACTATAATGCTCACATACTTAATGTTACTATATAAAAATAAATTGTATGCAGTAATACCAATGTTCACCATTTTAAACGTGCGACACTTTTTAATATGATGAATTTAAAAAATTAATTATTATTTTGGGAACTTGATCTTCATAGAATTTAGCATAACGGGCATGATTGGGCCAGGCCCAACCAACTAAAAGATTCAAGAAAGCTAACATAAGGAAATTGTAAAAAACATATATATATATATATATATATATATATATATATATATATATATATATATATATATATATATATATCACTAAAATATTTATAAAATTAGTCATTAATTTAAAATAATTATATATTTACAGTTTTATTATAATTTATAAATTAATAAAAATAAAAGAAAATAATTACATGAATACGGTTTGGTATTTATCTGATAAATATTTAGTATTCGTTTAGTAATTGTCTAGTAATTATCATATGCACATCTATTTTATATATATATATATATATATATATATATATATATATATATATATATATATATATTAGGTGTTATTAGATCATAAAAAACTGTCAAAATTAAAACATAGTAGATAATAACTAGATATCTAACAGTGATCTACTAGATAAATACTAGATGTCATATATTATGTATACTTTAGAAATTTGTTTGAAGTTATGATTTACTAGATAACTAATAGACGATCACTAAATATTTATCAGATAAATACTATACCACATTTATGTAATTATTTTTTTTAATTTTTATAAATTATTCGTGGTGTTACTAAATTATTTTAATTTTTTTTTTGTAAGAACCCCTTCTAACAAAAAAAAATCATGGGCTTTCATGTCTATTCTGTTCACAAGTTATTCAGAGACTTGACAAGTTGATAACACTGTGTACTATCTAGGGAGGAAAGCAACGCAATTGCTAAACGAAATCAAAAGTTATAGAAAGACATGTAACTACAGAGATATTTATTCATAAATATTTAAACTAATATCAATTTTATTTTTTTACAAGAAAGTAAGAAATTAGAAGAGTGCTAGTTACGAGAGTTGCAGATATTGATTAAGAAAAAAATAATATAGAAGAGTTAGTAAAAAATTAGAAGACAAATTGTGGTGAAATTTTTTCTATAATCATACGAAACATGTTTTAACTGTTTTTCATGAATTTTAATTCGGGGTTTTTATAAAATATACTGAAAATTAAGTTTTCTATCAGTTTAATATTTGGACTCTAACTTTTCTAACTAAATAAGTTTTAAAATATAAAATAGATACGTACTAAACAAACCATTCATCTCTCTTACTTTTAAATGTTCATGCGTGCTGTTCACGCTACTGTTAACCTTTTTTTTTATTTTTTCATCTTATTTTGACATTATCATTCAAACCGTTAATGTGTTGACATGCCGATTTACACATTTTGATATTCAAAACGTCATCCATTGTGATAGATTTTTTCGAAACTCTTTTTTCAATCGTTCGATATCTAGTAGAAACCTGGTAGGCATATGGCATGAATCTTATATTTCATAGAAAGTTTGTTTAATCCATCAATTTTATATTTATATCAGGTTTCTACTATATTTCATAAACATACTAGCATTCTTCCAAATACCTTCAAAAACTTTTTTTTCAACTGTTCAATATCTGGTAGGAACCTGGTAGGACTTTTATATTTCATTCGAAATTTATTCAATCCACCAAATTTATTTTTGTACCAGATTTTTTTACTACATTTTATTAATATACCAATATCCTACTAAATAGATACCCGATTATGTTGAATTAAAACAGAAATCAAGGCATGTAATATGAGGTTCACACGCATGAACAGTTCAGCGTAGTCATTAATAATGAAAACTTAAAATTAATTAGAAAGTGCAAAAAATATTAAATACAAAACTTAATTAATATTTTTATAACAATATCCCTTCTAATTTTTTGAAAAACAAATAGAACATGAAAACAATATTGTCAAGAAAAATTTTGCATCAAAGTTAGCACATTTGACATTATATTTTCCAAGTTCATCAATCATTTCCCAATATCTTATGATAGAGTCGACACAAATCATAATTCCAAAATTAGGAATAAGTAAAATGATGCACTCATAAAACTTGCCTCCTGTACCATTGAATGTTATTGCTTGTTCCTTAATTCTATTCTTCTGATAAATAATTCCTTGTACAAATTAGTGCAACCTTTCCCTGTTTACTTTAGAGATTATAAAACAACTTCTCACTGCATTTGAGTTCCCCTTGAAAGAGTTTAAGTAAAACATCAATCTAAGGCATCTAAAAGAGGACCCTCACCCAACTACCAGATGCTATAAAAAGTAAACTTGTATGAAACTACTTCAAGACTAATTTATATATCCTTAATTTAACACATGGAGTGAATATAAAAAAAAAAATACCAATTCTATCATTTACCAGATCAAGGTTTTTCAAAAGAAGACAGTGACAATTAAAATGTCTAAAAAGCTTAGAAAATACACACAGAAGAACTGTTCATGACTATCGAATAATAACAGAAAAACTAGACACAATTATAGCATATTTACATAGACTTTGCTCAGCCCTATAGAGAAAGTGCCTGTATACAAAACTACTATCTAATAAGAATAATAATAATAATAAAAAACTTTACCCATATATGCATTTAATATGAGCCATCTTTTTGTGTTTTTTTGCATCCAACTGGCCATGTCTCTTCAGCGTTTACAAGCCATCAACCTTTTCTTTCTTCTTTTATTATTAGGTATGGGTCCAATCGAAAACAAAAAAAATGTTGTGTTTTTGGAGTTAGAATTAAGTGTAGGGAGTCAAAGTGATAACATCTTTACTTTTGTTGTTAGGCTGGAAAGTCACGTTCTAGTTGTAAATTATGCGTTCTCATGCTACATTCCTTTACCTGGGGTCATTTTTTTCATTAGAATATAGGTGTTCTTGTAGAAAAAACACAAAAATGACGTGGCAATACAGTTATCCCTTTGACACATACATTAAGACAAGATGACCTATTTACATGTCATTGCCACGCGTCCAACTCTCGTGGCTAACACGTGGAAAATAGATGTCCCCGAAAACTCTTAGCCCCCGAACTTATTAAAGTGGACCTTATAGCCCCTTGAACTTATTAAAAGTAAACCTCATAGCCCCTTGATGTTGATGTGGCAAATATTATTTTCTAGCGATTGAATCTAAGATTGCTTCGTTAAAGATTGAATCGAAAATTGATATACCGGAATAAAGCTGGGCATGTCAGCATCAAGGGGCTTTGAGATTCACTTTTACCAAGTTCAAGGGGATATAATGTCCTTTTAATAACTTCAGGGGGTAATAAGTTCAACTTTAACAAGTTAGGGGTTATGCGCAACTTTTGTAAGTTCATGGGGTTGAGGGTTTTAGGGACAACTATAGAGGGTCTAAATGTATTAGGCCTTTTTTCTATAGGGTAAACTTAAAAAAAGTACCTTATGGTTTCACTCATTTGCAAAACGGGATCTGAGAAATTTTTTTTTGCAATATGGGGTCTGTGGTTTCGAAAAATTTGCAAAAAGGGGCCTTTGACTTCGAAAATAGTGGTGTTATATTGAATATTTAAAACAATTTAACATTCTAATAATTTAACCATATTATTTAAAAAATCTAAGTCAGAGTTTGAGTAATTTTTGAAGATTTTTTTTATTTTTTACGATTATTTATAGTTTGTTATCATAATTTAATTAAAAAAAATATTTACACTAGTCAAAAAAATTCAAAATTTTTCATTGATCTATATTGTATTTTTAATAAACATCTTGCAAAATTTCAGATAAAAAAGATTGAGATTTACCCATTTTCGTGACATAATTTAATATTGAGGATCCTTTATTTGTAATTTTTTTCAAACCACAGACCCCATTTTGTAAAAAAAAATTCGTCAGACCCCGTTTTGCAAATGAGTGAAACCACAAGGTACTTTTTTGAAGTTTACCTTTTTTATATTAACTATATTGCCACATAATCATTTGAATTTCACTAGTTTTTTTCGTGACCAATTAATTATACTTTTTACCATAAATTGGAGTAGTCCTACATCCTATCTGCTTCAATTAGTAGTTTTTCTCTTTTTTTTTTTCATAATAGGGAATACCTGCATAGCTGATACGACTGATAAGAGGTGGTTGCACTGACCAAGCAAAGCCCGCTCGTTTGCTGCTACATTTGCTAGTTCACCTACCAGAGAATTTACTCCGCCAACCTATCAATGACAATGATTTTAGTCACTTAAACAAGCTACAAATACTCTTAACGAAAGATAAATGCATAATTTATTGCATTAATCGCTACCAACAAAAGGAAACAATAATGGAAGAAAAGGACGACAATAGAGGGGGTAAAACTACAATTAGGAGCTAACTGAAGAGAAAAAATGCTATCTGATTAGTATTGGAAATTGAGAATCTAAGAGGCCCTCAGTTCAGAATAAAGTTAAATAACCTTTGACAATAATAAACATATTGAGGATGCCATAGCCTGCATGACATCAACTGCTGAACAGATAGCATCCTTCACCTTCTGAATATCTGCCTGTAAAAATGAAACCGAATAAGAAATTGTAAGACGCAGTTTGTTCCAAAATGTTGAAAATTTAGCAGAAGACGTTTTCGGACTCACCCTTGCCCCACTGACAACAGGTAAACGTAGTGTGCTGGCCTGTAATGCTTCGATAGCTCCACACAAAGAACGGGCAAAATCCTGGTTGATAAGGGAAAATTCTTCCAAGTATACTATCTGCATTCATAATATAAAATGTTTGAGGTACACAGAAAAAAGGAAAGCAGGAACATAAAATTTATTTTTGAATCATTTGCTCCAACATATTTGTTTTGGGTCTATTGTTTATGAAATAACAAACACATGATGTGAAACCTCCTTGAGAGGCAAATTAGATCAATAATAGCAGTACATCCACAACCTAGGTAGCACGGAAATGGATACGGACAAGTACAACGGGAAACACCATTTCTGAAAAATATAGGTTCGGAAATTATGGGGAAACGTGTAAATAATAAAAATATAGGGGCACATTTATAAATATAATAAATATAAAATTTCCACGAATATAAATTTCATTCTTTTATTAAATCATGAAATATTAGGAAAAAGTACACTTAAAAAATATTTATTAATCATGACACAGATCAAATCACATTCATCTAATTAAGGTCACCTAATATTTAAAAAATTCTAGGGACTTCCACAACAAATGCATAGGAAATTTAGTTTTGGAATGAACCAAAATTAAGTCATAAGGTTGAAGGAATTTCTAGGAAACGGTTTCCGGAATTTGAAGAAAAGAGTTTCCAACTTTGTTTAACTGCCCCGAAAACGTATTGTAGGGGTTTCCGGGAGTTTACGTTTCCGAAACGGGTAAGAAACGCAGAAACGGCATGTCATAGGAAAATGACATGCCGAGAGTTTACATTTCCGAGAGTTTCCGTGCTTCATAGTCCATAACACACATTAGATTTAAAATTCCATTATGTAATCAACTTATCAATTCATTATGCAATATTAGAAAAAGGAACAAAATGTGGAATATTTACTACCTGCCCCTTAAGAATGGAAATAATCTTCAAAGTTTGCCTCAGCCACTGTAACTCCGTTCGTTTTGATCTGACCGATTCAAGCAGTTCTGATGTTTTAACAAGTGCATTATGCAGGCTTGTCTGAAACATATAAAAATATGTGAAACAATTCATCTTATAAATAAGAATATGAAGATATGACTGAACAAAGAGGGAGCTGAACAAAATGTTTCATGAAAGCGTAATCAAAGATTAGAGCTGCTAATACACATATCTCAAACAGCAACTTGTCATATTTTAAATCACATATAACTTAAATAGAGCAGCAACAGCAATACTTCCAAACCATTGCTCCGATTTGGAGGACATTAACATCAATGATATGTTTGACCAACAAGAATATTATTAGTTTAATGACTCTGCAAGTCGCATTATATATCATCTGAACCTCCATGGTCAATCAAACAGTTCTTAATGAAATGATCGTAATGTCATTCAAATATATACTGGCAATTGATGAACTTGAAAACATGAATATGATCACATTTTTGCAGCCTAGAACATTATAAATGCAATACTAAATATTCAACAAATCAGATACATGTATTGTCTACACATTTAGCAAGAATTAGATACAACTAAAACAAAAGCTGAAACCTATAGTAAAACTAACGCCATTTCCCTACTGCCACATATTATTCAATTATCTGTGTAAAAATCTTGTGAGACACATGTACCGATTTATATTCTATTGTTATTTGTTACCATGGTGTTTCCCTGCATAACATTTTATAGACAAAATACCAAAGAAATATTTTTCATAAAGAAAATTGGGGTATTCCTTCTTCCTTCCTAAATAATCACCTGTTTTGTTATCACTTCAAGTATTAAAATAAAAATGAAAAACGTAATATTCTCATACTATGCTACTGCTTATACCACCACCAAACCAATAAAGAAATTGACATATTGTTCTGGTACAAATTGAGGAGCATGTATGTCTCGACTTCCAGACTTTTGTTTTATTCCAAATCAGCTAATTGTATAATTAATTGAACTCCTCTCGACTCTCAGTGATATTTCATCAATCACCAACAGATCTCTCTCTCTATTTCTGACTTTTAATCTTTGTTTTATTTACACTCGAAAACATACCATAATACGAATATCAACAACATTGTTACTCACTGGAACTATTTCCTTCAAAAGTGGACTGAACTCACATTCTAATTATCCCACAACTGTTCCTTGTTTTTGAAATATTTTTTTACAAGGCAAATTTCACATGAACATGAATGCAAAATAATGTTGAATATCCCACACCAAGAGCATGGAAACATGACTAATGTGGTGCACAATGCTTTCCTATGTATGCTACAAAAATTAACTCATGGCTAAATTTTCAAAAGTATTTCAGTCAGGCAATTTGGTCTGGCCCCATCAACAACCAAGCATGAAACGTCAGCTAAGATAGTAATCAGACTTCTTTTCATCTTCCCTGTTTTAGAATTCATTTAGAAGATGTCAAAGCACCAAATGCTTCCTAAGTACTAATGAAGTCAACAAAAGAACACCAAGGTTAAATATCTAACAAGAGGTAATGAATAGTAGATACCGATTCCTAAACACAGGAAAGAAAGACAATATCTAGCAAATTCACAGGCAATAGTTGGTTTTTATGTACCAAGAAAAATCCATACCTCTGCATTGAACCTCTGCGCTGCCAATGCATTATCAGCTCTGGCATTGGCAAAACGCCATTGCAACAAACGATTATATAAAATCCTCAAAACATGCACCTCAACAATCCGATGCTCCCCACTAGTAGTTCTACGAATATCAGCAGCAAAGCTCAATACTGAAGGTGTGTTATTCAAATTGCCAAGATTGCTATTCACCACAGCTCCAACAGGATTCCTCATTCTTGAGGGGCTAGCTCCCCTAATTGGTGAGTTTGTAGCTGAATGTGTCCCAATCTTACTAGGAGAAGAAGGTCGTAATGCTCCACCGCGAAGAGGAGACAACTGTCCCCTAGTACTACTAACTCCTTTTGGAGACGATATTGGGCTATCGATCCCAAACTTCTTGGGAGCTATTAGTTTTGGAGGTCCAATTCCTTTCAATCCAACAGCTCTGGAAACTTGAGATGTAGGCTTGTTATTAGTCTCTTGCAAGAATCGCGCTGGAACAATTAGCCCACGCTGCCGTTGTGCTTTTCCACCACCGGCATTACCCATACTATCAGAAGTACTACCAGAAGACACACTCTCTGTATCAGAATTTAATGGATGATCACTCTGTGCATCGGATCCATGGACATGAAAATGCTTCTCCGGACCAATATTACCAGAATCAGAGCTCAATACGGTCTCAATTGAGGACCTATCAACCACCAAAGAATTTTGTAAGGCCCGCACAACATTCATATTCACTTCAGATTTGGTTAATCTCTTCCTATCATGGCCGCAATCCATGCTCTTAGTCATAGAATTTGGTTGCCGCGATCTCCCTGGCCATCGTTGCTGCTCCACCGGCCTTGAATTCTCCACTTGATCCGCGCCTCTAGCCGGAATCGGCGTACCTTTTCTCCTCTCAGGCGTACCTTTTCTTACGTTAATCGGCGACGGAGCAGGCTTTGCTTTACTGACCTGAAGTGAGAATGACTCCCCCTGGAATGAAACTGACAAACTTCTGGCGGATGTAACTAACATCCTCTGCGTATTCGACACCTCCACCCCATTACCACTCCCAATTTTTGAATCCAAGGAATTAGGCCGCCTACGCTCCACTGATTGCGCTCTTTTGATTGTGGAAGGAGTAGATTGCATTTGAGTCGTCATACCAACTGGACGAGAAATCAACGGCGACGGAGATCGTTTTGCTGTAAAAGAAGACGAGGAGGAGGAGGAGGAAGAAGACATATACCGAGAAGTAACTTCACGGCATTTCGGTCGGCGAGGAGCGAGAGCATTGTCGGTTTCAGAAGGTAACAGAGGAGGCCTCGCCGGATTCTGATTCTGCCTTGCTGACGCCGCCGGAGTCGTTTTGGAGCTTTTGGGAGTTGAAACGGCAACAACCATCATGAAAACCAAAATTCAAAAAACCACTTCACATCTCATTCCTCCATAGCCTCAAAACCCTAATTACACACTAATCGCCTGCTAATCCGCATAAACCTCAGCAAATATAGATCAAAACAGAATCCAACAAAACGAATTACTCACAAAGCATCGGTCAATCGGAAACGTAAGCTTTGGGCAACTCTTATCAAACAGAGAGAAATGCTGAACCAAATAAAGTGACCGTTAACGATCCCGGCGACAAAATACAGAGCCGGACAAGTGGGGGCGGGGCGGCGTTTAAGGGAGATTTGAGAGCATAACTGTCGTACTAGGCAAATTTTATTTTTATTTTGCTTTCTTTCTTTTTTGAAATTCTGAATTAAATATAAAAAATATTAAACACGGTATGGATGACTAGTCTGGTATTATAACGCGCGAGTTATATAAGTTCCACTAAGGAGTTAAGAAGGGCGTGCTGAAAAGTGAGTGACGTGTATATCTTTAGCAGGGTAAAATGGGAAATTGGAAATTGGAAATTGGAAATTGGGAGAAGGTACACGTGTGAGAGGGTTATTGGATGATTGAGCAGGGCAAAGAGGTTCATGAAAAGATGGTACCCGAAAAGTAAAAGGGTGCTCATATCTTCGGAGAGACGTTACGCAAACGACACCGTAATTTAAATTATTTTTCTTTCTTTTATTTTTTGAAAAGGACTTGTGAGGAATGTAAAATAATATAATTGTAAATAGATAGCCGTTTTAAAACAAATTACAAAGAGGAAGATAACAGATTTTTCAAAGCCTGATATCATTTGACTCTTTCTAACTCTCAAAAAATATAAGAAAAAAAGTTAAATTAAATTTTCCAAATCAAGAATATTATATGTAAAACGAATTTAAGTAGTATATTTTATAAATTTTCTTTATGTGCATATTTTCCTTTTTTTTGCAATAAAACTTTTTTATTCATCTTATCACATACACATTTAATATGTGTATTGAATTACATTATTACTACAATAAATAACATTCAATTAAGGAAATATACATGATAATGAGAGAAATAAAAATATGGAAATTTGAATTTGAAAATTTTGAGATTTATAATGTAAAGCATTCATTATTTTGATGGGATATTAAAAATACAACTGTATGGGTGGAGTTGGGGCAACAATTACTGTGTCGTATTGCTTAGAAAATAACCCATTCTTCAACAACAAATTACTCAACATCCAAGTCCAGTACTATTACGCGTTCAGGACACAAATTAAGCTTTTACTGAACAAATCCACATCATTATCTTTATGAAGGGAAATTTTATATAGATTTCGATATTTTATGGTAAAAAAGTGTCATCTCATATAATAAGTGATACTTATCATACTATATAGTAAAATAAAGTTTTGAATGATGAGAAAGCAGATATAGTGATACACGTGTCAGTTATTATATAGAATGACACTAAATACCGGGTCTTATATATCATAACTCCTTTAGAGCATTTTTAGTAGCTTATTATTAATATTAGTTTCGACACATAGGTAAAAATAGATAATTAAATAAAAATAGCTCTACATTAGCTCTTTTATTTTCTCTTTCGTATATGATGTGGCACCATAAAGGTTGAACGTTATCTATTTAATCTTCTACATATAAACAATTAAATGGAAAACCATGTCATCAACTTTATTAATATTTTAATGATTAATTTAAAATTCAAATGTTGATTAGTTACGAAATAGATAATTTAATAAATGATTAATTTTTTTAATACAGTCCATTATGAAATAAACAATCTACTATAATTTATGAATAATTTTTATAAAATATATTATCTATTTTCAAAATTATTAATATATTACCGATGTTAATATCTATTTTATATATCACATCATTTTAAACTCCACTATCCACCTAAAAATACAAATTCCCACCTCTATTAATTGTGTATTACACAAAATTTGAAATTTGTGTTTGACTCTGAACCAATTATTATCTTGTGTAAAGAATAACAATTTAAGTGTGTGGTTAAACATTGTCTTAATTATTTCAAATACAAAGTTCGAACCACCACATTATTTCAAATACAAAAAGGTTATTGGTAAGTAGTAACCTCAAAAACTATATCTCAGAAACAACAAACATTAATTATAACAACAAACAATATTAATTGTGAAAGCAAAGTAAATATATGCTTGCACTTGAAAAAGTACAAAAACAACACCAAAATGGAAGTAAATCAGTGGTGTTTATGGTGGGATACGAATGCTCGTTCCGTAGAATAGAAATAGAAATGTATGGAAAGATGTTATATATAACACATTATTCATTTAGAATCCGTCGACGCACGGAAAAACTTTTTATAGTTTATATATATCTCACGAAAAAGTTTTTCCTAATTATATACATCTCAAAAAAAAGTTAGTCATTTATTTCAAAAAGGAATAATTTTTCCATGAGATGTATCTAAAGTAGGAAAAGATTTTCCGTGCGTCAAGGTATCCTAGACATATACTTTACTATATTTGAAATCTTTTCATTCATTTTTATTTCTATTCTACGTAATAGGATTTCCGTGAACTAAACGGCACCCGAGTTTTTATTTATTTGACTGCAAGGTAAAATACGAGTGCAGGCCAATATTCTCAAACAAAGGTTCTTGCTGAAAAATTCTAGATATCTAGTATAACGTAATGTAGATAACAAATTGATTGTTAGTAATTACGTAAAAATGTGGATAGAGCTGTAAGTTTGGTTTTATATACAAACTTTACTTGTCATTAAATTAAAGCCCACTTTTGCCTTGTGTAGATAAAGAAACAGAGAAATTCAGCCCCTAACTAATAAATTAATCCTTCAACAATTAAACTAATCAGAGTCAATTGCGTCATCAATAATCAAGGCTTAACGAACTCTTTAGCTCGCTATGCTAAAACTGAAAAGGACTATCAACTTCCATTTTTTTTAAAAAAAAAACTCAACTATACAACATAATTATAATGTGATATTTTGTATCCATATGTATCGATCACCAAATAGTATATACTACTAGATAATCCATGGACAACATTATATGATTTTCTAGTTTAGTTTTTGATACAGGAAGTAAGTCCACCATAAGTATGACTTAAACAGCAATTTGTCAGAGGAGAAGAGCTGAACCAAGTTGAAGTCCGATTTTATATTGTCACATCAGATTAGCGGTTATAACACATTATTGTCTTCTTTTTAAAAAGGTAGCATACACTAAGTAAGTGGTAACCAACTAGCCATTCATTTCTCTCCACTATCTATTTTTCTCCTATTGGAATGTTCTTAACATGAGCACTGAAGTGGCTAGGCTGGCAGTCCGACCTAGCTCTTCTTACTCCATGTCTCGAAGATATTCTCCGATAATAACAATTCCAACCATTTTCCCCATTTTTCATTCCCCAAACTGCATCATCGAGAATCTACAGTATTTTTGCTTCAACCATCTTCCCCATTTTTCATTCCCCATATTAGATTCCCTGTAAATAATAATACTTTATTATTATATTAATTTATTTACATCTTTTTTATTCTACTCAACTAACAAAATAATTAAAAAAATCAAAACTAAAACATATATTAATAAAATAATCCATTCCCCAAAAAAGGGTCCCCCATGTATCGGGAACCATATTATGGGGGGAATGTTGGGAAACAATGATTCGGATAACAATCTAAAAACAAATCCGGATCAAGTTTGAAAGAAACAAAATCAATGTATGTAATACTTCCAAATCCAAATGAAAATATCCGGACAAAGATCAAGATACAAGTCATCCATTGAAGAAATTAAACACCTAAGCACTAAAGGAAATCATCCGGACAAAGTTTGGAAAGGAAACAAACTTCTGTTCTTCAAAACTAGCATCCGAAAGAACTGATTAAAGCTATCTCCGGAAGAAGATAGATCCGGAGCATATAGGTCTAAAAGACATCCGGAAGACATATGTTTCAAACATAGGGAAAGATACAAATTATAAGTTTCCCTCCATCCTTTTCGGTTTATGAAGTCAAAGATCCTTTCTCCAAGATAAAGACAAAATGATAGCTTGCATATTTCAGAGCAAGGACAAAAGGACTAACACCGGACAGAGAAAAGCTAACTACCTTTTTTTCCTAGACCAATAAGGAGGCGCGTGGAGCTCACATCAAAAAGCAGTTGGTCTAAAAGTTGGTGCATCACAAAATGACAATGAAAACGATCACTGACAACTTTCTAGCCTCAATCCCAAGATTTCTAAGGGGTTAAAATACAATCCAACGGATCCAGAAGCTCCACATCACGACCTGATCAAGGGTGAAGATTGAATGAAAGCTCACCAACCACAACGACTACATTTATGATCAAAGCCTATAAAAAGAGCTCTTCATCAAATGAGAAGGTCAACTAGTTGATTTACAAAAAGCAAGTAACAAAGAATACTCATTCAATCTGTTGATATAATCCCTCCAAGAACCTTTTGATTTAAAATCTGTTTGTAAGGATTCCCAAATGAAACTATAAACTTGAGGAACTCCACAAACCAACCCTTTGTTAAAAACCAAAGAGTAAGAATCTCCAACTTGGGTGAGTTGAGAGATTTGGATATAGCTTGAAGTAGGTGCTTTGAGTGGGATCTCCCTGTAGGACTCAGCTTAGATTCGAGGTAGAAGGCTAAGGGGTATATCCTACTAACGACAAGAGGACTCAGCTAGGAGTTGATGCTTCTAGTGGTATATCCTACTTCCGGAAGGGGTTACCATTTGGAGACAAACCTGTAAGGCTTGATTCCTGCCAGTTGGAAAGGAATCCACTAGTGGATAAACGCGGCGAGGTCGAACCAGTATAAAATACTTGTGTTTGATTTTCTTTCTCTTTTACTTTATTGCATATTATTGTCATATTTGCATCATCCGGATCCATCCTCCAGATCATAATCAAACACGCTACACTAAGACTTTTTTAAGTCTATAAATTCTGCAAAAAATGGCCATTCACCCCCCTCTGCCCTTATAAATACTCTCATAGGGACCAACAAGTGGTAGCAAAGCAATTGCTCAAACTAGAGATCTAACAATCTCGAGCTATAGGTCCATATATTTTGATTCACATATCAAAATGAGTTTCCAAAACTCACAACTCCTTCCCGAGGGTATGTCTGTTACCCGTCCTCAACTCTTCACCGGTGAACACTACACGTTCTGAAAAAATTGGATGAAGAACTTCATCCAGTAATAAAGTATGATAGCATGGTTAGTTTTCAAAGATGGTCCATATGAGCCTACTTATGAGGGTATGACTACCCGAAAGCCATCAAGTATGTGAGATGAGAATGACTTTAAAAAATTGCGTGAAAATGCAAATGCTATTAACATGCTTCATTGTGCTCCTAGTGTAGCTGAATTCAACAGGATATCTGAATGCGAGACTGCAAAAGAGATATGGAAGAAGTTGGAAGTAACCTATGAAGGAACCACCAAAGTAAGAGAAGCTAAGTTTGATCTGTTGGTAACTGACAGTCAAATTGAACATGCATAAGAGGCATGACGGAAATTCAAAATTTTGTCCCTGTCTCAGGAACTCCTATTAGTTGCATATAAATTAAATAAAGCCTTAACTAAATAATTCTCTACCTAGGTTAGCATGCTAAAGGACTAGGCATACCATAATTCCATATTATATCCTAGCATATTTATTTTATACTAAACATGTTATAACTCTAAGTTATAACCTAAGCATAAAATAAACTAAGCATGCAAAAATAACCTAAGCATAAGTATTTAGTCTAAAAACACTTAAAGAAAAAGACTTAATAATTAAAAGAGAAAAGAAAAGAACTTACCAGTTGAAGCGTGCTTTTGCAGGACCTTCTTGCACAAGCCTCCAGTCGTAGGATAGCCTCTATCAGTATCCACACGAACCTCACCAACCAAAACCTCCCCAGGAGGAAAAACTAAGAAGCCTCGAGTAGTTGCTAGACCACTCTAGAAGCCTCACCCAAAATATAAACTAGTGGTGCCCGAATAAATTCGGGCTCCACAAAAATAACTTGCTCAAGTACCCGAGAGATTAATTATCTCGCTTAGGATTTATGCTTTGAGCTTGGTACAATTTAAAAGGAAAGGAAATAGCCTATATATAGGCTTGGGGGAGCAAAAATGCTCCCCCTTTCATCAATGTGGGATGGGAGTATTACTCCCATCCCATTAATTAACATATATATATATATATATATATATATATATGTTAATTCACATACCGCCACTTTTCATGGGCTGCCTTTGTGCAGCCCATGAATAAGGGTTGCGTATTTTTTAGCAACCGAAATTTGTATAAAATATTTTATACTTTTCGGTTCCAACTTACCAATGCAAAATTCTTTATAAATCCTTTCAAATAAATTTTTATTTTTGACTCTAATAAATTAGTTACCAGTCAAAATAAATAATTTGGTCCAACCAAAATTGATCTAATCAATTATAATTTATTTATGACTCTAATTAATTAGTTATCGATCAAAATAAATTCCTTGGTCTATCCAAAATTGATCTAATCAATTTTAACCAATTAAACACTAATCCAATTATTATTCATGTTATATTTTGTAATAGAATAAATCTATTAGTTCTTTACTTAGTCCGATGAAGGTCCAATGTGTGTGACCTTATAGGATCCCGAAGTATTGAGCTGTTAAGGCTTAACCAACCCTTGTTCTAATGGAACCATTGGCTCGATGCTCTAGACCGTGAATAGAACTCGATTACCTTAAACGACTATAGTACGCCTCTAGCAAGGATCTACCATCCCCTATTACTTGGAACGTCATTTGTGCTTATGACTTAATCCCGGTTAATGCAATAGTTATCCAGTGCGATAAATTCCTTCCATTCTTTAATATTAGTACCATCTGGTTTATTGGGTTCAGTTAAAGTGTTAACCCACTAATAGCGAGGTTGCTTCAAGCGATCCCAGTTATTTACTTGTTACCGAAGTATATTGCCTTTTACCATAGTGTGTTTGACTAGAAGCCATTTCTATCAAACACATACTCTGATCAGAGGTTTATGGAAATCATTACTTCAACAAGTGGCCAGGTACAACTCCTTAATATATCCGGAGCGATGGATTCTTTCCGACTACTCAGCCTACCAACGTGCTGTCATCACTATACCCGTAATCACCCGTAGCACCCTAAATTAATAAGTGCATAGTAATGACCCAAAGTATAGCAATAGTACCATACAAGGTAGCTAGCATCTCAAGTATGAGGACATTCGCAAAGCTTATTGCATGAAGATAAACACTAACACATTGATATATATACCAAGTATTTATCTTGCTGCGATCTCCAATATATCTCCTAGATATATCCATGTGTCAAACTTAAGGCACCACCTTCAGTCCGTAGGAGATTGACTGCTTGGACCCTTTCCAAGAAAGTTGACCACATGCTAGTCTTTCCGTTTCATCAATATCCTTTCTTGATGAAACTATGACTAGGGATAGTTTAGACATAATCATAATTTCACATGAAGCAGGTTCCACCAAATATAGTCCAACTATAATTTCTCTGACTTCATGCTATGATATGTCAAGGACTTTTGTATACATACATCAATGAATATATTTTAACCAGCTATAATATATATGTATAGAAACACATTGATGTAAACAAAAGAACAAATGCCTTTATTGATTAAATAAATTATTCGTACTATTACATAATTAAGATATATCGCCCTAATTGCCTTAAGGGCATACATCATATCCAACAAACTCCCACTTGCACTAAGGCCAATTAGCCATATGTTTTAATCCATATGCTTTAACATGCTGGTCATGTTTGACTTGAGTCAATGGCTTTGTCAGACCATCCACGAGGTTCTGATCAGTGGGTACATATTCTAATCTTATTATCTTAGCATCAATAATCTCCCTGATTATATGATACTTTCTGGATACATGTCTATTTTTCTGATGAGACCGTGGTTCCTTTGCCTGAGCTATGGCACCATTGTTATCATAATATAAAGTAATTAGATCAATAGCCTCAGGCACCACACTGAGATCACCAATAAATCCCTTTAACCAGACAGCTTCTTTTGCTGCTTTGCATGCAGCAATGTATTCAGATTCCGTGGTTGAATCAACAGTAGTTTCTGGATTGGAACTCTTCCAGCATACTGCCCCTCCATTTAACACGTACACAAAACCTGACTGAGACTTAAAGTCATCCTTGTCAGATTGAAAGCTTGCGTCAGTGTAACCTTTGATAGTGAGATCACCTTCTCCATAAATCAAGAACTCATCCTTAGTCCTTCTCAAGTACTTAAGGATTGCCTTGACGGCCATCCAGTGCTTTTCACCCGGATCTGACTGATATCTGCTCGTAAAGCTCAAAGCGTGAGAGACATCTGGCCTAGTACATATCATAGCATACATGATGGATCCTATCGCGGATGCATAGGGTATATCCTTCATGTGCATTCTCTCTTGAGCTGTCTTCGGACACTCAGGTTTAGATAGGTTAATCCCCTTTGTAATCGGGAGATAACCTTTCTTAGAATGCTCAAGGTTAAACCTATTCAACAACTTGTCTATATATGTACTTTGAGAAAGACCTAACAGCCTCTTGGATCTATCCCTGTAGATCTTTATACCTAGTATAAATGCTGCTTCACCAAGGTCTTTCATGGAGAACTTTCTTGACAACCATACTTTAACGTTTTAAAGAAGAGAAATGTCATTTCCTATTAGCAGAATGTCATCAACATACAATACTAGAAAAATGACTGCACTCCCACTAACCTTCTTGTAAACACAAGGCTCATTTGCATTTGGGCAGAAATCCAGTTCCCGGATTGTCTGATCAAACCTTATATTCCAACTCCTGGATGCCTGCTTAGGTCCATAAATGGATCTTTGTAGCTTGCATACCTTCGAGCCATTCTGAGATGTAAAACCCTCAGGTTGTGTCATATACACATCCCGGTCTAAATCCCTATTTAGGAATGCTGTTTTTACATCCATCTGCCAGATCTCATAATCGTAATGACCAGCAATGGCGAGGAGTATCCTTATGGATTTGAGCATGGATACCGGTGAGAAGGTTTCATCATAGTCAATACCTTCCCGTTGACTATAACCTTTCGCAACCAACCTTGCTTTATAGGTAATTACATTACCGTCCATGTCTGTCTTCTTCTTGAAGACCCATTTGCACCCAATTGGTCTAACCTCTTGCGGTGCATCAACCAAATTCCAAACTTGGTTCTCATACATGGAATCCATTTCTGATTTTATGGCCTTTTGCCATTTATCAGAATCTGAGCTTTTCATTGCCTCATCATATGTCCTTGGTTCATCATCCTCCACAAGATATAGTTCCTTATCATTAGTGATGATAAACCCATATCTATCGGGACCCTTATGAACATGACCTGATCTTCGCAATGATTGTGTTTCGACAGTTTGTTCTTGGATCACACTCTCTTGTATATCTAGAACGGGGTCAATCAGTTGATCGTCTATTTCTTCCTCTTGAACTTCCAGTTCAATATTGCTCTCACTGACCTTTTCAAGTAAGTGTTCCTTTTCCAAAAAGTGAGCATTTTGAGACACAAATACCTTTTGTGCTTCGGGTTGGTAAAACAGATACCCAATTATTTCCTTTGGATATCCAATGAACAGACATTTATCAGCCTTGGCATTTAGCTTATCTGACGCTATCCTCTTTACCATAGCAGGACAACCCCATACTCTTAAGTGATTTAGAGATGGCTTTTTGTTACACCATCTTTCATAAGGTGTAAAATCAACTGATTTAGTGGGCACTCTGTTTAAGACATAAACCGCGCTCTCAAGTGCATATCCCCAAAAGGATTTACTAAGAACTGCATGGCTCATCATGGACCTGACCATATCTGATAAAGTTTGATTCCTCCTTTCTAACACTCCATTATGTTGGGGTGTATAAGGAGGGGTCCACTGGGGAACTATCCCATTTTCCTTTAGATAACCCTGAAACTCCTGACTTAAGTACTCTCCACCTCGATCCGATCAAAGTGTTTTAATACTTTTCTCAAGCTGTTTCTCTACTTCAGCTCTGAATAGTTTGAATATTTCAAAACTTTCAGACTTGTGCTTCATCAAGTACAAATAACCGTATCGTGAGTAATCATCAATAAAGGTTATGAAGTAGGAGTATCCTCCTAGTGCGTGAACACTCATTGGACCACACACATCAGTGTGTATAAGTTCCAATGTACTCGTGGCTCGTTCACCCTTTCCTTTAAAGGGTAACTTTGTCATTTTTCCTTTTAAACAAGGTTCGCAATCACCATAAGACTCTAAGTCTATTAAGCCCAAGTCTCCACGCTTATGCAACTTGGTTAAGCGATCTTTGTTTATGTGACCTAAACGGTAATGCCATAAGTAAAAGGAATTCTCATTTTCTAATTTAACTTTCTTCACATTGTTTATATTGAAAACTTCTGTTTTAGTATCAAGAATATAAATGCCACCTTTCAACATTCCATAACCATAAAGAATATTATTCAAACGAATCTGACAATTATTATTCGAAAATAAAATTTCAAATCCCTCTGTTGTTAAACACGCAACAGATACAATATTCTTAGTAACACTTGGAATGTAATAACAATTATTCAAAACTAAAACAAGTCCACTTGGCAAAACAAGAGCAAAGCTCCCTACGGCTAATGCAGCAACTCTGGCTCCATTTCCCACACGTAGGTCCATCTCCCCTTTTGCAAGTTTTCTACAGTTCCTTAGTCCCTGCACAGAAGTACATATATGAGAACCACAACCAGTATCTAATACCTAAGTGGATTCTTGTGGAAAAGTAGCAAAGTTTTCAATTACAAATATACCTAAAGTAGATGCCTCTGTAGGCTTCTTCTTCAAATGCTCAGAAGGAGGAGCTTTACAATCCCTCTTCCAATGTCCCGGTTTCCCACATTGGAAGCAGACATACTTAGATGCCTTCTTTTCATTCTTCTTCTTACTGATTCTTTTCTTGGCACCCAGTGCCTGCTTCTTCTTCTTAGAAGCCTTGCCTTTTTCAACCAACAGTAGAGGTTTCTGATCTTTCTTGATCTGAGGTTCTACTATTTTTAGCATGTTAATTAATTCAGGGATAGTTGAATTAATCCTGTTCATGTAATAGTTAGTTACGAAGCCTGAGTAACTAATCTATCAAGGACATCAACACAAGGTCAATGCTCAAGTCATGATTCATCTCGAATCCCAATCGATTCAGCTTCTCAAGGTATCCCAAGAGTTTCGGTACATGCTGAGAGGCAGAGGTGCCAGCCTGCATCTTGGTCCCGAAAAGGAGCTTGGAGGTCTCATACCTCTCTGTCCTTTCCCTCTCCGAAAAGAGTTCTTCAAGATGGAGAACCATATCCTCCAAGGGCATGTTCTCATGTTGTTTCTGAAGCTCAGAATTTATGGACCCCAACATAATACACATGGCAGTCTCACGATCTTTCTTGTGCTTCAACCAGGCATCATGTTCCATATGATCCTCAACATCAGGTTCTACAGGGAAAATTTCACTTAGGATATAGACGATTCCCTCAGATCTGAGAACTATTCTCACTACTCGGAACCAATCAGAAAAGTTCGAGCCATTCAATTTGGTGTCAAGTAACATACGGAGATTAAAATTGGAAGCCATTTTCAACCTAAGACATAAGAAAAGAAAAGTGTTTAGATATTAGTTTAAGTACATGTATTTAATATGAGGACTTTTAATTAAATACATTTTCCTACTATTTTCTTCGAAATTTACAATAGCTCATTCTATTGAATTCGTGAATTTTAGCCCAGCTAAATTTCTTAGTAGGTAGCATCTATAACTAGTCTATTACAACCCCCAATTTTATGAGTCAAGTCATAATAGTCAGTCATAGTTGGAATCCAATTCCATTTGCATCGCATGCAATTGCTAATTCATTCAAGTTCCCTAATCCCAAGGGACGTGTGCTCTTATATTAGCATCTCCTTGAATATGTCTCAAATCTGGGCCTAGCCCCCAATTTTATGGTGGACTACCCCAGCTCTGTTAAGGCAGACCCTATCTCAAACTTTACAACCAATCAATGTGGACTAGAAGGAACGCTTTGCGTAGCACTTTGATAGCCCAAAAGACCGTATTATAAATTTGAGTAAGGAAGACTATAACTTGCCTTAATATATTTACTTTGGAATTTTATTGGTGTTAAACGTCTCACCCAATCTAGGATTTTATCAGATGGACAAAATTATAATGACTTGTATTAATTCAGGGAATTTTAGAATTAATTTATAAGGTCTAACCTTAGGTGGGTTCAGCTCTTTATTATAATTATTCCATCAACCTAGATTATATGTAAAATAATTAACCCTTTTATTTGTTATATTTATATTACATTTCCTTTAAGCTTTTATTCAATAATTTTAATTTTTTACTTTGTTATAGAAACATATATAAGCACCATCTTATATACTAGAAATAAATTAGTTCATATTAATCCCCCGATTGGTCAATTCAAATTGCACCGATATAGGTTCCCAGGTAGGAGAGGTGCCCTATGAGGAGTAGACACCAAGTCCAATCCTGAGCCAGAACAAATACGGGCACAAACTTGAAGACCAATGGATTCTCTTGAACTAATAAATTTCGTTCTTTCAATTCATGTAAATTGAGAGCATCTATAACCCATGTAATTTAAATAAATTATTGACACTTGTATAATTTGAGTAAGTTGAGCAAGCTTATTCAAAATTATTCATAACTAATTTCTAACCTTGAAATGAAAGGCAGAAGTTTATATATATTGTTCCAAACAATTAAATAAATAAATCATTTCATTTAAAAAATAATATTTAGTTTGCTTCTAACTTAATTATGCACTAAATAGGCAGGCTCTGATACCACAGTTGGTAACTGACAGTCAAATTGAACATGCATAAGAAGCATGATGGAAATTCAAAATTTTGTCCCTGTCTCAGAAACTCCTATTAGTTGCATATAAATTAAATAAAGCCTTAACTAAATAATTCTCTACCTAGGTTAGCATGCTAAAGGACTAAGCATACCATAATTTCAAATTATATCCTAGCATATTTATTTTATACTAAGCATGTTATAACTCTAAGTTATAACCTAAGCATAAAATAAACTAAGCATGCGTGTGTGTGTGTGTTAATTCACACACCGCCACTTTTCATGGGCTGCCTTTATGCAGCCCATGAATAAGGGTTACGTATTTTTCGGCAACCGAACTTTGTATAAAATATTTTATACTTTTCGGTTCCAACTTACCAATGCAAAATTCTTTATAAATCCTTTCAAATAAATTTTTATTTTTGACTCTAATAAATTAGTTACAAGTCAAAATAAATAATTTGGTCCAACCAAAATTGATCTAATCAATTATAATTTATTTATGACTCTAATTAATTAGTTATCGGTCAAAATAAATTCCTTGGTCTTTCCAAAATTGATCTAATCAATTTTAACCAATTAAACAATAATCCAATTATTATTCATGTTATATTTTGTAATAGAATAAATCTATTAGTTCTTTACTTAGTCCGATGAAGGTCCAATGTGTGTGACCTTATAGGATCCCGAAGTATTGAGCTGTTAAGGCTTAACCAACCCTTGTTCTAATGGAACCATTGGCTCGATGCTCTAGACCATGAATAGAACTCGATTACCTTAAACGACTATAGTACGCCTCTAGCAAGGATCTACCATCCCCCATTACTTGGAACGTCATTTGTGCTTATGACTTAATCCCGGTTAATGCAATAGTTATCCAGTGCGATAAATTCCTTCCATTCTTTAATATTAGTACCATCTGGTTTATTGGGTACGGTTAAAGTGTTAACCCACTAATAGCGAGGTTGCTTCAAGCTATCCCAGTTATTTACTTGTTACCGAAGTATATTGCCTTTTACCATAGTGTGTTTGACTAGAAACCATTTCTATCAAACACATACTCTGATCAGAGGTTTATGGCAATCATCACTTCAACAAGTGGCCAGGTACAACTCCTTAATATATCCGGAGCGATGGATTCTTTCCGACTACTCAGCCTACCAACGTGCTGTCATCACTATACCCGTAATCACCCGTAGCACCCTAAATTAATAAGTGCATAGTAATGACCCAAAGTATAGCAATAGTACCATACAAGGTAGCTAGCATCTCAAGTATGAGGACATTCGCAAAGCTTATTGCATGAAGATAAACACTAACGCATTGATATATATACCAAGTATTTATCTTGCTGCGGTCTCCAATATATCTCCTAGATATATCCATGTATCAAACTTAAGGCACCACCTTCAGTCCTTAGGAGATTGACTGCTTGGACCCTTTCCAAGAAAGTTGACCACATGCTAGTCTTTTCGTTTCATCAAAATCCTTTCTTGATGAAACTATGACTAGGGATAGTTTAGACATAATCATAATTTCACATGAAGCAGGTTCCACCAAATATAGTCCAACTATAATTTCTCTGACTTCATGCTATGATATGTCAAGGACTTTTGTATACATACATCAATGAATATATTTTAACCAGCTATAATATATATGTATAGAAACACATTGATGTAAACAAAAGAACAAATGCCTTTATTGATTAAATAAATTATTCGTACTATTACATAATTAAGATATATCGCCCTAATTGCCTTAAGGGCATACATCATATCCAACATGATCTACTCCAATAAAGTTTGTATCCTTTAAGATGGAACCTAAAGAATCAATCAGCAGCATGAACACTAGATACACCAATCTAGTGAATGAGATGAAGAGGCTGGGAAAGGAGATTTCAGAAGTAGAAATGGTCAAGAAAGTGCTCCGGAGTCTCACCAAGGAATGGGACAATAAAACGATTGCTATTGAGGAAGCTTATGACTTAAACTTTTACAGTTATGATGAACTCATTAGTAATCTTCTAACCCAAGAATTGTCCTTGGAGAGGTAGAGCAAATCAATGAATCGATGAGCACCAAAGATCAACTTGCTCTACTAACCAGAAGGCTAAACCAATTCATACAAAAGAAAGATAGAAGGAAATCAAAAAGGTATGAATCCCAAAAACCAAGAGAAGGGACTTCCAGAAGAGACAAGCCTAGAAGGAATCCGGAAGAAAAGAAGGATCCAAAGAAAGAAGTTACATGTTTCAAATGTGGTGAGAAAGGCCACTTTAGGACAATATGTCCCAAGGTCAAAAGAATCAAGAAATTCAAAAAGAAGGCAATGGTGGCCACCTAGAGCAATAGTGAAGAAAGTAGCAGCTCATCTTCAACAGAAGAAGAAGAGACTGCAAATTATGCGTTCATGGCTCTAACTGATCCGGAAGTAGAGCAATCTGGAAGGAATGCCTCCAAGCAAGAAATAGTGCAAATCGAAGAATCAGAATCAGATACAGCAAACACTGAGGTAAATTCTTGCTTTAATTCTGCTTCTAACCTTGACCTTGCAAAAGCTCTTTCTATTGTTATCAAGGGTGTAAAGAAGAATGCAAAAGCCATCAAGTCTCTTAAAAGAGCAGTACTGAAGTTGGCATATGAAACAACCTATCCCTTATATTAAATTACCAAAATCGTAATCACAACATAAATTTTTTTTTTCTGTTACTTATACTTTATTTATATATATAATCACTTGTAACATTATATCTTTTTACAAAACAATTTTATACAAAGCAAAATCAAAACCCAACCACCTTCTATTCTATATGCTTGTTTTGTGAGGAGAGGGAGTGAGATGGAACACAACCAACCAATCTTTCATCCATGATATCTACACGTAATGAGCTTCTAGTACAAACTTTATCAGCTCTGAAAAATTTAGCGCTTTATATGAGGCGCAACTCAGTGAATATGAACAATCTATGAATTTAGCAAATCACATATATACATTAACAAATTCAATATACAGTCACACTTATATGAGAATGAATGAACTGATTATTTAATTGTTGTGACATTTCTAGCTAATCTCTAGCCCCGGGATACATGTAACATTTGTAACAATTATCAATTGATTTGCTGGCCAGCTATGTAACAATTGGTTGACCTTTCGGTCCAGATAAACAATTGGTTGACCTTTCGGTCCATTTGTCAGATATTGCAATTGGTTGACCATATAGGTCCAGATGAACAGAACATGTATTGCAGTGTTTGATCGGCCATGTCACAACGTGTCCTTTACTTTTCATATATTCAAGTGCAAATGTCTGTTATACGAATCATTGAACTTACAATTAGCATATACTAATACAAATGAACATTTATTCCACATAAATATGTCATATAAATCCAGCATATCAAATGCAATACTCAATTATACTCCACCAATAATTCACATTAAACCATTAACCAATATTCACTTATAGCCATAATTCACATATCAATATCATCTCAACACAACTTACATTTCATATCAAATATGATCACACAACATATCATTACAATTCAAATATAATTTCAAATCAAAACAATTCATATCACTCAATTCATAAAAGGACAATTTACATAAATCATATCAAATTTAACCACACATCAATACAATTCATATCATGTTTATACTCACAGATTATCCGAGCTAATTCTCTCGAAAATGACTTGGACTTTCTTCTGGAATCCCTTCACTATTTTGAGCTCCTATAACATAAATTTATATAAAATATAAACATATACATCTTATTTCCTTTTGTATATATAAAAAGATTGACATAAACTAGAATAGAATTACTATCTCCGTGACCTTACTGAGTATAACCAATCATATCTCTCAAAGTACTTAACCAAATGACATGATTCCAGTTTCATTTTACTATTAACACATAGCTTTATAACATATCGAAATTTCATAATTTTCTAATTACTTTTCCATTTATTGTGAATTTGATATTTTGAACTCCAATTCTGTCCTGCTTTTCCTCCACTTAGAACCAGTATCCTTGTGACCTTACTTCACTTCAAAATTCATAACTTTCAACTCACTAACTCAATTGCTCCGATTCTTCTTTTGTTCAATTCCTAATACACAATTACATAACATACTAAAACCTCAAAATTTTCAAAGCCTTATACGATTTATAGTGAATTTTCCTTCAACGCCCTGTTTCAACCCGTTCTATCTGGACAACATCTTAGTAAAATGATCATAACTTTCTATAAACAACATAAATCGACCTAATTATTTTTCTTACTTAAAATATACACACAAGGGAATAACATATCCAAAAATCAGAATTTTCCATTCACTGTAGAAATTGCAGTAGGCCTTTGAATCTGACCTTGCTTCATTAATCATGCGATTATGAGTACTTTGATTTGTAAAATTCACAGAATTAAACCTAATTATTCAAAAATTCCCAAATTTTACAGAGAGCTTCAAGAGACATATATAAACAAATTTTTAGTTTACCATATCTCCTAATTCTATTTCTAACATCATAAAAATCGAATCACAAAAGATAAAATTACTTGACTCCTCTCTTACTTTCTCTTCTTCCTTTTTTGTCTTAAACCTCTTCCTCTTCTAAGGCTCATTTTCTGGTCTTTCTAGACTGAAAATCTAATCTTACCTTCACCTCTTTCCAATACATATATATAGAGCATAATAACAATTCTACCCTCATTCATCTTTACTAATTACAATAATAATAATAATAATAATAATAATAATAATAACTTATACAAATATGTCATGTGCATTTAATTCATTTATATACATACACTATAACTATATTCTAGTCTCTTCCTTATCACTTTTCTAGGCTAACTGACCATTATGCCCTTCTTTTGCTTATATAATACTTACACTTATACTATACTATACTTATACCAATAACAAACAACTCAAATACTAATTTAATTACCAACTATAATTTTTACTTTTATCTTCACAAAATTTTAAATCCCTTTTATATATTTAAGTGTATATATGTATATATCTAAGATATTTTAAACCAAATATACCAAAATTAAAACATTTATTATATATTTATACTTCATCTAATAATTTCTAATATATATGCATAAATGACTAAAATGATGTGTGAAATGGGATGTTACAGCATAAGATGCTGAAGTAATGGCACAAGACATCAATCTGGTTAGAGCAACCAAACATATTGATGTTGTAGAGGAAAACTTCCTGAGGAATCAAGTCCAGATCCTAAATGCAAATGTAATGGGAATGGATAGAGAAATCAATCTGTTAAAGGAAGCATACAGGTTGAGGCCCGAAACAAAGGCTCCAAGAAGAGATAATCCTCCTTCTACTCAGAACAGATTTCAAAGGACCCCCAATCAAAAGATGAAGGGAGCTAGCAAGCAACTACAAGCTCAAAGATATACCGCTGCTCAAAAGGGAAAGGCTAAGGTAGCTTACAACCAATAACCTATCAAACAAAGAAGAAACCATGGAGCACAAGTTGGACCTCCAAACAGCTTTTGAGTTAACACCGGACCATCCATCAGTGTGCAAAAAGCTGGGTATAAAGGCAACTATGGGAAAAAGGATCTGGAGAAGATCAGTGAGAAGCAAAAGCAAAACATACCTATTTCAGGGTATAGGTTTTGTGGGAAAAATAATCATATTACTAAATCATGTAGATTAAAGAATGGTTATTATGATGTTTACCCTTGGCCTGAGATGGTTATTAACCCGAGAGGACCTAAATTTGATTGGGTACCCAAACCCACTTAATTTGTTTTGCAGGTATGCCTTAGATCCACAGTAGATCAACACACTTGGTATATTGATAGTGGATGCTCAAGACATATGACCGGTGATGAAAAGGCCTTCATCACACTAACCCGAAAGAAGGGAGGCAAAGTAAGCTTTGGAGACAATCAAAAGGGACAGATCATTGGTCATAGAACCATTAGATCTGAATTTAAGATTGAAGATGTTGCACTGGTTGATGGACTGAAGTTTGACTTGCTAAGTGTGGCCCAATTATGTGACAAAGGAAGGAAAGTCACATTTGACTCCGGAGGCCGCTTAATCCATGATAGTAAGTCCAATCAACTTGTTCATTACGCACCTAGAGTAAATAATGTCTATTCTATAAACATTAAAAATGATAAGAAGAATATATGCTTAGTGTCTAAAGAAGAAGAATCGTGGCTATGGCACCGGAGGTTGGGACATATAAGCATGAACCTCCTGTCCAAACTAGCCAAAAAGGAATTGGTTGTGGGTTTGCCTAAGGTTACTTTTGATAAGGATCATCTATGCACTACATGTCAATTAGGCAAACAACATAAGAAAAGTTTCTCTTCCATCACATACATTCCTTCCAAAAGAGTACTTGAGCTCTTACATATTGATCTCTTCGGTCCAATCAAACCACTGGGTTTAGGCAGAAGAGAATACACAATGGTCATTGTTGATGATTATTCTCGATATACCTGGGTTCTCTTGTTAGCAAGCAAAGATGAAGCCTTTGACCAATTTTCAAAAACATTCATCCGGATAGAAGTAGAACAGGGCATAAGCATTGCATGCATACGGAGTGATAATGGTGGAGAATTCAAAAATAAGCATTTTGCTGATTTTTGTGACTCAAAGGGCATTGAACACGACTTCTCTGCCCCTCACACTCCTCAATAGAATGGATTTGTTGAGAGAAAGAACATGACCATAGTTGAGATGGCTAGAACAATGCTCAGTAAAAATTGTTTGCCAAAATATTTTTGAGGTGAGGTCATAAATACAACATGCTATATATTGAATAGAGCTCTCATTAGAAAGACCATCAAAAAAGACCCCATATGAAATCTGGAAGGGAAGAAAACCCAAAATTGGGTATTTCAAAGTATTCGGATGTAAATGCTACATCCTTAATAATAGAGAACAACTAGGAAAATTTGATCCTAAATCTGATGAAGCAATTTTCCTTGGCTACTCAATACATAGTAAGGCTTACAGAGTCTTCAATAAAAGAACCTAAACTCTGGTAGATTCAAAACATGTAGATTTCGATGAGACTAACACTGCAGGAAAGAAAAGCTATACTCCGGAAGATCAAGTTCTGGAAGCTAAAAATTATGGAGAAAAGGAGGAAGCAGGAATTCCCGATCCACTTTAAATCAAGAAGTACAAAGAGGAAGATGAAGGAATATCCTTTAATCCAGAGGTACAACAAGTTAATCTCAACCCAGAGAGATTGACTTTAATGAAGACCAAGAAGGATTGGTTGAAGCTGAAATGGAGCAAGTCCCAGTTCAATATGAAGGCCTACAAAGAGAGATCCGGACCCACAGAGATCATTCTATCAAAAATATTCTGGATGATGTTCAGAATCAGTTAGAACTAGAGGTCAGCATAATAGGATGATGAGCTATGCTGCCTTTGTCTCTCTCATAGAGCCAAAGAAATTTCAAGATGCTGAAGGCGATAAAAGCTGGATGATAGCGATGCAGGAAGAGCTAGATCAATTCACCAAGAATGATGTATGGGATCTAGTGCCCTCTCCTAAAGGGAAATCAATCATTGGCACCAAATGGGTGTTCTAGAACAAGCTTGATGAATCCAGAGTAGTGGTGAGAAACAAGGCAAGACTAGTTGCCCAAGGCTACAACCAGCAAGAAGGAATTAATTTCGAAGAAACTTTTGCTCCTGAAGCAAGGCTGGGCAATCCGGATCCTATATGCTTTTGCATCATTCATAGGGTACACATTATACCAAATGGATGTCAAAAGTGCATTTCTAAATGGCGTCATCCAAGAAGAAGTCTATGTTAAGCAATCACCCGGATTTGAATATCCAAAGCATCCGGATCATGTGTACAAGCTAAAGAAAGCTCTCCATGGATTAAAGTAAGCACCAAAAGCCTGGTATGAAAGATTAACCTCATTCCTTATATCTAAGGGATATACTAGAGGCAAGGCAGATACCATACTCTTCATTAAGAAAAAGAAGAATGATATTATTCTAGTCCAGATCTATGTGGATGATATCATTTTTAGAGCCACTGATGAAATGATGTGTAAAGAATTCAGCAATCAGATGCAGAAGGAATTTGAGATGTCCATGATGGGAGAGCTCAAATTCTTCCTTGGCCTCCAGATCAAGCAAAGTCCAGATGGGATTTTCATTAACCAATCAAAGTATACCAAGGAGATCTTGAAAAAGTTTGAAATGGAAAAAAGCAAGCCTATGTTCACTCCAATGGGATCAGACACAATCTTATCCAAGGACTGTAAAGGAGAAGATGTTGATTAGAAGCTCTATAGAGGATTGATTGGTTCATTATTATACTTGACAGCTAGCAGACCTGATATACACTATGCAGTTTACTACAGTGCAAGGTATCAAGCCAATCCTAAGGATTCCCATCTCAAGGAAGTTAAAAGAATCCTTAGATACCTCCTGGGAACCAGTGAGGTTGGGTTATGGTATCCTACTAATGGATATTTCACACTCCAAGGGTTCACTGATGCAAATTATGAAGAGATACTCTTGAGAGAAAGAGTACATCCGGAGGCTGCCATTTCCTTGGAGATTGCTTAGTCTCATAGTATAGCAAGAAGCAAACTTCAGTTGTCTTATCCACTACAGAAGCAGAGTATATGGCGGCTGAAAGTTGTGTTGCTCAACTCCTATAGATCAAATAATAACTTAAAGATTATGGAGTGTAATCCGGATGTGTGGATGTTATGTGTGACAACAAAAGTCTTATTGATGTGTCAAAGAATCCGACACTTCATAGCCGGATGAAATATGTCAATATAAGACATCACTTTATTAGAGATCATGTACTAAAGAAGGATGTTGCATTGGTATACATTCTAACCAATGAGCAAAGACCAAATTTCTTTACTAAGCTCTTAAGTAAAGATCAATTTGGGAAGTTAAGGGAGACCATTGGAATGTCAAATCCAATTTGATGAAAATTCGAAAGAGAATCCATGGTCAATTAAGACTCCTAACAAACTGCATCATCCAAAATAGAGGTAATTGACAATACAAGCCTAATCCAAAGGAAAGTATGCCATGTCAGCAGACAAGAAGGATAAATGGCAGAAAACGTGCTTTAAAGGTAAGTGTTACCTTTTGAATTTTAAAAGTCTATTGGTGGTTACACGAGCGGTAAATTGGACAGTTATTTTCAAAATAAACTGTCCATATTCTCCGATTAAACTGAACTTACCTCTCTCCTAAAAATCTGACTGCCATGTCATCAATCTAGCTAAAACAGCTAGAGTCCGGATTACCAAACTACCCTCACTTTAAAAATTCTATGTAAACCCCTTAAAATCCTCTCTCTTCTGCAGGCGAGCAACATACTCTACTGTTACTCTGTAAAAATTCAAACCTAGAACCCTAGTTTTCAAAATATCTCTCAAATAGCAGCCACAAACACTTCAAACACCCTCTAGATCTTGCCTAGCAAAAATTTCTTTCAAGTATCTGACTTGAAGGATACTGATTTTGAACCTCTAAATTTCAAGACGTCTGAATCCGTTATTCCCACTAATCACTTAGGTGATGATTACTTGTTCAAAACCCCTCATTTCTTCACCTTAATCGAAGATCAAAATCTGGGTGACTTCCTAAAGATAAATTGCCCTACATACCCAGAGCTGGTGAAGGAATTTTACAAAAATCTCGGTGCTCATAACCATTTCGATGCCTTATGCACTGAAGTCCAGGGGAAGGTGATAACTATCACTCCAGAATTCTTTGAGAAGAATATGAACATGAAGAACTCTGGTGTATTGATGAGATAAGATGGCGATGAAACTGGAGTGGTCTACAATTCAAAACTATAGCTTCACAAGAATTATTTTAGAGATAAATTCTCCACATTCTTCCCCAGAATGCCCAGATTTCTGCAGCACACTCTGGCAAAACTCATCCTGATATGGAAGGGATCATTGACTATAATTTCTTCCCTCCAGTACTGTATCTTACAGCACTGAGTTGAAAGTGTGGAAGTAAACTAGCCAGTGTTGATCATTCACTATCTCAAGACACATGTGAACTCCCATGGCGCCCTGATCACTAGAATCCTTCAACCAATGGATGTAGATTTAATTGGGATTGAAGGCATATATGGCAAGCCTATTCTTGAGAAGAATTTCCTCAATCTTCGATATAATGAGGAGTGGGACGAAGAAAAAGCCAAACAGAAAAGGGAAGAGAAAAAAAGCAAGTCTCGGAAGATGGTGGATCCGGAAGAGCAAGCCCATGTTCCCAAAAAGGCCAGAACAATTAAGAGTAAGGCACAAAAGAAGCCGGAAGCAATTCCAGAAAAAGAAGTTGATGAAGACTCCCTAACAATTAGCCAGATCATGAAAGCTAGTCCTGAAAAACCCAAGGGAAAGGGAACGTTAATAAAAAAAGGCGATGAAGAAAGGAATTACAGCTGATTTACCTCCATTTACTGTAAAAGCAGTTGAGGTCAGAAGGAGGAAAGCCAAGAGAACATTGGCTGAAATGGAAGCATCTGGGGGTGATGGGGAAACAGAGGATGAGGCTCCTGCTCAAAAGAAACTCAAAAGAAAGGGGCTAACTTATGATGAAGCCATTGCTGCCCAAGAGAAGAAGGCCAGTGAAGGAAGGAGACTAGCTGAAATAGTTCTGAATCAAGAAGCAAAGAAGTACAAGGAGAAAGCTGCTTTGGAAAAAGAAAAATCAAGCAAAGGGAAAAATGTGCCCAGAGGAACAGAGATAGTAGGGGAAGATGATGAATAATATGCAATAATACAAGCTGCCATCAGGGAGAACACCAAAATAAATCAAGAAAGAACAGAGGGTCCGGGTGCTTCATCCGGAGTAAATCCAGGCCTAGTACCTCCAATTTTAGTGACTCCTAATGAGATGGACACATTGTCCAAAATCCCTGAAGTTGATTCATTTAATTTTTCCTCTCACAAAGAAGATCAACCAGAGAATATGCTTGGATCCGGCACTCCAATAATAAATCTTGAAAATCCTGAAAAGGCACTGGAGAAGGGTGATGAGGAAAATGCCAACATGCCTGAAGGAGAGAGAATAAGTCCTATAAAGGCATTTATAGGGGTGGTTGAGGACAGTTCCAACCATCCAGAGGTTAGGCTAGAAGAAGAAAAATAGGAAGTTGAAGACGATCAGGATCAAACGCTATAAACCAATACGGTGACCCCTGCTCTACTTCATCTTGATTCTAATCTTATTGCAGAAAAAGAGCACAACTTAGCTATAGACTCTCATAATGTCGCTAAGGAGATAGTGCCAAATCCGGATGATATAACTCCGAAGGAGGGAGCGAGTCTGAGTTCCAAAGGGCACATTTCTGAAGTGGACCATACGGTCGAGGCTCATTCGGAGGAATGGATGGAGGAGGAAGAAGAAGAGAACTCTAGCTTAAAAGGAACTGAAAAGGAAGAGGAACATTAGTCCCGAAAGCAATTCAAGCTCCGAGGATGAATCCACCTCATCCGGAGAAAAGTGAGCCCTCATCGCCAATCCAATTAAAATTCCCACTGCCAACACCAAGAGTGCCAAAGTTACGGCTGCACTCAAGATACTTCAAGAAGCATCATAGGAGGAACAAGAGGAAGGGTATGTCAAGCAGAGCCTTCGAAGCATCTGCACACACTTAAAATCCATTGAAGTAGTGCTTTATGAAGAGTTCCAGCCCTTAACTATTTAGAAGGAGTTTGGCAAATTAAGGAGAGTTTGAAAACACTTCCTTAAATTGAGAAGCAAGTTATAGAATTTCCCACTCCTGGCGCTATAACTGAAGCCTCTCTGTCTCAAATCCACCCAATTTTGAATGAGCTCAAAGAAAGCGCCACTACAGCAAACCAGACTACCAGTCAAGCCAATACCTTGGCCTCTGATAACTGTGCAACTATCCTTGAAAGAATATCCTCATCCGCCACTGACTTATCCACCAAAATAAAGAACTACATTGATTCCAAGTTTGAAAGCTTGACAAAATTCATGGAAGAAAGAGACCCGAAACCTGCTCTCTCCAACCTAAAAACTGACCAACAAGTGACCCAGGATATGCTTGCTCACTTCATTGATAAAACCGTCCCCAAACTCAAAGAGATGATACTGGACGATATGTGTGATGAGATGCAATCCAGAAATTTTGGGATCGAATAATTGATCAATGAATGGAAGAAGTCAGTTTTCAAATAAAAAAAGGATCAAACTGAATCACTTCACAATATCCGGAAGGGGATTTTAGAGGAAATAACTTTACTCCAAACTAGAATCAACAATCTATCTATCTCCGGACCCTCTTCCCCTCAGGCTGTTCCGGAAAGCCAGCTCATTCCGGTACTACACAATCTTGTCCAAGCCATAGGGGACTCTGGATTCATGAGCTAGAAATGTACGACTATCCTTATTAAGGCCATGTTCCCCTAATTTGACCCCAAGGACCAAGAACATATATAATATCCCATTTCATGCATTATATTTGCATTTATCCACATCTGTTACATGTCATTATATTTAAATTTTACATGTTATATTTATTAAAATTGGTTAGTGAAAATAATAGTTATTTTAACCATACAAAATACAATATTTAATATCTAGGTACCGAATTATATGGCTATAGAATTTTAAGGAATAAGTGGAGTATAGTTATGTTATAGATATAAAATGATTATTTGAATATATAAAGTTGAATAAAATTGTGATATATCATAAGGATTTAAGTATAAGAATTAGTATTAGTATGGTATAGATATACATATATGTATCTAGTATAGTTAGTATTTATATTAAATAAAGAATTTGAGGGCAAATTGGTCTTTTGCCCCTTAGATCTTTGTATGAACTGATAAGAATTAGATCACTTCTTCATCTCCTAATACACAAAGCAAAGAACAAAGCATAAGGAAGAAGAGAGCTAGAAGGAAGGAATCAGGTATTTTAGTAACCTTGTAGTGCAATGTTTGTTAGGTTAAAGTTAGAATTAGCAGTTTTAGAATATGAATTGTTCCTCTTTATGTTAAGGTTCATCCTACAAAATGTTGAAATTTTTAGACTAGTAGATCAATAGTTATGATTTTTATAAGATGAAGTGTGCAGAATTGGATGATCAAAGAGATAGGGTGAGTTTCAAAATTAATATGGGATTGTTATACTGCTTAGAAAATTCTGATTTTTTGATATGTTATTCCCTTATATGTATAGTTTAAGTAGGAAAAATAATCAGGTCAATTCATGTTGTGTAGAGAGAGTTATACCCGTTTTATTACGTTGTTGTCCAGGTAAAGCGGGACTAAAACAGGTTTTGATGGGAAATTCCCTATAAATTGTATAAGACTCTAAAATTTTTGAGGTTTTAGTATGTTATATCCTTGTGTATTAGGGATAGAATAAAAAAAGAATCAGATCATTTGGAGAAGTGAATTGAAAGTTATGAATTTTTAAGTAGAGCAAGGTCATATGAACAAGTATACAAGTAACAATGATTTAAGTCATGAAAACTTTATAAATAGAAAACAACACAAGGTGAAATGTATTGATGTGAATTTATGCTTATAGGAACACGAAGTCGTGAAAGTGTTCAAGAGGAGGAAACAAGTCGATTTTGTGGAAATTAACATTCCATCTATGAGTATAAACATGATATGAATGGGTGAAATGTTTTGATATGTGATATTTGATGTTTGGTGAATTGTTGTGAATTGAATGATTATATGTTATTTGGAGAATTTGAATTATATGAACATATGTTTATTTGGTGAAACATGAGATAATTGAATTATTCATGATATACGCAATTATAGAGGAATAAATGAAATAAAGAGAGACGTTGTGACATAGCCGATCAAACATTGCAATACATGTTCTGTTATCTGGACCTATATGGTCAACCAATTGCAATATTTGACAAATGGACCGAAAGGTCAACCAATTATTTATCTGGACCGAAAGGTCAACCAATTGTTATATAGCTGGCCAACAAATCAATTGTTATCTGTTACAAATGTTACATATATCCTGGGGCAATAGTTTGGCCGAAAGTGTCACAACAATTAAATAAATGAATCATCCAATAGTATATAAGAATGACTGTATGTTTATTTTGAAGGTGTGACTGTATGTGATTGTTAAATTCATTGATTGTTTATATTCACTTAGTGGCGACTTATATAAATCGCTATATTTTTCAGTTGTTGAAGTTGTAGATAAAGTATTATACTAGAAGGTCCTTACCTATAGCTGTCATGAAAGAAAGCTCTGTCGGCTGTGTCCATCTCACTCTCTCTCCTCACATGACAAGCATATAGAATAGAAAGTGGTCGGGTTTTGGTTTTTCTAATCAAACATAATTATGGTTTGTAATATAAATGAATGATATTAGAGTTGATGTGAAATATTATAGTTGTGTTAATATATGAATATTTTTGTACAAAAAAAATTTATGGTATTTTTCTATAGTTATTATATGATAAGGGTGTTTCAACATATCCTACGGATTCTTCCCCAAGTCTCACAATCCTATGATCAACTCCGGAGATCTCTTCGCCCTTATTATTTGACTCCGCCTATAGTTGATCATATCATTGATGAACGAGGCAAAAGGCAACAAGGATTACTCTATCTACTCATCTGTTTGGCAGCAGTCTTGGGATAAGCGCACATACATGGTCATAGACCCCCTTGATGGAAGCAAAAAGGGGGAGGAAGATCCTAATCAACCAGGGGAAGGAAGTGGAAATGGCAAGGGAAAAACGCTGAAAGTAAGGAAGAGCGAACTATCCGGAGGAGAGGTAGTTAAGCTAGCTAGATGATATTGTAATACTTATGTAATAGCTAGATTCACTTTATATGTATTTCTGTAATTTGTAATTCTGAACTTCATGATATTAACCATTCTTAACAGCAGAAGATATATGAAGTGAAGTTCTTAACTATCAAAACAAACGCTTCTAAAGTACAATCTGTAATGGTACTAAAATAAACTTAGAAGCTAGAATTATAAAATTATGGGGGAGTTAGGATGCTAGAATTATGGGGGGAGCATTGTAAATGACTAAGTATCAAGAATCATACTTAGATCAAATACCCATGTCCTATGCATAGTTGACTTAGGTTTTTGATTCCATCAAATGGGGGAGATTGTTGGGAAACAGTGATTCGGATAACAATCTAAAAATAAATCCGGATCAAGTTTGAAAGAAACAAAAACAATGTATATAACACTCCCAAATCCAAATGGAAATATCCGGACAAAGATCAAGATACAAATCATCCATTGAAGAAATTAAATACCTAAGCACTAAAGGAAATCACCCGGAAAAAGTTTGGAAAAGAAACAAACTTCAGTCCTTCAAAACTATCATCTAGAAAAACTAATTGAAGCTATCTCCGGAAGAAGATAGATCCGGAGCATATAGGTCTAAAAGACATTCGGAAGACCTATGTTTCAAACATAGGGAAAGATACAAATTATAACTTTCCCTCCATCCTTTTTGGTCTATGAAGTCAAATATCCTTTCCCCAAGACAAAGACAAAATGACAGCTTGCATATTTAAGAGAAAGGATAAAAGGACTGACACCGGACAGAGAAAAGCTAACTACCTTTTTTTCCTAGACCAATAAGGAGGCGCGTGGAGCTCACATAAAAAAGCAACTGGTCTAAAAGTTGGTACATCACAAAATGACAATGAAAACGATCACTGACAACTTTCTAGTCTCAATCCCAAGATCTCAAACGGGTCAAAATATAGTCTAACGGATTGATCAATGGATTCGGAAGCTCCACATCACGACCTGATCAAGGGTGAAGATTGAATGAAAGCTCACCAACCACAACAGCTACATTTATGATCAAAGCCTATAAAAGGAGCTCTTCACCAAATGAGAAGGTCAGCTGGTTGATTTATAAAAAGCAAGTAACAAAGAATACTCATTCAATCAGTTGGTATAACCCCTCCAAGAACCTTTTGATTCAAAATCTGTTTGTAAGGATTCCCAACTGAAACTATATGGTTGAGGGACTCCAAAAACCAACCCTTTGTTAAAAACCAAAGAGTAAGAATCTCCAACTTGGGTGAGTTGAAAGATTGGGATATAGCTTGAAGTAGGTGCTTTGAGTGGGATCTCCCTGTAGGACTCAGCTTAGATTCGAGATAGAAGGCTAAGTGGTATATCCTACTAAAAACAAAAGGACTCAGCTAGGAGTTGGTGCTTCTAGTGGTATATCCTACTTCCGGAAGGGGTTACCATCCGAAGACAAACCTGTAAGGCTTGATTCCTGCCAGTTGGAAAGGAATCCACTAGTGGATAAGCTCGGAGGAAGGAAACTCCGGGGACTGGACGCAGGAGGGGTCGAACCAGTATAGAATACTTGTGTTTGATTTTCTTTCTCTTTTACTTTATTGCATATTATTGTCATGTTTGCATCATCCGGATCCATCCTCCGGATCATAATTAAACACGCTACACTAAGACTTTTTTAAGTCTGTAAATTCCGCGAAAAAGGGCCATTCACCTCCCTCTGTCTTATAAATACTCTCACAGGGACCAACAGGGAATGGTTGGACTCAACCATTCTCCATATGTGTTCCTCATTTTGTGGAATTCTCTAAAATAGGGAACCATTGAAAGTGCCCTAAGGACCAACGATATCATTTGTGCAGTGAGCGCGATTTTGAACGGAAACCATGGAAAACCATTGACGAATCCAAGTGTAAACTAGTGGGGTTCAAGGACCCCATATTTTTTAAATAATAATATTATATTACATGAAGTTAATTATAGACAGCATAAAAATATGTAATTAGACCCTCATTATTATTAAATTCTACTAAAAGACTTATATACAAAAGTTTGTTTTAGGAATAATGACTTCAAACAATCAAATCCAATGATTTGCCTGACTAATTTCTAAACTTTTTCATTTTTTTTAACTTTTTTACTTATTTCTAACTTTTTATTCGGAGAGAAAAATTATAAATAAGTTTTTTTATAAGTTTTTTTATAATATTATTGACGTAAATATTTATCATCTACATGTGTTTCAGACTAATTTTTTTTCGTAACTTAATACTTGGATCCCATGATTAACATGGTCTAGATTCACCACTGTAAAAAAAACTCAAACCAAAAATAAAAAAAATCTTCTTAAATCTCCTTTTATTAGTTTTCTTTGAACTTATTTTCAAACAAAATATTGTTAGATTACGGTGTGTAATCTCAACAATAAGAATTGATTTAAGTGATAAGTAACTTAATTTCGCTTAAGCAAGGTCTCGAGTTCGAGTCCTAGTGAATACAGAAAATCCTTATTGAAAGACTCACTCACCACAGCCAGGTGCGCAACCCAGATTAGAGCTGAATGTAGTCGGAATAAAACTCCGATGAACCAGATGGAAAAAAAAATGTGTAATCGACTAGCTGCTGAAACTAAGCCCACTCAACTAAGCTGACGCTAAATGCAGTCAACACAAACCAACGCCTTGAAATAGAAATAGCGTCGGTAATTACTTAAAGTTGATGCCAAAGTATAGATTGTTATTAGCGTCAGCTATTTATTATTTAAATTCTAGTTTACTCTTTAATTTAAAATTGGTAATGTGTTTCCTCTTCAACCATCAACTTTAAATTTCATCTAAACTTTAAATAGTAATATCAATTTATAAAAAATAAAATAAAATTTTAATAAATATTTAATTATAAAGAATTGAAAATATAATTTTTTTAAGTGATAAATAGTATCACTTCAAATTTAACGTTACACCGCTCACATTTCAAAATTTGAAGTGATGTTAGAGAAAATTTTTACTTCAAACTGACATTTTAAAATGGGATCTGGGATGCTCATTGCTTTCAATAAATACCGATCCAAGTGCAGTTAGGAGATAAAACCCACGCTAATAATGCAGCACATGTTCTCATGATTGAGTAACCAACCTATATTAATTAAAAATAAACGAATAAGTATACTGTCCCTGGGTGTTTTATATCTATGACTAAACAACGCACAAGTGTAACTGAAAAGTTAAGCAGGAAAGGATTTGGGCGCCCACCTGGCATCCTGCATTATAATCTGTATCCTAATACGTTAATTTTTTAGCTTAATTATATAAATTTATAAACAGTCACACTTTAATTAAATAATGATGATTGTTAATTAGGAGTTCAAATAGTCATGACTTTTTCACTTAATTATTTTTAAAGTAACTAAACCTTAATAAGTAAAGTTTGGTAATCCATTATTCTTAAGTTAGTACGAATTTCGAGTTGTAGAAAAAAAATTTAAGGGTGCCAAAAGTTCAAATCTTTTTAAGTAATATCTTATCATATATTTTTTTTTTTAATATTTGCAAGTATCTTCAATAAGATAGTCTTATTCGGGGCTTAGTCATAATTAAGACTCCTCAACCCTCCCAACAAATGTATTTAATAGGATTCAAACATTATTCTCTTTTAACTTGTTCAGTCTGCGTTGCCAACTGAGCTACATATTAATACCTTATCATATATATATTCCGTCCTCAAAGTTAGAAATTATTTGTGGGTTTGATCCCATAATCAAATTGCTTAAGCTAGTGAACAGATACTTGTTTCTTCCCACTATAAAAGGCAAGCACAGAAAGAGGAAAAGGAAAGGAGGGTAGGGACTCAAAAAGATAGTTGAGTTCCCTTTTGAATTCTCATTATTATTACTAATATTCAACCAAATATTTTATAGATATTTTTTTAAAGAGAAAAAGAGTAACTAGGTGAGATGTTGATTGATGTAATAGTAATTATAAGGAAACAAAAGAAAATGGGGGCTGGCATCTAAATTAGCTTAAAGAACAAGATATGTGAGCAACATGATATGGCAAATGAGTTTTTAGGCCAATCTTATAAAAATGAGAAATGACAATATCAAATTTGAAATCATATTTTCATGCTAAGAAATACAAAATCAATCATGATTTAATATTGTTTTATCTAATCAAATTTACATAATTTTATTGGAGATGTTGGGATTATCTCACATAGAAAATAAATAAGAGTAAGGAATGAAATATAAGTTATATAGATTGGGCTTTAACACAAATCAATTGATTTTGTGTTAGATAAACTCATGGACGAAGGGAGGGTAGGGTCCGGTGGGGCACGTGCCCCAACTGTCGCCGGAAAATATTCTATATGGTGTAACTGAAATAATAGAATATATAATGTTGTTGGTTGAAAACAGACCAAATTTGAGTAGTACCCCATCGGTAGAAGCTTAAGCGTTAGAGCATCTTTAGTAGATAGTGGATTCCGTGATTAGGAGACATGTGAGATAGAAGTTCATATTAATGATATGTCAATAATTTTAAAAATAGATAATGTCTATAAAAAAGAGCCGCATTAGATTATCTATTTCATCTAAAATTGTGTGATTAAATAATAAAGAATACTCAATTAAAAACTTGTTTCAATGTTAAATATTAAAATATTAATTAATTGGATGAGTTGCAAGTCTATTTGATTATCTACATGTAGAATATCAAATAGACAATGTCCAACATTTATTATGCTACATCAAATAGAAAAGAGAAAATAAACAAGCTGGTGTAAAATAATTTTTTAATCAATTATTTATTTCTACCTATTGCAAAACTATTATTGAAATAAATTATCTAGTAAAGATACTATTACCCCTTATCAGCGCGGGTTCAAACCCCAGCAGCGCATTGTTTTTTCCTTTGTAAAAAATTCCATCCCGTTCTCTTTATTTATTTTGTAATTCTTTTATTTATTTTCTCTTTTTTTATTTTATTTGATATATCTTCTCTTCTTACGTAAATGAATCTTTTTAAACATATTCTTATATCTTTATTTTTTTAAAAAATTCATATAATATTTCTTCTTTCATTTTAGTGTTTTCCTTTCATATATAATATTTTTTAAAATTAATAAATTTTTAAATGTTAACTCTAATCCTACGTATAATTTTTTAATATATTTTATAAAAATTAATATATTTTTAAAATTGAAGGCTAATTGTTGAGTCGAGCCACTAATTATTCTTGAAAATTAGTTTCATCGTCGAAATGCGCTAAAAATGTTATTCATTTCCCTCTTTTCTCAAATTCATTACCATTGTTATCATTGATTTACTGCTACCTATCTATTTTTGCTTGAAATTGTACCCCACCGGAGCTCGGGTTCTGGCTCCGCCACTGGATGAACTCGACCCAACTTGTATGCTCACTCAGTGTATAAACAACACTCTCTACAACCACAGATTCTCTATATAGTATCAGAGTAGAGGAAAGTCTGATAGCCAGTGATCCTGGGTTCGTGATGAAAGTTCTGGTAGTGTTTGAGCTAGTAGAGGAGAATAGACCCGTTGGTACCTTGAGCCTCAGAAAAAATAGGTCAAGAAATGTGTGGCAAGTGACTATTGATCTAGGCTCAGTTGTACTTGAGAGGAAGGTGTTGGATCCCTTTCTCTTCATTTATTTTATAATTCTTTTATTTATTTTCTCTTTTTTTTAATTTTATTTGGTGTATCTTCTTTTCCTATATAAATGAATCTTTTTAAACATATTCTTAGATCTTTATTTTTTTTAAAAATTCATATAATATTTCTTCTTTCATTTTAGTGTTTTCCTTTCGTATATAATATTTTTTAAAATTAATAAATTTTTAAACATTAACTCTAATCCTACGTATAATTTTTTAATATATTTTATAAAAATTAATATATTTCTGAAACTGAAGGCTAATTGTTGAGTCGAGCCACTAATTATTCTTGAAAATTAGTTTGATCGTCCAAATGTGCTAGAAATGTTATTCATTTCCCTCTTTTCTCAAATTCATTACCATTATTATCGTTGATTTACCGCTACCTATCTATTTTTGCTTGAAATTGTACCCCATCGGAGTCCGGGTCCTGGCTCCGCCACTGGATGAGCTCGACCCCACTTATATGCTCACTCAGTGTATGAATAACACTCTCTACAACCACAAATTCTCTACATGGTATCAGAGTAGAGGAAAGTCTGATAGCCAGTGATCCTGGGTTCGTGATGAAAGTTCTGGTAGTGTTTGGGCTAGTAGAGGAGAATAGACCCGTTAGTTCCTTGAGCCTCAGAAAAAATAGGTCAAGAAATGTGTGGCAAGTGACTATTGATCTAGACTCAATTGTACTTGAGAGGGGGGTGTTGGATCCCTTTCTCTTTATTTATTTTGTAATTCTTTTATTTATTTTCTTTTTTTTTAATTTTATTTGATGTATCTTCTTTTCCTACATAAATGAATCTTTTTAAACATATTCTTAGATCTTCATTTTTTAAAAAAATTCATATAATATTTCTTGTTTCATTTTAGTGTTTTCCTTTCATATATAATATTTTTTAAAATTAATAAATTTTTAAACATTAACTCTAATCCTACGTATAATTTTTTAATATATTTCATAAAAATTAATATATTTCTGAAACTGAAGGCTAATTATTGAGTCGAGCCACTAATTATTCTCGAAAATTAGTTTCATCGTCGAAATGTGCTAGAAATGTTATTCATTTCCCTCTTTTCTCAAATTCATTACCATTGTTATCGTTGATTTACTGCTACCTATCTATTTTTGCTTGAAATTGTACCCCACCGGAGCTCGGGTCCTGGCTCCGCCACTGAATGAGCTCGACCCCACTTGTATGCTCACTCAGTGTATGAACAACACTCTGAACAACCACAGATTCTCTACATGGTATCATAGTAGAGGAAAGTCTGATAGCCGGTGATCCTGGGTTCGTGATGAAAGTTCTGGTAGTGTTTGGGCTAGTAGAGGAGAATAGACCCGTTGGTACCTTGAGCCTCAGAAAAAATAGGTCAAGGAATGTGTGGCAAGTGACTATTGGTCCAGGCTCAGTTATACTTGAGGGGAGTGTTGGAGATGTTGGGGTTATCCCACATGGAAAATTAACAAGATTAAGGAGTGAAGTATAAGTGGTGTAGATTGAGCCTTAACACAAGTCATTTGATTTTATGTTAGATAAGTTTAACCCCACTTATATGCTCACTCAGTATATCAAGCCCAACATTCTTTAGGATCACGGATTCTCTACGAATGCATGATAATTGATCAATCATAATACAGTATTAATAAGCATATATAGAACACACTATCACATAAACTAAAATTACTATGCAATAGATAAGAGTCGAATTGTTTAAAATTAGACTTGGTTTGCTATTAATTTATTTAAGATCTCGTAAGGAAGATAACAAAACATAGATGCAGACCTACTAGGTCAAATGTTATTTAGCTTTTCCAATATGAAGTTAATTTTTGCTACTATGTCTGCAAATCAGGCTGCCCACCCACTTGTCCGATAAGGCAACTTGGCTCAATTCTTGTTCATGATTTGTGTTCATGATTAGAGTTGTAGTAGCCTCTCATTTGATTCAATTAGATTATCACTATTCAGTAAAAAAAACCCGGCATGCACAATTTCATGATATCTAAAATTCGAAGGGAATTACAAAAGGATTCACATTAAGAATTCCACAAGCAAAGCACACAAATTAACCCATACTAAACAGGATGCAATATAATAAACATAGACATACTACTTAAATCTTAATAACAGATCAAACTTAGCAAGTAGGTTTAATAAATCTTCATTTTACTACCATAATGTTGAGAGGTTTAATAAATCTTCATTTTACTACCATAATGTTGAGCTAACAAGCTATGGAACTTGTGCATAGTTCTTAGGATGTGAAGGACTGGGAGGAGGTGACGGTGGCGATCGTTTAGGTATATAGGGGTTGAGAGGAGTGCCATGCTCAATTGGTCCGGGTTTTATGGATGCCTTTGAACTTGGAACCGGGTCAATTGGATTGTAATCTTCTACATTCATGCCACGAGAATCGCTTTTCCTGTCGATGCTGCGACTGTTATAGCTGTTTTCCTGCACTTGCAAATACTCAATATTTAAGTCGGTCCATAAAACCAACACTAGCTAGTACTCTTCTAGTAAATGATCGAAAAAACTGTTGCAAATTTATCAGCAGACGGAGTACAATGGATCATATAGCTATGGAGATTTACCTTAAGCTTCCTGCTAGTTGATGTCATTTTCATTGCAGCCATTTTATCAATGAAGACCGTATCTGAAATAAAATGTGTTATAATCAGTCTACTCATTGAAAGACTAGTGTCTTTTCATTTTTTAATTTCCTTTTCATGTTTATTTCGTCTATTTTTCTGATAAGAAGAATAAGATTTTGGCAACTTCTCCATTGTAAGTGAATCAAGGTTTCTGCATTGTGTTCAAACTTCAAAAGGAAATTAACAAGGCAGAATAAAGTGAAAATATTAGCATGGAAAAATAGGCTGAACTCATTGCTACTGTCCTCTAACCTTTGAAATGTTGGAAAAACGGGAATTACTTGGACGATTCTGAAGTCGCGAATACGCTATCAGATTAAAATTTATTTGGTCGGTTCACCAAACTTTCAATCGGATAAAATCAGAAACTGAATCAAGAACCAGAATTAAATTTGTTGTGAAAATAATCAACCGAAAATTTTCTGTATGTGCCAATTTCGGTTTTGGTCATATATAGCCAAAACGTCAACAAAAAGACATGTCATTTCGGGTAGTAGCTATGTCTAAAAGACGTGTTTTTTCGAGTTTCAGTTGTGTCCAAAAGACATGCTTTTAAGGGTCCAAAATTCATTTTTAAGACGAATTTTTCAGAGGATTCGATCTATCAGGAATAAAAAAATTTCGCCCCCTGACCCCCCAAATCGTAACAGAACCCGAACAAGTGTGCACTCCGCACTCTCCCGACTTGTTCGATGAAATGCCACGATCACGTTGGTCAAATTAATCGATTCAATTACACTAAAATTCTAACACAAAACACACATGCCCTTAAACTTGCAAAAGGGCATAATTTCACCATGAAAACCACATGTCCACTTCTGGTTAAGAAGTGAAAAATCGAAACAAATGACATTTTTAAATGTCAAATCACTCAAATCTAACACGTGGTGTTTAATGGACTGACGCACATTTTACAAATTTAAGAGATAATATAATACATTTTGAGGGTCAATGGGCTGTCGCCTATTTAAATCAAGTTTAAGGGATTATGATGGATTTGGCGTAGAAAATAACACCAAAATTACAATGAAGAGCCCCATAGTGGGAATTTGAGTTGACAACTTAACAAAACTAGTAAAACATATAGACAGAAGGAAGATGACAAGCTGATAAAATGCATCCAAAACAGTAGCTTTCAGAAAGTGTCATCCATCACAAATTAAATTATTACTGTATTTTGACAGTAAGTACTTTAACAATATAAGAGTCTAGTATAACTTTTCAGTCTTTTGATGGTAACTTAATCCATTGAATGTAATATAGGATCAATTTAGCTGCCAAATGGAATCCTAACGTCAGAAGCACCAAATATTTCCGTAATGAGGACAAACACAATGTCACAAACTCTACTTGCAATTATTGAGAAATAGTTTTACTGTTCCACAACTTCTCCTAATGCTTTAAAACCTCAATTTTGTGAAACTTCACAGACCCCAAACCCCAATCTAGACCATACACGTGGATGTTAGATCCACCATGATGAATTGGGTTTCTCTGTAGAGTAAAGTTGTAATGAGAGTCTTTCATTGTATAATAAATTACTAAGATTTTTTAAATAAAAACTAATTTATTTGAAAAAAAATCCATTTTAAATGGTTGTATATGATCTTCAAAGAGCAAAGGATCCATTTCGCACCGTAATGTGAGGTCAAAAATATGTCTCTAGACCTCCCTATCTATGAAAATTCAGTATATCACAAATATCGCGTGAAATAACGTGGCACCAAAACGCTAACTCGCCTCGCAGTCGAATGACCAGCCGAGTAAAAGACTTAAGCTAAATCGCCCTCGCTTGGTGATAGAGTCATTTACAACTCATTTCCTATTCAAATAAATATGAATGTTATCTCTTCAATATGATAAGTTATATTTAAAATAGAATTGAATCAAGAATTTTTGAAATTCCTATCCCCAATACGATTTGTTTTAATAAATACAAGCACATTGATTTGGTATTAGACATAATTAGTGAATAGTTCAATTGGGAGAAGAAAGTGACGAAATTGGTAATCAAAGACCTAAAATTTGACACAAATTCTCCCTAATTAATGAGTAATATAGTTCAAATATTCCTGAAAAAAAAATTAGTTTTTGGCATACAATTTTATGAAGGCAACAAACGTAATTCAGATCTGTCATGCAATAACATATGCTAATGACTCCAAAAGTGAATGATTAGAAGCCATAATGTAATCCAAAAAGTCTTTAAATAGACAACATAGAAAAAGCCAAAAATGGCATAAAGTTAATAAAAACAGAGCCTATATAATGTGAAACTGTTCATGACTACATCATCCATTGTCCTCTTATGCTAAATTAGTAAATCCGAATTAGAACCAAAAACCCAAACAAATATAAAAAGACAAACCCCACAGTTTCATTATATTTTCATATAAAGACACTAAGCCTGAAATAAGCAAGAACAAACAGTAAGGGGCAAAGAATTACCAGAAATAGACAAGCTGCTGCTTGTTGTGACGAAACAGAGAACCATTAAAGCTGTCCCAAAAACAAAGTACAAAGTCCAGAGCGCAGAAGCCTTCATAATGCATGTAATACTCAAAAACAAAACACCTAGTTTTGTCCCCTTGAATCTCAAATGCCAAGATGATTTTGACTTTGGCAACTCAATTTAGCCCATCAAAAGCAGAAGAATAGCTTGAGAATTTAAAATACAGAAAAGGAGATGATATGATAGAGTTGAATAGTAATAAAAGAAAGCATGTGATGGGGGTGGGGAGCAGCAGAAACAATGAGGATTGAATGAGAGACATTAATGCTGAATCTGAACACTTTGTGCTGGAATGCGAGCCACTGCCCACGTTTTTACCTACACTCTTTTCCTATTCTACCTTTTTCGCCCATTTTGTATGTATTTAACTAAATAAATAGTGATATTAAGGGGTTTAGCTCAAATTGGTACATATATGTGTGATGAAATAGAATTTGAAAATTATGTTTGGATGATTCTAGTTTTGAATACTTAAAAATTTACATTAAAATATCTTTATTGAGATAATCTTGTTTCGATCTCAGTCACATTAAGGCTCTTCACCCCTCCTAACCAGTGTATTTAATGGAATTCGAACCTTAAACTTACTCAATCAGCGATGCCAACCGAGCAACAACTTGTAGGTCAGTGGCGGACCCAGGTTGATACCCCTGGGGGTCGAGCCTTTTGGAGTCACTTAAATTAAAATTATTTCAAGATTGAGAGCTATAATAGCAATATCATTCTCAAGGTCGATCATTTAGTCTCAAACAATTGAAAGTTAAGTTCTATAGGCTCGTCAGACACGCAACAATTCAACATTATTTCTTATTCACTAACTTTCTAATATGCTACGAATCCGATTAACAATAGCAAAATTGAGAGAAATGAAAATGCTATTGTCTTCCTTAAAACATTTATAAAATAACATATTTTTATTTTAAATTAAAGGTTTGAATGTCTTTGAATTATAATACGGCTCCAAAATAGATATTGAGTCAGTGAAATAGGAAATCAATGTAAACCTATATATCATAAATAACACATCCAAAACCAAATTGAATCAAAGTAAAACAACAACAAAAAAAAGATTACAAAATTTAGGATTATAATTACGAAATTAAAACAATTTTGAAACAAAGTAAACCCCAACTCAAATAATAAATTGGAAATAATTAGGCTCGTACAAAAGATGAAAAACTCCATATATTCTAAACCGCGAAACTAAAACTTCCTTTTAATTAAAAAGCACCATGGCTACTGCTTTTAATTTAGACTATAATATTTTAAAAATCACAATTTTTTTTTGGAGTTGTCTTGGGAAAAAGTTTTGATCCCTAGCAACTTAAAAAGATAGCCCAAGGCCTACATTGGGCCTTTGTTATATTAACTTAACTTAAAGACAGTTGAAACCTTTCATCTTTCCCCCTACCTTCATCGTTTTCCCTATCTGTGTGTTCTCTAGATTCTCCCATGGCAAAAATATAACTGGTATATTAATTGGGGGATTAATGTATACTGGCGTTTTGAGGGGTCACTTGACCCTCCATGACCCCCGGGATTCGCCCCTGTCATTGGTTTATTAAAATTTACTTTAAAAAAATTTAATGATTATTTAAATACTTAAAAAATTAAGTTAAAATTAGATTTGATCACTAGTTAACGTCCCTAAATGCCTGCTCAGTGGTAAAGAAGACGGGTGCGGAGAGAGCCAAGTGATTCGCCTAGAACTAGAAGTAGTCACCCCTGAAAAGTTGCTAAGTTTATTTTAAATTTGGAAGTGGATTGAAGGGTTATTGCTGACATTTTACATTTTAAGAACTCTTGCGAAGATGTAATGACCTCTTCACTAAGAATACTGTACATAGAACTAAAATATATTCTACTGAATAATATACGAACTGTTCTAAAACTTTTATTTTATATTAATAATATAACTCATTTATCTCCAATAGATTGATAAATTTTTTAAATATTATATAAACATATATAGGCATAATAAGAAAATAAGGGTTATTTTTTTTAATATTTACAGGTATTTTCGTTGAAATAATTTTGTTTCAGTAATAGTTTAGGCTCTTCATCCCTTTTAACAAGTGTATTTAGTGGGATTTAAACCTTATTCTTCTCTAACTTATTCAATATGCCTAGCCAACTGAGCTACCTTATTGGTAAATAAGGGTTGCTTTTAAATATCAATCCTGGTCAAAGCCGGCTTTGGTGGAGTGTTGCTGATTAGAGAGGAGACTTGGGATGAGTGGAGGAGATAAGTACAAGGTCAACGATACTAGAAGCAAGACAGGATGGGATCAAAGTGTAGGAAATGAATGCAATGAATCAAATACAGAGAATTGAATTAAATGTAGCAGAAATATATAGGTTTGGCGGTGCAAATAATGCAAAAGATAGGATAGGATAGGATAGGATGGAATGCTGCTCATAATGAGAAAATATATAAATAACTCCATCACAATCAGACCTGCTGAAATTCTCAGTTTGATAGATAGATAGTTAAAGGATTTAAATCCCCAACTAAAAAATGCAAAAAGTTAGCGATAGCGTTAATCAAGAAATTAATAGGGAAAAGACCATACATACATAACTGTTGACCATTGTCCTAGCACGGGACAATATATAAATTTAATTAGAAAATATACAATAAGTATATTTAATTATACATGAACTCTTTTTTCATTATGTGAGTGATGACTTTGCTCCAACATAATCTCAACACATCTTGGTCTCCTCTAGAATATATTTGAATGTATTGTGGTGTTTGTTCTTCTTAAATTCACATGATGAAACTTAGTTAAATTTTGACTAACATGATTATAAATGTTAAAGAGAGCGTTTAAAATAGATAATTATAAAGAAAGTTTTATTAAAAATAGTACAAAAGTGAAAAGAAAATAATAAAAAAGAAACCAAAAACAAATTACATCATTTCTCAAGCTAAAATTTTACTCCCTCTGGTTCTAAAAACTAGTCATTTTTAAGTTTTTCATCAAAACCAGTAAACATGTAATACAAGATTAAAATGACTAAAGTATGCTTCATAAAATTCTCTTTTTTCTTAATTATCAATCGATAATTTCATCAATCATTACTATTTTTCCTAATTAATACAAGGGTAAATTAGATAAAAAATTATAAAAGTTGTATTGATATTCTAAAAATGACAAATAAAAGAGACCAATGTAAAAAAGATACACAAGTTTCAAATTTTAACAAGTTACTAATCCTAAAATTTTCACACATTGTAGTCTGTTATATACCAAAAATCGTTGCATGTGCCTCGTATAGTATTGGAATGCACTGAAGAAGTGATGTCAAAGGGGCTCAAATTCATGGTAGTTGTCTTGCTTAGATTGTAGTGAGTAGAATGATTGTCAATTGACTTTGGAGTTGTATAATCATTATTGAGTGGTGTTCCTTTAAACGTGGGATTCACTGAAATAATTAAAAAAAAAAAGAAAAAAAGAAAAATATAAAATCGAATTCGGTGGTGATTGGTGGCGCAATTGAATGGATTGAAAGACAGTCATTTCATGCGTCTTTCAATTCCTATAAATAGAGAGGCATTCTGCCTCATTTTACAGACAGATTAAAAAAATGCAGATATAAGAATATAATCTGTGCATATAAACTTAGGAAAGGGGTTCCTAAGAGTTGAGTAAGAGAGAAAATAGTGAGGTTTTGGGAAATACTTGTGTGCCACTATTTTATAATCTCTTGGTGTACCTACTATTATTTTATAGTGAAGAATTATTCGAAGTTTGTCCTGTGATTTTTCCCTAATTCATTTAGGGTTTCCACATAAAAATCTTTGTGTCTTTTTATTCTGCTGCTATTATCTTTTCTCGTAATCTATTATTGGGCCTAACAAGTGATACCAGAGCCGAATGTTGTTTTATCAGTAAAATCCGTGGATATATTTTTCAAAAATAAATATACCACGACGACGAGAAAATTACGATAAATCCAGTGGCGTAATCCGTTCGAAAAACCGTCGTAGATACGCAATTTGAGTGAATAGTAAAATAGTAACTTGAATAATAGTATTCATATATAATACTATTCATATTCGGCCATCTATATGAATAGTATTATTTAAATATACGGAAGGCATACTATTACTATTCCAATATACAAGTATTATTTGGATATACGGTACTATTCACATATATAGTCACTATTTATGTGAGTAGTGAAATTCGTGAATAGTAAAATTTTGTCATTCTTAAATTTTCAACCTGGCGAATGACGGTGTAATGATCAAATTGACGGATACAAATTATTCAATGTGAAAATCCAGAATGGAGGACTACCTCTATTGCAAAGATTTGAATTGAAGGTGACGACGCAAAGCCGAAGGATATGAAAGATCAGCAGTGGATAAAGTTGAAGAAGCAGACATTGGGTACAGTACGCCAATGGATAGATGCTAACCTGTACAACCACGTGAGGAACGAAACAGATCCCAAAGTACTCTGGAAGAAGCTAGAGGATATGTACGAGGCTAAAAATGCTCAAGGAAAAGTGTTCATGATTCGCAAAGTCATGAACTTGAAACTGACAGAGGGACGATCAATCACACAACACCTGAACGACTTTGAAGGATTCATAAGTGAGTTAGCAGTCACCGGTATGTCCTTGGATGATGAGATGCAAGCATGTCTTTTAATGGAAACTCTACTAGATAACTGGGATACTCTTGTTGTATCACTGAGTAACTCAGCTCCAAATGGTGTGGTAACAATGTCTATGGTAAAGAATAGCCTACTTAATGAAGAACTTCGTAGAAGAGATGTTGCCAGTATCAGTTCACAAGCCCTTGTCACGGAAAACAGGGGTCGAAGCAAGAGTAAAGGTCGTGGGAATGGAAAATCGAAAGATAGATCCAAGTCCCGGGAGAAGAGGTCATGTTACCACTGTGGAAAGCAGGGCCATCTCAAAAGGAATTGTCATTTCTTTAAACAAGAGAATGCAAACCGAAGTCATGATAATGATAAAAATACATCTGCTACAGTCATAAAAGAAGATGGAGAGGTGGCTTTAGTATCTCATGATGTAGATTCTAGTGCCTCATACCACTGTGTTCCAAAAAGGGAATACTTCTCAACATATAAAGCAGGTGATTATGGTACTATTAAAATGGGAAATAATAGTGTCTCGCAAATGGTGGGAATCGGTGATATCTGGTGAAGACAAGTGTCGGATGCACATTTACACCTAAAAATGTGCGACACATTCCAGATCTTTGGTTGAACCTGTTGTCTGTTAGTGTATTGGACAAGGAAGGTTATCACAATCATACAGGCAATGGAAATTGGAAACTCACCAAAGGATCGTTGGTGGTGGCGAAAGGAAGATTGTGTTGCTCGCTATACAAAACGCACGCAATAATATGTGCGAGTCAACTGAATACAGTTGGAGATGATGCTTCACCAAATTTGTGGCATAGGCGACTGGCGCAAGTTAGTGAGAAAGGGTTTAATATACTGGCTAAGAAGTCCCTCATCCCATTAGCCAAAGGAAAAATTAACCCGTGTGATCACTGTTTATTTGGGAAGCAACATTGAGTTTCATTTCAGAAAAGCTCTAGAAGGAGAAATAATAAGTTAGAGCTGGTACACTCTGACGTTTGTGGTCCAATGGATACAGAATCCATTGGAGGAAGAAGATACTTTCTTACCTTCATTGATGATTTTTCAAGGAAGACATGGATTTATTTGCTGCGCACAAAGGATGAAGTATTCAAGCACTTTCAGCAATTCCATGCAATGGTAGAAAGGGAGATTGGAGTGCCATTGAAGTGTTTACGCACAGATAATGGTGGTGAGTATATCTCCAAGGAGTTCAAAGATTACTGTAGTCAATATGGTATCAGGCATGAAAAGACAGTTTCTGGTACACCTCAACACAATGGTGTTGCTGAACGAATGAATCGTACCATTGTCAAAAGAGTTAGATCTATGCTCAAAATGGCTACCTTACCTAAGTCATTTTGGGGAGAAGCTGTCAATACTGCTGTCTATCTTATCAACCGACTACCTTCAGCACCTTTGGATTTTAATATTCCAGAGAGAGTCTGGACAGGTAGAAATATCTCATACTCTCACTTGAGGGTATTTGGCTGCAAGGCATTTGTGCATGTTCCTAAAGAGCAAAGGCTAAAGCTTGATGATAAATCAGTTCCTTGCACTTTTATCGGTTATGAAGATGAAGAGTTCGGCTACAGATTATGGGATCCAGTGAAAAAGAAAATTGTACGAAGCCGAGATGTTGTATTTCACGAGAATGATATCATCGGTGAAAGATCTACAAGTGATGGTGTTATCGATATAACACCAAAGAGCATTCTATCAGATGATGCCACAGAAAGAAGAATGCATCAATCAGAACAAGATGGAGAAGAAGAGCCAGTTGTGAGGGATCAAGATGCGATTGTAGATGAAGATACGAATGAAGAGGGTATTGAGCAGGGGGCGCCAGAGAACCCCATTCTACCAGTAGAAGAACCTCAATTAAGGAGGTCAGTCAGAGAAAGCCAACCATCTACAAAATACTCCAGTTCTGATTATATTTTAATCACTGATGAGGGGGAGCCTGAAAGCTTCCAAGACGTGCAATCTTGTAAAGATAGAGATTGTTGGATGAAGGCCATGCAGGATGAGATGAATTCTTTAAAGAAGAATGACACGTACGAGCTGGTAAAACTTCCTAAAGGGAAGAGAACACTTAAGAACAAATGGGTGTACAAGCTGAAGAAAGATGATGGAAACCTAGTGAGATTCAAAGCTCGATTGGTTGTCAAAGGCTTTACTCAAAAGAAAGGTATCGACTTTGACGAGATTTTTTCACCAATTGTGAAAATGAGTTCCATTCGAGTTGTGCTAGGTCTTGTAGCCAGCTTGAACCTTAAATTAGAACAGCTTGATGTAAAGACCGCGTTCTTGCATAGGGATTTAGAAGAAGAAATTTATATGGAACAACCAAAAGGTTTCAAGGTCAAGGGAAAGGAGGACATGGTTTGTCGCCTGAAGAAAAGTTAGTATGGGTTAAAACAAGCCCCGCGGCAATGGTATAAAAAGTTTGATTCCTTCATGGTGAATCAAGGATACAAGAGGACAGAAGCTGATCCATGTGTATATGTCCATAAATTCCCTGATGGAAAATTTATCATTCTTCTCTTATATGTTGATGATATGGTAGTCGTTGGGCCAGATGCCAAAATGATTAGTAAGTTGAAGTGTGATTTGTCTAAGGCGTTTGACATGAAGGATTTAGGACCGGCAAGGCGAATTCTTGGAATGGAGATTATCCGAGATCGGAGGTCCAGCAGGCTGTGGTTATCGCAAGAAAAATATATTGAACGGGTACTAGAAAGGTTCAATATGAAGAATGCTAAACCAGTTAGCACTCCACTTACCGCTCATTTCAAGTTGAGTAAGAAATCCTACCCTTCAACAGAGAAAAATAGAGAAGATATGTCAAATGTTCCATATTCTTCAGCTGTCGGCAGTTTAATGTATGCAATGGTGTGTACAAGACCAGACATCGCTCATGCAGTTGGCGTTGTGAGTAGATTTCTGTCAAATCCCCAGAAGACACATTGGAAAGCAGTTAAATGGATCTTTAGATACCTGAAAGGAACTTCAAAGTTATGTTTAACCTTTGGAGGTGGAAAGCCAGCACTTGTTGGTTACACAGATGCGGATATAGCTAGTGACCTTGATGAAAGAAAATCTACATCAGGTTACTTGTTTACATTCTCAAGGGGAGTTATTTCATGGCAGTCACGGTTACAAAAGTGTGTTTCATTATCAACAACTGAAACAGAGTACGTTGCAGCAACAAAAGCAGGAAAGGAAATGCTTTGGTTAAAGCGATTCTTTCCAGAATTGGGTGTGCAAGAAGAAGACTACATAGTATATTGTGATAGTCAAAGTGCACTAGACTTGAGCAAGAATACTATGTATCATGCGCAGACAAAACATATTGACGTAAGGTATCATTGGCTCAGACTTGCCATTGAAGAAAAAGAGTTCAAGTTGCAGAAGATTCATACAAACAACAATGCTGCCGATATGCTGACAAAGGTCGTTCTAAAAGAAAAGTTTGATCAGTGTGTCAAAGCAACCGGGATGGAGAGTCCCACAATGTAGTCGGGAGAGGGAGATTTATTGAGTGGTGTCCCTTTAAATGTGGGACCTACTGAAATAATTAAAAAAAAGGAAAAAGAAGAAAAATACAAAACCGAATTCGGTGGTGATAGGTGGTGCAATTGAAGGGATTGAAAGACAGTCATTTCACGCGTCTTTCAATTCCTATAAATAGAGAGGCATTCTGTCTCATTTTACAGACAGATTGAAAAAACACAGATATAAGAATATAATCGGTGCATATAAACTCAGGAAATGGGTTCCTAAGAGTTGGGTAAGAGAGAAAATAGTGAGGCTTTGGGAAACACTTGTGTGCCACTATTTTGTAATCTCTTGGTGTACCTAATATTATTTTATAGTGGAGAATTATTCGGAGTTTGTCCCGTGGTTTTTCCCTAATTCATTTGAGGTTTCCACATAAAAATCTTTGTGTCTTTTTATTCTGCTGCTATTATCTTTTCTCGTAATCTATTATTGGGCCTAACAATCATTGCATTGTTAATCAAGCGGTGGATAACCCATTTGATGGCTGAACCAATTTATCTGACCATGGGGTGCAGTAGCGATGCGCTTTGGATACATTAGACACAAAGAATGAGAGAAACACAGCAGAGTTCACTACCAACTACGCTAACTCTGCATACTTGGCAATGTGGTCTTTATGGGCTCTGTATATGCTCATTTAATTTTGATCGTGTATATGCTAGCTCATTTAGTCCTTAATGAATATAATTCGTTACTCCTTTGAATCATTGCGCTGTAAAAAAATTAATCTTTGTGTTATGCAATTATCTTTCTGGACATTATGCTGCAAAACTTTATTAATATTACTATGCTAAATGTGTAGTACTAAACGACAAATAAAAAAACAAATTTCATAGCTTGTGAGACTATATAAGTAACAAGACATGTATATTGTATGTACCAAATTGACAAATGAGTTATATCTCATGCTCAAAAAGGTATTTTTGCAAAACATACTGTCAATTTTTAAATTATCTTCCCATATTCCTAAAAGCTGTCAATAAACTTCTCTACGAACTTTGCCAGACAATTTTTGGCATATGTGGTTTATGAGTCAGAGTTGACCATTTTCATTCAATGGGATAAAACAAAAGAATGTAAATTCAAATTATTAACTGTAAATTCTTCGTCCATTTCTTCACAACTCAACTATGACTTTTTCTTTTTCATGCATGTAAATTATAATAAATTGCAAAATTAAATATTTATATTGAATAAATTAAGTTATTTAGGGTTCATGCATTAGAGCACAATCGATTAATCATAAAAGAAAAGTAGAAAAGGTAAACTACCAATTGAATTTGGCATGATTGATAGGTCTACAAAGTGTAGTCAGAATGATCAGGAATTAATTCTTGGCTCATAAAAAACTCCTACCATTTAAAAAAAATAGACAAAGTAAACAAGTTATTCAATTAACCCTTCATTAAGTTTTGGATATCATTTATAATCTGGATTGATATATTAATATTTGAGTCTCCAACTCTTCATTCATTAAGTATGATATATTAAAACTAGGCCGAACTAGTGAGCAACTCCAAATAATAAGCACATCTACATGTGAGAATTGAGATGATCATATTTTAACGTGATAAATCTCCAACACAACATGGTGAAATCATAGCCCAATGTTGGAACTAGTTTGTCCACAAAATATTGAATTTGAGGCAATTCACTAACGTCAAAAGTGCATTGCCCACTAGAGTAAAACCACAAAGATTCTTTTATTATATCATATGAAGACCATACAAATTACAATAAAAAAATGGCATATATGTATTAACGGTGTTTTTCGCTACTCGTAGACTAATCAAATTAGATTATAGACATTTTTTAACTTGTAGGCAATTTTAAACTCTCTGGTTACTAGAAATTAAACTTATAGGCAACTCTTTTAAGTTAAAATTTACTCGTAAACAATTTCCCAAACGTTTCAACTAGTCATATGCTCTTTACATGTCAGATTTAAGAATAACTTCAACTACTAAATTTTAAGTTCCTTATAAACTAAAAAGTTCCTATAGGAAAGAACTAAAAAGCACTCCCCAGTTAGAAACATCCTTAGCATTGTTGTTTCATTTTGATAGATGATGCTTGCTCCAATGACAAATAAAATTGAGTCAAACATAACTCCCATCTATAAATTTAACCCATATACCATCAGTCCGAATTCAATGCATACACGTTCAACAAAGATTTAAATTCTCTAAAATTTGAGATTTGTAAAGTAGTACATTTCACTCGATCTTCAGATTCAGTTTTAGTGGTTTGTATGGTCTACAGTACAATAAAATCTGAATCATTAAAACTCAATGGATAACTGAGATTGACCAAAATGTACAACTTTGAGTTCAACAATATTTGACATTGTCTGATTTTGGCCATAATTAAGAAGGGAATAAGCAATCAATATTTGATTTTAACAACCGTATTATTGGAAAAGGCTAGAATAACCAAACAATGATAAAGCGTACTAGTAACAGAATCAGTAATGTTACAACTTGCAATTTAATCAAAATCTGTAATCCATCACTACATAACTAAAAATTGAATAAGAAAACAGAGGAAATGCTTCACACCAAAATCAGTGCAAGTTCGTCACATGTTTAGCGATACTGCAAAAACAGAACAAACAACCGTAAGACGCCAACTAAAAGAACAAAAAAAGAAAACACAAGGCATCAAATTGTTAAATAAATGGTAAGGCATTTATAACAAAATTTCAATCAAACAGCTCAACAAAATGCTAACTATTGAAGAACCATAACAAATGAGCACAAAAAAAAAAATCAAAGAAACAAAGATCAAAATGTTCAATGAATGGTGTCAAAGCTCAAAAATCTTACCTTGATGAATCCAATTTCCTTGGCATTGCTGCGGAAGCACTGTCTACAGCACATAAGCCCATACTTCCTTATAATTCCATGAGGATTTCCACACACCCGGCTGCAAAATAATCAAGATCACAAAAATCAAAATTCGCATAAAAGCCCTAAATCAATAAATAATAGTAACTAGGTTGCACACGCAGGCATTACAATTTGAAAAAAATGTGCATTTGGACACGGCTTGGACACGACAACTAAAACAAATTGTCAAACATAAATATTCATATGTAACATAATTCATACCATCCACGGTCATTTGATCAATTTAAAAACAACAAAAAAAACCCAAGATAGTTATGTCATTGTGACTTAATTGCACATGTCAATAACTTTACCAGCTATGTGCAACAAATGTGCTTTAACTCTAGTATATTGACCCTTACAATTCTTGCCAACATTGTTGCATTTAAATGCCGTCTTACCACCCCATTACGTTTTTCTATTTCTATCACATAATTCCACAAAGTAGATTCACAAACTTCACTTCTACGTGGGGTCTGGGAAGTGTCCATCCTACATGGAGCGTCCGATTGAAATTTGGAGTGTCAAACACTGTCTAACGAGTAGGGCTGTAAATGAACCAGGTCGTTCATGAACAGCTCAGTGTTCGGCTCGATAAAAGCTCGACTCAATTTATAAATGTACAGTTTGTGAACATGATTTTATGGCTCGAATTATAAATGAACTGAACAAGAACAAGCCAAAGCTCGACTCGTTAACTCGTGAACAAACTCGATTAAAGGTTCGTGAACAAGTTCGTGAACTAACTGGATAAATATTCGTGAACTAGCTCGATCAACATAATTACATATCAAAAATAAAATTTTATAAAATTAAAATAAAGTATGGCTATATAAAATTAGACTAACACAACAAGTATATGCATAACATTACCCAATCCAATTATATAGCCCACTTTAAATTATGTATTGAATTGGCAATGTTGCTCACGAACAAAGTAGTCAAGCTAGTTCGCGAACAAATTAGCGAACTGCTCACGAACAAAACAAATGAATTGCTCGTGAACAGCTCGCGAACAAATGAACACTTAAACGAACCGAACACGAACAAAATTTTGAGCTCGAATTCGAGCTCGGCTTAAAACTTAAATGAACGAACACGAACATGCCAAAACTCGGCTCGGCTTGTTTACAGCCCGCCCGGAGAGTGTAGGTGTCCGATACATAGGAACAAAAGTTTATATAGCTTACTACTAATTGGGAGATTAAATGCAATCATTTAACACAAGGAAACCGAACCATCTCAACAACAAAGTTCGTAGTCAATCACATTGCAAAAGCAATCTATCTTAAAAAAAATAGCAACCAAAAGATATTCAATACTGTATTATTAATGTAAAGAGCATAAAAATCGAAGGAAATACCAAGTACGGGAACCGGGGCCGTAGTTTTTGGGATGAGAGTTCCAGACATTTGAATGCCCCATCTTTACCAATCGCTGCGGCGCCTCAGAGATGGATAGCTAAGAACCCTAAGCCTTAGATTATAGTGATAAATTATAAATAGTTGGGTTTATATATTGCACGTGACCAACTCTTGACTGACCATTGTTTGAGATCGAGTTCGTAAGAACAGTGTATTGCTCTGTCAAGCCCAACGAGTAATGGGTTATTTTAAAGCCCTCATAGAACTCTAGAAGGGCTTAAGAAAACGTCTATATTATCAAAAGGTGAAGCCTCAAAAGGGAGTGATTTGTGAGATGTATTCAGATGCTTTATTTGAAAGGGTTTTTAGGATCACAATTGTATTGAAGTTGTTTTTGTTCATCTATAAATTTTTCAATAATTATTTATTTCAATTAAAATATAGTTTGCTAGTATTTATTTAATTTTGAAGAAATTTTTCATGAAATTTGTTTCCACTCCAACTGATTTTTTTGTGGACTTTGTATTAGTTGTACAGTACATTCTATTATTATTTTATTTATTACAAAGTAACTATTATTTTTTACCTTATCATCGTTATACAATGGTGATAAGAGGATTAAATTGTAAAAAATAAAGTATCCAAAAGCCTATGTACTTTTTAAAAAATATTCAAACGGGAATAATTTAAATTATTGAAATTACAACATCCTACTATTAGTGTGCATGTAGTGATTAATGCTATAATTATTTTCAAAATTTTTTTTAAAAAATGTGACTGAAACCAAGTCATAATCTTTGACTGCACAAAAGGTTAATTGGATTTTATATCATGCAACTCATTTTTTATATTTTTTTAATTTAAGGGTTATAAATTTATTAATAATTAATTAATTATTTTCTCACTCCAGTTAAATACTCTTTAATAAATTTTTAATCCTTACATTATAAAAGGGTGTAATAAGGCAAATATAATAGAAAAAAATGTAAAATTTCAGTCTGAAAAGGAAATTAAGAAACAGGAAGTCCACATCTTCAATTACCTTTAAGAGTGCTCCCCAACTTGCCCATTCCTACCTGTCTTCCAGCCTCGACGCTTTCTTCACGTTCTCATATGATGGCGACAAATTTGGTCATTTGTGAATTGTGATAACAATGGTTCCGGAAGAATATGCTATTGTATTCAGCATCCACCATTAAAAAATTACTATGATTTGAGAAAATTATAATCGTTTGATGCAGAATAGGATGCAAGAGCCGAGCAGGGACTTAATCTATTTAAATTCGGCTTGACTTGAAAATAAAAATGATTGATCTCGGCATTTTAGCTCATAGACAAACTCGGTTCGAGTTCACCAGCTTACGAGCCTTATTTATTCAATAAATCTCTTATTTATTATTTTTAAATACACATTTTTCCAAATAAAATTTCAAAGAAACATACCTTTTATATTAGATTATTAGGTTAATATTTTTTTTATAAGTGATAGAATTAGAATAGGAATATAACTTATTTTAGGATATTTAAAACTAATTAAGAATACAATACACAACTTTTTCTCATTTTGAATATTTAAAATTAAAACTAAACTACCATATTTTTATGAATATATAGGAAATTAATAATATTATAAAGTAATTAAAAAATTATAGGCGCTTCTTCGCAAGCTTTCAAGCCTAACCTTAAAAAGCTCGGTTTGACTCATTAATATCTCGAGCCGTTCTCAAACTCGAGTCAAGTCTTATCAAGCCAAACTTTACCGAACTTTGACCGAGCCGATCTCGAACTGCTAAACTCTATTGCAACCCTAATGCAGACCTTTCAATTGGAACTTATAGTTTTTGAACTTTGAACAAGTAATATATATTTAGAATTCAAAACAAACTGTAATTAATGGTGTTAATTAGCAGTTTAGCAGGCCTTCTAAAATGTATTTTAGTTGATTATCAAATGTTAATCCAACCACACAAAAGAAGAAAATAACAGAGCCAATATGCAGAAAACAAAGCATATGCCACAAAATTGTAATAAATCATCAACATCACGAGATAAAACAAGAACGGGCAATTCATCAAAGTTTGGGATAATGAGACAATATCTACAAGACTGGGAAACAAGACTATCCCCATATTCCCATTTTTATATATAAAAGGAACCCTACTTGTACTTCCACTTCTTATTTCATAGTAGAAGATGACTGATTCAACAAGTACTCCAAATAGGATCAAGAGTTCCGACCAAAGTAAGGAGTGGTTCTAGCCCAGCTAAAGCAATCCCAGAAAGATTTCTTCTTGTTCTTCCCTGTGTTTTTACCATTTTCATGTCCATTTCTTCTCAACATATCCCACATAACTCGAACATCTTCGTATTCGCAATCCCTTACATCATACCGCAGCTTCAGTAGTCCTGTCCATTAAACAACCCTATCAGAAACCATATGCTTCACAAAAATTTGAAACATTATCAATGAGTACTATCTTAATGCAATTAGCTGATAATTGCTAATCACAATTAAGAAAATTCCTGTTAATTCCCATCAACTGCACATATAATTCACTATTAGAGACAACACTAACTGGAATTTTTATCTTAATTGTTTGTCCTTCACAAATTTATCCCAAATTTATGAAAATAAAATAAAAGGTGTGCTGAAAAGTTTGCTGGAAAATGGAAAGATACGGTCCTGATTCCATGTGCTTTGGTAAAGGGGAAGGACCAGAAGAACAGACTAATTTCATATTTGATTGAACAGGATTTTGGCTTCCACTGAAATAAACAAAAGCTTGGACAGTAATAATATGGCAGAAAAATGAAGCTTTGCTGTAAATTCGACTAATACAAATTGTCAATCGAATTTCAATAGCTTCGACTGGTTTAATTTCAACTGACCTACCGAAGAATCCATACTAATAGTATGATATACTTGATCAATTATACTGTGACAATTTCAACTCAAAGGAGGAAAGCAAGTTAGAAAATCGGTCAATTCTCACATGAAAGCGACCATAATTGACTCAACCCACATAGATCTATGAAATCACCTTCATCAATCAAAAAGCAATAATTGTGATTTATGAGAGATTTAAGGCCTCTAATCACTTCACCAACACCAAACAAACCACCGTAACATCAATTCCTCTCGCCCTCACCGATTTCTTCAGATCAAGAACAATAAATCAAACAAAGGCTCATCAATTCAAAATGACTACAAACAACATCAAAACTCAAGAAAGGACATGAAATAAAAACAATTCCAGGACAATTAGACTCAATTCCTTACCTCGTTTGCGAACTCCAACACGAATAGCGACGCCGTTCCAAACTCTTCTCACCGGATGTATAACCTTGTCCCACCACTCCATATTCCAGCGATATATCTCCTCCGATAAGAGGAGAGAGAGAAAAATGGAGGAGGAGAGTTTGATGATTTTACAGTAAACGGCCTATCAGATCTTTCCAAATCTCAATTAAAAATAAGATTTATAATCAAATACAAACTTCGAACAATTCGGAACGAAATCAATAAACAATTAACAGATTTGGAGTTTTATTAAACAATAAATAGGCTTATTATTTAAAGCAATAAACAACACTAGTTTAAACCGTCTCCCTCCTCTCCTTCTTCTTCTCTTGTATCTGGCTGACGCCATTATCATCTTTAAGGATGCCATGTGTGTGATGGACCCGGCTCCGGATCTAAATCGACAATTTGGGTTGATATTTTGCGACACGTGGAAAGTAATTACAGGAGGTTACTTTTTGAGATCGTACAGCCATGTGAAGGTATTATTATCTCAATGGGCCTGGCCTGGCCTCACCTTTTTTACACGGCCCCACTTTTCCAATCCTACTCTCACTGAAACGCGTGCAGTACAAAATTAAGAAAACGGGCCAAAGAGGTTAAAGCGTGACTATGACGTGGGAACAGCGAGTGTACCATTTGGAGGTAGTGTGAGTGATCATAATGGAGAGACGTGGCATTTTATGACGGGTTTGTCGGGGAAATTGTGTAACTGATCGTAAAACGGCACGCGTGGAAGGATAAAACGGGAAATGGCAATCAATAGGTCAAGAAGGTACACGTAATTTATGTAAGTGATTTGATTGATTATTGTTAAGATGAAGATATTTTGAATAAGATGGGGGCCACTAAATTCGAGGGTCCAGGAAGGATGTTCTTAACGCTCTACCTAACAAATGGAGTCCAAGGACATAATTCAAATTCAGGCCATCTACCATAAGAATCATATGGTTAATTACTTAATCTCTTCATATCATAATATTTTATTCTGATAATTATGTACCTCACTTGAGTTAAAAATAAATCAAGTTTGTGCATTTATTTGAATCAAGTGTTAAGAAACGTCGGTGATAGATGTTACTGTAATGTTAGTTGAAAGGCTAATTTTGCTAGTGTTAATGTTTGATGTGGTAGTGGTTCTAGTGAACATTTGTTGTTACATGATTCACTTTAGAGGTTTAGTAACACATAAAACTGTTTATAGTTTGGGTTGAGACGGGTTTGGATCAGGCCTAGCGAGTTTTTATATATTAATGCTTATCCAAAACTCATCCCAACACATCTAAATATTTTTCGGACTCAGCCGGGTTGGGCCTCGGCCAGATTGGCATAGCTAACCCTATTTTACTACTCCCTCTATTTTTTTCAACTGTCGCTTTTAATCCAAGTAAATTTATTTTAATAAGTATCACTTTCAGTTTCCAATGCAATTGTTTGAGCATCTTTCCTATTTTACCCCTATTTAATGCAATATTAAAAATAACAAAAGATAACAAAGACTAATAATCTTTTCAAATAATTATTAGTGGTAGGGGTATTTTAGTACTTTTATTCTCTTAATTATTGTTTTCTTAGTCTTAACAAACTTATCAAAAGCGACAGTTAAAAAAAACGGAGGGAGTACAAGATATACTAGATTATAAATACTTTATACATATATTTTTTACCCAAAAAATATTACATCAAGCTTTTACAATGCAAATAGAAATGTAACAATACATTTATTTAACTAATAGTATTTGCATTTTTAAACTCAACAATTAAAAATATTACATTATGTATATAAAAAAATTATATTGTATAAAAAAATACGGGTCAGACCGCTCAATGGGATCTGAGACTTTTTTCAAACCCAATCCATATACTTTACGGGCTTTAATGGGATTAAGCCGGGCCGAATAAAATGCAAAAAATTATTTTTCAAACCCGATCAATACATTACGGGCTCGCCCATAAAAGGTCTACTAATACACAACGATTTTTCGAACAACATATTAACTTATTACATTGCACAAAAAGCTTTGAAGTGGAGTTTTAGGTGAAATGCAGCATGTATTCTCGTACAATGTTTTTTTACCAAAAGCTACAATTTTGAACAAACCTCATATGAGCATGCTGCAGAATGAAGCTGGCATGCTAAATATTGTTCGCAAAGACTGTTAAGAATTAGGTTACACGTGTATGATCCACGAAATTGATTGTTTTATTTTATCTAACCATTGACTCGGTAGAAATGTTACTGCAGGCTTTGATTGCTTAAAGATCAACATCACCAATCATTCGCATAAGAATAAACGACCACACAACCAATATTGCAAATTATGTGTTGGGAAGGTGGATTGTGAAGTGAGGACTAAATTGTGCAAGAATAAAAAAATATTGGTGAAATGCATCAATAACAGTATCCAATTGCGGATGTCACCCTAATCTTTCAAAAGTTCCAACTAATCCCTTAAACTTAGCAAAAGTACACCAATTTGCCCCACAAGTGCCACGTGTCAGCTTTTGGTTGGTTTGACGATTCAAATATGTCATTTTTTTTATTTTTCTTTCTCCAATCGATAGCTGACATGTGGCAATAAGAGACAGACTGGTGTACTTTTGCTAAATTCAAGGGGCTAGTTGGAACTTTTGAACAGAGCTAGATGCAAATGATGTCTTGGGCAAAATATATATTTTTTTTCCTTAAAACAAATAGTCCTATACAACGCTACATTGTCTCAAAGGCTAAGCAAGTGCAGAGCCGATAATCTAAATGATTTTTTTTTTCGCCTATCTAGTTCACCTGAGCTTTGCTCCGAATACATCCAGATCAGATCCGGGTCGCGCACCTAGCTGTGGTAGGTGAGTTTCCCAACAATGATTTTTTGCATTCACTTTATATGATTATAAACTCGCTACCTTAAAGTTCAAAATTGGATGTGGCGCCAAACACTCTATTCGTTCACTTTGATTCTCATTGTCACCTGAGCCAGAGTCCTCGAATCCTGACATCACATCCTAGAAAAATTTCTTAACCTCAAACTAAAGTGTAAGTCCTTTTGGAATTGATCATGACCATTTTAGAAACAATTGGCAACATTTAACTCCCTGCTTCCCAAAATGCTCCATGTGAGGGAGCACTTTACACACTTTACTGACCTAACAGTCTCTGTTAAGCCGAGGTTTAATGAGGGGACAGGATTCACACCCGTAAAGGATGATTTAGAAAAAAGGAAGATAGTGGATAGAGCTGAAGATTTTCCAATAAGATTTCTTATGTCAAAAACAGCTCAAAATTTACAGCTACCCAACGAATTAGCAAATATGAAAGTGCATGGAGTGTAATCACCACCCATACATTTGATCATTACTGTGCCTAGTTAAAATTTGTTGAGTTTAACAATAGAATGGCTAAATTCAAGATAGAAATGCTGCAAACAAAAGAAAAATCATAGATGATGATTCTAGGCTACCCAGAAACAAAAATTACTGAAAATGATCTGACTTGTTTTGGAAAGTACAAAGACATATTCCATGCAGTCTTGAATTCACGGAAGACATAGCGAACATGCTTTTGTGTTAGGTAAGATATCACTAATGAAATAAGTGATCCCTCTCTGCTGGGGAAGTTTTTTTAACTCTGAAAATTTATACGCGAACTAATTATCTAGAGGACCAGAGCTCAAAGAATGCTTACCAGTGACAATTAATAAATAATCTATAGAATCAGCATTGGCCCCTCTTTCTTGAGCTGAATAAAAATAAGTTACTATCCGACTAAATCTGGACACTAATTGGAGCTAACTTTTTGCAAGCTTGCCATGTATGTTAGATATATCGTCCACAAATATGCACATGAGCTGTTTACCAGTGGCTGCAAAAATTAACAACTATAATGGTTACAACTATAATGTTAGATAAATGCAATAAAAATCTTTCAATGTGTTTACAACTATAATGGTGGACACTAAAATTACCTGCAGAGGAGGTGGAACAATTTTGTAGGTGAAGAAGTCACAGACAGGCCAGTATAACAGACCAGCCTTCAATGTTGGGATGACATCACGCTTCAATCTCGCAACAATATCATCACGGCTTTCCCCTGATATAGCCACCGAGTTTTCTCAGCAAGGAACATAAACTATGAATAAACACTATCTAAACAAAACAAAAGGCGACAGAAAGTTTTCTCAGGTTAATTGAAGCTTTCCTATTGAGTAAGTCTTTGAGTGTATGAATGTGATCAAAATCAGAAACACAACTCAAATAAAACTTTGTTAAATTTTACAACCTCATCGTTCATCATAAAGCGATAAAAGCAAGCGAGGTTTCACAAAAGCTGTGCTAATCAAGCTAGACAACGATGTAGCATTGCACAAAAACATAAGCAGCCAATAAGAACAAGGAAATTATTATAGATGGCAGCTTGGTGAATTCTGATTGACTGAACAGAGAAAGATCGCATCTTCAAAGCACAAACCATCCAACATTAAAGACATTACGGATTCATAAATTCGTGATGTGCATATAAAGCTAAAGCAACAGCCAACATGACAATTCCAATTATAAGTGGATAGGGATATCTGTTTACCTTGTAAAGCAGCATTGTAGGAGAAGAAAACAACAGCATTAGCTGGTCCATAAATAGCCTGTCCCATGAAGGTTTTCTTCAAGGTAGACCACACATTGCGTTTAGGCAAAGCTTTTGACATAAAATTGAACCATACATGTTGTGATGGCCCTAAGAGTAGCAGTCCATACGCAGCCATGCGTGTTGTCCTTATTAAGTCGAATGAACCCGACGAATTTGAAAATTGCTGATAACATCCAATCAAGAACATAGAGCAATACATATCAATTGTAGACTAAATTCAAAGCGAAAAAATTGACTCTTAAAAGAATTCATTAGAATGATGAGTGAGATGAAAAGTTCAATAAGAAGTTACAACAAGTTACAACAATTTCAAAAATAATGCACAAGAAAAGAATCATATCGTGAAATTAAGGGGTAAAATCATTTCATGTAGCAGAAATACAGTCATCAAATACAATTAAACCTAATTAACCAATTGAAGCATTTCAATTACCTAACGGAATTGAATAAAAACACGGAATCATTAACAGGCGCCATGAAATGTTTTGATGAGAGAAAGAAATTGAAGGTCTCACCTGCGCGGTCAGATCAGCAGCAGCATAAATGAGAGAAGTTGTGACGGTCTTTGTGACAATAGGGCGCGAATCGAGCTTCCCCAAATACCATCCGATAAGGCCAATTTTAGGTTTGGAATTCGATGTTGAATAAGAATGAATGGGAACTAGATTTGGATCTTTGACCTTAATGAATTGTTGAGGCGAGCGGCCTCTAACGCTGAACCTCCATGGTTGCCTCGAAGATGAATTGGACCTGCAAATATAGGTATGATAGGAGTTTTTGCTGATATTTCTTATATACGAGGCGCAGCTCATCTTGGCGGAAGTATTTGTGGGGATAACGGGGAAAAGAAACTGAATTAGCCGTCAAGTCTCCATTATATAAAGTTGAAAGAGACGAGACCTATGGCCTTTGGCATCTGCCACATCAAATTACAACACATGTCAATGGTTTGGTTTGGTTTGTGTAGAAACCGCAAAAATAATGAAAGAACCGGGAAAACTAGGAAAATTGCGAATTGGCAAATGGCAACAACCAAGGATTTGAAGGAGTCGAACCAAGACTCAACTTACATGTTATATAAGTTCGGTTCGACTTGAAAAGGAAAATAATTAGACTCGACTCGGTTCATTGTTTATCAGATTTTAGCTCGTTTTGAATTTTTGATAAGATCAGCTCGTACTCACAAGCTTGCGAGCCTAAAAGAGCGTTATATATAAATGAATTTTTTATTTTAAATTATTAAGTAAAGGTTTCTTTTATGATTGAGAGAGACATAAGTACAAATATAACACGAGCATATTAATTTATTAGTAAGAAAAAAAATTAATTTTGTGGCTTTTTTAAAATTAAAACTAACCACATGAAACTATCATTCCGATCCTTATGGATTAACTGGAAAGGTACAACTAGTAAGCCCAAAAAGCCCGTGTGTATTATACATGTTAAAATTGGAGAATATTCATTTGTATACCACATTACATATATAATTTTTTAATAAAAAATATATAGTAATTAAGAATATTATACGAATCTGGTCACGAGTTTTCAAGCCGAACCTTAAGAAGCTCAACTTGGCTTATTTATATTTCGAGTCAATCTCGAGCTCGAATCGAGCTCTATCGAACCGATCTTTGGTCAAACTTTGACCAAGCAGGTCTCAAACTTCTCGTAAAACCGCGCAACTCGTTTGTAACCATAACAACAACCCATTTTGTCTTGGTAACAATGTCATTTTTCACTTGACATACTCGTTTAAAAAAGAAGAATGACAACTAATGTCACCGTAGAATGCCAATGTTGGCCAACTTTTCATCCAGTCTAATTCTAAAACTTACCTTTTATTCTCCCCCAACAACTTGTCAAGTGAAGTGTATAAAGAACTCATCCAATAAGTAACTATGTCCGAATTTTCTGAACAGAAAAACAATCAAGTAATTAGAGAGCTTCACCCGTTTTATGTTCCATTATAGATCAACTTATTTATCTAGCTGATTCCCAAAAATTGGTAGTCTGATTCCATAATGGAATGTTGCTTTCTATTTGGGATCCCACATAATGTCTTGTTAAGTAAAGTGCAAGGTGAAAGTTCCCTTTTAAGAAAAGGTAAGATTGTTGATGTTGAATGACATATATGATTAGGAACACCTATCAAGTAGCGCTTTTAAGAAATTTTTGGATTACAGTGGTATGAAGTCTATGGGCCTGGGCCATTCAAAAATTTTACTCAAACCTATATGTTGCCTCGAGGATTTACTTCGTCCTTGTATAGAGCAATTCAAATATCTAATCACACACATACACTTCAATGTTGCTACAAGATGACTACGATTCATGTCACTTTGATTCTTTGTAACACTTGTACAGACAGCTTGCTTCAGCTGCTTACAGTTGTTTCAGGCTCTACAACCACACAACGTTGGTGCATAACTGAAAACTAACCTTGCTGTTTTCTAACATTTTACTTCTCTTTTCTATCAGTAATTCTGAAAGCACCACTCTTCAAGCTGTTCATTCATTCACTCACTTGCTGGGAATTGCGAAATATACTATGAATTCACAAATTTGAATCTTTTGAAGTTCCAATTCTAATGTCCAGAGTGATTTGGGGGACCTAGAATGCAATTAATTATCAATCATTAAAACTCAGCAAATTGTTATTTGTTGTTCATTGACTAATAGAACATTACCATTTCTCAAATAACCCAAATCCTTTCTTTATAGCTTAATTTGTGTTTTGACATCAATTATTAATACATATCTCCCGTGTTCAATTAATAATCATAATTCAATTGGTATTCTCTTTGTGTTGATCAAATGTAATAGCTTCAGTAATGATCCTCAAATTCTTATTCCCCCAACTCAATTTTAGAAAAACAGTAACGATAATTTTAGTCACTGTAAGAGAAAAAAACTGCTTCTGATGTGCTGAGATTGCGCATTATATATTTCAAATTCATTAAAAAAAAACTGCTTCATTCTTTTAGCAAATATAGACGCATCCCACACACATGCAGTAAATGATTTATAAAGAAGGGTCAGTAACCCACTAAATAGATATATATGGTAGAGGAGAAATCTCCAGAATTAGAATTTCATTTCTTGAGATGAGGGAAACATGTAAAAAGATCAGACTTTGGGTGCCTTGCTTCCGCATGCTCTCTGCACTTCACCTCTGTAGTTGTGCAAATGAATGTCTGCATACACACTTTGCACTGCGCCCATCCAAACACCATACACCAAAATCAACATATACTACAACAACTCACATAACAAAATAGACACACTGAAAACGATTTCCCCTTTCATCTCTTCTATGAGGAGAATATGTTAATTAAGAGCTTCAACTTTCATTTGATACCCTAACATGTCAGAAATTGAATTAAGCAACTCAAAATAGCCGCAAATTATGATTTAAGAGGAGCAAAACCCAAGGCAAACAATACCTGGATAGTCATAGCTTTCTTGTTCGTTTCAAGCTGACTTCCTGCGCACAGATCGGATGGAATTCGAGTGAATAAACACAACTAAGAGATAGATCTTGACTACTACAGAATTAATTAGACAATCAAATTGACTTAAAGATCTGCAACGACTAAAACAAAGAAATCAATCGAATTCCAACTTCTTTCCGTCGAATCAAAGGAAAAACTTAGGTCAGCCATGGAAAAGAAAATTAAGGGAGAGGAAACCTTTAGCAGCTTTTAGCTTCTCCATGTTCCTCTCGCGAGCCATTCTGGACTTCTGGCCATTGCCGCCTCCCATCTTTTTACCTCCTTCTGGTTGTGCTAAAGAAGAGAAATTGGGGCTTCTGTATCTACGCCAAGGTGCAAACAGAGAATTTGGGCTTATATAGTGAGACGAGTGGCGAGGGTGAAAGTGGAAGCCACGGAGGAGAGAGGGGCTAATTTCTGCTAATTTTTTTAGATTATCGGGAACACAGCGTCGTCGTTTTCCGTGTACTGGCAGTCTCAGTTACAAAAGGACAACCTCTCTCTTTTTTTACTAAATTTAATATTTTTACTATATTCCTGATTTTCAAACAAAAAAAGAAATATTATCAAACGTGTTATCCTGAAATTTAATCTGAAGTTATATGGTCTTAAGGTATCTCTTAAATAATGTACACCATTAATTGGTTATAAAGATCACTAAACTAATATTATGCTAACAATTCAATTCCTTATTATTCAATTTAATATTAACGTATAAAATATTTACGATTTTAACTAATTGAAATCGTAATCAATTCAACAGAATAGATGTTAATCGATATTTAATTTCTTTAAATAGTTTATTGTATTCATTCTCGAATGTTTTATTCATTTTTTAAGAATTTGTACAATTTGAGGAATTTTTTTACCAGGCATGTCACGTGTGTAGTAAATTTTGGATCAAATTATACTGCCTTGTTTAATTCAATAATGAAAGATAAAAGAAAGTGATAAGATGGTGTGTTAACGATAATGCTAAGGATTAGATAAGTGGTGATGGAAGTAAGCACTACTACAGGATTGACTTGGAGAAACTCCAGCTGGACCTCACTCATCAATTTCGCGGTTTATATTTAGCACTCTTTCTGGCGGACCCCGCCTCCTCTACCCATCACATTATCATTTATTGTTCCCATTTCGGCCTTGTTTTGTTGAAATTGCAGTTATACCTGTATTTATAGGTCGGTTACATAATGGTTTGGCCTGAGAGCTATTCCTTTAGGTGTTAGAGTGTATGTTATTTTAAAAAATATTTTACTTTTATTAATTTAGAATTTTAATGTATAATTTAATATTTTTTTAAATTTATTTTTATATTAATTAGAAAAGAAATTTATTGTAAATGAAGTTATAAGGTACTCTCTCTAATTTTAAAAGTTTATACTTTAATCGAAATATCAAAATTAATGAAATATTTATTATATTATTAAAATAATTAATTTGTACTTTATATTTTACGGTATATAAAAATTCTCTTTTTTATTAATTATCACTCATAATTAATTATCTCTCTCTTAGTTAATACATGAATAAATTATGAAAAATATGATAAAAATGCATTGAAATTCTAAAACGTCAAACGTTCGGAAAATAAAAAAAAAGTCAAAACGTTAAACTTTTGGAAATAAAGGGAGTAATAATTAAGAAGAAAGATAATTTTATAATGAAGTTAGGGATAAATTAGTCATTTTAATAGTGTACTATATATTTTATTAATCTTAGTAAAAATCCTAAAATGACATATATTTTACACCGAATTGAATACTATTCATGCACTTCTTTATTTTATAAATATTTAACATCATGTTAGAGGACTGTTGAAGCCTTAATATATGGATTGAATTTAGTTTTGACCGATAGTAATTTTATCCGTTATATATTTGTATGTTATATTTAAAAATTATTTTGTATGTTTAAGTACATATTAGACTTTTAATTTGATTGTAATAATTTTATTGTATATATAAATTTAGATATATTCTACAAAAAGATATAAAAGAAATTATTTATGGGTTGTGAATTTAATTAGGAATAATTTTATAATTTCGGTCAGAGCTTAAAATTTTAAAGTGTATGTCAAACTTTACTTAATGTTTTAATAAACATTAATGAGAATCGATCGGACACACTCCAACATATAGGTATACTCATATCGGGCTATAAAAAAGAAGTATTCTATATAAGTTTATATAGTTACAGATTCAAATTCAAATTAAATCAGATATAATTCTACAATTATATGTGTTAATTTTAAAATTTACATATATTCTACTATCCTATATAGTAGTAAGAGCATCTTAAGCAAGGCCTATGATTAGGGGTGTTAACGACTCGAACCGAGATTGAATAGTGTAGGGTCGGCTCAGCTCAGCTCAGCTCGTGAATATATTTGCTCGGGCTGGGCTCGGCTCTGCTCGAAGCTTGTCGAGCTTAAAAAATGAAGCTCGGCTTGGGCTCGTGAAAAGTTTTGTTTGATTTCGCGAGCCTAAAAGAGCCCTAGCATATATGCACTATTGCAACACAAAATAAAAGTGTTGCCCCTAAGTGTTTCAACTTTGATTATTAAAACTGATTTATGACAACACTAGTTAAAAAAAAGATTGCGTAAGTAACATGGCATTTTGTTACACTTTTTCAAAAAAAATATCGAAAAATAAATTTTTAAAAAAATAACGCAATTTATCGCGGTTAAAGTACATAATTTTAAAAAATTTAAACTAACATCATAATATTTTTACCATGATCCATAATCACTCTCATTTCATCTCTTTCTATGTTCATTCCTATGCAATTCCATATTCATCACCACTTTTACAAAGAAGTGACAAGTATTTTAAATCATCATTTTACGAATAATTATCACTACTGTTACAACTTAAGGTCTATTTATACTAATAAATGGAAAGATCTAGAACAAACAAACATAATGCAATTTATAAGTAAATGAGATCCTAATACAAAACTAATATAAATTCCAACGCGCCCACCTCAAATAAAATATAGTTAGACGATGTTTTATTTGAAAATACACAAAAACCTCAACAAACAATCATGGAATCACTCACATCTCTAAAGCCATTTCGGCTCATCAAGTCACAAAGTAAATTCAAATTCAATCATCAGTAATAGTTTTGGAGGATTTCACCTCAAATCATCGTAGTTTTATAATATTTCGCTTCTATTATAGTTTTAGAGGGTTTCACCTCAAATCATCATAATTTAAAAGATTTCGCCCCTAATCAACATAGTTTTAGTAGATTTCGCTTCCAATATTTTTAGAGGATTTCGCCTCAAATAGTTTTAGAGAATTTTAGCTCCCATCATCGTAGTTTAGAGAATTTCGGCTCAAAATCTCCATCAAGCCATTAGGCCAAAGTCACCAATCAAGCCATATCCGGCTCAAGTCACCAATCAAAGCCATTACAGCTCAATTCCTCAACAAGCCGTTACGGGCATCAATGTTATCAAAACCGTATCGGAAGTCATACATGTGAAGACTTTGGTATGAAGTATTACCTCTACAATCGGTATAATTACTAGTTTTACTGGACATCATATTGGTCTATTTGCGATATTTTTGGTCTATTGCAACGCTTTCTGGGTATTTTGCAACTCTTCTGAGCATCTCCATAGCCATTTGTTAGGAATAACGAGCAATTATTTACCGCTTGACTCCCGTTACTCTCTCGGAATA